>CM029517.1:34251726-35626904 GCA_017140615.1 Eucalyptus cladocalyx | reverse complement strand
TTTATACCTCAGGTGGAGAGATGTTAAGCTTCGGGCCTTTGATAGTGCAAAGCATCGGACATACGTGGACTTAAAGGTGAGCTTTTTCTTCAAAAGTATTTGAAGCTATTGAGATTACCAGTTCCATTTTAGTTTCAGCCTCACCATTCTTAAAACTCCATTCCAATTGATTCATGAATTTCAAATATGCAATTTTGTGTGTGCACACTGATCAATGAATGAACAGGGAAGACGATGTAAGCCCTTATTACCATTATCTACCCTGTTTTAGTTTCAGCCTCTATTTTTATAACTACGTTCAATTGATTTGTGAACTTCGAATAGGCAATTTCCACACGCACCCACGCACTGATTTATGAATGAACAGAGAGGAGACAACATAACCCCTCGATGAATGTACACAGGGGACAATGTAACCCCTCATTACCATTATCTATGCTGTTCCTATGGAGTTCAACTTGCTAGCATAGAGAAAGTGCTGGATCTCCCATCTAAATCCTGTCCGAGAGTGTCCATTTGAAGACAGAAAACAACATGGATACACGTTAATCTCCCCTTATAGCTTGTCTGCGTTGCTTCTTGAACAGAATGAGTGCCAATGTCAATCTGATAAGTCAAAATCCTGCACAAACTCCTCTGCTTCTGAAACGTGATTCAATTATATACAGGATAAGTGGAAGACATTGGTGCGAAGATATCGCCTCAACTTGAAGGAGGGAGAGCCTGTTCCTCAAGAGCTTTTGGACGGTCTGACCGCACATGCTTACTGGTCCCAACACCAAGCCAAGCAACAGCTCAAGCACATCTGAGGGAGTTGAAGAAACAGGTCACTTTGGGTTTAGCGTATATCTAGTATTTTCCTAATTGTTCAATTGACTTGTAAAAAGATGTGACGTCAAGAAAATGGTACATGAAAAAGGAGTATTTAGTGTAATATTGTATCCGCATCATCGCGGAGGTTATTTGTGTAAGGATAGGGTGGCGATTGTAAAGGGGACGTGACGGAATAAGCCCCTAGCTAATGGTGTGTTTTTAGTCTTGACACTGCACGGTGTCCTCTAGAGACTTGTCTTCATTGGCTGTAGATGAATTTGGCGTGTAGATGGAATGCGTAGAAGTTGAAGCTGCACATGATCTTGTCCATTAATGTTAAGAGAGTATCCGTTCCTTTGCTCTCTTTTGTGGTGACCGTATGAAAAGTCGGATCTGCACAAAGACGGTGGCTCTATCGTCATCGACTTGAATAGGTAAATTCATGAATGAGCAGACCTACTTATCCTTCAATCTGGAAGATGTATTGGAAATTAATGTTGGGTGAGAAGGATTGCGATGGATGGACAGCCAAAAAATGAGGTCGACGTTAATTCATGTGGTCTTGGTGATACGAGAGCAAGTTTTGTTTCTAGAGTAGAGGGATTAGTGTGACTAAGTTAACTTAGTAATTATGTCATCGTTAATAGCTAGTAAATTTTCGATATGATCATAGACATTTCGGACAGAAAAATTAAGTTTTAATATATCGAGAATCTTACGTAAAAGTAAATATTGTTCTTCTAACAACCCCTGAGGTTTCAAACGTCTTTGGTGGACATTTCAAACTACTACCATTTTCAGCATTTCGGACGATTATTCTATTAAAAATCCGTTGTCCACGTGACCATAGATGAATTATTATTTTTTAGGCAAGCCCAAACGCATCATGTTTTTCGGAGGATATTAAAATCCAATAGTCCACGGTGACCATCAATGAATTAATTTTTTTAGGCAAACTCAAACTTACATCATATTTTCCGGATCGATAAAGGAGTAACTCATCCTTCCCGCCTTTCAGTCCTTTTCCTAATTTTAAAGAACAAGGATCAGTCCTGGGTCCACATAATTGACTTAAATGGATTTGAAAAAGCCATCGCGCCACTGAATGTTATTTAATTTGCCGAGATCAATGGTTCCCAAAGCACCACTTTTAAAGAAAGTGTTTTGTTTTTTATTTTTTCCACCAGCACTAACGATGCTACTGAATCATCATCATTAAAAAGTAGAGTTTTCTCTTGATTTTCCGGACAATTGTGTTCGTGTAAGAGCAGTTTCAACATGACACGTTCCACACAAATTCTTTCCTAGGCACAGGGACTTCCCCTCTGCGACCATTGGATTCTCGAAATCGCTGAATGCAATTCTAGGTATATATTGTCGCAAAAACAGACTGTAGATTACTAATCAAATTGCAAAAAACGACACTAATCCCCATTTGTTCTCTCTAGAAAAGAACAAATGGGATGGATCAGTGTCATTTTGCTTTTGATCGGACCACTCCGTCCTTCCTCATTGGCCAACATAAAAGAAGCCCTACACTTGCGCACCTTCGCTCTCCAGTCTTCTCGTGTCGACAGGTGAAATGATTAAGGATTCTGTCGTTTTGTGGCTGCTGCCTGGTGGAAGGTCCCCATCTAATCCGCTTTCCACGTAGGAGGGTGATGCAACGATGTGAGCTGCCAGTCAATCCCACACACACACAGCCCCGACGTGGATGGGATTTTGTTTTTTACAGGGATTAGTCTTTGTGGTGGACACGATTTCGCCCTTCGCGGATAGCTTTCTTCTACGACAGGGAGAAGGTCAAAGTTTAGCTTGAGATAAAAGATAAACATCGTATGTGTAGATATAAGGATGCAATGGGACCGAGCATTCGGCTTCAGTTATTCAAAGGAAAACGAATCTCTTCTTGGTGGCCCATTTCGTTTCGCAGTCCAGAGACCCAAATGCATCCAAGCCCAACACCCCGGAATTCGAAAAAGTCCTGATCGACTTGCGCCATCGGTCTCCAGCAGGTCGCTCTGTTATTATGGCTTAAAACGATGTTCAACCCACCCGAATTTGTACGTGGCTGAGCACGTGATGCATTCAGTTTGCAGCTGGCGCACCGCTTCGGCAAGGCGAATCGTGCATTGCTATATCCACGGGTCTTTGAAATCGATGATGTTGTAGAATTTTTGAAGGCCTCCTCAACAGGTTTCGTGGGTCTGATACGGATATTACATCGATGATTGATTATACTCGTCAAACCCTGGAAATTGTCGGCATGCTGGAAGTTTCCTTGGGCAAAATGTACTTCATAATGGTTTGGCATTTCGATTGAGAAAATTTGCTCTTGTCTTGAGTTTGGTAAGCTAGAAAATTTTTCGTTATGATCAAGTCATCCATATAAGTCGGTCTTGAGTATAACCTTAAACTGCTTTGTCTGAATTTTTGGACGTAAAATTCGGGGTATTCCCTAGAGAGAAGAAAGAAAGGCTTCAGCTCCAATTGAGGGTTAAAGTGTGCGGATATTGATACGTTAAAATAAAAAATACAATCCTGTTAGTCCGATTGGATTTTACATGTTAAATGGATCGACCCTCGGCAGAACTTTCAGTCAAATCATCTGTACAAAATGTATGGTGGACAGCTCACCTCGTACCGTGTTACAATTTGCTGCTCTCTCGTAACTTGGGTTCGTCAATTAAAGTCAATCCTCCACCGCATCCAAAAAAAGTGTCAACATCTTTCTCTGGCTCCATCTGCGCTTGCTGGGGCATTGAATGTGGGGGGGAGGTTGTTCTAATATTCATACTTTCCAAAAGCAAAAGTAGGAGAAAAGAAGACCATAAAAAGGAGGTGGGAATTCAAAACAATTCACACCAAAGAAAGTGACTTTGGCTCACCGCTTTAAAGTACACGGCAAGCCAACTTTCCTTCCTACCTGACCAAATTTCCTCCACATATATTGGCCCTAGTTGATCGTAATTGGATTTATTTCCCTTTAATTAACCATAAATTATACTTCAATCAGTCGTGATGCCCGCAACATAAAAGTATAAATATAAATAAAATTAGTTTTAGAATCGTCAAATCTTTTTTGGTAGGATATAAATCAAACAATATATCTTTTTCACCTGAGACCGTTTAGGAAAGAGAAATCAAAACATGAACATTGACCATACTGGGAATAACTTTAATTAGGAAATGATTAGGATTCTACGTCGCAAGACACGATCTTTAGAATGGCATGAGAAGGCAATGTGATTGGTTGACGAAAGACAGAGGACACTTGGAATTGCTTTGGGTTCCTTTGTACCATAAGTAAAGTCTTCGTCAACAAATTTAAATGATCCGTTGGGAGTAGGAATAAAAGGACAACGAAACGCTAAAGTTCTCATTAAATTTTAAGGTTCTTTTTTTAAAAATTTATTTTTATTATTTTAATTTTAGTCCGACCCGAAAATTTTAGGTTTTGTCTCAATCGAGAGGATGGAAGAATGGTTGTGCTGCGGACAACTCTTTGCAATTCATCTTAAACAAGAAAGGAAAAAGATAATGACATTATTAATATCTATGTTTTTGTCCTTTTTTTTTGTCAAATATATCTCTAGTTCTAGAGTTCGATTTTCATTGAATTCTCTATCAGATCGGTGGCTGAAAATTGTTGAAATATGTCGTTAACACCGTTAGGTAGCATTTAGATGGATGAGTTGTCATCTCACAGTCAACACAACATCAGCAAAAGTGACACATAGGCCTCTCTATTTATGATCCTTTCTTTTTTTTCAAAAAAATCTTTAGGACGCGTAGCAATAAATAAGGTCTAGTCTTTGTACCACCTCCATCCTGAAAAAGGTATACTTTTAAAAACCAATACTAGGGAGGTTCGGCCGCCCTACAACAATCCATTTTGCAATGGTGCCTCCACTACCATTGATCAACCTCACCACCTCTAGGTGCCACGGATCGTGCCTCACCCTAATAATGATGGTTTTCACCATCATCGCAGACTGTTCAGCATCCCCGATAGAAACCACATTTAGCCACCACAATTCGCCTCGCCGCCCTCAACCATGGGCGGCTCACTACCACCAACCTAGCTTGTCATCACTTTCCACCATCAAAGTCTTTCTCTCGAATAAAGTTCCGACATCCATATATGAGATCATGATCCCTAGATTTGATGTCGCGGAGCCGGTAATGACGGTTATGGACACGGTTGGGTGATGACGCGTTGAAGGAAGAAGATGATGGCAGAGCTCTAGATGCACATGGAAGAAGAAGAGAATAAAAAAGAAGAAAAAAAGGAAAAAGAAAAAAGAGAAAGCGACAAAAATGGAAGAAGAAGAACAAGAAGGAAAGTCAAAATTCTCTAACCAGTAACCAGTGAGGTTGGAAAAAAAGAAAAAGAAGAAATGATGCGGTGGTCAATTTGATTGAAACATCATTCAATCTGATTTTGTAAAGTTGAGGTATTCAAGTATGAGAAAAAAAAAGTTTAATTATTCAAATATTAAGAAAATTAAAATCCATGCGACGTATAATACCAAGATAAGAAAGCAAGGGTCTGGTAAGAAATATGGCGAAAAAAACTTGCGTCTATTTTTCTAATCTACATCGTACCAGATTTAAATTAATTGGCGTATATAATCTAGGGCAGATATCACCCAGCCCGAAGGATCCAAAATGATTCGGTGCTCGAGGCCACGTACTTGCCAACGTGGACGAATGGGGGGGTTTGAGGGTTATTGTCATGCACGTGCATGAGTAATGCAGACCTAACGACGATGACTCCGAAGTCTTCGCTGAAATCAAAAAAATTAAATGATGAAAATGTCCCAAACCAACCTCGAGGTAAGTTCCTTCTTTTAAATCGATATGATCACCTTATATTCTTAATTGAATTTTTTTTTTGGAATTTTCCCTATAAATAATATATAAGTGCGTGTATAGATGTGTAAAGATTATGGGGTAATAATTCATCAAGCGAGGATTCCCTTTTTTTAAAATTCTAAATAATTCCTCGAGAAAATGGGACTTTAGGATTGTAAATTGGTCAAATTATATAATATCGAAGTATGATATCTCAAACTTGAATCTTTCTAGT
Source organism: Eucalyptus cladocalyx (assembly GCA_017140615.1). NCBI lineage: Eukaryota > Viridiplantae > Streptophyta > Magnoliopsida > Myrtales > Myrtaceae > Eucalyptus > Eucalyptus cladocalyx. The sequence goes on along the minus strand of CM029517.1, from coordinate 35,620,999 downwards.
CCTAGGCAAAAGTTTCAACCTTATTGTGATAGGATGTGTTAGAATATTGAAAAACTAGATTAGACATCGATCTAACGCTATTTTTAATATTTGTTGTAATAAGTGCTCATTGATATTTTCTCATTTCTTTTTTCTATGTAAAAATAATAATAAATAAAAGAAAGAATTCTTTCTCTATGTGTTGGAATAAAGTATTTTATGAACGCGACGGGGACCCAAGGACTTTGTTTTGTAATCGATGGAGTAGTTGATTAGATATTAATTAGGCGCACCTTATTCCATCTAGCTAATGACTTTGATCATTTCATACCATAGAAGAAAGTGAGGAACCGTAATCATCAAGATCTTAATATAATTAATGAGCAGGTGCCAATGAGTGGTCCATTCTCAACGCGGGTTGCTCAAAGTCAAACTTGGGGTTCTCGGACAGAGAAAGAGAATTAATAAAGACCCGGATGGCGTGACGGGGCATGTCACTCATTTTGAAAGTAAGATCCCCATAAAATTAAATATTTTTCCATGCTCTTGTCACGAAAAAGTTGTGCGATCCTCGTCACGTAGCTTTTCATTTATTTTTATAGTTGATACAAGTGAATTTTTTAAAGAAATTAATTTTTAAATTATTTATTTCTTGCGGACCGAACGGAGCTCTAATTTCTTGAAGTTAATTCCTTGTATTATAGGTCGGATAAGGTCCTCGGAGTAGACAAGTCAACCTACTCTCACCATGAAAAAATTGGGAATTGCCCGATTTACAAAGAGGCACTGATGAAGTGATGATGGTAATAGCACAGAAAAGATAGGGCACTAGCGCAAAATTCCAGCGGGAAGGGGGCCCCACAAGCTGACCCCAGGCGGGCCGACCGTTGATTTGCTATTGGAACCCTGAGTTTTTCTTTTCTTACCAGTCGGTACGCGGTGGTCGGTAACCACGCGTGGGCATCAATTGGGCACCGACGTCATATCCCGTGTTTCTAATTTCTTGACCTATCTCTGACGAAAGGAAAATTACGATTTTGCCATTTTTAGCTAATCCGAAGGCCCCGAATGACACCCTCAACCTTCAAATAAAAGAAGGAATCCATATATTTTAAGGTCTGTTATTGACACCGGTTTTATAATAATTTCCTTCTTCCGTGATTCGAGATTAGTGGAACTTAACTTTATATGAAAGACTCAAAAGTCGCTTTTGGTCTCTAAGTATTTGATTTTTGATACCGAGGGGAGAACCCTTTTGATATGTTCACATTAGGTCGTCTAAAGCCATTTATTATTTTTCATAATGTTTTTCTCCTTGCTATAACGTACTCCATGCACCCATCTCGGGTCACCACTTGGGGGGCCACGTTGGTAAAATGGACCCGGGTCGGTACGCGGTGGTCGGTAACCACGCGTGGGCATCAATTGGGCACCCATGTGATATCCCATATTTCTAATTTCTTGATCTATCTTCGACGAAAAGAAAAATATTGCTAGTTTTTTAGCTAATCCGAAGGGCTCAAATGACACCCTCAACCTTCAAATAAAAGACGGAATCTATATTTAAAGGTCTGTTATTGGCACTGGATTATAATGATTTTAATCTTTCGTGATTCGAGACTAATGGAACTTAACTTTATATGAAAGGCTCACAAGTCGCTTTCGGTCTTTAAATATTTGATTTTTGATACCGAGGGAAGAAACCCTTTTGATATGTTCACATTAGGTCGTCGAAAGCCACATGTTATGTTTCACGACGTTTTTCTCCTCGCTAAAACACGGTGCATGCACCCCATCTCGGGTCACCATTTGTGGGGCCACGTCGGTAAAATGGACCCGGGTCGGGCGACGACTCGAGCTTTGAGCCCGCATTGACCCGGTTGCGGTCCCGGCGCCACGTGGGATATCACGTTCGCGAAGCTGGATGCCAAAACGGCTCCCCGTGAAAAAGAGTCGGGCGCCGTAACTTTTTCTCTCCAGCCTCCTCCTCTCTTCTCCCCCCGCCATCAAAAGAATTCCAGCTTCGCTTCGCTTCCGCGAAGATTCGCGGCGGCGCTTATAAAACATCCTTCCCCACCGACCTCGCCTCCGCCCCGTCCCCTCCTCGCCCTCCGCCCGTCCCTCAGGTACGCCTCGATCCTCATCTCCTCCCCGCGCTGTTAATTTATAGATTCGATTGGCTTTTTCTACTGTTAGATATGACGACTTCTTAGGGTTTCATTTCTCGATACATGGATTTCGACCGCACGTCTCGTCTGAATTCCTTGCTGCCCATGTCGAGGCGTTTTGTCGTTTGGTTTCTGATCGATTGCCGAGCTTTTTGAATGGGACGGCTTAAGGTTCTTTTGGGACGTCTTCTTGTCGTGATTTTGGTTTCCTTTTATTTTTTTTTCTATCCGTTAGGGCTTAGAATCGTAGGAGCTCTCCGAAGAAGACCGCGTTTGATCGGGATTTCCAGGTCTGTGACCCGAGTTGGAATCGTTTTCCTTGAGCTCGTGCGGACCGAGAAATGTTTATGGATCCTCAGTACGCGGGATATTCCGGGCCGTTCAGCGGCTTCAATTTCCACGACCAGACTCTCGCGCCCTTCTCGAATCCATACGAGGAGCTGGCGAACCACTTGCTGCTGGACGATCCCGAATCGGACGTTTCGGCTCACTTCCCTTCCTTCGCTTCCGATCCCGAACCCTGCAACTCCGCCGTATCTCCTAGTTTTAGCGTGGACGGGGATTTCCTTTCCGACTATGGCGACACCTCGGATCCCACGTTGAAATACATAAATCAGATGCTCATGGAGGAGGACATAGATGACAAACCCTGTATGTTTCATGATCCTTTAGCTCTCCAAGCTGCAGAGAAATCCTTATACGATGCTCTCTGTCCGAAGGACCATCCCTCACAAAACCAGTCCCCTCTCTACATGGACAGCCCTGATGACAATTGCTCGGGTAGCAGCAACGGCTACTGCGGCAGTAGTACTATCACTTCGAGCACTACTAGCGGTGGCAATTCTGTCGACTTTCCAGGGACTGGTGATTATTGTGAGAGCCGACCCTCTATATTCCAGCCTCACATTCCAGAGAACTTTGTGTTCCAGGCGACTGCAATTCCCAGTCGCCAATCAGGGCATGAATTTCGGAAAAATGTCGTTGCCAAAGCTAAGGGGATGTTGGGCTCAGGCTCTGCAATGGGTGAGCTTATGCTTCCGAACCTTTTTACGGATAGCAATTCCATGTTGTTCTTCCAGAAGGGGTTTGAGGAAGCTAGTAGATTTATTCCAAAGGGTAATCCATTGTCGATTGATACAGAGAAGAGGATGCCCCATCTGGTGTCGAAGAGGGAGACTGCAAGGGCAGCAGTCAAGGCGGAGAACAGTGAGCCTGAACTCTCGTATTTATATGAAATCAAGGGAAATAAGAAGCATGAGCGTGAGGACGCGGAATTTGAATATCAGAGGAGCACAAAGCAGCCAGCAGTTTGCGTGGAGGAGAATGAGTTAGCTGACATTTTTGATAAGGTTCTACTTTGTGCTCCGACAGGAAATAAGCGTGATTCTAAATCTCCTAGTTCTAGATTTGAGGATGCCTCAAATAATGGGGCAAGCCAGAACGTACAGAAAAATCTGCAATCACCTGCACTTTCAGCCGAACAGCTCTGTGTCAAAAAACCAGTGAGTGATAAGAAGGAAGTCGTGGATCTGAGGAACCTTCTGTGTTCTTGTGCACAAGCAGTTGCCGTGGAGGATCGTAAAAATGCTAATCAATATCTGAAGCAGATTAGGCAGCACTCCTCCCCTTTTGGTGATGGGTCTCAGAGGTTGGCCCACTCTTTTGCCGAAGCCCTTAAGGCACGCATGGATTGCACAGGAGCGCAAGTCTATACGGAGTTAGGCTCCAATAGAAAATCTGCGACTGAAATGTTGAAAGCTTACCGAGCTTATCTCTCGGTTTTCCCATTTCAGAGGTTTGCGATCATCTATTCTAACCATATGATTTTAAGCATAGCTGAGAAAGCGACGAAACTGCATATTATCGATTTTGGTATCCTTTATGGTTTTCAATGGCCCGCCCTCATTCATTGCCTCGCAAAAGGCGAGCTGGTGGCCCCCAGTTGCGCATCACGGGGATCGAGCTGCCCCAAAGTGGTTTCCGTCCAGCAGAAAGAGTTCAAGAGACTGGTCGGCGCCTTGCAAAGTACTGTGAGCGTTTCAAGGTTCCATTCGAGTACAATGCTATCGCACAGAAGTGGGAAACCATTAGGATTGAGGACCTCAAGATTTCTAAAGATGAGGTGGTCGCCGTGAATTGCCTCTTTCGATTCAAGAATTTACTTGATGAGACTGTTATAATTAATAGCCCGAGGGATCAGGTACTAAAGCTAGTACATCGAATCAGGCCAAGAATTTTTGTCCACTCGATCCTTAATGGATCCTTCAATGCCTGTTTTTTTGTGTCGAGGTTTCGGGAGGTTCTTTTCCACTACTCGGCCTTGTTTGATGCGTTTGATGCTAAATTACCTCGTGAACATCCAATGAGGCTGGTATATGAACGAGAGTTTTTCAGCCGCGAAGCTCTGAATGTCATTGCATGTGAGGGCACGGAGAGAGTTGAGAGGCCTGAGACATATAAGCAGTGGCAAATCCGCAACATGAGGGCGGGTTTTAAGCCCCCTCCCCCTGGATCCCGTAATTATGAAGAAGCTGAAGTCGAAATTGAAAGAGGGTACCTTGATGATTTCGTGGTTGACAAAGATGGTCACTGGATGCTCCAAGGATGGAAAGGTCGGATTCTTTATGCTTCCTCCTGTTGGGAACCTGTGTAGAATTTCTCCAAGTCTTTATATGCTTGTCCTTTTGGTGTGAGCCGGGGATAGTTTATGACGACCAAGGAGGAAGCTGTTGGCTGATTCGTGGCAAGTATTGCATCTTTCAAGCTTTCGGAAACAGGTGTCATATCACCTTGCTTTCACTTTACGATTGTATGCTGCTATAGGCTTCTCTCTTTTTGGCTGGTGATCTTTCTGTTTAGACTGATATCTAGGAAACGCTTGCCCTCCCTTGGCTGTGCATACTGTATAGTATAGCTACTATTTATCTGTGGTACTCTAGACAGTCTTCCTGGACCATAATAAATTTGAGCACTGATGTAGTTTTTCTGGTTATATCTGTTTCCAAATATCCATATTGTCTGCTGTTGGGTGAGGAGTAATGGCACTGAAGACATCGACTTCCAACAGTGTTGGGTTGATCTTTTAGTTGGCTGAAACAGGTCTTGGTTAATTTTCTAGATGGGACCGAAATTCTTTCTGAGGATCATGGCATTATGTTCGTTCGGGCACGCTTTGCGCGTGTAAGCGATTTTTTCGCGAGTTCAGATTTATAAATGGAAAAGGATGTGATTGGTGCAGCCCCAGAAAATTTCTTTTGCGGGACGGCGGGATGGCATTCGTTAAATAAAGAAAATCATTTGGACAAATTATTTTTAGGCGTGAAGATGGCCTTAACTTACCCGTTTTGTGCGCTCACGAATTAGAGAACATTATCTTTAACTTAACCGTTTGATAAAAGTCTTTGGGCCCCCCCCGGGTTAACTTATGCTTTCTGCTGGTTAAGACATGTGCTTTCCACTGTTTTGAACCCGCACGTCTAACCAATACCCATTGGTTCAAAACATTATGCGGAAGTTTTTTCTTTTTTGCGGGGCTGTAGGGATGGCTTTCGTTAAATAAAGATAATCATTCATTCGGATAAATTATATCTAGGCCTGAAGATGGCGTTAACTTATCTGTTTTGTGCGCTTGCGAATTAGAGAACATTATCTTCAACTTTGACTAAACCGTCTGATAAAAGGACTTGGGTCCAACCCTCCCGGGGCGCGGCGCCCCCGGTCGGTTAACTTATTGAGTCTCGGCATGGAGAACGGTGTTCCGCTTCGCGCGTGCGATCGAAATGCATTAGTCGTCCACATGGATCCCACTAAATTTAACGCAAGATCTACCAAACCCAACAAAGCACGCTCGCGTCTCTTTAATCCAACTTGGGGGTCCAGCCTACTGGCCCACAGGCCAGAATTTCAGTGGGGGAAAAGAGAACTTGGGAAAAGAAAACCGAGAACGAAGAGATGCGAGGTCGAATGAGGCAGGCCAACTCCATTATTGTTCTTTTTCTCTTGGGTCAAAGAGAATACTGAATACTTTAAAAAAAATTTCCGTAGTCGGAAGAAAGGTAGTCCTATCCCAGGGTATTAGGGGTGGCCACCACAACTGCCCCGATTAAGACCCCTTACCGAACCTGTTTCGAGATTGGGCATAAGACATGGGGCTGGCCAAGTTTTAGTAGTCTTTTCGGAATAGTTTTCTGCCAGTAAACAAAAACGGAAAGAAACTGACCCATCAAAACCGACAGCGCTGAGTTTCGGATAAATCGTGTCAGGGACTTTGCAAACCACCGTGTCTAAATGTTTGACATGTAGCGAGTCTGGAATTTACCGTGTGATTAGCTTCTTTCTTGGCCAAAAATAATCATAAGTTCGATAAACGAATTCAGAAAGATCACAACCGTAACGATGTCTGAGTTTTCTTGTGATGGCAAGTAGTAAGTACTTTGTATGTACTAGCTTAGTACGGTACTATTCAATTTTGGTGCCCAAACCGAGCCAAATTACACTAGCGCGGTTTAAATCAATCCAAACCAAAATAAATTTAAATTCTAACCGAAACAATTTTTGGAATTGAATCGAACCACACGATTGAGCTCGGTTGATCCATTCCTTTTCCGTTCACACGTGATTTTCTTTTTTTGGTTGAACGGAAAAAACAGAAAGTAACCACACATATAGCATGATTTCCATGTAGCTTTCGGCTAGCTCTTTGACTTTATGAATTATGGATGGGAAGAAGCCACCACCGGAATTAAGGACCAAACAAAGCTAAATCCGAGGAATCAATATTGGATATTCCATAAATTATAGATGGGAAGAAGCCACTATAGGAATGAAGAGCTAAACAAGGCTAAGTTCATTGAATCTGAATCTGATGTATTATTAAACTGTCGAGAGCATAATATCTTTCCTAATCTTGGGTACTCCATAAATTACAGACGGGAACAAGCCACTACAGGAATTAAGGACTAAACAAAGCTAAATCCATTGAATCTGAATCCGTTGTATTATTAAATCGTCGAAGGTATATTATTCGAGTCATGAGTTTTGGGTAATCCGAAAGTCACGTATGCTTACGCTCACGGATCGATGCAGGGTCGCAAATACCGGAGCAACGCTCTTACCGATACGGGGAGCGCGCGGCGTCATTGAAATAGACCGAGCTAGAAAAGTTATCACCCCGTGAAGTCTTTTTACGCACGGGACTTGCTCCCTAAGGCACCGTGGGAGATAAGCCAGGCCTCTGACCGGGAGCGCCGGTCCACCCGGTTTTGGCCGACGCGGGGCTTTGACCGAGTCGAAAATGCCAGAAAACTCGCGTTCACATGCGAGAGTTTCACACACGGTGGAGAAAAAAAGGCAAAATACCAGATGGCGTCTCCTCATTTTTTTTTTTTTTTTTTTTATCTTTTTGTCATTGACGGAAGCCGTCGCTCATTGGCCTGTAAAAATACGACACGTGATCATCACGAAACGTGTCGACGCGGGACATGCAGAGTTGACAGGTCGTTTCCCCGGCCGAAGGTGCGCGAAGTGGACCCAAATATTCTTACACGATTTCTTTTTTCTTGCCCTTTTATGTTTAATTTAGCCTAAATTATTTAGGCTGATGCTTTTTTTTTGCATCTTATTAACATTTGACGCCCTATTATCATATTCAATTGATTACAATATCTCTGGTAAATTTCACTGTTGGTTTAATATTATTTATTATCTCATTTTCTTCTCATTTTTTTCATCCTATTAACTCGTAATATCATTCTGACAAGTTTTTTTTTTTTTTCACCTTAGTTGCTTTTTCTACGCCCATTATATTTTAAGTTATCTTTCATGTGTGCTTTGAACTTGTTGTCCATGATCATAATCTAAGCAAATAAAGGAATAAAGAAATGTTAATTTTATTTCCATAAATTATCCTTATAAGTGTGAAATTTTTGACTTTGATTCTTGGTGCAACTTTAGGAAAATTTGCTTAAAAATTGAATATTATGGTCGATGGATACATTATACACAATTTGCTCATAAATTATCTTTTCACTTGTAGTTAAGTTATATTTTGAATAATAGTTTCCTAGGAAAAAAAGGAAATATATAACTCATTAACAAAATAATTAGATTTTTTTTTGTCGGGAATACAATAATTAGTTAGCTTACTATCAAATAAGCTATTTTTTAAAAAGGAGGCACGCCAATTTTTTTCTAAATGGAGAAAGAAAAGGAAAAATTAAAAAAAAGGGAAAAAAAGAAGGCAAGCATTAGTCTAAAATCAAGAGAGGTTGCACATTTAATCTTAATAAACATTATTCGAGAGCAGCACGATAGTTTAATTTTTAATAAAATTAAAATGAAAGAGGGCAAAGGAAGTTATATTAAATTAATAGGAAGATCCGTACAGAATGATATGGTTAATTTAATGTAAGATGGTTTCGAGAGCCAATAAAACGATGAAACTTGAAATTGTAGTTGAAGTCGAAGTCGAAGTCAAGTGAAATACCGCTGGTCTAGTTCCCGGAAGGTTCCGAACATCACGCACTCCTTCATCTTCGTCATCTTCGTCATCTTCCCATTCGCTCGTATGAAAAATCGCATCGGAGAAGCCCATCTTCAGATTGGTCTTCATTCGGCTTCCGACTTCACCTTCCCCTCCGTACGGTACGCAGATCCCATCTCTGTCGTTCTTCTCCGTTTCACGGATGAAAAGTCGGGTCTCTCGTCGGTTTGGTTCTTTAGCTTATGCGTTCTCTCTTTCCATTTGCGTAGGATCTTAGGAGCTGTCCGCTTTTCTCCCTGCACTTGCTCCGTCTGGCCTCGCGACTCCTCGACTTCAATCCACGTCGTTTAGGCCAGCGAAGCATGAACAGAAAAAGAGAAGATTGAAGAGTGGGTTCTTTCGTTCAGTTTTAGTCGGTTGGTGTTTTGGTAGTGGCGGGTTTTGCATGAGTACGTGCTGGTTAGGGTAGGCAAGTGATTTTGATAGGGTTTGGAGAGCGTATATGACCATGGAACCTTTGAACTTCGATTACTCTGATTGTATCAATGTGGATGATCTTCCAGTAGACAGCCATGGCTTCTCACCTAATCCAGATCGGTACCCGAGTCTCACGGATGGTTTCTTTTCCGATGACCCTTTTCTAGACCTTCAATCCTCGAATAGTGCTTTTCTTTCGGATAAAGTAGACCCTGTTTACGACCCCCCCTCGAAATCTATCGACCTCGATATTGGAGATTTAATCTTTCCCTCCACAAGCGGGAGCTCAGGCAGAGGCCCATTTGGTCCTTCTGTGAGCTCGAGTAGTGCCCCGAGTCCAGAGGGAGATTCTCTCTCCCCATCGGGGGACATGGACTCACCGGATCCTGTTCTAAAGTACATAAATCAGATGCTTATGGAAGAGAACATGGAGGAGCAACCGTGGGAATTTGCTGATCAGGTTGCTCTGCAGAATGCTGAAAAGTCATTGTATGATGCCCTTCGTCAGCAGCATTCAGAGGTGTCTGATCAGAGCCCCTCACAGCTTGATTTAAGCGATTATATCGAGAGCCCAAATAGCAACCTTTCTGGAAGTAGCAGTGCTCACGGAAGCCACGATGCGACAAGCGTTACTATTAGCTCTAGCGACTCTGCTGATGCTAATATTCTTTACACTATCGAAGAACATAGCCGTGCTGGGCTGGAAAATTTCGACCTTGACGTTCAGTCGAGCGTGGATTCGAGCTCGCAGTTGCTGTCCAATTCTTCAAGCAGCACCAGGAATTACGATGATGGGTCTGAGGAATCTTTGCACGAGCTTCTTGTCAAGAGCATTTTCAGTGATAGCGAGTCTATGATTCAGTTCAAGAAAGGATTAGAGGAGGCCAGCAAATTCCTTCCTACCAACAATCAGTTAGGAATTAACCCAGAGGACAGCAAACCGCCATCGCAAGCAAAGAAAGGAACCTCGAGAATGCGCATCAATGAGGATATCAATGTGAAGCGCTCATCTGACAGATTCAAGGGATTAAAGAATCACGAGAGAGACGAGGATGCTTCTGATGAAGGCAGGGCCAATAAGCAAACAGCCTTGTACACAGAAGAGAGTGAGCTCTCTGATTTGTTCGATAAGGTGTTGCTATGCAACGAAAATGGTGGGGCTATGTGTTCTGGCAATGAATCTGTGGAGAGAGGGCTGAGCAAAGAGATACGGCAACAAAGGAACAAGCGCGGTTCCAATAGAGGTAGGGGTCGTGGTAAGAAGCAGGAAAGCAAGAGTACTGTTGACTTGAGAACTCTTCTGAGTCTCTGTGCACAAGCCATCTCTACGAGTGATTTGAGGACTGCTAATGAATTGTTGAAGCAGATAAGAGAGAACTCTTCTCCATCTGGTGATGGGTCTGAAAGACTGGCCCATTACTTTGCCAATGGGCTAGAGGCACGATTGGTGGGCAACAAGACTCGAACGCAAGACTTTTATTCTACTATTGTTGCCAGGAGGACCTCAGTAGCCGATGTCTTGAAAGCTTACCACCTTCACATTTCGACATGTCCACTTAAGAAGTTCTCCATTTGCTTCGCAAATTACATGATTTTGAAATTAGCAGAGAAAGCCACCACCCTTCATATAATAGATTTTGGCATTGGATTTGGTTTTCAATGGCCAATCCTTATACAGAAACTCTCTTCTCGATCAGAAGGGCCCTGTAAATTGCGCATCACAGGGATTGAGCTTCCACAGGCTGGTTTCCGCCCAGCTGAAAGAATAGAGGAGACAGGTCGCCGTTTGAAAAAGTATTGTGAACGTTTTAATGTCCCTTTTGAATTCAATTGCATAGCATCGAGGCATTGGGAATCCATTAAACTTGAGGATCTCAAGATTCAAAGCAACGAGACAGTCGCTGTGAATTGTTTAGATCGGTTTAAAAATCTCTTTGATGAGACAGTAGAGGACAAGAATCCACGTGATGCTGTGTTGAATCTAATTCGGCAAATGAAACCGGATATTTTTGTTCATTCTGAACTTAGCGGCTCCTACAATGCGCCCTTTTTTCTGACAAGATTCCGAGAGGCACTTTTTCAACTTTCTGCACTGTATGATATGTATGATGTTATTTTAGACGGTGACAGCAAAGAGAGGTTGGTTTTTGAGAGAGAGTTCCATGGGAGGAAATTATGAATGTGATAGCATGCGAAGGTTCAGAAAGGGTTGAGAGGCCAGAAACGTATAGGCAATGGCAGGTTCGTCATATGAGGGCTGGTTTTAAGGCACTTCCTCTGGACCAAGAGCTCATGAAGTTGTTCAGGAATAAGATGAAATCGTGTTACCACAAGGATTTTGGGCTTGATGAAGATGGCAACTGGATGCTGCTAGGTTGGAGAGGTCGGATTGTTTTCTGCTCCTCCTGTTGGGTGCCCACTTAGGATGGCTCCAAAAGGAATGTTTTCTGTCATAAATCCATCCGTTCATTACAGGGATTCTTCCCTGGTTGACAGGTCTAGGAATTTTATTAGAGTAGCTCAGACCGTACTGATTTCCCACTCTTTCTGTTTCTGCATGTATATTTTTAATTGCAAACAATTTTGAATCTGCAATGATTTCTTACCGTTTATCAACCCTTGAGATAGGAGGATACAATTTGCAGGTTCTACGCCACACCGCATTGCGAATTTTGCTGATGATGTGTCGTGATTTGTCTATCCTGTATCTCACAAGTTCTGCGAGAAACAAGGCAGCTCGAAGCTATCAGTGGGTGTGGGTGCAGGATTATCATGTACGGTCTGTGCTGTTCGATCGATGGCTCTATTGTTTACTAGTATCCTATAGTACTGAAAGCTGTTTAGCTCTTTGAAAAATTGAGTATCTAAGGGGGGGGCTGATGGAGGTTGATGTTTCCACATGTGATGCAGTCAAATTATGCTCATGCCAAAGTTGTTTCTGTCTTCGCAAGGGCAATTGAACTTCTGGATCCTGTCTGGCATTCTGGCATTGTATTTGTATCTCCGTTTGTATGGGTCAATTGCTGGTTTATATATACACAAGGGAGATCAAGTATGTGATTAAACTAGTTAGTGTAGATATGATGGAATTCTCATGTAATTCAGTTTGTCAATAAATTGTTTCATTTATACTAAAGATTGATAGATTTTTTTTTTTTTTTTTTTTTGTGGTGGGGGGGGTGGGTTGAGATTGATCCAAAATCTAAGATTCATTTTCCAATCAATTTCTCAACAAAATAAACAGAAATATTAATGTAATGAATCGACATCACATAGTTTCAATAACTACACAATTTTGGAATCATGGCCATCTATGTAAAAGAATGAGACACCGATTACCATGTCTTTTCTTTCCACTAATGTTGTTGAATATTTTAGAATATTATTCAATTAGATTGTTTATGTTGTTTTGTTTATCTTGATGAAAAGTTTTTCTTAATAATTGATGTAATAAAATCAACACTTGTGTAATTTAAATTTACTAAATAAATGGTCATGATTTTCTAGATTTATGGTGTGGATGAGTAAAAATCTTGACAATGCTGATGGAATTGCATGGTTCTGCTGATGGGGTGTTGCCGAAGTTAAGCTTAGGAGAAGCCTACAAAGTGTACCCCAAGTGTCAAAACTTGATATGGTGGACATTAGGATGCATCGGGTAGCATTTCTTTTCTTGGGAACAATTCTTTTTTTCGAAATAATTATTTTCTATTTCTATTCCCTGGAATAGTTTTTGAGTAAAACGTGTTTGGTAATTGGATAAAATTTCTATTTTCGAAATAGAAAAATAATAGGAATGCATTTGGTACAACTCACAAGTTTTTTGTAACATAGAATTTCTTTTATTTTTTTAATAATTTTTTTGAGTTTCTTTTTTCTCTTTTTCCTCCTTCTTCTTCCTCCTTTGGGGGGTCGATGGTAGCCTAATGGGCGGCTATGTAACACCGACACGTGGACACGCGACACGCGATGTGACACGACACAACACGCCGACACGTCATTTCTTAAAAATAGAGAATTTCGACACGTTCGACACGTTATATATTAAATATTTATATATATAAATACATAAATAAATAATAATAAAAATAGCATAGAATTAATTTACACGAAAAATATTAAATAATATCATTCATTATTTTAATTTGTTACAAAATAATACATAAAAATTAGAGGAAAAAAAACATTGTTTAAAGAAAAGTGCTGAAATGATATTTTTAAATTTATTTATTTATCATATATAGCATTTTTTTTATTACTTCTTTCATAGTAAAAGACTTTTAAAAAAACTAAAACAATTATAAAAAAGAAAAACTGAAAAAAAAAAATTGACCCCGTGCGTGATATTTATAGCAATTTTATTACTTCTTTTATTACTTTTTTTGTGTATATTTATATTTTGACCCCTCAAGTATTATAAATTTTTAAAATTAACCCCGTGCGTGTCGGAATTGCGTGTTGGAATTCTAGAGTCGCGTGTCGGAGAGAGTTGACCACGTGTCGGATTTTTCGACACTCGTTGACCACGTGTCGGAGCGTGTCGGGATGTGTTGGAGCGTGTCGGACACGTGTCGGAGTGTCGAACACGACACGAAGGCTTCCGGAGAGTGCCCGTGCTACATAGATGGGCGGATGGTAGCGGGTGGTAGGCGGTGGCATCGGGTGGTGACAGGGGGCGGCAGGGGCAAGGGGCAGGGGTCGACAATGAAGAAGAAGAAAATAGACATAAAGAAAAGAAAGAAAATGATTTATTTTTATAAATTGTTCATAGACTTAGAACTAGGGAAGGAGAGTAAATTTCCTGCAGGTATGCATCCCACATTGGGCGAACAACTCCCGTTCAAGCCCTTTCAGGGACAGCCTTTTAGCAGAAAGCTACTCAGCCCTTTAGTTCAGAGCCTAGAGACACCCAAAAATGCTAGGATGGAAACGTTTCTAATCTACCCAAGCTGCATTTCTCGAAGGATCATACCAGGCTAGAGAAGAAGAGGAATTTAGAAAGCCATGGAGAGTTTTTCACAAAGCACACACTTTACTTCAAGGGACTCTGCCCAACACAATACACCCTCATGGCCTTATATAGGCAAATGAGGTCACAAAGCAACAAACAAGGACCATGCTCATGGGTCCGGGTACAAACAGGGGGCAACAGAAATTTCCGGGAGGGAATTATTCGCACACTATGAACAGTAACTGTACTGTGAACAATACATTCCCTAGCCTAGTGCTACAGTAAAAGTGAACAGTGAAATTGTACGGACTCAACGGTCTCGTCCGTCGCAGGCATTGTAGCTACAGACTGAGTCTGAGTCATCTGAGCTGTCTTCTAGGAGATGAGCTTCGTACTTCTGCTGGAGGGCTTCAAGATCTTCTGGTGAGAGGATCTGATTTAGCCTTCTTGATGAGGATGCTTGTACATGAGCCCAATGAGATGCTTCTTCTTCTACCCAGTTTGTTTCTTCACTTGTAGGACGAGCAGGAATACTTGGCTGGGGCCAATTTGATGTCTGTGCATAGTACGATGTGTTCATGTTCGGAATGAGGACGAAGGTCCCCGTTCGTAGGGATCCCGGGACAGAGGACCTCCAAAGCGTGCATAGGGATCTTGAGTGGCTGGACAATGTCATCTTCGTTTGTCATTTCATGCTCTTGGGACGATGCAGCTTGTCTGTATTGCATGAGTGCTTCCTTAGCTTCTGGTGCTAGGTCATAATGATCCCACGTAGTGGGTACATTATTCCAAATATCTTCAGGAATGGTTTTGTTTTCTTGGCATAGGATTCTCTGGAGTTCTCGATACTCGTTTTCACAAAATCTAACAGATCTTGGATAAGATTTGTGAATCCGGCTTCTCTCTTTGTTTAAGTTAGGCTTATAGGATGTGGTTCCTATTTCAAGTGGTGCATCTAGAATACTACCATTATTTATGCAGAAATTCCATGGACGTCGGAAAAACATGATGGTATAGACTTCAGGATTCGGTGTCATGGTTCTCAGTTCTTTTTCCAAGTCTTGTTTCCAGCATGTAGGATGATAGAACCAATTTAGAAAATCTAAAAGATTTCTATCACATTCTTTTTCGATGTTTCTTCCGAACAAGAATATCCTGGTGAGATTAGCAATGAATCTTCTGGTGGGGATTTCAATAGCTATTAAGTACTTATTAGTCAAGTACCATAACGGCGTTTGGAGCTGGTCGGGAAATCATCTTCTTTCCGGATAAGAGGATGAATGAAAGGATAATTCAAATTTAACCCGAAAGGATAAAGAATCGAACCTCCATTGAATTTGAATAGGTCTGTGTGACATTGCCATATGAGGTTCTCCAGATTTTCAGCAAAACTGTCATTCTGGATTTGCTGAATAATTTCTTGGGGATATTTCCAGCTTGGCAAATCTCGATCTTCTCAATCTTGTATTTCACCCCATGATTGAGCATATGGAAAGCATGCCTTTTGATGTACATGTTGATTTCATTTGTTGCTTTGGGTCTTGACAAGAAGTCGGCAAGCACATTCTTTTTCCCCGGAATGTGTTTGGTTTCAAAAGAGTATTTTGAAAACCATTCAGCCCATCGAAGCAATTGAGAGTTTGGAATATGCTTTTGTTTAAACTTGGTCATCTGTGGAAATGATGCCATGTCTAATTCTACTAGGAAATGATGGCCAATGAGATGAAACTCAAATTTTTTGATTCCATTTTTTACTGCTAAGATTTCTTTGAAAGTGGAATGGTAGTGCATTTCGGCTTGAGAGAACTTTCCACTTTTGTGAGCACAAAGAAGTCTCTTACCATCAATTTCTTCAAACAGGACGGCTGCCCAGTATTCATCACTAGCGTCAGTTTGGAGAATTCTTTTGCCTGTTGATGGTATTTGCAATGGTGGGAGATTTTGCATAATCTCCTTGAGTTCAGCGACTGCTTTGGTTTGAGTTTTTCCCCAAGGTGGGGAGTTCTTCTTCAGCATGGATTGCAAAGGGATCATGAGTTTTGCAATATTGGGGACAAAGTCTCTGAGATAATTGATTATCCCCAGAAATTGCTGAACTTGTTTTGTCGTGAAGTTATCTTCAGGAAACTTCAATAATTCTTGAGCAATGTGTGGCCCTGGATAGTATGTACCTTTGTTGAGGTGCATATCAAGAAATTCAATTTCTATCTGGGCAATGTTCATTTTTCTTTGAGAAAGCATAATGCCATGCTTTCTTACTATTTCTGCGAACTGCTCAAGAATTTGACAGTGTGACTGCTCATCAGGACTGTAGAGCAGAATATCGTCGATATATACAGCTGCACTTGACAAGATTGGTTGAAAAATACGGCACATGGCCTTTTGGAAAAGGGATGGTGCTACTTTTAGACCAAAAGGAAGAACTTTCCACTGGAAGTGCTGGTTCGGGATACAGAATCCTGTTTTGGATCTGTCTTCAGGATGGATACCCAATTGCCAAAATCCGGCTTTGAGGTCGAATTTGGAATAGATGTGGGCCTTGATTAAACCAGTAAAGAGAGAATCTCTGGATGGTAAAGGGAATTTGTCATCTTGGAGAAAGATGTTGAGGGGTTGATAATTAATTACCAATCTCATTTTCCCTCTATTTTGCTCAGCACGTTTATTGACATAAAAAGCTTCACAAGCCCATTGAGAATAAGAGGTTTCAATGAGGCATTTTTGTAATAATTTCGAGCATTCCCTTTGAGCTAAAGCCAAATGTTCTGGCTTCATTCCCGTATGATTTGCCTTGGTTGGGTTGATATCTTCATTTTTCTTGAAGGGAAGGCGGACAAAGAACTCAGGATTTTTCCATAAGGGATGAGAACATTTTTGAGTGAATTCGAATGGGATTCGAACAAGATTCAAGCAACTTTTGCATGATTGGATCTAATAAACTCATCTCAATGGAAAAGAGCCTACGAATATTGACAAACTTAGAGAATTGGTCTTTATATCTAAGACATTTTCCAGGAATAATGCGAAGCTGAGAGATTTGAGTCATGATATCCCACCCAGTTATCAGATCTTTATTGGGAAGATTTGATCCAAAAATCTTTGTCGTTATGGAACACGAGGAAAAAACTGGATGGTGGACTGGAGTGGTTCGACATTTGTGGAGAAAGTATCTCCGAAGCGTAATTGAAATATTGGATGTAGGGAGTCTAGAATTCTTCGGGTAGAATTTTAGTATCTAGAATCGAACAACTTGCTCCAAAGTATCAATGAGAGCAATGACATTGATTAGCTTAGCAAACTTCGAGGTGAGGATTTTCACGGGGAAATGGGGACAAGTGAGTATGACTTGAGAATATGTCGGGATTTGGCTCGAAGATGTGGGAGATATATGAAAAATGTCTTGATTCGACTCGCGACTCGGTTTCCTTTGGAAGTTTGGTAAGATGGAATGATACAAAGTGTTTGGTCGATGGTTCTTCATAAGCGAGAGAATAAAGATTCAACATCATCATTTTCAAGAGAAATACCCGTTTCATTCTCAATTTGATGAATTAGATGATTCTGACATTTTTTGGCTTGAGGACAATTTTTGGCAAAATGTCATTTCTTGTTGCAAATGTAGCAACGATTTGATTTCTTATGGCTCGTGCAATCCTTCCTTTTTCGTAGGTATCGCCATTTCTTCTTTCTCCGGAAATGTTTGGAACCGTGTTTGGAACGCTTTATCGAATACTTCTTGTAGTGTTTTTTCTTCCGGGAATACTGGCCACAAGTACCATCACAATCTTGCCTGGAGCATTTGATTTTTAACTTCTGGCGGGAACAGGCTGTTTCAAGATGTTTGTCATCTGTGATATATGTTTGGACCATCTGGCGCTTTAAGCATAGTTCTTCGAGACATAGATGGATTTCTTCTTTGTATTTCTCCCAAGGGAATATTTTGTACCCTTTTTGCTTTCCGAAGAAAGATCTTTCAACCATCCGGGATAGTTCTTTTGGGATGGATGTGAGGAAGACATGCTTGATTTGGATCTGCTCCAATTTGATAAAAGAGCTGAAGCATCAATCGATAATGCTTATCAAGATGCTTTTTCTGATAGGAGCAGCATCTTCTTTCGAAAAATTCTCTTCTTTTTATCTCTATGAGATCTCCGGGTGTTCCCACAAAAACGTGATATAAGTAGGTAAGAGCATGGCTGAAATTGGGTGACATCAGAAACATGATCTGGTCTTGTTCGAGAGTGATTGCCACCAAAATTTAAGGCTCCTGTGAACCTTGTAACAAAGTTGTAAAGAACATCATTCATATCATGGTTGGTGATGGCTTGTGTATTCAACCAAGTATGAAATTCTTCGAGTCTTTCTGGCCATTTTTGATAAGGAATATCATCAATAGAGAAGAATTGTTTTGATGCCATAGAGACATGTCTGGTGGAATTGTTTCTGGTGGGATTACTAGTCTGTCCAAATTCTGGATCAGAATAGTTTGATTCCATTTCGTAGTCTGAAGGAGTGTCAGCCATGAATATTTGTGACGTTGGTGGAACAATAGGGGGAGAATCAACTATAGGATCGAGAAGGAAGAAAGAGAGGAAAGGGATTTGAGTCGATGTAGTAGGGGAAGTTTGTTCGGCGGACGAATCTGTTTTTCCAAGATAATGGGATCGGGCTCAGTTTGTTGGGTAATAGGATTGGTTTCTGGTTACCCAAATCCTTCAAAAAGGATTCTAATGGATTGGATAACATCATGCGGTCTGGCTTTTCTCTTATAATAATTGAACTTGATTACGTAGGTGGTGTTTTCTCTTTGCCTTTTTTTTTCTTCAAGGCTTTGAGACGATTTCGTATTTACGCCATATCCGGTTCTCTTCGTAGGGATCTTCGGGATATTGGCGAAAATAGATTCTTGTGGTCTTTGGGGTACATACCCAGTTCTAAAGGGAGGTGCCAATGGGTCGAAAGGTCCGAACCTTCCTTCTTCAAGAAGTTGGATTTGTTTCTTGAGCTTTTCTATCTACGGCTTTGGGCTATCAAGATAATGATACCCAAGATGTTGTCGATTCCAAGGCATGAAGCCTTTTCTGGAACTCAAAGTATTTTTTTGGTACCTTCATCATATCTGCGGAGATCTTGTTGCACGCTTCCAATTTTGGAATCAATAGCCTTAAAGGCATTGTTTTGTGCCAACGAGTCTCGATTGCCAATTCAAAACGGCTTCGGCCGCGGGGGTTTTCTTGTCTCCCATGTTCATCCACATCGGTGGGGGTAGGAATTTTAGGAACATGGCGGTATCTACCATGTGGATTAATAAACTCTTCGGTGGCGGGAACGAGAGTTTAGAAATTTCCTTGACAAGTGGAGGGAAGTCGGTATCTTGAAACATGGCAATAGAAGAAGTAGGTGGTGCTTACGTTGGGACTTCAAGCGGGTAAGAATGTTTCTTAGCCCATTTGAGGATTGGCTTATAAAATGGAGAAATAGCTTGTTTTTTCTGGGGAGGAGAAGGTGGAGGTGATTTTGGTGGATCTGGTGGGGTTTGGGACATAGTATTGGACTCTGGTGGTGGAGGTGGTGCATAAGAGACCATGAACTGATATTTGTCACACTCACCAAGAGTATCTACGGAGGAATCTCCGTCCAAGTACCTTTGGTACATCTTATCTTTGTGCTTTTTCCGTCGAGGTGGAGATCTTGCAAGAGGATCTACCTCATCAGGAGAATTTATGCAGTGGGAACATTGGCAAAAAGGATCCCAAAAACAATGATCATAATTGTCTTTATAGTAATGAACAGGATGTCCATCACTATCAAAGTGTCGAACAAGCTTTTTTGGGTCTGGTTGAGAAATAGATTATGGAACACATGGTTCAATCATGAAGAGGGTCTCGGAAGATAGAAGGACTTTCTTCCTTTTCCTTGCCAAATTTGATGGAAACAGTTCCATCTTTTTTCCGTACAAACTCGAGTTAGTGGACGGAAAGGCTTGTTATCTTGATGCAGCTTTTCATAGTTGGTGATCCAAGTTTCGGAAGAAGCTTGGCCAACGTATCCTTGGGGATCAATGCGGGAACATGGATGCAAGACGCCTGGTCGTTCGCATAGAGATGAACAACGCATCTTCATTACCATTGTTGAAGTTGAGGTCGAGGGCATGGTTCTGCAATCGGTAAACCATCTGGTAATGTAGGGTTGCAGCTACAGATTCAGCAGTTTGAGGGGCTTCAATGAGCTGAACTTGGACTTTTAAGAAAGAAAGTAGCTGGGGGTCTGATAGAGCGATATTGAAATTTGGATACAAAGTCACAAAAACTGTTCCAGCATTTAGAGTGGTTTGAACGGTGCCTATACATGCATCTTTGGTATTGTAAAAACCTGGTATCCAACAATGCTATTCTTGCCACAACGGGCGGCCTTTCCGGCCATGGAAGGTAAGAGCACGACGAATGACTCCATAATGGACATGAGAATATCCTGTTGAACCCATTGTCTCGGGAAATTCGGAGGGATCGAAGGGTAACAAAGTACTCTTTCTCTGTAGCAGGAATAGGATGCTGGTCAAATTTGGAAGACTGGACATACTCCTTTAGGCAAATGAGGTCCATCCATGGTATCAGAGCCATGGCTTCGTTTTTAATATTATCCATTTCATGCGCTTGATAGGTGAATCCAGTGCTGAGAAGATCTTTTCTCATCATGTCTACAGAACCAGAAATTTTCGAAGCACCAGTTTCTCTTGCACCCTTCTCTTCATCTTCAACCCTTCCAGAATTTCGAGTTTCAAATGCTTCTAAGATAGATTATCTTTATGAAGTCTCTCTTAGTGATGAAACTAAGATCTCAGAAACTCAACTTCCTCTGATGAACCCTTATTCCGCTTTTGCCAAACCCACTTCGTCATTTTCACCCATCCGATGTATTCGCCAACTGATTCACCAAACTCCAAAGCAAGTAAAGGAGTATGTCCAGTCTTCCAAATTTGACCAGCATCCTATTCCTGCTACAGAGAAAGAGTACTTTGTTACCCTTCAGATCCCTCCAGAATTTCCCAGACAATGGGTTCAACAGGGATATTCTCATGTCCATTATGGAGCTGTTCGTCGTGCTCTTACCTTCCATGGCCGGAAAGGCCTGCCCGTTGTGGCAAGAATAGCATTGTTGGATACCAGGTTTTTACAATACCAGCATGCATGTATAGGCACTGTTCAAACCACTCTAAATGCTGGAACAGTTTTTGTGACTTTGTATCCAAATTTCAATATCGCTCTATCAGACCCCCAGCTACTTTCTTTCTTAAAAGTCCAAGTTCAGCTCATTGAAGCCCCTCAAACTGCTGAATCTGTAGCTGCAACCCTACATTACCAGATGGTTTACCGAGTGCAGAACCATGCCCTCGACCTCAACTTCAACAATGGTAATGAAGATGCGTTGTTCATCTCTATGCGTAACGACCGGGCGTCTTGCATCCATGTTCCCAGGACAGATCCCCAAGGATACGTTGGCCAAGCTTCTTCCGAAACTTGGATCACCAACTATGAAAAGCTTCATCAGCATAACAAGCCTTTCCAGTCCACTGACTCAGAGTTTGTACGGAAAAAAGATGGAACTGTTTCCATCAAATTTGGCAAGGAAAAGGAAGAAAGTCCTTCTATCTTTCAGACCCTCTTCATGATTAAACCATGTGTTCCAGAATCTATTTCTCAACCAGACCCAAAAAAGCTTGTTCGACACTTTGATAGTGATGGACATCCTGTTCATTACTATAAAGACAATTATGGTCCTTGTTTGTTGCTTTGTGACCTCATTTGCCTATATAAGGCCATGATGGTGTATTGTGTTGGGCAGAGTCCCTTGAAGTAAAGTGTGTGCTTTGTGAAAAACTCTCCATGACTTTTTAAATTCCTCTTCTTCTCTAGCCTGGTATGATCCTTCGAGAAATGCAGCTTGGGTAGATTAGAAACGTTTCCATCCTGGCATTTTTGGGTGTCTCTAGGCTCTGAACTAAAGGGCTGAGTAGCTTTCTGCTAAAAGGCTGTCCCTGAAAGGGCTTGAACGAGAGTTGTTCGCCCAATGTGGGATGCATACCTACGGGAAATTTACTCTCATTCCCTGGTTCTAAGTCTAGGTCCATCAAGAAGGTATATTTTTTTACTTTTTGTTTTTGTTTCAAATCTATTTTTCGATCACTTTTCTATTCCAAGGAATAGAAAAATTAACTAATGTTACCAAATTGATTTATGTTCTTTTTCTATTTTTGGGAGCAAAAAAAGAAAAAAAAATAGAGGAAGAGATATGTCACCATGCGAAGCCTTAACTGATTTTACCAAACAAATTTATGTTTTTTTTTCTATTTCGGGTAACAAAAGAACAAAAAAAAAAGAAAATAAAGAAATAGCAACATTAATTTCTTCTCCGATTTTAACACTTAAGCATATATTTTAGAAGTTTTGACACTTGGGATTTCTAGCACTAGAAGAAACCTCTAGCTAAGCCTTTAACTAGTGATGCGAGGTCTCTGGTTTTGTGATGTATGTTTTGACCATGTTAAGAGTAGAAACTGATATCTACATCCACTTTTAAGAATTAGAAAGTTGGAAATATAATTTGAGATTCCCCAAATTATGCTAATTATGACATAAGTAATCATGACAATATGCTTAATCACAATTTCTTTCAAAACTTCTGTTAAGAGTATCCACAGTAGAAGGTCGTAGTGACAAACAACGTTTTGTTGGGAAATAATTTAATGTGGCCTAGAAACAAAAATGACAGTGGTGATGTAGAGAGATGAAAGTTAAGGAATTGAGGTCACTTGAGACGCCAAACCAATTACAACAATTGGACGCACTCGAGCTCGAATTCCACTTGGATAGGAGCTTCTATGGGTCGAAGAATGAATCCTTAAGCTGAACAAGGATGGATTATTTGACTTCACTCACTCATACAGACATCAGTGGAAAATACAAAAAACACAAGAAACTATCAATTTTTGAATATTCTTCTTTTTACGAAAAGGGTAAAAATAAAGGAAATTTCTTGCTAAAAGTCGACGTCATTTTTTCTTTACTAAAGTCACGTTAGAGCATATTAATCTCATTTGCTTTTCGCTATCTATGTAACCAGCCACGTAAAATTTTTTATGGTAACATTAGACGAGATCAAGGCTATTGGTATTTTTTAAAATATATTTCAAATTTGAGATGTGTACGGAACCCGACTTCATTGGAAGATTCAGCACTAGTTATGCACTGGGTGCTTGTCTTGTCCGAGTTTGAACATTTGACCAGGAAGTGGGCGTGGACAAAACTAAGCAACGCGGGGCCGGGAGAAACTAGAAATTTAAGGAAAAGAAGACAAAGTAAAATATATGGGTTTTCATTTGGCTAAGCACTAAGCCCCAGCGCCCTTTGTCGCCCCTCTCTCACCATGTGGCCGCCATGGGATATTTCATGCGATGAAAAGAGTCACACAGTGGGGTATGGATGTACAAAAGGATCGTTCGAATTGGGAATTACCTTCGCGGGACCAAATCGATCAGTTGGGTCCGATTCCCCAGAGTGTTGGTTTGGTTCCTATTCAACGGTCTGGTTCTTGATACCATGGATTTAGTGTATTGTTTCGAGGAAATAGAAGTTCGTAATTGAAAAATAAGATATTTAGATGGAAGCAAAAGATTTGTCTTGAGCTCTGAATTTATTTCTGGCTCATGAAAAAGAGAGTGATATGTTCTATAAACTGATCTTAGGATGATTCTCAATTTTAGGAACCGATCCTCCTAGTCCCGTTCTCGATTCCACTCCACCTTGGAACCAAACTAGAGTGGAATCAAGAACCGGATTACTACCACTATGGTGAAGGGTCTTCCTTAGGAGACAAGTTGCACACACCCAAACAAGAATGCCTATAAAAGGAAAAGAATATGATATTTATTTGTGAATGCTTTCGATTTGGATATAATTTAGAAGTGAGGAAGCACTTGAACTTGCGAACGATTTGTAAATTTTGATTCTTCGACATAAATTATTTTTACTTAATTTAAAGTGATATTGACACTTAATATCGATTCGTATAATTCCTTAATTGTTCATAGTTTATTTTTTGAATAATTTCGAAATGACATAAATTCGCAAAAATCCTGACTAGCTTTTGCATTGACATCACGACAATATTAATGGTCGCGTAATTTGGAATTTTTAATGGCACGGGTATTATTCGGTACACAGCGGTCCTAATTTAAGAATTTTCAGTGGTTTTTTCGGGGAGTCTTCTGTCTCTTTGTTTCTACATTTTTGCTCCGCAGCGGCCGTCATACTGGCTGGCAAACGTAACGCATTTTCTCACGACCGAAAAAATAAAAAATAAATAACGTATCTTTTCGACAAAAAAAGAAAAAGAAAAACATGACGCATCACCATCAGCAGGGTTGACCAATCGTTCCGCCGATCGAAGGTCAGCCACACGAAGCGGAAGACGCGGGGATGGAGACCATCCGAGACCGCCTTACTGTCCGACCCAGATCTTCCTGCACCATTCTCTTTACGGGTGTCAAGTCGAAGTCCAGTATTCCAGCTCGTCTGCTTCGCGGAGTATTCCGACCTTAACGCAATCATTAGTCAGCCGATTCCCTCGTACAAAAGTCGCGTCGAAGGAACTTGTCGTCAGATGGGTCTTTATTCAGCTTCCAAACCCACTTCCCCATTTGCGGTATGCAGATCCAACCTCTGTTTTTCCTTTTCTATCTTGTAGATGAAAAGTCGGGTTCCGTGCCTTTCCTTTTCATTTGCTTTGGAGGAGCATTTCGATGTCTACTTCCTGCGTGGTCCTTTGCCTTTGAAGTGCTCCGCTTTTCTCCCTGCAAGTGAGTCTGTTCTTGGATTCTTCGACTTTAAATTGAAGCTTGTTTGAGCAAACGAAGAGAAAAAAGAACAAGATTGGAGAGTGAGTTCTTTTGTTGCAGGCTGAGATCATTTTAATTTAGTCGGTCGATGTTCTAGGAGTCCAAATATACTGGTGGTTTCCATCAAAACATGATGTTAGGGTAGGGACTTTGATAGGGTATGAGTGAGCAGAATATATGACCATGGATCCTTCGTTCTTTGATTCCTCTGCTAGTATCAATGGAGATGATCGTCCCATGGATAGCCGTGCCTTTTCAACTAGTCCAGATCAATACCCGAGTCTCACAGATGGTTTCTTTTTGGATGACCCTTTCCCAGACCTTAATTCCTCAGATAGTTCTTTTCTTTCAAATAAAGTGGACCCTGCCGATGATCTCCCTTCAAAACCTATAGACCTCGGTATTGGAGATTTAATGTTTCCCTCGACAAGCGGGATCTCAGATGGAGGCCCATTTGGTCCATCTATGAGCTCGAGTAGTGCCCTGAGTTTAGGGGAGATTCACTCTCCCCATCGGGGGACACTGACTCATCGGATCCTGTTCTAAAGTACATAAGTCAGATGCTTATGGAAGAGAACATGGAGGAGCAACCGTGGGAATTTGCTGATCAGGTTGCTCTGCAGAATGCTGAAAAGTCATTGTACGATGCCCTTGGTCAGCACATAGAGGTGTCTGATCAGAGCCCCTCACAGCGTGTTTTAAGCCATAATATCGAGAGCTCAAATAGCAACCTTTCTGTAAGTAGCAGTGCTCGTGGAAGCCACAATGCTACAAGCGTTACTGTTAACTCTAGCGACTCAGCTGATGCTAATATTCTTTACACGATCGAAGAACATGGCCATGCTGTGCAGGAAAATTCTGACCTGGACTTCCGGTCGAACGTGGATTCCAGTTCACGGTTGTTGTCCAATTCTTCAAGCAGCATCACAAATTATGATGATGGGTCTGAGGAATCTTTGCACGAGCTTCTTGTCAAGAGCTTTTTCAGTGATAGTGAGTCTATGCTTCAGTTCAAGAAAGGATTAGAGGAGGCCAGCAAATTCCTTCCTACCAGCAATCAATTAGGAATTAACCCAGGGTACAGCAAACCGCCATCAGAAACAGAGAAAGGAACCCCAAGAATGCGCATCAGTGAGGAGATCAACATGAGGCGCTCAACTGATGGATTCAAGGGATTAAAAAATCACGAGAGGGACAAGGATGCTTTTGACGAAGGCAGGGCCAATAAGCAAACAGCCTTGTATACAGAGGAGAGTGAATTTTCCGATTTTTTTCGATAAGGTGTTGCTATGCAACGAAAATGGTGAGGCTATGTGTTCTGGCGATAAATCTGTGGAGACACAGCTGAGCAAAGACATACGACCACAAAGGAACAAGCGCGGTTCCAATAGAGGTAGGGGTCGTGGCAAGAAGCAGGGAAGTGAGTATACTGTTGACTTGAGAACTCTTCTGATTCTCTGTGCACAAGCCATCTCTACTAGTGATTTCAGGACCGCTAATGAATTGTTGAAGCAGATTAGAGAGAACTCTTCTCCATCTGGCGATGGGTCTCAAAGACTGGCCCATTACTTTGCCAACGGGCTAGAGGCCCGATTGTTGGGCAACGAGCCTCGAACTCAACACTTCATTTCAAGTCTTGTCGCCAGGAGGACCTCAGCAGCCGATCTCTTGAAAGCTTACCACCTTCATATCTCGACATGTCCGTTTCTTAAGTTATCCATTTGCTTTGCAAATTACATGATTTTGAGAATAGCAGAGAAAGCCACTACCTTACATATAATAGATTTTGGCTTTGCACTTGGTTTTCAATGGCCAATCCTCATACAGAAGCTCTCTTCTCGATCAGGAGGGCCCTGTAAATTGCGCATCACAGGGATAGAGCTTCCACAGGCTGGTTTCCGCCCGTCAGAAAAACTAGAGGAGACAGGTCGTCATTTGGAGAAGTTTTGTGAGCGTTTTAATGTCCCTTTTGAATTCAATTGCATAGCATCGAAGAATTGGGAATCCATCAAACTCGAGGATCTCAAGATTCAAGGCAATGAGACAGTTGCTGTGAGTAGTTTAGATCGGTTTAGGAATCTCCTTGATGAGACAGTTGGGGACAACTGTCCACGGGATGCTGTGTTGAATCTAATTCAGAAAATGAAACCGGATATTTTTGTTCATACTGTACGTAGTGGCTCCTACAATTCGCCCTTTTTGCGACAAGATTCCGAGCAGCACTTTTTGATCTTTCTGCCTTTTATGATATGTTTGATGCTATTTTAGATGGTGACAGCAAAGAGAGGTTTGTTTTTGAGAGAGAGTTGTATGGCCAGGAAATTATGAATGTCATAGCATGCGAAGGTTCGGAAAGGGTTGAGAGGCCAGAAACATACAAGCAGTGGCAGGTTCGTCATATGAGGGCTGGGTTTAAGGCGCTTCCTCTGGACCAAGAGCTCATGAAGTTGTTCAGGAGTAAGATGAAAGCATGTTACCACAAGGATTTTGCGCTTGATGAAGATGGCAACTGGATGCTGCAAGGTTGGAGAGGTCGGATTATTTATTGCTCCTCCTGTTGGGTGCCCACTTAGGATGGCTCCAAAAGGAATATTTTCTGTCATGATCCGTTCATTGCAGGGATTCTTCCCTGGTTGACAGGTCTAGGCATTTTATTAGAGTCGCTCAGACTCTACTGATTTCCCACTCTTTCTGTTTGTGCATGTATATTTTTAATTGCAAACAATTTTGAATCTGCAATGTTGTCTTACTGTGATTTGTCTATCCTGTATCTCACAAGTTCTGCAAGTAACAAGGCTGCTCGAATCTGATAATGGATGTGGGTGCAGGATTATCATGTACGGTCTGTGCTGTTCGCTTGATGGCTCTGTTGTTTACTAGGGTCCTATCGTACCGCAAGCTGTTTAGCTTTTTGAGAACTTGAGTACCCAAGGTTGGGCTCATAAAGGATGATGTTTCCACATGTGATGCAGTCAAATTGTTCTCGTGCCAAAGTTGTTTCTGTCTTCAAGCGAACTCAAGGGCAATTGAACTTCTGGATCCTTTCTGGCATTCTGGCATTGTTTTTGCATCTCTGTTTTGTATGGGTCAATTGCTGGTTTATATACAAGGGAGATCAAGTATGTGATTAAACTAGTTATTGTATATATAATGGAATTCCCATGCAATCCAGTTTGTCAATAAATTGTTTCATTTACACCGCTGTCTGGGGGATGAGGTTGATTTGATCTGCAAAAGTTCTAGCTTTTCTGCATTTTAATTAAGCATAACCATGCATTGGGAGGTGACAGCCAATCCTAAAGTTTAATGAGCAAATATCTTAGTGGGTGTGCCCACATGTTGCCAGTTCCTTGCGATAGTAAGCTCCCACATTAATTAGCACTTAATGGTTTCTTTTCCTTCAAAATCCAAGATTCATTTTCCAATCTATTTCTCAATAAAATAAACAGAAAAATTTATGCAGTGAATCAATATTGCATAGTTTCAATTGCTACATAGTTTTGGAATCACAGCCATTGATGTAAAAGAATGAGATACTGATTGCCATGATTTTTCTTCTCATTAATGTTGTTAAATATCATAGAATGCTATTCAATTATATTAATTTGTTTTGGCTTGATGAAAAGTTTTTCTTAATAATTGATATAATAAAATCAACATGTGTGAATAAATAGAAGTAGTTTCTTTTCCTCCAAAATCTAAGATTCATTTTCCAATCTATTTCTCATTAAAATAAACAGAAATATTTATGCAGTGAATCAATATCGCACAGTTTTAATAGCTACATAGTTCGGAATCATGGCCATATGGATGTAGAAGAATGAGAAACTCACTGCTATGTTTTTTTCCCTTCCTACTAATGTTGTTAAATATCGCAGAGTGCTATTCAATTTTGTTAATTTATTCTGTTTTGTCTTGCTTGAATCGATGTAATAAAATCAACACGTGTGAATAAACATAAATAGTTTCTTTTCCTCCAAAATCTAAGATTCATTTTCCAATATATATCTCAATAAAATAAACATAAATATTTATGTAGTGGATCAATATCGAATAGTTTCAATAGCTACACAGTTCTGGAATCATGGTATTGATGTATGAGAATGAGACACCGGGACTGTTATATTTTTTCTTTCAATTAATGTTGTTAAATATCATAGAATGCTATTCAATTAAATTAATTTATTTTGTTTTGTCCTGCTTGATAAATTTACAAAATATATGGTCATGATTTTCTAGGGATTTATGGTTCGGAGTGCGAAAATCTTGACAATGCTGATGGAATTGCATAGTTTTTTCCCCATGCGGTGCCGTCGAAGTTAAGCTTAGGAGAAGCCTCTAGCTAGGCCTTTAACCAGTGATGCTAGGTCCCATTTTCGTGATGCAGATTTTGACCATATTAAAAGTAGAAACTGATATCCACAAGCGGTTTTAAGGAAAAAAAAAAAAATCCCAAATTCATCTAATTTGAAAGATGGAAAAAAAAACATTAAAAATCCCAAATTATACTAATTGTGACATTAGTTTTCATGACAACATGCTCAGTCACAGTTCCTTTCGAAACTGTTGTTGGAGTACTGACAACGAAAGGTTGTAGTGAAAAACAACGGTTTATTGGGAAATAATTTGATGTGGTTAGGAAACAAAAATGACGTCGTTTTGGTTGCTAAAGTTGATTTTGAGCAAAAATTAGGTTTTCATCTATCTCTCCCCATTCATGGTGATGTTGAGAGATGAAAGCTTAGGAATTAAGTTTACTGAGACGCTAGACCAATCACAATAGTTGGACACACTAGAGCTGGAACTCCAATTAGAGAGGGGCATCCATGGGTCAAAGGATGAGTTGTTAAGCTGAATGAGGATGGATTATTCGGGATCACTCACCTATACAAACGTCAATGGGAAATACAAAGCAGACAAGAAATTATCAATTTTCTAATATTCTTTTTTTTTTTTTTTTTTTTTTTGTGAAAAAGGTAAAAATGAAAGAAATAATGCCTTACTAACAAACCTCATTTTTTCTTCACTAAAGTCACGTTGGATTCATATTAGTCTCTTTTGCTTTTCATTGTCTATGTGACCAGCCACGTCACATTTTTGACAATGGTATTAGACGAGATCAAGGCAGGCTATTGATATTTGTTAAAATATAGTATATTTTTGACAATGGTATTAGACGAGATCAAGGCAGGCTATTGATATTTGTTAAAATATATTTTGAGTATGAGCCCTATACGGAACTGACCTGATACATGATTGGATAAATGTGCGAGATTTAGCTCAGGTTATGCACTGATTATTCTCTTGTCCGAGTTCGAACATTTGACCAGGAAGTGGGCGTGGACGAAAGGAAGCAACGTGGGGCCAGGAGAAAAGAGCCACGTAGTGAAGCAAAGGTCTGCAAAAAGGAATGGCTGGTTGAATCTAGTTTTCGAAAGTGTCTGATTCTGATTTTTACACGACTTGCAAACAGTGTGATTCTGATTTTTTGTTAAGAATCGGTTTGGGAGCAGAATCGCGTTTGGTAAATTTTTTGTTCAAAGCGATTACGGGAACAAATTTACTCGAGAATCGAGTTTTGGACAAGAATTGAGAATCGAGAAAAAATATGATTCTCCGTCCGAGAATCAAAAAAGAGAATCAAAAGTGCCGAATCAAAAAAAAAATTATTTCTATATTTTATTTTTATTTCTTCCTAGTATGAAATATATATTTGTTGTATATAGAATACATATTTAATTTTATGTTATAATTTAGTATTTTTATTTATTACATATTGTAGGGATATTAATATAGTTTATACTATGATTTATTATTTACTATATAATAAAAATTGATTAGTTAATATTTTTATTACTTAGTATAAAAATATAATTAATCGGTGAATGGTTTATGAAAATTCAATATCAAATTTATTTTAATCTAAAAAGGTAATTAAAAATGAATTGGAATAGAAATTTTATATAGTTACCAAACGCGTTTCTATTCTTTTTCTATTCTAGAATCGAAATTTTATTTGTTACCAAACGCGTTTTTTTACTCGGAATCGGTTCACGAGGAACAGAATCGAAATAATCATTTAAAGTGAGAATCGGTTCGGAAACGAATCGTTACCAAACGCGCCCTAATTTTCAATTCCATAATGTTTGGTTCTTGATTCCAAGAGGAAGCTGGATTGGATTAGACCGATTATGTATACATTTTTTTCTTTTTCAAAAAAATTAGTGGGCCTAGTTTATTTTTTTCCAGGAACTAGGTGCTTGTAATTGGAAAATAAGAAATATGGATGCAAGTAAAAGATTTGTCTTGAGTTCTGCATTTGTTTCCAAGTCGTGTTTTGGATAATTAAATATTCGGATGGAAATATAAAAAGAAAATAGTGACTGGTTTTGTTGGACCGGATTAGACCGATGGTCGAGTCCAGTTCCCATTCTTAGGACCAATTGGTCTAGTCCTTGGTTCCCAATTTTGGGAACTAGACGGGTAACTGATCACACCTATAGTGAAGGGTGTTCCTTGAGAGACAAGGATCATAGACAAAAACAAGACATGCCTAGGAAAGAAAAAGAAGCTGAAATGTATGAGAAGAGATGCGGATGCATGATATTTATTTGAAAACACCTTGAGTAAAACTTGAGCTTGCGAATGACTATAAATTTTGATTTTCCCATTATGATGGAGTTTTTGCTACTAATTCTTCCGTGATATCAACACTTGATACTAAATCACGTAAATCTTCTGATTCCTTTATCGTTTCTCATTTATTTTCTTGAGTAATTTTGCAGCAATATAAATTGTAAGATCTCGGCTAGCTTTCACATTGGCATTACAACAATATTAATGCTTACGTACTTTGGAGTTTTTAATAGCACGGGTATTAATCGGTACACAGTGGTCCTGATTTGAGAATATTTAGTGGTTTTTTTCCAGGAGTTTTCTGTGTCTTTGTTTCTACATTTTCGTCTCGTAGCGGCCGTCATTTAGTGGCTGATAAACTATGAAGCACGGACACGTTGCCGAGCCTTCCGAGTCGTGTCCGACACGTGTCGACGTGTCCGACACGCTCGGACACGTTCGGACACGCGGTCAACGCGTGTCGAGAAATCCGACACGCGGTCAACTTTTCTCGACACGCTTCGACACGCGTGTCCGAGCGGCCTCATCTCTCTACCCACCATCGTCTTCTTCAACAATCTCGACACGCTTCGACACGCGTGTCCGAGAGAGATTGTTGAAGAAGACGATGGTGGGTAGAGAGATGAGGTCGAGTAAGAGGCCGAGGAAGCGGAGGTGAGGCCGCGACGTTGAGAGGAAGAGCATAAACTAAAGCGACGCTGCGATGGAGGGCCGGGGCGAGGCTGCAGCTGCTGCGAAGGAGGAAGGCCGGAGGCGACGGCGATGAGGCGACCGAAGAGTTGAGAAGATCGTGAGGAAGAAAGCGAGGGGGCGGGGAGAAGGTGGTGGCGTGGGGAAGGGGAGGGGAGGGGAGGGGAGGGGGGGGGAGAGAGAGCATGGGAAGAACGGGGATGGAGGAGGAGAGAAGGGGAAGGGGGCGATTGATGGGGGCGCAGTTGTGGGGGGCGCAGGGAGCAGGTGGTGGCGTAGGGGGAAGAGAGAGAGAGAGAAGGGGAAGAGATCGAGGGGGCAGGGAGCGATTGATGGGGGGCGCAGGGAGCAAGTGGGCGTAGGGGGAAGGGCAGGGGGAGAGAGAGAGTGGGGGAAGATCTGCGGAAATCGAGGGGAGGCTTTTGGGGTGGTGGCGTGGGAAAAGAGGGGGAGAGGGGAGAGAGAAACGAGGAGAGAGGATTTGAAGGAAATAATTTTTGTTAGAATAAAAAATATATTTTTAAGTATGCACACGTTTTAATTATGAATATATTTTTAAATTTTTTTATGAATATATTTATTAATATTATTAGTGTAAATTTATTATAAGTTTTTATTTATTTATTTATTTGTGAACTTGAATCAAATTAATTAAAAATTAAAATATTTATTTAATATATAACGTGTCGAAACGTGTCGGAATTCTCTACTTTTTTAAGAAATGACGTGTCGCGTGTCGTGTCGTGTTGTGTCGCGTGTCGCGTGTCGCGTGTCCGTCTTCATAGCTGATAAACATAACGCATCTTTTTATGACCAAAAAAGAAAAAAAAAACAAGGCATATTTTTATGACAAAAAAACATAACGCATCTTCTTACGACAGGGAAAAGAAAATGACGCATCTTTTCGACCAAAAAAAAGCATAACGCATCATCATTTGCAGCTTGTCAAAGCCGGACCCATGGTTGACCGATGGTTCCGCCGATCGAAGGTCAGATACACCGTACACGGAGCGGAAGACGCGCGGACGGAGACCATCCGGGCGCACCTTATTGTTTGACCCAGTTCTTCCTACACCATTCTCTTTACGGATATCCAGTCGAAGTCGAGTATTCCATCTCGTCTACTTCGTGGAGTATTCCGACCTTCACGCATTCATTCATTAGTCAGCTGATTCACTCGTACAAGAATCGCATCGAAGGAACTTGTCATCAGATGGGCCTTTATTCAGCTTCCAAACCCACTTTCACATTTGTGGTATGCAGATCCAACCTTTGTTTTTCCTTTTCTATCTTGTAAATGAAAAATCGGGTTCCTTGCCTTGCCTTTTCTTTTCACTTGCTTTGGAGGAGCTTTTCCATGTTTACTTCCCGCGTGGTCCTTTGCCTTTGAAGTGCTCCGCTTTTCTCACGGCAAGTGATCCGTCCGTTCTTGGATTCCTTTGACTTCAAATCGAAGTCGTTTGAGCAAACGAAGAGAAAAAAGAAGAAGATGATTGGAGAGCGAGTTCTTTTGTTGCAGGCTGAGAGCATTTCAAATTAGTCGGTCGATGTTCTGGGAGTCCAAATATACTGGTGGTTTGCATCAAAACATGATGTTAGGGTAGGGACTTTGATAGGATATGAGTGAGGAGAATATATGACCATGGATCCTTTGTTCTTTGATTTCTCTGCTCGTATCAATGGAGATGATCGTCCCATAGATAGCCATGCCTTTTCACCTAGTCCGGATCGATACTCGGGTCTCGCAGATGGTTTCTTTTTGGATGACCCTTTCCTCGACCTTAAATCCTCAGATAGTGCTTTTCTTTTGAATGAAGTAGACCCTGCGAATGATCTCCCTTCAAAATCTGTAGAGCTCGGTATTGGAGATTTAATGTTTCCCTCGACAAGCGGGATCTCAGATGGAGGTCCATTTGGTCCATCTATGAGCTCGAATAGTGCCCTGAGTTTAGGGGGAGATTCGCTCTCCCCGTCGGGGGACACTGACTCATCGGATCCTGTTCTAAAGTACATAAGTCAGATGCTTATGGAAGAGAACATGGAGGAGCAACCGTGGGAATTTGCTAATCAGGTTGCTCTGCAGAATGCTGAAAAGTCATTGTACGATGCCCTTGGTCAGCAGCATTCAGAGGTGTCTGATCAGAGCCCCTCACAGCTTGTTTTAAGCCATAATATCGAGAGCCCAAATAGCAACCTTTCTGGAAGTAGCAGTGCTCGTGGAAGCCACGATGCTCCAAGCGTTACTGTTAGCTCTAGCGACTCAGCTGATGCTAATATTCTTTACACGATCGAAGAACATGGCCATGCTGTGCAGGAAAATTCTGACCTGGACTTCCAGTCGAACGTGGATTCCAGTTCACGGGTGTTGTCCAAATCTTCAAGCAGCATCACAAATTATGATGGGTCTGAGGAATCTTTTCACGAGCTTCTTGTCAAGAGCATTTTCAGTGGTAGTGAGTCTATGCTTCAGTTCAAGAAAGGATTAGAGGAGGCCAGCAAATTCCTTCCTACCAGCAATCAATTAGGAATTAACCCAGGGGACAGCAAACCGCCATCAGAAACAGAGAAAGGAACCCCAAGAATGCGCATCAGTGAGGAGATCAACATGAGGCGCTCAACTGATGGATTCAAGGGATTAAAAAATCACGAGAGGGACAAGGATGCTTTTGACGAAGGCAAGGCCAAGAAGCAAACAGCCTTGTATACAGAAGAGAGTGAGTTTTCCGATTTGTTCAATAAGTTGTTGCTATGCAACGAAAATGGTGAGGCTATGTGTTCCGGCGATAAATCTGTGGAGACAGGGCTGAGCAAAGACATACGGTCACAAAGGAACGTGCACATTTCCAACAGAGGTAGAGGCCGTGGTAAGAAGCAGGGAAGTGAGAATACTGTTGACTTGAGAACTCTTCTGATTCTCTGTGCACAAGCCATCTCTACTAGTGATTTCAGGACTGCTAATGAATCGTTGAAGCAGATTAGGGAGAACTCTTCTCCATCTGGGGATGCCTCTCAAAGACTGGCCCATTACTTTGCCAATGGGCTAGAGGCACGATTGGTGGGCAGCGGGACTCGAATGCAACACCTTTTTTCTATTTATGTCGCCAGGAGGACCTCAGCAGCCGATATCTTGAAAGCTTACCACCTTCACATTTCAACATGTCCGTTTAGTAAGTTATCCATTGGCTTTGCAAATTACATGATTTTGAGATTTGCAGAGAAAGCCACTACCTTGCATATAATAGATTTTGGCATTGGATTTGGTTTTCAATGGCCAACCCTCATCCAGAAGCTCTCTTCTCGATCAGAAGGGCCCTGTAAATTGCGCATAACAGGGATAGAGCTTCCACAGGCTGGTTTCCGCCCATCAGAAAAACTAGAAGAGACAGGTCGTCATTTGGAAAAGTGTTGTGAGCGTTTTAATGTCCCTTTTGAATTCAATTACATAGCATCGAAGGATTGGGAATCTGTCAAACTCGAGGATCTCAAGATTCAAAGCAATGAGACAGTTGCTGTGAATAGTTCAGATCGGTTTAGGATCCTCCTTGATGAGACAGTTGGGGACAACTGTCCACGGGATGCTGTGTTGAATCTAATTTGGCAGATTAAACCAGATATTTTTGTTCATGCTGTATCTAACGGCTCCTTCAATGCGCCCTTTTTTGTGACAAGATTCCGAGAGGCACTTTTTCATCTTTCCGCAATTTATGATATGTTTGATGCTATTTTAGATGGCAACAGCAATGAGAGGTTGGTTATTGAGAGAGAGCTCCATGGATGGGAAATTATGAATATTGTAGCATGTGAAGGTTCGGAAAGGGTTGAGAGGCCGGAAACGTACAAGCAATGGCAGGTTCGTCATATGAGGGCTAGATTTAAGGCGCTTCCTCTGGACCAAGAGCTCATGAAGTTGTTAAGGGGTAAGATGAAAGAATGGTACCACAAGGATTTTGCACTTAATGAAGACGGCAACTGGATGCTGCAAGCTTGGAGAGGTCGGATTATCATTGGCTCCTCCTGTTGGGTGCCCATTTAGGATGGCTCCAAAAGGAATGCTTTCTGTCATGACCTGTACATTGCAGGGATTCTTCCCGAGTCAACAGGTCAAGGATTTTATTAGAGTAGCTCAGAATGTACCTATTTCCCGCTCTTCTGTTTGTGTGTGTATCTTTCTAATTGCATAACAGTTTTGAATCTGCAATGTTTTCTTACTGTTTATCAACCCTTGAGATAGGAAGATACGTTTTGCAGCTTTTGCCGATAATGTGTTTTGTCTATCATATATCTCACAAGTTCTGCGAGTAAACGTGGCAGCTCGAAGCTGATAATGGGTATGGGTGCGCAATTATTGTGTACGGTTTGTGCTTTTCGCTTGGTGGCTCTGATGTTTACTAGTATCCTATAATACTGAAAGCTGTTTAGCTCTTTGAGAGCTTGATTATCCAAGATGGGGCTCAATAAGGATGATGTTTACACATGTGATGCAGTCAAATTATGCTCGTGCCAAAGTTGTTTCTGTATTCAAGGGAACTTAAGGGCAATTGAACTTCTGGGTACTTCGTGGCATGCGGGCATTTTATTTGTATCTCGGTTTTGTCTTCCTGTGAAGAAATTTGGATGGGTCAATTGTAGGTTTATATGCAAGGAGATCAAGTATGTGATTAAACTAGTTATTGTAGATATAATTGAATTCTCATGCAATTCAGTTTGTCAATAAATTGTTTCATTTACACCAACGACTGATAAATGAATTTTTTTTTTGGGTGGTTTGAGATTGATTTGATCTGCAAATGCGTAGCTTTTCTAGATTTTAATTGTGTATAATTATGCACACGTGGCAGGGGTAGAGCTAATCCTAAAGTTTGATGAGAAATATCTGTTTTAAACTAGTGGGCGTGCGCGCAAGTTGCCACGTCCTCGCAATAATAAGTTCAGATAATTTAAAGATAACATTAATTAGTACTTAATAATGTGTTTTCCTCCAAAATCTAATTTAGATTCAATTTTCCAATCTATTTATCAATAAAATAAATAGAAATATTTATGCAGTGAATCTATATTGCATAGTTTCAAATGGTCATTGATGTATAGAATGAGACACTAATTGCCATGTTTGTTTCTTCTTAATAATGTTGCCAACTATGGTAGGATGCTGTTCAATTAGATTAGTTTATTCTAGGTGTTCCCGCCTGATGAATTTTAATTTTAATTTTTAATAATCGATGTGATGAAATTGACACGTATTTAATTTAAATTTACTAGATAAATGGTCATGATTTTTCTAGGTTTATGGTGTGGGTGTGTAAAAATCTTGACAATGCTGATGGAATTGCATAATTCTACTGATGGGGTGCCATTGAAGTTAAGCTTAGGAGAAGCCTCTAGCTAAGTGGTGCTAGGTCACCGATTTCGTGATGCAGCTTTTGACCAATTCTAAAGTAGAAACCTGATAACTTTATAATAATAGAGTTATTTTTATCTATTTTAGGCAACAAATATGGTACTTTGTAATGCAATATTCGTTAGAAAATATTTGAATTTCCTTATGTATATCTAAATATTCATTGTTCATGGAGAAAATAAGGAAAAAGGGCAAAGCGAAAGAAAGGAAAATTCCGTGATTCATGAATTCAAGTAAAAAAAAACATTGGAAGATGGATACCAAATTAAAGATTCTGCAATTTATTCCCTGAATTTATGTGAAAAAATAAGCAAGTGCATTTTGTTAGGATTCTTGAATATATCCTATATATAGGATAATAGAAATAGCTAAGTTTATGGCTTTATTAGATCATTTTTTAATTGCTTTGGGAGTTTTTTTGAGTACTCTGAAGAAAAAACA
Organism: Eucalyptus cladocalyx; assembly: GCA_017140615.1. NCBI lineage: Eukaryota > Viridiplantae > Streptophyta > Magnoliopsida > Myrtales > Myrtaceae > Eucalyptus > Eucalyptus cladocalyx. The sequence goes on along the minus strand of CM029517.1, from coordinate 35,582,884 downwards.
AAGTGGTGACAGAATTCTTCTTCTTTGATTCAAAATGTTTGGCTTTAATTTATATTTTTATTCTTCTTCTACAATGTTCTAATATTCTTTTGCTAGGGTTACGATGTAACCACAATGATGTGAATTTCATGATTTTTATAGCGCAAGTGATTTTATTCATGTGAGTTATATATTATTGTGCTTAATGTTTTTAAGTGATCGACCACTACTTAAATGATCTGGCATGCATGTTTGAGATTGAGAAGTGATGATATGCAATCGCTCATTATAGTATATAACCATAAATTAAACATTGATAGAGATATACAATGTTATTTGTGTAGCTTTCGATGATAAGGTGATTCAAAATACTCATTATAGGTTAGGAATATTAATAGACTTTAATGCACTTATGTTTATTTAAATTCATATAGAGATATAGTGTATTAATAAACTGAGTAGGTTTGTTATATCTAGAAATATGATAGTAAATAGATTAGGAAATTTCGCTATACATTTTTAGTATTGTTCTTATATGCATAATATCGGATGTTCTAACATATTTATCTGATTGATTTATTGCATTTAATCTCCAAATTTTGCTGTTAAGATTTTTAGTTTTAATTTATTTACAATTCTATTTTAATATGTTAGATAAATTTTAGAATTAATCAATTTGTACTATTTAATTAGCTTATTAATTATCGATCTCCGTGGGATGACTCTTTCTTATCATTATATTACTTGTTTGACACATTCACTTGTATTTAGAATTTTACGAACAAGTTTTTGGCATCATTGTCGGGGATTGTTAGTTTAATTCTAACTAATATTGATACTGGATAACTCTAAGTTTAATCTAACTTTTCTTTTGTCTTTTTTTTTTTTTTTTTTTGGTGTACATCGGTTTATGACACGTAGTTAACAAGGGAAACTTGTTGAGTTTGATTCAGAAATCGAAGGTACATATAAAAAGCGACTAAGAGAATAGAGAAATTACGCTAAGAAGATGACATATGGTGAGAATGAAAATCCTTGTGGACTTTTAAGAGATTATGTTGAGCCGATAGTTCAGGGCACCACATTAAGCATTAGGAGACCTACAATTCAAGCAAAAAACTTTGAGATTTAGTCATCACTCATTCAGATGCTTTAACAATTAGTGCAATTTAGTGGGCTACCAAGTAATGATCCAAATACTCACATCGATGCTTTTCTTAAAATCTGTGACACCACTAAATATAATGGAGTTATGGATGATGTTATTAGATCGAAATCATTTCCATTCTCTCAGAGACAAAGCTAAGAGTTGGCTTTTTTCTCTTCCCGCCGGATCGATCACTACATGGAATGATATAACTTAAAAATTTCTTAGTAAGTTCTTTCCATTTGCAAAATTTGCAAAGATGTGTAACAATATTACTAATTTTATGTAGATGGATAATAAATCATTGTATGAAGTATGGGAAAGATTCGATATATTTCTTAGGAGATGTCCACATCACGGACTATTTGTATGGATGTAGGTACGAACTTTTTATAATGGATCTAGTACAAATCTTCGTTCTATGATTGATACAGCTGCATGGGAAACTCTAAATAATAAAACACCTTAAGAAGCCTACAATTTATTAGAAGAGATTGTGTCCAATAGTTATCAGTGGCCTAGTGAGAAGTTACTGATGCGAAAAACTAGCGGAGTTCATGAAGTTGATGCTTTTGTTACAATTGCTGCACAAATTGAAGCACTCAACAAAAAGCTAAATAATGTGAGTATTTCGGCCATGAAAATTTAGAATTTGATATGTGATTTTTGTGGTGGAGGACATGTTAGCACAAAATGTTAGGTAGGTAATCCTTTTTCACAACTTAAAACAAATGCTAACTTTGTTGGGAATTTTAATGGGTCACAAAATAATCCCTACTCCAACATCTAGATGGCATAATCATCCAAATTTTTTATGGAGAAATCAAAATATGATGAGATTATCGTCAGGATTCAAATAATCAGAAGAGATAAAGTCAAATTTGGAAGATATAGTTACCAAACTTACTAATACTACTCATAACTTTATCAAGAGCATGCATGTGAGATTCCAAAATCAAGATGTTTGAATAAAAAATCTGGAGATGTAAGTGGGTTAATTAGCAAACAGGGAGACAACGGGGTTCTTTACCTAGCAATATAGAGAAAAATCCAATTGAAAATATAAATGTTATAATCTTGAGAAGTAGTAAACGAGTGGGAGAAGAAGATGCCAAATAAGAGATTTTCAGAGACAAAGAAGATGACATCAATAAACAACCAAAGGAGGCGGGCAAAAGCAAACTTTTTCCTAATAATCCCAAGATATATGTGTTAGCAATTCCATTCCTCAACGACTCCAGCAGCATAAAATAGATAAGCAATTTTCTAAATTTTATGATGTATTTAAAAAATTGCAGATTAATATTCCTTTTGCAATATAAATGTCTAGTTATACAAAATTTTTGAAGGAAATTTTGGCAAACAAAAGGAAAATGGAGGATTATGAAACTGTGAAGTTGAATGAGGAGTGTTTAGTCATCATACGAAACAAATTACCTCCAAAATTAAAAGATGCGGGGAGTTTTACTATTCCGTGCACCGTTGGAGATTTTTTCTTTGAAAAAGCATTGTGTGATTTAAGTGTAGGCATTAGTCTAATGCCTTATTCAATTTTCAAGAAGTTAGGATTGGGCAAGATAAAAGTAACCACAATATCACTTTAAGCGGCCGATCAATTAATTAAATATTCAAGAGGTATTGTGAAAGATGTTTTGGTAAAGCTTGATAAATTTATCTTTTCTATAGATTTCATAGTTCTTGACATGGAGAAAGATTTTGAGGTACTACTTATCTTAGGTCAATCTTTTCTAGCAAGGAAGAGCCCTTATTGATGTACAACGAGGGAAGTTGATTCAAGATAATCCTATTTCCTTTAATGTTTTTAAAGTAATGAAATATCCTTCGATGATAATTCTTGTTTTAAAGTTGAGATAGTTGATAAGATGGCGAATAAGATTTTTCAAGAAAAATATTTTTAAAGATTCGCTTAAAGCATGTTTAGTTCAATAGGACAAAGAAGTTTAGAATGAGGAGATAATTTTTTTTTTTTGTCGGTCCTACTCTATTCCTATTCTACACTCACCCTCGGACTTTTGCCCCGCCTCTTGCGGGGGCGTGGGAATCGAAACCCACTCCTAAAACGTACGCGTCCCCACCCCATCCCCCTTGAGAAGGTGGGGATTTGAACCCCTCACCTCCCCTTCCATGTTGGAAGGGTGGCCAGGGCGAATCCCGGTGGTTGGGGAGATAAATGAGTACGTATATTTTATGGAGGTAATTCCATCATATTCAAGGTAAAAGACAATTAAATTTGAGGAGTTGGGGCAACGAGACAACAAAATCGAAACCATCAATTGAATGGTATACAATTCTTGAACTCAAACCTTTATCTTCTCATTTGAAATGGAGTTTCTTCTTTACTAGTAATTATATCTTATTTTTTGACAGATTTGATGGAGTAGAAATTGCTTGGAGTATTGAGAGAGTATAAGGGCACAATTAGATGGAAAATGGCTGATATCAAGAGAATTAGCCCTTCACTTCGCATGTATAAAATTTTGATAAAAAAACAATACAAGCCCACTATCCAACCTCGAGGTATCCGAACCCAAATATACAAGAAATAATGAAATCTGAGGTAATTAAGTTACTTGATGCATGTATCATCTATCTTATCTTTGATAGTTCTTGGGTAAGTCTCATGCAAGTTGTGCCAAAAAAAAGAATGTATGATTGATTCTAACTAGATCAATTACTAGGTGGTGTGTGTGGATGAATTAAAGAAAATCGAATGATGACTCTACGAAAGATCACCTACCTTTGCCATTTATTGATCAAGTGTTGGAAAGACTTGCATGACATGAGTTTTATTACTTTATTGATAGATATTCGGGGTATTATCAAATTCATGTTGTACTAGAAGATCAAGAGAATACTACTTTAACTTGTCCCTATGGTACTTTTGCTTTTAGAAGAATGCCCTTTGGTTTTTGTAGTGCACCGGGTGCTTTTTAGAGATGCATGATGGCTATTTTTTCTGATATGATTGAAAAATATATTGAGATGTTCATGAATGATTTTTTCCAATCATTTGATTCTAATTTAAATAATTTGGCTTTGATCTTATAAAAATGTGAAGAGACTAACTTTATTTTGAATTGGGTGAAATATCACTTTATGGTGCAGGAAGGAATAGTGCTCGAGTATAAAATTTCTCAAAATAGAATAGAAGTTGATTAAGCCAAAATAGAGGTCATTGTAAAATTGCCTCCACCAACATTTGTGAAACTTGTCAATGGATTTTGAGGTATGTAGGATTTTACATGCGGTTAAAAAAGATATTTAAAAAATTACTAAACTTCTTTTTTATCTTTTGGAAAAAGATGCTCATTTTAATTTTTTCGATGAATGCGTATGTGCTTTTAACACTTTAAAGAAGAAGTTAGTGTTAGTACCAATTATGGTAGCATTAGATTTTGTTTTTGTTTTTGTCGGTCCTACTCTATTCTTACTCTAACACTCACTCTCAGACTTGTGCATTGCTTCCTTGCAGAGCGTGGGAGTTGAAACTCACTCCTGAAACTAAATTATCCCCATCTCAACCCTTTGAAAAGGTGAGGATTCGAACCCCACCTCCCCCTTCCAAGTTGGAAGGGTGGCTATGGGGCATGGTAGCACTAGGCGAGGTTTATCTTTCAAGGCGATGTGTGATGCCGGTGATTCTACAGTGGGAGCTATTTTGGGACAAAGGAAAAATGGAGTTTTGCTAGTTGAATATTATCAAGTGTACAATTAAATGATTCAACAATAGAGAATGAACTTTAGGCGGTAGTTTTTGCTTTTGATAAATTTCGTTCTTATTTAATCGGCTAAAAAATTATGGTTTATTCGACAACTTTGCTCTTAAGTCTTTGCTAGAAAAGAAAGAATCAAAACCTTGGTTAATCAGGTGGATTTTATTGCTGCAAGAATTTGGTTTGGAAATTAAACATAAGAAGGGGAATGAAAATCTAATTATGGATCATTTATGAAGAATTACGAATTTAAAGGAAGAGGTAAGATCAATTTTGGAAGAGTTTCCTAATGAGAAATTTTTTTCCATCAAATCCACAAAAATCTCTAGTATGCTAACTTTATGAATTATTTGGTAGGTAATTTTTTTTTTTGCTCGAATTATCATATCAATAGAAAAAAAAAATCTTTTCTAATGTTAAAAATTATTTTTGGGAAGAGCTTTTCTTGTTTAAAATATGTGCAGATTGGGTCATAAGGAGATTGTTTCAAACTAAGAGAGGGCAATCATTCTACATCATTGATGGCGAGGTAGGTAGCCATTTTGGTATCACCAAAACTACAATTACGATTTTACAATCTGGATTTTATTGGCCCACATTTTTTAAAAATACATACTCTTACGTAACTTCATGTGATAGGTGTTAGAGAACTAAAAATATTTCAAAAATGAGATGCCTTTAAACAATATTATTGTGTGTGAATTATTTGATATTTGGGGTATTGATTTCATGGGACCCTTTACAATTTCTTATGGGAATCTATACATTTTAGTGGTTATGAAATATGTGTCTAAGTGGGTAGAAGTTGTAGCATTGCCAACAAATAATGCTAAGGTTGTGGTCAAATTCTTGAAGAAAAATACTTTTTACTCGATTTGACACTCCTAAGGCAATTATAAGTAATAGGGGGCACATTTTTACAACAAACAGTTTGAAGCACTTTTGATTAAGTATGTGTTATGCACAAAGTTGCAACCTTTTATCATCCTCAAACTAGAGGTCAAGTAGAAGTTTCAAATAGGAAAATCAAGGGAATTTTAGAAAAAACAATAAATGCTTCTAGGAAAGATTTGTCAATGAAACTTGATGATACACTCTAGGCTTGTAGGACGGTGTTCAAAACTCTAATTGAGATGTCTCCTTTTAGGCTAGTGTTTAGGAAGGCTTGTCACTTACTGGTGGAATTAGAACATAAAGTATATTTGGTATTAAATTTTTTGAATTTTGACATGCAATCTGCAAGTGAAGAAAGATTATTGCAATTGAATGAATTAGAAGAATTTCACAGTGAGACCTATGAAAATTCTGAGTTGTATAAGGAGCGTACAAAAAGATGGCATGTCAAACACATATTCAGAAGAGAGTTTAAAATTGGTCTAATTCTTGTAATAATTTTTTCAGGAAAGTTACAGTATTGATGATTTGATCATTTTATAGTCACATTAGTATTCCTATATGGAACAGTTGAAGTTGCGCATGATATTGAGGGCGCATTCAAGGTGAGTGGTCAATATTTGAAGCCCTACTTTGAATGTGGTTATAATAAGCAGAAGACAACCACTGAATTTCATCCTCCATAATAGTAACATTTGAGATAGTTTGGCTAAAAACTATAAACCAAGTGCTTCTTAGGAGACAACCCAAACATTTTCATTATGTTTCTTCATTTATTATTAAGTTTACTTTTCGCAAAAAAAAAAAAGAAAGAAAAAGGATTAATTTTTTGCCGATTTATCCAAGTTAATTTTCTTTCTTGAGGAATCACGTTTTAAGAGTTTAGTTATTAAGGCCATCCATGGACATGTCCTACAACAAGGGGAGTTTTTTTGTTCCTATTTTTCCTTTTCACATTGAGAACAGTGCTTCACTTAAGTTTGGGAGGAGACAAATTTTTTGTTAAATGTATTTTTTTTTTAAATTATGATTGCATTCCTTATTCTGAATTTTTGCGATTCTTAGGAAAATTTAAATTTTGTTTGAATTTACAACTGATGTGTGAGTAAATTATAATTTTGATTATGTTGATCTACTTACTAGCATTAAAAGTCCTTAATTTTTGAATTGTATAAATATAAAGAACATTCATGCAAAGTACGTGATTTTCTTAGATCTCACTAAAATCTTAGAATTTGTTTGATTTTCTCTTGAAGCAATATCTAAGTTACATCTAACTGAGAAAATATTTTAGGCAATTTTTGGATCGATTGAGCATTTCTTGCAAACCCTATTTATTTATTCATAATCACCCTGTTTAGCCTTAATTATTATCCAATTTTCATTGACATCCATATATGTTTAGCTTAGCTTTTATTAAATTATATTATTGTCCCATACCCATGAACACATTGATTTTTTTTTTTTTTTTGATAAAAGTTTATTTTAGCCTAATAACAATTTGGGAGAAAGGAGGAGCATGAAAAAGAAAAAAAAATTGAATGCTATGGTTGTTTGGGGTATATCATTAAAAAGAAAAATCACTTTTATGGTTCCTTATCGAACTTTCATTTGAGTAAGCCTTTTGGATACTCAATAGATTGTGGATTTTCATGTTATATTAGGAGGGACTTTGGATGGAACTCCACCATAAAGCAATTCGAAAGAAAAAAAGAAAAAGAGCAATGAAAAAAAGAAGGAAAAAAAAAAGGAATGATGATATGCGGTGGGAGATATCTTGAAGGAGTGAAATTGGAGACGATGACATTGGCTCTAATTATATCCTAGAAATTAATGTGTTGATGGGTGATTTGAGTTTAAAATTACCGTTATCTCACATTTAGCCCAACCTTATATTATAAACCAAGAAAAATCCTATTGATTTTTGGTTGGATAATTAGCTTACATTAATGGAGAGAGGAATGAAAAGCAAACCTAGAAGATTTGGTCATGATTATAGAAATTTTTGAGAAGTTGTATACAAATTTGAATTTATCTAGATTACATATAATTTGAAAAGATGATGACTCACACACACATTTTGATTACATAGTTAGAATTGGTCTTAACTTATAAATCAATTTCAATGTTTGGATGAAATTTGTGTTTTTCTTTGAATTGTGAATTTGAGTAATTATGAAAAGATGTCGGAGGTTGTTAGCTTGAGTATGTGTTATATCTTGCTTTTGCTCGAGAACTAGCAACATATTAAGTTTGGGAGTTTGATAACTCTATAATAATAGAGTTAATTTTACCTATTTTAGGCAATGAATATAATTGGATTTCCTTCTATTTACCAAAATCTTCATTGTTTATGCAGAATAATGAGATATTGCGAAAATAACTAAAAAAATGGCAAAGAAGGAAAGGAAATTTTTGTAATTCAGAAATTCAAAGTAAAAAGTGTTGGAAGATGGATACTAAATCAAGGATTCTATGATTTATTCCCTGGTTTTATGCAACAAAATAAACAATTGCATTTTGTTAGGATTCTTGAATATGTCCTATAGATAGGATAATATAGATAGCTAGGATTTTGGGTTTTTAGATCGTTTTTCATTATTTTGAGAGTTTTTTTTTTTTTAGCATTCTTGAGAGAAAATAATGTGGTAGCAACATTCTTGTTCTATGATTTAAGACGTTGGGTATAAATTATATTTTCGTTTCTTCTTCTATAATATTCTAATTTTCTTTTATTAGGGTCATGATATAGCCTAACCATAATGATGTGAATTTCATGATTTTTATGTGTGCAAGTGACTGGCCATCACTTGAATGATCTAATGTGCATATTTGAGATTGAAAAGTGATGATATGCAATTACTCATTATAATAAATAATCACGAATTAAATGTGGATAGAGATATATCATGCTAGTTGTGTAGCTTTCGTAAATTAACATAAAGATATAATGGATTAGTAAACTGAGTATGTTTGCTATACATAGAGATATGATAGTAAATCAATTAAGAAATTCCACTATCACAAGTTTAATATAGTTCTTCTATGAATAATAATTTCAAATTTATATCCAGTAGTTATTATAAAATTGGATACTCTAACATATTTATCTGATTGATTTATTGCATTTAGTCTCAAAATTTAATTTTCAAGATTTTTAGTTTTAATTTATTCTCAATTCTAACTTGATCTGTTAGATGAATTTTATGATTAATCTATTTTAATCTATTTTTAGTATTTAATTCATTTATCAATCATAAATCTTCGTGGGGCGATACTCGTTCTTATCATTATATTATTTGTTTGACATGTTGCGTTTATAATTTTATGAACAAACCAATATTCACATGCCCTCTTAAGATAAAAATCCCAAATTCAACTAATTTGAAAGATCAGAAAATAACATGAAAAATTCAAGTTATACAAACCATGACAGTATTCATAGCAACATGCTCAATCACAATCCTTTCTAGATTGTTGTTAGAGTACCAAGAATGAAAGGAAGTAGCAAACAACAAGGAGATAATTTGAGCTGGCCATGAAACATAAATGACATTGTTTTGATTGCTAAAGTCGAATTGGATAAAAAATAAGGTTTCATCACTCTCTCTCTCTCTCTCTCTCTCTCTCTCTCTCTCTCTCTCTCTCTCTCTCTCTCTCTCTCTCTCTCTCTCTCTCTCTCTCTCTCTCTCTCTCTCTCTCTCTCTCTCTTCTGACTAATGGTGATGTTGAGAAATGAAGGTCTAATTACACTCCATTCTTTTCGTGGAAAATAATTTTTAAGAAAATAATTTCTAGATTTTCTAGTATTTCTTTCATAGAAAATGAATTATTTGAGGAAAACATTTTTCATGAAGAAAAAAAAAAGTCTTATAAAATAAAGGAAAATGTTTCCACCTTTCAAATAAGAGAAAACATTTCCCCCACTTACTCTCTCTCATTTGACACCCCTACAAGTCCTTACTTTTTTTTTCATTGTTTTCCTCTTCTTCTTTCTTGGTTGGTTGCTAGCCACAACTGTGGTCGGCAATTGGCTATAGGCCACCCTCGACTTTGCTAGCGAGCTTGAGGCTCGCCTGATCAGCGAGCAAGAGCCTCTAGCTTGCCAATTTGGCAAGCCTCGAGATCTAGCGACACCCGAGGCTTGCTAGATTAGTGAGTACAAGCTTTGCCTCGGGCTCAAGCTTGTCAATTTGGTGAGCCTCGAGCTCGCCGGCCTTGGGCATTGCTAGATCGGCGAGCTAGAGTCGCTTGCTTGAGGCTTTCTTGTGGTTGGTTATCGTGATCGACCAAAGATGAAGAGCAAAACAAAGAAAAGAAGAAGAAAAGAAGGAAAAAAAAAAGAAAAATAATTTAATAATCGATTTTTCAAAATAAAAGAAAGAATTAAAAATCGATTTTTATAAAAAATAAAAAAAATGGAAAATCGATTTTAAAAAATAAAATAATAATACAATTATTGAAAAAGAGTGTATGGAGGAAAAGCAATACTTCTTACTAAACAGCGAAAAATATTTTTTACTTCATTTTTAAGTTTTACTTGAACACTGAAAATAAAAACATTTTCCTAGAAAATATTTTTGAGAAATGTCAATTTTTTTTGCGAAATGAATGGAGCCAAAGGTCACTTGAGACACCAAACCAATCACCACAATTGCATGCACTTGAGCTTGAATACCGATTGAAGGGGGGCCTCCCTCCGTGGGTTGAAGAATGAGTTCCTAAGCCGAATGAGGACCAATTATTGGGGATCTCTTACACACACGGACATTAATGGAAAAATACAAAACATACAAGAAATTATTGAATTCTTAATATGCTTCTTTTGGCAAAAAAAAGGTAAAAAAAGAAGAAGAAATAATGAAGTCGAAGGAGAACAGTGGACTGTTTTCTTACTAAAAATGACGACGATTTTTCTTCACTAAAGTTATGTCATAGTCACATTAGTCCAGTTTGCTTTTTGATGTCCTCCTAACCAGCCACGTAAATTTTTTTATGGCAACATTAGACGAGATCAAGGCTATTGATATTGCCACGTGCGAAATTTAGAGTTTTTAAAGACACATAAAAATTCAGGTATTGGTCGGCACACAGCGGTCCGAATTTGAGAATTTTTAGTTGTTTTTTCCCGGGAGTTTTCTGCCTCTTTGTTTTGACTTTTTTTTGTTTCGCAGCAGCTGTCAATTACTGGCTAGGTAAACCTAACGAATCATCATCCGCAGGTGGTTAAAGCGGAATCCATGGTTGACCGATTCACGGGTCGAAGGGACACGAAGAGGAAGAGGCGCAGATGGAGCTCGTCCGTGGCCGCCTTGTTGTCTGACCCAAATCATCCTACGCCAATCTCTTTTGGATATCAAGTCGGAGTTGGGTTATCCAGCTCGTCTCCTTCGCGGAATATGCCGACCTGCACGCAATCATCCATCCGCTGATTGGCTCGTATATTAAGAATCGCATCGAAAGAACTTGTCGTCAGGTCGGTCTTTTTGCAGCTTCCAACCCCACTTTGAAGTGCTCCGCTTTTTTCCCTGCAAGTGATTCCTCTGTTCTTGGATTCCTTGACTTTAAATCGAAGTTTGTTTGAGCAAACGAAGAGAAAAAGAAGAAGAAGATTGGAGAGTGAGTTCTTTTGTCGCAGGTTGAGAGCAATTTAATTTAGTTGGTTGACTTTCTAGGAGTCCAAACATACTGGTGGCTTGCATTAAAACATGATGTTAGGGCAGAGACTTTGATAGGGTTTGAGGAGAGTATACGACCATGGATCCTCTGTTCTTTGATTCCTCCGCTTCTATCAAAGTAGATGATCGTCCCATAGATAGCCATGCCTTTTCACCTAGTCCAGATCGATACCCGAGTCTCACAGATAGTTTCTTTTTGGATGACCCTTTCCTAGACCTTAAATCCTCAGATAGTGCTTTTCTTTCGAATAAAGTAGACCCTGCAAATGATCGTTCTTCAAAATCTATCGACCTCGGTATTGGAGATCTAATGTTTCCCTCAACAAGCGGGATCTCAGATGGAGGCCCATTTGGTCCATCTATGAGCTTGAGAAGTGCCCTGCCTCCGTTGGGGGACACTGATTCATCGGATCCGTTCTAAAGTACATAAGTCAGATGCTTTTGGAAGAGAACATGGAGGAGCAACCGTGGGAATTTGCTGATCAGGTTGCTCTGCAGAATGCTGAAAAGTCATTGTACAATGCCCTTGGTCAGCAGCATTCAGAGGTGTCTGATCAGAGCCCCTCACAGCTTGATTTAAGCCATTATATCGAGAGCCCAACTAGCAGCCTTTCTGGGAGTAGCAGTGCTTGTGGAAGCCGTGATGCCACAAGTGTTACTGTTAGCTCTAGTGACTCAGCTGTTGCTAATATTCTTTACACGATCGAAGAACATAACCATGCTGTGCAGGAAAATTCTGACCTGGACTTCCAGTCGAATGTGGATTCCAGTTCACGGTTGTTGTCTAATTCTTCAAGCAGCATCACGAATTATGATGATGGGTCTGAGGAATCTTTGCGTGAGCTTCTTGTCAAGAGCATTTTCAGTGATAGTGAGTCCATGGTTCAGCTCAAGAAAGGATTAGAGGAGGCCAGCAAATTCCTTCCTACCAACAGTCAATTAGGAATTAACCCAGAGGACAGCAAACCACCATTGGAAACAGAGAAAGGAACCCCAAGAATGCTCATCAATGAGGAGATCAACATGAGGTGCTTATCTGATGGATTCAAGGGATTCAAAAATCACGAGAGGGACGAGGATGCTTTTGAGGAAGGCAGGGCCAATAAGCAAACAGCCTTGTATACAGAGGAGAGTGAATTTTCCGATTTGTTCGACAAGGTGTTGCTATGCAACGAAAATGGTGAGGCTATGTGTTCTGGCGATAAATCTGTGGAGACAGGGCTGAACAAAGACATACGACCACAAAGGGAAAAGCGCAGTTCCAATAGAGGTAGGTGTCGTGGCAAGAAGCAGGGAAGTGAGAATACTGTTGACTTGAGCACTCTTCTGATTCTCTGTGCCCAAGCCATCTCTACTAGTGACTTCAGGACCGCTAATGAATTGTTGAAGCAGATTAGAGAGAACTCTTCTCCATCTGGCGATGGATCTCAAAGACTGGCCCATTACTTTGCCAATGGGCTAGAGGCACGATTGGTGGGCGACGAGACTCGAACGCAGCACTTCTATTCTAGTCTTGTCGCCAGGACAACCTCAGCAGCTGATATCTTGAAAGCTTACCACCTTCACATTTCGACATGTCCGTTTGTTAAGTTATCCATTTGCTTTGGAAATTACATGATTTTGAGATTAGCAGAGAAAGCCACTACCTTACATATAATAGATTTTGGCATTGGATTTGGTTTTCAATGGCCAATCCTCATACAGAAGCTCTCTTCTCGATCAGAAGGGCCCTGTAAATTGCGCATCACAGGGATAGAGCTTCCACAGGCTGGTTTTCGCCCATCAGAAAGACTAGAGGAGACAGGTCGTCATTTGGAGAAGTATTGTGAGCGTTTTAATGTCCCTTTTGAATTCAATTGCATAGCATCGAAGAATTGGGAATCCATCAAACTCGAGGATCTCAAGATTCAAAGCAATGAGACAGTTGCTGTGAATAGTTCATCTCGGTTTGGCAATCTCCTTGATGAGACAGTTGGGGACGACTGTCCACGGGATGCTGTGTTGAATCTAATTTGGCAAATTAAACCGGATATTTTTGTTCATATTGTATCTAACGGCTACCACAGTGCGCCCTTTTTTGTGACAAGATTCCGTACGGCACTTTTTCATCTTTCCGCAGTGTATGATATGTTTGATGCTATTTTAGATGGCGACAGCAATGAGAGGTTGGTTATTGAGAGAGAGTTCCATGGACGGGAAATTATGAATGTTGTAGCATGTGAAGGTTCGGAAAGGGTTCAGAGGCCAGAAACGTACAAGCAATGGCAGGTTCGTCATATTAGGGCTGGGTTTAAGGCGATTCCTCTGGACCAAGAGCTCATGACGTTGTTTAGGGGTAAGATGAAAGAATGTTACCACAAGGATTTTGTGTTTAATGACGACGGGTACTGGATGCTGCAAGGTTGGAGAGGTCGAATTCTCTATGGTGCGTCCTGTTGGGTGCCCACATAGGATGGCTCCAAAGGGAATGTTTTCTGTCATGACCTGTAAATTGCAGGGATTCTTACCGAGTCGACAGGTCAAGGATTTTATTAGAGTAGCTTAGAATGTGCCTATCTCCCGCTCTTCCGTTTGCGCATGTATCTTTTTAATTGCAAACTGTTTTGAATCTGCAATGTTTTCTTACTGTTTATCAAACCTTGAGATAGGAAGATACGTTTTGCAGCTTCTATGCTGCACGGCATTGCTGATTTTGCCGATATTGTGTCATGAATTGTCTATTATATATCTCCCGAGTTCTGCAAGTAACATGGCAGCTTGAAGCTGATAATGGGTATGGGTGCGGGATTATCATGTACAGTTTTGTGTTATTCGCCTGATGGCTCTGTTGTTTACTAGTATCCTACAATACTGAAAACTGTTTAGCTCTTTGAGAACTTGATTATCGAAGGTGGGGCTCATGGAGGATGATGTTTCCCCACGTGATGCAGCCAAAATATGCTCATGCCGAAGTTGTTTCTGTCTTGGAGGGAAATTAAGGGCAATTTAACTTCTGGGTACTTCGTGGCACGCAGACCTTTTATTTGTAACTCGGTTGTCTTTCTGTGAAGAAATTTGGATGGGTCAATTGTAGGTTTATATACAAGGGAGATCAAGTATGTGATTAAACTAGTTATTGTAGATATAATTGAAATCTCATACAACTCAGTTTGTCAATAAATTGATTCATTTACACCAACTCAGTTTCTCATGATTTTCTAGGTTTGTGGTGTGGATGTGTAAAAGAAATCTTGACAATGTCAATGGAATTGCATAATTCTACTGATGGGGTACTGTTGAAGTTAAGCTTAGGCGAAGCCTTTAGCTAAGCGGTGCAAGGTCACCGGTTTCGTGATGTAGATTTTGACCAAGTCAAAAGTAGAAACCGATATCTACATGCGCTATTAGGATAAAAATCCCAAATTCATCCAAGTTGAAAGATTGGAAAATAACATGAAAAATTTCAAGTTATACGAACTATGATACCGGTATTCATAACAGCATGCTCAATCACAATTACTTCCAAGATTGTTGTTAGAGGATCGAGAATGGAAGGCTGTAATGAACCGCAAGATTTTGTTGGGAAATACTTTGATGTGCCCATGAAACATAAATGAAATTGTTTTGGTTGCTAAAGTCAATTTGGAGCAAAAATTAAGTTTCATCACTCTCTCTCTCTCTCTCTCTCTCTCATGGTGATGTCGAGAGTCTCTCTTTGATTCACGGTGATGTCGAGAGATGAAAGCGTAATTTAGGTTACTTGAGACTAGAGGTGGCAAAATGGGTTATAGATCCATATATGACCCATTTAAATCATAAATGGGTCATATATGAGTCACTTGTTTTTTGAAGAAGTTAATTAAAAGGGTTTAACAACTAAAGACTTAAGATAGGTGGGTTTTAAATGGATTTTAAGTGGGTCTTAAATGGGTTGGGTTTAAAATCCATTTTCATTCAAAACCTCACAATCTCTCTCTTCTTTCTTTAACTTAACAAAAATATTTTTTTATAAAAACCGAAATTATAATTACTTTTTTATTTTTATTTTTTATTTTTCTTTCTTCTTCCTCCGGTCGCCGGCACAGCGATGGTCGGTGACTGGCCAAGTGAGCCTTGAGCTCGCTAGATCTGGCGAGGTGGAGGCCTCGACGCCCGCCGAGGCGGGCCGAGGCTTGAGCATCGTCAATCGGCGAGACTTGAGCTCGGCGAGCCTTGAGCTCACTAGATCTAGTGAGGCGGAGGCCTCGTTGACGTCCGACGAGGCTCAAGCCTCTCCAGATTTGGCAAAGGGCGAGCCGGGCGAGCTCGAGGACCATTTATGACTTGATCCAAACCCGACCCAACCCACTTGTTTAACGAGTCTACTTGAGACGCTAGACCAATCACCATGATCACGCACACCTGCGCTTGAATTCCAATTGAAGAGGGGCCTCTATGGGTCGAAGAATGAGTTCTTAAGTTGAATGAGAACCGATTTTTCGGAATCTCTTATTCACACATACATTAATGGAAAAATACAAAAACGCAGTAAGAAATTATTGATTTCTTAATATGCTTCTTTTTGCAAAAAAGGGTAAAAAGAAAAAGAAATAATGAAATCGAAGGAAAACAATGGAGGGTTTTCTTGCTAAAAACGCCGCATTTTTTATTTACTGAAGTTATATCGGAATCATATTAGTTTCGTTTTCTTTTCGTTATCCCCTTAACTAGCCACATATAATTTTTATGGCAACATTAGACGAGATCAAGGCTATTGATATTATCGCGTGCATAACATAGAGTTTTCAACGACACATGAATATTCAGGCATTGGTCGGTACACAGCCGTCCTAATTTGAGAATTTTTTGTGGTTGTTTCCCGGGAGTCTTCTGTCTCCTTGTTTTGACTTTTTTTGTTTCGCTGCAGCCGCCGTATACCGGCTGGCAAGCATAGGGCATCGTCATCTGCAGCTGGTCAAAGCGGGACCCATGGTTGACCGATTCACGGATCGAAGGTACACGAAGCGGAAGAGGCGCACATTGAGTTCATCCGGGCCCGCCTTATTGTCTGACCCTAATCATCCTACGCCAATCTCTTTTGGATATCAAGTCGAAGTTGGATTGTCCAGCTCATCTCCTTCGCGGGATGTTCCGACCTGCACGCAATCATTCATCCGCTGATTGGCTCGTATATTAAGAATCGCATCGGAGGAACATGTCATCAGGTCGGTCTTTTTTCAGCTTCCAACCCCACTTTCCCATCTCACGGTATGCAGATCCGATCCAATCCCTGTTTGCCTTTCCTGTGTTGTAGATGAAAAGTCGGGTTCTTCGTGTTTCCTCTTTTGATTTGCTTAGATAGGAGCGTGTCGATGTTTGCTTCCTGCGGCGTTCTTTCTTTTTGAAGGACTCCACTTTTCTCCCAGCACGCGATCTGTCTGATCTTGGATTCTTCGACTTTAAATCGAAGTTGTTGAAGCAAACGAAGGAAAAAAGGGAAGAATATTGAAGAGGGAGTTCTTTTGCTTCAGGCCGAGAGCATTTTACGTTAGTTGGTTGATGTTCTAGGAGTCCAAATATACTGGTGGTTTGCACTAAAATATGATTTTAGGGTAGGGACTTTGATCGGATTTGAATAAGGAGAATATATGACCATGGATCCTTTGAACTTTGATTGCTCTGATTGTATCAATGTAGAAGATCTTCCAATAGACAGCCGTGCCTTTTCACCTAATCCAGATTGGTACCCGAGTCTCTTAGACGGTTTCTTTTGGCATGACCCTTTTCTAGATCTTAAATCCTTAGATAGTGCTTTTCTTTCTAGTGAAGTAGACCCTGCCCATAATCTCCTCGAAATCTATTGACCTCGATATTGGAGATTTAATCTTTCCCGCGACAGGCATGAGCTCAGGTGGAGGCCCATTTGGTCCATCCATGATCTCGAGTTGTGGCCTGAGTCCAGGGGGCATATTCCCTCTCCCCATTAGAGGACACTGACTCATCGGATCCTGTTCTAAAGTACATAAGTCAGATGCTTATGGAAGAGAACATGGAGGAGCAGCCGTGGGAATTTGCCTAAATCATTCATGCGAAGTACGTGATTTTCTTAGATCTCACTGAAATCTTAGAAGTCGTTTGATTTTCTCTTGAGGCGAAATCTAAGTTACATCTAACTGATAAAATGATTTAGGCAATTTCTGGATCGCTTGAGCCTTTCTTGCCCTATTTATTTATCCATAGACCTTGTTGAGCCTTAATTATTATTCAATTTTCATTGACATCCATATATGTTTAGCTTAGCTTTTATTAAATTATATCATTGTCCCATGCTCTTGAACACATTGATTTTTTTTTTTTTTTTTTTGGGATAAAAGTTAATTTTAGCCTAATAACAATTTGGGATAAAGGATGGAGCATGAAAAAGAAAAAAAAATTGAATGCTAAGGTTGTTTGGGCTATATCATCAAAAAGAAAAATTACTTTTATGGTTCCTATTGAACTTTCAATTAAGTGAGCCTTTTGGATATTCAATGGATTGGAAATTTTCATGTTTTATTAGGAGGGAATTTGGGAGGAACTCCACCATAAAGCAATTCAAAAGAAAAAAAAAAGAGCAATGAAAAAAAAAGGAAAAAAAAAAGGAATGATGATATGTGGTGAGAGATATCTTGAATGAGTGAAATTGGGAACAATGACATTGACTCTAATTATATCCTAAAAATCAATGTGTTGATGGGTGATTTGAGCTTAAAATTACCATTATCTCATATTTAGTCCAGCCTTATATTATAAAGCTAGAAAAGTCCTATTGATTTTTGGTTAGATAATTAGCTTATATTGGTGGAGAGAGGAATGTAAAGCAAACCTAGAAGATTTGATCATGATTATAGAGAATTTTTGAGAAGTTGTATACAAATTTGAATTTATCTAGATTACATATAATTTGAAAAGATGATGACTCACACACACATTTCGATTACATAGTTAGAATTGGTCTTAACTTATAAATCAATTTCAATGTTTGAATGAAATTTGTATTTTTCTTTGAATTGTGAATTTGAGCAATTATGGAAAGATATCATGAAGGAGGTTATTAGCTTGAGCATGTGTTATATATGCTTTTGCTCGAGAACTAGCAAAATGTTAAGTTTGGGAGTTTGATAACTCTATAATAATAGAGTTAATTTTACCTATTTCAGGCAACAAATATAGTACTTTATAATGCAATATTCATTAGAAAATAATTGGATTTCCTTCTATTTACCAAAATCTTCCTTGTTTATGTAGAATAATAAGATATGGAGAAAAATAAGGAAAAAAAAAGGGCAAAAGAATGAAAGGAGATTTTCGTAATTCAGAAATTCAAATTAAAAAGTGTTGGAAGATGGATACTAAATCAAGGATTCTATGATTTATTCCCTGGTTTTATGCAGAAAAATAAGCAATTGCATTTTGTGAGGAATTTTGAATATGTCCTATAAATAGGATAATATAGACAGTTAGGATTTTGGTTTTTTTAGTTTTTTTTTTTTCATTATTTTGAGAATTTTTTTGAGCATTCCGAGAGAAAATAAAGTGGTAGCAACATTCTTATTCTATGATTTAAGACGTTGGGTTTAATTTATATTTTCATTTCTTCTTTTACAATATTCTATTTTCTTTTGTTAAGGTTGTGATGTAAGCCTAATCATGATGATGTGAATTTCATGATTTTTTTATGCGTCAAGTGACTGATCATCACTTGAATGATCTGATGTGTATATTTAAGACTGAGAAGTGATTATATGTAATTACTCATCATAATAAATAATTATGAATTAAACGTGGATAGAGATATACCATGCTATTTGTGTAGTTTTCGATGATGAGGTGAAACCAAAAGATTCATTGTAAATCGAGAATATTCATAAATTTTAATACACTTATATAGTGGATTAGTATCTTGAGTAGGTTTGCTATATATAGAGATATGATAGTAAATAAGTTAAGAAATTCCACTATCGCTTGTTTAATATTATTATTGTATGCATAATAATTTGAAATTCATATCTAGTTGTTATTATAAAATTGGATGCTCTAACATATTTATCTGATTGATTTACTGCATTTAATCTCAAAATTAACTTTTAAAATTTTTAGTTTTAATTTATTCTCAATTCTATTATGATCCATTAGATAAATTTTAGAATTAATTTATTAATCATAAATCTCTGTGGGGCGATACACGTTCTTACCATTATATTATTTGCTTGACATGTTTACTCGCGTTTATAATTTTATGAACAAACCAATTTTAACATGCCCTCTTAAGATAAAAATCCAAATTCAACTAATTTGAAAGATCAGAAAATAACATGAAAAATTCAAGTTATACAAACCATGACACCAGTATTCATAGCAACATGCTCAATCACAATCCTTTCTAGATTGTTGTTAAAGTATCGAGAACACAAGGATGTAGCAAACAACAAGGCTTTGTTCAAAGATAATTTGATGTGGCCATGAAACATAAATGACATTGTTTTGGTTGCTAAAGTCGAATTGGATCAAAAATAAGGTTTCCTCACTCGTTCTCTCTCTCTCTCTCTCTCTCTCTCTCTCTCTCTTCTGATTCATGGTGATGTTGAGAGATGAAGATCTAATTAAACTCCATTTATTTGGTGAAAAATAATTTTTAAGAAAATATTTTTAGATTTTATGGCGTTCCTTTCATAGAAAATGAATCACTTGAGGAAAACATTTTTCATGAAGAAAAAAAAGTCTTCTAATATAGAGGAAAATGTTTCCACTTTTCAAATAAGGGAAAATATTTTCCCCATTTACTCTTTCTCATCGACACCCCCACAAGTCCCTACTTCGTTTTTTTTTTTTTTTTTTTCATTATTTTCCTCTTCTTCTTTCTTGGTTGGTCGCTAGCCACAATGATGTTCGGTGATTGGCTACGGGCAACCCTCGACCTTGTCGGGCGAGCTTGAGGCTCGCCTAATCTGCGAGCAAGAGCCTCTAGCTCGCCAATTTGGCAAGCCTCTAGATCTAGTGAGCCCTTGGCTTGCCAGATTAGTGAGTCGATTTGGCGAGCCTCGAGCTCGCCGGCCTTAGGCCTTGCGGATCCGAGCGAGTCTCTCGGCTTGAGGCTTTCTTGTGGTTGGTTGTTGGCAATCGACCAAAGACGAAGAAAGCAAAACAAAAGAAAAAGAAAAAAAGAAAAAAAGAAAAAGAAAAAAATAATTTAATAATCAATTTTTTATAATATAAGAAAGAATTAAAAATCGATTTTTATAAAAAATAAAGAATGAAAAATGGATTTTAAAAAATAAAATAATAATACAATTATTGAAAAAGAGTATATGAAGGAAAAAAAAATTCTTACTAAACAGTGGAAAATGTTTTCCACTTCATTTTTAAATTTTACTTGAACATTGACTTTTTTTATTTCGCTGCACCCGCCGTTTACTGGCTGGCAAGCATGGGGACATAGTCATCTGCAGCTGGTCAAAGCGGGACCCATGCTCGTTCAAAAAAAAAAAAAAAAGCGGGACCCATGGTTGACCGATTCACGGATCGAAGGTACACGAAGCGGAAGAGGCGCAGATTGAGTTCATCCGGGCCCGCCTTATTGTCTGACCCTAATCATCCTACGCCAATCTCTTTTGGATATCAAGTCGAAGTTGGATTGTCAAGCTCATCTCCTTCGCGGGATGTTCATACCTGGACGCAATCATTCATTCGCTGATTGGCTCGTATATTTAAGAATCGCATCGAAGGAACATGTCATCAGGTCGGTCTTTTCTCAGCTTCCAACCCCACTTTCCCATCTCACGGTATGCAGATCCGATGCAATCCCTGTTTTCCTTTCCTGTGTTGTAGATGAAAAGTCGGGTTCTTCGTGTCTCCTCTTTTGATTTGCTTAGATAGGAGCGTGTCGATGTTTGCTTCCTGCGGCGTTCTTTCTTTTGAAGGACTCCACTTTTCTCCCAGCACGCGATCTGTCTGATCTTGGATTCTTCGACTTTAAATCGAAGTTGTTGAAGCAAACGAAGGAAAAAAGGGAAGAATATTGAAGAGGGAGTTCTTTTGCTTCAGGCCGAGAGCATTTTACGTTAGTTGGTTGATGTTCTAGGAGTCCAAATATACTGGTGGTTTGCACTAAAATATGATTTTAGGGTAGGGACTTTGATGGGATTTGAATAAGGAGAATATATGACCATGGATCCTTTGAACTTTGATTGCTCTGATTGTATCAATGTAGAAGATCTTCCAATAGACAGCCGTGCCTTTTCACCTAATCCAGATCAGTACCCGAGTCTCTCGGATGGTTTCTTTTTGGATGACCCTTTTCTAGACCTTAAATCCTCATATAGTGCTTTTCTTTCGAATAAAGTAGACCCAGCCAATGATCTCCCCTCGAAATCTATTGACCTCGATATTGGAGATTTAATCTTTCCCGCGACAAGCGTGAGCTCAGATGGAGGCCCATTTGGTCCATCTATGATCTCGAGTAGTGGCCTGAGTCCAGGGGCATATTCCCTCTCCCCATCAGGGGACACTGGCTCATCGGATCCTGTTCTAAAGTACATAAGTCAGATGCTTATGGAAGAGAACATGGAGGAGCAACCGTGGGAATTTGCTGATCAGGTTGCTCTGCAGAATGCTGAAAAGTCATTGTACGATGCCCTTGGTCAGCAGCATTCAGAGGTGTCTGATCAGAGCTCCTCACAGCTTGATTTAAGCCATTATATTGAGAGCCCAACTAGCAGCCTTTCTGGGAGTAGCAGTGCTCGTGGAAGCCACGATGCTACAAGCGTTACAGTTAGCTCTTGCGACTCAGCTGATGCTAATATTCTTTACACAATCGAAGAACATAGCCAAGCTGTGCAGGAAAATTCTGACCTGGACTTCCAGTCGAATGTGGATTCCAGTTCGCAGTTGTTGTCCAATTCTTCAAGCAGCATCACGAATTCTGATGATTGGTCAGAGGCATCTTTGCACGAGTTTCTTGTCAAGAGCATTTTCAGTGATAGTGAGTCTATGCTTCAGTTCAAGAAAGGATTAGAGGAGGCCAGCAAGTTCCTTCCTACCAACAGTCAATTAGGAATTAACCCAGAGGACAGCAAACTGCCATTGGAAAGAAAGAAGGCAACCCCAAGAACGCGCATCAATGAGGAGATCAACATGAGGCGCTCATCTGATGGATCCAAGGGATTGAAGAATCACGAGAGGGACGGGGATACTTTTGAGGAAGGCAGGGCCAATAAGCAAACAGCCTTGTACACAGAAGATAGTGAGCTTTCGGATTTGTTCGATAAGGTGTTGCTCTGCAACTGTTCTGGCGATAAATCTGCGGAGACAGGGCTGAGCAAAGACATACGGCTGCAAAGGAACGAGCGCAACTATTCTGGGGACATATCCGCAGAGACAGGGCTGAGCAAAGACATACAGCCACAAAGGAACAAGCGAGGTTCCAATAGAGGTAGGGGTCGCGGTAAGAAGCAGGGAAGCAAGAATATTGTTGACTTGAGAACTCTTCTGATTCTCTGTGCACAAGCCATCTCTACAAGTGATTTCAGGACTGCTAATGAATTGTTGAAGCAGATTAGAGAGAACTCTTCCCATCTGGCGATGGGTCTCAAAGATTGGCCCATTACTTTGCCAATGGGCTAGAGGCACGACTGGTGGGCAGCAACAGTCGAACACAAGACTTTTATTCTACTGTTGTTGCCTGGAGAACCTCAGCAGCCGATGTCTTGAAAGCTCTTCACCTTCACATTTCAACATGTCCGTTTAAGAAGCTCACCATTTTCTTTGCAAATTACATGATTTTGAAAATAGCAGAGAAAGCCACTACGCTTCATGTAATAGATTTTGGCATTCGGTTTGGTTTTCAATGGCCAGTCCTCATACAAAAGCTCTCTTCTCGATCAGAAGGGCGCTGTAAATTGCGCATCACAGGCATAGAGCTTCCACAGGCTGGTTTGCGCCCGGCAGAAAGAATAGAGGAGACAGGTCGCCGTTTGAAAAAGTATTGTGAGCGTTTTAGTGTCCCTTTTGAATTCAACTTCATAGCATCCAGGAATTGGGAATCCATCAAACTTGCGGATCTCAAGATTCGAAGCAATGAGACAGTTGCTGTGAATTCCTTAGACAGGTTTCAGAATCTCTTTGACGAGACAGTTGAGGACAACAATCCACGAGCTGCTGTGTTAAATCTAATTCGGGAAATTAAACCGGATATTTTTGTTCATGCTATAAGTAATGGCTCCTACAATGCGCCGTTTTTTGTGACAAGATTCGAGAGGTACTTTTTCATCTTTCCGCAATATATGATATGTTCGATGCTACTTTAGATGCTGACTGCGAAGAGAGGTTGGTTTTTGAGAGAGAGTTATATGGACGGGAAATTATGAATGTCATAGCATGTGAAGGTTTGGAAAGGGTAGAGAGGCCGGAAACTTACAAGCAATGGCAGGTTCGTACTATGAGGGCTGGATTTAAGGCGCTTCCTCTGGACCAAGAGCTCATGAAGTTGTTCAGGGGTATGATGAAAGAATCGTACCACAAGGATTTTGCGCTTGATGAAGACGGCAACTGGATGCTGCAAGGTTGGAGAGGTCGGATTATCTATGGCTCCTCCTGTTGGGTGCCCATTTAGGATAGTTGAAAAAACTGTTTTCTGTCATGACCTGTACATTACAGGGATTCTTCCCGGGTCAACAGGTCAAGGATTTGTAATAGGGTAGCTCAGAGTGGACTTATTTCCGGCTCCTCTGTTTGGGCATGTATTTTTTTACTTGCAAACAATTTTGAGTCTGGAACGTTTGCTTTACTATTTATCTAATTCTTGAGATAGGAAGATACAATTTGCAGCTTCTATGCCACACGGCATTGTGAATTTTGCTGATAATGGGTCATGATTTGCCTATCCTATATCTCACAAGTTGTGCAAGTAACATGGCAGCTCGAAGCTGACAATGGGTATGGGTGCAGCATTGTGATGTATGGTTTGTGCTGTCCTCTTGATGGCTCTGCTGTGTACTAGTCTCCTATAATGCCGAAAGCTGTCTAGCTATTTTAAGAACTTGAGTAGCCAAGGAGGGGCTCGTGGAGGTGCGTTTCAGAATAGGATGCAGACAAAGTTGCGCTCATGCTGAAGTTGTTTCTGTCTTCAAGTCAACTTAAGGGCAAATGAAATTCTAGATTACTTTCTGGCATACAGGCATTATATCTTACATCTCCGTTTTCTCTTTCTGTGAAGTACTTTGGATGGGTCAATTGTTGGTTTATATATAAGGGAGATCGAAAGTGTGTGATTAAACTAGTTATTATAGATATCTTTGAATTCTCATGCAATTCAGTTTGTCGATAAACTGTTCCATTTACACCAAGGACTGATAAACGGAGTGCGAGATTGATTTAATCTGCGAAAGTTTTAGCTTTTCTGCATTTTAATTAAGCATAATTATGCAATGCTTGGCAGGTCAGCTCCAATCCTAAATATTCTTGAGAAATGTCTTTTCTAAAGTACTAAGAGAGCTTGCATGTTGCCGCATCCTTGCAATGATAAGCTCCAATGATGGAAAGATCACAATAATTATTACTTAATAGTTTCTTTCCCCAAAAATCTAAGTTACATTCATTTTCTAATTTCTCTCTCAGTAAAATAAATAGAAACGTTTGTGCGGTGAATCTATGGTGCACAGTTTCAATAGCGACAAAATTTTGGAGTTGTGATAATTGATGTACTAGCATGGGATATTATCAGTCATATTTGTTCTTCCTACTAATATTATTAGATATCGTATAATAATATTCAATTAGACCATCTTGTTCTCGTGAAAGGTTTTTTTTTTGGATCAAAGGTAAAAGATTTATTTGAATAGTTGATGTAATAATATCAACATGTATGTAATTAAAATTCACAAAATAAATGGTCATGATTTTTCTGCCCCCACCAGAAAAAAAGGATGGTCATTATTTTCTCGATTTATAGTGCCCATTGTGTAAAAAACTGGACAATGCTTACGGAAATTGCTCAGTTGGGGGCGCCGTGGAAGTTAAGCTCCGGAGAAGGCTTAAGCCTTAGGCTGGGCTTTTAACTTAACCAGTGATGCCAAATCACCGGTTTTCTGATGCAGATTAAGTCAAAAGTACAAACTATTTTCCATATGCCCTTTTAATATAAAAATCTCCCAAATTCATCAAATTTGAAAATGGAAAAATTTTAAAAAGGAGAAAAACAACATAAAAAATTCCAAATTATAATTTATCGTAATACCTTTTGTCACAATTCCATTTTATGTTTTCATTAGAATTTCGACAACGAAAGGCTAACATGATTAGTGTGACATTTCGCCAAGGAATTTGACGCTCTCTTGAACTAGAAATGATGTCGTCTTGATTGAAGTCATTTGGGTTCATCACACACACTCTCTGTCTCTCTTAAGATGAAACCCTAGAATGAAGCCAAACCAATCACAATAAGTAGATGCACATGAGCTCGAATTCCAACTGAAATGAGCTCTTGAGTTGGACGAAACCAATTCCGAAGGGTCTTTATTTATCATTTTTATTTCGAAAATAGAAAAATATAAAATTTTCACTTTTCATTTATATTCTAAACCTATTTTTGAACTAATAATTTGTTTCAAAAATATAAAAGTGAAATTATTTTACCAAGTTCCAAATTTATCTTGAAAATAAAAATAAAATAAAATGAATACTATGGCCCCGTTTGGTTCAACTTTGGGAAATGACTTTGCATTTCCCCAAGTATCCTTGAGAGAATGAGCATTTTCGGAAGGGAAGTGTGTTTGGAAACTAATTTTTTGTGTTTGCTTTGCAAAGCTATTTCAAAGTAAAAAGAAAAATGAAAAAAAGAAAAGGGAGGAGGAGATGCACTGTGTCGTGGGGGTGCGGGTGGTGTGGCGCCCGTGGTGGCGGGGAGGCGATGGCGGTGGCGGGGAGCTTGATTTGAGGTCGTCTCGCGACGCCACGAGTCGCGGACCCACGGTGCGGCGTCGCCCGAGGTCGCGCGACCAGCGAGCGATGTCGCCCCGAGGTCAGCGACCAGCGACGCGCCCGAGGTCGCGACCTCCGGCGTCGCTGGTCGCTTCGACCTCGAGCGGCGACAAAGCGCTGGTCGCTCGACCCGGGCGATGCCGAGGTCGCCCGACCTCGTGCCACCTCGCCTAAGGTTGCACTACCTCAGGTGAGGCATCCCGGCAGCCTGCTTGCGGCTGAGCGCCGTCAACTGTGAAACTCGGCCGAATCTCAGGCGGGGGAAGAAGAATCGAACGGGGAAGAAGATGGTGGGGAAGAAGAATGAACAGTAACTCTATGGCATTTTGGAAATGGCAAAGGAAAGCAACCTTACTCCCAAAGACATGGGCTTTCACTTGTGGAACGTCACATTCCACCAAGGAGCATTCGAAAGTTTTGCCAAACACAAAATTTTCCCCGAGGGGCTTTGGGCTGGCAGGTGGGGGAAATCAATCAAAGCGGGGCCTATGTCGTCCCCACTAAACATAACATAAAGTCATTGGGACTGGTAGCTTGCCAAAGCGGGACCACAGCATTTTGATCGATCGATCACTTTCTCCGATCGCACACAGATCGAGATTACCGGGCCGGCTTCATCGTCTGACCCAAATCCTCCCTACAGAATTTCTCCTTTTTATTTATTTTATTTATTTATTTATTTATTATTATTATTATTATTATTATTATTATTATTTTTTTTTTTATACTTGTTTTTCTATTTGTAATAATTTATCTGCAGCTTTTGTTTCGCTCGAAGATGGCATTGGAGAATCCTCATCAGATTGGTTTTTATTCAGCTTCCAACTCCACTTCTCATTTTAAGGTTTGCAGATCCGATCTCTATCCCGCTCGGGCCGCCTCGTGGATGATACCGAACTTCACCCCTGATTCACTCGTCTAAAGATGGCATTGGAGAATCCTCATCAGATTGGTCTTTATTCAGCTTCCAACTCCACTTCTCAGTTTTAAGGTTTGCAGATCCGATCTCTATTTCCCTTTTTATATTGTGTCTTCTCTATTCATCCGCTTAGGTGGGAGCATGTCCATGTTTGCTTCCTGCGCTGCCCTTTCCTTCGAAGTACTCCACTTTCCTCCCTGCGCGTGATCTTTTATTCCTGGACTTTAGTCGACGCTGTTTGAGTGAGCGAAGAACAGAAAGAAAGAAAGTTATCGATGAGGGAGTTGTTTTGTTGCAGGCCGAGTGCCTTTTACTTTAGCTGGTTGATGTTGTGGGGGGCGTAAGTATCCTGGCGTAGGGTTTGAAGAGTAGACGTGCAATACTTGGCCCCTTTGACCAACGCCAAAAGAAGTGGTGGGACCCATGGAAAATATTAAATTAGCAAAAGGGAAAATGGGCTGAAAAGTCAAAGAGAAAAGGTGCTTTTAGGGGGGGGGGGGGGGGGGGGCGTTCGCGCAATAAAGACAAAAGGGGAGAAAGAAGAAGGAAAAGAAAGAAGAAGAAGAAAGGAAAGGGGGTCTTGACCTTACCAAGCCGATTTGACTATATATAATATCGCTTGGTGAGTATTCCTGTGTTTCGTTCGTCTGATCAGAGTAGTCTTCGGGATTCGGGCTCAAATTCAGATTTTTGGGAAAATTGAGCCATGATGTCCGATTTTTGAGTCGTGGAACTTCGGAATTTCTTAGAAATGAGGATTTATGGTGTGATAAGGCATGGTAGAACTGTGGGTTTTGATTGGAGTTGTTTTGGTGCAACAGTTTTGTTGGAGTGAGATTTTAGAGTTTGAGCAAGTTTCGAGTTGACTTTAAGTTTGAGTTATCGCTTTGGTGAACAGTTTGTTAATGCGTATGAGTCATTTTTTTAGTATTAATGTGCAGTTTAGTTGTTTTATCATTGAGGTAGAGTTTTATTTGATTTTAACACTATTCCTCGATTATTTGATAGGGTTGCGAGTTCAACGATACGTGTATCGTTTATTGTTTTGTCGTAGGCAACAATGTGATACTATATTTTCTTTGGTTTTGTAAAACTATGCCTTGAAGTATATATATACATATATTGAATTGAGAATAATATTTTTGTTGTATTAAGCGGGATTGAATATTCAGTAACTCTTGATTATTTGAGAACGGTTTGAGAAACATATTGTGAAATGTGTCGTGATAGTAACGGTTTGAGAAACATATTGCTTTGTGACTAGTTTATGGAAAGTTCTATATGTGATTTGAGAAATTGATGAGAAGTAACGGATATTTATATTGTGAAAAGTTATTTGCTTAGTTGATGAGATTGATTTCTAGATTGGATTTCTAGTACTGGAGGATGTTGTGAGCCCATTGAGGGGGATATGAGTATGCATGCTAGGTTTCCTTTTGGGTTAAGCCGCTGGCTTTATAAGTGGAGACCTTGCCAAGAGGGAATCTTGGTCGTCTGGCAAGTCTTAACACCATAGTTTGATATTTAGCAAAAGATTGGACGATAGATGGAACATCGAGATGTGGTTTTATATAAGATGAATCAAATAGACTATTGATGTGTGATATAAAATTAACCCATGAAATGGACTATTGATATATTTATTGATGAGATTGATCAATGGATTGAATCATTGATGTTTGTTATAATATTATTGATTTAACAAGCATTTTTAGATATGTATATGATTATGTTAAAGTGAACTCATTTATATTTTGTATGCGTTTTATATACTAGAATTGAGATAAATGAGTTTTACTATTATTTTGTAAAGTGCATAGTGATTGCTATATCTGCTTAAAAGATGTGTACTACTCACTAATCTTGTAGTTGCTCATTCCTCTATTTTCAAATCTTCTTAGGTTTCTCGGTTAGTGGACAATAGAGCGTGAACAATTTTGTCGGGAGACTTTTGGAAGTGGACTTTGGATATGGTTTGGGACTATGTCTTTCGAGTGAAAGGAATGCCGTGTCACCCCATATATGTAGGATTCAAGGTGTTACAAGATGAATATGGATACTTTGTTCTTTCATTGCACCAATTGTGGCAATGTCGATGATCTTCCATTAGACAGCCATGCCTTTTCACCTAATCCAGATCAGCACGTGGGTCTTGCAAATGATTTCCTTTTGGATGACCCTTTTCTAGACCTTAAATCCTCAGATATTGCTTTTGTTTCGAATAAAGTAGACCCTGCAACCAATCTCCCATCGAAACCGGTTGACCTCGATAAAGGAGATTTGATCTTTCCCTCGACAAGCATGAGCCTAGATGGAGGCTCATTTGGTCCATCTAGGAGCTTGAGTAAGGGCCAGAGTCGAGAGGGAGATTCTCTCTCCCCCTTGGGGGACAGTGACTCATTGGATCCCGTTCTAAAGTCCATAAATCAGATGCTTATGGAAGAGAACATGGAAGAACAACCGTGGGTATTCGCCGATCAGGTTGCTCTGCAAAATACTGAAAAATCATTGTATGATGCCCTTGGTCAGCAGAATTTGGAACAGTCTGATAAGAGACCCTCACAGGTTGAGTTAAGCCAATATATCGAGAGCCCAGCTAGCAACCTTTCTGGAAGTAGCAGTGCTCACAGAAGCCATGATGCTACAAACGTTACTCTTAGCTCTAGTGACCTGGCCGATGCTGATATTCTGTACACAATCGGGAACATAGCCATGCTGTGCTGAATAATCCTGACCAAAACTTCTTGTCGAATGTGGATTCCAATTTGCAGTTCTTGGCCAATTCTTCAAGCAGCATCGCCAAATATGATGATGGGTCTGAGGAATCTTTGCATGGGCTACTTGACAAGAGCATTTTCAGCGCTGGAGAGTCTACGCTTCAGTTCGAGAAAGGATTAGAGGAGGCCAGCAAATTCCTTCTTACCAACAATCAATTAGCAATTAATCCAGAGGACAGCAAACCGTCGTCTGAAACAAAGGAAGGAACCACAAGAACGCGCATCGAGGAGGAGATCAACATGAAGAGCTCATCTAATGGATTCAAGGGATTAAAGAATCACGGGAGGGAGGAGGGTGCTTCTGAGGAAGGCAGGGCTAATAAGCAAACAGCTTTGTACACAGAAGAGAGTGAGCTTTCAGAGTTGTTTGATAAGGTGTTGCTCAGCACTGAAAATGGTCGGAGTACGTGTTCTGGCGACAATTCTGTGGAGACAGGGGTGACAAAAGACATACGGCCACCAAGGAACAAGCGTGGTTCCAATAGAGGGAGGGGCCGTGGAAAGAAGCAGAAAAGCAAGAATACTGTTGACTTGAGAACTCTTCTGATTCTCTGCGCACAAGCTATCTCTACTAGTGATTTCAGGAGTGCTAATGAATTGTTGAAGCAGATTAGAGAGTACTCTTCTCCATTTGGGGATGCCTCTCAAAGATTGGCCCATTACTTTGGCAACGGGCTGGAGGCACGATTGGTGGGCAACAACATTCGGATTGACTTTTATTCTACTACTATTCTTGCCAGGATGATCTCAATAGCCGATCATTTGAAATATCACCACCTTAACTTTTCAACGTCCCCATTTGTTCAGTTCTCCATGTTCTTTGCAAATTACATGATTTTGAAATTCGCAGAGAAAGCCACTACCCTTCACATTATAGATTTTGGCATTGCATTTGGTTTTCAATGGCCAAACCTCATACAGAAGCTCTCTTCTCGACCAGAAGGGCCCTGTAAATTGCGCATCACAGGAATAGAGCTTCCACAGGCTGGTTTTCGCCCTGCAGAAAGAATAGAGGAGACGGGTTGTCGTTTGAAAAAGTATTGTGAGCGTTTTGATGTAGCTTTTGAATTCAATTTCATAGCATCAAGGAATTGGGAATTAATTAAAGTCGCGGATCTCAAGATTCAAAGCAATGAGACAGTTGCTGTGAATTGTTTACTTCGGTTTAAGAATCTCCTTGATGAGACAGTTGAGGACAACAATCCACGTGATGCTGTGTTGAATCTAATTCGGCAAATTAAACCAGATATTTTTGTTCATGCTGTACGTAGCGTCTCCTACACTGCGGCCTTTTTTGTGACAAGATTCCGAGAGGCACTTTTCCATCTCTCTGATGTGTATGATTTGCTTGATGCTACCATTGATTGTGACAACAAAGAGAGGTTGGTCATTGAGAGAGAGTTCCATGGATGGGAAATCATGAATGTCATAGCATGTGAAGGTTCGGAAAGAATTGAGAGGCCCGAAACGTACAAGCAATGGCAGGCCCGTCATGTGAGGGCTGGGTTTAAGGCGCTTCCTCTGGACCAAGATTTCATGAAGTTATTCAGGGCTAAGATGAAAGCATGGTACCACAAGGATTTTGTGCTCGATGAAGATGGCAACTGGATGCTGCAAGGTTGGAGAGGCCGGATTTTTTATGGCTCCTCCTGTTGGGTGCCTACTTAGGATGCTCCAAAAAGAATGTTTTCTTTCATGGACATGTAGATTACTGGGATTGTTCCCAAGTCGACAGGTCAAGGATTCGTATTAAAGTGGCTCAGCACGAACTTATTTCCGGCTCCTCTGTTGGTTGATGTATCTTTTACTTGCAAATAATTTTGAATCTGGAATGTTTACTTACTATTTATCTAATTATCGAGATAGGAAGATACAATTTGCAGCTTCCATGCGCATGCCATTGGGAATTTGCTGCTAATGCTCTGTTATTTGTCTATCCCATATCTCACAAGTTCCGGAAGTAATATGGCAGCTCGAAGATGATGATGGGCATGGTGCAGCATTATCAGGTATAATTTGTGCTGTTCTCTTGATGGCTTTGTTGTCCACTAATTTCCTACAAGACCGAAAGCTGTTTACCTAGTTTCAGAACATAATGGGCCATCGGCAAGGTCTGCCCTTGCCAGGACGAGGTTGCCCTTGCCGGCCCCAAGTGAGGGCTTGTAGGTCCTTGCCAGCTGTTAGTGCCGAGGGCTTGTAGGCCTTGGTTGGCCCTTACCAGCAGTCGGTGAAGGTGGTTGAGCCCAAACTGGCCTTTATTAGCAATTGGCGAGGGTCGATGAGTCCTCATCGGTGGCCTCGGGCCCTTGTCGAAAAAAGGGAAAAAAAAAAAGAAAAGAAGAAAAGTGAAAAAAAGGAAAGAAAAGAAGAAAAAATCATTTAAAATTAAAATTGTAATTGGATGAAAAATGTCTTTGATGGGTTGGAATATTTAGCTGACCGATGATTAGTGATAGGTTAGGCTCTTTTTTGAAACAACCAATGGCCATTTTCGGACCCTCTTATTTGAGAAAATGAGGACACTTTAGATTTTTATTTTGAATTTTCCTTTTATTTTATGAAAAATGAATAAGTTGAAAAATATTTCTATCAAGATGATCCTTCATATTTCTCACTAAAATGAATAAACAATTTTTTTTTTATCTTCCGTGAAAGTATTTCGATATAATTCTTTTTTTCAATAACTGAACATTCTTCGTAGAAGAATTATTCCAAGTGATAAAGTGATCATTTTAAGGAAATGTTTTTTAAAATCATTCATTTTTCCAAAAACAAGTAAAGCCTTATTTTATAATCTATTATGCATTGAATCTATAACTCATAATTTCAAGAGCTACAAAGTTTTGGAGTTGTGGTTATTGATGTGTAAGATGAGAAGACAATTGCCATGTTTTTTCTTCCCACTAATGTGGTCAAATACCTTAGAATGCTATGCATTTAAATTTATCTTTCATCTCATCTTGTTTGGTAAAAAATTTATTTTAATAGTCGATGTAATTATATTGAGGAAAAATTTTAAATAAAGATTCAAAGTGGAGTCATTTTTTTAAAAGAGAACTCAAAAGTGAACATTATTTCAAATAATGACTTAAAATGCCAAAACTTAGTCTCAAATAAATATTCGAACTTCAAATCTTATCCATGTCAGGGGCATTTTCATTCAATGACAGTTTTCTTTTTCTTCTTCATTTGCACTTTCTCTTTGTTTTGTTTTTGTTTTTCTCCTATTTCTCTCTTCATTTTCCTCACGCCTTCGACACCTTCATCCACCCTCCCTCTCTCTCTGTTTCTCCGTGTCATCTCGTCGCCGGTTGGTATCTCGGAGAGAGAGACTTTTTCCTATTGGGCGGCCATTGAATATGGGGAAGTATATACTCATGAGCTCAGCGGTGGGGAGGCTTCAATGGCCAATCCTCGTACAAAAGCTGTCTTCTCAATCAGAAGGGCCCTGTAAATTGCGCATCACAGACATAGAGCTTCCATAGGCTGGTTTGCGCCCAGCAGAAAGAATAGAGGAGACAGGTCGCCGTTTGACAAAGTATTGTGAGCGTTTTAGGGTCCCTTTTGAATTCAACTTCATAGCATCCAAGAATTGGGAATCCATCAAACTTGAGGATCTCAATATTCAAAGCAATGAGACAGTTTCTGTGAATTCTTTAGACTGGTTTCAGAATCTCTTTGACGAAACAGTTGACGACAACAATCCGTGAGATGCCGTGTTAAATCTAATTGGGGAATTTAAACCGGATATTTTTGTTCATGCTATAAGTAATGGCTTCCTATAACGCACCCTTTTTTGCGACAAGATTCCGATAGGCACTTTTTCATCTTTCCACAGTGTATTATATGTTAGATGCTATTTTAAATGGCGACAGCAGAGTGAGGTTGGTTTTTAAGAGAGATTTCCATGGACGGGAAATTATGAAGGTCATAGCATGTGAGCGTTTGGAAAGGGTAGAGAGGCCGGAAACGTACAAGCAATGGGAGGTTCGTCATATGAGGGCTGGGTTTAAGGCGCTTCCTCTGGACCAAGAGCTCCTGAAGTTGTTCTGGGGTAAGATGAAAGAATAATACCACTAGGACTTTGCGCTTGATGAAGACGGCAACTGGATGCCGCAAGGTTGGAGAGGTCGGATTATCTATGGTTCCTCCTGTTGGGTGCCCATTTAGGATAGTTGAAAAACACTGTTTTCTGTCATGACTTGTACATTACAGGGATTCCTCCCGGGTCAACAGGTCAAGGATTTGTAACAGGGTAGCTCAGAATGGACTTATTTCCGGCTTCTGTGTTTGGGCATGTATATTTTTTTACTTGCAAACAATTTTAAGTCTGGAATGTTTGCTTTACTATTTATCTGATTCTTGAGATAGGAAGATACAATTTGCAGCTTCTATGCCACACGGCATTGTGAATTTTGCTGATAATGTGTCATGATTTGCCTATCCTATATCTCACAAGTTGTGCCAGTAATATTGCAGCTCGAAGCTGACAATGGGTATGGATGCAGCATTGTCATGTATGGTTTGTGCTGTCCTCTTGATGGCTCTGCTGTTTACTAGTCTCCTATAATGCCAAAAGCTGTCCAGCTCTTTTAAGAACTTGAGTAGCCAAGGAGGGGCTCGTGGAGGTGCGTTTCAGAATACGCTGAAGAACAACAGATTATCTCATCGCTAATTACGTTGCTTTTATTCATTAAAGTCATACCGGAGCCGTATTAGTTTTGTTTGTTTTTGAGTGTCCATGTAACTTGCCATGTAGGATTTTTAATGACGGTCTTGATCGAGATAGTGACTGAAGTTGTCGATATCGCGATGGCCATAATTTGGTTTTTTAGTGACCAAAAAAATAATAATTAAATGTTGATGTGCAATGGATCTAATTTGAGAATTTTGGTAGGTTTTTTTAGTTGAATTTTCTCTCACTATATTTTAATAATGTGAGTGAGTAATAAGAAAAGTTTTTATTTCTTATTTTTATTTTGAAAATAGAAAAATATAAAATTTTCATTTTTCATTTATATTCTAAACCTATTTTTGAACTAATAATTTGTTTCAAAAATATAAAAATTGAATTATTTTACCAAGTTCCAAATTTATCTTGAAAATAACAAAATAAAATGAATATTATGTGCATCCCCAATAAACATGACATAAAGTCATTGGTTAGGTGCAACGAGAACCGCTGAACCGAGAACCACCTGGATCGGACCAAACCGGTTGGTTTCTGGTGGTTCCCACGATCGGTGGTCTAGTTCTCGATTTCTAATCTTGGAACCGGTGGCTCGGACCAAATCGGTCGGTTCTCGGTGGTTCCCATGATCGGCGGTCTGGTTCTCGATTTCTAATCTTGGAACCGGTGGCTGGTTTTCTCGATCCTAATCTTGGAATCTTCCTGGTTCCAAGGTGGGAATAGTATTGAATCTAAATGACCGGAACAAACATTTTTTTTTACAAATAAAATATATACATAGAGTATATAAAACATTTAAGAATCCATTCAAATTCTTCTTATTACTTTTTTATTTATAGAGAATATCTACTTGTTAGTTTCATCTTTTACTTGATGTGGGACTACGGCTCCAAAAAATCCACAAGGCATTTCAAGCCTCCAAGAGTCCCACGTCGACTAAACATTCAAAGAGCAGAAGAAAGATTGTCTATAAAACCTAAGCCAAGGTCTTTCTTTAGTCAAATTGTTCATGACTTTCATGGTTAAGGTTAAGTGTGAGACGTGATTAATATTCACACAAGTGAAGTTTGAATATATTGCATGTGGAAATATATGCGTTAGTTTTATTGAATCGCCCGGGAATTGAATTGCATTGATTGGCCCGATTTGGAGCACTAAATTGGATTGATCGGCCCGGTTTAGAGCACAATCACAGGCTCGGAATTGATGGTCTGGTTCCTAGTACTAGGACCAAATTGGGACCTATCATTGGTAGCTCGGGACCCACAGTAGTTTTTGACCGATCGATCACTTCCCTAATCTCGCACAGATCGAGATTACCAGGCCGGCTTCATCGTTTGACCCAAATCCTCCCTACAAAATTTCTCCTTTTTTTTTTTTTTTTTTTTTTGTATTTATTTATCTGCAGCTTTTGTTTGCATTGGAGAATCCTCGTCAGATTGGTTTTTATTCAGCTTCCAACTCCACTTCTCATTTTAAGGTTTGCAGATCCGATCTCTCTCTATCCCGCTCGGGCCGCCTCGTGGAAGGTTCCGAGCTTCACCCCTGATTCACTCGTATAAAGATGGCATTGGAGAATCCTCATCAGATTGGTCTTTTATTCAGCTTCCAACTCCACTCCTCAGTTTTAAGGTGTGCAGATCCGATCTCTCTTTCCCTTTTTATATTGTGTCTTCTCTATCCATCCGCTTAGGTGGGAGCATGTCCATGTTTGCTTCCTGCGCTGCCCTTTCCTTCGAAGTACTCCACTTTCCTCCCTGCGCGTGATCTTTTATTCCTGGACTTTAGTCGACGTTGTTTGAGTGAGCGAAGAACAGAAAGAAAGTTATCGATGAGGGAGTTGTTTTGTTGCAGGCCCGAGTGCCTTTTACTTTAGTTGGTTGATGTTGTGGGGGCGTAAGTATACTGGCGTAGGGTTTGAAGAGTAGACGTGCAATACTTGGCCCCTTTGACCAACGCCAAAAGAAGTGGTGGGACACATGGAAAATAATTAAATTAGGAAAAGGGAAAATGGGCTGAAAAGTCAAAGAGAAAAGGTGCTTGGTGGGGGGCTCGCGCAATAAAGAAAAAAGTGGGGAAAGAAGAAGGAAAAGAGAGAAGAAGAAGAAAGGAAAGGGGGTCTTGACCTTCCCAAGCCGATTTGACT
This sequence comes from Eucalyptus cladocalyx, assembly GCA_017140615.1. NCBI lineage: Eukaryota > Viridiplantae > Streptophyta > Magnoliopsida > Myrtales > Myrtaceae > Eucalyptus > Eucalyptus cladocalyx. The sequence goes on along the minus strand of CM029517.1, from coordinate 35,545,947 downwards.
ATATATAACAACGCTCGGTGAGTATTTGTGCTTTTTGTTCGTCTGATCAGAGTAGTCTTCGGGATTCGGGCTCAAAATCAGAATTTTGGGAAAATTGAGCCATAATGTCCGATTTTTGAGTTGTGGGAGCTTCGGAATTTCTTGGAAGTGAGGATTTATGGTGTGGTATGGCATGGTAGAACTGTGGGTTTTGATGGGAGTCATTTTGACGCAATGGTTTTGTTGGAGCGAGATTTTAGGGTTTGAGTAAGTTTTGAGTTGAGTTTGAGTTTGAGTAATCGCTTTGGTTAACAGTTTGTTAACGCGTAGGAGTCATTTTATTAGCATTAAGGTGTAGTTTAGTTGTTTTATAATTGAGGTAGAGTTTTATTTGATTTTAACACTATTCCTCGATTATTTGATAGGGCTGCGAGTTCAACGATATGTGTATCGTTTATTGTTTGGTCGTAGGTAACACGGTGATTGATACTTTATTTTCTTTGGTTTTGTAAAACCATGCCTTGAAGTATATATATACATATATTGAATTGTGAATTGCATTTTTGTTGTATTAAGCGAGATTGAATATTCATTAGCTGTTGATTATTTGAGAACGGTTTGAGAAACATATTACGAAATGTGTCGTGACAGTTTATATATATGTAATTGCTTTGTGACTGGTTTATGGAAAGTTCTATATGTGATTTGAGAAATGGATGAAAAATAGCGGATATTTATATTGTGAAAAGTTATTTGCTTAGTTGATGAGATTGATTTCTAGATTGGATTTCTAGTACTGGAGTATGGTTGTTTATGCTTATTATCATTGTGAGCCCATTGAGGGGCATATGAGTATGCATGCTAGGTTTCCTTCTGGGTCAAGCCACTAGTTTTATAAGTGGAGACTTTGCCAAGAGGGAATCTTGGTTGCCTTGTCACATGGTATTGTGCCAAGACCATAGTTTGATATTTAGCAAAAGATTGGACGATAGATGGAATATCGAGATGTGGTTTTATATAAGATGAATCAATAGAATAGATTATTGATTATAAGATTAACCAATGAAATGTACTATTGATATATTTATTGATAAGATTGATCAATGGATTGAATCATTGACGTCTGTTATAATATTATTGATTTAGCAAGCATTTTTAGATTTATATATGATTATGTTAAAGTGATATAACTCATTTTTATTTTGTATGCGTTTTATATACTGAAATTGAGATAAATGAGTTGTAATATTACTTTGTAAAGTGCATAGTGATTGCTAGATTTGCTTACTAGATCTGCTTAGAAGATGTGTACTACTCACTAATCTTGTAGTTGTTCATTCCTCTACTTTCAAATCTTCTTAGATTTCTCGATTAGTGGACAATAGAGCGTGAGCAATTTTGTTGGGAGACTTTTGGAAGTGGACTTTGGATATGGTTTAAGACTGTGTCTTTCGAGTGAAAGGAAGGCGGTGTCACCCCTATCTATGTAGGATTTGGGGTGTGACAAGATGACTATGGATACTTTGTTCTTTCATTGCACCAATTGTGGCAATGTCGATGATCTTCCAATAGACAGCCATGCCTTTTCACCTAATTCAGATCAGCACCTGGGTCTTGCAAATGATTTCCTTTTGGATGACCTTTTCTAGACCTTAAATCCTCGGATATTGCTTTTGTTTCGAATAAAGTAGACCCTGCAACCAATCTCCCATTGAAACCGGTCGACCTCGATAATGGAGATTTGATCTTTTCCTCGACAAGCATGAGCCTAGATGGAGGCTCATTTGGTCCATCTAGGAGCTTGAGTAAGGGCCAGAGTCCAGAGAGAGATTCTCTCTCCCCCTCGGGGGACAGTGACTCATTGGATCCCGTTCTAAAGTACATAAATCAGATGCTTATGGAAGAGAACATGGAGGAACAACTGTGGGTATTCGCCGATCAGGTTGCTCTGCAAAATACTGAAAAATTATTGTATGAGGCCCTTGGTCAGCAGAATTTGGAACAGTCTGATAAGAGCCCCTCACAGGTTGAGTTAAGCCAATATATCGAGAGCCCAGCTAGCAACCTTTCTGGAAGTAGCAGTTCTCACAGAAGCCATGATGCTACAAATGTTACTCTTAGCTCTAGGGACCTGGCCGATGCTGATATTCGGTACACAATCGGGGAACATACCCATGCTGTGCTGAAAAATCCTGACGAAAACTTCCTGTCGAATGTGGATTCCAATTTGCAGTTCTTGGCCAATTCTTCAAGCAGCATCACCAATTATGATGATGGGTCTGAGGAATCTTTGCATGGGCTACTTGTCAAGAGAATTTTCAGCACTGGAGAGTCTATGATTCAGTTCAAGAAAGGATTAGAGGAGGCCAGCAAATTCCTTCTTACCAACAATCAATTAGCAATTAATCCAGAGGACAGCAAACCGTCCTCTGAAACAAAGAAAGGAACCACAAGAACGCGCATCGAGGAGGAGATCGACATGAAGAGCTCATCTAATGGATTCAAGGGATTAAAGAATCACGAGAGGGAGGAGGATGCTTTTGAGGAAGGCAGGGCGAATAAGCAAACAGCTCTGTACACAGAAGAGAGTGAGCTTTCAGATTTGCTCGATAAGGTGTTGCTCAGCACTGAAAATGGTCCGAGTATGTGTTCTGGCGACAATTCTGTGGAGACAGGGGTGAAAAAAGACATACGGCCACCACGGAACAAGCGTGGTTCCAATAGAGGTAAGGGCCGTGGAAAGAAGCAGAAAAGCAAGAATACTGTTGACTTGAGAACTCTTCTGATTCTCTGCGCACAAGCAATCTCTACTAGTGATTTCAGGAGTGCTAATGAATTGTTGAAGCAGATTAGAGAGTACTCTTCTCCATTTGGGGATGCCTCTCAAAGATTGGCCCATTACTTTGGCAACGGGCTGGAGGCACGATTGGTGGGCAACAAGATTCGGATGAATGACTTTTTTTCTACTATTCGTGCCAGGACGACCTCAACAGCCGATTATTTGAAATATTACCACCTTAACATTTCAACGTGCCCATTTGTTCAGTTCTCCACGTTCTTTGCAAATTACATGATTTTGAAATTTGCAGAGAAAGCCACTACCCTTCACATTATAGATTTTGGCATTGCATTTGGTTTTCAATGGCCAAACCTCATACAGAAGCTCTCTTCTCGACCAGAAGGGCCCTGTAAATTGCGCATCACAGGAATAGACCTTCCACAGGCTGGTTTTCCCCCTGCAGAAAGAATAGAGGAGACAGGTTGCCGTTTGAAAAAGTATTGTGAGCGTTTTGATGTAGCTTTTGAATTCAATTTCATATCATCGAGGGATTGGGAATTAATCAAAGTTGCGGATCTCAAGATTCAAAGCAATGAGACAGTTGCTGTGAATTGTTTAAATCGGTTTAAGAATCTCCTTGACGAGACAGTTGAGGACAACAATGCACGTGATGCTGTGTTGAATCTAATCCGGCAAATTAAACCGGATATTTTTGTTCATGCTGTACGTAGCGTCTCCTACAATGCAGCCTTTTTTGTGACAAGATTCCGAGAGGCACTTTTCCATCTCTCTGATTTGTATGATTTGCTTGATGCTACCATTGATTGTGACGACAAAGAGAGGTTGCTCATTGAGAGAGAGTTTTATGGACGGGAAATCATGAATGTCATAGCATGTGAAGGCTCGGAAAGAATTGAGAGGTTCGAAACGTACAAGCAATGGCAGGTCCGTCATCTGAGGGCTGGGTTTAAGTCGCTTCCTTTGGACCAAGATTTCATGAAGTTATTCAGGGGTAAGATGAAAGCATGGTACCACAAGGATTTTGTGCTCGATGAAGATGGCAACTGGATGCTGCAAGGTTGGAGAGGCCGGATTTTTTATGGCTCCTCCTGTTGGGTGCCTACTTAGGATGCTCCAAAAAGAATGTTTTCTGTCATGGACTTGTAGATTACTGGGATTGTTCCCAAGTCGACAGGTCAAGGATTCGTATTAAAGTGGCTCAGCACGAACTTATTTCCGGCTTCTCTGTTGGTTGATGTATCTTTTACTTGCAAATAATTTTGAATCTGGAATGTTTACTTACTATTTATCTAATTCTCGAGATAGGAAGATAGAATTTGCAGCTTCTACGGGCACGCCATTGGGAATTTGCTGCTAATGCTCTGTTATTTGTCTATTCCATACCTCACAAGTTCTGGAAGTAATATGGCAGCTCGAAGATGATGTTGGGCATGGTGCAGCATTATCAGGTATAATTTGTGCTGTTCTCTTGATGGCTTTGTTGTCTGCTAATTTCCTAGGAGACTGAAAGCTGTTTACCTAGTTTCAGAACATAATGGGCCATTGGTGAGGTCTGCCCTTGCCAGCCCCAAGTGAGGGCTTGTAGGTCCTTGCCAGCTGCTAGTGCTGAGGGCTTGTAGGCCTTGGTTGGCCCTTACCAGCAGTCAGTGAAGGTGGTTGAGCCCTCACTGGCCTTTATTAGCAACTGGTGAGGGTCGATGAGCCCTCGTTGGCGGCCTCTAGCCCTCACCGGAAAAAGGAAAAAAAAAGAGAAGAAAAGTGAAAATAGGAAAGAAAATAATAAAAATAATTTAAAATTAAAATTGTAATTGGATGAAAAACGCCTTTGATCGGTTGGAATATTTAGCTAATTGATGATTGTCGAGGTCGGGTTCTTTTTTGAAACAACCATGGCCATTTCGAGCTCTTATTTGAGAAAATGATGATACATTTTAGATATTTATTTGGAATTTCCCTTTTATTTTATGAAAAATGAATAATTTGAAAAATATTTCTCTCAAAACGATCCTTCATATTTCTCACTAAAATGGATAAACAAAGATTTTTTTTTTTCTATTTATCTTCCATGAAAATATTTCGATATAAATTTTTTTTTCAATAACTTAACATTCTTTATAGAAGAATTATTCCAAGTAATAAAAGTGATCATTTTAAGAAAATACTTTTTAAAATCATTCATTTTTCCAAAAACAAGTAAAGCCTTATTTTATAATCTATTATGTATAGAATCTATAACTCATATTTTCAATAGCTACAAAGTTTTGGAGTTGTGGTCCTTGATGTGTAAGATGAGTAGACAATTGCCATGTTTTTTCTTCCTACTAATGTGGTTAGATACCTTAGAATGCTATGCATTTAAATTTATCTTTCATCTCGTCCTGTTTGGTAAAAAAATTATTTTAATAGTCGATGTAATTATATTGAGGGAAAATTTTAAATAAGAATTTAAAGTGGAGTCATTTTTTTAAAAGAGAATTCAAAGTGAATATTATCTCAAATAAGGATTAAAAATGCCAAAACTGAGTCTCAAATAAATATTCGAACTCCAAATCTTATCTATGTCGGGCATTTTCATTCAATGACAGTTTTCTTTTTCTTCTTCATTTTCACTTCTCTTTGTTTTGTTTTGTTTTTTCTCTCCTATTTCTCTCTTCATGTTCCTCACGCCTTCGACACCTTCATCCGCCCTCTCTCTCTCTCTCTCTCTCTGATCTCGTCGATTCGGCCAAGCAAGCTGTTGGACTTGGTCGAGAGCTTTCGGGCAGTTCTTTCGCCGGATGGTATCTCGCACATCTTCGTGCTCGTCCTTTCGAGGCTTCTCGGGGTCGGAATTCTTGGGCCCTCGCTGTAATCCGGATTTGGTCGTGAGATGGATGGTGGTTCCTCTGGCGACGGCTGAAGGAGTTTGAGTTTGCCTTTTTCAGGCAACTGATAAGGAAGAGAGAGGGAACAGCCAAACTCAGCTGAGGGGAGAGAGAGAGACTTTTTCCTTTTGGGCGGCCATTGAATATGGGGAAGTATAAACTCATGAGCTCAGCGGTGGGGAGGCTTCAATGGCCAATCCTCGTACAAAAGCTGTCTTCTCAATCAGAAGGGCCCTGTAAATTGCGCATCACAGACATAGAGCTTCCATAGGCTGGTTTGCGCCCAGCAGAAAGAATAGAGGAGACAGGTCACCGTTTGACAAAGTATTGTGAGCGTTTTAGGTCCCTTTTGAATTCAACGTCATAACATCCAAGAATTGGAATTCAAACAAACTTGAGGATCTCAAGATTCAAAGCAATGAGACAGTTGCTGTGAATTCTTTAGACTGGTTTCAGAATCTCTTTGACGAATCGGTTGGCGACAACAATCCACGAGATGCCGTGTTAAATCTAATTGGGGAAATTAAACAGGATATTTTTGTTCATGCTATAAGTCACGGCTCCTATAACGCTCCCTTTTTTGCGACAAGATTCCGATAGGCACCTTTTCATCTTTCCACGGTGTATGATATGTTAGATGCTATTCTAAATTGCGACAGCAGAGTGAGGTTGGTTTTTAAAAGGGATTTCCATGGACGGGAAATTATGAATGTCATAGCATGTGAACGTTTGGAAAGGGTAGAGAGGCCGGAAACGTACAAGCAATGGCAGGTTCGTCATATGAGGGCTGAGTTTAAGGCGCTTCCTCTGGACCAAGAGCTCCTGAAGTTGTTCAGGGGTAAGATGAAAGAATCCTACCACAAGGACTTTGCGCTTGATGAAGACGGCAACTGGATGCGGGCATTACGGGCATTACGGGCATTATATCTTACATCTCCGTTTTCTCTTTCTGTGAAGTATTTTGGATGGGTCAATTGTTGGTTTATATATAAGGGAGATCAAGTATGTGATTAAACTAGTTATTATAGATATCTTCGAATTCTCATGCAATTGAGTCTGTCAATAAACTGTTCCATGTAGACCAAGGACTTATAAACGGAGTGCGATATTGATTTAATCTGCAAAAGTTTTAGCTTTTCTGCATTTTAATTAAGCATACTTATGCAATGCTTGGCAGGTGAGCTCCAATCCTAAATATTCATGAGAAATGTCTTTTCTAAAGTACTAAGAGAGCTTGCACGTTGCCGCATCCTCGCAATGATAAGCTCCAATGATGGAAAGATCACAATAATTATTACTTAATAGTTTCTTTCCCCCAAAAATCTAAGTTACATTCATTTTCTAACTTCTCACTCAGTAAAATAAATAGGAATGTTTGTGGGGTGAATCTTTTCAATAGCGACAAAATTTTGGAGTTGTGATAATTGATGTACTAGCATGGGATACTATCAATCATATTTGTTCTTCCTACTAATATTATTAGATATATAATAATATTCAATTAGACTGTCTTGTTCGGTGAAAAGTTTTTTTTTGGGTCGAAGGTAAAAAGTTTATTTGAATAGTTGATGTAATAATATGTATGTAATTAAAATTCATAAAATAAATGGTCATGATTTTTCTGAACCCCTCCCCCCAAGAAAAAAAGAAAAAAAAAAAGAATGGTCGTTATTTTCTCGATTTATAGTGCCCATTGTGTAAAAAACTGGACAATGCTTACGGAAATTGCTCAGTTGGGGGCGCCATAAGGCTTAAGCCTCGGGCTGGGCTTTTAACTTAACCAGTGATGCCAAATCACCGGTTTTCTGATGCAGATTTTGACCAAGTCAAAAGTAGAAACTATTTTCCATATGCCCTTTTAATATAAAAATCTCCCAAATTCATCGAATTTGAAAGATGGAAAAATTTTAAAAAGGAGAAAAACAACATAAAAAATTCAAAATTATAATTTATCGTAATACCTTTTGTCACAATTCCATTTTATGTTTTCATTAGAATTTCGACAATGAAAGGCTAACATGATTAGTGTGACGTTTCGCCAAGGAATTTGACTTTCTCTTGAACTAGAAATGATGTTGTCTTGATCTATGAAGCACGGACACGTTGCCGAGCCTTCCGAGTCGTGTCCGACACGTGTCGACGTGTCCGACACGCTCGGACACGTTCGGACACGCGGTCAACGCGTGTCGAGAAATCCGACACGCGGTCAACTTTTCTCGACACGCGTGTCCGAGAGAGATTGTTGAAGAAGACGATGGTGGGTAGAGAGATGAGGTCGAGTAAGAGGCCGAGGAAGTGGAGGTGAGGCCGCGACGGTGAGAGGAAAAGCATAAACGAAGCGACGCTGCGATGGAGGGCCGGGGGCGAGGCTGCAGCTGCTGCGAAGGAGGAAGGCCGGAGGCGACGGCGATGAGGCGACCGAAAGAGTTGAGAAGATCGTGAGGAAGAAACTGAGGGGGCGGGGAGAAGGTGGTGTGCGTGGGGGAGGGGAGGGGGGGGAGAGAAAGCATGGGAAGAACAGGGATGGAGGAGGATTGATGGGGAGCGCAGCCTCTCGTTGGGGGGGGAGGGGAGAGAGGAGAGAAGGGGAAGAAACCGAGGGGATGGGGGCGATTGATGGGGGCGCGGGGAGCAGGTGGGGGGGGGGGGGGGGGGGGAGGGGAGAGAGAGAGAGAGAAGGGAAGAGATCGAGGGGGCAGGGAGCGATTGATGGGGGTGCAGGGAGCAGGTGGGCGTAGGGAGAAGGGCAGGGGGAGAGAGAAAGTGGGGGCAGATCTGCAGAAATCGAGGGGGAGGCTTTTGGGGGTGGTGGCGTGGGAAAAGAGGGGGAGAGGGGGAGAGGGAAATAATTTTGTTAGAATAAAAAATATATTTTTAAGTATGCACACGTTTTAATTATGAATATATTTTTAAAAAAAATTTTATGAATAAATTTATTAATATTATTAGTGTAAATTTATTATAAGTTTTTATTTATTTATTTGTGAACTTGAATCAAATTAATTAAAAATTAAAATATTTATTTAATATATAACGTGTCGGAACGTGTCGGAATTACATCTTTTTAAGAAATGACGTGTCGCGTGTCGTGTCGTGTCGTGTCGCGTCGCGTGTCGCGTGTCGCGTGTCCGTGCTACATAGGTCTTGATTGCTGAAGTCATTAGGGTTCATCACACACACTCTTTGTCTCTCTTAAGATGAATCCCTAGAATGAAGCCAAACCAATCACAATAAGTAGATGCACCCGAGCTCGAATTCCAACCGGAATGAGCTCTTGAGTTGGACGAAACCAATTCCGAAGGGTCTTTATTTATCATTTTCATTTCGAAAATAGAAAAATATAAAATTTTCACTTTTTCATTTATATTCTAAACCTATTTTTGAACTAATAATTTGTTTCAAAAAATATAAAAGTGAAATTATTTTACCAACTTCCAAATTTATCTTGAAAATAAAAATAAAATAAAATGAATACTATGTGCGTCCCCAGTAAACATGACATAAAGTCATTGGTACTGGTAGCTTGCCAAAGCGGGACCCACAGTAGTTTGATCGATCGATCACTTTCCCCGATCGCACACAGATCGAGATTACCGGGCCGGCTTCATCGTCTGACCCAAATCCTCCCTACAGAATTTCTCCTTTTTATTTATTTTATTTTTATTATTATTATTATTTTTTTATACTTGTTTTTCTATTCGTAATAATTTATCTGCAGCTTTTGTTTCGCTCGAAGATGGCATTGGAGAATCCTCATCAGATTGGTTTTTATTCAGCTTCCAACTCCACTTCTCATTTTAAGGTTTGCAGATCCGATCTCTCTATCCCGCTCGGGCCGCCTCGTGGATGATACCGAACTTCACCCCTGATTCACTCGTCTAAAGATGGCATTGGAGAATCCTCATCAGATTGGTCTTTATTCAGCTTCCAACTCCACTTCTCAGTTTTAAGGTTTTGCAGATCCGATCTCTATTTCCCTTTTTATATTGTGTCTTCTCTATTCATCCGCTTAGGTGGGAGCATGTCCATGTTTGCTTCCTGCGCTGCCCTTTCCCTTCGAAGTACTCCACTTTCCTCCCTGTGCGTGATCTGTTATTCTTGGACTTTAGTCGACGCTGTTTGAGTGAGCGAAGAACAGAAAGAAAGAAAGTTATCGATGAGGGAGTTGTTTTGTTGCAGGCCGAGTGCCTTTTACTTTAGTTGGTTGATGTTGTGGGGGCGTAAGTATACTGGCGTAGGGTTTGAAGAGTAGACGTGCAATACTTGGCCCCTTTGACCAACGCCAAAAGAAGTGGTGGGACCCATGGAAAATAATTAAATTAGAAAAAGGGAAAATGGGCTGAAAAGTCAAAGAGAAAAGGTGCTTTTAGGCCGGGGTGGGGGTCGTTCGCGCAATAAAGACAAAAGGGGAGAAAGAAGAAGGAAAAGAAAGAAGAAGAAGAAAGGAGGGGGCGTTCGCGCAATAAAGACAAAAGGGGGAGAAAGAAGAAGGAAAAGAAAGAAGAAGAAGAAAGGAAAGGGGGTCTTGACCTTACCGGGCCGATTTGACTATATATAATATCGCTTCGTGAGTATTCCTGTTTTTCGTTCGTCCGATCAGAGTAGTCTTCGGGATTCGGGCTCAAATTCAGAAATTTGGGAACATTGAGTTATGATGTATGATGTCTGATGTTTGAGTTGTGGAACTTTGGAATTTCTTGGAAATGAGGATTTATGGTGTGGTAAGGCATGGTAGAACCATGGGTTTTGATTGGAGTCGTTTTGGCGCAATGGTTTTGTCGGAGTGAGATTTTAGGGTTTGAGCAAGTTTCGAGTTGAGTTTAAGTTTGAGTTATTGCTTTGGTGAATAGTTTGTTAATGCGTAGGAGTTGTTTTATTAGCATTAAGGTGCCGTTTAGTTGTTTTATAATTGAGGTAGAGTTTTATTTAATTTTAACACTATTTCTCGATTATTTGATAGGGCCGCGAGTTCAATGATACATGTGTATGTTTATTGTTTTGTCATAGGTAACAAGGTGATTGATACTGTATTTTCTTTGATTTTGTAAAACCATGCCTTGAAGTATATATATACATATATTGAATTGTGAATATCATTTTTGTTGTATTAAGCGGGAATGAATATTCAATAGCTATTGATTATTTGAGAACGGTTTGAGAAACATATTACGAAATGTGTCGTGACAGTTTACATATATGTAATTGCTTTGTGATTGGTTTATGGAAAGTTATTTATGTGATTTGAGAAATGGATGAGAAATAATGGATAGTTATATTGTGAAAAGTTATTTGCATAGTTGATGAGATTGATTTCTAGTACTGGAGGATGGTTATTTATGCTATTATCATTGTGAGCCCATTGAGGGGCATATGAGTATGCATACTAGGTTTATGATATCTTCTTGCGTCAAGCCGCTGGCTTTATAGGTGGAGATCTTGCCAAGAGGGAGTCTTGGTCACCTTATCATAAGGTATTGTACCAGGATTATAGTTTGATAATTAGCAAAAGATTGGACGATAGGACGATAGATGGAACATCGAGATGTGGTTTTATATAAGATGAATCAATAGAATAGACTATTGATGTGTGATATAAGATTAACTAATGAAATGGACTATTGATATATTTATTGATAAGATTGATCAATGGATTGAATCATTGACATTTGTTATAATATTATTGATTTAACAAGCATTTTCAAATATGTATATGATTATGTTAAAGTGATATAACTCATTTATATTTTGTATGCGTTTTATATATTGAAATTGAGATAAATGAGTTGTAATATTACTTTGTAAAGTGCATAGTGATTGCTAGATTTGCTTAGAAGATGTGTACTACTCACTAATCTTGTAGTTGCTCATTCCTCTATTTTCAAATCTTCTTAGGTTTCTCGATAAGTGGACAATAGAGTGTGAGCAATTTTGTTGGGAGATTTTTTGAAGTGGACTTTGGATATAATTTGAGACCGTGTCTTTTGAGTGAAAGGAAGGCTGCGTCACCCCTATCTATGTAGGATTTTGGGTGTGACAAGATGACTATGGATACTTTGTTCTTTCATTGCACCAATTGTGGCAATGCCGATGATCTTCCAATAGACAGCCATGCCTTTTCACCTGATCCAGATCGGCACCTGGGTCTTGCAAATGATTTCCTTTTGGATGACCCTTTTCTAAACCTTAAATCCTCGGATATTGCTTTTGTTTCGAATAAAGTAGACCCTGCAACCAATCTCCCATCGAAACCGGTCGACCTCGATAATGGAGATTTGATCTTTCCCTCGACAAGCATGAGCCTAGATGGAGGCTCATTTGGTCCATCTAGGAGCTTGAGTAAGGGCCAGAGTCCAGAGAGAGATTCTCTCTCCCCCTCGGGGGACAGTGACTCATTGGATCCCGTTCTAAAGTACATAAATCAGATGCTTATGGAAGAGAACATGGAAGAACAACCGTGGGTATTCGCCGATCAGGTTGCTCTGCAAAATACTGAAAAATCATTGTATGATGCCCTTGGTCAGCAGAATTTGAAACGGTCTGATAAGAGCCCCTCACAGGTTGAGTTAAGCCAATATATCGAGAGCCCAGCTAGCAACCTTTCTGGGAGTAGCAGTGCTCACAGAAGCCATGATGCTACAAATGTTAGTCTTAGCTCTAGTGACCTGGCCGGTGCTGATATTCGGTACACAATCGGGGAACATACCCATGCTGTGCTGAAAAATCCTGACGAAAACTTCCTGTCGAATGTGGATTCCAATTTGCAGTTCTTGGCCAATTCTTCAAGCAGCATCACCAATTATGATGATGGGTCTGAGGAATCTTTGCATGGGCTACTTGTCAAGAGAATTTTCAGCACTGGAGAGTCTATGATTCAATTCAAGAAAGGATTAGAGGAGGCCAGCAAATTCCTTCTTACCAACAATCAATTAGCAATTAATCCAGAGGACAGCAAACCGTCCTCTGAAACAAAGAAAGGAACCACAAGAACGCGCATCGAGGAGGAGATCGACATGAAGAGCTCATCTAATGGATTCAAGGGATTAAAGAATCACGAGAGGGAGGAGGATGCTTTTGAGGAAGGCAGGGCGAATAAGCAAACAGCTTTGTACACAGAAGAGAGTGAGCTTTCAGATTTGTTCGATAAGGTGTTGCTCAGCACTGAAAATGGTCCGAGTATGTGTTCTGGCGACAAATCTGTGGAGACAAGGGTGACAAAAGACATACGGCCACCAAGGAACAAGCGTGGTTCCAATAGAGGTAGGGGCCGTGGAAAGAAGCAGAAAAGCAAGAATACTGTTGACTTGAGAACTCTTCTGATTCTCTGCGCACAAGCTATCTCTACTAGTGATTTCAGGAGTGCTAATGAATTGTTGAAGCAGATTAGAGAGTACTCTTCTCCATTTGGGGATGCCTCTCAAAGATTGGCCCATTACTTTGGCAACGGGCTGGAGGCACGATTGGTGGGCAACAACATTCGGATGAATGACTTTTTTTCTACTGTTCTTGCCAGGACGATCTCAGCAGCTGATTTTTTGAAATATTACCACCTTAACATTTCAACGTGCCCATTTGTTCAGTTCTCCACGTTCTTTGCAAATTACATGATTTTGAAATTTGCAGAGAAAGCCACTACCCTTCACATTATAGATTTTGGCATTGCATTTGGTTTTCAATGGCCAAACCTCATACAGAAGCTCTCTTCTCGACCAGAAGGGCCTTGTAAATTGCGCATCACAGGAATAGAGCTTCCACAGGCTGGTTTTCGCCCTGCAGAAAGAGTAGAGGAGACAGGTTGCCGTTTGAAAAAGTATTGTGAGCGTTTTGATGTAGCTTTTGAATTCAATTTCATAGCATCAAGGAATTGGGAATTAATCAAAGTTGCGGATCTCAAGATTCAAGGCAATGAGACAGTTGCTGTGAATTGTTTACTTCGGTTTAAGAATCTCCTTGATGAGACAGTTGAGGACAACAATCCACGTGATGCTGTGTTGAATCTAATTCGGCAAATTAAACCGGATATTTTTGTTCATGCTGTACGTAGCGTCTCCTACACTGCGGCCTTTTTTGTGACAAGATTCCGAGAGGCACTTTTCCATCTCTCTGATGTGTATGATTTGCTTGATGCTACCATTGATTGTGACGACAAAGAGAGGTTGCTCATTGAGAGAGAGTTCCATGGACGGGAAATCATGAATGTCATAGCATGTGAAGGTTCGGGAAGAATGGAGAGGCCTGAAACGTACAAGCAATGGCAGGTCCGTCATCTGAGGGCTGGGTTTAAGGCGGTTCCTCTGGACCAGGATTTCATGAAGTTATTCAGGGCTAAGATGAAAGCATGGTACCACAAGGATTTTGTGCTCGATGAAGATGGCAACTGGATGCTGCAAGGTTGGAGAGGCCGGATTTTTTATGGCTCCTCCTGTTGGGTGCCTACTTAGGATGCTCTAAAAAGAATGTTTTCTTTCATGGACATGTAGATTACTGGGATTGTTCCCAAGTCGACAGGTCAAGGATTCGTATTAAAGTGGCTCAGCACGAACTTATTTCCGGCTCCTCTGTTGGTTGATGTATCTTTTACTTGCAAATAATTTTGAATCTGGAATGTTTACTTACTATTTATCTAATTCTCGAGATAGGAAGATACAATTTGCAGCTTCTATGCGCACGCCATTGGGAATTTGCTGCTAATTCTCTGTTATTTGTCTATCCCATATATCACAAGTTCGGGAAGTAATATGGCAGCTCGAAGATGATGATGGGCATGGTGCAGCATTATCAGGTATAATTTGTGCTGTTCTTTTGATGGCTTTGTTGTCCGCTAATTTCCTACAAGACGGAAAGCTATTTACCTCGTTTCAGAACATAATGGGCCATCAGCGAGGTTTGCCCTTGCCAGGGCAAGGTCCCTCGCCCTAGGTGAGGTTGCCCTTGCTGGCCCCAAGCGAGGGCTTGTAGGCCCTTGCTAGCCGTTAGTGCCGAGGGCTTGTAGGCCCTGGTTGCTCTTACCAGCAATCGGTGAAGTTGGTTGAGCCCTCACTGGCCTTTATTAGCAACTGGCGAGGGTCGATGAGCCCTCATCGGCGGCCTCTGGCCCTCACTGGAAAAAGGATAAAAAAGAAGAATAGAAGATTAGTGCAAAAAAGGAAAGAAAAGAATAAAAAATGATTATAATTTAAATTGTAATTGGATGAAAAACGCCTTTGATTGGTTGGAATATTTAGCCGACCGATGATTGGTAAGGTCGGGCTCTTTTTTGAAACAACCATAGCCATTTCGGATCTTTATTTGAGAAAATGAGGGCACTTTAGATGTTTATTTGGAATTTTTTTTTATTTTATGAAAAATGAATAAGTTGAAAAATATTTCTCACAAAACGATCCTTCATATTTCTCACTAAAATGAATAAAGAAAGATTTTTTTTTTTTTAATATTCCATGGAAATATTTTGATATAATTTTTTTTTTTCAATAACTAAACATTCTTCATAGAAGAATTATTCCAAGTGATAAAGGTGATGATTTTAAGGAAATATTTTTTAAAATCATTCATTTTTCCAAAAAGAAGTTAAGCCTTATTTTATAATCTATTATGCATAGAATCTATAACTCATAGTTTCAATAGCTACAAAGTTTTGGAGTTGTGGTCATTGATGTGTAAGATGAGTAGACAATTGCCATGTTTTTTCTTCCCACTAATGTGGTCAGATACCTTAGAATGCTATGCATTTATATTTATCTTTCATCTCGTCCTGTTTGGTAAAAAAATTATTTTAATAGTCAATGTAATTATATTGAGGGAAAATTTTAAATAAGAATTTAAAGTGGAGTCATTTTTTTAAAAGAGAATTCAAAGTGAATATTATCTCAAATAAGGATTAAAAATGCCAAACTGAGTCTCAAATAAATATTCGAACTCCAAATCTTATCTATGTCGGGCATTTTCATTCAATGACAGTTTTCTTTTTCTTCTTCATTTTCACTTTCTCTTTGTTTTGTTTTCTTTTTTTTTTCTCCTATTTCTCTCTTCATGTTCCTCACGCCTTCGACACCTTCATCCGCCCTCTCTCTCTCTCTCTCTCTCTCTGATCTCGTCGATTCGGCCAAGCAAGCTGTTGGACTTGGTCGAGAGCTTTCGGGCAGTTCTTTCGCCGGATGGTATCTCGCACATCTTCGTGCTCGTCCTTTCGAGGCTTCTCGGGGGTCGGAATTCTTGGGCCCTCGCTGTAATCCGGATTTGGTCGTGAGATGGATGGTGGTTCCTCTGGCGACGGCTGAAGGAGTTTGAGTTTGCCTTTTTCAGGCAACTGAGAAGGAAGAGAGAGAGAGAGAGAAACTGTTTCCTCTTGGGCGTCCATTGAATATGGGGAAGTATAAACTCATGAGCTCAGCGGTGGGGGAGGCTTCAATGGTCAATCCTCGTACAAAAGCTGTCTTCTCAATCAGAAGGGCCCTGTAAATTGCGCATCACAGACATAGAGCTTCCATAGGCCCAGCAGAAAGAATAGAGGAGACAGGTCACCGTTTGACAAAGTATTGTGAGCGTTTTAGGTCCCTTTTGAATTCAAGTTCATAGCATCCAAGAATTGGAATTCAAACAAACTCGAGGATCTCAAGATTCAAAGCAATGAGACAGTTGCTGTGAATTCTTTAGTCTTTGACAAATGGTTTGACGACAACAATCCACGAGATGCTGCGTTAAATCTAATTGGGGAAATTAAAACGGATATTTTTGTTCATGCTATAAGTCACGGCTCCTATAACGCACCCTTTTTTGCGACAAGATTCCGATAGGCACTTTTTCATCTTTCCAGTGTATGATATGGTTGATGCTATTTTAAATGGCGACAGCAGAGTGAGGTTGGTTTTTAAAAGAGATTTCCATGGACGGGAAATTATGAATGTCATAGCATGTGAACGTTTGGAAAGGGTAGAGAGGCCGGAAACGTACAAGCAATGGCAGGTTCGTCATATGAGGGCTGGGTTTAAGGCGCTTCCTCTGGACCAAGAGCTCCTGAAGTTTTTTTTTTTATTTTTTTGGTAAATAAGAGCTCCTGAAGTTGTTCATGGGTAAGATGAAAGAATCATACCACAAGGACTTTGCGCTTGATGAAGACTGCAACTGGATGCTGCAAGGTTGGAGAGGTCGGATTATCTATGGCTCTTCCTTTCGGGTGCCCACTTAGGATAGTTTTAAAAAAAACTGTTTGCTGTCATGACCTGTACATTACAGGGATTCTTCCCGGGTCAACAGGTCAAGGATTCGTAATAGGGTAGCTCAGAATGAACTTATTTCCGGCTCCTCTGTTTGGGCATGCATCTTTTACTTGCAAACAATTTTGAGTCTGGAATGTTTGCTATACTAATTATCTCATTTTGTAAGATAGGAAGGTTCAATTTGCAGCTTCTAAGCCACGCGGTATTGTGAATTTTGCTGATAATGTGTTATGGTTTGCCTATCCTATATCTCACAAGTTGTGCCAGTAATATGGCAGCTCCAAGCTGATGATGGGAATGGGTGCAGCATTGTCATGTACGGTTTATGCTGTCCTCTTGATGGCTCTGCTGTTTACTAGTCTCCTATAATGCCGAAAGCTGTCTAGCTCTTTTAAGAACTTGAGTAGCCGAGGAGGGGCTCATGGAGGTGCGTTTCAGAGTATGATGCAGACAATGGTGGGCATGCTGAAGTTGTTTCTGTCTTCAAGTCAACTTAAGGGCAAATGAATTTCTAGATTACTTGCTGGCATACAGCCATTATATCTTTTATCTCCGTTTTGTCTTTCTGTGAAGAAATTTGGATGGGTCAATTATTCGTTTATATACAAGGGAGGTCAAGTATGTGATTAAACTAGTTATTGTAGACATAGTTGAATTCTCATGCAATTCAGTCCGTCAACAAATGGTTTCATTTACACCAAGGACTGATAAACAAGGGACGTGAGATTGATTTAATCTGCAAAAGTTTTAGCTTTTCTGCATTTTAATTAAGCATAATTATGCAATGCATGGCAGGTGAGCTCCAATCCTAGAGTTTCATTAGAAATGTCTTTTTTTAAACTACTAATAGAGCTTGCATGTTGCCACATCCTTGCAATAATTTCCTCGACAATGGAAAGATCACAATAATTATTACTTAATAGTTTCTTTTCCCCCAAAAATCTTAGTTACATTCATTTTTTTTAATTTCTCTCAGTAAAATAAATAGAAATGTTTGTGGGGGTGAATCAATAATGCACAGTTTCAATAGCTACAAAGTTTTGGAGTTGTGATTATTGATGTACTAGCATGGGATACCATCTGTCATATTTGTTCTTCCTACTAATATTATTAAATATTGTATAATAATGGTCAATTAGATTAATGTTTTCCGTCTTGTTCTGGTAAAAGGTTTTTTTTGGTCGAAGGTAAAAAGTTTATTTGAATAGTTGATGTAATAACATCGACATGTATGTAATTAAAATTTACTAAATAATTGACCCCCCTAAAAAAAAAATTGGTCATGATTGTGTCGATTTCCGATGTAATTAAAATTTACTAAATAATTGACCTTGTCTCGATTTCCAATGTAATTAAAATTTACTAAATAATTGAACCCAAAAAAAAAAAAAAAATCGAAAAAAATTGGTCATGATTGTCTTGATTTATAGCGCGGAATGTGTAAAAATCTGGACAATGCTTATGGAAATTGCCTAGTTGGGGTGCCACGGAAGATAAGCTTAGGAGAAGGCTTGAACCTCAAGCTAGGCCTTTAACTAGTGATGCCAAATCACCAGTTTCTTAATCCAGATTTTAACGAAATCAAAAACAGAAACTGGTTTCTACGTGTGCTTTTAATATAAAAATCTCCCAAATTCAGTTAATTTGAAAGATGAAAAAATAATTCAAGAAAAGGAAAAATAACTCCCAAATTCAGTTAATTTGAAAGATGAAAAAATAATTCAAGAAAAGGAAAAATAACATAAAAAAATCCCAAATTATATGAATTATGTATTTATCGAGTTTGGACACCTAGAGTGTCATAACTTGGCACGAAATGACACTTAAGTGCTATAACTTCGAAAAGATACATTTAAGTGTCGGTTTTGAAGTTAAATGGAACACTTAGGTGTCACTCCGGCAAAAATCTGACCAAATGGTTGACGTGGCAATTTTCCGGCGAGTTTGGTCCAAAACGGCGTCGTTTTGCACGTTGATGTGGCGAGAGAATGCAAAAATGACGCCGTTTTGTGTCGATGTGTAAATAATAATATAAAAATTAATTAAATTAGATATAAACTTAATTTTATTTAAAATATTCTAAAAATTAAAAAAACTAAAAAAAAAAAGGGGAGGCCGAAGGGGGTAGCTGAGGGTTAAGCCCTCATTGTTGTCGCCTCCCCACTGGCGACGGAGGGGGGAGGGTCGGCTGGGGTCGTTGCCGATCGGCCACCGTCGCCGATCGGCCACCATTGCCGACCCTTGGCCAAGGCCCGGCGACCCTAGCCGACCCTCCCTCCTCCGTTGCTAGCCCTTCCTAGCGACGGCGGGAGGCGGCGAGGGCCCGCGAGCCCTCCTCCGATCCGGGGCGAGGGTCGTGGCCCTCACCGCAATCCGGCGAGGGCTCACGACTCTCGCCGCCAGTTGGCCGGGGGTCGGCGACCTTGGCCGACCCTCCCCCTCGTCATCGGCCCTTCCCGGCGACGGCGAGGAGGCGGCGGTGACGAGGGCTCAGCTCTCGCCTGCCCCCTTCCCCCTCACCTTTTTTTTAAAAATAATATTTTAAATAAAATTAAGTTTAAATTTAATTTAATTAATTTTTATATTATTATTTATATATCAGACACAAAATGACGTCCTTTTTGCATTGTTTCGCCACATCAGTGTGCCGTTTTGGACCAAACTCATCGGAAAATTGTCACGTCAACCATTTGTCGGATTTTCGCCGAAGTGGCACCTAAGTGTTCCATTTAACTTTGAAACTGGCAATTAAATGTAGATTTTTGAAGTTATGGCACTTTAAGTGTCCTCCCATGCCAAGTTATGGCCTAGGTAGCACAGACACGTTCAAAGGGCCTCAGTGTCGTGTTGGACACCCCGGCACGTGTTCGACACGCTCGGACACGGTTGGACACGCTCGGACACGTGGTCAACACATGTCGGAGTTTCCGACATGTGATCAACTCTTTCCGACACCCGTGTTGGAGCGTGTCCGGAGGTTTGTGGGTGGATCTGCAGGTGCGAAGGGAAGAAAGTGTTGAAGGGTGAAGGCAAGGGTGAGGGAGCTGAGGCGACGTCGCGAGCGACGAGGAGGGAGGGCTCCAACCGCCAACTGCAACACTGAGAAGCCTTCTCGATCATCTTGGTTGGCTGCGACCGCCGACTACAACGCCGAGATGGAAAACGGAAAGGCCGCGATGGAGGGCTGGATGCGAGGCTACGATGGCAAAGGGGGGAACGGAGGCGAGGTAGCGGTGAGAGAGGTGGAGACCGAGCGAGGGAGAGGAGAAAGAAGTCGATCGCCGATTGCTAGGGTTTTCAATTTTTGGAAGAAGAGCAAGGAGATAGAGGATGTGTCGACGACTTCTTGGGGAAAAAAAGAAAGCCTCGTGCAATGCAGTGTGACTTTGGGAAGAGACGTGTGCAAGCGGTGGGTGGGGTGGGGGAAATAAATGGATGGGACCATTTAACCCTAAAAAGAAATATTAAATATTAAATGGATGGATTTAACCCTAAAAAGAAATATTAAATATTAAATAACTTTATTTTTTTTGGCAAAATCTGTAAAAGTTCTCTCTTTCTTTTCAAGACGATGAGAGAAACAAATCGAGAGCCTTTGCGTACGTTGAATAACTTTATTAATACATGTTATTAGTATAGATTTATTATAGGCTTTTTTATTATTTATTTATTTATGAATTTGAATAAATTAATTTAAACATAATAATTAATCATGTATATATAAAAATATTTATTTAATATTTAACGTGTCGGAACGTGTCGAAATTCTCTATTTTTTGAGAAATGACATGTCGCGTATCGTGTCGTGTCGTGTCGTGTCGCGTGTCCGTGCTACCTAGGTTATGGCACTTGGGTTGTTCTTCTACCTTGTATTTATCGTAATATCTTTGGTCACGATTCCATCAAATGTTGCCTTTAGAATTTCGACATTGGAAGGCTAATGTGATTAGTGAAAAATGATGTGTTGCTAAGAAATGATTTGATGCTATCATGAACTAGAAATGGGGTTGTTTTGATTATTAAAGTCATTAGGGTTCATCTCTTTCTCTTCAAAGATGAGACGTTAGAATGAAGCTAAACCAATCACAATGAGTAGATGCGCCCGAGCTTGAATTCCAACTGGAGAGGAGCCTCCATAGGTCGGGGAATGAGCTCTTGAGCTGGACGAGGACCGATTCCTAGGGGTCTCTCACCACCCCACATAGACATAGAAATAATGAAGAAAATAAAATAGAAAAACTTATTGATTACTTGATATTCTTTTTGTATGAGAAGAAGAAAATGAAATAGAAATAATGAAGACAAGGGAGAACAATAGACTATTTCATCAATCTTCCTAGCCGATCTCAAAAGTCGTCTCAAGTAGCTTAATAGAGAATCTTTCTTTAATATATATGCTAGGACGTTAGAAGCGAGAGTTGCCTTGGAGAACATGCAAGTTGGTCTTCAGAGGGATCCCTTCTCGGTTGATCTTGCGGAGTTGGAGAAGGACTAGTGGTGTATCTTTGTTGACCTTTGATCTAGTGAGGAGTCTTTCTTTAAACAGAAAGCAAGAGTTAGGTGGCTCAAGGAGGGAGATTGCAACACCAAGTTTTTCTATCAGTACATAAAAAAGAGACAATTGTGGAATAGAGTTCTTTATATTATGAATTCCTTGGGTAACCAAATTACGAGTCACAGTTGGTTCAGTAGCGTTTTGTGGAGCATTTTCAGGACATTCTGGTGCCGCGGGTGGAGCAGGGAGGGCCTTCGATTGGGGAGATCCGGGAGACTATCCTGCATCCTCTTTCGGACAACTAGATTAGCTTTCTTGCTCGACCGGTCACTAAGGGGGTGCATGACAAACCAAATTTCTGTTTCAGAAACAATTTTTCTATTCTTGTTTCGGAATAGAAATCCGTTTGATAAACTTATTCCGTTTTTCATTTCTGGAATAGATTGCTGTTCCGAAATAGATTTTAATCAGAAATTAGAAATAGAAATTTTCTACTTCTCTATTTTTGGAATAGAAATCAGAAATAATTTCTCCATGAAATTTTTTACTAAGATGAATATGCTTAGAAAAAGTATTGCCAATAAGATGGCAAGAGATCAGAATATGCCGGAAATTCAATGAGATCGTGTTTTCAACTTTTGTAATGTATTTCTATTATTTTGTATTTGGGGATTCCCAATCTTTGCTTTTGTAATGTGATGCTGTATTTGATGATTCCTATCTCAATTCTTGTAATGTGATATTCTACTTGAGGATTTCCTTATTTGTAATGGTTCTTTATGACAAGCTCTATTACACTTCGTAAAAATTCGCCGATTTTGTAAAATTTGCCACAAATTGCCCAATATACTTCTTTGTGTTTCTTTCTAAAACGATTGCTCGATAAACCATGCGGTGATCGACATGACATACTAGCATAAACCGTGGCGGTGATCGACATGACATACTAGCATGAAGAGAAATAGAATTTGGTTGCCCACCTTCATTCTACTAGAGTTTTGGGAACCTTCTATCATGCTCAAAAGTAATGCATATTAATTTCTTTTTTCTATTGTATGGAGACTATTGATAAGTATATTGTTTGACCGTAATTGCCTATCTAGGTGGATGCTAAAGAATTTTGTGTGAAAATTTAGAAAATTTGATATAACAACTCATACTTTGTATTTTTTTTTTGGAGACTTTACTATAAAAAAAAAATCTTACTTTGTATTGGATGAAATTTGTAAGAATGGACATCTCATTTGCTCCAAAAAAAGAAAATTTTGTTTTAAGAAATAGAAATTTTATATTTGTTATCAAACGAATTTCTATTTCTGAAATGGATGTCTCGAACTCGTCTAAAAATAGAAATAGAAAAATCTATTTATGTTCCAGAAACTATTTCTAGAACAGAATGGTTGTCATGCGCGCTCTAAGGTGGAGATCCAGGATACTTTCTTCTCCCTAGCTAGGGGTAAGGCCCCTAGGCTAGATGACTTTACGGTTGAATTCTACAAGGAGAGAAATAAGTTGGTCACCATTGATGGATGTCTTGTGAGAAATAACACCTTGTGCCTAAAGTACCCAATGCAACTTTTGTTGATGATTATAGACCCATTGCCTATTGCTAGGGATGTCAATGGTTCGGATCGATTTGATTTTTTTGAAAAACTGAATCGAACCGAAATGTTAGAAAAAATCTTTCGAACCGAATTGAATGAAAACTTATCCAGATGCGAGATTTTGTTTATTTCTTCAGGAGTTCGTTTCGTATGGCTTTTAGATGGCTTTCTAGATTAATATGTCACCTACGAGATTGATTATCTTTATTGAAATCAATTTAAATAAATCAAATCTTTTCGGATTGCAAGTAGATATGGACATAATCTACTTATGAAAACCAAGATCTTAATTATATGGGCAAACATGATTGATGGGCTTTCATCATAATCTTTAAACAACTCGAGATCTCCTTAATTGATTCTATCCAACGTGTAAATTGGAAGAATTTCTTTGGAAAATGCCAACGGTCGAGAAGGCATGAAGGAGTATTTAACACAGACTCTCTAGTTATTCGATAGAGTGCGTGAAAGAGAAATTTCAAAGTCTGAAACTTTCCATTTCCTTGTTAATCCAAATATTGAGCTCAAAGTTGTATACAAAAAAAAAAGAAACTCATAGTGAGACTTTGTGAGAGACCAGTAGAGACTCTTTCACTGTGAAGTTAAGATCGCAAAACTGTAAAATCTTTTTTGATTCTTAGTGGAATCCAGCTAGTAGACTATCAGTGTGGAGAGTGGACGTAGGCTTGATCTAAGCCGAACAACTATAGTTTCTGAGTTCTTATTCTCATTTACTTTGTTTGTAATTCTATTTAACTACTAAAATCTAAACTTGCTCAAAGTCTGTTATTTTTCAGACTTAATTTTAAAAGCAAAATATTCATGTTGTTCCTTGCAAAAAATTGTCTGCACCTATTCACCCCGCTCTAGGTGTTCATACTAGCACTTACAATGACAAATCCGTGGAGATAAGGCTGAGCAAAGACATATAGCCACAAAGGAACAAGTGCAGTTCCAATAGAGATAGGGGTCGTGGTAAGAAAGAAGTAGGGAAGCAAGAATACTGTTGACTTGAGAACTCTTCTGATCCTCCGCGCGTAAGCTATCTCTACTAGTGATTTCAAGACTACTAATGAATTGTTGAAGCAGATCAAAGAGAACTCTTCTCCATCTGGTGATGGGTCTCAAAGACTGGCACATTACTTTGCCAATGGGCTAGAGGCACGACTGGTGGGTAGCGACAGTCGAACATAGGACTTTTATTCTACTATAGTTGCCAGGAGGACCTTAGCAGCCGATGTCCCGAAAGCTTATCACCTTCACTTTTCAACATGTCCATTTAAGAAGTTTTGCATTGCCTTTGCAAATTGCATGATTTTGAAAATAGCAAAGAAAGCCACTACCCTTCATATAATAGATTTGGGCATTCGGTTTGGTTTTCAGTGACCAATCCTCATACAAATGCTCTCTTTTGGATCAAAATGTAGCAAAAGTATGCTTCAAGTGCCAAAAGTTGGCACAAGTTGGCACAAAGGGACACTTAAAGTGCCAAAATTGGAGAGAAATGGATCACTTAAGTGCCAATCCGGCCAAAATGTTGACGTGTGCAATTTCCGACGAAGTAAGTGCAAAACGACACCGTTTTACACGTTGACATGGCCAGACAATGTAAAAATGACGTCCTTTTGGTGCGACGTGATAAAAAATTAATATAAAAATTAATTAATTTAATTTAAACTAAATTTATTTAAAACATTTAGAAATACAAATACGGATATTAAAAAATTAAAAAAAATTAAAAAGGGAGAAGAGCGGCTAAGGGCTCAGCCGCCTCTTTTTTTTTAAAAAATTTTTCAAAAAAATTTTTAAAATTTTTAATTTTTATAAACGTTTTAAATAAATTTAATTTAATTAATTTTTATATTAATTTTTTACCATGTTAGTACCAAAATGACGCCATTTTGCACTTGCTTTGCCGGAAAATTGACATGTCGGCGTTTTGACCGAATATTGGCCGGATTGGCACTTAAGTGATTAATTTTGCTCCAATTTTGGCACTTAAGTGTTACTTTTGTAACTTTTGGTACTTAAGTGTTCATTTGTACAAACTTTTGGCATTCCAAGGATCCGAGTGTCATAAGAAGGCTCGAGTAAATTGCACATCCACGGGCTGGTTTGCACCCAGCAGAAAAATATGGGAATCCATCAAATTTGAGCGTTTTTGTGTCTTTTGAATTCAAACAGCATCCAGGAATTGGAATCCATCAAATTTGCAGATCTCAGGATTCAAAGTAATGAGACGATTCTTGTGAATTCTTTAGATAGGTTGCAGAATCTCTTTGACGAGATAGTTGAGGACAACAATCCACGAGCTGCCGTGTTAAATCTAATTCGGGAAATTAAGGCCCGCATGGAAACGTTCCAAAAAATGTTTCGGAAACACTTTTTTTGTTGAACACTTTTTTTGTTTTTTTGTTCCTGGAACAAAATTGGAGCAAAAAAAAAACACAAAAAAGTTGCTTTTGGAGAAAAGATACACTTTTCAAAGAAAAAAAAACATTTCTCTTCTTATTTTTTCTTTTTTCTTCTTTTTTCTTTGGCCGGTCGCCGGCCATGGCCGATGGCCGTCGAGGGCCGGCGACGCTGTCGATGGTTGGCGACCTCGCCGGAGTGTCACCGGCCCCGGCGAGGCCAACCCTCACCGAGCGCCCAACTAAGGTGAGGCTCGGCCTTGCTCGAGGGGAGATCTTCGGCTAGGGTTCCGGCGAGGGGCTCCGGAGGACGGTGCGACGGCGGCGCGGCACTAGAGGCTTCGGGATCGACACGGGGCGATGCGGGCAAAGACTGGCGGACGGCGTCGCGAATGGCGTGGTGAGATCGGGACGATGTCGAGCTGCGGGCCGGGCGCAAGTGCTTGGCTCCGACGGCGGGCGGCGAGGCTCTCGCCCGGCCGGCGATGCCGAGCCTCGCCTTGGCGGGCAAGCCCGAGCTCGCCTAGCAAGGCGAGGCAAGTCTCGCCGTGGTTGGGCGAGGCTGCCGGCCGAAAAAGAAAGAAAGAAAAAAAAAGAAAGGAAAAAATGGAAAATAAAATAAAAATATTAAAAAATTAAAAGAAACAAAAAAAGAATAAAATTTACCAAATGTGTTTCTATTCATTTTTTATTCCCGGAACAAACGTTACCAAACGCGTTCTTTTGTTCAAAAACCGTTCCCCGGAATAGAAACACTTTTTTTTATTTCTGTTCCCGGGAACAGAAAATGAACATAAACGTTTCCATGCGGGCCTAAATGGATATTTTTGTTCATGCCATAAGTAATGGCTCCTACAAAGCGCCCTTCTTTGCGATAAGATTTTGAGAGGCACTTCTTTTTCATCTTTCTGCAATGTATGATGTGTTTGATGCTAATTTAGATGCCGACTGCAAAGAGAGGTGTTTTGAGAGAGTTCCATGGGCGGGAAATTATGAATGTCATAGCATGTGAAGGTTTGGAAAGGGTAGATAGGCTGGAAATGTACAAGCAATGGCAGGTTCGTCATATGAGGGCTGGATTTAAGGTGCCTCCTCCGGACCAAGAACTCATGAAGTTTTTTTTTTTTTTTTTTGGTGGAGTAAGAGCTCATGAAGTTGCTCAGGATTAAGATGAAAGAATCGTACCGCAAGGATTTTGCGCTCCATGAAGATGGCAACTGGATGCTGCAAGGTTGGAGAGATCGGATTATCTAAGGTTCCTTCTATTGGGTGCCCCACTTAGGATAGTTGAAGAAAACTGTTTTCTGTCCTGACCTGTACATTAGAGAGATTCTTCCCGGGTCAACAGGTCAAGGATTAATAATTTATTTCAGAAATAAAAAAAAATAAGATTACTTTATCAAGTTCTAAATCTGTCTCGAAAACAGAAAAATAAAAAATAAAAAAATAAAATGATTATTATATGCCTCCCCATTGGCCAATAAACATGACGGAATGTCAAAGCGGGACCCACAGTTTGACCGATCGCTTGCCCCGATCGAACACAGCGAGATTATCCGAGGCCTCCCTCATCGGTCTCGGAGATGTCGAGCTACCCCGCTCGGGCCGCTTCATGCAAGGTTCCGAACTTCATCCGTGATTCACTCGTACCATTGGAGAATCCTCATCAGATTGGTCTTTGTTCAGCTTCCAGCTCCACTTCTCAGTTTTAAGGTATGCATATCCGGTCTCTGTTTCCCTTCTCATATTGTGTCTTCTCTAACCATCTGCTTTGGTAGGAGCATGTCCATGTTTGCTTCCTGCGCTGCCTTTCCCTGCGAAGTACTCCACTCTCCTCCCTGTACGTGATCTTTTATTCTTGGACTTTAATCGACGTTGTTTGAGTGAGCGAAGAACAGAAAGAAAGTTATTGAAGAGGGATTTGTTTTGTTGCAGGCCGAGTGCAATTTACTTTAATCAATTGATGTTCTGGGGAGTGCAAATATACTGGCGTGGGGTTTGAGAGACGTGACGTAGCGTGGCCGGCCCACAATATTTTCCCAGGGTTTGAATAGTAGATGTGTAATACTTGGACTCTTTGATCAAGTCAAAAGAGGTGGGGGGACCTATGGAAAATAAATGAATGAAAGAAGGGGAAAATGGGCTGAGAAGTCAAAGAGAAAAGGGGAAAGAAAAAAAGAGGAGGAGGGGGGGCTCGTCTGAGAATAAAGAGAGCCGGAGGGCTCGCGCAAGGAAGAAAAAGGAGAGAGAATAAAGAAAAGAAAGAAGAAGAAGAAAGGAAAGGAGGCCTTGTGCGTTCGTGCCATGAGATCTCGCCAAGTTGACTTGACTACATATAGCAACATCTAGTAAGTATTCATGCCTCTTGTTCATTTGGAGTAGTTTTCTAGTTTAGGGCCGTGAAGTTCGATTTTTGAGTCGTGGAGCTTCAGGCTTCCTTGGAAATGAGGGTTTATGACGTGGTAGAACCGTGGGTTTTGACAGGGGTTGTTTTGGCACAACGATTTTGTTGAAGCAAGATTTTAGGATTTTGCCGGCTAGTTTTAAGTTGAGTTTAAGTTTGAGTAATTGCTTTGGCTGAGTGATTTGCTAATGCATAGGAGTTGCTTTGGTAGCATTAAGGATTAGTTTATTTGTTTCGTAGTTGAGGTAGAGTTCTATTTTTTTAACATTATTTCTCAATTATTTGATAGGGCTACGAGCATGTACCATTTATTGTTTTGATCATAGGTGACGGGACAAGTGGTACTATATCTTCTTTGGTTTTGTAAAACCCATGCCTTGAAGTGCGTGTGTGTGTACACATTTACATATACATATATTGAATTGAGAAGAGTATATTTATTGTATAAAGTTGGATCGAGTATTCACTACCTCTTGATTATTTGAGAATGGTTTGAGAAATATATTATGAAATATGTCATAACAGTTTACGAATATCTAATTGCTTTGTGACCAATTTATGGAAAGTTCTATGAATGATTTGAGAAATGGATGAGAAATGGTGGATAATTATATTATTGAAAGTTATTTGCTTGACTTATGAGATTGATTTTCAGATTGGATTTCTGGTATTGAAAGATGGTTATTTATGCTCGTTATTACTGTGAGCCCACTGAGGGGCACATACTGAGTTCAAGGTATAATTATAGGTTGAGCCACGGGTTTTATAGGTGGAGACTTTTTAAGGGGGAATTTTGGTCATCCTATGACAAGGTAATGTGTCATAACAATAGTTTGATATTAAGTAAAAGATTGGATGATGGATGTACCATAGATATGTAGTTTCATATGAGATGAATTAATGGAGTAAACCATTGATGTATGACATAATATTAACCAATGGAATAGACCATTGACATATTTATTGATGAGATTGATTAATGAATTGGATCATTGATATTTGTTATAATATTATTGATTTAATAAGTGTTTTTAGATATGTATATGGCTATGTTAAAGCGATATAACTCATTTATATGTTATATGTGTATTATATACTGCAATTGAGATAAACGAGTTTTAAAATTATTTTGTTAAGTGCACAGTGATTACTTGATATGCTTAGAAGATATAACTACTCATTGAGCTTATGGTTGCTCGCCTTACTTTTTTCAAATCTTCCTAGATTCCTCAGTTAGTGGACAATAGAGCATGAGTAATTTTGTTGGGAGACTTTTGAAAGTGGACTTTGGATATGACCATGGATTTGCACCAGTTGCAGCAATGCTATGATCTTTCCGCCATGTAATCCAGAAGGATGGCCTTTTGGATGTCTTAAATCCTCGGATATTGCTTTTGTTTCGAAGAAAGTAGTGAAACCAGTCGACCTGGATAATGGAGATTTAATCCTTCCCTCGACAATCGTGAGCCTAGATGGAGGCTCATTTGGTCCATCTAGGAGCTTGAGAAAGGGCCAGAGTCCAAAGAGAGATTCTTTCCCCCCCTCGGGGGACAGTGACTCATTGGATCCCGTTCTAAAGTACATAACTCAGATGCTTATGGAAGAGAACATGGAGGAGCAACCGTGGGTATTCGCCGATCAGGTTGCTCTGCAAAATACTGAAAAATCATTGTACGATGCCCTTGTCCAGCAGAATTTGCAACAGTCTGATCAGAGCTCCTCACAGGTTGATTTAAGCCAATATATCGAGGGCCCAACTAGTAACCTTTCTGGAAGTAGCAGTGCTCCCAGAAGCCACGATGAAACAAACGTTACTCTTAGCTCTAATGACTTGGCCGATGCTGATATTCTGTACACAATCGGAGAACATAGCCATGCTGTGCTGAAAAATCCTGACCAAGACTTCCAGTCAAGCAACATAACCAATTATGACGATAGGTCCGAGGAATCTTTGCATGGGCTTCTTTTCAAGAGCATTTTCAGCCATGGAGAGTCTATGATTCAGTTCAAAAAAGGATTAGAGGAGGCCAGCAAATTCCTTCCCACTGACAACCGATTAGCAATTAATACAGAGGACAGCAAACCGTCCTCCGAAAAAAAGAAAGGAACCACAAGAACGCACAAGAATAAGGAGATCAACATGAAGAGCTCATCTAATGGATTCAAGGGATTAAAGAATCACGAGAGGGACGAGAATGCTTTTGAGGAAGGCAGGGCCAATAAGCAAACAGCCTTGTACACAGAAGAGAGCGAGCTTTCAGATTTGTTTGATAAGGTGTTGCTTGGCACCGAAAATGGTGCGGGCATGTCTTCTGGCAACGAAGCTGCAGAGACAGGTGTGAGGAAAGACATACAGCCACAAAGGAACAAGCACGGTTCCAATAGTGGTATTGGTTGTGGGAAGAAGCAGGGAAGCAAGAATACTGTTGACTTGAGAACTCTTCTGATTCTCTGCGCACAAGTTATTTCTAATAGTGATTTCAGGACTGCTAATGAATTGTTGAAGCAGATTAGAGAAAACTCTTCTCCATTTGGGGATGCCTCTCAAAGATTGGCCCATTACTTTGCAAATGGGCTAGAGGCACGATTGATGGGCAACAACGTCCGAGGGGAAGTCTTTTATTCTACTGTTGTTGCCAGGAGGACGTCAGCAGCTGATATCTTGAAATCTTACCATCTTCACATTTCAACATGCCCGTTTAATCAGTTCTCCATGTTCTTTGCAAATTACATGATTTTGAAATTTGCAGAGAAAGCCACTACTCTTCACATAATAGATTTTGGTTTTGAATGGCCAAACCTTATACAGAAGCTCTCTTCCAGACCAGGAGGGCCCTGTAAATTGCGCATCACAGGGATAGAGCTTCCACAGGCTGGTTTGCGCCCGGCAGAAAGAATAGAGGAGACAGGTCGCCGTTTGAAAAAGTATTGTGAGCGTTTTGACGTCCCTTTTGAATTTAATTTCATAGCATCAAGGAGTTGTGAATTCATCAAACTTGCGGATCTCAAGATTCAAAGCAATGAGACAGTTGCTGTGAATTGTCTAGATTGGTTTAAGAATCTCGATGACACAGTTGAGGACAACAATCCACGTGACGCTGTGTTATATCTAATTAGGAAAATTATACCGGATATTTTTGTTCATGCTGTACGTAGCGGCTCCTACAATGCGGCCTTTTTTGAGACAAGATTCCGAGAGGCACTTTTCGAATTTTCTGCTGTGTATGATTTGCTTGATGCTACCATTGATCACCACAACAAAGAGAGGTTGGTCATTGAGAGAGAGTTCCATGGACGGGAAATTATGAATGTCATAGCATGTGAAGGTTCGCGAAGGATTGAGAAGCCGGAAACGTACAAGCAATGGCAGGTTCGTCATGTGAGGGCTGGGTTTAAGGCGCTTCCTCTGGACCAAGATTTCATGAAGTTATTCAGGGGTAAGGATTTTGTGCTTGATGAAGATGGCAACTGGATACTGCAATGTTGGAGAGGTCGGATTTCTTTTGGCTCCTCCTGTTGGGTGCCTACTTAGGATGCTCCAAAAAGAACGTTTTCTGTCATGGACCTGTATATTACTGGGATTCTTCCCTGGTCGACAGGTCAAGGATTCGTATTAGAGTAGCTCAGCATTTACTTATTTTCGGCTCCTCTATTTGTTCATGTATCTTTTACTTGCAAACAATTTTGAATCTGAACGTTTTCTGACCGTTATCTAATTCTCGAGATAGGAAGATTTAATTTGCAGCTTCTGTGCCGCACTGCATTGGGAATGTGCTGCTAATGCTTTGTTAGTTGTATATCCCATATCTCACAAGTTCTGGAAGTAATATGGCAGCTCGAAGCTGATGATGGGTATGGTGCAGCATTATCATGTACGATTTGTGCTGTTCTCTTGATGGCTCTATCGTCCGCTAATGTCCTACCAGACCGAAAACTGTTTATCTCGTTTCGAAATTTGAGGGGCCAAGGAGGGGCTCGTTGAGGATGGTTTTCAAAATATGATGGGGACATAAATGATGCTCATGCTTGTTTCCATCTTCCAGTTGACTTAGTAAATATGGTTTCGAATCAATAAAGCAATCAAGTCGAATTTTGAGGCATGCTGTTACTTTTTTAAGGATTTATTTACCGCATAATGTTGCTAATTGTCAGTGACAAATATCCTCCAATATACAACAAAGTCTCAAATGAGATTACTAGATAACAATTCTAGAATTTCTCTCGGGTCTCTCTAAGGAAACAATTGAAAAAATGACTAATTTTGAAAAGAAGACTTGAAAAATATTTTCATACTCATTCATGTCAACTATTAACATGTATATAAATATCAGTTTTAAGAATGTAGGCAACTCATTGCAAAAAGTTACAAAGTGAACAAATTTGAAAGAATTTGCAAATTGAACAAATGTATCCTTTTGGAAGAAGTTGCAAAATGAACAAATGCAATCTTTCATCAAAGTTTCAGCAGTTTTGTATTTTTACTGAGCATTGTTCTGCATGTGGGGCAGGTGAGGCAAAAAATTTTTTTTAACTAGTAAGAATGCCCACATGTTGCTGTGTCCTTGCAATTGTAAGCTCCCATGATGGAGAGATCACATTAATTAGCACTTAAAAAGTTCTTTTTCCTTCAAAATCTAGGTTAGAATTGGGATCCATGTGTTTGATGAAAACTAAATGATTTGAAAAATATTTTTCTCAAAATGGTCCTTCATATTTCTTTCTAAAAAGAATAAACGAAGAATTTTTCAATCGTCCTAAAAACATTATTAATTAAAGAGTTATTCTAAGTGATACAAACAATCATTTTAAGAAAATAAATTTTCAAATCATTCATTTTTTATGAAACACAAGAGAGACTTCTTTTATAATCAATTTCTTACTTTAAAAAAGTGGAAATGTTTGTGCAATGAATCTACAACTCATAGTTTCAATAGTCACAAAGTTTTGGAGTCGAGGTCATTGTGGTCATTGATGTATAAAAATGAGACATTAATAACCATGTTTTTTTTTTTGGTAAAGGTAAGAATATATAAATAGCTTTGAACCAAAGTACACAAGATCGGTGCTAAAACTTTCACTCAAAGAGACAACGGGTCTGAATGAGTGAATGGGAGCCGATGAAAGAAAGAAACACCCTAACAGGAGGGGCAAGAAGAAGAAAACCAAAAGGGCTGACTAACTAAAGCCACATTGGCCAAGACGGAAAGAGCACCAAAACTAGATGTCTTCAAGGTGGTTAGCAAACAGCCAAGCGGATAAAGCAACCAGTAATAGGGAGCTATGAGGCCAGACGCGGAAGCAGCCCGACGAAACTCGCAGCAAAACAGAAGAGAGAAGGACCTCAAAGAGCCGAGAAGATGCGAGGCTAGGAGTTAGAAAAACCACCGAAGATACAAGAGTCAAAGCCCTAGCAACGTTGGAGCCTCCTGTTTCTTGGGTTGTCAATCACATTGCTGAAGGTGAGCGCCTTATGCTTGACCATCTTGATGAGGTGGTTCTTCAAAGCTGGCAGGTCCAAGGTCTCCCCTCGGAAAATAATGGCATTCCTCTTTTTCCAAATCAAGTGGCACATGGCACCAAACGAACACCAGGCAATGCTATGATGAAAATCTTTGCCTGAGAGGAATTTGAGGCCCATAGTAGATTCTCCGACTAGAATCTATTTCTCCATGGCATGTTACATCTCGCAGCCCAAAAGAAAGCAAGACTAGAAGAGATGTGATTCAAAGAATAGATGATCAATAAAGTCCGGTCTGGAATTACAAAAGGCACACAGGCCACTATCAATTCTACCATAAGAAAAAAGAAGAACTTGGGTGGGTAAGTAGTTTCTAATGATCAGCCACAGGTTGAATTGAAATCTAGGAGCAATCGAATGGTTTCCAGATAAGTGAAGCCCATGGAACACGATCCCTCTTCCTCCTAATGATATCCCACGCTGAAGCAATCGAGAAGGTGCGAGAAGGGCTTCCAAGCCAGGTGAGCCGATCAGTAGATCGGGAAAGGACCGAAAGAGAGTAACCCCCATCTTCCAAGAGAGTCCTGAGGGTGCCAACAAAAGGGGAGAAGAGATCGGCTACTATGGTTTGTTTGGAAAAGCCTGAGCTATTAATGAAGGAATCCGAGAAAATTAAGCTTAGCGGGCCTCTCTGGTGCTAATGATCAAACCAAAGGGAAATTTAAAAGCCATCTCCAACTTCCCAACGGAATGATAGTTGAAATTGTCTCATTAGCTGCATGATCTTCCTCTGAGCCCACGAACAAACAAAAGGAATACTAGAGACCCAAAAGTTTTCCTTCCTTAAGAAGGTTGTGTGAATCCACTTGCACCACAGCGACTCTTTGTCAGTAAAAAGAATCCAAATATACTTGAGCATTGCAGCCTTATTACAATCCCGCAGCCCGCGAATGCCCAAACCTCCCTCCGCCTTGGGAAGACATACTTCCTCCCAGGAGACAGCTCCGTCGAGGCCAAGAGTGGGCTATTTCCAAAGAAATTGCCTCAATATTTGTTCAATGTAGTCAAGCACCGAACATAGAAGTATAAATACACTGGCCCAATAACTTTGAATGCAGTGAAGAACTGACCTTATCAATTGAAGTCTACCAGCGAAGGAGAGGAACCGCTAGGCCCAAGATTGGACCCTGGTAGTGATTTGATCAACTAAGGAGATACAGTTTACTTTGCCAAGTCTCGAAATGATAATTGGTACCCCTAAATACCTCACAGGAAGCTTCCATTCTTGGAAACCAAGGGCCAGCTGAATATAGTTTCGAAGAGAAAGGGGATCCACCTGCAAGAAAGACTTTACTTTTCGAAGTATTCGGCAATAAACCACTCCAAGAAGAGAAAGTGTCCATGCCTCTTTTTAATAAGGAAACCGAGGTCCAATCCGCCCGACAGAATAAGAAAACATCATCTACAAAGAATAAGTGGGATAACTTCAATGCTTTGCACCTCCAGTAAAACTTGAAGTCCAGATGCGAGGCGCGACAGCTAAGCATCCCTGAGAAAACCTCTATCACCAAAGTGAAAAGATATGGAGACATGGGATCCCTCTGTCGAAAGCCCCGACCACTAAAGAAAAAACCATGTAACTCCCCATTAATTAAGATGGAGTATTTGGGGGTACGAACACATAGCATCACAAGCTGAGTAATCCAAGTAGGAAATCCAAAAGCCAGAAGAGTTAACTCAAGAAAGTCCTAGTCAACCATATCATACGCCTTCTTGAAATCTACCTTGATTGAACACTTTGGCAAATAAAGGTCCAAGTGGAAGCCCACAAAAAGTTCTTGGACCAAAAGAATGTTGTCATTTATCCTTCTACCGTTGACGAATGCATTTTGGGATGGACTCACTAAATCCCAAAGCATGGAAGCTAGCCGATTAGCAAGGATCTTGGTAATGACTTTATATAAGGTGTTGTAACAAGCTATATGTTGAAAGTTGGAGACAACACAAGCATTGGGAATCTTGGGAACCAAAGCTATGATAGTGTTATTTACCTCACGCAAAAGCTTGCTCGAAGCAAACAAATCTTTAACCACCTCTAGGACTGATGGGCCAACAATCTCCCAGCAACTCTTGAAGAATTAAGCAGTAAAACCATCAGGTCCAAGGGCCTTGACTCTAGGGAGGGAGAAGACAATATCTTGAATCTCATCATCTAGCACAGGCTGAGAAAGAAACTTGATCTACTACTCTGAAAGCGGACTTCTGATGAGCGCCTGCACCTCCTGCATCGAAGGCTTCATGAGAACAACCTGCGGTGTAAGGAGGTTGGTAAAATAAGTAACAAAGACATGCTGCACTCCAATCGGGTTCATGATCAGTGCGCCTGAAGAATCCTTGACCGAGAGAATTCTCTTGCGAAGCTATCTTTTGCTAACAAAGTGGTAAAAAAACTTTGTGTTTCTATCACCTTCCTGGAGCCATCTAATCCTGGATTTCTGTCTGTAAAAGGATTCCTCTTGGTTTCTTAAATCCACAAAGCACCGACGCTGAACCTTCTCCAACTCAGTAATAGTGATATTGGTCGGGTCTTGATGCAAGGCATGTTGGGTAATCCTCAAGGCATTCCTTGCTTCAGCCGTTCTTGCAGAAATATCTAAGAATGACTCTTTATTTAACAACTTGAGATGGCCTTTTAGAGTCTTCAACTTGCTAACAAGCCTGTACATAGGTACGCCAACTCCGGGGCTATCCCAAACATGTTTAACAATGGAGTCGAACTCAAGGTGCTTCATCCAAAAGTCGAAGAACTTAAAAGGTTTCCTTGAGTGAACCCGGGGTAATACTCTAACTACCATGGGAGTATGGTCGGAGATCCCCGGATTCAAGAAAGAAGCTTCTGAAAAGGAATAGTCAAGTCTCCACTTCGAATTCACCAAAACACGATCTATTTTTCTCTACTTACGATTCTCTCCAGAAGAAGTGGACCAGGTAAACCGAAATCCAAGATACCTCAAGTCTTCAAGTTCTGTCTGATCCAAACAGTTGCTAAAATCATCAAAATAGAGAATCCAGGTATCAGAGCCACCAAAACAATCCGACGGGTTCTTGATGGCATTGAAATCACCAGCCACCAACCAGGCCAAATCTTGCAACAAATTATTCATCTGGACGAGATCTGTCCAAAGGGGACGGCGGCGGAGGAAAGTATGCTCCCCATAGATCACAGAGATAAAGCAAGAAGTACCGGTCAAAAAGGAAGTCGGGCTACCATGGATTGCTTGAGCATTTTGGGAGGAAACATCAAAACTAACCGGAGCCGGGTTCCAACCCAACAAAATCCTCCCACGGGGAGCACTGTCATAATGAGCAATCCAGATCCATCATGGCAAAATGGTAGCAGAAATAAACTGAAAGAGGGGCTCCGGGATCTTAGTCTCAAAGAGACCAACAAAACAAAGATTATTGGAAGAGACTAACCTTTTAATTTCAGCCCGCCTTAAGGGGCCCATAAGTCCCCGAACATTCCAAAAACCAAGCGGCATCCAAAAAAAAAAAAAAAGAGGTACAGGGAGAAGAGTTACCTCTTCTTGCTAGGCCCACGATAAATCGGAGTTGAAGTAGGCTGAGTATAAGGGAGATCCGGGCATAATAAGAGGAGTTGGTCTTGAATGGTAGGCTTCTTCAGGTCAGGAGGAATGGCCGGGATCAGAGGGCTATCATCTTCCGATGAGTTGTATTCAAAGCTACCAGCCACCACACTTGAGCTCGCCCTAGTGGATGACGCAGCCGAAGGAGCTACCTTGCCTGCCAAAGGAATAGGACGGCCACTACTCTGTTTTGGGACATTCAAAGGCCGTTGTGATTTCGCATCAGTAGCTGGAGGAATCACCTTCACGGGCTCAATAGGAAGAGGGTCCTTCGACTTCAAGGATTGAGCAGTTCCACTAGAGGGAGGCAAATTGGACGGACTAGCTTTTGGCATATCAGCCTTCTTCTTTTTACCTTTTACTTGTTTCCACCCGCTCTTGTTCCAGGAGGATGTTGAGATGATGACCCATGGTGGAGAATAGGGGCAAGGGCTTCAAGCATGGCCAAAGGCAGCGCCTACTTCCGTCTCTCATCCAAACTACCCACAACAGGTGTGGATGCTTGGTGAGGCGGATCCTTCCTCCCTCCCAAGTCCTAAACCGAAATGGAACCAATAACTTGGGGGCCTTCAGTTGAAGAAGCAGGATTCACAACATAAATAGGCATATCATAAGAAGGGTCTTGCTGACCCGAAATATCAGTCGGAACCATGGCAGGAGGCGCCGAGCAAGTGTGGCCAAAAAACACCACAGCTTAGGTAGGAACTAGGCCGCCATTCGTATTCCACTTCAACGGAACAAGTCTCACCATAGTGCACCACCTCAACAACTTCACAACAGGGTTGCTTTGTTGATAATTCAATGCAAACATGAGCAAAGACCAGCATGATCTTTTCCTCAGTTTTCAAATCAACATATAATGGCTTTCCAACCCCATTAGCCACTGCACTAATCCCCTAAGAAGACCAGAACGCAGGCGGGAGTTTTTTCAGACGGACCCAAACAAGAATAGCTGAATGGTTTTCCTTCCTAATTTCCAACGATGGTTTCCATTGTTGTAAAAATAGAGTCACTCTTGTGACTGTTAAAGGCCCTCCTTCCAAAATCTTTCTACGAAAGTCAGCATCCGGGACACAAAGTAATAAGAACCCTGCTCGTTCCCCATTACCTCTAAAATTTTCAGGCCCCAAGCTTTCTTAATAGTCTTCCACCAACTTGAAATGAAGTCTCCTTCCAACGAAGTAGCCAACAAGACATTCAAAGAACTTTGGATCGGTAACATCCAAAATGGTATCGGTTAGCTCAACCATAGGCTTGTTGTTGATGATAGTGGGTGGAATATATTCCAAATCAAAGCCTTGAGTGGCAAGTTTGGCAACACTAGCCCACAAGCGGGATTAAGGAGGTCTTGACTCCTTCCGCTACTTATCTCTTTTATGGGGCCTTTTTGAAGCAAACCGAGCTTTGCTCCTAGCTCAATGGCTCGCTTGAGTTTGCAGGGGAAGGCCATCTCATTCAGCTGGCTTGGTGGTGCTATTGGGGAGCTACCATGGGAGTGGGCCAAAGGACTTCGCCCCCTAGAAGTACCAACAGCAGGTTGATCCGAACAAGGATGCCTGTCCCCGCCAGAAGCGATTGAGGCCATTTGTCGAACACCTAATGTGTAGTTCTAGCACTAACCAGCTCAAGCCATTAATAGAAGGGAAACATACCCGACTAAGCTCTAAGGAGGTGATTTGTGAAGGGGAGGGGCAGAAGCTTGCACGAGAAGCCCACCTCCATTCGAAGCAGCAAACACAATCGCAACAACAGTGCAGACTTCTTCCACCAGCGAGAACTACCTTTGTGGGCTGAAACAAAGGGGGTAGTTCGGATGGCAGCTAGAGGGAGGTGGGGCGACCTACCCTTTCAAAGCACAGGCCCAAACGATCACCTGCACGTCCACGACGAAGCTCGCACCAGTACAGCAGAACAGACTTGCCAACCCGAGTTGGGCTGTTTCAAATCTCGAAATCTAGCTTGAATTAGAAGAAAACCTTCAGTGGAGATGTAGATGAGGGGGAGGAGAAGCTATCCTAAAAAAATCAGCCCCAACGGACGCCCGAAACTCCGGGAACAAGCCATAGACTAGAACGTGAACAATATCGAAAATCGCCTGGAGAGGGAGGAAACGATGAACGATACCCCCGTTCAAAGCTTAATAACCATGTTTTTTCTTATGACTAATGTGAGAAAATATCATAGAATAATACACATTTAGATAAATGCTTTTTTTCTTGTTCTGCTTAATGAAAAGTTTATGGTAGTAGTTAATGTAATTATATTGAGGAAAATTTTCAAATAAGAATTCAAAGTGGGGATATTTTGTCAAAAAAGACTCAAAGTAAACATTATCTCAAATAAGGGTTTGAAACGTTTAACTTATTGTCAAATAAAGATTTAAACTTTCGATCGTGTTCATAGTCAAGACATTTTCGTTCAAGGATATTTTTCTTTTTCTTTCTTCATTTTCACTCTCCTTTTGTTTTGTTTTCTTTTTTTCTCCTTTTTCTCTCTTCTTCCTCACCCTCTCTCTGTGTGTCATCTCGTCGATGCGGGCAAGCGAACTCTTGGAATTTGTCGAGAGCTTTTGGGCAGTTCTTTCGCTGCTTGGTATCTCACACATCTTCCTGCTCGTCCTTTAGAGAAAGTGAACAACTAAACTCAACTGAGGAGAGAGACATTTTCCGTTTGGGTGGCCATTGAAGATGGGGAAGTATAAGCTCACGAGCTCACTGGTGGGGAGGCTGACGAAGGTGTGGAAGATGAAGGCGATGCGGAGCAAGATGGAGGCGTGAGGAAAAGGAGGAGAAATCTATTGACCTCAGTATTGGAGATTTGATCTTTTTCTTGACAAGCGTGAGCTCCAATGGAGGCCCATTTGGCCCATCTATGTCCTCGAGTAGTGCCCTGAGTTTAGGGGAAGATTCCCTCTCCCCATCGGGGGACACTAACTCATCGGATCCTGCTCTAAAGTGCATAAGTCAGATGCTTATGGAAGAGAACATGGAGGAGAAACCGTGGGAATTTGCTTATCAGGTTGCTCTGCAGAATGTTGAAACGTCATTGTACGATGCCCTTGGTCAGCAGCATTCGGGGGTGTCTAATCAGAGCCCCACAGCTTGATATAAGCCATTATATCGAGAGCCCAAATAGCAACCTTTCTGGAAGTAGCAGTGCTCGAGGAAGCCATGATGCTACAATCGTTACAGTCAGCTCTAGCGACTCAGCTGGTGCTAATATTCTTTACACGATCGAAGAACATCACAATGTTGTGCAGGAAAATCCTAACCTGGACTTCCAGTCAAATGTGGATTCCAGCTTGCAGTTGTTGTCCAATTCTTCAAGCAGCATCACGAATCTTGATGATTGGTCGGAGAAATCTTTGCATGAGCTTCTTGTCAAGAACATTTTCAGTAATAGTGAGTATGATTCAGTTCAAGAAAGGATTAGAGAGGCCAGCAAGTTCCTTCCTACCAACAGTGAATTAGGAATTAACCCGGAGGACGGAAAACTGCCATTAGAAACAAAGAACGGAACCCCGAGAACGCGTATCAATGAGGAGATCAACATGAGGCGCTCATATGGTGGATTCAAGGGATTAAAGAATCACGAGAGGGATGAGGATGCTTTTGAGGAAGGAAGGGCCAATAAGCAAACAGCCTTGTACCCAGAAGAGAGTGAGCTTTCAGATTTGTTCGATAAGGTGTTGCCCTGCAATTGTTCTGGCAAAAAATCCATGGAGACAGGGTGGAGCAAAGGCATACGGCCACAAATAAACAAGTGCAACAATTCTAGTGACAAATCCATGGAGATAGGGCTGAGCAAAGACATACGGCCACAAAGGAACAAGTGTAGTTCCAATAGAGATAGGGGTCGTGGTAAGAAAGAAGCGGGGAAGCAAGAATACTATTGACTTTGTTATAATTATGGTTAATGGATCAATGAAAGTCAATAAATTAATATACATCTTTTATGTTCACGTATTTCTTAAATTAATGAATTTCCTAAACTTTTATGTTTACGTATCTATTGAATTCATAAATTTCCTAAATTCATGTATCTTTTAGTTCATGTATTTATTAAGTTCACGAATCTCTTGAATTCATGTGTCTCTGGATTCATGTGTCTCTGGATTCATGAATCTCTTGGATTCATGTATAATTTATGAATTTTGTGGATATATGCGTCTATTTAATTCATGTATCTCTTCTGTACATAAACTTTAAAGCTTTATAAATAGATAAGAGCACATAGCTTCATTAGAAGGTTTTTCGATAGAACAATTCGAGACAGTGATTCCAAAAGAGATTTGAAATACTACTCTACTCTTCTGATTTTTATGGGTGTGCTACAATCAAACAGTTCGACTAAGTCCTTTTTACATAATACTAATCCAAATAGGTTCGAGGTGTTGTATCTTGGGAGGTATAGTTCATGAATTTGCGGAACATCATTGGCAAAAACTAATTGCATTAAGGAGATTCGGATATCCGTACCTCACCTCAATTACATTGATATTCTGATTACAACAAATAGTTTGTTCTCTTGGATTATATTCCAACAATCTTAAGGCGATTAGATCACTCACTGTTTGTTGTTCTTGTCAGATTATTGAGATGTTTAAAAACAATCAAGTGCCCTTCAATGTTTAGAATGCTTAAGGAGACATTCTTATGGTCGATTCGATCGTTGCTATGGAAGATGTTCAGATCTCATGGTTTGAATTTGTAGCAGCCAATACTATGGGCCATTGGGTCAATACCAATTTTGGTGGTGCAGGTATAAGTCATACGACTAATGTGCCCTGGATTGTTTTTCAAAATAGTACAAGCCAAATGGCTTTTGGCTCTGTTTCTAGAGGGATAGTTCAACTAACTTTGCCTACTGTGATTGCAACACCTCCAGTTACAGCTAATGAGAAATTGGATAAATTCACCGGAAAGGGCTTTAAACAGTGACATCGGAAAATGTTCTTCTATCTAACCATGCTAAATCTAATGAAATATTTATTGGAGGTGTGCCCAGTAATTAGTCTAGATGAGCATGATTTCATGACACTCGGTGCATTGGAGGCTTGGAAGCATGAAGACTTCTTATGCCAAAATTATGTTATTAACTATTTAGTTAATTCTATATATAATATTTATAATGTTTATTGTAATATTGAATCTGCTAAACAGTTATGGGAGTCCTTAAAGAAGAAATACAATACTAAGGACGCTAGCATCAAGAAATTTGTGGTTGCCAAATTCTTGGACTACAAGATGGTGGATTCTAAATTTGTCATGAGTTTGGTTCGAGAATTGCAATTAATTATGAGTGACACCTATCCTGATTCTCTGCGCACAAGCTATCTCTACTAGTGATTTGGACCGCTAATGAATTGTTGAAGCAGATTAGAGAGAACTCTTCTCCATTTGGGGATGCCTCTCAAAGATTGGCCCATTACTTTGCCGATGGGCTAGAGGCACGATTGGTGGGCAACAAAAATCGAACGCAAGACTTTTATTTTACTGTTGTTGCCAAGACGACCTCAGCAGCCGATGTCTTGAAATCCTTCCAGGTTCAATTTTCAACATGCCCGTTTAGTCAGTTCCCCATTTTCTTTGCGAATTACATGATTTTAAAATTTGCAGAGAAAGTCACCACCCTTCACATAATAGATTTCGGCATTGCATTTGGTTTTCAATGGCCCATCCTCATACAGAAGCTTTCTTCTCGACCAGAAGGCCCCTGTAAATTGCGCATCACAGGGATAGAGCTTCCACTGGCTGGTTTGCGCCCAGCGGAAAGAATAGAGGAGACAGGTTGTCATTGGAAAAAGTACTGTGAGCGTTTTGATGTCCCTTTTGAATTCAATTTCATAGCATAGAGGAATTGGGAATTTTAATGTACTCTCGGATCTCAAGATTCAAAGCAATAAGACAGTTGCTGTGAATTGCTTAGATCAGTTTAAGAATCTCCTCGATGGGACAGTTAAGGACAACAATCCACGTGATACTGTGTTAAATCTAATTCAGGAAATTAAACCACATACATTCATTCATTTGGTACGTAATTGTTCCTACAATGCACCCTTTTTTGCGACAAGATTCCGAGAGGCACTTTTTCATTTTTCTGCAGGGTTTGAATTGCTTGATGCTACCATTGATTGTGACAACCAATAGAGGTTGACTTTTTGAGAGAGATCCATGGACGGGAAATTATGAATGTCGTAGCATGTAAAGATTCAGAAAGGATTGAGAGGCCAGAAATGTACAAGCAATGGCAGATTCGACATATGAGTGCTGGGTTTAAGGCGCTTCCTCTCGACCAAGATTTCATGAAGTTATTCAGGGGTAAGATGAAAGCATACCACAAGGATTTTGTGCTAGATGAAGATGGCAAGTGGATGCTGCAAGGTTGGAGAGGTCGGATTTTTTATGGCTCCTCCTGTTAGGTGCCTACTTAGGATGCTCTAAAAAGAATGTTTTCTGTCATGACCTGCAGATTACTGGGATTCTTCCCAAGTCGACAGGTCAAGGATTCGTATTAGAGTAGCTCAGTATGTACTTATTTCCAGCTTCCCTGTTTGTTCCCGTCTCTTGTACTTGCGAACAATTTTGAATTTGGAATGTTTTTACTACTTATCTAATTCTCGATATAGGAAGATATAATTTGCAGCTCCTCTGCCGCACCGCATTGTGATTTTTGCTGATTATGTGTCATGATTTTTCTATCCTATATCTCACAAGTTGTGCAAGTAATATGGCAGCTCGAAGCTGATAATGGATACGAAAGCAGCTTTGTCATGTATGGTTTGTGCTGTTCTTAGCTCTTTTTAAGGACTTGAGCAGCCAAGGAGGGGCTCATGGAGGTGTTGATGGATTTTTTATTTGAAGTTAAGCCCGTCCGCCCATGTTGGGCCAAAACACCCGGCTCGTATATGAACGGCCTTAAAAGGAAATGGCAGTTATTTTTAAGTGAAAATAACTGCAATATATAAAATAAAAATAAAATAAAAATGGGATATGGTTACTAGTACCGTATCAGAGAA
The DNA here is from genome assembly GCA_017140615.1 of Eucalyptus cladocalyx. Taxonomy (NCBI): domain Eukaryota; kingdom Viridiplantae; phylum Streptophyta; class Magnoliopsida; order Myrtales; family Myrtaceae; genus Eucalyptus; species Eucalyptus cladocalyx. The sequence continues at coordinate 35,502,054 of CM029517.1, read as the reverse complement.
AATACGCTTCCCTATTTTTTTTCCCCTTGAAACAGTATGCTTTCTCTTGACAAATGGAACTCTAGGGCTTCAAAGGATTTCTCTATATTTAATCTGTGACAATATGTTTGTCTCCATGATATGCCTTTGATTGGTGTTATTTGTTTCTGGGCACATTTTCGCGTTCGTTTTTTATATTCAATCGTTTGAGTATCGGATCGATTTTCTTTTTGGAATTTGTTTCCAACAAGTGCGTTACAGAAAATGATGCGTTATAGAATATGATGCAGACAATGTTGGGCTCATGCTTAAGTTCTTTCTGTCTTCAAGTCAACTTAAGGGCAAATGAATTTCTGGATTACTTTCTGGCATGCAGGCATTATATCTTGTATCTCCGTTGTCTTTCTATGAAGAAATTTGGATGGGTCAATTGTTGGTTTATATATAAGGGAGATCAAGTATGTGATTAAACTAGTTATTTGTAGAAAAAGTTGAATTCTCATGCAATTCAGTCTGTTAATAAATTGTTTCATTTACACCAACAACTGACAAAACGGGGTGAGATTGATTTGATCTGCAAAAGTTTAGCTTTTGTACCATCTTTTTTTTTTGGGAGGGGTGGAAGCACTTTCATTCATTCAGCCATAAACAAGCTCTACTATAGCTAGAAAGTGAGTTTCAAAGAGATTGAGGGGATAAAGACAATCAACTGGTGGAGAGAGTCTGATTTCGTTGGGCTTTAACGATTAGCAGTTGCAACTCGATTAGTCTCTCGGAATCAGTGGGCAACTTTCACGTTCCCTAATAGGCCAACAAAGCCTGGTATTCGTATAGTCCATGGGCTTTCCACTCGGCCCACGATACACTTCACAACTGTTAGGCGTCAGAAGATAGCTCTAAGTGCAGATCGCTCTTCACGTGCGGGTTAGATTTCTCTTGCAAGTACACAGCAGCCTCCCTCACGCTACCATTGATCGTGACAACCAAGAGAGGTTGGTTTTTGAGAGAGAGTTCCATGGACGGGAAATTATGAATGTCATAGCGTGTGAAGGTTCAGAAAGGATTGAGAGGCCAGAAACGTACAGGCAATGGCAGGTTCGTCATGTGAGGGCTGGGTTTAAGGCGCTTCCTCTGGACCAAGATTTCATGAAGTTATTCAGGGGTAAGATAAAGGATTTTGGGCTTGATGAAGATGGCAGCTGGATGCTTCAAAATTGGAGAGGCCGGATTTTTTTTGGTTCCTCCTGTTGGGTGCCTACTTAGGACGCTCCAAAAAGAATGTTGTCTGTCATGAGCACCTGTACATTGCGGGGATTCTCTCCGAGTTGACAGGTCAACGATTTGTATTAGAGTAGCTCAGAATGTAAATACTTCCGGCTCCTCTGTTTTTTTTTTTTTTTTTTTTTTTTTTTTGGTAGAAGGTAATAATATATTGACCTTAACCAATAATATACACAAGATTTGGCTCCACAAAACTTACACTTAAAAAGACAATAAGTCAACTTGAGAGGAAGGGAGCCGAATGCAAAAAGCCACCCACAAAAAGGCGGCAAATAAAGAAAAGGCAAGCAAAACCTGCACTACCAAACAGAAACAAAAGAACAGAAATCCGGCTCCTCTGTTTGTTAACACATCTTTTTACTTAAAAACAATTCTGAATCTGAAATGTTTTGTTGCTGTTTATTTAATTCTCGAGATGGGAAGATACAACTTGCAGCTTCTATGTGGCACTGCATTGTGAATTATGCTGCTGAGGTGCCTGTCATCTAACTAACCAAGATCTCACAGTTCCGGAAGATATATCGCAGCTTGAAGCTGATGATGGGTTAAGTATGCAGCATTAATTAGTCATAGTTCCGTGCTTTTTCTCTTGATGGCTATGTCGTTTGCTAATATCCTATAATACCGAAGGCTGTTTAGCTCGTTTCAGAACTTGAGGGCCAAGGGGGTGCTCACGGTGGATGCGTTCCAAAACCTGATGGAGACGATGCTCGTGCTAAGGGAGGAATCATGGTCCTTGATGTTATAGAGTGGGACATCGACTCCCATTTTCTCTCTTCCTAATCACGCCGTGGAATTTTATAGAATGCTATTCAAATGACTTCCATTTTCCTGGCTAGCGAAAAAAGTTATTTTATTAGTTGGCGTAATGATATTGACATGCGTGTGTAATTAAAATTTACTAGATGAATGGTCATGATTTTTGAGGTATACGGTGAGCATGTATTAATTTTTTGACAATGCTCACGGTAATTGCTTAGTTCACCTTATGGGACACAAAATGACCACTCTTGAGTTGATTTTACTACTAGATAGAATGAGGAGAGCTCTTTGACTTCTTTGGAAAAGGAATTCCTCTGCCAATTGAATTTTAACCCATTGTAATTTGACATCTTGCCAACAATCCAGATTCTTCTGTAACACAAACAGGAAAGCTTGGAACGTATACAGCCCCAAATACACACGGTTCAACTTAATCCTCTTATGACTGGGCTGGTTTATGTTGAAGGGGAAACTCACTCTATTCCACAATCTTTGCATCAGTTCCATTTCTGATCAATTCCATCTCCATGACCTCATTATAGTCATACATGAGCTCATTGATAGGTGCAATTCGACAATTTTTTAGCTCCATCGAGCGACACAAAGGAAGGTCCTTCGATTATTGTTTTGTTTGTATAAAAAAAGAGTGAGGGGAGATGAACGAAGCAGGAACTTTTTCTGAACATATCCATACCGAATCTTTCACAAGTATAATAAGCATTATAACAATGACACCCATCATGCGCACCTACACATATATATTATATTGACAAAGCCTCTTAATATCCTATTTACTAAAACAATTGGTGGTAGTTATTTACAATGGCTTTTATGGATGGAAATATCCCTAATTACCTTGTTAAGTAATACATATCCGTACTTAAACTTCGGACGACCGATGCATATAGATTTTGAGAAAATTGTTCTTTTCGGCCCAAGTAGAGGCTTATTTGTTAGTCACATGTAAACCTATCAAAATGGATTACAAATTCATTTGTTTACTCATATATGATTTATTTTTATTTTTTTGGTCTGAACCCATATATGATTATTTGAGTTGTTATAAAATGGGTCATAAACTTCATTTGCAACTTACTCAACCCAAGCTATCTTTATGATTCTTTCTCACCTTCACTCACTCTCACGTTCATTCACTCCGCACCTTTACCTTAGTTTGGATATGAGTTTTCCTAAATTGAATTAATTGGTATGAATCAATTTGCATTGTGTGGAATTGAATATATTTAAGGTGCATTCGTTTCGTAAAAAATAAAAATGATCACTTCTTTGTTTAGAAAAATTAATTAAAGGAAAATATCTTTAGCATTGATAACAATATATACCTAAATAGCTTTGTAGGTGGTGAAAAAATTTTCCATTCATTTATTTTTCTAAACAATAAGCGATAATTTTTTTGAATGTTTTCCAAATCAATTTTTTTCAGCAAAATGAATACACTTAGGTCGGATTTTTTTTCTATCTAACACAAATTCAATTTAATCTTCGCCGCACATTCACAAAGAAAAAAGAAAGTAAAAGTGATGGAGAATTCGAGATGTAGTATTTTATTTTGATTCATTTTTAAACTAGGGTTATGTCTAGCTAAGGATTCACTATAATACACACATCGCACATCGCACATCTTTGTTATATCCTTAAATTACAAGAGAAGTATATATATCCAAACGGAACATATATTTAGTACCTATTCATGAACTTAAACTCAAACTACTAATAAAATATAAAAAGAAAATACATTCCAATGGCGAGTCTAAACTTAAATTATCAACAAAATATGAGTTCAACTTTGGACCTGTAAGAATACTTTATTTATAGAATGAGGAGTATGAATGCGGAAGGAAGTGGCAAGGGTTTCCTACTGAGTCGATTGGGACAGGGGTCCCTCCGGTCCATCCAGCCAGGATTTACCTTCGGTTTCAAGAGTCAGCCCTCAAACAGTTACAGCGACAGGTGGCGGCAGCCGTCGGTAAACCGGTGGGCGGTTGCCTTATCTGACCGGGTCAAAAGCTGGTAAAGCGTCAAGCCCATGTGCTTTTGGCTCGGTGGTCCTCCTCTTTCTTCGAATCCGGTCGCCTTCGTGCGCTGTCGTCGTTGGGTTTTTCTAACCTGGGGCGAACCCACGATTACCTAATACATTGGACTTAACCTCGGGGGTTCGACTAGATTAATGATGACGGGTACTATCAATCGCCATTATCCTCAATATCATAATGTCCAATTGGTCGTCCCCATCATTCCACTCACGGCCGTCTCGAAGTGGCCCGCCGAGACGCCACTCGCCGCTCGCCACGCGTCGGGGCCAGGGGACCTGCCGCTCGTGACTTCCGCGATCCCCGCTCGATCTTCATCCATCCATCGGTCCCTGGAACCGAAGCGCAGGCCACGTTCTGGGAAACTTCGTACCCTCGTGTCGCCGTCGCTCAGTGCTTGGATGACTCCTTGACCATCGTCGATCTCACCCCCCACCCCCCCAAAAAAAAAAAAAAAAGAAGAGAATTCTTTTTTTTTTTTTTTCTTGGAGTGCACGGTCTTCTCTCTCTCTCTCTCTCTCTCTCTCTTTCTATACATTATATACAAGAGAATCGGTCACTCTCGCTAGCGTTTTGTTGCTCCCGAGCTTTCCTTCAGCAAAAATCTCCTGCGAGCTCCGTATTTCTCGCCAAGGTAACGCGCTGCGCAGTGCTCTTAATGTTTAGTTTTGTCGCTTGTGATTGTGCACTAGTCAGTTCCTATCGGTCCTTCATGCCGGAGGAGATCACGCGTTTCCCTTCGCTGACTCCGTACTTTGCTTTTTCGCATGCCTGGGAATGGACTTTTCGTAGCTTTTTCTTTCTCTTTCCGGGCCTTAGGACCGCGCTCGTTGTTTCTGAGTCCTGACGTCCCGAAGACTGAGGTTGGTCATGAACATAGGCGATGGGATCTTAAGTATCATGGGTGATTATTATGAACTGGAGTTTGAGTTTGAGAGGGATGTTAGAGATATCGTTGTCTGAGATTGTCTAGTCTCTGATTGATTTGTTATCCCTGTATGTTGGACTAGATATCTTGTGGCTCTTGATAGGTGCCTGTGTCTGCTCATCCATCTTGAAATCCAACTCCATGTTTTGCAAATTTACTCCAACCGTTTCGTGCTCATCTGACGTTCCGTAATTTAGGGTTTGAGTGAATGTAATCCCTTTACTCTCCGTAGTTTCGGTTGTTTGACTTGATTTCGGATTTGTCAATTTCGGTGCCCCCGGGGGGTGGGGGCGGATTCTCTTACTTCATGGTCAATGTTCAAGCTGGGTTTCTAACAGTTAGATACTTGCTACCTCTGTATCAGACGCCAGGTTGAGTTGAGGTGGTGAGCTTCTGAAAGATTTTGAGACAGTGATAACTATGGAGTCCGACTTTACTGGATTTACTCATGCTGCGGATGATTTCGAGACCAATAGCCTCGCTCACCCAGCAAATTCAGATCATCCCTCGAATCTCTTGGATGGATTCGACATAAATGATCTTTACGTTGATTTCAACTCCACAGAAATTACCTCTCTCCTTTACCAAACTGAACCCGCTTATGACAACCCGTCTGCTGCAGTTAACCTTGATGGAGACTTTGATTTTCCATCCACCGATGTGAGTTCCAAGGATGCCTCACTGCAACATTCTACGATCTCCGATGGAAGCCCAAGTCAAGGAGGGGAATCTTTCTCCCCCCCCTCTGATTACAGCAACTCGACAGATCCCGTTCTCCGGTACATACATCAGATGCTTGTGGAGGAGAATGTGGAAGAGCAACCCTGGATAATTCCTGATGATTTTGCTCTACAAGATACAGAGAAATCCTTGTATGACTTGCTCGGTGAGAATTCTACTTTTTCTCCTGAACCGGCTGTACAATTCGACATCAATCAGTTCATTGACAGCCCGAGCAGCAACTCTTATGAAAATAGCAGCGATCAAGGTGGTGGTGGCACTACTGACACCAGAACCAACTTTAGCCAGTTTTCTGGTCCTAATTCACCAGATAATCCTGAAGGAAAAAACCAGGCTGTCCTTCAGGGCCCATATCCTGGTAATGGGGTCTTGCCGTCAAATATGGGTACCAATTCCCAGCTGTATACCAATCCGATGAGCACCTTGCAGCATCGAGATGAGCTCGGTGATTCCTTCCCAAGCGATCTCCTGGTTAGCAATGTGTTCAGCAACAGTGATTCTATTCTGCAGTTTAATAAAGGTTTAGAGGAGGCCAGGAAATTCCTGCCCAGTAGCGTCCAATTAACAATCAATCTGGAGGATTACAAGTCGGCTCCAAATGTCAGAGAGCCTGGAGAGAATGGCACTGATGATGGGAAGAGTGTGAAGAGTCGCTCAGAGAGTGGGTCAAGGGGGAGAAAGAATCACGAGAGAGATGATGAGAGTTTCGAAGAAGGGCGAGCCAATAAGCAATCGGCATCATATACGGAAGATGGTGAGCTTTCTGAAATGCTTGATAAGGTATTGCTCGGCTGCGGTTTCGGGGGTCATCAAATGTCGGGGTGCACATCCGAGAACATGAGCCAATCCAAGGTCCCACCTGGTCCAAAGGGTGGCAGGGTTCGCCGTAAGAAGGGAAATAAGAGCACAGCAGACTTGAGGAGTCTTCTGATTCTCTGTGCCCAAGCTGTCTCTGCTAATGACTTCAGGACAGCTTATGAACTGCTAAAGCAAATTAGACAAGATTCTTCTGCCTCTGGCGATGGCTCTCAAAGATTGGCGCATTACTTTGCCAATGGGCTGGAAGCACGCCTTGCAGGCAGTGCCGGTGATAGACAAACCTTTTTCTATTCTTGCGAAATGCAGAAGAGGACAGTAGCTGATAAGTTGAAGGCATACCAGCTTCATCTTTCAGCCTGTCCATTTAAGAAATTACCCATCCTCTTCACAAACATCATTCTTGACAAGATTGCAGCTACAACGAAGGTGCTTCATATTATAGACTTTGGAATCTCTTTTGGTTTTCAATGGCCAATCCTTATCCAGGCACTCTCAAACAGAGATGGTGGACCTCCCGAGCTGCGAATAACTGGAATTGAGATTCCACAATCTGGCTTTCGTCCTGCCGAGAGAATTGAAGAGACAGGTCGTCGTTTGGCTAAATATTGCGAGCGCTTTAAGGTTCCCTTCGAGTTCCATGCGATACCATCAAGGAACTGGGAGTGTATCAGAGTTGAGGATCTCAAGATCCGAAGTGGTGAGATCCTTGCAGTGAATTGTTTCTCTCGATTTAAGAATCTTTATGATGAGACGGTTGAGGTGGATTGTCCACGAGATGCTGTCTTGAGGCTAATCAGGAGTATAAAACCGGACATCTTTGTTCATGGCATAACTAACGGATCCTATAACGCGCCCTTTTTCTTGACTAGATTCCGTGAGGCTCTTTTTCATCTGTCTGCAATATATGATATGTTAGATGCTACAGTAGCCAGTGACAATGACCAAAGGGTAGTCATAGAGAGAGAGTTCTATGGACGGGAAATTCTGAATGTCGTGGCATGTGAAGGCTTGGAGAGGGTTGAGAGGCCTGAGACATATAAGCAATGGCAAGTTCGTGTTGCCAGGGCTGGTTTCACACAGCTTCCTCTAGATCAGGAGGTCATGGAGATGGCTAGAACTAAGATGAGCAGACACTACCTCAAGGATTTTGTGCTTGCTGAAGAAAGCAACTGGATGCTGCTTGGTTGGAGGGGCCGGATAATTACTGCTTGCACTTGTTGGGTGCCCATATAGATTACTCCTGAGGCATGTTTTCTAACTTGACGACTGGCAATTGGTGAGATTCTTGCTGAACTGCTGGGCCACAAGCACATGTGAGAGAGAGGCTGAGGTAATGCTAATCTTCAGGTCTCACTCATATGTGCCTGCATTTAATGTGTGCATTTCCCTGCTGTTTAGCTTCTGTTTGGATAATCATATGATTCTTTTCTTGCAGATCACTTGAAGGAGCAAATACACTGACGTGAAATGTGTTGAGGGTTGATTATGATGGCTGCAAACTGTTGCAACAAAAGAAGAATATCACAAGAGATGAATCTTAGGCGATTGCTATTTTGGGTAGAACTATGACAGATAAAACTGTTGTTACAAGGATCTCAATCAAGGGATTGGGAGCATTTGTGCAACTTTATTACTGGTAGTGGTGATCAAAAGGATTTGGTTATCTATGTAGTGCAGTGCCAACTTTATACGTTTTCTTGTTTGTTGGTGTTTGTAAGTTTTGGGCAGGATAATTGACTTATATCTGCTGTTCCAGTACAATATCTGGGATTTGCTTATGATTTAGGTCGAAGAATTATGGTGTCAATAACATCGCTAGATATTTCAAAGTAGACTCTTAGCCTTACCCAAGGCCCACGAGGTCTTCCATTATTGATTTGTTTCAAGCATGGTAGTTGCATGCTTGTTAGAAAAACTTGCCATGTCTTTGGCAAATGTGGTTGTGTTCGGAAGGGACCACGGTAGTATTTGCTCTCTATTCCGAAAGGGTCACAAGCATGGCAAATTACACTGTTCTGAAAAAATAGCCATGTGGTCATATTTAGGAAATTTGCCATGATTGTTTCCCAAAAAAATAGAGCAAATACTGCAATAGCCATGTTGTCATACAATGGTATCACATGTTTATTATATAATGTTTTTCAATGTACTGCACTAGCCATGTTGCCATGGTTATGGCAGGGAATTGCATTGGAAGCAAAGGGGATTGAGTGTGAGCAGTCTTGCCCCCCTTAGGTGAATGACATTTTGTTACTGATTTGGGAGTCTCTATTGTTTAAATCTGTTGTCTGATCCTGCTGTTTGCATCTGTCTCTATCGTTCACCTTGGTTTTTCCACATCAAATCTAGGCTGTCAGTTGAAAGAACCATATTGTCTTTCCTCGAATTTCTTCTATTTAGCAAGCAGAATTTGCAAAATTGAATATGTCAGCAAGATGAGTAAAGATGGTAGAGTTATAAAATCAAGAATTGCTGCTTCCTCTGTTTACAATCACTGATAAGGATGGTATGGGTGTGTGACTGCATCTGTAAGCTTGACTTTCTTTTAGGGACAACGGCAAACAAGTCCTTATCCTGCTCATTAGACAATGTCTTTCAATGTACTACAGTGGGGCAAATGGCTCAATGGTGGATGGGATGTGCGGGCAGGGATGAGTACTTGGTTTGGAACTGGGGACCGGTATCTCAGTCTCAGACGATACCTGTCCAAATAAGATGATTATGTAAATTAGAGACATGTAGAATGACCCAATGATTTCCGCTCCTCTTAGAGTTGCGATTATGCATAGGCTTATCTTTGGATCCAATGGCATGTAAAGTTCAGTTCCCACTCATTAATCAACAATGTCATCTTCACAAGTGCAATTTCCTTCCTCTTTCAATGTGAACTGCTTTCTCGTTAGTCAAGTTTTGATAAAAATAAATCAATATTCGACACTAAAAAGATAAGTCCTTCACTGCTTGAAGCTGGACCTACAAATGGAAAATGGTCAGTGAGGAATCTGTGAATTACAGGGACTCTCCTCTTCCTTTCAGAGTTCTTGAAGTGTGTAATCGTTTGTCATTCACTTAATGTACGAAGTTTGCTGTCCCCCTGAATGCAAAAGACTCAATGACAATTCTAAGGAGCGCAAAAACAGTCTGAGATTGAATTGAAACATGGCAAAGCAACAGCACCTGTAAAAGCTGAAACCAAGTTCAGGCAGTTCGTACGTAACAAGAGCGTCTTGAAAAAACACTCCAGCAAAATCTTGATATGTAGTGCTCAATGAAGAATTAAGAGTTACCATCAAAGTTGAAGTTGTTTGATGTGGTCAACAGCAAGTAAACAATAAGCCACGGGGCAAATGGACCGGAGTTTGGGTGGGGATGGGAAGGCTGGGAAGGCGGGATCGGTTTGGGAGCCTAGGACTCATATCTCATAACATGCATTAGCTAACCCCAGACTACCGTCCAATACTCTTTAAGTTGCGATATATGATCAAGCCAGAATGATTTCCAGTATTCTTTGCGTTGCGATATATGCGTAGACAGACTTACTTGCGATCGAATTTCATGTAAAGCAAAGTTTCCACTGATTGGTCCACAATGTCAATTTATCTTTACAGCTGCAATTTCCTCCCTCTTTCCCTCTGGTCATTAGATGTAATTAAAGTAATGCGTATAATGACAAATGTCATCTAAGCGAGGATGCATTTCAGAGGGGATGAACCTTCGTCAACCTCGTCTTATTCCACATGACAGAACTACAAGTTCAAGATTTTAGTCTCTCTCTAATCCCAATGGACCCTAGCAAGGATATATCTTGGTGCCTGGAAAGCATCGACACTCTCTGGGAGCCTTTGTGTCATGTCAAATATTTCGACACGTGTCCGACATTATTCGATACTCGGTCGACACGTGTCCGACATTATTCGATACTCGGTCAACACGTGTCAGATAATCCGACATCTGGTTAACTCTCTCAATACTCTCCGATATGTAAGTTGGGAATTCCGACATAGAGTTCATAATTTTGACACGTAATTCCGATACATACTAGTGAATTTTAAAATTTTCAATAAATAATGGCTCAAAATGTAAATATAAAAATAATAAAAATAATAAAGGGGAAAAGAAGAAAAACTATTCTAATCTTTCCTGACTTTTATTTTCCATGACATACACAATTCACGCTCAAGTTTTTTCTTTTCTTTTCTCTATCGACATGCTTAATATGTGGGTCCGGAATCTAAATTATTATTTTCTTTCCCTCCAAATTTTATAGATTATTGAAATAGAGTTGAATTTATCAAATTGAAATAATAAATGATACTAACAATGGTGGACCAATATTTTTAGTAGAAATTTATTCCATACACTTTTTTATTATTTATTTATTTGTGAATTTGAACCAAATTAATCATATCATGTATATATAAAAATATACATTTAATAAACAACATATTTTAGTATGTCGAAATTTTTTTATATTTTAAGAAATAACGTGTTGGTGTATCATGTCGCGAATCGACGTCGATGTTACTTGATTCGGTGCTTGTCAAACAAGTTTCTTGAATCATGGAAAGCCTTCTTTTACTGCAAAGCATCCATTTACTGTATCAACAAAGACGGCCATTCTAACAAAAAAAAAGAAAAAAAGTTTTCAACCTTGGCGGCTATAAACAAACAAAATATTATTAAATACTTTTCTATTCCATGTCTGATCTGGTCCGGGGGGTGCAACTGTTTCTGGTAATGTCCTATTATTTATTAATGTCCTTTGGGACCAACTTGATGACAAATGGGCGCTCATACGGCACCCGTGGGAATCACAGAGTTCTATTAGCATTCCAACAACGTGAGCTACTCCGCGGTCTGGAAATTTAACTAGTCGAATTTCTTCCACGGCTCACAGGTCAGAGACAGGGGGTTTCAGGTATTCCATGCATTGCATGTACCTTGAATTCGACCAAAAGACAATATTGCGTGCACGGTAATTTAATAGGACAGTGGGAGCACCTGAAAATCTCTCCCAAGGAGGGTCGGCGCTCTTTTACGCAAGTGCATAAGCATACATACCAGCAAAAGTTCAGGGCAGGGATTGGGCCAAGATTGTAATGATGGCCATCTTAGTTGACTTGGTAAGAGGAAAATATTCAGCGGTCACTTATTGCCACGTCATATGCTGATGACATACATATTTTATTGAAAATCAATACGATGCACCCGAAAATCTCTCCCATGGCTGGCTAAGAAAATGTTCAGCGGTCACTTACTGTCGATGCTAACGGCATACATATCTTTATTGAAAACAATTGAAAATCTCTCCCATGGCGGTCGGAGAAAAATTGCTAACGTCATATGCTGACATAGCATGCATATTTTATTGAAAACCAATACGGTGCGAGAAAATCTCTCCCATGGCGGGCGGAGAAAATATTCAGCCGTCATTCACTGCCACGTCATATGCTGACATAGCATGCATATTTTATTGAAAACCAATACGGTGCGAGAAAATCTCTCCCATGGCTGGCGGAGAAAATTTTCAGCCGTCACTCACTGCCACGTCATATGCTGATGTAGCATGCATATTTTATTGAAAACTAATCACAAATTGCCACCTGTTGAGGATGTGGACATAAATTAAAATAAATAAAAAAAACTCACTCTCGTTTTCTTTTTCCTCTCTTCTACTCTGTTCTCAGCACTCCGCCGGTGGTCATGGGTCTTGGATTTCCAGAATTTCGCGAGCGCCAACTACTCCGCCGGAAGCCATGGCCGAGCCAGTCCACCCGTGGTCATGGCCGAGCCACTCCATTTGTTGTCGTGGCGACTCGCAGCCGCGCTACCAACAAGCACACGTTGCTCGCGGCGGCTCGTCCATGGCTAGATCTAGAGCCGTGAGCACGCGAAGCAAGAACAACACGAGCAAGGAAAGCATGGGCAAGGCAGGATTTCCCCTTGGAACCCATACATCCGGTGGGAGGGGATTCTCACTGGACGATGCAAAAATAATAAATCTCCCTAATTTTTTATTCTCCAAGCAGACATCATGAGCAAACCTTTAAAAAAAAAAAAGGCGCAGGAAATCTAGGTTCATCTTATCTCTGCTGTTCAAGTCGATTGTTGCAGCAATACGAGGTGGAGGTAGCCGGATGGTGAGAAGGATCCAAGTGCAATGTCTTTTGGCGCTCTCGATCTGGAAATCTGGGCGCTTGCGGCAAGGTTCCGTCGGCGTCATCTAAACCACTGTTATCGCTTGCAGCCAAGTGTCACGGGCTGAGAGTTTCTTTGGCCTCAGAACGACCTGCGGGCGCTGGCGAGTGAAATTCGCCAAGCCAGCCTTTCTTCTTTAGCTGTTCCATAAACAATACGGTGAATACTTATTTGTGCGAAATCCTACCTTGCCCAGCTTCACTCGGACGTCTAGTCCATCGAGATATACAGCAGTTCTCTTTTAGGTTCAACAACTGATTTCGGCTTGCCATGGTCTCATCAGGAGAGCGGCATCAGCTCCCGATCAGTTTGTGCACAGGAAGCCTACCCCGGTCTTCAGAGCTCTAAGTGATGTAATCATCCTAGTACCAACCATCCTTACACCACTCCCACGGACCAATTGTGTTCTACCCTTCTGCCCCCACACTCTTCACCAGATAACCCAAGCACCACTCACTCACAAGTGTCACGAGAATGGGAGGATTCACGGACCATGACATTCTCCCCCACTCAATTCGCAATGCCCTCGTTTCGATCTATTCTGTCGCTTCCTTGTGTCCATTAACCATTGACGTGCCACTTTTGGGATTTCACATCGAATGGTCACGCTCACCCAACAAAACTAGTTTTGCTCCATCGGTAGCCTCTTTTGATCTCAGTCGCTCGGCCATTCGGTCACCTGCGCTTTTTGGCAAGTGTGGCATTTTTTGCCAACCGCATCTTTTGGCAGCACCATTTCAGCCTAACTAGCATCTTGACCCCAGCAAACCATATGGAGGTTATTTCCTTGTTGAAATAGTGATAGTAGACCTCTTCTTGAATTCACCGATCGATCCAAGAACGTTATCCTATTCAATGAGGATTCAGTTCTTCTCTAACTCGCTTTCCGCTCGGCGAGAAACTAACTCGTCCTAGTACCCATCCACTAGAACTTATCAGTTCGACTCACACTTGAGCGAGGAGTCCGATTCTTCGACTCGCTTACTTACTGAAGGGATTCCTACTTTGATACCACTTGTCACGGGTCAAGAGTTTCCTTGGCCTCGGAACGACCCGTAGGCGCCTGGCGAGCAGAATTCGCTAGGCCAGCCTTCCTTCTTTAGCTGTTCCACGAATGATATAATGAATGCTTTTTCGTACGAGATTCTACCACGCCCAGTTTCGCTCGGACGTCTAATCCATCGAGATATACGGTAGTTCTCTTTTAGGTTCAACAACTAGTTTCGGCCTGCCATGACCTCGTCAAGAGAGTGGCATCAACTCCCGATGAGGAGACCTACCCCATCTTTAGAGCTCCTAAGTGATGTAATCATTTTATCCTAGAACTCTTAGCACCAACCGTTTTGACGCCACTGTTAAAATATTTAATATATTTTATTATTCTAAATATGATTCCAATATTATATTCCCAATAAATTCCCTATATTAATTCTAATTATTGCCCAATTTATTACCCACGTGTATTAAGTGATATTTGTTCGTTATTACATTACCATAATGGTCTTGATGGGAGATATCGATAACATAACCAACGGAATAAAATCGTTAGGTCGTCTGTTTCAAACCCTTACGATACAGAAAAACACACCATCAAGTTTTGAAAGGGGATTGAGCAGTAGAATAGGACGTGCGTTTTTCAATATTGTAGATCGCTCATGCTGTGTGAATCCATCAAAGATTTTGAGGTTTCCCACTTCTAAGATTTCATCAATGGTTGGAGGTATGTTGGTATTTATGTTTCCGCTATTCGATCCCGAATTCTGTATGAATTTACCTGTGATGAGTAAATCGGGATCTCCAAGTTTGTTTATATTCAATCTAACAGTTGGTATCAGAGCCCTTATTTGCAATCTATGCCTTGGTGAAACCTTTTGGAATTTATTTTATTGAATTATATGTGGATAAATTTCGGATTTGTATATGGCTTGGATTGGAATTGAGAATTCCGACCAAATTCGGGCTACCCACCATGAGATAATGGATGTGAATGATCACACCGCCATTAGGAAGAGAAACCCATAAATTTTCGACATATTACTAATTGTCGAAGGTTAATCGAGCGGTGAATTTTGGTGGTTAGGGTTTGATAGGGCGGATTGTTTTTTTTGGCTTAATTCTGGTCCATACATGGTCATTTTTGCCGGATCTCGAATCTATTCGTTCGTCCCGGTGTTCTCTTCGAAACCCATCAACCAATTTGGTCGGACATGGGCTGTGGGAGGAGACCCAGACGGCGGAACAGAGGCGGTCGCGGCGGAAGAGAGCCCAAAAGAGGACCTCGGGCGCCTGCGTTGCACATGCCCATGAGGTTGCAGCGAGTGCGTGTAACGCACGCACCCAAATGGGAAAAGCACGCGTGCCTATGGTTTCTCAATTTTTCCCCTCCGCCTTTAGGAAAATTACGATTCTGCCCTTGCCCGCAAAATTCTCAATTTTGCCCCTCCACCTTTATGAAAATTGCGATTCTACCCTTGCTCGTGCAAAATTTCGATTTTGCCCCACTAGGGTGTGTAAATTTACAATTTTGCCATTTTTGGCGTGAAATTCCTGTTTTACCCTTAAAAGTAAAATTCCAATTCTGGCCTTGTGTGCAAAATTCCAGTTTTACTCCTTTTGCACGTGATTTTACTGTTCTACCCTAAGGTGCAATTCTATGAATAAAATTAAATGTCTAGTGATATGTATATATTTAATTAATTAAGGATTAGCCACAGCATCTTTGATTATATTAAATTATATACATTAAGAGCCTTTGGATCACATATAGTTAAAGACAATAATTGTAATTATTCACATTAATATTATGAATTTTATCCCACGGGAATTTTCAATATATTAATGTGATTAATTAGGATGAAATATTATTTTATCTTTCTTAATTTACCCACAGGGATTAAGGAATGGAATATAATTTGATAGTTTCATCATGAAGTAATTATGAATCAATTTAAATTAGAAACTTAACCCACATATAGTTTTTGATGTTATATGATTCATATTTTAAAACATGTTTTACATTGGTAAAATATGATTTAAGTTTATCGCCTCAATTATATTGATACATAAGTTTTCTTTGATTATGATGCAATTTTACCGCCTACGATTAGTTCTGGTATAATTGTTCCCGAGCTAAATGGAAATAACTTTAAAGAATGGAGAAAATTAGTTCTTCTTCAATTGGCTCAGACGAACCGCCTGAACCTACTGAGAATAGTACTCATGCTAAGCATACTCATTATGCTCAATGGGAGCGGTCCAACTATCTCAGTGTGATGTACATAAAGACAAAACTCTCTGCTAGCATTCGTGGTTCAGTCATTCAGCATAATAATGCCAATGAATTGCTGAAGGCTATTGATGCTCAATTTGAGTCTTCAGAGAAGGCGCATGCCATGACCCTAATTATGAAATTCTCATCATTGAAGCTTACCAGTGTAAGAAGTGTGCATGAGCACATCATGAAGATGAGGGACATTGCTGCTCAACTGAAGAATCTTGAAGTTGGGATATCAGAATCCTTTCTTGTATACTATATCCTAAATACTCTCCCAAAAGAGTATGCTCCCTTCAAGATCTCTTACAATACACATAACACTAAATGGTCAATTAATGAACTCATGACCATGTGTGTTCAAGAGGAAGAGAGGCTACTAATGGAGAAAGGAGAAAGTGCTCATATGGCAACACATGATAAGTATAAATGGCAAAGCAAGCAAAAGGGAAATGGTAAGATGCCTTTACCTCCCCAAGCTGGCATTAAGAAGGAATCTAAGTGCTTCTTCTGTAAAAAGAAGGGGCACATGAAGAAGGATTGCGCCAATTTTAAGGCGTGGCTCCAAAAGAAAGGTAACCAACTCACATGTGTATGTTATGAAACTAATATAGTTGATGTGAGTCACAACACTTGGTGGATTGATTCTGGTTATACAATCCACATTTCGAATTCCTTGCAGGGTTTTTAGAACCAGTGGAAACCAATGGGAAGTGAACAAGGCATCTATTCAGGAAACAAGATGCGCTCGTGTGTGGAAGCTATTGGGACATGCATATTAGTTCTCAGTAGTGGTTTTGTTTTAATTTTGGAAAGGACATTTTATATTCCTAGTTTTTCTAGGAATTTAATTTCAGTTTCAAGATTTGTACCTTTGGGATACTCCTTTGAATTTTCAGATTTAACATTCAATTTATCGTATAAATCTGAAATTGTCGGGAGTGGTATTTTGTCTGACGGTCTCTTTCGAATTAATTTACAAGACAATACCGTTAATAATGCGATGCACGTTCATGATAATGCTGGGATAAAATGATGTGTTGTGAATGAGAATTCATCTATGTTGTGGCACCGGAGGTTGGGACATATCTTCATGGGTAGAATTAAGAGACTAGTAAATGATGGAGTACTTAATACTCTAGATTTTACTGATTATGACACTTGTGTGGATTGTATAAAGGGAAAACAGACCAACAAGTCAAAGAAAGGTGCTAAGAGGAGTACATAAATATTAGAAATCATACATACAGATATTTGTAGTCTAGATATAGACTCAAATTGTCAGCGATACTTCATTTCTTTCATAGACGATTATTCACGATTCATGTATCTCTACTTACTTCGTAATAAGCACGAAGCACCGGATGCCTTTAAGGTATTTAAAATCGAAGTAAAGAAACAATGCGACAAGCAGATTAAGATCGTGAGATCGGATAGAGGTGGAGAATACTGTGGTAGATACACTGAAGATGGACAAGCACTTGGTCCATTTGCGAAGTTTCTTGAAGAGCATGGGATTATTGCCCAATACACTGTGCCTGGTTCACCGGACCAAAATGGTGTTGCAGAAAGAAGAAACCGAACATTATTGAACATGGTGCGGAGTATGCTTAGCAACTCCAAACTTCCTAAGTTTTTGTGAACTGAGGCTCTTAAAACGACTGTGTACATATTAAACCGAGTTCCAACCAAGGTTGTTCCAAGGACGCCTTTTAAATTATTCAAAGGTTGGAAACCGAGTTTGCGACATGTACGTGTTTGGGGATGCCCATCTAAGGTAAGAGTCTACAATCCACAGGAAAAGAAGTTAGATCAAAGGACTGTAAATGGGTATTTCGTTAGATATGCCGAAAGGTCCAAAGGATACATATTTTATTGTCCATCTTACATCACTAGGTTTGTGGAATCAAGAAATGCTAAATTTCTTGAAAATGATCTGATTAGTAGGAGCGATCAATTCAAAGACTTTGTCCCCGAAGAAGATCATTCAGATACTCAACCTTCCACCTCAAATACTGGATTGGTTGTTGCTTACAACACCCCTTCAGTTCAATCGGTCGCTGAGCAACCAATCATTGAAGATCCACAACCAGCTGAAATTGATCCGGTAGACCAAACTGTTCAGCAATTACTAGATACTGTTGAACTTCCAGTAGAACAGCATACTCATCAAGAGAATGTTGATGCGACATTAAGAATGTCTACTAAAATGAAGAAATCAACGATTCCTAATGACTACATTGTGTATCTACAAGAATCTAACTATAATGTTGGAGCTGAAAGTGATCCTGAGTCGTTTTCACAAGTCATGAGTTGTGATAAATCTAATTTATGGTATAATGCCATAAAGGAAGAGATGAATTCTATGGCATCAAACGAACTCTGGGATTTAGTTGAGTTGCCTGATTGTGCAAAAGCCATTGGTTGTAAATGGGTCTTCAAAACTAAGAAGGATTCATTAGGCAATATAGAGAGATATAAAGCTAGACTCGTTACCAAGGGATTTACTCAAAAGGAGGGAATCGATTACACGGAGACGTTTTCTCCTGTATCTAAGAAAGATTCTCTTCGTACTATTTTGGCATTGGTTGCTCATTTTGATATGGAGTTACATCAAATGAATGTGAAAACGGCGTTCCTCAATGGAAAATTAGAAGAAGTGGATTACATGAAACAACTAGAATGATTCTTCTCTAATGCTGGTGAGCATTTGGTATGCAAGCTTAAAAGATCTCTATATGGTTTGAAACAAGCATCTCGCCAATGGTACTTAAGATTCCATGAGGTCATCTCTTCATTCGATTTTAAAGAGAATATCATGGATTAATGTATATACCAGAAGGTTAGTGGGAGCAAGATTTGTTTCCTTGTACTATATGTAGATGATATTTTACTTGCAACCAATGACAAGGGGTTGTTATATGAAGTGAAACAATTTCTCTCTAAGAGTTTTGATATGAAAGATATGGGTGAAGCATCTTATGTCATTGGCATTAAGATCCATAGAGATAGATCTCGATGTATATTAGGACTATCTCAAGAAACCTATATCAATAAGGTCTTAGAGAGGTTTCGAATGAAAGATTGTTCACCAAGTATAGCACCCGTAGTGAAGGGTGATAGGTTTAATTTAAACCGATGCCCGAAAAATGATTTTGAAAGGGAACAAATGAAGAACATCCCATATGCTTCTACTGTTGGAAGCTTGATGTATGCTCAGGTTTGCACTCGACCTGACATAGCCTTTGCTGTGGGAATGTTGGGAAGATACCAAAGTAATCCAGGTATGGACCACTGGAGAGCTGCAAAGAAGGTGATGAGGTATCTTCAAGGAACAAAGGGACACATGCTTATGTACAGACGGACGGACAACTTGGAGGTAGCTGCTTACTCGAACTCAGACTTTGCTGGCTGCATTGATTCCTGTAAATCAACATCGGGATATATTTTTATGTTCGCTGGCGGAGCTATATCCTGGAGGAGTGCAAAACAAACCTTGGTTGCCACTTTCACTATGGAGGCAGAGTTTGTTTCCTGTTTTGAGGTCATCTCACATGGTGTGTGGTTGAAAGGTTTTATATCGGGGCTTAGAGTTATGGATTCCATTGCTAGGCCATTAAGAATATTTTGAGACAATTCAACTGCAGTTTTTATGGCTAAGAACCACAAAAGTGGTAGTTAAAGCAAGCACATCGACATCAAGTATTTAGCCATCAAAGAACGTGTTAAAGAGAAGAAAATGGTCATATAACACATAAGCATTGGATTGATGATAGTTGATTCTTTAACTAAAGGCATGCCGCCAATGAGTTATAAGGATCATGTTTCTAGAATGGGCATTAGTCCAATTATGTAAATTTTTCTTTATATGGAAGAATTTATGAGACTTTTATTCATTTATAATGTTTTTCTCAATACAATTGTATACATTCAGTTATTATGAGAAAAATAATTACGTTTGATCTGGAGTAAACATAAGATTTATTCATTAAGTTATTTGATCACATATGGGCTGATGAAATACATTGTGATACACGGAAGACAATACTCGCTCTAAGACGACTTATCGCCGTGATTCATGTTTTTTATTTCAGTATGAAGTTTTGTGGGTTTGGGTTAATAATTTATTTGAAGGAATATTGGGATCAAGTGGGAGAATGTTAAAATATTTAATATATTTTATTATTCTAAATATGATTCCAATATTATATTCCTAATAAATTCCCTATATTAATTCCAATTATTGCCCAATTTATTACCCACGTGTATTAAGTGATATTTGTCCGTTATTACATTACCATAATGGTCTTGATGGGAGATACCGGTAACGTAACCAACGGAATAAAATCGTCAGGTCGTCTGTTTCAAACCCTTACGATACAAAAAAACACACCATCAAGTTTTGGAAGGGGATTGAGTAGTAGAACAGGACATGCGTTTTTCAATATTGTAGATCGCTCGTGCTATGTGGATCTATCAAAGATTTTGAAGTTTCCCACTTCTAAGATTTCATCAATGGCTGGAGGTATGTTAGTATTTATGTTTTCGCTATTCGATCCCGAATTTTGTATGAATTTACTTGTGATGAATAAATCGGGATCTCCAAGTTTGTTTATATTCAATCTAACAGCCACTCCCATGGACCAGTTGTGTTCTATCTTCTGCCTCACACTCTTCATCAAATAAGCCCAAGCACCACTCACAAGTGTCATGAATACGGGAGGATTCATGGACCGTGACACAAGGCTCCATCTTCTGCGTCATCTTAAATCCCTCCGTCGAGTTTGGCCGCGAGTGACAATGAAGGGGTTGCTTTACTCTCCACGGATCTGGAAATCTGAACGAATCTAATGAGGACAACGAGATGGTGGGGGCGTGATGCGCGGCTGAGGATGGAGGAGAACTTGCCAGCAGTCGTTGATGGCCGTGAATGGAGGAGATGGGGGAGCTCGCCGGTGGTCGTCGGTGACCGTGAATGGCGGATGTGAATGGTGGATGTGGAGAAAAGAAAGAAAATTCTAGCTAGGTCTTTTATTTTTATATTCGTCCAAATCGTCCACACTCGTCGAGTTGTAATTGAGCTTTAGTAAATAATGCATCTCATGTCATGGATGACGTGGCAGTAAGTCATCACTGAATATGTTCTCCCCCGGGTAGATCGGCTGTCTTTTTCTGCAGTGCGTAAAGAGCACGCACCAGTTTGACGAAAAAAAAAAGAGCACGCACCAGTAGAAGTGTAAGGCAGGGATTTGGCGAAGATTCTAATATTGGCCTTCTCAGGTTTTTATTGGTCGGAACCTTCTCAGTTGACTTAGGGGAGGGGGCACCCACCTTAAAAAAAGAAAAAAGAAGGGGGAAAAGAAAGTGGGCATCTCGTCTATAAAAGAAACCGAGAGTTCACGTGAGGAGAGGAAGGTAAGAAGGAGAGGGAGAACGAAGCAAGAAAAGGAGGAAGAAGACGAAGAAAGGAAGGAGGGCTGTCATGAGGATCCCGTCAAGTCGATTCAACGCTTGGTAAGTGTTCGTGCCCATTTTTCCGTCAAATTGGAGTAGTTTTTGGATTCGGGACTAATTTCGAAATTTTGGAAAATTTGAGCATAGCGAAATTTTATGGTATCATATTTGAGTTTTTCATTACGAACAGCTTGAATAATCTTTTTGGTTGAGCGATTTGTTATCACGTGGGAGTCGCTTTGCTTGGGAATTGGATTCGAGTGGTTAGAGACTGCACAGGACGGCCATGTCACTCCAATCCCTATAGTGTTTGGGGTGCGACAAAGATTACGTAAGTTTAACCCATAGCCACAAACCAAAGTGATCACCAGCACCAATCCCGGAGCCAACTTGTCTCACGCCCTGTCTCCGTGCTGCAATCACTATATATAATCAAGAACCCGCAGATATATCTTCACCTTCATCTGTGGTTGTAACCCGGAAGCTTTGTTCAGGTACGCATGTCGTTAGCAGAATTGCAATTGTTTGTCTCTATTCTTGTGTTATGATTGCAGCTTAATTTTGATTACTAATTAGTATTGATCTTTCACTTATCATACCTGTAACTGCACTACATGCACAAGATCTCACAAGTACTCTGTCAATACTTTTCGGTTTTACTGATCCAATGTTTTTCAGTTCATATACCATGATATGCGTAACTGCGTTTCCATAGTTACTTGACTTGGAACTTATCTAGGAGTGAGACTTCTAGAAACACAAAATATCTGCTGATTGAGTTATCTTTGATCATTCCGTCCCCAAAAAAAAGTTATCCTTGATCATGGTTGAAGTTCAAGCTAGGTTTCTAAATTCTTACTAGTGGATACTTGCTAACTCTGCATCAGTCACCAGGTTGAGGTGGTGAGCTTCCCTACGATTTTGAGACAGTGAATGACTATGGAATCCAAATTCACCGAACGCACTAACCCTGTTAACGGTTTCGAGGCTGACAGTCTCGCTTACCCAGCCAACCCAGATCCATTGCCGTATCTCTCAGATGGGTTCAATGTAGATGAACTTTATGTTGATTTCAACAACTCAGAGATTAGCTCTCTCCCGCATGAGCAACAATCTACAAATGATGTGTCCATTGTTCAGATCATCCTTGATGGAGGACTGAATCTGCCATCCACAGAGGTAAGCCCCGATGGAGGCTCGCTACACAATTCCAC
The DNA here is from genome assembly GCA_017140615.1 of Eucalyptus cladocalyx. Taxonomy (NCBI): domain Eukaryota; kingdom Viridiplantae; phylum Streptophyta; class Magnoliopsida; order Myrtales; family Myrtaceae; genus Eucalyptus; species Eucalyptus cladocalyx. The sequence goes on along the minus strand of CM029517.1, from coordinate 35,479,356 downwards.
AAGCTTCAGTGAAATACCAAATTTAAGGGGAGAATCTCTCTCCCTCTTGGATTACAGCGACTCATCAGATCCAGTTCTCAAATACATAAATCAAATACTTATGGAAGAGGACGTGGAGCAGCCCTGGATAATACCTGACTTTTCGGCTCTACGACAGACCGAGAAATCTTTGTACGACACACTTGGCAAGAAGTACCCCAGTTCGCCGGAGCAAACCATAGAAGTCAATACCAATCAATTTATCGATGGCACAAGCAGCAACTGTAATGAAGATAGCAGTGAGCAGGGTTGTATTGGCACCAGCCATTCTCTTGATCCTAATTCACAAGATGATCCTGAAGGCTCTCTATATCACGCTTCTCTTTGTGCCCTGAATCCTCATGAATTAGTCATGCAGTGGACCATGGATCCCAGTTCCCATTTCTACATCAATTCTACAAGCAGCTTCCCAGACTACTGGAACGGCTTTGGTGATGCCTTCTCCAGTGAGCTTCTGCATAGGAGTACATTGAGCAATAGTCAACCAGGCTTGCAATTGCAGTTTAATAAACAGTTTGAGGAGGCAAGGAAGTTCCTTCCTGTGAGCGTCCCTGTGACAATGGATCAGGAGAACTATGATTTGGCTCATAAGATCGGAAACACTGAAGTTAATGGCGTTGATGATGAGGAGAATTTGAGGAATCACTTAAAGAATGCATCAAGGGCGAGAAAGAATCACCATGGGGACGATGTGACTTTTGACGAAGGGCGGGCCAACAAGCAATCGGCATTATATAAGGAAGATAAGGAAGATTGTGAGCTCTCGGAAATGCTTGATAAGGTATTGCTTGGTGACAACATGGGAGGGGGGCCGTTATTTTTAGAGTCCACATCTGAGAAGACAAGCGGAAGGGAAGACCTGCCTGGTCCTACTTGTGGCCGGGGGCGTCATAAGAAGAGAACTAAAAGCACAGTGGACTTGAGGAGTCTTTTGGTTCTCTGCGCACAAGCTGTTTCGGCTAGTGACTTCAGGGCTGCTCCTGGACTACTAAAGCAAATTAGACACGATTCTTCCCCCTCTGGTGATGGACCTCAAAGATTAGCTCATTACTTTGCCAATGGGCTAGAAACACGCCTTGCAGGCAGTATTGACACAAATCAGGCTCAACGTTTTTGCAGCTATAGAACGATAGCTGATAAGCTGAAAGCATACCACCTCCATCTTTCGGTCTGTCCATTTATGAAATTCCAAATCATCTTCTCGAACTTCATGATTCTGAAATTTGCAGCTACAGCAAAGGTGCTTCATATTATAGACTTTGGTATTAATTTTGGTTTTCAATGGCCAATACTTATCCAGGAGCTCTCAAAGAGAACTGAAGGACCTCCTAAGCTGAGAATCACAGGAATAGAGCTTCCACAACCTGGATTTCGTCCCGCTGAGAAAATAGAGGAGACAGGTCGTCGTTTGGCCAACTATTGTGAGCGCTTTAATGTTCCCTTTGAGTTCCAAGCAGTAGCATCAGGGAGCTGGGAGTGTATCAGGATTGAGGATCTCAAGATTCGAAGTGATGAGACGGTCGTAGTGAATTGTCTTTGTCGGCTTGAGTATCTTTATGATGAGACAGTTGAGGAGAACTGCCAGCGCGACGCTGTCTTGAGGCTGATTAGGAGTATAGAACCAGATGTCTTTGTTCATGGTATATACAACGGGTCCTATAACACACCCTTTTTCTTAAATAGATTTCGCGAGGCTCTTTTTCACATCTCTGCAGTGTTTGATATGCTTGATGCTACCGTGGCTAGGGACAATGAACAGAGGTTGGTATTGGAGAAAGAGTTCTACGGACTAGAGATTATGATTGTTGTGGCATGTGAAGGTTTACATAGGATTTATAGGCCTGAAACATATAGGCAGTGGCAAGTTCGTCTTAACAGGGCCGGCTTCAAGCAGCTTCCTCTTGATCGTGAGCTCATGAAGAAGGCTAGGGCAAAGCTGAGTGAATGTTACCACGAGGATTTTGGGCTTGATGAACAAAGCAACTGGATGATGCTTGGCTGGATGGGCCGAATGATTTCTGCTTCCGCATGTTGGTGTCCACATAGGTTGGGTTAAGTGTGTTTTCTAACATGATGATCCACAGTTAGTGAGATTCTTCTTGAACTGCCATTGCCAGGCGAGGAATATCTGTAAGAGTGGCTGACATGGCGCTCCTTTTCTCGTTCGATCTATCTTGCAATTTGGGTGCATTTACAGGCCGGTTAGCTTCTTTCTAGCTCGATCATGCAACTCTTTCTTTGCAGATCATATAAAGCAGCAAATACACTGTTGTGAAACGCGTCGAGCAGGAGGAGGATCTCAATTAAATAAAGGGAACCATTGTGTGAAAGACATGTACTGGCGGTTGACAGGGTTTGGTTTTCTGTGAAGTGCAGTGCCAACTTAAGAATGTCAATATCTTGCGGAGGCAGGGTGAGCTCTGCTTCTTTATAGTAAGATGATGGATGCTTTAGCAGAATTGTCTTATGTGCGATTGCGCCTATCTGGGACTCGCTCATATGGTTTTGGGGAGATAAGATGGCATTTTTAGATGGTTATGCAAGTTTTATGCTTCTATTGTGTATGTGTGTTTGTTCTTAATTCAGTCGTTTGAGTTTCTAGGTTGATGAAATTGGAGCTATTTGTAGTTTCGTGTAATTTTAGTTCTTCATCTTTAGTTTATCAAACTAAGTTCTTATTATATTCATAAGATTTTTGTTAAAATCCCGGAATGATTGTACTCTGTCCCCTACAATTACTTTATCTTTCGATCAATTCTTCTATTTGCAATGAAATTCTCGTTGGTTCAACAAATTTTTGCAGCCTCTTGCACGTCCTCTTCTGAACTAAACTACGCACAATATTGCAGGTTAACTCTCACATTTACTTAGTAGAACCAATCATTTCTTCCAACTTTTAAAATCATATCCCTTAACAACTTAAACTTTTAGAGCGGTCCCAAGTAGTCCATACAATTCTTCAAAGATGATGGAGCTTTTAACTATTGTTGGCTCCTATTATCTAATAAACAATGGGAAGTATGACTTGATTTGCTTAAATAAGTGTAACAATGGGCCCAGCCCAGCCTATTTCCCTATATAAAGCCCAAAGCTTAGATCATCTATCATTTTTACTTTCTCTAGATTAGTCACGTTGAAGCACAAAGCAGCCGAAAGAACAAGAACAAAGAGAAAAGAAGAAGCTCATGGGAGAGAGAAAACAAAGGGAAAAGGGAAAAATTCTCACGTGTAATCGATCTGGACATCCCAGCAAGCCGATTCAATTGCGAGTTTCAACATTGGGTAAGTATTCAAGGCTATTATTTGTTTAATCGGAGAAATTGTTGAAATTAGGGCATGAAATTTGGTTTATCTCAATTTGAAGTTACTACGTCCAATTGAAGAGTTGTTGGACTATATATATATTTATGATATTTTATGGTGTTATGAAGTTATAGAATTTTATGGAACTTGAATTGAGCTTAATGATTGCCTGAAATGAAATTTTGAAATTAGTTGTGCGTGCTGAACAGAAAACGAACAGTAATTTCGGGCTGAGTATCATATGTTTCTAACTAGATTTTGGATTAACCAAATTGTAATATGTTGAAAAAGACTATTTATCAACTGTAAGTATATTTGAAACGGAGTTTGGTGGAGCAAGTTATGATATGAACAAATTCAGCATTCGAGCGGCGCATAATGGGTATCTTTTACAGTCGAGCTTTTTATAGACGCACAGATGTCGTTAATATGCCTCTTAATAAAAAATGATGAAGCTATAAAGTTGTAAAGCTCCGTCCAATCGTTGCAACTGTGAAACAGCCATTAGAACTGAGGGAAAAGTTACATCGTCGAGTTTCGTCTGCTCTGAAGCCAAAGCTTCAGCAGAGAGCTCAATCCCTTCAGCAGCACAATCAATCTGAACGTATGCACTAATCATCGTGTTCCACACTTCTGCGTTCTTCTCGAGACAATGATAAAAAGTCTTCCTAGCAATATCAAGGCACCCATGCCCTGCGTACATAAAGACAGCTGAACTGACAACAAACAAGTCACTCAAAAATTCATCTCCCAACTTTAGAAGAAACCCATAACACACATTGGCCAACTTTCTCTTCCCAACACTTAATATGGCAGGGAAGACACTAACGAAACTGACCGGACTTGGCCTTATTCCAGTCTTCATCATTGTCCGAAAATGCTTTACCGCATCCATATACCTCTCAGTCTTTACTTACCACGAAACCAATGTATTCCAAGAAACCACATTTCTCCTATGCATTGGATCGAAAACTCTCCACACTGGATCATTCACGCTATAGTCAAAATCCATCAAACTGTTGGAAAAATATTAGAATACATAAAAATAATAATAACTATTGGAAATACATTGCAAAAGATTAGAAAACAAAAGTAAATGTTTAAAGCATGCAAGTACTATCCTTAAGGATAATTCCGCCTCTCAGAACATGAAACTTAGTATGCAAGCCTTCAACGGCTATCCTCCCAAGATATAACAGACATTTTTCTACACTCCGCATTGAATATTAGAATGCACAAAATGACGTCATGTGAATAATTTAGCAAAAACAAAAACAAAAAAAGGAAAGATATGAGAACATAGTGCATTTGCAAAGATTGTGTTTTGAAGTTTAATTTATAATGAAAAGTTTATGAAGTAAAAAATCAAAAGTTATAAATCAATTATATGGCCCTTAGAAAGCTATTATATGGCCATTGTAAAACTGTTACAAAAATAATAACTTTAATGACAGTCATAATTTATAATAAATATTTTAAAACTATTGAAATATCCAACAATCCCCACATATTTAAAAAAGTTTTGAAAAGAAAAAATAGAATAATATTGTGTTATTGGAGAGTAATGCATTGGAACAGGTGCTTGTTAGGCTATGAACTAGCTCTAGAAAGAATGAAATATAATTCATTAAATCATTTGTGAAGTTTTAAACTTCTATGAACCAAGAATTTCTTTTTAAAAATTGTAATTTTCACCGATCACATTGTACTCCCACAAACTTTGTTTTTCAACAAGTTTTTGCACTAATAGGCCATATGCGTGCTTGGTTTATTCATAAGTACTCTAGAGATTTTCGCCAAAAATTCTCATAGAAGTGGCCCAACTCCACACTTATATAAGTGGTTTTATCAAGTGTAATTTGCAGTTTAATACACCACCAATAATGGTTATGGAATTTCATTAAAAGATTAACTCAACATCTTTTTCTTTGCAATTTTGCACTACTTTCCCTTAAAAGGAACACAAAATTTTTAGGGATAAATGCATTAAAAGTCATAAAAATTATCATGAAAATACAATTGAATCCTAAAACTTTCAAAAAGTGCAATTAAGTTCTAAAACTTATTACGAAAGTTCAATCAAGTCCTAAAACTTATAAAAGGTTCAATAAAGTCCTAAAACTTGTCTCGAAAGTACAATCGAATCATAAAACTTTCAAAAAATGCAATCAATGGAATGACTTAAATTGAACCATTTTGATAAGTTTTAGGACTTAATTACACTTTTTAAAAGTTTTAGAACTTAATTGCATTATGTTATAAGTTTTAGAACTTAATTGCACTTTTAAAAAGTTTTAAGCCGTAATTGCATTTTTATGACAAATTTTAGGGCTTCTAATGCACTTATCCTGAATTTTTTTTTTTAATAGTGCATGAGATCAACAAGTGACTTATTATTACCCATATGAACTTAATTCATGGGATCACCAATCAAATAGGTTGGGTTACCATCACTGTTAATTTTCTTCAATTAGCTTGTCTCATTCTCCTCGATGTATAGTTAGAGGATTGGCCAAAATTACTTTTGATTTAACATAATGAATCGATATAAATCCTTTTTTAAGGAATTATTTTACCAATCACGTCTCAACCAAACATCTCTTTTTACCATTGATAGTTCCATTTCAATGGCTATTACATTTTGGCAATCACAATATCTAGACATAGATGTCATTTTATTTCCATAGGAACATATGTTAAGAAATTTCTCAACTACTCAATCTTAATTTTAATATGAGTTTGAGAAATTTTTTCTTCTTCCCAAGAACTTGAGTGGCTCTTCAATCACCAAGATAAATATTTTCTTCTCCTTCCTTACTAGAGGTTAGGAGGATAAAGCATTATATTTTTAATATATATACCTTATAGCACCTAAGTCTACCTCCAATTCTCTTGCATTTGCCAAAATATTGGCTTGGAAAATGACTACAATAATTACATTATCAGATCATTTGCTTCAACCAAGTGAAATTTTGGTTAATAGGATTGTCATTTCCCCAACAATTTTGATTGGCTAATTTCAAAGTGACATCATCTCCCCCAAGGGTGAACACATATCTTATAGTGGATTTTGTCTCATCTAAATTCGAAATCCAATTAACATCACTTTATCCTTTTAATACAAGAGAAAATCTACTATGTATGATGCCATAATTTATGGTTCCTCGAATAATATAAAAATCCAAACCAAGAATACCTTAACCGTTTTATTTCTATGTCAAAATTGACATGTTCAAGCTATGCATTGAAGAGGAATTAACTTACAGTCGTATCATTTGGACACTCTGAGTCTAACCATCTTCAAACTTTAATCGATAGAAGATATGATATTCAATTTGATGCAAATAAACTCAAATAGATTTTTCTTTAGTGGCTTTGTAAATATGTTTGTCAACTGATTCTTTGAGTTAATAAACTGAATCATAACTTCTCCATTTTGAACATGATATCTAATGAAGTGATGTTGAATCTCTATATATTTTGCCATTGAATGAAGAATTAGATTCTTTGTAAGATTGATAGCGATGGTATTGTCACATTTGATTTCGGTGCATGATTCTTCAATTCCAAAATATCTTAGTTGTTGCCTTATCCATAATATTTGAGAACAACAACTTCCAAGAGTCACATACTTTTATTTTATTGAGAACCAAGACACCAACTTGTTGCTCAGTAGTTGACACGTGCCAAAAATACTCTTTCTATCAACTCTACAACCTGCTAAATCTGCGTCTAAATATCCAAGGAGAATAAAGTATTATTCTTTGAGATACCACAGACCAAGCTTTGGAGTAGTTGCAACGTATTTGATAATGTGTTTTACAGCACTTAGATGAGATTTTTTGGGATCTGATTGAAATCTAACACAAATATAAACACTAAACAAAATGTCAAATCTAGATGCAGTAAGGTAAAGAAGTGAACAAATAATACTCTTGTAAAGCTTCTGGTCAACTATCTTTCCTCTTTCATCTTTGTCCAATTTCGAAGAACTTGACATTGGTATCTCAGTCTTTTTACAATTTTCTAATCCAAATTTCTTGATGAGATATTTTACATATTTTTCTTAATGAATGAAAATTCTTTCTTCAATTGTTTGACTTGTAATTTGAGAAAGAAAGTTAATTCACCCATCATGCTCATCTCGAATTCATCCTGCATAAACTTAGAAAACTTATTACATAGATTTTCATTAGGTGATTCAAAAATAATATCATCAACGTAAATTTGAACAAGTATGAAATATTTACCTTCTCTTTTAATAAACAAAGTAGTATCTACATTTCCTTTAACAAAACCATTTTGAGTTAGAAATTTACTTAACTTTTCATACCAGGCTCGAGATGCTTGCTTCAATCCATACAGGGCATTTTTCAATTTGAAAACTGAGTTCGGCTTTCTTGGATCTTCAAATCCAAGTGGTTGATCCACATAGACTTCTTCTTCAACAAATCCATTTAGGAATGCACTTTTTACATCTATTTGGAATAGTCTGAAATTTTTACAGCAAGTAATAATCTAATTGCTTCTAACATCGCTACTAGTGCATAGGTCTCATCATAGTCTATCTCTTTTTCTTGCGTATATCCTTTAGCTACAAGTCTTGCTTTGTTCCTGACCACTTTTCCTTTCTCGTCCACCTTTTTTCCTGAAAACCCATTTAGTTCCAATAATAGACTTACCTTTAGGTTTATGAATTAGTTCCTAAACATCGTTAATGCTGAACTGTCTGAGCTCTTTTTGCATAGCTTCAATCCAGCTTTCATCAGCTAAGAATTCTTCTATACTTTTAGGTTCAATTTCAAAAACAAGTGCTATAGCACTATACTCTTCTCGCCTTTTGGATCTGGTGCAAATTCTTTCATCAGTGTTGTCAATGATGAGTTCCTTGGGATGACTAGACTTATGCTTCCAGTTACTGGTTGGTTTTGAAGTTTGTTGTTCCTCTGTTTCAGCTGAATCTTCTGGTTTTGCTTATTGTTTATTTTCAAAAGTCTAAACCACTTCAAGGGAAGTCGATTTTGTAAAGTTTAGAGTAGGTTTAAATTCTTCAAGTTGAGTCTGATCTAGTTGATTCTGCATAGATTTTGAAACTTGACATTTATCGATCTTCCACAAATTGAGTCTTTTTGTTGAAAACTCCGTATGCTTTGCTCAAGGTAGAGTAGCCAAGGAAAATTGCTTCATCTGACCATGTAAAGCGAGAGTAATCATCCACGATTACTAGGCAGTATCTATTTCCACCAATGCTTTGAGTTCTAGTTGGTCCAAAGAGATCCATATGCAGAAGCTGCAAAATTCAATTAGTAGAAACTTGACTTATGGGTTTAAAAGAACTTCTAATCTATTTTTCCAAAACACAAAGTGTGCATAAGTCAAACTTTTGATAAGTCAGACTTAAAAGTCCATGAACAAGCTTCTTAGATGATATCTTAGCAATCTACTTCATGTTAACATGACCAAGCTTTCAACGCCAAAGGTTTGCTTCATCTTGAATGGATATTAGACACGAGAACTTTCTGGTTTTATATTCATAAAGTAAATATTCCCATGTCTTCGTCTAGTGAAAGATTGAGAAAATTATTTACTAGTTTCCGAACAAATGCCTTCTTGAAAATTGATTTTGAATCCAATGTCACACAGTTGACTAATGCTGAGTAAATTGTAATTTAAACCTTCCAACATAGAAACATTGTTGATTGTGAGACTTCTAATCTTCACAGTTCCGCATCCAACAATTATTCATTTGTTATTTCCACCAAAGGAAACTTTTCCACCATTTATTTGCATAAGATTTATAAAACAACTTGAATTTCCTATCATGTGTCTCGAACAACCACTATTCAAATACCATTTGATCTTATTTTTAATAGTAACCTGCAATTATAACAAGAACTCAAGCTTTCTTTGGTACTCACATTTTCTTGGGTCCAGGGGAGTTAGTGTTAAAAACAGTTTTTGCCCAATCCCTCTTAATAGGTCTCCAAACATTGGGACATTTTTTCTCAAAATATTCTGAGCTGTTATAGTTTGAATATTTGATAGCATTTCGGCCAACAGGTTTTACAAAAACTTTTTGAAAATTGTTCTTGTAAAATATTTTTGTAGGCCTTTGTTTAATTTTTTCCTTTACTTTTGGAAAATCAATTAATGGAATAGTTTCTAGTGTCATACCCAAACAAGATTTGTTGAAATAAGGTCTTTTTACTAAAATAATCTTTTTCAACTTCTCAGATTCTATTGAAAACATTTTTTGTGATATTTGAAATGTCATCTTTCAAAAAAGTATTTTTTTTTAAAAGAGAATATGCATCTTATTTCAAATTAACAAAAATTTTATCTAGATTTTCAAACTTTTCTTTCTAAGAAATTTCATGTTGCTTTAATTTAGAATTCTCCATCTTTAGCTCGGAAATCATTTTAAGAGAGGTTTTGAGACTAAGATAAAGTTCATTTATGTATTTAGAAACTTTAACATGAATTTTTAAATTGCTAACCTCGATTTCATTGTCTGAGTCTGAATATGAATCTGTCTCGGAGTTTGAGTTTGAATCTGAATTGGCCATTAGACATATGTTAGCATACTCTTCTTCACTTTCCTCGCATTCAGTATCGCTCTATGTTTCTGCTTTGAGAGCCTTAATTTTTCATTTCTTCCTTTCTTTCTCTTCAACAGAGGGCAATTGAGTCTAATATGTCCATTTTTTCTTGCATTCAAAGCAAACCACATTTTTGTTGACTTCATCATCCTCAGTTGATTTATTTTGAAATTTTTGAGTGCCTTGCTTCTTCCAATTAAATCTTCTTTCCTTTCTGTTCAGCTTCTTGAACCTTCTTATCATAAGTGCTAGCTCTTCATTGTCCATGTATCTTCTGAATTTGTATCATTAGAATCATCATTAGATTTTAAAACAATTGACTTTTTACCTTTAGGATCTTCGTTCTCATTGATTTGCTCAATTTTATATGATTGAAGTGTGTCAACTAATTCATCTACTAAGAGAGGCATGATCCTCGGGGTTTCTCTTATAGAAATCTTCACGTGATTCCAATCTTTGGAGAGTCCACACAGCAATTTATTGACCTTCATTGGTCTTGAGATTGGCTGTCCTCGATATGCTAAACCATTTACAATCTCTGTGAAACAATTAAACATGTTAGTGATAGATTCTCCTAACTTCATCTTGAAGACTTCATATTGTTGAGTAAGATATTGATTTTTGTTTATTTAACTCGATCGGTTCCTTCATAGGGGCAACCTATCCCAAACTTCTTTTACTATTTTACAAGATGAAATTTTGTTATATTCAATAGGAGATAAAGCATAATATAAGGAATAGATGGCTTTAGCATCAAGAGCTTGTCTCTTGGTTATTTTTTCTTGTGCCATTTCGCCAACATCTGTAACTTATTTTCCTCTTTTTGAAACTGATGTAGTTTTGGGAATAATTCATTTTTCTACCACATCCCATTCTAGGATATCTTTTGATCTAAGGAATGCCTTCATTTTGTTTTTCCACACACTGTATTCATTCTCATCAAAGCAAGGAGGTCTAGTGTTGCTTTGGCTTTCAACCAAATCTGGAGCCAAAATACTAGTCATAGATATTTAGCTCAAAAGTAAAAACACTTCAATAAAATGAGCACACAGGCTCTGATACCAATTATAAAAAGCTAGAGCAACACCTAGAGGGGGTGAATAGGTCTAAATAAAATTTTCTCGCAAGATTTAGAAGTAATACATAGTCTTTTAAAAATGATTGACAAAGGACGTAAACAGCTTTAAACAGTTATATAAAACAATAAATAAAACTAAGAAGTTAAGGAAAAGAATTTGGAACACAAGTTTTATAGTAGTTTGGCTTAGATCAAGCCTATATCCACTCTCCCACATTGATAGCCACTGGCTGGATTTCACTATGAATCAAAAGAGATTTTACTTCGTGATCTCAACTTCCTCAATGAAGAGTTTTACTAATTTCTCACGAGTCTCACTATGTGTTTCTCTCTTTTGTGTACAACTTTGAGCTCGATAAATAAAAGAGCAAGGAATTGTAGAGATTTAGACTTTGAGATTCTTCTTTCACGCACTACTTCGAACAACTTGAGAGTCATCCTTAAATACTCTTTCATGCCTTCATGACCGTTGTCACTTTCCAAATGAATTATTCCAATCTACTTGTTGGATATAATCAATTAAAGTGATCTCGAGTCGTTGAATGATTGGTGATGAAATTCCGTCAATCCTATTCACCCATACAATTAGGATCTTTGGTTTTCATAAGTAGAACTTTCCAAGTTTGCTCGCTTTTCAAAAGATCTTCGTATTGGAGTAAATTCCAATAAGAATAATCAAACGATTAGATGCTATATCCAGCCATAAGGTCTTCCAAAAACCATACAAATCGAATCCTTGAAGATGATCCGGCATCTGGATAGGTCTTCATTCTTCGGTTTGAAAACTGTCAGTGAGAAAAGACTTTGAAACTTATGTTTGGCGGTCTTCAGACTTTGACGGTAGAGTTTGGAGTTCTTTAAACTATACCACTTGAGTTTGGAAGTCTTCAGACTAGACTCTTGGAAATGTTTTGTCAATTTCAAAACAGTAAAGGAGTTTTCTCCAACAAAAACAACAAGATGGTCAAATGCGAACATGAAAGATAATTCTAGCAAAAGATAACAACACATAATTGTATGCTTCTACACTAGATAATGAACTTTCCAAAGCACATTCCATGTAATCGCATGCGACTCAACCATGTATAGGATGGCCAGCACTAGAACACTCAAGATTCATTCCGAATGTATTTATCGGTGCCTGAAAGAACGGGATAATGAATCCTGCCCATTTCTCAACTATATCACACTAGCCTAAGATCAAATTCCGATATTGATTCTATCACTTTGGACACTGAACCAAAAAGAAATTCACTCAATCACCCTAGGAGGCCGTAACAGGAAGAAACCGGAATTGTGACCACAAAAGACGAACGGAACAGTACTCGAAGCCGGAGCAAGAACGAAGCCAAAAAAAATGTGGGGAAATGGACCTAGAAAGAGAATTGCGAGAGCGAGAGTGAAAGATGGCATACCCATTAGAGCAAAGCAAAAACGGAGGCGACCCAAAGGGAGGGAGGAGTCGAGGGGCAAGGGAACGCCGGCGAGCTTCACCGCAGCGATGACGGAGAGAGGAGGGGAACTGGTGGGTATCGGTCCGATTCCCGGTTCCATGGGCGGATCCGCCCACTCACCCACCTCGATAGCAGCAAGTCTGTCCATCTCTTTCTCTATTCGGCCCTCCGGAAAATCGTCGTCGCCTTTGATAACAGCAGGTCCGTCCATCCGTCTCTTTCTCTATTCAGCCCTTTGGAAAATCGCCATCGCCCTCGACAACAATAGGTTTGTTCGTCGTCCCTTTCGTTGTCTCACTATTCGACCCTCCGGTGTTGATATTATTATTATTGTGAGATCAATTCCATGGATCCACCCGGGAACTGGACCGGCCCAGCAGTTCGATTCCCGAGTGGAACCATACAACTAATGGATGAATCCCGATTCCAATTTTTCGGAACCAATTCTTAGTGGGCAGTTCCCGATTCTAGGTCAGGAACCGCCTGTCCTGGACCATGCACACCCCTAACTATGGTCATGAGGTGAGGCTGCTGGATGAGGCGGTGGGTGAGCTGAAGATGAGAAGATGAGGATGGTGGTGGAGGATGAAGATGGGATGATGAAGTTTTGGTGATGCTGGGCTGTTCTGGCAATAAAGAAAAGGAAAATGGAGGGGAGGGGGAATATGTGAGGGTGAGGAGAAATGAAATGAAGAAGAAGGGGTTGTTGCAGGGGACCTTCAGGCGTGAGAGGTAGAGAGGGATGGGGAGAGAGAGAGAAATGGGAGAACAAGGAAGTCAAGTTGAGAGCCAATGGGGAGCCGAGGGAAATATCCCACACACTCAAGTGTTTGGCCTCAAAAGTCTTCAACCATATAGTCAAGGCTTCCTCCAATGGGCATTTTCCTTTCAAATCTTCACAAATTAAGCCAATTTGGTGGCCAAAAATTCCTTCAAAGCTGCCCATACGAATTTCCCTTTAATTTCCTTTTTGCCGAAAACCGATTTTTTTGCAAAATTCCAGGCTCGACGGAATTTCTCCGAAAGATGAGATGATGTCTTAAAAATAAATCATGACACATTTGAACATCTAATTCCCAAAACCAAATTCAATTTTGTGGTTAAAATCGATCGGACACGATTTTAGTACAACCTAACCTACCGGACAGTTTTTAGAAATTTTAGCGCATTCAACCCGTGGTTGATAATTTTGTTTCCATGTTTGTGCATCTCAACTTGTAGGTGACTCTCGGTTGTCGTAAAAATCACAAGATTTCAATTACATGTCCTAAGTGAATATTGATAGAAAACTGGGTCAATGCCATTTGACGTGAGTTTCGCGATCATGCGGAATCACCCACAATTCAATTACGTGTTTCCGTCAAATCGACTTATCTCTGATCACTAATCGATTATAATGGTGTCATATTGACCCTTGCTGATTATTATAGTCAAGCAGTCAATTTCCGATCGAATTCTCGAGTCTGTCGTATTTATATCCCTTAACGACTTCACCTAATGGATTAATTAACTCATGAGTGGCCAACTCAGAATAAAATGACCATAGGCACGTCGGCAAAATGCCTATTTCATATTATCGAAATAGGGTCGAAATTCAGGATGTCACATTATTAGCATAATTGCAATTGTTTATCTCTATGCTAGTGTTATGATTGCAGCTTAATTTTGATCACTAAATAGTATTGATCTTTTATTTCAGTTATCATACCCGTAATTGGACTGCATGCACATGATCTCACAAGTAATTTGTTGATACTTTTCGGTAAAAGTTTAACTGATTCCTATGTTTTTCAGTTCATATACTATGATATGCATCACTGTGTTTCCATAGTTACTTGATGGGAACTTATCTAGGAATGGGACTACCGGAAACCAAAATATCTGCTGATCAAGTTATCTTTGATCATGGTTCGAGTTCAAGCTAGGCTTCCATATTCTTACAAGTAGATACTTGCTAACTCAGTATCAGTCACCAGGTTGAGGTGGTGAGCTTATGCACGATTTTGAGACAGTGAATGACTATGGAGTCCAAGTTCACTGAACTCACTAACCCTGTCAACGGTTCCAAGGCTGATAGCCTCACTAACCCAGCCAACCTAGATCCATTTCCGTATCTCCCGGATGGGTTCAATATAAATGAACTTTATGTTAATTTCAACTCCTCATCCACAAATAATGTACCCATTTTTCCGATCATCCTTGATGGAGAGCTGAATCTGCCATCCACAGAGGTAGGCCCCGATGGAGGCTCGCTACACAATTCCACAAGCTTCAGTGAAATACCAAATTTAAGGGGAGAATCTCTCTCCCTCTTGGATTACAGCGACTCAACAGATCCAGTTCTCAAATACATAAATCAGATACTTATGGAAGAGGACGTGGAGGAGTGGCGGCCCTGGATAATACCTGACATGATGGCTCTACGACATACTAAGAAATCTTTGTACAACACACTTGGCAAAAAGTACCCCAATTCACCGGAGCAAACCATAGAAGTCAATACCAATCAATTCATTGATGGCACAAGCAGCAACTGTAATGAAAATAGCAGTGAGCAGGGTTGTAATGGCACTAGCCACCTCTCTTGATCCTAATTCACGAGATGATCCTCAAGGCTCTCAATATCATTCTTCCCTTTATGCCTCAAATTCTCGTGACGTAGTCATGCGAAGGACCAAGGATCCCAGTTCTCATTTCTACATCAATTCTACAAGTGGCTTCCCTGATTACTGGGACGGGTTTGGCAACTACTGTAATGGAAATGGCAGCGAGCCGGGTTGTAACGGCACTAGCCATTCTCTTGATCCTGATTCACAAGATGATCCTCAAGGCTCTCAATATCATGCTTCCCTTTATGCCCCAAATCCTCATGACGTAGTCATGCAGTGGACTATGGATTCCAGTTCTCATTTCCACATCAATTCTACAAGTGGCTTTCCTGACTGCTGGGACAGGTTTGGTGACGCCTTTTCCAGTGAGCTTCTGGATAGGAGTACATTGAGCAATAGTCAACCTGTCTTGTGACTGCAGTTTAATAAAGGCATTGAGGAATCAAGGAAGGTCCTTCCTGCGAGCGTCCCTTTGACAATGGATCGGGAGAAATTTGATTTGCCTCATAAGATCAGAAACACTGAAGTTTATGGCGTCGATGAGGAGGAGAATTTGAGGAATCTCTTAAAGAATACATCAAGGGGGAGGAAGAATTACTATAGGAGCCATGCGACTTTTGACGAAGGGAGGGCCAACAAGTAATTGGCATTATATAATGAAGATTGTGAGCTCTTGGAATTGCTTGATAAGGTATTGCTTGGTGACAATACGCGCCGCCGGTGGGGGAGGGGGGCCGGGCTGCTCTATCATTAGAGTCCACATCTGAGAAGACAAGCCAAAGCAAAGACCTGCCTGGTCCTAGTTGTAGCTGGGGCCTTCATAAGAAGAAGAGAACCAAGAGCACAGCAGACTTGAGGAGTCTTTTGGTTCTCTGCGCACAAGCTGTTTTCAGCTAGTGACTTCAGGACTGCTCATGAACTACTAAAGCAAATTAGACAGGATTCTTCCCCCTCTGGTGATGGATCTCAAAGATAGCTCATTACTTTGCCAATGGGCTAGAAGCACGCCTTGCTGGCAGGATTGACCCACATCAGGTTCGAGGTTTTTGTGGTTGCTTTAGAACAGTAGCTGATATGCTGAAAGCTACCGACTCCATCTTTCGGTCTGTCCATTTACAAAATTCCAAATCATCTTGGCAAACTTTGTGATTTTGAAATTCGCAGCTACAGCAAAGGTGCTCCATATTGTAGACTTTGGTATTAGTTTTGGTTTTCAATGGCCAATGCTTATTGAGGAGCTCTCGAATAGAACTGAAGGAGCTCCTAAGCTGCAAATCACAGGAATAGAGCTTCCACAATCTGGATTTCGTCCAGCTGAGAAAATTGAGGAGACAGGTCGTCATTTGGCCTACTATTGTGAGCGCTTTAGTGTTCCCTTTGAGTTCCATGCAGTAGCATCAGGAAGCTGGGAATGTATCAGGATTGAGGATCGCAAGATTTGAAGTGGCGAGATGGTTGCAGTGAATTGTCTTTATCAGCTTAAGTATCTTTATGATAAGACGGTTGAGGAGAACTGCCAGCGATACTGTCTTAAGGCTGATCAGGAGTACGAAACCTGATAACTTTGTTCATGGTATATACAATGGATCCTATAATGCGCCCTTTTTCTTAACTAAACTCCACGAGGCTCTTTTTCACATCTCTGTTGTGTATGATATGCTTGATGCTACCATGACTGGTGACAATGATCAGAGGGTCGTCTTAGAGAAAGAGTTCTATGGAAGAGAGATTATGAATGTTGTGGCATGTGAAGGTTCACATAGGGTTGAGAGGCCTGAAACATATAGGCAGTGGCAAGCTCGTCTTACCAGGGCCAGTTTCAAGCAGCTTTCTCTTGATCAGAAGCTCATGAAGAAGGCTAGGGCAAAGCTGAGTGCATGTTACCGCAAGGATTATGGGCTTGACGAAGAAAGCAACTGGATGCTGCTGGGCAGGAGGGGCCGAATAATTTCTGGTTCCACGTGTTGGTATTAACATGGGTTGGGTTAAGCATGTTTTCTCACATGATGACCCACGGTTAGTGAGATTCTTCCTGAACTGCTATTGCCAGGCAAAAAATTATCTGTAAGAGAGGCTGACATTGTGCTCCTTTTCTCCTTTGATCTATGTTGCAATTTGGGTGCATTTTCTGGCTGGTTAGCTTCTTTTGAGCTCGATCATGCGACTCTTTCCTTGCAGATCACATAGAGCAGCAAATACACTGTCGTTCACTTGTCGAGTAGGAGGATCTTAATTAAATAGAAGGGGACCATTGTGAAAGACATTTGTACCGGTGGTCAACAGGGTTTGGTTTTCTCTGAAGTGCACTGCCAACTTAAGAATGTCAATAACTTGCAGAGGCAGGGGACCTCTGCTTCTTAATTGCAAGGTAACCGATGCCTAGCAGAGTTGTGTTATGTCTGCGATTGCGCCTCAATATCTGGGATTGCTCAGAGTTGTGGCGAGATAAGCCGACATTTTCAGAGGCTTATGCTAGTTTTATTCGTCTATTGAGTACGTGGGTTTGTCCTTAATTTAGTCGTTTGAGTTTCTAGTTTGATGTAATTGGAGCCACGCTGTGGTCTCGTGTAATTTTATTTCTTTATCTTTACTTTATCAAACTGAGTTGTTATTATTTTCTTAAGATTTTTGTTAAAATCCCGGAATGATTATAATTGTCCTCTGTATTGACTTTTTATTTTGACCGATTCTTGTATTTGCGGTTAAATACCCTTCGGTTATACGCATCTTTGCAGTTTCTTTCTATAGCTACCCCATTCAGGTTGGCACGTCCTCGTCTAAACTGAACCGTGCAAAATATTGCTTGCAGGATAACCCTCATATTTACTTAGAAGAACCAATCATCTCTTCCAATCATCAAGAAGAGACGTAACATTCATTTGGAAACGACTACGACCAAACAACAAAGATTACTCAAATCGTCGAAATTGCTATCCTATCAATTAAATGAGAAACAACATTAAAATCGAGCAAAATGCCACATCAATTATAACTCAGCTAAACTATGCTCAAACGCTAACAAAACAACTCAAAAGTTGTCTACAAATCACACGTTCGAAGCAATTATTTAAGCCATTCGCAATGTGAAACTCACGCAAAATCTTAAAATTCTCACTCCGATCAAGTTGTTGCTTTGAATGGACTCTCATTAAAACACATAGCTCTACAATGTCATAACCACAATTCCCATGAAATCCCATAGCTCAACAACTCAAGAAATTGGACATCATAACTCGAATTTCACAAAACTTTGAAATTACGTCCTAATTCCAAAGATTACTATGATTGGATGAATGAGAGATGGGAACACTTAACGGACATTGCGATATATAATAAATCCAATTCAGCTAATCATTCGTGGTGTACTCACAAAATCCCCTAAAATCCTCTCTTTCCCTTTTTTTCTTCTTTCTTTTCTTTCTTTTCCCCTTTCTCTTTCTTCTCTCTTCTCCGTGCGTGCTCACTTTTTCTTTCTTTTGTCAATCCTTTTATCTTTTTTTTGTGAGCCCTACTGACTCAAAAAAGCAACCATGACAGGTAGTGTTGGTTTTCAGGTTTCATTACCAAGGTATGCTCGCTTTTTTTTTTTTTTTTTTTTTTTTTTTGCCGCAGAAAAGTATGCTTGCTTAGGATCCGTGTGGTAATATTTTTTTTTTTTTGGTAAAGCATGCATGGCAATATTTTTGTTTCTCCTAATTTTTATTCTTTTGTTTCTCAGAACAAAAAATAAACAGAAATCCATTTAGTAAAACTTTTGTTTCCGGGAACAATTTCTCTATTTTTTTGTTTCGCAAAATAGTTTTGGAATAAAAACAAGAAACAAAAAAAGTAGCTTCTTGTTCCTGAGAATAATTTTTAAAAATAAACCAATTTTCTTTTTTTCTTTTTCTTTTGTTTCTCTCTCTTGCCGCGGCCACCTCCAACCTCCCGGAGCCATTGCCGAACGCCACTGCCGATGCTGCTATCGGCCGCTGCCACCGCCTCCGTCCGTCACCACTAGGGTTGAGCGCGGTTCCCGGATTACCCGGGAACCGGAACCGAACCGGAGGAGGGTCCGGTTCGGTTCCCGGTTCCAAGGGGGACCAGTTCCGGTTCCGGTTCCTTTTTTCTGGGAACCGGAACCGGTTACTTAGGACAGAAAAAGCTCGACCTTGGATGTTCTAGTGATTTGTATGTGATGTTCTAGTTGAAGTTTGGCTTCGGCCTCTAAATGAAAGTTGTAAAGGATTTCTTGGAGTATAACATACTCAAATTTGGGACAAAACAAAAAAGTATAAGTAGGTGAAATCGTTATTCTTTGGAAAGACCGGATCTGGAGATTTTGGGACCGACCCTTGATGAATGCATGGACTGTAAGGTAACCTTTTTGTCGAAATTTCACTTCGGTTTCTTAACAAAAGTTTTAAAGGACATCCTGAGGTACAATATATCAAAAATTTAGAGAAAAAAAACAAGAATAGGTAGGTGAAATCGTGGTCCTTTGAAGATGGTTAGATCTGGAATTACGGTACTATGAACAGGGATTTTAACCGTCCATATTTAATTATCTAGGACGAATTTGACTTTGATGTTTTCATGAAGTATCTACCTTATGATCTTGGCTATCACATAGTCGAATTTCATAATTATTTTTAACTTCATTTGGGTATTTAATCGGAAATTTTTATAAAACTGTGCAATATGATGTGTTCGAATCTTGTAAGTTGCAATGCGTGGACTATATCATTTTGTATGAGGTTCTTTTGGAAATGTGTTCTGTACGAAATATCTCTCTTCATGTATTCCCTACAACATATTTAAATTTCGTAATTTTTGTAGTTCATTTGCCTATTTAACCAAAAATGTTTCAAAAACTGTGCAAGTAGAGAATAGGAAAAGTAAATCGATTTTATCTTTTAATCCATAACGAATTGGACTACGATTTATTCATGAAACTTGTACCTCTAGGTCTTAAATACAACGTGTCCAAATTTCAGAATTTTCTGAGTTCATTTAAGGGTTTAATCGAAATTGTTTTCAAAACTTGTACCTCTAGACATTCTTGTTCTAGTGGTGTTTTATTTCTACTTTCTAGTTTGCTATTTGTTTTGAAATTTCTAATTATATTCTATTATTGTTGTGCAGTGCGAAGTTAATGTATCAAGATAACATGTCAATGGGAAGTTACCGTGTAGTATACGAGTACATTATAGTTTTTTTTGGTAACGTGCGCATATGTTATAGTTTTTTTTTTTTTTTTGGTAACGTGTGCGTACGTTATAGTTTTTTTGGTAACGTGCGCGTACGTTATATTTTTTTTTTAACGTGCGCATATGTTATAGTTCAAATATGAAAATAACAACAACAAAAAAACCTGTTGGAACCTGGAACCAACCCTAGAACCTGTGATAGGGTAGGTTCCGGTGTTCTCGGTTCCCACGAGTAGGTTCCAGCATTCCTCATTTTGAGGAACATGTACCGAGGGTAGGTTCCAGTGTTCAGACGAAACCGAACCGAACCTAGAACCACTCACCCTAGTCACCACCGACCGCCGTCGTCGGCCGCCGCCCAGGAGGTGGCGGCCGATGGGCTGTGCGGCGGCAGTCAGCGGTGACAATCGATGGCCAATGGTCGTGCAATGGTAGCGGCGGGTGGCGACGAGTGGCGGCGGCAAGCGGCAGCGGTTGGCGACAAGCGACAGCAGCCGGCGGCGATGGGTAGCGATGGGCAACGACAGCCGACGATCAGCAACTGGTAATCCTTGAGCAAGAATAAAAAACGAATAAATACAAAAAAGAAACTATTTCGTACCAAACACATTTCTATTCTTTTTCTATTTCTAAAGTAAAATTTTTATATAATTACCAAACACCTTATTTTACTCAGGAATTATTCCCGAAATAAAAATAGAAAAGAACTATTTCTGAAAAAAAAAAAAAAAAAATGTTATTCCCCAATCAAGAAGTGTTATCATACGTAGCCATAATGCCTAGCAAACATCAAGGTATGCTGGCATTATGTGCCCATGTATCTATGTTTATTAATTTTTTCATTTTATTTTCTAGTTGGAGCTGAATCAACTGGTCAGTTCTCCATTACCTGAGGTTTTCAAAACTTCGTC
Source organism: Eucalyptus cladocalyx (assembly GCA_017140615.1). Classification (NCBI taxonomy): domain Eukaryota; kingdom Viridiplantae; phylum Streptophyta; class Magnoliopsida; order Myrtales; family Myrtaceae; genus Eucalyptus; species Eucalyptus cladocalyx. The sequence continues at coordinate 35,458,174 of CM029517.1, read as the reverse complement.
AGCTTCCTTTTAGAACTCTTGGAACAATATAATTTATCCTGCGCATTTGCTTTCTTTATTTGCCGATCCCGGTAACTGTTGTGGATTTGGAATTGGTTCAATGTGCATTTCTGCTTCGATTGTTCAGGTACAATCACTTCGAGTTAGGTTAACACGTGTCCTCATCGATATTGGAGCAAAGCAAACTCTCTGCAGAAACCCTCACTTTGACTTGGTAAACTCAATCATCTCTACTAATGGTCAACCGGATGGAGCTTTAAGTAATTGTTAGTCCTAATATTTAATTTGGTATATTGTTGGGTCCTAATATCTAATTTGGGCCATTCAAATTTGGGCCATTCAAATTTGGGCGGCCATCTTGAGCAAAAAAAAAAAAAAAATTGGGCGGCCATGTCTCTTTACTTCTGCAAACCTCATACTCAACAATAGCAGCCATTCACTGTATCGGCAAACGTTATCCTTTCAACAAATTTTTCTCCTTGGAGGCTAATACGAAACATTTAATAATGACTTCTAGAGTACCATATGATGCTCGGATTTTGATCTGGTCCAAACGTTGTGCAATTCTTTTATGGTAATGATACTGCCGTCACACCAAAAGCCGGGACAGACGAGTCAAACTTCACTGTTCTGACCAGGAAATGAAAATAATTAGAGCAGGTATCAAAAGGAGGTGAATGATATCATTGCCTTAGAAAAAGAGAATCACTCAAAGTTCACGGCTGTTTGCAACTGGTGAGCTTCAGTCAATTGAATTTACCTAAGAGCTCCACATTTCTTCCTTCCGGTATTCTACTTGCAGATTTCATCTGTTTGTTATTGTGATTGCAGCTTTTGATTACTCTTCCAAACAATTGGTTCCAGTAGTTCTACAGTCCTTCCACTGATTCTTTGCCTTGCTTCCAACGTCTAGAGAGGCTAGATTGCATGCGCATGAAGGATTCGAATTTACATGTCTCTCACTCTGTTCATACTTTTTGAACTGGATACCACAAGATGATTCCTTTGCTTTTCGTTTATGCTTACACGAATCTCTGCAGTAATAGATTTGAATGATCTCAGATTCATAAAGGATTCGACTGTCTGAGGGAAAAAAAAGGTGAATTATGCGCAGATCAAAGAGTGTTACGTGATAGTTAAAGTTCAAAGCTAGGCTTCTGACAAGCAGTTGCTTGATACTTTACTTCAGACACTCGTTTGAGGCAGTAAGCTTTTGCAGGACTCTGAGACTGTGATCCCAATGGAACCCAGCTTCCCTGCATTCTCTTCCCCTGTTGACGGCTTCAAGGACGATAGCCTCACTCACCCAGCCATTTCATATCATTCTCGAAATCTCTGTAATGTAGTCAAAATCAGTGAACCTCCTGTTATTTCCAACTCTGCAGAAATGACCTCTCTCCCGCGCCAACCTGAGCTCAAATATAATGGACCATATCTTCCTATTAATCTTGATGGAGACCTGGTCCTTCCATCAACAAATAAGAGACCCAATTTAGGGATGATCTACTGTTCGACTAGCTCCAGTGAAAGCCCAAATAAAGGGGAGGAGTCTCTTTCCCTCTCAGTTCACAGCAACTCAACGGATCCTGTTCTTAAACACATAAATCAGATGCTTATGGAAGAGAATATGGAGGAGCAACCCTGGGTCATTCCCAACATCATGGCTCTATGGCACACGGAAAAGTCTTTGTATGATGCACTTGGCAAGAAATACCCAGATTCCCCCGAGCAAACCGAACAGGTTGATACCAATCCGGTCATTAACAGCTCAAGTTGGAGTCCTTGGGGAAGCAGCGGTGGTCAAGGCAGTAATGGTACTACCAGCACCAGCTCCAACTCTTTCCATCCTCTGGATCTTGATACACATGATGATCTGGAAGGAAATAATTATGCTTTCATTCATGCCCAAAGCCCTGGTGACGTGGTCTTGCAGTCTAACGCGGATGGCAAATTTCAATCCCCCATCAATTCTGTAAACTGCTTGCCTAAGTATGGGGATAAGTTTTATTACTCAGTTCCAAGTGAGCTCCTAACTGGACACATCTTCAACAACAATGAGTCTGTCCTGCAATTTAATAGAGGTTTAGAGGAGGCCAGGAAGTTCATCCCTAGCAGCATTCATATCAATCAGGAGAAAGAAGGATTGGCTCCAACCATCAGAGAGAAAGAAGAAATTGGCATCAATGGTACCAATCAGTCAGAAAATGGGTCAAGGGGGAGAAAGAATCATGAAAGGCATTATGCCATATTTGAAGAAGGGCGGGCCACCAAGCAATTGGCTTCAGACAACGAAGACTATGAGCTTTCAGATTTGCTTGAAAAGTTGTTGCTCAGCAACAAGAATGGGGGGCTTCTTTCATTAGAGTGCAAATTAGAGAAGTCAATTGAAACTAAGGACCTTCATGGTCCTAATGGTACTGGGGATCATATTAAGAAGAAGGGATACGAAAGCACATCGGACTTGAGGAGTCTTCTGACTCTCTGTGCCCAAGCTGTCTCTACCTATGACTTCAAAACTGCTCGTGAACTGCTAAGGCAAATTAGACAAGATTCATCCCCCACCGGTGATGGTTCTCAAAGGATAGCCCATTACTTTGCAGATGGGCTGGAAGCACGCCTTGCAGGCAGTATTGGTAGAAGTCAAGCTTTTCACTATTCAGTTATCGAGAAGAGATCGCTAGCTGATAAGGTCAGAGCATACCAACTTCATTATTCGACCTGTCCATTCACGAGATTCCAAATCCTCTTCTCAAACTACATGATTCTGAAATCAGCAGAAACAGCAAAAGTGCTTCATATTGTAGACTTCGGTATTAATTTTGGTTTCCAATGGCCAATCCTTATCCAAGAGCTCTCAAAGAGAACCGGAGGGATCACTAAGCTGCGCATCACAGGAATAGAGTTTCCACAATCTGGATTTCGTCCGGCTGAGAGAATTGAGGGAACAGGTCGCCGTTTGGCCAAATATTGTAAGCGCTTTCATGTACCTTTTGAATTCCAAGCAGTAGCATCAGCGAGCTGGGAATGCATCAGAGTTGCTGATCTCAAGATTCAAAAAGGAGAGGTGGTTGCTGTGAATTGTCTGTCTCGATTCGAGCATCTCTATGATGAGACAGTTGAGGTGAATTGTCAGCGAGATATGGTCTTAAGCCTCATCAAGAGTATGAAACCTCATGTCTTTGTTCATGGTATAAGAAATGGATCCTACAACGCGCCATTTTTCATAACAAGATTCCGTGAGGCTCTTTTTCACTTCTCTACTATGTATGATATGTTCAATACTACCGTAGATTCTGCCAATGCGCAAAGATTGGTTCTGGAGAGAGATTTCTTTGGGCGAGAAATTATGAATATTGTGGCATGTGAAGGCTTGGAGAGGGTTGAGAGGCCTGAAACGTATAAGCAGTGGCAAGTCCGTCTTAACAGGGTTGGTTTCCAGCAGCTTCCTCTGGATCAGGAGTTGATAAAAAAGGCTAGGGCTAAGTTGAGTGGAGATTACCACAAGGATTTCATGCTTGATGAAGAAAATAACTGGATACTGCTCAGTTGGAGGGGCCGGATAATTTCAGGTTGCACCTGTTGGGTGTCACCATAGTTTATTCTGAAAGCATGTTTTCCATCATAATAACCCACGATAAGAGATATTCTTCCTGAATTGCCAGGTAAAGATTATGTGCATGAGATGCTGAGGAGCTGCTCAATTTCCTGAATCTTCTATATATGCTTGCTTTATGTACCCATGTATCAGCCAGTTAGCTTCTCTTTGGATAATCATCTGATTCTTCCTTGCAGAACATAACACTATATCAAATGTTTCAAAGGTCAAGTATAATTGCTGTAAATCATCTCGACAGAAGATATGACAGGAGAAGGATCGTAGGAAAATGCCGTTTTGGGCACAACTATGATAGATAAAACTGATTTGGCAGGAGGGTATCAAACAAAGAGTTGCAATTGTTGTGTGGAAAACATCTTTATAAGTTTTTCGTTATACATGTAGTGCAGAGTCATCTCCATGAGTTTATATCTTGCAGAGGTACAGCACCTCTGCTTCTTGCCTGGGTTTTGGCGAAAGAAGTATGATGCAATTCTTTCTTTTACTTCTCTGAACCAGTGGAGCCGTTTCTTGGCTCTTTCGTAGTACAGCATTCGCACAAAATGCAGTGCAAGTGAACGTTCATTTCAGAGAGATGAATCTCATCTTAAATTGAGACTTTCCAACATCTGGGACGAGCTTTTGGCCTTTTCACTCTGCTATATCAATTAGTCTATCGACTTATGAAAACCTTTTTTCACGTCAAAATAGCAGCCATTGACTGAATCGGAGATGATATCCTTCAGGAACTTCTCTTTGGAGGCTATTATCAAACAAACATAAATAACCACGTTCCACACCTGATATGGTCCAAATGGGGTGCAACTGTTTATGGGGATGGTCTCCTCACTTGACACCACCATTGGACATCAACTTGCTGAAATTTTGCAAATCCCTACTTTACTCACACGTTTAGGTACTTACCGACAAAATAATGGAATTACTAACACGAAATTATTCACGTCTGAAAAACTGCTATCGCCACTCTAAAGTTACTGATCATGGAAATGATTTGGGACAAATTATGGAATGATGGAGCTGAGCACATGGGTTAATGTCTTCCCTTAATAAAAAGCAGGAATATGTCATTTCCTGTTAAGGAAGATTAGCTAAGAGGCATTTTTCTGACCTGGTTGACCCTCCATCATTATGCAAAAGTTCTACATAAAGATGTTGCCGTTCCACGTTGTGACAAACTCAGAAGCTGGGCCATTTCTCACTTTCGCACTATGGAGCAATAATTGTCTGACCAAAAAATAAAGAGAAATAATTGGTTTTACTTAATGTTTGATTGTATTTGCTGTGAAATTATATTTTGTTCGACACATCTTTGCAATTTCTTTATATAGCTGGCCCCCAAGTCAAGTCTACACATCATCTTCTAAACCCAACTACGGAAACTATTACAGGATAGCCCTCACATTTACTTAGTAGAACCAATCATCTCTTCCAATGTTCAAGATTGTTCAGGTATTGAGATATCATTTAATAGCTTAAGTTTTTAGATCAGCCACAAGCGGTCACCAAAATACTTGAAAAATGATGGAGCTATGAAGTTTGAACTAACGTTGGCTTCTGTTATCTAATAAACTTTGGGAAATATGAATTTATTTGCTTAATTATGCATAGCCGAGTTTCAGTGAAAGTAAGCACTGATGGATGCTTAAAAAAACTGGACCTGCAAATGGAATGTGGTCACCGAGGATTGCTCCTATGTCATTTCAAGAACCGATGTGCTAGTCCGCGCACAAAACCTTCGTATGGTATGAAGTTTGCCCTCTCAAGTCTCAGCTCTAATGAAGTTATGTTGGTTGTTTTTGTCACACCCCAACTCCTACAGGGGTAGGGGTAACAGGGCGGTCCTTCCACTCAAAGGATGTGGCCTCTAACCATTCGAATCCAACTCTCAAAAGTCCCTGTCGAAATCGCTTTCATTCTATTGGTCGCTAACTGAGGGACCTGAAAAGATTTGGAAATAGAGGGGTGAGCAACCACACACTTAATGAGTAGTACATATCTCTTCTAAGCAAATCGAGCAGCCACTATACATATATAAGTATAGAGTATTATCGAAAAAAACATAATCCAACTAATTATATATACATATCAAATCAAGTACGAATAATTTGTTTCAACAAAACTTTATACAATTCAGAAATACACATTTAAATCCACCATCACGATTCAAATATCAATAGTCAAGTCCATTGATTAATCTCTACCAAAAATCAATGGTCTATCCATTGATCAATCTCACATCTATCGACCTTTTGCTCAATACCTAACCATGATCACGACACAAAGCCTTGTGACAAGGCGACCAAGATCCCCCCTTGGCAAGGTCTCCACCTACAAAGCCGGTGGCTCGGCCCAAAAGAATATCCTAAACCCGATATGCATACCCACCAGCCCTACCACGGGCTCACAGCAATATTGAGCACCAAACTCATATCCTTCGATATCCAGAAATTCTATCCATAATTAATCTCATAATCCACAATGCATTTCATAAACCAACCATATAACATTTCGTAACTCAATTCATCCAATGGAAATACTTTTTTTGTAAAGCATTTCTCATAGCATTTCATAGATCAAATTCACAAATCGATATATATATATAATCTTTTGTAACATCCTTCATAAAACGTTTCTCAAATCATCATATAACCCATTCCATAAACCAATTCGTAAAGCGATGTGTCATTTCACAATACCTTTCGTAAAACCATTCTCAAATCATTCTTAAATATTAAAAGGTAATAATTGCCCAATCCAGACTTTTATGCGACAAACATGCTTCAATTGCTCGTATGATACTCAAATTTTTTCTCTTTCAAGACATGAATTTATAAATCCATAAAAGAGATAGCACCACTCACTTGAATATACCCCTAACCAAATAATAAATAATATATGTATCGTCGAACTCATGACCCTATCAAATAACCGAGGAAAAATGTTAAAATTAAATAAAACTCTACCTCAACTACGAAAAGATTAAACTACACCTTAATGCTGACAAAACGACTCCTACGCATTAACAAATCGCACACCAAAGTGATTATTCAACCCATTTGCAATGCAGGGTTTCGGCACACAACTTGATTACGCCGTAACTTTCTCCTCCGAATCCCATTCCAAATGTATTTATAGTCAATAGAAAGCCTTTCACACACACTACAAGAATTCCAACTTGACCACCCCGAAAATCAACAAAATATGGGCTTGAAGCTGCTGGACGCGCACTGTTTACTGCGTGCAGGAAATTTCGAAATTTTGTTTTGGACAAATCGTAAGCTCAAATCATGATCCATAAAATCCTACGGCTCTACAACACCCTAAACTATCGTTTTTATAAATATACATGACTTAATGACTCAAAAATCGGATTTTGCCGCTCGATTTTCCTGAAATTCCGAATTTGAGCCCTAAACCCGGAAAATACTTTGATTGGACGAAGGAGGGGCTTTAATCTTTTACCAGGTATTACGTTATGGAGTAGAGTCGGCTTGGCAAGGTGTCCGCAGCATGCATGCACCACCCTCTTTCCTTTCTACCCCTTTCTTCTTCTTCTTCTTCTTCTTCTCCTCCTCCTCCTCCTCCTTTCCTTCTTTCCCGAATTGTACATATCAAAATTGCTCTCAGTCTTCTCTCTCTTCCTTTTATCTCACGGTGGTCCCTTTTTATCCTTTTTTTTAATTTTATTTCTTTTTTTTTCCACTTTTGACTTTTCAAAGCCCACATCATACATATCAAAATTGCTCTCAGTCTTCTCTCTCTTCCTTTTATCTCACGGTGGTCCCTTTTTATCCTTTTTTTTTTAATTTTATTTCTTCTTTTTTTTCCACTTTTGACTTTTCAAAGCCCACATCATATATATCAAAATTGCTCTCAGTCTTCTCTCTCTTCCTTTTATCTCACGGTGGTCCCTTTTTATCCTTTTTTTTTAATTTTATTTCTTCTTTTTTCCCACTTTTGACTTTTCAAAGCCCACATCATACATATCAAAATTGCTCTCAGTCTTCTCTCTCTTCCTTTTATCTCACGGTGGTCCCTTTTTATCCTTTTTTTTAATTTTATTTCTTTTTTTTCCACTTTTGACTTTTCAAAACCCACATCATACATATCAAAATTGCTCTCAGTCTTCTCTCTCTTCCTTTTATCTCACGGTGGTCCCTTTTTATCCTTTTTTTTTTAATTTTATTTCTTCTTTTTTTCCACTTTTGACTTTTCAAAGCCCACATCATACAGTTTTGATATGGATGAAGAGATCCTGAAAATGCCCATTCTAATGAGGGCCAACGGGATTTGCTATTGAAACGTGACAAGTAACGGCATTCGTCAAATCTGAAACCAAGTTATGGGCAGCTTGTATGCAACTAGAATTTCAAGTGTCATTTGCTCAGCTGATTATGAGTAAAAGGGCAGTAGGGATGGGGGACGACGAACAATACTATCGACTTTCTTTAAACGTTATCACAAGGAATTCATACCTATTACAGAATGTTTTAATTTTTTCATAACTACTTTGCATTTTAAAGCATGTTTGTCTAACATGATGAACCTCAATAGGCGAGAGATATATACAAGAGAGGCTGGGGTAACGTTCATTCTCGGGTTTCACCTAAGTACGTTCGCATTATGTCTAGCAAAGAGAAGGTATGATGGCACTATGTGCGCATTTACTGGCTGGTCAGCTTCTTGTTAGATAATCGTGCGATTCTTCCTATGCAAATAAAATGAAGCACCTAATACACTCACGGGAAATATGTAAGGGTTGATTATAACGTGTAATATCTTGACCAAGTCAAGAGTGGTGGGGCTCAAATGAAAAAATAGAAGACAAAAGTATATCCGAAGTATCAAAACTTGGTATGATGGAACATTTAAGTGTTAAAAGTTATAAAAGTGACACTTTTTCAAAAATGGGATACTTGAGTGCCAAGTTTGGCGAAAGTTGCCGAAAATCCTACAAGATAATTTTTTAATGATATAACTCACATACATGTCCCGCTGGAAAGCTAAGTCAATGACAAAGTGTAATATATGAGCTTTGAAGAAAAAATAAAAAAGGAAACGAAGAGGTTTTGAAATGTCAACAAAAGAAGCTGAAGGAGAACAAGGGGAACTTCGGCTGTTTTTAAAGAGAGGAGAGAGGGAGGGCTTGGGCAGAAATGAAACAGGGGAAATAAAGAAACATAGGAGAGGAGAGAAAGAAGAGAGAAGAAAAAGGGGAAAACGGAAAAAAAAAATTGCGACACTCGCGATCTGGATGCCTCATCTAGCTGACTCACGTTTGTTTTGTAACACCGATAAGTGATCGAAGCCTTTAATCATATATTCAAAGGAATCGTCGCAATTAGGGCTTGAAATTTGCATTTCGTGGATATTTGTGCGGCAAAGTCAGATTTTTGAGTCATTGAGTTGCATATTTTTGTAGAAATGGTATTTTAGGGCGTTGTGAAGTTATAGCATTTTACGGATCGTGATTTAAGCTTACAATTTATCCAAAACGGAATTTTCAAGTTGGAGGCGCATTCTAGAACTCTAGCAAACAATAGCTTTGGACCTGATTTTTAGCCATTTTCGGAGATGTTTTGGAGCGGCTGAGTTGGGATTGTTGTAGCACATCAAGAGGGCTTTCCAAAGACTATAAGATGGCTCGAAACGGAATTTTGTAAAGGAAGTTATAATGCAACAAAGTTTAGCGTGCGGCCGCGCCTAGCAGACAACATACGATAGGTTGCCACTAGAGGTGGGCTTTTCTGGCGTGGAGGTGTTGTTTTATCGACAAATAAGTCTAGAATAGTCGAGTCATTCATTAGAATATTGTTTTACTTGGTCTTTTAATATTGTTTTTCGATCATTTGTTAGGAATTCAAGTGCGTCAACCCGTTTTACTACCGTAATTGATTTTTGGTTTTTCTCAGGTGAGTGACATTATTTCTTCTTTGTATTTTAAACTCATGTTTTAAAAAACATAGTGGATTATATATCCTATGAGTTGATAAGTAACAGCATAAAATAGGATCAAGTTATTACTATCATTTTTATTGTTTGAAAGAGAGAATTATATTTTGAATTCGATTTGAATAGTTGTTTGAAAATTATTTGTGAAACTCTTTATGAAAAAATCTTAAAACGTGTTGAAGAACTCTTTGATATTTATATATCAAATGTTTGAGTTGTGATATGACTTTACTAGATATTGTGTTTCATGGTTAATGCTCAATGTCTCTGTGAACCTGAGAGGTGTGTGGGTCTGCGCATATTAGTCTAGGATATCATTGTGGGACGAGCCACCGGCTAATAATAGGCAGAGACCTAACTAAGGGGGGAATCTTGATCATCTTGTCACAAGCGTTACACGTGACCATGGATAAACATTTGAGCATGAGTTGGTCAATGGACTGGACCATTGACATATGATTTGAGTTTGGTCAATAAAATGGACTATGGTTTGATGAAATTAATCAATGGAATAGACCATTGACACATGCTTTTATGAGATTTACTAATGGATTAGACCATCAGTGTTTTGGCAATTGTTTTATGAATATATTATGTTAAAGTAAGTTATGGTTGTGTTTTAAATGTGCATAATGATTTTTTAAACCGCTTAGAGGAAATGTGTTACTCATTGAGCCGTGATAGCTCATTCTTCTCATCTACTTTTTTTTCAAGTTTTTCAGCGAGCCATAAGTAGACGTGAGCATTCGTTTCGAGGAGGACTTTTTGTGGTGGGGACTTTATGGTATGAGTTATAAATGGTTGATAAGTTTGTGAGTTAGTTTTTTTTAATGAAGGTGCATATATTAGTTTGGTTGTTTATAGAAAACTTTGATATTGTATCCAAATACCATTTTTTTATCATATATATGTGTGTGCGCGTGTGTGTGGATGTATATATGTTGATATCGGGCTGATTTTTTTTGTTATGTTAAGACTATGTCCTTCGGTGAAAAGATGGCCGTGTCATGCCATTGTTCTTGTAAATCGAGATGTGACACAAAGAATTAAAATAACATCGTTTTTGTCTCTCTCTTTTTAATCTTAATATATTGAATTAAAATATTTTTATTTAGATAATAATTTAATATATATTTAATTATATATATATAAAAGAGGAGGAAGATGAGGTAGAAGGAGAGGGCTGAGCCCTCATCGCCGCCTCCCCACCATTGCGGGAAGGGCCAACAATAGTGGGGAGAGTGTCGGCTACGGTCGACAGCCCCTAGTTGAGCCATCATCTTCGCCTCCCCGACGTTGCGGGAAGGGCAAGCAACAATGGAAAGAGTGTCAGCCGAGGTTGCCGAGCCTTGGCCAAGGGTCGGCAATCTTGGCCGATCGACGATAAGGGTGGCAGCCCTCGTCGCCAATCAGTCGAGATCGCCAAGCCTTAGCCATTGTCGCCAGGGAGGCGGCGGCAAGGGCTCAGCCCTCACCGCCTGCAATCTCCATCTTTTTTTTTTTTTGGTTAAATAAATAAATTTAGTTTTAAATTTAATTTAATTAATTATTATATTAATTATCTACCCACATCAACAACAAAATAACTTCGTTTTACACTTGTCTCATTGGAAAATCACAACATCAGCATTTTGGCTGGATTTTTTTGTTGACATGTAAGTGATACATTTTGCTTCAAATTTAGCACTTAAATGTCACTTTCCTAGTTTTTGATACTTAAGTGTCCCTCCATGCCAAATTTTGACACTCTAGGGGCGCGAATGATAACCATTCTTGCCAGAAATTGATTTATGGAAGAGAAATAGATTTTTCTATTTCTAGATGAGTTTTTAAGTAAAAATACCCGTTTGATAACTACATAAAATTTCTACTCTAAAATATAAATTTGTTTGATAATGACACAAAATTTCTTCCTTTCAAATGGCGGCGACCGGCGATCGGTGGACGGTAGTGGTGGCGGCGGCCGGCGGCCGACGATCGATGGCAGCAGGTGGCGGGCGGCGTCCAACGGACAATGGTCGACGGCGGTGAACGATGAGAATAATTTTTATTTCTCATTCTACTCAGAAATAGAGAAGTAGAAAATTTTTACTTCTAATTTATATTCCAAACCTATTTTAAAACCAAAATCTATTTCAGAAATAAAAAAAAATGAAATAATTTATCAAATGGATTTTTATTCTAGAAATAAGTTTGGAATAGAAAATTTGTTTAAGAACAGAAATTGGTGGTTGTCATGCACCCCCTAAATGTTTGGCACTCAAAAATAGAGAGAAAAAGAAAAACAAAATAAAGGCTGACAAGTCAACAAAGGGAAAGGAAAAAGAGAAAAGGAAAGAAGGTGGACATTCACCATGGATGCCTCTCCAAGCCGATTCGATGAAAAACTTCTTATAAGTGCTCTCATTCCCTCATTCTTCCAATTGAGGTAGTTTTCATAAATAAGGCTAAATCAAGCTGCAAGGTCTAATATTTTAGCTATGGAACTTTGGGATTTCAAGGAAATGATGGATTATGACATTCTAGAGCCGTAGGTTTTGACGGAGGTCGTATTGGTGCAACATTTTGGTCAAAGTAAGAATTTTAGGGTTTCCATTCAAGTTCCGCATTGTGAACAACTTGAATAATTACTTCGAATGAATGATTTGTTAGCATGTGGATGTCATTTTGTTAGCATTTAGGTGTAGTTAAGCCGTTTCGTGATTGATATTGTGTTTTCCTTGGTTTTAACATTACTTCTCATTTAATTGCTAAGGTTACAAGATCGTTTGCTCGCTTAGCTTCACGTTCTTTGGTTTTTGACATTCCCAGGAGAGTAGTATTATTTCTTTTATAAATTTGTAAACTCAAGTCTTGAAAGCGATGAAGATTTGATGTAGAATAATTAAATATTGAATCATGTTTTCATCTAACAGCTTAACATTTTAGATCAATGGATAGTAGTCTCACAAAATCTCATACGATATCGGTGGAAAAGTCTCAAGCAAAGTCACTTTTGCATAAAACTAGTGCTGAACAAAACCCTTTGTAGCAGAAGAAGATCTCAATTTAACTTTAGGGCCCGTTGTTGGAAGGCACTATTGTCGGTGGCTGATACAGGAGGATTATCTTTGTAGTGCAGAACCAACACGATAGGCTTTTTTTTAGTAATACAATATACTTTAAGCAAAATGATGTCTTATGTTTGATAGGTCATTTCAATATCTAGGACTCAGTTGTGATATCAGCAGATGTGCTGGCAATTCTCTTTCTATTTCTCTGAACGAGGGAAATTGTCCGTTAGTTTTTCTGTAACAATGATATTGACATTAGCGATTTTGCAGTGTTATTTCCATGTATGTTTGTTTTACAATTTAGTCAATTCATTTTCTAGTTGGAGATGATTCAACTGGTTAGTGCTCTATCTTAAAATCACCTGAGGTTTTGAAAACTTCATCGGTTTCCTTTTGGAAATCTTGGAACAATATAATCGATCCTGCGCATTTACTTTAATTTTCCTCCCCAATTGTCCAGGTACAACAACTTCGAGTCAGTTTAACACATGTCCTCATCTATACTGAAGCAAGCAAACTCAATCATCTCTACCAATGGTCAACGGAATGGAGATTTAAGCTATTGTTTAATATCTAATTCAATGATAAATATGACTGCCTGGCGAGTGTGAAAGTGGGCTTTGATCCATGTTTGCACCAAGCTGAACCTGTGAATGGAGTGTGATTGGACCCAAAAAAAAAAACAGAGAGAGAGAGAGAGAGAGAGAGAGAATGGAGTGTGCAAGTCCAAGCATGCCCTCCTTCCTTTAGAAGTCCTCGAAGTGCATTTTGATTCGTCGACCTTGTGTATGTAGTTTGCCGTCATGGCAATAAAGGAGCGCTGGTTCTTGTGGTATATGGATTACCAATTCTGAGAAGGGGCAATAACATTCAAGAATGAAATGCCGCAAATTCCTTCCCTTTTTCTTCAGATTATGTTAGCTTTAGAAGTCACAAGTGTCACACCCGAATCCTAGCAGAAAAGAGGACAATACGGTTGTCTTTTCATCATAAGGATGCAGTTGCAATCCACCAAAATCCAACTCCCTAAAGTTCCAGCGATAACGCTCTCACTCTAATAGCCACTAACTGAAAAACCTGAAAAAAAATTGGGAAAAAGAGGAATAAGCAACCATAGTTCAATAAATAGTATATTTCTTCTAAATAGATCGGGCAACTATTATGTATGCACACAAAGCAATACCAGAAACTCATAATCCAAACTTGAGGTGTAAAATATCAGATAACGTATGAGTTGTTTTATTTCAACTAAATTTTGTACAAGTCAAAGATTATTTCCTTAGCAATATTAAAACAATACGATCAACAATCCAATCTATCGATCAATCTTAATAACTCACATACATCTATTCCATTAATTAATCTCATCAATTCACACGTTGATGGTCCATTTTATTGACCAATCTACACCTAGCAACAAAGCGACCAAGTTCCCCCTTGACAAGGTCTTCATTCACAAAATCGGTGTCTCGGACAAACGATGGGTGTGAACACTTATCAGGTTTCATGATGCGTAGATGATTTGACTTAGTAAGGTCCCTGCGACGCGAACGCGCTCTCTCTTTTCCCTCTCTTTCTTTCCTTTTTTTCCCCCTCATTTCTTTTTTCTTCCCTTCCGCACGCGAGCTCTCGGTTTCATTTATAGCCGAGACGCCCACTTTCTTTTCTTTTGTTGACCAAGTCTTTCTCTTTTCTCTTTTTCTTTTTTAAGGTGGGTCCCACCACCTTAGAGTTGGTCAACTAAAAAAGCCAAATTTACAACAAGGATTAAATAACTAAAACCAAGGGAGAGATTGATAAGAAAGCTTAGTATTAAAACCAATAGAAAAATTATTTTTACAAGGTTAGAGAGGATCCAAATTGGACGAATCTTTATCCGATTCTAGAACTGCAGTTATCTGTGACAAGCCCTTTCAACAAATTTGGAAGGATATGTCTCTTTGACTATTACAAATCTCATCTCAACTAGAGGTGATCGGGTCCAAGATGGGTTGATTCCAAATGTGACCCTATATCCTACCCTATTATAACCGATTTCCCTTTTTTGGACCATGTACTTTACCATGTTTGCGCTAAAACTTATTTTGGAACCTATCATGTTTTCCCGGTTCAGTTCTAAAGTCTACCCTATTTGCATTAGAACTTGTTTTACAATCGCCTGATTACCTATACAACTTCAAACTTTACATAAATAAACAAGAAAATAACAACTAATCATCTTAATTTGTGTTGAAATATTAAGCACACGCAATCAACAAGTACAACAACGTAATCCTCCTAATTTCTTGACTTCCAATGACTTCTTGGGCCCAAGCACTAGCACAACGATACCCGCAATGACGATGAGCTCGGGCACACCGAAACCCATCAAGGCATTGCAAGTCAAACCCCCATTCGCCCTCTAATTCCACCTCCTGGCCAAACCGAAACCATCGAATTGCTACCTTGGCATTGCAAATTAGCACTCTTGATGCTTCTAGCAAGAGAAGAAGGGTTGAAGAGGAAGGCGGAGGAGGAAGAAGAGAACATGAGCGAGGTGGAAGGTGGTCGTGGGAGGGAAGAAGGAGAAGCCTCACGTGAGCTCCCATCCACTTAATTCTTGACATAAGACATCATCAAACCCACGAATAAAAACAAAACAAAACAAAACAAAACGCACAACAAGCACAAGAAAGAACAACCCATGACATTCGATTGAAACTCCAAGAGAGAGCAAAACAACATCAAAATAAGGCATCGGACAAGGAAACCTAGATAACATGAAACACAGATAGGGCTTATTGATGAGGTTTTCTTTGTTGATGAGACAAAACAAAGTGAGAGGGTGTTGGCGATGGATGATGCGACCATGAACCAAAGAGGGAGGGAAGTGAGCGAGGAAGAGGAACGATGAAGGAGGAGCACTATGCAAGAGGGAAAATGCAGTTCTAAGATTAGAAATCAAGGGGGAAAAGATAGGATTTTGGACTTTTAGGCTTACAAAATCAGTTCTTAAACTAGTTCCAAAAAATCATGTCGGTCCAGTTCCCACGTGGGTATTTACTTAGAATCAAGAATTGGACAAGTTCAAACCGATTCACAAACGTGTTTTATGAGTGGACTAGTCTGGTTCCGAGTATAACTGGTCCAATTGCACACCCCTAATCTCAATAATAGCAACCATGCATTGTAAAAAAAAAAATGTCATCCTTTCAACAAATTGTTCTCCTTGGAGGGTAATATTAAGCATTTATTAATGACTATAAAAGTCCCATTTGATGCGCGCGTGGTAACTATTTTATTTTTGTTTCAAAACTATTTTTAGTTCCAGATTTATTTCTGGAACAGAAATCCTTTTGATAACATAACTTTATTATTTTATCTCTAGAACAAATTTTTAGTCAAAAATAGATTTGGAATAGAAATGAGCTATGAAGCACGGACACATTGCAGGTGCTTCCATGTTGTGTCCAACACATGTCAACGTGTCCGACACACTCAGACACGCGGTCAACGTGTGTCGGATTTTCCGACACGTGATCAACTTTTCTCGACATATTTTGACACGCGTGTCTAGAAGAAGATGGAGGGTGGAGGCGAGGGCGAGGGAGTAGAGGCGAGGACACAAGAGACAGCTAGAGAAAGAGCAGAGACCGAGGCAACCCAGAGGGCCACCATTGTGATGCTGTGATGGATCGGCAACAAGGCTGCAAATGCGAGGGAGGAAGGGCCGGAGGCAAGGCGATGAACAATTGTGATGAGGATCGAGAGCGAGCAAAGATCGAGAGGAAGAGGAGAGGAAGGGGTTGTGCGGCGAGGAGGAGGAGAAGGAGGGGGCTAGCTAGGGTTTTTGAGAAGGAAACTCAAAAAGAATAAAAAAAAAAAGGGGGATTATGATGGACTTGGCATGATTTTTCATTTTGGAGGGTGGGGGAAGTGACAGCCTGTCAAGTGGTGGAGAAGGGAAAGAAAAGTGAAATAAATTTGGGGGTGGGGGAAAGAAACAAGGGAAAGAAGGGAGTGGGGTTGTGGGTGGACCCCCAAGGGGACTTCTTTTTTAATCGGAAACATAAATAAATGAGATTAAAAAATAATTTCGAAAAATAAAAGTACCGAATGTTGAATGATAATAAATTTTTGTCATTGTAGAAGATCATGGATTTATTTAAATAAATTGATTCTAATTTCTAGTTAGTAATTAGTTTCATCAATAACTTTTGTTGAAGTTTGAAACATGTCTCCAAACATGGATACGCATTAACTATGAATATCTGTCAAATTTCCAATGAATAGATTTATTAATATTATTAATGTAAATTCATTGTAGGCTCTTTTTTAATTATATATTTATTTATGAATTTGAGTCAAATTAATTAAAAATTAAAATATTTGTTTAATATACAATGTATCCCAATATGTCGGAATTCTCTATTTTTGAGAAATAATGTGTCGACTTGTCGTGTCGTAATAAATCGTCATATCGCGTGTTGATCTTACTTAGGAAATGAGAAGCAAAAATTTTCCACTTTTCTATTTCTAGAATAGAAATAAAAGATAAAAACTTTTCTCATCACTTGTCCTCGCTACTACCCAATCACCCACTTGCCGTTGCCACCTGCCGTCCACCGCCCAGGACCGCTACCCCTCCCCTTCGCCACTAAGGCAATCAGTGGCTACCCCCACCATCTGCCGCTGTTAAGGAGAGAGAAATTTTGTGTTATTATCAAACGAATTTCTATTCTCGGAAACAGAAATTTTGTATCATCATCAAACGCGCATTTTTGCTCAAAAACTCCTCTAGGAATAGAAATAAATCTATTTCTAGAAATCAATTTTTGATTAGAATGGTTATCATTCATGTCATGACTTGACCTTGGGTTGAACCATATAGGGTTTAGCTAATGGATTATTAAGCTTAAGCTCATACTAATTTATGATTTAAGTTCAAGTTTTAGCATGCAAATGAATTTTATGTAAGAGTTGCCACTGATTAGTTTATAGTAGGTCAATTAGACAACTAAGTAAAATAATTGGAGAATTATTTTATTCCTACAAATCAAAGAATTTGAATATGAGAACTTGATTATACTAGATTTCTTTAATGCCCTTTTGGTACTGTTCCTTTCATGAAAAAAATGTTTATCTTGAATTCATTTTATTACTTCCTAACATGGACACAAGGACACGAGAAGTGTCAAAAATTGGCACAAATGGACACTTAAGTGTCAAAACTTGGCACAAATGGATACTTAAGTGTCAAAACTTACAAAAGTGACACTTAAGTGCTAAAATCGGATCAAAATGGATCAATTAAGTACCAACGGTGAGAAAATCTGGCCAAAACACGACGTGGCAATTTTCCAGCAAGCTTAGTGCAAAACGATGTCGTTTTGGTGCGATGTGGTAAATAATTAATATAAAAATTAATTAGATTAAATTTTAAAAAAAAAAAAAAGGAAAGAAGGAGGAGGAGGAGGGGAGGCAGCCGGCGGGCGACGGCCCTTGGCCCGGTCAGTGAGGGTCGGCGACCCTCGCTAGATCCGGGGAGGGCTGCAACCCTCGCCCCCGGATCTAGGCGAGGGCACGTAGGCCCTCACCATCGGTCGGCTGGGGCCACCGAGCCCGGGCCCCACCTTTCCGACGACAGTAGGAGGCAATGGCGGCAAGAGCTGAGCCCTTAGCCACTAGCTACCTCCCTCCTCCTCTTCCTCCTCCTTTTTTAAAATAAAAAAATTTGTTTTAAATTTAATTTAATTAATTTGTATTAAAATTCGAATTATATCAAAAAAACATCGTTTTTTTTTTTTTTTTTTTTTGCTAAGTCAGCCTTTCGGCAAGCCACGTAAGAGAGAAAATTAATATAAAAAAATTGCCATGTAGGATTTCCGGTAGGGTTCGTCGAATGTGACATTCAAGTGTCCCATTTTTCATAAAAAGTGGCACTTAAATACACTTTTGTAAGTTTTGGCATTTAAGTGTCATTTTGTGTCAAGTTTGGCACTTGGGTGTTCTTTTTGCCCCCTAACATGTGATGTAACCATGCGGGTATACAATTCATCAATTTAACACCCAATAAAAAATAAATAAATTACATGACTTACTTCATAGCAAGAAAGCTTCTACAATATTAACTCAAAATTCACACCAATATCCCTACATATGATTTGTAATTGGCACGCGGTTACTCAATCTTTTAAGATTTTCTCTTATTTAATAAAACCCAATCTACATGCAATGTAATACGATGACATACAAAAAATGTATTTATACTACATGGCACGCAACATGCAACCTAACGTGTAAACTATATGTTATGCGACAAATTATATAATCTAATAATGACGGGTAAATATTAAATAAAACTATTATAATATGTCTTATATAAAAATGTAATGACTAAATGACATGCGAGAGATGGCCTAATTCTACATGACATGTGCATGATAAATTTTATTTTTATTTTATTTTTAATTAAATTTCGAAATTAAAATTACCCAATAATTAAACATGGAATTTTAACTAAGAGGAAATCTAACATCCTAAAGCAATGTTTTTGGTATTTTTTATTTTTAAAATTCAGAATAAAGAAATTACCTAATCTAAACATGCAAAATCTAACATAAAACAAACAATATTCTAGCAAGAATCAAATCCTACTCAAATATTTTATTTTATTTTTGGGTTTTCTTTTATGGGAGCAAAATTAATTCAAACAAAGGTATCAAGAGCACAGCAACAAATCAGACAAGATATTATCCATGCCCATTTAATTTTGAAAATAAATTGACGAATCGCATCTCGAGCATGAGATCAGATTGGGTAATTAAAGGTAATTTTTTTATGAAATCGCGAGACATATCTCACGATGAGATCGGATTGATGATTTTCGATGAGATATTTCAAGCATGAAATTAGACTGTCAATCATATACACGTTACGAAATTAGAAAATAATCCCTAATTCAAAAGGCTTTTCGGGAAACTGATGCATCATTCAAAGATTTGAATTTACTCGCAATATTAACGAATTAAGTAAGGAAATTACCAAGTTAAATTTGGATAATATCTTTATCTATTTCTCAAATATCGTGTTAGAATTTGGACTCATAGGATGGTGGCACCGGCAATGGCTAACGGTGACACTCAACAATGGCTCGTAACGTTCAATGGTGGTAAGTCGGGGTTGATGGGGCTGACTCACAATTCATGATCGAGAAGAGTGTAGCTCGGTGGTTGCGGCGGCTGCAAGTCAATGGACCTACAAAATAAAAACTTGGCAGGGATCGCTCGGTTCAAGGACGAGCTCGGTTGCAACTTAGCTCGGCGTCAACGTTGATTGGGTGGCTCAGGAGCGGTGGTTCGCGGTGGGGAGAATAGGGAGTCTCGTGATGAGAGACGGCAACTCCAGCGTTTGTCGGCCAAACCGTGGGACTCGTGGTGATGAATCGCACGAAGGCAGCGAGCCTCGGTTTCGTTGGAGCTGCGTCGCTGAGACTTGACGCAGTGGCAGCTTGAGCATAAAGGGCAGTAATAGTCAATGATAAGGCGAAAGCTGCGAGCACATAGGGAGAGTACGTTCTTCGCCCGTGTCAAGCGAGGGACGTGAAAATCCTCCAAGTGGGCATCTTGAATTTGACCGCAAGGGAATCCTTGACCAAGTCAAACAGCACTTCACAAAAAGACCACAAACATCAATGTTGGATCGCCATTGCTGCCATCTCTCTCTCTCTCTCTCTCTCCAGTTTCTTTGCTCTCTCAATGGCTGTGTGTATCAACAGGTGTGGCCTCCTCTCTTTGTCGCGTAGTGAGTGGTTTTTATAGAGAAAGGGCTTGAACTAGGAAGGAAAGCCAGCAAATTTTATCTCCTCTATTTGACTCTTAAGATATTTGAAACATTCCTTTTTCCTCTCTTGCGTATCATGCATTTGAGTTGATTTCTCTTTAATTCCTGTTTCTTTCCTTTCCGACTCACACACAAAATCTCGCTTGACCATGCAATTTTTCTTGTCTCAATATATCCCCATGTGCAATATTCACTCTTATTATTTCGATATTTCATCCGAAATCTTTCAATTTGTCACGAAATATATCACTCAATGAATATATGAAAAATTACCAAATACTGGAAGAATTATACAAATCTTTTTTGAAATATCAATCTTCTAACCCGTCATTCCTTTCAAGTCGATTCCTCACTGTCAAATTAAAGCTCGTCCACCACCGCTACAACATGATGCAATTAATTGAAAATATAAACTAAATAATAAATGCTTCTAAAATTATATGCTATGCAAATTAATTTCAATATTTTTGTTTAGAGGCTAAAAGTTGATCCCTAGTTTTTTATGTAACAAATGAATGACTGGTCCACAAAATTTAGGTGTTATCAATTCATGCTTTTGATGTCTGAACTCTGATGTGGTCCACAGCTTTTGCAGCTGTTTTATGGAGCTGATACAGTCTCCACACCAATAGCAGGGACATATAACTTAAGTCAGCAACATTAACGTAAAAAATTGGCGTGGGTGAGCTGGACTTGAGCTTATGGGTAAATGTGTTTTCCCATCAAAAGAAGGTGAAGAGACGTCCTTGCATTATTCTGTATCTGAAACTGAAAAAAGAGAATCACTCGAAGTACAGGAAGTTCAGGGGTGTATGCAATGCATCTCGTGACTTGTGAGCTTCGTTCCATTGAATCCTCCTAAGAGCTCCACATTTCTTCCTTCGGTATGCTACTCCCAGTTTTTATCTGTTTGTCATTGTAATTGCAGCTTTTGATTACTCTTCCCAACAATTTGTTACAGTAGTTCTACGTTTCCTGTCACTGATTCTTCGCTTTATTTCCAACGTGTAGACAAGCTAGATCACAACTGTAGAACGATTCAAATTTTCGTGTCCCATTCTGTTCATGCTTTTGAACTGGACGCCGTAAAATGATTCCTTTGTTTTTCGTTTATAAGTCCCCAGATCTCTGTAGGAATAGACTTGAATCATCCTAGACCCTAAGGGGATTCGATTACCTACGAAAAAGGTGAATTATATGCAGATGAAATCGTCTTACATGACGGTTAAAGTACAACGCCAGGCTTCTCACGAGCAGTCGCTTGATACTATACATCAGACACTCATTTGAGACGGCGAGCTTTTGTAGGATTCTGAGACAGAGATCACAATGGAGTTTAACTTCCCGGAATTCTCTTCCTCTGTTGACGGTTTCGAGGACAATAGCCTCACTCACCCAGCCATTTCATCCCATTCCCGAAATCTCTGTAATTCAGTCAAAATCAATGAACCTCCTGTTGTTTCCAACTCTGCAGAAATAACCTCTCCGCCGCACCGACCCGAACCCATGTATTATGTACCATCTGTTCCCATTAACCTCGATGCAGACCTGAATCTTCCATCAAGAGATACAAGACCCAATTTAGAGATGCTTCACCATTCGACAAGCTCCAGTGAAAGTGCGAATATAAGGGGGGGCTCTCTTTCCCTCTCAGATCACAGCAACTCAATGGATCCTGTTCTCAAATACGTAAGTCAGATTCTCATGGAAGAGAAAATGGAGGAGCAACCATGGGCGGTTCCCAATATCGTGGCTCTACGGCACACAGAAAAGTCCTTGTATGATGCACTTGGCAAGAAATACCCAGATTCCCCCGAGCAAACCAAAGGGGTTGATACCAATCAGGTCATTAACAGCTCAAGCTGGAATCCTTGGGGAAGAAGAAGTGATCGAGGCAGTAACAGCACTAACATCACCAGCTCCAACTCTTGCCATCCTCTGGATCCTAATTCACATGACAACCCGGAAGGAAACAATTATGCTTCCATTCATGCCAAAAGTCCTGGTGACGTGGTCTTGCAGTCGAAGGTGGATTGCAAATTTCAGTCCTCCGTTAATTCTGTAGACAGCTTGCCTAAGAATGGGGATAACTTTTGTTACTCGGGTCCAAGTGAGGTCTTAATTAGTCCAATCTTCAACAACAATGAGTCTGTCGTGCAATTTAATAAAGGGTTAAAGGAGGCCAGGAAGTTCATCCCTAGTGGCATTCATATAACTATCGGTCAGGAGAAAGATGGATTGGCTCCAACCATCAGAGACAAGGAAGAAATTGGCATCAAAGGGAGCCATCAGTCAGAAAATGAGTCCAGGGGAAGAAAGAATCATGAAAGCCATTCTGCAAGGTTCGAAGAAGGGCCGGCCAACAAGCAGTTGGCTTCGTACAACGAAGACCCTGAGCTTTCAGATTTGCTTGAAAAGTTGTTGCTCAGCAACAAAAATGGGGGGCTTCTATCACTAGAGTGCAAATCGGAGAAGTTAAGTGAAATCAAGGATCCTCAGGATCCTAATGGTACTGGGGATCATAGTAATAAGAAGGGAAACGAGAGCACATTGGATTTGAGGAGTCTTCTGATTCTTTGTGCACAAGCTGTCTCTACTAATGACTTCAAGACCGCTCGTGGACTGCTGAGGCAAATAAGACAAGATTCATCCCCCTCCGGTAATGGTTCCCAAAGGGTAGCCCATTACTTTGCCGATGCTCTGGAAGCACGCCTTGCAGGCAGTGCGGGTAGAAGTCAAGCATTTTACTATTCAGTTATACAGAAGAGACCAGTAGCTGATAAGTTGAAAGCATACCAACTTTACTATTTAGCCTATCCATTCCTGAAATTCCAGATCCTCTTCTCAAACTACATGATTTTGAAATCAGCAGAAACAGCAAAAGTGCTCCACATCATAGACTTTGGTATTGATTATGGTTTCCAATGGCCAATCCTTATCCAAGAGCTCTCAAAGAGAACCGGAGGGGTTCCAAAGCTGCGAATCACGGGAATAGAACTTCCACAACCTGGATTTTGTCCCACTGAAAAAATTGAGCAAACAGGTCACCGTTTGGCCAAGTATTGTGAGCGCTTTAATATACCTTTCGAATTCCAAGTGGTAGCATCAGCGAGCTGGGAATGTATCAAAGTTGAAGATGTCAAGATTCGAAGTGACGAGGTGGTTGCCGTGAATTGTCTTGCTCGATTTGAGAATCTCTACGATGAGACAGTTAAGATAAACTGTCAGCGGGATATGGCATTAAATCTGATCAGGAGTATGAAACCTCAAATCTTTATTCATTGTATAAAAAATGGATCCTACAATGCCCCATTTTTCATAACAAGATTCCGCGAGACTCTTTTTCACCTCTCTGCGATTTATGATTTGCTTGACACTACCGTAGTTCATGACAATGTACAGAGGTCGGTTCTGGAGAGAGATGTCTATGGACGAGAGATAATGAATATTGTGGCATGTGAGGGTTTGGAGAGGGTTGAGAGGCCCGAAACATATAAGCAGTGGCAACTTCGTCTTACCAGGGTTGGTTTCCAGCAGCTTCCTCTGGATCAAGAGTTGATGAAGAAGACAAGGGCTAAGTTGAGTGGAAACTACCACAAGGATTTTGAGCTTGAAGAAGAAAACAACTGGATGCTACTTGGCTGGAGGGGCCGGATAATTTCCTGTTGCACTTGTTGGTTATCTTCAATGGTGTAATAGGTTTAGAACTTTCTAGACAATTTTCCCTCAATTTGATATTAGGACCAGTTGTTGGAAGACACTGTTGCCAGTGGTTAATAGAGGAGAGTTATCTATGTAATGCAGAGCCAACATGATAGGTCCTTTTGTTAGTGATATCATATACTTCAAGCAAAATGGGGGCGTATGTCTGATAATTCATTTCAATATCTAGGACTCTATTGCGATACTGGCAGATGTGCTAGTAATTCTCTTTTTATTTCTCTCTGAACGAAGGGAATTTTCTGTTAACTTTTCTGCAGCAGTGATACTGATATTAGCGATTTTGCAGTGTTATTTCCATTTATGTTGGTTTAGCAATTTAGTCATTTCATTTTCTAGTTGGAGATGATTCGACTGGTTAGTGCTCTATCTTAACATCAGCTGAGGTTTTGAAAACTTCATCAATTTCCTTTTGGAAATCTTGGAACAATATAATTGATCCTGCGCATTTGTTTTAATTTTCCTCTCCAGTTGTTCACGTACAATAACTTTGAGTCAGGTCAACACATGTCCTCAACTATACTGAAGCAATCAAATTCTCTCCGGATAACCCTCACATCGTCTCAGTAAACTCAATCATCTCTACCAATAGTCAACGGAATGGAGATTCAAGCTAATTGTTGGGTCCCAATATCTACTTCGGTGTATGGATTAATACGACTGCCTGTCGAGTGTGAAAGTGGGCTCTGATCCATGTTTGAAAAAAGCTGGACCTGCGAATGGAGTGTGATTCGACCCAGAAAAAATTGGGGGGGTGCAATTCCAAGCACGCCCTTCTTCCTTGAGAAGTCCTCGAAGCGCATTTTGATTCGTCGACTTTGTGTACGTAGTTTGCCGTCATGGAGATAAAGGAGCGCTGGTTCTTGGGGTATAAGGATTCAAAATGATCAGAATACCTATTCTTACAAGGGGCAATAACATTTAAGAATGAAATGTTGCAAATTCCTTCCATTTTTCTTCAGATTATGTTAGCTTTAGAAGTCACAAGTGTCACATCCTGAATCCTAAAAGAAAAGAGGGTGACACGGCCATCCTTTCACGAAAAGGACGCGGTCTCAATCCACCAAAATCCAACTTCCCAAAATTCTCTAACTGTCACTAACTAAAGAACCCGAAAAGATTAGGAAAGAAATGAATGAGTAATTATAGCTTAGTAAATAATATATTTTTTCTAAGTAGATCGAACAAC
Organism: Eucalyptus cladocalyx; assembly: GCA_017140615.1. NCBI lineage: Eukaryota > Viridiplantae > Streptophyta > Magnoliopsida > Myrtales > Myrtaceae > Eucalyptus > Eucalyptus cladocalyx. The sequence continues at coordinate 35,432,823 of CM029517.1, read as the reverse complement.
TACTATGTATCCATACAAAGCAATACCAAAACTCATAATCCAAACTCGAGACGTAAAATACATATCGAATAACATATGAGTTGTTTCATTTCAACTAAACTTTGTATAAATCAAAGATACTCATTTCCTTAGCAATATTAAAACAATTTTATCAATGGTCCAATCCATCGATCTATCTCAATAACTCACATATCAATGGTCTATTTTCTTGATTAATCTCATCAATTCATATGTTGATGGTCCAATCCATTGACTAATCTACACCTAGCAACAAAGTGAGTCCCCCCTTGACAAGGTCTTCACCCAAAAAAATCAGTGGCTCAGCACATAAGGAATCAGAATCCCGGTATGTATACCCACAAGCCTCTTAATGGGCTCATGGCGATATTAATACCAAACCCACATCTTCCAATACCAAGAATCAAATCTAGAATCATTATCACCAATTGAATTCACTAACAACATGCATAATATTTCTCCATTTTGTTCACATTTCACAAGACATGTCTCAAATCATTTCAAAATTCATTTCATAAACCTTCGACATTTCGAAATGCTTTTCTTGAAGGTTTCTCAAATCATTATAAAACTCATTTCATAAACCAGTTGGTAACGCAACACAAATATGTATCCTTTCACAATATTTTTCTCAAAACCATTTGCAAATCATTCACATGTTTTAACAAGTAGTAAATGCTCGGTCTAACATTTTATACAACAACAATGCCATTTTGTAACTCATACAATATATAATCCATAGTAATTTTGGAATATAAGTGTCGCGACCTTCCCGAAGGTGAATTACTCAAAGAAGGCTAATGGATTACTAAGTCCGAAGACTTGGCACGAACCCTCCCAAGTCCTACCAATTGCGACTTGATACTAAGAAATTAACCCATTTAAACATGTAATTATACTCAATTTGAAGCCACCACTAACCAATTAAGGTTGATTAGAAACCAAGTAAAGTATGGGAGAACACTTTACTTTTGCGAACTAGAAATTCAATAGAGACATGATTACACTAGATTAATCTAACGCCATTTCGGTATCTTTTCATTTTAATTTCAAAAATATTTTGCAAGAAATCTTGATTAATTTTAACCTAAGCTACTAACATGTAAAGGGTGGTCATGCGGGTGCACAATCAATAAAATAACATTTGATAAATCGAAGTGATAGATTGTAAGAAATTATAACTAACATTAAACAAAATAAACTACAACCTTATTAAGGTTTACTTTCTAAATAAAAAAAAACACTACAAAAATGTTGACTAAAACATGCATGACCTAAACATGATTTTTAAATGACATGACACCCAATTTTTTTTAAAAATATTAATTATATGCAATCTTAATCTAAATTTAATATGCATGAGTTTTACTTTAATGACATGTAAGATGTACTTCATATGACATAACTTGAACCATCACGATATGTGTGCAATCTAATTTACATGCTCCTAAATATGCTTGTGCCACATGATACGGAATGGATGATGTGGTAATTCTATATGCATGTTCTTTTTATGATTTTTCTTTTTTTTTTAAATAATGCAACTCCGTAAACTCTCTTTTCTCTTTTTAATATATATGCAACTTACGCTAAATAATAATGACATGAAATGGGATTAATTATGAATTAACCTATTGACTAACCAAGCAAATGACCTTTGTGTTTTCCTTTTTATTTTAATGACTTAATAATTTTTATTGAAAAGAAAGCAACATAATGATGCAACACTAATCTTTTGGCATTTTTTTATTAAAAAAAAACTACATGATAGGAATACTAAGACATTAAATCTAAAACGTATGACTCACTAACTAAAGCGCAACATATGGTGTGCATATTATGAAATCTATGTGACATAAATAACATTTTTTTTGTTTCTTTTTTTGTTTTATTAAAGGAAAATTATCATGATATTGTATGAATCTTAGAAATCAAGGTGTGTTGCTTTAAACATAAAGGCTGTGTTTGGCAATCGGGATAAAGTTCGGAATAGGATATGATTTATCCTATCCTATGTTTGGTGGTTGCTCGGGACATGATAAAGTTGGATATAAGGGGATATGGACAGGATAAAATTATCCCATGAAGGAAGTGGGATAAAGGTGGATATGATTTCTAATGTCATAATAGGAAAATTATTTTTCTCGAATAACAAATTTATTAAATTAACAAAATTGAAATTATATTTCAATATATATAATATTTGAATTCTAATTTAAGAAATTAAAAATAAAATAAAATAAAAATTTATGGATCTAAATTTTAGATATTATGATGCATGATATGTGATGTGCACGTAACGATGATGCATCAAAATATATGTCCTATTGATAATCCACCAATACAACTCATATCAATGACATATTATCTTAATACGAAACAATTACGCCAAGCAATTCGTAAATTTGCCATGAAAGATCGAAATAATCAAAAATCTAACCCGACATCTCGCGGCTCAATATTTTTTATTATTATGACTTAATATGACAAATTTCCTAATTGGATAATGATAAAATAAATCAAAACAAATCAAGTCAGAATCACAAACTATGAAACCAAATATTTGATCTGAATTTAGTCTAAAGAGATTACCTAGTCCAAGGCACGGACTACACAAAGGGGGTGGATCACACGGTAGGGGCCCCTCGGGTCGTTAATTGACTTGCTGCAACGATGTTTCCCCAATGACCGGCGTGGCTGGGCTAGAGTAGTGATGAGAAAGCGCCAACAGACGGTGAGGTTGCTAAATCGTTGCTGGGAGAATGCTGAGATAAATTGCTGGTTCACCGTGAATTCACAAGCACGACAAAGCTCTTTGTTAAAGAACCTTGACCTTTGACCGTGTTATCTTGCTATGGCTACTCCCAGGGAAATTTTCGTTGCACGTCCTCCTGTTTGTCTATCGAAGTGGGCTATTGCGTTGTTGGGTGATGGTCAGCAAACTTCATCGATGAAGGCGTGAGGGGAAGAATCCGTTGGTCGCTCCGTCGGGCACAATTACGAGGCACGGAAAGGACATGATGAGCATGAGAGTTGCTGACCGGGAGCAAGAACGTTGGGCTCCGTTCATAACGCTAGATCTTCACTGGTGCAGGTCGGCTTTGAGGCAAGACAAAACGACCGGACTGCTCGACGAGGGACAGCAACCGCGAGGAAGGGACTAGGCCTTGAACCTTCTCCAGATATTCTCCTTTCTTCTCAATGCGGCCGTGTCTATTGTTTGCAGCCCTCTCTCGCACTACAATTTCGTCCTCCGAAAATTGGTAATCTTCCCCCGCTGAAGCCTCACCAGCAGTTTGCCAATTTTTCTCTCCCCTTTGAACGAAACTTTTTCAGCACTTTGCCCACTCCTTTTCCCCGTAAAATGAAAACCTTTCACTCCCTATTTATAGACAAAAAAAAAAAAAAAAAAAAAATTGTTTCGTAAGTGAAGATTTTCCAAGATAATTGCATATATTCACTCAATCGCCAACGATCATCTTTCAAAAAGAGCGGATATGCTCAACAAGAAAATGGTTCAAAAATCTAAAATATTTTGTGAAGATTTTTCAAGATAATTCACTCAATTGTTGAAGATCATCTTTTGAAAATGCTCCATTATCCAGAATCTAAAATCTTTCTAAATCTCCCTCCACAACCAAATGTTTTATTTTATAGATTATTTCTTATCCTCAATTTTTTTAAAGATAAGTTTAAATATTATTGTTACCTAAATGTAAATGTTATGAAATGCTTAATGTAGTTTTTTATATGACGAACAAGTAAATAAAATAGTCAAAATTTAGGTGTCAACAATAAATTTTACAAACTCAAAGCAAAAATAGTATTACTCGTCTCAAATGCCTAAAATCAAAGAATGCAAAGTTAAATGAGCCAATGATCTCATAATCCTAGTCATTAAACAAGAATCGACATTAAAACTAAGGAAAACACTACCTTAATTACGAAACAGTTCACCAATGCTTCAAACACACACACACTAACAAATCACACACCCAAAGTAATTATTCAAGCCGTTCACAAAGCAAAATTCGTATGAAAACCCTAAATTTCTCACTCTGATCAAACTATTGTTTCTAAATGACTCTCATCAAACCTCACGACTTCACAATGCCATTAATCACAATTTTAATGAAATCCCAAAGCTCAAAATCTCTGAAATCGGATTTCGTGAGTCGAATTTCACGTAATTCTAAATTTAAGCCCTAAATCTGAAGTTTATTCCAATCGGACAAACAATGGATGTGAACACTTTCCGGGTGTCATGATACGCAGATGATTGGGCTCAGCAAGGTCCCCGCAGCACAGGCGGACTCTCTCTTCTCCCTCTCTTTCTTTCCTTTATTTTCCCTCTTTTCTTTTTCTTCCCGTCCTCACGCGAGTTCTCGGTTTCCTTCATAGCTCTCGGTTGACCAAGTCCTTCTCTTTTCTTTTTTTTTTTAATTTCTTTTAAGGTGGGTCCCACCACCTTTGAGTCGATCGACTAAAATGGCCAATATTACAACAAGGATTAAGTAACCGAAACCCTGGGAGAGATTGATAAGAAAGCTTTGTATTTAAACCAATGGAAAAATTATCCGTACAATGTTGAGAGAGGATCCAGATTGGACGAATGTTTATCTAATTCTAGAATTGCAGTTATCTGGGACAAGCCCTTTATTAGTCTCATGGGCCCAAATTTGGACGGATATGTCTCTTTGACCGTTGGAAATCTCATCTCAACAATAGCAGCCATTCACTGTATCAGAAAACGTCTTCCTTTCAACAAATTGCTCTCGTTGGAGGGTAACATTAAGCATTTGTTAATGACTATAAGAGTCCCATTTGAGATGCGTGATAACTATTTTATTTTTATTCTAGAACTATTTTTTGTTGTAAACTTATTTTTAGAATATAAATCCGTTTTGTAACACAATTTCATTATTTCATTTCTAAAATAAATTTTTAGTACAAAAATAAATTTGGAATAGAAATTAGATGTAAAATTTTTCCACTTCTCTATTTATAGAACAAGAATGAAAAATAAAAATTATTCTCTTCTCTCATCCTCACTACTAGCCAATTTGCCTACTCACCATTGCCACCTATCATTCACCACCGTCCCTCATCTGCTGCTATCACCCACTAGTCGCTGCCCCTCACCCTACATTGTCGAGGCAGTTGGTGGCTATCCCCATTATCCACCACCACTCGAGAAGGAGAAAATTACCATCATTATCAAACGAACTTCTATTTCAAGAACATAAATTTTATATCGTTATCAAATGCATATTTTTGTTTAGAGACTCATTTAGGAATAAAAATAGAAAAATTGATTTTTGGAACTATTTCTGTTCCAAAAATCAATTTCTAGTAGAATTGTTATTATCCGTGCTCTTGATGTCTCAACTCCAATGTGGTCCACAGCTTTTGCAGCTGTTTTATGGAACTGATTGCATCTTCACACCAATAGCGGGGACATATAAGTCAACAGCATTAACATAAAAAATTGGCGTCAGTGCGCTGAACTTGAGCTTATGGGTAAATGTGTTTTCCCATCAAAAGAAGGTGAAGAGACGCCCTTGCATTATTCTGTATCTGAAAAAAGAGAATCACTCAAAGTACAGGAAGTTCATCGGTCTATGCAATGCATCTCGTGACTCGTGAGCTTCGTTCCATTGAATCCTCCTAAGAGCTCCACATTTCTTCCTTCGGTATGCTACTCGTAGTTTTTATCTGTTTGTCATTGTAATTGCAGCTTTTGATTACTCTTCCCAACAATTTGTTGCAGTAGTTCTACGTTTCCTGTCACTGATTCTTTGCTTTATTTCCAACGTGTAGAGAAGCTAGATCACAACTGTAGAACGATTCAAATTTTCGTGTCCCATTCTGTTCATGCTTTTGAACTGGACGCCGTAAAATGATTCCTTTGTTTTCCGTTTATAAGTCCCCATATCTCTGTAGGAATAGACTCGAATCATCCTAGACCCTAAGGGGATTTAACTATCTATGAAAAAGGTGAATTATATGCGGATGAAATCGTCTTACATGACGGTTAAAGTACAACGCCAGGCTTCTCACGAGCAGTCGCTTGATACTATACATCAGACACTCATTTGAGACGGCGAGCTTTTGTAGGATTCTGAGACAGAGATCACAATGGAGTTTAACTTCCCGGAATTCTCTTCCTCTGTTGACGGTTTCGAGGACAATAGCCTCACTCACCCAGCCATTTCATCCCATTCTCGAAATCTCTGTAATGCAGTCAAAATCGATGAACCTCCTGTTGTTTCCAACTCTGCAGAAATGACCTCTCTCCCGCACCGACCCGAACCCATGTATTATGTACCATCTGTTCCCATTAACCTCGATGCAGACCTGAATCTTCCATCAAGAGATACAAGACCCAATTTGGAGATGCTTCGCCATTCGACAAGCTCCAGTGAAAGTGCGAATATGAGGGGCTCTCTTTACCTCTCAGATCACAGCAACTCAATGGATCCTGTTCTCAAATACGTAAAGTCAGATTCTCATGGAAGAGAAAATGGAGGAGCAACCATGGGTGGTTCCCAATATTGTGGCTCTACGGCACGCAGAAAAGTCCTTGTATGATGCACTTGGCAAGAAATGCCCAGATTCCCCCGAGCAAACCAAAGGGGTTGATACCAATCAGGTCATTAACAGCTCAAGCTGGAATCCTTGGGGAAGAAGAAGTGATCGAGGCAGTAACGGCACTACCATCACCAGCTCCAACTCTTGCCGTCCTCTGGATCCTAATTCACATGAAAACCCGGAAGGAAACAATTATGCTTCCATTCATGCCAAAAGTCCTGGTGACGTGGTCTTGCAGTCGAACGTGGATTGCAAATTTCAGTCCTCCATCAATTCTGTAGACAGCTTGCGTAAGTATGGGGATAACTTTTGTTACTCGGTTCCAAGTGAGGTCTTAATTAGTCCAATCTTCAACAACAATGAGTCTGTCGTGCAATTTAATAAAGGGTTAGAGGAGGCCAGGAAGTTCATCCCCAGTGGCATTCATATAACTATCGGTCAGGAGAAAGATGGATTGTCTCCAACCATCAGAGACAAGGAAGAAATTGGCATCAAAGGGAGCCATCAGTCAGAGAATGGGTCCAGGGGAAGAAAGAATAATGAAAGCCATTATGCAAGGTCCGAAGAAGGGCCGGCCAACAAGCAGTTGGCTTCGTACAACGAAGACCCCGAGCTTTCAGATTTGCTTGAAAAGTTGTTGCTCAGCAACAAAAATGGGGGGCTTCTATCACTAGAGTGCAAATCGGAGAAGTCAAGTGAAATCAAGGATCCTAAAGATCCTAATGGTACTGGGGATCAAAGTAATAAGAAGGGAAACGAGAGCACATTGGATTTGAGGAGTCTTCTGATTCTCTGTGCACAAGCTGTCTCTACTAATGACGTCAAGACTGCTTGTGGACTGCTGAGGCAAATAAGACAAGATTCATCCCCCTCCGGTAATGGTTCCCAGAGGGTAGCCCATTACTTTGCCGATGCTCTGGAAGCACGCCTTGCAGGCAGTGCAGGTAGAAGTCAAGCATTTTACTATTCAGTTATCCAGAAGAGATCAGTAGCTGATAAGTTGAAAGCATACCACCTTGAATATTCGGCCTGTCCCTTCCCGAAATTCCAGATCCTCTTCTCAAACTACATGATTTTGAAATCAGCAGAAACAGCAAAAGTGCTCCATATCATAGACTTTGGTATTAATTATGGTTTCCAATGGCCAATCCTTATCCAAGAGCTCTCAAAGAGAACCGGAGGGGTTCCAAAGCTGCGAATCACGGGAATAGAACTTCCACAACCTGGATTTCGTCCCAGCGAAAAAATTGAGCAAACAGGTCACCGTTTGGCCAAGTATTGCAAGCGCTTTAATGTACCTTTCGAATTCCAAGCGGTAGCATCAGCGAGCTGGGAATGTATCGAAGTTGCAGATCTAAAGATTCAAAGTGACGAGGTGGTTGCTGTGAATTGTCTTGCTCGATTTGAGAATCTCTACGACGAGACAGTTGAGATAAACTGTCAGCGGGATATGGTATTAAACCTGATCGGGAGTATAAAACCTCAAATCTTTATTCATGGTATAAGAAATGGATCCTACAACACGCCATTTTTCATAACAAGATTCCGCGAGGCTCTTTTTCAACTCTCTGCGATTTATGATGTGTTTGACACTACCGTAGTTCATGACAATGTACAGAGGTTGGTTCTGGAGAGAGATGTCTTTGGACGAGAGGTAATGAATATTGTGGCATGTGAAGGTATGGAGAGGGTTGAGAGGCCCGAAACATATAAGCAGTGGCAACTTCGCCTTACCAGGGTTGGTTTCCAGCAGCTTCCTCTGGATCAGGAGTTGATAAAGAAGGCTAGGGCTAAGTTAAGTGGAAATTACCACAAGGATTTCAAGCTTGAAGAAGAAAACAACTGGATGCTACTTGGTTGGAGGGGCCGAATAATTTCCGGTTGCACCTGTTGGTTATCGGCATAGGTTATTCCAAAAGCATGTTTTCTATCATAATAAGCCATAACAAGAGAGATTCTTCCTGAATTGCCAGGTAAGCATCATGCACGAGAGACACTGAGGTGCTGCTCATTTACCTATCTCATCTATATATGCTTGCTTTACATTTCCGTGCATCAGCATGTTAGCTTCTGTTTGTATAATGATTTGATTCTTCCTTGCAGATCATAAGAAGAAACCAACACAGTAGAGTCAAATCTTTTGAAGGTCAAGTGGAATTGCCATAAATCATCTCAACAGAAGATGTTCCAGGAGGAGGATCTCAGCCCAATGCTGTTTGGAGCAGAACTACGATAGATAAAACTTATTTAGCAGGCGGATTTCAATCAAAGAGTTGGGGTTATTTTGTGGAAGACGTCTTTATCAGTCTGTGTTATACATATATGGTGCAGTGCCAACTCCATAAGTTTCTATCTTGCAGAGGCATATAACCTCTGCTTCTTGCTTGTGGTTTGGGTGAAAGAAGTTCGATGCAATTTTTGCTTTACTTCTCTGAACAAATGGAATCGTTTCTTGGCTCTTCCATAGCACAGCATTGGCATTAGATTAAACAATTTCTGTTATTTTAGTTTTTTTTTTGTCAGTCATGTATCTTTGCTATGAGTTCAGCTGTTTCATTTTCTTAGGCTGACTTGATTGCCTTTATCTTGAAGTAAAATGTAAGTCTTTGATTTACTTTCACAACCTGACCTCCTAATGTTATGGACAGCCTTTTCTTGGAACTTTTGGAATCATGTACTTCATCTCCTCCGTGTTTAAATCATTTTCACCGATTCTTGTAACTGGAGCGAACCTCTTACTGGTTCAACGTGTCTTTCCGCTCATTTGGGTTTCAAGAAAATCATATTTTACAGCTGCCCTTGAGTTCGATTGTCACATGTCCCTGTCCATCCTTAAGTAAGCAACTGCTTCCAATCATCACTTTCACAGAAACTCAGAAGCAATCATCTTTGACAAGGCCAAGTACCAATGAAAGATAATGGAGCTTTGACCTAGAGTCGGTCCTTATATCGGATTAACTAATGGAAGATACGACCTCAAACGGTTAGATCCACTGGGTCAAGTTCCAACGTAAGTAGGCTGCAGTCCATGATTTGAGCATAACGGGGTAGATGCCTTCAATTTCACTACCCGAAGCACAACCCAGAAAAATGAGATTCAGTCAGTGAGGGAGAAGTCTATACTAGTGCAAGAATCAATGCCATTTCAGATTCCAGATTTCTTGAAGTGCTGATCTGTTTCTTGTTGACTGGATTAATGAAGTTTGCAGTCCTTAAGGGTATGTTGGTCATAACTACTTGTGAGACATGGATGCACTGCAAACAAGACTCCGAAAATGCCAATTCTGATGAGGGCCAACATGATTTCCAATTGAAATGTCACGTGTGAGGGCACTGGTAAAATCCGAAAAGCAAATTCGAGGTTCTCGCATGTATCAAGAACATCTCAATAAGTAGGACATAGTAATTATTCCAATGAGGCAAACATTCAGTACGCTTAAAAAGAAAGATTCAGCCAAAATGATTACTCATTAGTTGCCTGGTCCCAAGATTTTCTGCAGATGAGACTTTCCTAGAATCCAGCTTAGTGTGCTGCAAGATTTGCAATTTCCTACTGATTGTTCGACAAAGTCAATCTCATCTTGCTGGTACAATTTCTAATCGACTTCCTCCTCCTGTTATTGCTGGTTTTGAGAACCATAAGAGTTAAACATCATAAAAACATCAAGAATGAGATACGAAGGCAACTTAGTAAGCGTAAAATGTACTGCAAGAGAACAGTCATTTCAGAAAGGATGAATCGAATATGGGTGGATATTCTATTGACATAACGAAAACCTTTTAGGCCTTAAAATAGCAGCCATTCACTGAATTGGGAAAAATTATCATTTTGGAATATTTTCCTCTTTGGAGGCTATTATCAAATAAATATTAGTAAGCACAACGATTTGACATTTCAGCCAAATAAAAAAAATATAATAATAATAATAATAATAATAATAAAAACAAAAAAAAAAAAAAACAAAAAGTTCCACATCTGACATGGTCTAAATGTGGTGCATCTGTTTATGCGGATGGTCCTCACTTGACACCAACATTAGAGATCAACTTGCTAACAAATTTTGCAAATTCTTAGTGACAATATATGAAAATAATGGAATTTACTAACATGGAACCATTGACAGTCTGAAAATTTACGATCACTGCAATAAATTTATCGATAGGGAAATTATATGGGACAAAATATTGAATGATGGAGCTGAGCACGTGCCTTTCCTTAATAAAAGATAGGAACATATCATTTCCTCTTGAAGCAAAAGCGGATTAGGGAAGAGGCATTTTCAAATCCTGGTTGGCCCTCCATCAATTATGCAAAAATGCTACAAAAAGATGTTGCCATTCCACGCGGTGACAAACTCAGAAGCTACGGAGCCATTTCTCAATTTAGCAACAAGGAGCAATAATTGCCCGGCCAAAAAATAAAGAGCAATAATTGTTATTAGCCAACGTTTGATTGGATATTTATCATTCCAGTTCCGAAAGGGACGCGATAGCTTGCTCTTCGCTTGTAACTCAGACACCGGCGGCTCCCGGTTACTCTTTAACAAAAGGATGGAAAATAGCGTGTGCAGGGCTGGTCCAAAAGGATGGGTCATACAACAAGACTATGAGAATAAAACCCTAATTGATGGTTGAAAGACAAACGACTTTTTGACATTTTCAAATTCAGGTGTGGAAAAAAAAAGGACGGGGTGGGAAGATCAAGAAAATCTCTCTGACCGAGGGTGCATGTGCAGGCGGAATCAAGAAGATGCTCATAGGTCATCAAAGACCAAAAGGAAAGGCAAAACACAAGACCAATTAAATAAAGAGAGGGAAAGGCATAGATCTGCACAGTAGATTGTCAGCATCAATAACCCCCCACTATCTTCAAAAGTTCTCTGAATTGGGTCTGAAAAGCCTCAGGATTTGCTTATCCAATCTTGCTCATTAAGTTTCAGATTAAATTAATCATAGTTGAGATGTGACGAAGCAAGTGGGTGAAAGGGAAAGCCATGAAATTATGGAGCAGTAGCAGGAAGAATTATTATCTTTCGATATCTACCTATGATCTCTCCTTTACCTACCTAAGTTTCCAGAGCATCTCACGGTGCGTTCACACTTGAACAATAATTGGTCAAATATCTTGATCGTCAAGAAACTTTTCTCTCTCTCTCTCTCTCTCGGTCGCGCGTACAGGTATTTCGCACACCGATACATAGAAAATTCAAGACAGTCACCCGAGACAAAAGTCAATTGTTTTATTCATATCCCCACACAAAAACATCAGCATCACCAATCACTGACTGGCTTATATCGCCGAGGGTAAAAACCTGTGAGCATAGAGAGGTGGCGGCTTTCTTTGTCTCACTTTTGAGATGTTTCCTTGAAGTTTCTGTACACCTTGGGGTGGCTTTCTGTCGTTATTGTCTTCCCCTCCCCTCGTTTCCTCTACCTCGTGAGGGGGTATATAACTCAAATATCAAGCCTTTCACATTAGTCAATAGGCTTCACTTTGTCCTTTCAGTTTCAGCACGGTATATTCTCTTGCTTTCTCAAGGTATTCCTCTCTCTCTCTCTCTCTCTCTGTTTTTTCTTTTATGATGAAAGTTTGATCGTTCCTGTTCCTCCGTTTTCTTCTTTTTCGGGGGAGTTGATCTTAATCTGCGGGTTTTGTGTAGAGTGTTGGCAATATTATGTGATGTCTGATTCACTTGATTGCTTGAATTTGTCTGCTTTTACCCTTCTGCTTAGTGTTGGTGTAGGCGTTGTTGACTTGGCTTCACTTGCCGTGTTTTTGCTTCTGTGTAGATACTGAGTTTTTCCCTTGTTTAACCAAACATTCAGGGGACGATTTTGCAAACCTGACCCCCGAAAATTTGGAAGGTTGATTGCAGGGAGAGAGAAAGAGGAAAAAAGGGGAGGGCCTTCTATTCACTTTTTTTCTTGCCCTTCTTCTTTTTCTCAATCATTTGCAAGCCATCGTCTTCTGGGTTTTTCTGGGTTAGGTTACTATGGAATCCCTTCTCACAGAACATTCTAGTTCGTTGAATGGGTTTAAGTTTGACCACAGATCGATTTCGATCCACCCAAATTGTAATCTCATTAATGGGTTCAAACGTGATGCCGAACCCAATAACCCCGTTTCCAGTGCATCTAGCTCGGAGGTGGAATCCCCAGAAGATAGTGATACCTCCAATTCGATTCTCAAGTTCATAGGGGAGATGCTCATGGAGGAGGACTTGGAGGAGAAAAACTGCATGTTGCAGGATTGCTTGGCCGCCCTCCAGGCCGAAGAAAAAAATTGGCGTGATGTCCTCTACCAGAAGGATACCCCTTCTTCATCAGAACATTCATCGCCTTCCCTTAATCAAAACTTCATGAGTAGATATTATTATTATTCCCCTGAAAATAGCAATTCCGATGGTTGTTACAACTGTGCGGCTGTATCAAACCATGTTAAGTTCAATGGTGCTCATGAGCAGGGTAATTGCAATGCCTCTTGTGCTGCTGTGATTGATTCTCCTTCTAGCTCCTATCTGGATCTTGACTCATATAGTGGAATACAAGCAGCTAATGAGCTCCTTTTAAGTCGGACTACTGATATACTTGGTGTGGGGAGTAATCGGGCAGTGTTTCTGGAACCAAAAGAAGTAGTTGATCATACTGGGTCGGAGGGTGAGGGAAGTCAATGTTCTCCCAACAGGGAAAAGAAAAGTCACGGACGGGAAGATGAAGAGTACCAACAAGGAGGACGAAGTAACAAACAGTCAGCAATTTTCGTGGAAGAAGAGTTTGATGAACAAACAGCTTTGTTTGACAAGGTCTTGCTTTGTCAAGGTGGAATAGGTGACCAATTATGCCCTCTTTACGATAACCCAGAAAAGCAAGAAAATGAAGAGTTGTCGCGGAATGTTCCTACAAAAGGATCCAGTGGTAGCAGCAGCAGCAGTAGCGGCAACAGCAGTGGCAAAACATCACGAAGGAGGAAAAAGGGGAGTGGTGGGGATATGGTGGATCTGTGGACCCTTTTGACTCAATGTGCACAATCTGTGGCAAGCAATGATCATCGAAGTTCACATGAACTGCTCAAACAAATCAGACAGCATTCTTCTCCCTATGGCGATGGCACCCAAAGGCTGGCCTATTATTTCGCCAATGGCCTTGAAGCACGTTTAGTAGGCACAGAGACGCCATCCTATTCGGCGCTCATAGGTAATGGCGCATCTGCTGCCGAAATCCTCAAATCCTACCAGGTCTTCGTCCAAGCGTGCCCCTTTAAAAGGATGTCAAATTTCTTTGCAAACAGGACAATCATGAAAAGGGCTGAGCAAGCACGCAGTCTTCACATTATTGATTTTGGCATTCTCTATGGCTTCCAATGGCCCTGCCTTATTCAACGTATCTCGAGAAGACAAGGTGGCCCTCCCAAGATCCGCATGACGGGTATCGAGTTCCCACAACCTGGGTTTAGACCATCGGAGAGGGTCGAGGAAACTGGGCGACGATTAGAGAAGTATGCCAAGAGATTCAACGTGGACTTCGAGTACCAGGTGATTGCGAAAAAGTGGGAAACCATCCAATTAGAGGATCTGAAGCTTGAAGGAGACGAGATGACTGTGGTCAATTGCTTGCACAGGTTGAAGAACCTGGCTGATGAATCAGTGCTGATGAACAGTCCGAGGGATGCAGTTTTGAATCTGATAAGAAGGATTAACCCGGATATATTCGTCCATGGGGTGGTCAACGGCTCCTATAATGCTCCTTTCTTTGTCACGAGGTTCCGGGAAGCGCTGTTTCATTTCTCTTCGCTGTTTGATATGTTTGATGTGAGTTTGCCTCGGGAGGATCCCCAGAGGATGCTCTTTGAGAAAGAGGTATTTGCCAGAGATGCGACGAATGCCATCGCATGTGAAGGTTTTGCCAGGGTCGAGAGGCCCGAGACATACAAGCAATGGCAGATTAGAAACATGAGAGCAGGCTTTAGGCAGATTCCGTTGGATGATGAGATATTTAGGAAAGTAAAGAAAACAGTAAAGGTACAGTACCACAGGGATTTCATCGTAGATCGGGATGGATGCTGGATGCTCCAGGGATGGAAAGGTAGAGTGATCCATGCACTCTCGTGCTGGGTACCCGCTTAGGTATTGGGGCTAGAATAGTGTGTGCTTTTAAAGTATATTTGTATCTATTCTTTATAGATAGTGTTTTGCTACGAAAAGTGATGCCATGTAAATCCTAGTTCCTTATTGCAGGGCCTATTGCAGAATATTTGAGCAGATGTAATGTAAAATAGCTTCTTCATTTTCATTTCAAGCTAAGGACAAGACTATCGTGATCGTTTGTTCTCCTAACATGTGATTCAGGATATATTTCATGTTTTCGTCAGGTTTTTGGCTTCGACCCTTTCATTCTCCTCACGACATTAGCTCACCTAGACAGTATAACGAACGGGAAGGAAGATGGGATTGGTCTAATGGATCTTTGCTTCATTTTAAGAGCCCTCAATAAAGCCAATCGAAGGAACGCTTTCGAGGCCTTCTCATTCGTCCATACTAAGCCCAAATCTGGTAGAAGTAGATAAAGCAAATGATCAGGCCACGGTGCTTTAACGACATACCCCAAATACCACATCTCGAATAAAGTCAATAGTTTAGCCAATATCCACAATTTAAGTATTTTGAGGGAAGACAGAGATGCTTAATTCTCTGCATTTGATTGACCTCTCTCTCTTCCTGTTTCAGAAAACCATGATAGAATTACAGAGCAATAGGGCAAAGAAATTCTATAAAGTAGAGATTTGGCATTACACCCTGCGCAAACAAAAGGTACTCAATTCTCTTTTGGCCACATAGACGGTTCTGTTCAAAAGCATCCAGGGGGTGTTTGTCTGTGGGTGAAGAGAGAGAGTGACCCAAAACATTTGCTTCTTTTTGGGTTTCACAATGCTTACGACTACGACAAGAATACAACTGCGCTTTAATTCTACCAATCAAGAGACAGAGACGGGGGAACAACAAAATCAATGAGCATCATAAGACAATACTTCATATATTCTTATTTTTCTTCTTGACCCTTAGATCGTCTCAGAATATTCCAATCTAGCTTTTCTCGTTTTGGCTGCTTGTGAGAACTTCGACTACCGGCAGGCGATGACTGTTGATCACTTTGCATAGTTCTTGGTGATTTGCTGGGATACGGAGTGTCTGCTACGACTTCAGATTGCTTTCTTTTAAAGTCTTCATTCCCTTCGGAATCCTGTTTATTAAAGCTAACAGGTTCTTCGCCATTCATGGCAGACCCATTATCCCTGAGGCATTAGAAGAGATATTGGATGTCAATGTACATTCTACAAGGTCTTCTCAAACACAAACTTTACTCTTGATTCTGAGACAGCAATTTCCCCATTGGCTCACACGAGTATTTCTGAAACTCAACCAAGTGGCATCACCAAAATTGCATCTTGCTAGCAAACCTACTTTAAAGACAAATTCTAGCCCAAGTGTGTCCCCTCATCCACAACGCTAGTACTTCTTGATGAGATATGAACCATCAGTATCAGATCTAGAAAGAAAAGGGGGAGGGGGCAAAGCTTTCTCAAACTAAAGTTTTGCATAATTTGCAATATGTATGGGGAGAAAAAAAATAACAGGAGCAGGGGAAATCAAGTTTTTTACGAAGCAGTTCGTGAATTTTACAACAAGTCTCCCTTCTTGGATTTTGCCTCAGATCGTCAATCTTGTTTGGAACCCTAAGACAGAAATGTTTCAGCTCATCCACACAATACACCCTAAATGGAAAACATGCACTAGGTCGGATCCACGTGCTTTGTAATAGCAGCAAGAATGACAAAGCAACCTCATGAAAAGACTGCAAAACATGCATAAGAATTCTCTGATATGCTGGACAACTTTGTGAAGAATTGACAAAGAGAAAATGAACAATATCCAGATCTAGTACACAATCCTCATACCTTAAAGAAGATCCTTCACTTTGAGGACCAGAAGATGTCGCTGGAGCATCTGGCTGATGAGGATTTGCTGCCTCTTCATTCATTTTCTAAGGACAAGACATTTGACATGAACAAGAAACCAAGGACTAGAACTACAACTCATCAGGCTATTCAGATTCACTACTTACATCTACAGAAGGATTAAAACACTGGAAAGACATTCGTCCAATGACTGCTCCAGGATGAGGATCGCCTTCCATTATGACAACGCTGCACCATTTATAAGAATCAGAACCAATTAAGCAAGTAAACAAAGGAGTCAAAACATAATTCATCGTCACAGCAAAGAAGAGGTGCTCAATAGACCTAATGTGATATCACGCCTTATTTGCATCACACCTCTAGAACAACCCTAAACATAGAGAGATGATCAGAATCAAACAGAAAGGCCACATTGCACCCACACAATTCCATCAGCAACCTTTTAGATGCCTGTAGTTATACTAGGAAAAAAATTATCATAGCATATTGAAAGACTATGAGAAATGGTGATAGACATTTTCATGATAAACACCATATATGTCTAAGGCAGTCCTGATTGACACGGGGTAGTAGATTTGATAGTTGTAGATCTCTAATAGCCATGAATGTCACAATTCGTGAGATCTGCCTTACAATTCAGTCAAAGTTATCTTATAATAATTCTTAAGTTTTGAAGAAAACATTTGGATGAGTCAGTGACCTAATGTCTTATAGATACTGCACAAAATACCCAAGCATCTGCAGCTGAGGTAAGACATTAACCCCTCTTAAAAGCAGGTTCAATAGGTTTATGAATTTCTTGGTCATCCTTGTAGAAGCATCGCCAACCAAATTGAAAGCATAAAAGTAATTGATCATACTACTATACAAAATCGGCTATCAAAGTTGTGCCATGTTGATACAGGCTGGTGGGTTTGGTAAAGAGTTCATCTTTTTTAATTCTATTTTCTTTGTTTCCTTCACTTTCTTTTGTTTTCCAGAAATCCATTTATTTCCTTTCGCGTAAGAAAGTTCTATGGCTTTTGGTATATCCTGGGACAAGCCCCATTTGGGCCATGGTCGGTTAGACAAATTTCTTTGTTTGAGAAAATGCCATGGTTCATTCTTTTATTGTTTTTTTCCTTTCGTTAAATGTTCTTTTAAGCATGGAACCAAATGTTTATCTAAGCTTACTTTTTTCTTCAATTATTCTCATCTACTTCTTCAGTTGGCACAATCCATAGTGGGGAGCATCACACATCCTCGCAACCAAAAGGTGTAGGGTAAAGACACACATGCTTTATATTCACGATTTAATTATGAATAATTAGCTTACACGATTTAACATTAAAATCAATGATCGAAGCAATAATTATCCTTACCACCAAAATGTGAATAAAAACTTGTGAATGAAAGGGTGCGATGATCCTGGCGGCAAAATAATCAAAACAAAACTTATCGGAAGAAGATATCAGCCACAATGCGCCAGTTTTTTCACTACTTAGCATATCAGTTAAGGGTTTGGAGAGACCCATGAATAAATATGTCGAATCTAAGAAGTGAATATGTCTGAAAAAATTGTCATATCTAGGAAACTAGTGTAACCCAAAAGAATCCTCTACAGGCGGTATTCGAACAATTCAAGTTCGACATCGTCTTAACAATACAACGGGTCAAGCAGTGCAAATAAGCCTGACAAGAATTCCAACATACGAATGGATGACTGCAATCAAATAAGCCAATTCGTCCACTAAACGTTATCAACAATCAATCAGAGCAATTCCTCGGACGTACCATTTCTTCCGAACTGAAGCAGAGGAAAGGAAGTCCCCATTAGCTTCCGCTTCAACCTCCTTCTTGGGTTTCTCCTCTCTCGCGGCCCCCCTTTGCATGAACTGCCCAAGAAATAAACCCGTGAACAGCAAGAACCGACATTTATTAGCCAAGCCAACCGCGCGGCCATAACCCAGACCGGGTTTTCCCGGGACGGGCCTCGCGCACTCGAGAAGCTTGAGCTCGGGGATCCTTACCTTCAAATTCCTCAAGGTGCTCGAGAGCTCGCGCTTCGCCATCCCGGCTACGACCTCGCCCAGATTCACTCGCGAAAAGAGGCCGAGAAAAACGGGGGAAAGCCGAAGCGACGCCGCAAAAGGGTTTCTTCTGGGGGCGAGGTCGTGTCGAGAGCCGGTCGGAATCTCGTCGGAGCGGCGGACGATCAATCGGAAAAGGGAGGGAAGCCTTCTGTCTCCTTCGGGGAGCCGCGGAGAAGACGAAGCAAAGAGCGCTCCAACCCTCGCTGGCGGCTGGTCGTGCAGGCTGGCCGGGTTTTGGTTTGGTGGACTTGGCCCATTTTTTCACGGCCCAACCCGAGATGGGCCCTATTTAGCTTTAGCTTTCTGCAAATTTGTATTTATCGGATCTAGCTGGACTTGGGTATTCATACTTGACCCATTTCTATAATAACTACTTGAAGATTTCCACTTCGATTTTCTTTAACTTCCGGTCTTTAACGGATCGAGGATGGATTGAGATTAGGATCAGGTGCGCGTACGATTAGAAAATGTCAAATTTTTTTCAAGAGAACTTATCGAATTTGGGCTGGCTTAATTGGGAAAGCAAAGCCCGAAAAGTAAATAAGCAATGTCTACACCTGTCCATTGGCGTCTTGGGTTTGGCAAGCCGAGTTAGGTCTAATCCAGCTCATATGGAACTGGTAAGGACTAAAACTTGCCCGGTGTAAAGGTGATGCCACCGGGCCATTGGGCATCGTCTGATCGAATTGCGACTTTTGTTAGTGAGCTTAAAAAATTCCTTCAATTGCCGGCGTGATCAATGCATGTCAATTCCATCATAATGAAGAAATTTATTTGAAGATGCTAATTTTTTAGTCCATTAGACTAAAAAACAGAAAAATGGCTCCTGCTTACGGTTACGGCTGCCTTTACACTTGGAACTTTTGCCGGTTACTATAAAATAGATTAGGCTTATTTATCGAGACATCTTTGCTTTTCAATCATTTATTGCAAACTTATAACGTGAACACCGTATGAACCATAACTTTTTTTTCCATCACTTAATGTCACATTAATTAAAGTCATTTATTTAAGCGTCTTGTTTGGTCGGGAAATTTGACGTAACATTAATTTAATATGAATCGTCCGACATGATTAGTAAGCAAAATGAAGTGAGCAAGTGAATGCACATATGGCGTTGTACGGCCCATCTGCTTGCCACAAATTAACGAATTGGGACAAAATTAATAATTTTGTTCGAACCCTAATCTCGATTGAGGAAATTGGTCAAAATTACTGTAAGAGTTAGGCTTGGAAACTTAAAACAAAATGAAAGAAAGCATAAGACCCCCAGTCCAAATAAATCAGAAAATGTCTCCTTCTTCTCCCCCCCCCTGTAGTGCTTGTGAAGTGAGAGAGGACAAAATAGAGGACGCGAGCCACGTAAAGAAGAAGTGCAAGGCTACGACGAGTCAAATTACTTTCCTTTTTTAGCGTCCGATAAGGATTCTAACCCTTTGTTCATCCAATCCAAGGAATTTTCGGAGTTAAAACATAAATTTGGAACTGCGTGAATTCTGAATTGAGATATATTTAATTTAGGAGTTATTAAACTATGATGGTTTGGGGTATTATAGAGCCACGAGATTTATAAAAGTCGATTCCAAATTACGGTTTTGGTTGAAGCTTTTCCAAAATTTCATGCACGAGCTGTACAGAGTGGACAACAATAAGTGAGTGCTATAGACAAGTTTATCATTAGCACCTAAGAATCATTTTATCAGATATTAAGCTCAGTTAAGTCGAGTTGTAATTAAGGTAGCATTTTACTTTACTTTGATATCGTTTTCAATTAATTGATAGGATGACGAGTTTGTCAAGGCTTTTATTGTTTGGTTATGCAACCCCAACTAAGTTGTACTTATCACTTATTTAAACTTGTAAACTTGTGTCTTAAAAGTGATAGAGATTTGATATATTGTGAATTATGAAATATCATTTTTGTTGTATTAAATTTGAATGGGACATTTAACTACTCCTTGGTTGGGATAAGAGCACCATAAATATTTCATACAATGTTGACTTGATTATCATGACTCTTTTTTTTTTCAAACACTCGCGCCCCATAACTTCTAAAAACCATTCACTTGAGTGCTATGTGCCTTAACATTTTATGAATGATTACCCAAGTACTGGAAATTCGATATGGAGGCACTCAAGTAATCAATTGAAAAGTTGCATGACACATATGACAATCAAGTGAGTAATTTATATAAGTTATGTATTCAAGGGATCAAAATAATTATTATAGCACTCAAGCAACATTTCGTTTTTTGTAAATGATTTGAAAAACGACTTATGAAATGTATTGTGAAAGGTTTTATATATATATATATATAACATAGGAATTTGATTTATGAAATGAATTCTAGAAGGATTTGAGAAATACTTTAACAAAGATATTTTGACCAATAAACCAAGTTGCGAAAAGTTATCTGTTTAGTTTGTGATTAATTTATAATTTGGATTCTGGATTGGCTATGTGGATTAGTAGAGAATAATTTAGTAATTGATACTCATTGTCGCTACTTAACCAAATGCCTCATGAAGAACGATCATTTAACAATTACATCGAATGATGGGAAAGAAGCAGTGGGACTCTCTTTTTATTTTCCTTTTATTTTCCTTACAAAGATAAGTAGTTAGAGGTACATCGGCAAAAGTAAAGGGAGACGTGTACAGGATAAAAGTACAGGTCTTAATATCGTCTATCGTTCATTTCGCTCCAACTAGGCTTCCACTGATGTCTCCATAGCAACCTCCTCCGAGTACTTAACGCTTTCAGAATTCTTGTCAGCTTCCCAGAGCTCTGGCAGTGCCTCCCGGAAATTATGGATGCTGTCTAATGCGTAGTCAACCCCCTTGGTTCGGTGAGCGGTGCCAACCTACATACATCGATGTTATGCAGACAGAAAATTTTGAGGGTTTTTCTTTATGGCGATCATCAATGCATAATCCAGGCAAAAATCTTTGTGCTATCAGTAAGGAATGACAAACAATGACTCAAGATTTTCCATCGATAGCCTACCAGCACCGTATGAAGTCCCAATTGTTTCCCAGTCTGTAAGTTGCGGACGCTATCATCAAAGAACACCTGAAATGAGAGAGAACTGCAATGTTATAAAATGATTTTGCAAGGTTTGTAACGGAGCAAATCACGGTGATTCAGACCTCGTCAGATACTATAAGCCATCCAAAATTCAAAATGACAATAACAGATCTGAAGTACCCAGCTTTGTAAGTAAAGACCACATTTGACAAGGGAGACAAGTGAAATGAGTTGTTTAGAAAGGTATAGTCATGTCTCTTACCGTTCGCTGAGGGTTTATGTTAAGAATCTTAAAAGCTTGCTCAAATGCCTCCTCAAATGGCTTGCAAACAACTGGAGTTTTAGGAAGCATCACATCCGCATTAACACCATCAGAACAAGCACCGATAAGAGAGGCTTCATCGCGGGAAACAGACCTCGTTTGCAGGCATGTCAAATTACTGTCTTTCTCATCAGGTGAAGTACTACTTTTATCAGTAGGATTTAGAGTCTCAAAGCATACAATCCCATCAAAGCAGTCCTCCAATCCAAGCCTCGCAAGAGCTCTAGCAGCGTGAGCTTTGTCTGCGTTGGTAAATATCTAAAGAAACAACCAAATTCACAAGGAAAAGGCTCTGATCAGCAAACAACCCGGTAATAGAATCCTTCTTCCTAGAGATTTTAGTAAGAGAGCACAGAACTTACACACTTGCGGATGGGAAGGCTCTGTAAAAGATGTCTTAATACAGGGTCAGGCTTCAATATATCGTATGGCAATGTCCCGTGAACAAAACTGTGAAAATTGCATAATATAATGACTTTACCGCACAAACCAGAGAAATACAGCTAAAAGGCAGCCCAAGAACAAAGGAAAGGGAAAAGTTAGTACCCATGACAGTCATCGTAGTCAAAATTATATCCAAGTGCCTGTAATCAATTAAAGCCCAGAACAAATAACTCGTCAGCATAATTCACTAAGGAGTACACAAAGATGACAGCTCGATGAAACTAAAAGGTCAGGCGCAAACCTTCAGACCAGCCATAGTCGTCCCATAATCCTTGTAAAGTGATAGACACAATTCTGGAACACTACTCTCCTCCATATGAAGCTTGTGCAACATATATTCTACAGACAAGAAAATTTAAGGAAAAACATTTGTGAGGAACGCAGCATATTAAATCAAAGCAAATTCGAGAATTTCAATCACTGAATTTGTTACCTTGAATGTTCTTGGTAATCAGCGCCGACAGTCCAGAACTACGTGGATACAAAGTGTCGTCCAGATCTGTAATTTGAGTAATCACCAAAGTGTTAAATTTATGGCATCGGCCAAGTCATCGCAACTTGGCTAGAAGCAAATCAAAGATGGAATTAGAGAGTTTAAGGAAGAAAGCATCAACCCCTGATAAAAGAAAACTCACCAAATAACAAGCACTCGTATTTGGGTTCTGGAGCCTGCTGGTACTTATTTTCGAAATCCATGTTCTGAGAATACAAAAGGATGGAAACCTGAACAGAACCCACGCATTAAAATCGAATCAGACAACCGCGCAATCGGAGTTTAGGTAACTGCCGAAAAGCAAAGATTGATTGCTATGTTTAAATTGGACATTCCATGAGATTATCCTCTCTGCATATAAATTCAAACCCCCAAAAACAAAAGAATAAATAAAAGCTCGCACAAGATCATCGTCCATTTTGCATTGAAGATCAAGGAAAAAGAAAACGCTCAAAGTTTCATTGAAGACTAACGGACAAAGTAGAGAGAGGACAAGCACAAATTTTTAGTATGAAGGCGAACTGATTAGTGGGCTGCAGTCTCTGGACCGTTACACTAACCAGCAGATCTAAATCTCGAGGGTATCTCGCCAAAACCGCGACAGGAAAGCACAATGTAGCCACTACAAAGAACAGATCTCCTCCAACAAAAACAGAAAGCACGGTGTCACGTACGAGAGTTCCCGAAAAAAGCAGCCTAAAACCCACGCGACATGACCGGGAGCGAGCACTACCTCAGAAAAAATCGCGGAGGACACGAAGGACGATTCGGAACAGAGAAACGCAGAGGGAGAGAGAAACGTAACTTGACCACAACAAAGGGGAGAGCTTTAATGGACGGAGGGGCCAAGGAGAGGATGATAGGGAGGAGAGGGGCTCGTTTAAATAGACCAGACGTGACGCCTGGCGAAAAGGTGCCTGCAAAGAAATAAAATTCGTAATGACTCTCAATAAGAGGAAGCATCTGCGAAGTGGGTTTCTTTCTTTCATTCATTTTCGTAATTCATTCCAGAAGCAACGGAAAAGTAGGAGGAGTAATCTTCTGACTTTCCCATTGACCGTGCGAAACGCATTAAAAAACGACGCCTTCCGAGTTGAAAGGGAGTCACTTCTGCGGGCCGACTTCAGTTTGAAACAGAGACGTTCGGACGCGTGTCGCTGCTGTGATGGATGTGTCTTGGGGCGTGTGAACATGGAGAGGGGGACAACACGCGCCCGCTTCGCAGCGTACGTACGTACTTACGTAGTTTTTTTTTTTATTTTAGCAAAGACGTACTTACGTAGTTTAACAACGAAGAAACACTTTCGAGATAAAACTCACCGGTGGACAGCCGACTTGGTTGGACTTTGGGCACTTTACCGCAAAGGTCTCAGGGTCGTAACTGGGTCATGGTAGTAGAGTCCTATTAGCTTCGCTCGAGATATTGACGTTTAATCCGAGGTGCACCGTACATTGTACGGACCGTGGATTATTGATTAGCATAAACAAAAGGCGATTGGTCCAAGGTGCACCGTGCATTGTACAAGGTTGCCGATTAGCGTAAGCAAAAGATGAGCCCGACAAAACGGTTACAAAAAAAAAAAAATCAAGATAAGCCACGAAATATGTCCAGTCATATCATATCTCAACCTTAAAATTATATTTCTTAAGAAATATTTTTAATAAAGATTAACATCAAAAAAAAAATCCAAATGAATATAACTTAAACTAATCTATCCTAAATTAATGTTTTTGTCATCAAAAATTCCGAACAAGTACATTTATTATAAATTTGTCATCCATTAGGTTTTGATAAATTTTATTGTCAAATTATTGAGTTGGATACGGCAATTGATAAATATACTAATTTGAGATTTTATCGTTAATTTGTCATATGTGTACTAATTTATGATTTTTTATTTTAATTTAATGAAAATTAAATTAATGAGAGATCAAGTTTCGGGAATTTGGTTTCCAAATATATATTGGAGTTTTCAACCACCAAAGTTGGAAAGACCAACATGTAGTTAAAATTGGACCAAATTGTGAATATTTTTTTATGGTGGGATTTCCTTCTTGGTTGTTATTTTTCGATGGACTTCACAGCTTGAAACAAGAAACTCCAGCGTTGGAGATAAAGGTTAAAGTTGAAAAGTTAACTCTAGATTTTGAGTTGAACTTTGACTCGATCAACTCTTAGGCACATATAAATATACTCTAGCCCAGGCTCCTTGGGCAGCTAATGTTGATGTGCACTAGAGTTACTCGTAGCTTCGTAGAGGGAAATTCATGATAGTTACATCTTGGCCGTAATTCTTCGTGCGTGGAATCGAAGAAGAATTTAAGTGTTTGTAGCCACTTAAATTTTTGTGGTAGGAATTTATGTATAATTTTTTCGTGAGACTAATAAATTATTTAGTGAGGAATTGTATGGCAAAACATTGTGTGCATCATTAGATGTATTTGGGGCTTGAAAAAATTGAAAGTATTTGAGTAACTCAAATATGGTTATAATCATCATTATATTGCTTCATCTCTAATGGAATTCATTGCTACTATGACTAAACTACGTAAATATGTTGTCTGATAACTACATAAATATATCATCCAATATAATTTCTTACTTGGTTTATTTTATTGTTTGATTGCTTGCTTTCGCAATAATTAGTATCAAAGTTAAGCTTAGCTAAGTTGAAGCAAATCGATGACAACAGAATAAAGAAAAGTGAAAATCGACAAATTTGAGGGAAAGAATTTTGATTTTTGAAAGATGCATATTGAGGATTATTTCTATTAAATGAAATTGCACTGGGCCCTATCGAGGAAGAAGGAAGAGACGACGAAGCAAGCTAATTGGGAATTGCTAGATAAACGAACTTTCGGTATTCGGCCAACATTGGCTTGTGACATTGGATTTAACATTAAGAAAGAGAACAATATTGTGTTTAATGAAAGCCTTATCGGATATATACGAGAAGCCCTCTATGATTAACAAAATCTATTTGATGCAATATGTATTTAACTTAAATATAAGTGAGCATGCGTCTACAAATCATATCAATTAATTAAATATGATTATTAG
Organism: Eucalyptus cladocalyx; assembly: GCA_017140615.1. Taxonomy (NCBI): domain Eukaryota; kingdom Viridiplantae; phylum Streptophyta; class Magnoliopsida; order Myrtales; family Myrtaceae; genus Eucalyptus; species Eucalyptus cladocalyx. The sequence goes on along the minus strand of CM029517.1, from coordinate 35,406,821 downwards.
CAATGAAGCATGGACATATTCTGAGAGTTTTCGCGTCACGTCGAGCACCCCGACACATATTTGACACACTCAGATAGACGGTCAACATAAGTTGAAAAATTTAACATATGGTCAACTCTTCCCAACAAACGTGTCTGGAATTGCAAGACGGTGGGTTTCTCAGGTATGTCTGCAAGTGCAAAGGAATAGAGAATTGTTAAAGAAGGCAATGGAGGGTGGAGACGAGGCTGCGAGTGATAATGAGGTCGCGATTGCAAGGGAGGGCCAAAGAAAGAACAGAGACCAAGGCGATTGAGAGTGTAGCACTTGTGATGCCACAATTGAGGAATGCGATGCTGCAATGAAGGGCCGGAGGTGAGGGTACGACTATGAAGGAGGAAGGACCGAAGGTGAGGCGACAAGTGACTACGATGAGGTGATCGACATGAAGCAAAGATCGAGCAAGGAGAAAAAGGAGGCAGTGGCTAGGGTTTTTGGGTAGGTACTTTACTGAGGTTCCTTTTTTAGTTAGGAAGAAGAGCAGAAAAAAAAAAAAAAACTAAAAAATGGGAATGCTGGGAAAAAACAAAATGGTGAAATAAATTGACGATTTTTTCTTCTTTTTTTCTTTTTTGGAGAAAGGAAAGGGTGAAGGGTGATTTCAACTTTCAAGAAATGAAGTGACAGGCGGTGAGTGGTGTAGGGGAAGAAATGAGAGGGTGAAATAAATGGGTGGGGCCTATTTACCACCCCTCAAAAAAAAAAGAAAAACACCTTTGAATAGATTTATTAATAAATGGGTTAGGCTAAAAAATAAATAAACAGGTGGGTTAAAAAGTAATTTCTAAAAATAAAAGCACTGAATGTCAAATGATGATAAATTTTGGTCACTGTAAAAAATCATAGATTTATTTCAATAATTTCATCGATAACTTTTGATAAAGTCAAAAATGTTTTTCCAATTTCTTGTCTATCACTAATTATTAGATGTTCGATGGATAGATTATGGATTATAGTTATTTTTCTCATGCAGCACCAAATAAAAACTAGTTTACTACTTATCAATGTATAAATAATGGTAAAGTCAAATTGGGGAACAACGTAGAGTGCAATCTTGTAGATGTTGGCGATATTAGAATCATAATGCATTATGGTATTGTAAGAATATTGAATGGAGTAGGATGTATTTCAAAGTTGAGGAAAAACCCAATTTCCTTGAGAGCTCTAGATTCAGCTAGGTGTTGTTACATTTTAAAATGTGGAATTCTGAAAATTGTTCAAGATATTTTGGTAATAATGAGATGAATCAAGTGCAATGGCATGTATGAACTTTAAGGTAAAATGGTGATGGATTTCACTACAAGGACATTAGATGCATCTATTCTAGAGTCTAAGTTGTAGCATATGTGTATTGGGCACTTTAATTAGAGAAGCCTAAAGGTTTTAAGTGAAATAAATTTGCTATGTGGTTATGTTGCTAACGAACTGAATTTATACATATGTTATGATTTAAATCAACGACGGAAAGTGCAATTCAGTACAATAATCAAAGAATCCATGGAAATTGTAGAGTTAATTCACTTGAATGTTCGTAGATTATCACGATGAAGAGTGCTAGATTTATGCTGACAATTGTAGTTGATTACTAAAGGAAGACGTAAGTATTTATGCTTAGGCACAAATTCGATATTGTTGTCAAGATCAAGCAATTGAGAGTTATGATAAAATAAAATAAGATTATTAAGATGATCAAGCATATGCAAACCGATAGAAGCATGGAGTTTTGTTCGAAATTATTATAGGAATTATGTGTTAAGGAATGTATAGCGAAACACCATACTAATGCCAATGAATCATAACATATTACAGAAAGCAAAACGTTATTAGAGACAACTCATAAAATCCTCTCTAGTACTGAGCGAGACTATAAGTTATGATGATTTTCGGAATTAAATTCACATGTTATCAATAGATAAATTACATTTAATGAGTCTACGGTAATTTTGAGTGGGAGTGTTATTAACAATGTTTATGCGGATTTGAACGGTGGAGTTGCAACTAGAAACTCTTGAGGTAGTTAGTACTAACGAAGTAATTAACATAAATAGTGTTCATGGCATAATGGAGTTTGTAGAGGGAACAATTGTTGTAGGTTACGTGTTCGATCTCCTGATAGGTATCAATACAACAATGGCTTTGCTTACTTGTGGTAGATGAGGTTGTGTCAAAAAATCCTTACGGAGTAACCAAAGGTACATGTGGGATTGATATTCTAATAAGGTCCTCTATTTAGGTGAAATTCAAGTGGGTTTGGATTTGGAAAATATATGTGACGGTTGAATCCACGGGGGTTATAGGAAAGTAACATCAGAGTTTGAATTTTTAGTGAAATGATTGTGACTTGGCTCAAACATCGAGCTAAAATGAAGATTGTTAAAATATATTTCGAATTTGAGTCTAAAGCAAAAAATTTGAAGTTTGAAAATTAAATTAACGAGAGATCAAGTCTTGGAAATTTGGTTTTTGAGTATGTGTTGGAGTTTTCAGCCACCACCGAAGTTTTTTTTTTTTTTTTTGGTCTGAAACACCACCGAAGTTGAAAAGACCAATATTTGGAATTGGACCGTATCGTGAATATCTTTTGGCAATGGAATTTCCTTCTCGGTGGTCATTTTTCATGGACTTCACAACTTGAAAAAGGAAAGTCCAGCGCCGGAGATAATGGTTAAATTTGAAAAGTCAACCCTGGACTTTGAGTTGGATTTTGACTCGGTCAACCCTTGGGCATCTATAAATATATTCTATCGTGGGCTCCTAAAGCGACTATTGTTGATGTGCGTCAGTGTTACCCGTGGCTTGAAAGAGGGAAATTCGTGATAATTATATCGTGGGCATCATCCTTCATGCATGGAACCGAAGAAGAATACAAGTGTTTATAGCTAATTAAATTCTTATAATAAGAATTTGTATATAATTTTTTCGTGAGATTAAGAGATTACTTAGTAAGGTATTAGTAAAACACTACATACGTTATTTGACGTCATTGGAGCTTAGGAAACACCAAGAGTGTTTAAGTGATTCAAGTATGGTTATAATATCTGCCGTATCACTTGAATTATAGTGGAATTTGTTGTTGTTCTCCTTATAGACTACGTAAATCTATTGTCCAATCTATTTTCTTATTTTATGTATTTTATTATTGGATTGTTTGATTTTGAAACCAAACTAACGAAAGGTAAATTTATCATAAATGTGTTGGTTTAAAGTTTCTTGAGGTCAAAAAATTAATTCCGATAAAATTTGCCACAGATATATTAACTTGAGATTTTTTAATTCAGGATCTTTCGTAGTAATTAATCCTATTAACAATTACATTTATAAAATATATCAAGCAACCACATAAAAAAAAAAGGATTATAAAGTTTTTTTAGGCATTTTTCAAATATGATTGAAAAGCATTTCCTCACGGGGATACTCACCAAATACCCTTTATTCGATTCTGAGTTATATTATCACGCGAAGGGAAAGATTAGTTGACAATCTGCATGCCATCTACATCTTCACATACGCAAGTCATTACGAACGCGATATATTTATTCCATCAGCGAGGGATATTCAGGTGGGTAATGGAGGAACGAGTTTAATATAGTTTGACCAGTGGGATGCGGATAACCTTCCATGTGAATATGCGCATCAAACTAGGTTTCTTTCTTCAGTCTCAATGTATATCTGAGAATTAGTTGACTTCTCGGGGCCCTGACCGAAGAGAGGCTGCCGGCTTTTGCTTGCTTCTGATTTTTTTTATTTAGTTTTTTTTTTTAATTTGTGAATAAATACTCGAACCTTACGACATGCGAAATCCATTGCATGTAATTGAGCATGCGCCGGCAATTTTCTCCTGCTTAAAAAATTAGCATCGGCTTCGCAACGTGCAACGACATACTCTTATGCGTCCTCTCGATAACGGAGTACAAAAGTGCAATTACATTCGATTTTTCTTTCGCCGCTGTGTTCAGGCGTCCGCCATGACGTATACACAACGCCTGTGATGGACTCTTTCTTCGAGCCCTTTCGTGGAAAGGTGGGGGAGGTTGAAGGATCATTTTATCGCTTTCCTTCTGAGTCAATTTTTACTGGGTCGGAAATCGGCCTGCGAGACGCCGACTAAATGCAATCTCGAGTTTCTCAGATAGCTTTTGTTGAAGCAGAAGATGAAGATAGGGTGCGCTGCAGCGCGTGGGACAACGTCCCTTTCCCTTCTCCAACCTGAGCGAAAATGTCAGAGAAGGCCACATCATGCAACCTGAACAACCACATCAAGGATCGTCACGACCAAATGAAGTAGGGGACGCCATCAGCATCTGTTATCAAAACGAATGAATTGGTAATTACACGTGCGAGATCACGCCTTTCCCTGAAACCATCATGAAAACATGAACTTGAAGTACCCACTTTTCATGAAGATAACTCATATTTGCCTCCTCTGTCCATGTCACGTGGACTTGATTCGTAGAACTGAATTCCACGTGAGATGATAATGCGCTCGGTGGCATGTAAAGACGATGAAAGAACTCAATACCGCAACAATATGGAAATGCAATCTCAAATTTCTTTCGGAATTATTTCAGAAGATAAATATAGAACACTGAAATGCGATGTACAGCTTTGTTTTCTCTTTTTGCTCCAGCAAAGACTTCGGGGAAACGATCCAAATCATTTACAAAAATAGTCTCAGCTAGAATTCCTGAGAACTAAGTTGGGACTACCTGTGGATCCAAAGGAGGAGGCGATTCGTCATCCTCCACTGCAGGAGTCTCTGGAGTCTCTGTACTCTTTTCTTCCTCTTGAAACCCTAGCTTATATCTGTCATAATTGGTCATTTCGCTCGATTTAAATGGTCGCTCGCCTAAAACGCGGAGCAAATCTTCCTGATGAAGAACTTCCTTTTCGAGCAACAGCTCAGCAATCTGAGCAACACGCTCTTTGTGCTCCGTTATTACCTCCAATGTACGCTCATATGCCTTGTTTACCCACTCACGCACCTCACCATCAATAATTGCTGCAGTCTTGCTGCTGTAGGGCTTGCTCATCTCAAATCCATCTTCTCTCTGAGGAAAGGAGAGGAGTCCCACCTTGTCGCTGAAGCCATATATTGCTACCTGGGCATAGGTCATTTTCGTCACCTTCTCCAAGTCATTTTGAGCTCCCGTTGATATTTTACCCAACAAAACCTGCAAATTACATTAATATTCAACTCAACAGCATCGAGGTTTAAAGATTAGAACCTTACAAGAACATAATTGCCTCGTTGATCTTCGTCGATTCAACGGGCAAAAGATGGAAAGAAAAAATTTAATGCATTTCTGCTAATCCATAAAGTGAAGGACAAATATGAAGTTCCATATATCACCTGTTCAGCTGCTCGTCCACCAAGGGTCATACATGTCATGTCGAAAAGCTGTTCCTTGGTCATGAGAAGATTCTCATTAGGCACATATTGGGCAAATCCTAGAGCAGCAGTGCCGCGAGGGACTATTGTCACTTTCAGTAAAGGCTCCGTATGCTCCAAGAACCAACCAGCCACAGCATGACCTGACTCGTGATATGCAACTGTGCGACGCTCTAGTTTGCTTATTACCTGCTCGAAAACCAAAGTTTAGATTGATTTATCTCCTTTTATACATGTCCAAATCACAAAGTCAATATTTGAAATCATATTCACATCACTCCGTTCCAAAAGCAACTAAACCCATAAGATCAAGGATCAAAGAATTTGCCAAGAGAAAGACGTTCTCACTGTTTGTAAGATTGTGAACAGCATAAAAATCGTGTGTAAAGACAAGCATCAATAACTGAAGCACAAGCTCGCTGTTTCTAGCTTTACTTTCAACCAATGACCATGTGAGAAGATGAGTGAAAAGAATACGAAAATGCTAAGACCAAAAAGCATCAGTTGGAACAACCTACTAACACACCCATCTCAATCATCAGAGAAAAAAAGCTATGATGGTTTCCATTCAATAAGCAGTCAGCACAGCAAGCCAGCCAAAGACAATATGGAATTCTTAGTTGGGTCGTTGGGAGAGGATCCTAGAAACAAAGAACATGTGTGCAAGAGAACAGTGTTGCTGAAATAGAAAAAATAAGAAGAGACCAAGAACCAGCATGATGGAGTGGAAGAGAGAGAAGCTACGTTACCCTGTTCTTCTTCTCCAAACCACCTATAATCCTATCTATAGCTGCCTCAAAATGGTCCATGGTGACCACAGTTGACTCATTCCTGGCAGCAATGAGAGCAGCTTCATTACAAACATTGGCTATGTCCGCTCCAGCAAATCCAGGTGTAAGGGCTGCAAGCCTTTGTGAATAATACAAAGGTTCATGATCAAGCTTAATCTTTTTCAGGTATATCTGGAATATTTGTTCACGGCCTTTGATATCAGGTTTATCGATGGAGATTTGCCTATCAAATCGACCAGGCCTCAACAAGGCTTTGTCCAAGATGTCGGGCCTATTAGTGCCAGCAAGCACGACTATCCCTGAGGTGGTACCAAAGCCGTCCATTTCTACAAGCAACTGATTAAGTGTGCTCTCACGCTCATCATTGGCACCTGAAAAACCTCCACGTCCTCTCGCTCGACCAATTGCATCAATTTCATCAATAAATATTATGCTAGGAGCACACTGTCTTGCTTCTTGAAATAAGTTTCTCACTCTTGAAGGCCCAACACCAACAAACATCTCCATGAAATCGGAACCTGATATAGATAGGAACGGCACAGCAGACTCTCCAGCAGTTGCTTTCGCTAAAAGAGTCTTCCCTGTACCTGGGGGACCAACAAGAAGGGCGCCTTTCGGAATCTTTGCTCCCAATTCTTCATATTTCTTCGGATTCTTGAGAAAATGTACAAACTCCATAATTTCTTGCTTAGCTTCATCACAGCCGGCGACGTCTTTAAAGAATACCTAGTCAGAATTGAAACAGAATGCAAATTTTCTGGTTTAAACATCTTTACCCTTCCACAACAAAATGGAGAAAGAGGAAAAGGCTACAGCATGAAAGCAAGGCGACTATTTCATTTAAAACTGACCTTGTTCTTGGCATTTTTATCCACTTTAGTAACATGAGCCTTTCCGATGTTAAATATACCCCGAGCACCCCTCCCACTACCGCCACCAACACCGAGGCCGCCTTGCATTCTCCGCCCCATGTACAAGAGGGATCCCAAAAGCAGGAGAGTCGGTGCAAATCTCAATATCTCTTGGTACCAGAGCATCTCAGAGACATAAGTGACAGGAACGTAATCATGGGGGTCAACGCCTAATGCTTCTTGGGCTTCCTCCAATTTCTCTTCAAAAGATTCAACACTTCCGATATTGAAGTAGTACTTATACTGACCTCCATGCCCTCTCGCAACATTGCCATTGCCGCTCTTGGGTCCGTCGCTGACCTCATCAATTGTTTGACTTGATGGTGAATTTCTTACAAACACTTTTGCTACAGATTTGTTAGAAACAACTATATGGTCCACCAAGCCTGGTTCCAGAAGCTTGTTTTTGAACTCTTGAAAGCTAATCTGCAATTTAGATTTTCAACAAACACGACAATAAGAAAACAGGCTAAATCTCTGGTCTGTAGATGACTCAATCGTGATTGCACTGCTGTAATGAGGAGATTGCATATGTGACCCCAATCAGAAAAAGATCACAGTCCAACCAGCATAATATGAACATGGAAAAAAAAAAGATGAAGAAGAACCTAAGCAAGCTCATTATGGCAAAAGAATATATAAATAAAAATAAATCAGCCAGCTCATTAGCAGATCTACCTGCTGTTGTTCACGAGGACCAAAAGAAAAGGAGGAAAGGAACAGTCCAATCACGACCAAGGGCGTGATCAAATTCTGGAACTGCTTCATGAAAGTCTCCTGATTATCGTCTGTGTTCGAATCCCCTGAAAATTGGGTAAAAAATTTAAGGGAACTGCCTTACATAGATTTATTTGAGTGGAAAGCTGGAAAGAACTACAACGCAGTGCGTGAAAGTGTGCATATAATTCACTTTGCAATCCATATATCCATCTTTGCATCTAAACTCAAGTGTATGTTAGTATTGTAAGGAAAACCAACTGAAGGGCAAACAACAAACATGCAATTCCTATTGCAGATAAGAAGGAACAATCTGGTTCGAAAATTGCCTACATAAACGAACTCATTTCTTCACTCAACCAAATTTCATCCTACTGCAATTACTTCTGTTCATTCAATAATACAGTCTTTCCATGTCTCCTAGCTACTCCGTAGAATACTATTGTGAAATACATCCATCCACGGATCATTTACAGATTACAACAAGAAGTTACCATTCTTCAGGTCCATCTTAGAACGACTCCTCAATCTCAACCAATTTAGCCAAAAGGGCCTCAGTCTCTACCCATGATATAGGTACTTTCCCATAACAGTGTTTAAGGGTAAAAGCAGGAAGGGAATTGTCCAACTAAAATAATGGTCTAGGAGAACAACTCCTAGAAGACAGCAGCCACCAACATTATGTCTTTAGCACGCTCGTTAGACAGTTTGTTAAGTCCTGACAAGCTAGAACTAATCTTCTAAACTTTCACATCAACACCCTCCCAAGTGAGACAAAAACTTCACACAAAACATATGTACAGGATACAAGGAAACAAATCCAATGTTGCACCAGACAGAAAGAGCAACTTGAAACTACAGAATGTGGCTTATATGTAAACAATCCAGCATGACCATATACTCTAGTTAAGTGCCAGGCGATTGTTCATCAAACAACAAATGATGCAGCAAAGATCGACAGTGAATGGTCACCTCAAATGTAAAATTCTACGTAACTGATTATCGGAATGAAACCACTCGACATATCAATTCAATGAAAAGGGTATAAGACAAAAAGGCGGACCAAAACAAGGATTTCAATGCACACATAGAAATTAGTACCATGGAGAAAAAAAAATCTACCTTTGGATTCTGATTTTTGTTCATTTCCTTTTGGAACTTCCTTCCTTCCCTTCGGAAAGTAGTTCTCATAATCTGCGAAATAACATCAGAAATATGAGAGATCACAATAAAATAAAACCCACTCACTTATTTAGCTAATTTTCGCGGAGTTCAAAAGCCAAAAAGCTCTCAAAGACGAACACTTGCAACCACCAATAACTTCTCGACTGTAGAATGCACTTACTCTTCTTTTTCGGGGCTTCGCTGGAGAAAAACCGGTGGACTCTGGGATTAGCAAGAACGCGATTTAGATCGGATAAATAAGATTTAGCAGAGAACCCCTTGATGGCCCCGGCAGAAGCCAAGTATTCCCTGACAAACCCTAACTTCCCATCCAATCCGCCCAGCGCACCGTCCAGGCGCGGCGTTCCCAACGACGCGCCATTCAACGGGCCCGATCGTACACCGCCGCGGCACAATGCATGCTACAGCCAGAGGACAACGAAGCCAATCAATAACGCGAAGACAAAATCTAATACATTCGAAAAGGGAATAAACGAATCGACTCGGGAAGAACGAAGAAGAAAAGAGGGGAAGAAATGGAAGCACGACGACGGACCCTCGAGCGGGAAGATCTCGACAGCGAACGGCCGATCCTCGAGAAAATCATCGCTAGGGCACCGGAGGAGACGCGGGCTTGCCGCCGTAGATCTGCGAAGGCGGCAACTTTACGGGGAGAATCGCCTCTAGTTCGGAAAGCAGCTGAGGGGGGGTGGGCGTTCCGGAGGAGTTATTTAGGGTTTGGCGTCGAGTTGGAGCTGGACATCGACGACTCCATGAACGAGGGGGGGCGAGCTGGTTCTCCTTTTTTTTTGGGCGTTGGTGGGGGGATATAACAGGGAGACCGGTAGTGATATTTTTCGAGATGGATAAACGAGGGGGGTGGTTTTGGGCGTGTCCTGGGTCGCGGGTGCTTTTTGCGATCCTGTTTAGGGGCACGTATAGGCGGTCGTCAGCGCTGGCGAAGGAGAACTTTTTGCCTGCTTCTGCTTGCTTGGGGAGCAAGACAAACCTCGACGCCAATGGTTGCCTTTTTAAGCCACGACCAGGGAGCACCATATGTCGATTTCTCTCTCCTTGGTAAAAAAAAAAAACTAACCCAAGTTTGGAAGAAAATTTCAAATGAAGGATTTTGAAATGGACTTTATTTTAAATAAGGATCTAAAATAGTCGTGTTTTGTCTGTAAGAAGGGCTACTAACCTCACCGACGGAGTGTATTTTAGTCATTTACCATTTTATTTTGCTTTCTTTCTTTCTGAAGAAAAAAGCAAAAAATTAAAATTTTTAAAAAAAGAGAAATAAATATGGATAAGACGGCTAGCAACCCTCCCCGCCTACGACCACCGCCCCATTGGAAATGGGGCAATTGCCGCGGGTGGCTTGGGCTTTTTTTATTATTTATTTTTCTCTTCTTTTAGCTTTTTATTCTTTTTTGAGTTCGTATTTTATATAGAAAAAACATAAAAAGGAAAGAATATAATAAAATGACAGAAATGCCCTTAACTAGTTGTTGAAATCAAGCCATTCATAGAAAAAACATTTAAAGCAAAGAAAAAAAAAAAAAAGTAAATAACAGAAATGCCCTTAACTAGTTGTTGAAATCAAGCCATTTCTTGAGATTAATGTGACCATTTTAGACTTTTATTTGAAATAACATCCGCTTAAAATCTTCATTTGAGAAAATAATAGCATTTCAAGTTCTTAATTAAAAACAAGATTCACTTCATCTCCTTTTTTTGAAAAAAATGAATCCACTTCATGTTTTTATTTAAGAAAATACTTATATTTGAGGAATTGAGATACTTTAGGCTTTAATTTAGAATAAGATTCATCTCAAGTTGTTATATGAAAGAATAATGGAGCTTCCTTGGGCCCAAGACAAGATAAATGAGCTTTTATCGCGTAGCTTTTCCCCTTTCCAAGATGAGGACACCTCTAGGAGAGGGCTCGATCCACAATCCACACGAACCAAAAAGCCCATTTACCTTCTCGAGTTCCCTCGCCGACTGATCAGTACCTGCAAATCCCTCACGTTTCCCACCACCTGCACAAATGGTTTCGCCGGATCGATGTTGAGCTCGCCGTGAAGCTGGCAAATCCTTGCCCTCTCGGGAGAAACCATGGAGGCCGCTTCGGTGCTTCTTCACTCGAGAACAGTCCCAGTTGGGTCGAGGCTCGACTTGCAGAGGCCGCGCTCTCGCGGGCATTTCATCAAACACCTGCGCTGCGGCGAACACGCGCGCGGTTTTCACCTCGACCGGACCGCCAATTCCTCCCGAAGCTCGTTCCTTTACTCGAGCGTCTCGAATGTTTCGTTAGTACCGGCGAAGAGGGCGAGAACCCATCTGTTGCCGCCTCTCAGATGTTCGTACTCAAGCAATGCAGCCGCGGAATCTCGAAACCCCATCACGAAACTCTTCCAGAACTTGTCGCTCGATGCGGTGAAGGAAAAGATTGTTCAGTTAACGCCCATAGATGTTGTCAAGCTGTCTGGGATTCTGTCCATTTCAATTGCGGCGGCAAAGTGGACGGTCCGTTCGCTGTTGAACCCTTTCTTCTGGATGTATTTTAGCTGGAGTTGGTTGTTTTGGCCCTGGATCGTGGCCATAGCTGTGGCGATTTACGGATTATATTGTCTCCGCAAGCATTTACGGGGCGAAGCTAATATCTTTGAACAGCTTGCTGTGGTGACTTCAGCTTTTGCTTGGCTCACCCTTGTCCCTCCCGCTCACTTCAATGGTTATCTCGAAGGTTGGCCTTTCGTGTTTTTCTTCGTGTACCATTACTTCTTTTTCTTCAATGTCAGTGTGAGAAGAAGACTATATGGCGATTACTATGCTCGCCCACATGATCCCAAGTGGGATATCGACCCACCTAAATGGCAGCGCCTCTTATTTTGTGTTGGGGTCATGGTTGGTCACTGGCTTGCCGCCTTGGAAGGGCCGGAGCTCCACCGCATTCCAGGTGGATGGAGCAATGTAGGGGTGTGGGTCTTGATATTGATAACTATCTTGATGCATTACAATTCCACATTGTATCTCGCGAAATATTCAGAGAAGGTGGTTGTGCCGACTGCAGTTGTCCAGTTTGGACCATATCGGTGGGTTCGTCATCCCATTTATGCGTCTACAGTGCTTCTGTTCGCCGCGTATTGCATTGCACTTCGGGCGCCTTTGAGCTTGCTGTTTGTAGTTGCCGTATGCTTGTTGTATTATCAGCAGAAAGCAAAGCTAGAGGAGACGGTGATGGTTGAGACATTTGGGGAAAGATATTTGGAGTATGCTGGTAAAGTCAAGTACAAATTCATTCCTTTGGTATACTAGGTTGACATGGGTATGCTGCAGTTCTCTCTTGTGAATTATTTAGTTCTTGAAATCAATTTTATGACCTTGAGGTTGAAGTTATCATAGTTGTCATAATTGTTTCTGTTGCAACTTCTCTTGCCAATTCTATATAACCTTTTATGTTACAACTTCTCTTGCTGCTTCTGCTTAGTTCTTTTACAAGGTCAATGCCTTTGACTCACTTTAAATTTATGTCACACATTATCAGTTATCTCGCTTTCAGCAAGATTTTAAGGAGTATTCTTCACTTTAGTCACGAGGCCTAGTTCACAGTCATAGAGCCTATGAATACTATAAGATTTTGGACAGCTTGATGGCATTGTAAGTGCAGATGTCGACTTCAACTCTATATTCTCTGTTGATATGTAATTATTCTGAATGTCCAGTTGTTCCAGCTCAATTTGATGAAATATGCTTGTATGAGAAACTGTGTTGCTTGGCATCACTCTTGGCATTGAAGCCACTAGACTTAATGAAGGTGATTATTCTCAAGTGAAAGTTGCAGAATAAAAGGAAAAGCCAGTAACTTCCCTTCTTATCTCAAAAAATAGTGCAACTTAGGTCTGACAAATCACTTCAAGGATTAGAGGATCTATGGGAGGAGTTACTGGTCTTTGACATGAGGTGGCAAGAAGGAAAGGCCTCTGTATGAAAGGATGAAAAAAAGAAAGGAACTGACCAAGGGGAATGCACTTTTTTATGCTACTTGGAAAAATTTATTTGGCAAAATACTAGTTGCAGACTTGCAATGTTTACAGATAAGGAAGTTGAGACTTGGGAACCAATAAGATTTGTTATGTACTACTGTGGGATTCTACTTGAAGAAGAATATATAGGTAAAAACCAGAAAAAAACTTACTCCAGGTGCATGTGTTTACTTAATCAAGATCAAAATAATACTATGCCGGTATCCTTGTATAAGCAACTGCATTGGTGCACAGAAGATCTTTCAGCGGATACCAGAAAGAGGTCACTGGTTCATATTATATCTTTGGCACTCCACCAAAATAGTAATGGTCTTTAACATAATTAGTTCAATCAAATTTCCAAGGAAGTTTGCATTGTTTTACTTATATTTCATCCGGGCCTGATATAAATGTTCCTTTGAATGTGTTTGGCATCATCTTGCAGTTTGCCCATTATGATTGAATGTTGTCTTAGAAATAAATTCAGGGTATAGCTAGTCCATGGAGTCCAACAAGCAGTGCTGTGCTCTTCTGAATCTTTATGAGTTATCCCTTTTGTTCGTTTTCTTAGTATTCTTTAGCAAAAATATCTTGGATAGTGTAAGTTTTCTGTAATGCTTTTCGTTTTACCCTGCCGAATAAGACAGAATATCAAGGCCGTCATGATTTAAAACAACACAGAGTCCTTGGCCAAATAGATTGCTTACTCAAAACTATTTTTTCTTCCAACTTTGTGTACCTGTATAAGCACTACCTGGTGTGTAGACTGTATGATGGTCTCAATGCACAACTAACAACCAGAGATCGCCCTTCAAGAGTAATTGCTGAATCGCACCCTTTCCAAACCAATCTGCCTCAGAGATATCTCTCTTTGCTTTGCTCTGTGAAAAAAGCAATGTGCTCGAAGGTGTCCTCATGATTATTCTAAATATACACTTTAAAGTACCTACAGCAGCACCACCCCAGTAACCTCACAAATCAAGTCCAATCATCTCTGCATCAGATCATATCTCATAGGACCAAGTTATTCCATGCGTATATCCTTTTCTCCTTTTCTCGTATTATTTTTCAGGCCATGATCCTTGACCGATAAGTGGCTTTTTATCTAGTGATAGGGTATGAGCTTCCCAGTCACGCAGTTGGGTGATATCCCCTTCAGCCTTGATTGAATCAGCGGTTGAAAGCACGGGGAGGCCACTTACTCGTGCATGATGTACATACTGCATAGTGGTATGGGTCACTTGATGCACTCAGATCAAATTTTACGTTTATAATCGTATGCAAGATAACTCTCCCATTGTTTTGCTATCAAGGATTCTTTTGATCAAGGATACAAAAGCAGTCGCTAAATTTTCCCAGGGCAACTCTAAATTTGGTATTGAGCTGTGGAATGGTGTAGGAATTGGTGATAGAGTATAATACCCAATCTGCAATTGTGTGGTGTGGCAGAGAGATTTTTTCCTATTCAGTGCAGTTCTCCTGATTTTTCACAACCTAGCCCTCGTATCAGGAGCAAAACAGATGGGCGATGTAGTGAACAGGGGCAATTTTGCGTATTTCTCAACAGGTTAGAAAATATAGACTGTGAACTGGTCCACTTGATTAGAAAGAAATCTTGATGCTTGACATTGAGTTGCTGATGCTGACCATGAAACTGATTGGCAGTTACATTACAGGCCGCAATGCTAGTCTCTTTCGTGGTTGCCTTGCCGCATATTCTGTCTCCATCTCCTACTGATCTTTTATGAATCACGTCATTTCGGAAGGTCCAGTGAACATTTAGATTCAACTCCAACTGGGCATGGTTAGTCGTCCACGTAGGCTAAAATGACTCTGCTTGAATAGCGCGCTATAACGTGGACGATTCGCCCCCAGTCTACATCCCAGGTACAGGGAGATGCTTGGGGCGGAATTCGTTTGGATATGAATCCGAGTCGGACGCCAGAAGCCGTTGTCTAAGCACACACAAAGCTATAGGAGAAGGAAGACCACAGAAAAAGAGATTACAAAGATGAGCAGCATCCTTTTCATTCAACCATTGAGCATTTGGAGGTTCAACAACATTCGTCGTCGTCCCCATCTTGTCCTCACAAACTTCGTTCTTTACATGAATCAAAGAAAGAGAGAAGGGAGAGCGATCATCCTAAACTTTGCAACTTGCCAATTTTACAATAAAACCCGAAAAGATACAAAAATAAAGCTATTTTCGGGAGGGGGGGGAGGGGGGTTACATAGGTTCTGGCTCGGATAAAGATAGAATCATGTCTTATAAACCTTTGAACATATGCATTTCATCAGATGTTCCTGTCCCTCCTCCACTCGTTCCATGGTCGGACTCTGATGGGTAGGCCTCCTTTGGGCACGGGAAAAGGCCCATACTGAATACCGTCATCCTCTCCCAAGAGCTCCCACCTGCAGAGCCGAACGAGACCGGGATGAGATACATGATTAGCCCGTCTTTCTCTTACGTGGATGAAACCTATGGAAAGAGAATGGCAGATGCAAATCTACGTGGCTTAAAGATTTGATTTTTTTCTTCCCCATCCCTTTTGTCGGGACTTCAAGCGTGGTGGAGTTTAGAACAACAATGCACTTACAAAACTTAAGTACTGCTACAGCTGTCCATTTTTGTCCCCTCGTACTAAAAACCAATACGCAATTGGCTCGGTGAAGATCAGAAAATCTCTAACATTTTCAATGCGATAAATCTTGAGAGTTTTCGGGACTCGGAAGCGATTGCGACGGCTATGGAGATGATGGAGATGAATCCACGTCGGAATCCCCGAACGATGATGAGAAGGAGGCTAGGTTCAACCCTCCAGTTGGATTAGAGGCTGAATGGCCCCGCTCAATTTAAGTCGACGACAGGGTTCGCAGATATTGTACCCGATAGGAGCCGCTTTGTCAGTTGAGTGCTTGTGATCATTTGAGATGTACAATTCAGCTTATAATGTATAAAAATAAAAAAAAGAGCAGATTTTTTGGGGGAAAATTAATATATATATATGTAGAGTTGCTTTCGAAATCAGTATTCTTGAGAAGAAGAAAAAAAATAACAATTTCATTTAATTTTGTCTTTGTAATGAAATTTCTTAGAGAGTGTGAATAGGAGAGATTCTGAACATAATAATTTCTAAATTTACACGATATACCTACACCGGGGGATGAATGCAGCGCCAGAAAATGGACCTCGATGGCTAAAGCTATGGTGGGAATTTGACCAAGCATGTGATTTTAAAAATGAGGACCGCAATCGTTTGGTCTCTACCAAAGAAAACAAAAGTGATTTTTGAGGCTGCGCTTGGTAACGGAAAAAACTAGAAAAGAGAAAGAAAGAAAAAGAGAGAGAGAGAAGGGGGGGGGGAGAGCATGACATGACAAATACAATCATCACTGAGTTTTCAAGGTCTCGAAGTTAACGCAGGCTTTGGATCCCATGCAAAGAGACGAGGGTCGCGTTTGACTATTGCGAAGTGCATGAAGGACACGTGTATGGTTCCCCATGCGACCAATTCTCGACCCATCATTTGCCAAAATTCGTACGTTAAGCCAATCTATAAATACCAAAAAATAAAATAAAAACCCAGAGACTGTATATAGCAAAATATAGAATGAATCACCTGATTGTTTTTTTTTTTTTTTTTTATTTCAAAGCAGCGTCCATAACCTTTAACTCGCCATTTATTTTCTAACCTTCATCCTGTTAACATTTGAGATTCGTATCATCCATGCATGCTCCCGAATTATGATGAGCAATAGTAAATTAGGAATGTAAGAACCTGTAGGAGATGGTAAGGTGGTGAAGGAGGACGAGCATTTCTAGCTTGGCCAACTCACTACCGGGACAAGAGTGCACCCCGTTACCGAACGGCATGTACGTGTTTGGCCTCAGTGGCACCTGCACGCACACAATCCCATGTTATGTGACATGATATGTACTCAGATCAATTCATGACCCTTAAAAGTTGTGTGATTCACATGCTCGACAACTAACGAGTGTGGTGTTCGGTACTTGCCGAGGAACATGAAGTTGGTACGCTTTCATGATCATCAGGGGGTCGAGGGAAAAGAAATTTAAACGAGTACGTGTAGAAACTCAAGCGATCGATTCATCGTTAAACGAAACTAGTACTATTGTCTTAACGCAGACGATGGGGGAGACATGACACGGACACTCTTCCAATTGGGAGCATCTTCGCTGCGAGGTTTGCTACCTTACAAAAGCGACTCACATGGTGGGATACTTCATAGGATTCACGAGCAACATCCCTTGAAATAGCATACGCATTTAAGATCCACATATATACTGATGAAAGGGACAATTCCGAGGGTCATAACCCTTGCCGGAAGAAGAGACAATGAAGGATTCATATGCTCTGACCCGACTGAAGAATCTTTGATGACATTCGCGATGCACAGTATCTTGTTCGGAGGTATCTTGACATACCGCTACGACTCCATTGAGTAGACACATCACCATCCCGAATTCAACATATATTGCGGGGAGAAAATGATTAGGGGTGGCAGTCATTGACACGACATGAATGTACAACTCGCTAGACAATGCAGTGTGGCAGGAAAAGAAAAAAGAGAAGGAATTTGTTTTCTGTGTTGTAATACAGTGAGAAATTATTCACCTCAAATCTCGAAGGGTCAAACTTGTCGGGCTGAGGGAAGAAATCTTCGCAGTGATGGATGCTTCGGAATAGAGGGAGGACCTTCCAACCTTTTGGGATCACATATCCTTCGAGCTCCACATCTTCCACCGCTTCTCTAAATGTGAAGGACAGTATACTTGCCGTCCTTAACGTCTCTTGAATCACCTGATCACGCCATGTTGTTAATCACAAGCGTTCATTGAAACTAAAGGTACGACGCACTTGAAATTGTAGTATTGACTATTTTCCACGATATATATTTGACCGGGCAGGTTTCTCTAAAGTAAATGTCCTCGAATTAGGGTAGATTTATACCCGGCTTGTCAATGGCATCCGCCTAGTGTCGTCCCAAGTAAGTCTGCGGTTTGACTCCACCAATTTGCGTCGAATTCCCTCTTGCTCCCTCTGAAAAACATATAAAGGTACATTTATTCATATAGGTCCGTACTAGATATATATTTCAAAAGAACGCGGCAATAAGCATCCCATTATTTGTGTTATCTTAGGAACAGATATCACTATACAAGGCGGATCCTTCTTATTGAAATAATTTGATATGAACCATAAAACAGGGTAAAGAGAAACAAATTAGGGAAAAAAATTGTAGAGAGCTGAGAAATATATTCCCTTTTTTTAAGTATAATCTGCGGAATCTTCATACGTTGTTATCCTATTTGCTCAAATTTCCTAAGAAATCTGGATTCTCTCGGTTCAAAGGATGAAAATTATGTCCAAAAAAATCATGAAACGTATTGAAAAATCAACCGAATATATGGTGTACATAAGTGAACGATTCCGTGACCTAACATCACCTTGAATTGATAGCAGATATCGGTTGTGAGGTGGAGAGATTTCTCAATAACCATTTTTGTGTTTCTTTTTCCCCTCCTCACACGAGAATTACTGGACGAAAAACAGTATTAGGTGGGAGGAAAATGAAGCGGGAACTCACCGTCACAGCTTCGAGCACATGGCTGTTATCGTGCAAGTACTTGAGTACCCACGTCAACACGCTCGCGGTAGTGTCGTGAGCCGCGAAGATGACACCAATCACGTTGTCGGCTATCTGCGAATCGGTGAGCTGGTCCATTTTGGGGTCTTTGGCCCTCAGCAAGACCTCCAACAAACCTCCATTCTCGCCCTTGTCGCTCTCTCTTCTTCTCCTCTCTATCAGCCCCCTCAGTGTCTCGTTCAAGAGACTTCTTGCCTGCAAGCAAACCCGTCATCCTCAAGGGTCCAAAACTCTCGTGGCCATTAGCAAACTCTCCCTAGATGATTAATAATATTCGTTGCCGCCACGTCTTATTCACTCGACCGGACGGTGGAACTTGGAAGACCAAAGTATATGAACACATATTAGTGACGGGGCCACACCCGTCTGGCAGATTCAGGAAAATTGTTACGTGAAAGAAAGCGCTCCGTTCGATTTTCTTCCTCCTAGGAGAATAATGTGGTTAATGTTTTTTTTTTCTTTTTCTTTTTGTTATTTCAATTCACCTTCATGGCTTTATGAAAGGGAGTTCCGGGAAGATCCAAAGGCATGGAATTGTAACCCTCCGTAAGGCGTTGATACAGGTGTTTGATGCTCTTCAATTCGAGGTCCACTTCGCCTCCGAAGACCGAAATCATCGCCACATCGAAAGCAAACTGGCACAACCCAAGATGAAAAATAAATAAATGAGAACAGGTTCAGACAAAAACTGTTTTAAGAGATTTGAAGAGATTCTTCTTCGCCATCGTCGTCTACAATACCTCCAAGAGAAGCAGAGAATTGAAAAAGGAAATAAAAAACCAGAAGACGACGCACGTAAGTTGCGTTACGTACCATCTTCATTTCGTGCAACGTGTTGATGACGGAGCGATCTCTCCAAGCAGGCAAGAGCGCGAGGACGGTGCGCTCGATCTCGGAGACAGACCCTTTAATGGAAGACGGAAGGAACGAGGCCTGAATGAGCTTCTTGAGCCGGGAGTGATACGCCCCTTGGTGAAAGAAGATAGCGTCCGGTCCGATCATTCGCTCTTTGCTCGCCGGATACGTCGGCTTGAACAGGTGCGCCTGGCTCACCAGCACCACCCTCGCCGCCTCCGGGCTCGTCACCATCACGCACGGACACCCCAGTATGTGCGTCTTGAATACATCCCCGTACCTGATATACATGAACATACATGCACAAACTAACAGCATAAGAGTTTCCGCCCGGGAAAACAAGAAGCACACGCGGGGGGGGGAAGTCGGGGTACCGTTTCTGGCGGATGGAGAAGAAGGCGTTGGGGTTCTGGGTGTAAAGCTTGAGGGTCTCCCCAACGTAAGGCCAGCCCATGGAGCCGGGTGGGAGGAGGAGGCGGCGCTTGCTGTTGCCCTTCCGGCGAAGCCATTGGAGTAGCACGAGAAGGAGAAGATAAGATAAAGGAACAAGGAGGAGAGAAGGCGACGACGCAGGGAATGATAAGGTCATGGACGACGACGAAGAAGATGAAGGAGGAGAATAGAAGAAGGAAGGTGGTGAGAGAAGCTGCATGGTCTTGACTCTTGAGAGAGAGAGAGAGAGCGTCTGCAATAGGTGGCGAACGTTCACTCGAACAGATTTGATCAGAGAAACAGAGAGTATGGAGTAATGAGTATGTGGAGAAAGGTGGGGGGTGGGAGTTGGATTTATATAGAGTTGGAGGAGTCTTTAGGGACAGGCGTCACGAGCGCAGTGACAACACATCCTTTTGCCTTTGGAAGCTCTCTTTATTATTCGGGAGGGCAGGTATATAATACTGATAGTGCCCTTAGCTTTTTGGTCGACGGCCCAATAATTTTCCAGGCTCACTTTTTTTTAAGATCATTCCGATGGCGTTCTAAGAAAAGGAAAAATCGAAACCACATCTTTCGTTGGGCCACATCGAGCTGCTTTTGATTGCACGGAAGCCTCCATTTTTAATGTTTTTCCCCCTTTCTTATTGAATTGATTTTGTCCATCGCGTCATCATCCCTCTCTTGTGAGTTGTGACAATGAAATATTGATTCTCATGGGACACGTTTGTTCACAGGACTTCGATTAATAAATGCTTTGGAGGGCGAGACTCGTCGCAAGCTCATGGGCCTGGAAAGAATGAAGTAGAATCTGACTAGACAAAATGAAGGTGTGAGAGAACTCAAACCATGATACCCTTGAATGATGTATAAAATTCCTCTAGGACATTAATCTAATGTCCTCTCCCATAGTGTTGAGAGTTAGGAAGGAGAAGCAAATTTCGAATCAAAGAAATTTTCCCGAGCGAAGGATATACTATCGAGCACACTATCTATTCTATCTTCCTTATATATATATATTTAAGTTTAGAGTATAATATATTCATAACACGAATAAACTTAATTTCGTCCGTAACCTTGATATCAGAATAAAAAGCCATTTAACTCACAGGAAAGTAAAATCGGTCGACCATAGGGATGTTGCAATGAATACTAACTAGTGTCGTAAGGACGTGGAGAATTTGCCGACAAAACAATAGTGCCGATATTTATATTAATTCTCCAGTATAATTTTAACAAGTCAATAAAACACGCTCTAAAGTTATTTGTCCATGTGAAGGATTGATTGATTTATCTTAACGTCAATGCGGAATCTTATCAATTCAACCCAAGGAATCGCGATTTTTCGTTGCCTAATTCGCAAAACCAGGGGAGAGAATTACCTGAAATTCCACAAACCACAAATAAAAGAGAGGAGGGCATCGCATGGTCGAGATTTTCCACAACCTCTCCCCACCTTCACTGTCGCCGGTCAGCACAGCCCGCCCCGACCAATGAACACCGGACTCCTCTGACTTCCCTCCGTGCCGACTCGACTCGACTCGAGCCTGGGCCTCACGTTCGTAACGACCGGTTAGGTTGTCGCCTTACCTGGCTTTCCCCGCTTGTCCCTTGGACCCTACGTACTTTCACCATTCGCGGGGACAGCTGTTCCAAGTTTTCAAAAGAAAACCCAAGAATGGTGCATCGGGCGAGGGCACCCCATGATGAGTATTGACGAGGGAAAATGGTGACGATTGCGCTTGCGCTGCTTCTACGTAACTGATCTCATCTGGCCCTTCCCCGTTTTGAGCTCCCATTGGTAATATCAAACCACGGAGCTGATTTTTGGATAGTTTGGTTATGCCGTGGGCGGGCGCTTTCCCGGCGTTTCCTTCTTCTATAGTAGTATGAACTCGATGCCTAGACAATCGAAGAAATTTCCCGTTAGATTCTCCCAAAGCGCCTTCTTTTGCATCCACTCGGCTAATTTCTAAATAATGAGTGCAGTGAATTTCTTTATTTCCCATCAAGTTAGATCTTCCCAAAGCGCCTTCTTTCACGTCCACTCGCCTAATTTCTAAATGATGAGTGCAGCGAATTTCTTTATTTCCCATCAAGGGAAGGCGTGCTGATATGATCGATCAATGAGCCGTCAAGTAACTAGGGATGCGATATTTGAAAAAATCTCAAAAGAAATTAGAGCCCTTTCTTCATCCACAATCTACTTGGACCTTAAAAGAGGAAAGGGCAAATCATGCGGTCTCCAAGCTATAGATCCATGCAGCTTACATATGAGATGTAATTTGTATTATCTCCATTGCTAGCTATAGTTAAATACTTGACTTTCACATGGCATTAGAACTACTATAAATATGGAGTACGATGCCCAATGCATTTGACCCCTATCTCTTTCCATCTATAAATGCCATAGCTCTTTGTACTATTTTCCCCTTGTTTGTATACAAGCACTCGTTTTTACGAAAATGTTAAAATAAAAGATATATACTGCAGCAATGAAAATTGGTCGGTCCAAAATTTCGAAATATCATTTAAAAAAAATATAAAAACTCAGCTATAGATAACAAAAAAAAAAATCACAGGGTCCATTCTAATTTCTTCCACACAATTTTTTACTAAAATGCTGCTCATCGATGTATTTTAAAAAGAAATAAGTGAGTTGAAAAGGAAAATTACGGAAACAAATAGCCTGAATGAGTAAATGAAAAAAAAGCATGCAATGCAGTTTACAAGAATCGGAATGAGATTAGTTCGAGCCATGATGACCTCATGCTCCCGTTAGCTCTATCCATAATATGAGTATGAGGCTGAAATGCCGGCTACGATACAAGATGACCCCATGTTTTAACTAGTAATAACGATTTTTAATTACGGGAGGAAGATATTTGTTCATTTATCAATTAAAAAACGCGGATTTTTAAGTACAGCTAGAAAGACGCTCCTGCACGCTCTCGCCCCCGCAATCGCAGTTGAAGGGGTGCAGTGCGGTGGCGCCACCGGGCGGAAGAGCCGCCCCTGCACAGCAACCCAAATCGGAGTTCTCCTCCTCTCTGTCCGTCCGTCCGTCCGTCCGTCCGTGCCGCGCCCCGCTCAGGCCACGCGTGTGCCCCCGGCAGGCGTCCGTACCGCACACCTGTGCCCCCCGCACGTGGCGCACGTGTTGACCGCCCCCGGCCCCGGTACGTCACGTCTCTCCCTCGCCCCGGAGTGGGACTGTGCCCGAAGGGATCGACGGGGACACGGCGGCGGCCCCGATCGCGCCACGTGGCCGCCCCCGCCTCGGGATGGCCGATGCGCTTTGATTGCTGCGGCGGGTGGTGGGTGGGGGCGCACGTGTGCAGGTCGGTCAGTGGGCGGGATGGATGGAGGGAGGGAATGGGGCACGCCGCGGGGGGATTCGCTCCAGTTGTCAACGGGTTGGGGCGCACGTGGCGGTCGCGGGACGGTGGCGGTGCCCCCACTTTTGAAAATGCCCCTTCGCCATCGCCGTCGGGGGGGGGGGGGGGGGGTCGTCAGCCACGAACTTTGAAATCCTCTTTTGCCCTTTTCGTCTCTGGGTTCTGCGTCGGGTCTGAAAGGTTGTCGCGGGAAGTTGGCAGCTCCTGCCTGGTTTAAATTCGCGTAATTAGAAAGGACGACTTCGCGCCCGACACATCAGGTGGATGGATCTTGTCGATGATACGGAGGAGGTCTCTCGACCGCGACGTGCCGCTCATCGCGTCCGGAGGTGTCGCCAGGAACTCTCCAGGGATCGATCGCGCGCAGAAAGTCGCGACTGCTCCTTTGAAAAGACGAACGACACGTGTGGGTATGGGGGTGGGATTCGGTATTATCATACGGATCTTTTTTTTTTTTTTCCTCCTTTGGCTGGAGGAGACGCGAAGGAAGATATTTGGACAGGCGAGGATGTGATTGTCAGCTCAGCTTAGCCACACGGAAATCTTTTTTTTTTTCTTTTCCGCATTCGTTTGGCTTCTATCGAGAAGATATTTCCGAAGGAAGGGGAAATAGCAATGTAAATATTCTGAGAATTCGAGTGCCGATCTGGATCTCCGCGACCCACGAGTCCCCCGGGTGATTCTTTTGACTTTTCCGAGGGTTCTCACGAATTCTTGGAGAGGGTTTTTGTGGAACGTCTCTTCGTTTCGATTCAGTTGCGTACTTCTTTTGCATGACTTCAAGCGAAACCGAGAAGCACTGGCGTTCCATGCCCCATGTGGAGTTCGACCTAACATCGAGGCAGCAGCTCATTTACTCGCGTTTCAAAGTGATTCAAGCCCATGCCTTTTTTTGCTAGCTTAACCGTATATATTATGATTAACTAAAATTATCGATATTAGATCTCGACAAGTCTTTAAAAGGCTCAAAGATCTTCTAGATAGACAGGAGAACCGTTCTGAAATAAGAGATCCCACTTGATTATGGTCCATATTCCCTACTAATCCGAAAATAAATATATTGGATTAGGTCTGTATCAGGAGAATCCAAGCAGCCCATCACCTCTCTTTAGAATGTGGATGGGTTGGAAGACTTAGCCGAAGAGGCTAGACCTCTTTTAGGCTTGAGTGGAGCCTACCTAAGTGAACCTTTAAACCTAGCTCGATCGTATATATTATGATTAACTAATATCGTCGATGTCGATACGAACGAAATTCCTTACATATAATCTCAAACGATGTCGTATGAACATTCTTTTTTAATTTTAATTATTAACTTTAAAGTTTGTGATTCTTCTCGTTCTTTTCTTAGTTTCAAGGATTCCATTCGATGTACACCGTTTCTATTCCTCTTTTAACGATGTATTCATTTATGTTCTCGATTTCTAATTTCACGAGGGCTTAATTTGTTACCGCGGCTCTGCTTCTCGTTAGTTTTGTTTGATCGTATGTTCGCATTCTTGCCTTACGCCGATGCTCGACTTGCGGACCATCCTCGTAAGCAGGATGGGTGTTGGGAGATATGCTTTGATTGTATTATTATACGGTAAAGATCTCTTTATTGCACGGTGACAACGTGGCAGGCCAGCGCTAGCTTCGTTATGTCAGGAATGTTCAGCGCACGTTGTCTAAATACATCTCTAGCCACACGCAAAGAAGGGGTCAGGACGATGGACACGTTTCATTCCTGACCAAAGAAAATCGCGAATTAGAAAAAGGGCATAGCTAGGCAATTGGGCCGGACATGGGCGAAGACCATTATAACAACTCAGAGAGTCGAAAGAGTGGGAAGATAGAGAACGCCCTAGCCCTACCGAGCTCGAAGCCCAACAAGCGTCCTCGATCCAACAGAAGAACAAAATTCGGGTAATACATAACGCTAAAAATGTTGAGCGCTTGACATTAAGTGAGTCATACACTTCTCTAATTTTATTCACATAGGACCCTCTACCTTTCGGGTGGATTAAACTAAATATTGATGGGGCCTCTAAAGTAATCTAGGACTTGGCGAAGAGGTTTATTTTGAAACGAAATTCGTTGTCACAATCATAACTTTGAGCTTTGTGGTTGGGACTCGACTTCATAAAACTAATTCGTCATTTAGATTGTTTCTAAAATCATGATTAATATTGTTAATATAGATATTATGATTGATAATGCTGCCCTACTTTACTTAAAGATATCAAAAGATCGCCACGCTCTCGCTTTGAATTCAATACACAACATAACATTTTCAAGAAGGACATTGCTTTGCAAGCCAATTATTCATTTTTTCTACATGCAAATCAATTACCTCACAGAGAGCAACTTCGTGTTTTATTGGGTGAAAAAATAGGGATGATGGATTTATGGTTGTAAACTTTTGCATTCAATTTTAGCTATTTTCATATAAAAAAAAAGAAAAAAAATGCCGAGTGCTTTGAAGAATAATGTCGATCCCAAGCTTCATTTCTAGAGAACTTCATGACTTTGTACTGGCATGACTAGTTGTCTGGGTCCATTATCTTTCCGATAGCACTAGAGTCGTATTTTAACAGAGAAGGCCGTAATATCAAGAAAATGATTTTGTCGAAAACATTTGTGCTTATGATAAAACTGATTTTTTCATGATATATTTCCCGATTCAACGGAACATAGCTATTTCATACCCTTGATAAAATTGAATTTCCAAGCAAAATACATATAAATCAATTCAATAGAATTTCGTTTTATACATGACCTCTTAAGTCTGATTTCTCAAGAAGCTTTGCAGCTTATCAAAATTTTAGAGAAAAAAAATCAAACTGATTCGTATCATTTGAAAATTTCTTTTCTTTTTTGATGGTGAGATTTTCACTTTATTTTAAGGGATCAGTAAGTCATGCAATATTTATCCACAATTATATACATATATATTTATTTATGACTCACCACAATTATATACTTATATATTTATTTATTTTCAATTTCAAAATGTTGCAGAGAAATGATGCTCTCCTTTCAATTTGAAGTCGAACTGCACGAACGGCTTCTAATTGGACGGGCAAAACTAGAGGCCGACATTCAAACCGCTGGGGGAGGGAGGGGCAGCGGCCCCTTTTCCCGCCCTCCCGCTACCGGCCCTTCCCCCTCCCCAATTTTTGGCGCGTGTTCGCGTTTCGTATCAAGGAAGGCGACGCCTCCGGGTCGCCACGTGTCCCGCCCACGTCCCTCCGGGGTTTAACACGTTAGCCCCACCACCTGCTGAGCTGTCGCCTTATCCGCCACAACCACGCACGAACCCCCCACCGACTTCCAGAACACGCCACACCCCTCTCCCCCCACTTTTTGAACACTCGGTTTCTTAAACTCCACGAACTCACACCTCAGTTTCTCAGAAGCGCAACCCACGTTCGCTGCTGGCCTCTTCATTACTCCACTGAGATTCTGATTTTAGAGTTTCCTGTCCATTTTCTTTGGCTGTGCATTGTCTCTTTCTTGTCGATTGGTTAGAGGGAAGATGGGGAGCGAGGATGTGATGCTGTGCGAGGAGGGGATGATGATGATGACGATGGAGCGAGACGGCTGCGCGACGCCGACGCGCGGCGAGTTCAGGATACCGGCGGCGTCGGCGCCGCCTCCGCCGCCGAGGAAGAAGCCGTTGTGCAGCGGCAAGAAGAGGGGTCCTCCCAAGGACGGATATTTCCAGGCCCCGGACGATCTCGAGCTCCTCTTCGCTGCTGGTAAACGGCAAGCTTGCCCTTGATGGGAACGAAATGCTGGTCCCTCTCCATGTTTTTTGGTCGCCCGTCGGCTCTATTTTTCTTCTTGGCGAGAGAGCGAGAAGAAGATTTTTAGGTTGTTTTCTTGTGCATATTCGGCAGCGGTGCTGATGCTTGTGATGTAACTATTCTGGGTGCGGCTTCATTTTGTAAATTCTGCTTACTGATGACTACGCCTGTGTTCGACTGGTGCACTAGCCATGCTTGCGTTTGATGAAAAAAGAAATCGTCAGGTCTAAATAAGCAATGAGATGGGCTCAATCGGTTGTTCCAGAAAAGCACAAATTGATTTTTGTGAACTCGACTCCGGTAAAAATATTACTTCTACATGTAAAGTTTAATAGCAATATAAGTAGCAGAAATTCCAGCGCTTATGGAAAGAAATTCCAGACGAGATATATGGAGTTTCGATTTCGGTGTCTCTATAGAATTATAGAGGTTTGACGTGGGTGTTTTTATAGAGCTATGGAGGTTTAAGTCTGATAAATATTGCCATGTTACAAATGCAGAATTTTCTGGCGAGCGACTGATGGGCCAACAATAGCTACTTTCGCTATCCACTAAGTGACTATTGAATCTTTCGACAGTCGATTTCATGCTTTATATTCACAGCATAATAAATTTTTTCCTTGAATTATTAATCACGTCTCTTTTAATTTTTTTTGAAAAAATTCATTCGCACGTCAGCTCTCGCCTAGACAAACGTAAACAATCTGAACATTTATTTTTTCGCACGTTGTCTTTCAACTATCACCGCGTGTTACAAATTTACAAAAAGTACAGACTCAAAAGCCTCTCAAAAAGGCTAAATTTTTATTGTTTTTACCATTTCTAGACCTGGTAATTTTTGCCTCAGTTTTCTCTAATTTACAAGAGATTTGCGCGTTTTCTATTTATGGTAGATTATCTGCTATTGATGGCAAGTTTCGAGTATATAATCTCGCAAATTCTCTCGAGCGGATTTGGGCGGATTAGTTAGTGATTCTTGGCATGAATAACCCTAATACCATACTTCATTTCTGTAATTTGGGTGTCCAATTTAGAAACTCCACGGTCGTCAAGTCAATATACGGGAAGTACCCAGCGATCTTGTCTGACTGTTTGGAAGAGCTGAGATTTTGGTTCTGGACCTTTCTTTCGGTAGATTTCTTGACTCGGCAGAATTGGGCTCAAATGCTTGTAAAATCAGGATTTTGCCTTTGTAAGGTTTGGTTTGAACTTCGTTTGAACTTCTTCACGCTTAAGAAGCCTGATTAAATTCAGGAAAAAAAAAAAAAACTAACCTCATTAAATAGTCGTATTTAGGTTTCTCATTATCAAAATCTTTTAGAGTCATTTTCCAACAATAATGACAACCCCAAGGTTATCTTGTTCCGATTAACTACATGGTGTAAGAGCTACGGTCATATGTTTTTATCACTTATCGGTAAGACTCGAATTATTGATATGCAAGTATACTACATAGTGAAATTGACTAATATTTACGCCTAGGGCGGTTATGATACATTGACATGTGGATACATGGATGGGGAAGATTGCCTCAAAAGTTCTAAATCTATTATACTTTGACTAATTCATTCTAAACATTTTAATTTTATCAATTATGTCATAATGTCAATTAATGTCAATTCAACCAATTTTAATAGGAAATTGCCAATGTAATTGTTCATTTTATGTGATACTGGTAGTGTTAGCGTGAACAATTTTTATAATTTTTTTTTTTTTTTTAAATATATTTTTTTTCTTTATTATTATTATTATTATTATTATTATTTTCCAAGCTTTGTCCTCATAAGGGCTTTACGGCCCTTGTCCAATGGCCGATAAGGGTTGCGTGACTTTCTCCATACTAGGTAGGAAAAAAAAGTAAAAGAAAGAAAGAAAATAGAAAAGTAAAAATAAAAATACAAAAAAGATCGGATTTTTAAAATATTGTCTATGTCTATACCATTCATTTTATACAATAGTATCGACATCCACATCGGTAATTTTTAGTTAAAATTGGTTTGTTAGAGTTAATTAGCAAAACATGAAAATATTTATAACTCGATTAGTAAAATTGAAATGTTTAAAGTTGAATTGATAAAAATGTAATGAATTTAAGATTTTTTAAATAGTTTTGCCGCAAGAAAGTCTAAGTAGATTCCATAATGGTTGAATCTCATTCGTTTCAAACTGTGATGCGAGCCATCAACTAAGTTATGCGATTGTCTCCCACCCGAAACCCCAATTTTATAATCCTTTTTCGAGCTAAACAGAGAAAAAGCTACCGAAAGCGAGGGACTCGCATTTCCAATGCACGGGAGCCTTTTTTTTTCAACAGGTAGTGGATAATTAAATAGCTTATTTTAAACCATGACTAGTGCGAGCTTATCTAACTCCACTCACGCGTCTAGAACTTGACTGCGCGGCCCGTCTGGTGTAGAAAAGCAGCGGAAAACAAGGGTCTCCTTCGTACCGGGGCCACCCAGTGCACGTGAGAATAGCATACTTAATGTGTACTAGAGATGGAAATTATGGGTTGCGTTGGAGGAAGTGCACTCCAACCGTGCAAAAAAGAGATGGTTCACAAGTCAAAAACATAATCGATACCAAATCCAAATTGGATAAAGTTCAGATTTTCTAGAAAGGACAATAACATAAATAGTCTCTCCAACTTTAATATAACAAATTCATTAACTTTTAATCTACTTGATATGATCTTTGAATTTTTAGTAAATATTTAAATTAATCATTGAATTATATGAAAATAGGTAATTTCATCATCTCGTTGATTTAAATTAAGGGACAGCATTAAACTCTTCCATATAGTTTAGGAAGTAATTTGAACATTCACCAAAGGTTTAAGGATTATATTTAACAAATTAAAAGTTAAGAGAGATATTATTCATTGGACTAATTTCATACGCCTCATTAAATAAATTAAAATTTCAGCAATCACATTATGTATAAAATCAAAATTTAAGAATTATTTGTGTCATGGTCACAAAAAAAGAGAGAATTATTTGTGTTATTTTCCCTTTAGATAATTAGAGGCGGGTCCCAGACTTATTGAGACATTCACGAATGAGCATTTCGGTTGCATGAGTGTGTGCAGTTTCTCAAACTGAAAAAAGTCGACTCTCTTGTAGAAATAATTTACTTCCAAAGATGCAAAATAGATAGACGTCATCATTTAAACTATACT
Source organism: Eucalyptus cladocalyx (assembly GCA_017140615.1). Lineage (NCBI taxonomy): Eukaryota > Viridiplantae > Streptophyta > Magnoliopsida > Myrtales > Myrtaceae > Eucalyptus > Eucalyptus cladocalyx. Next base: position 35,376,461 of record CM029517.1, on the reverse strand, counting down.
GAAGTAATCATTCGCAGGGGTGGGACATTTACGACTGTAATAATTACATTTGCATTCAGTACAGAAATAGAATTAGTTGCTGTTTCAGATATTAATAACGAGATCCTAAATAATTGTCATCACAAAAAGTAGCCCAAAAAATTAATGGTGAATGAAAATTAGTGACGGCTGACAGTTTGATAGATATCTATAATATATGACACAAAACAGCTTTGTTGGGCCTGGTGCGTGTCCTTAGTGCTTATTAAATTTGACCCTCTTTCCAAAACTTGGAAAGGTGACATAATTGGAAATTAGAAAAATTAAGCCAAATTAAATACGATCTTCATTGTCGAAATTTCAAAATTTCAATAGATTACAGATTTTTCCTTTTTAATAAGTCATCGCGTAAATGATGTAAAATTTGCAAAAATGAAGTTAGAATTCGGACGTTAACCTGATACAGCACTCCAAGGATAAGTTGTTCTTTTGAATTTGACGTTTCTTGGAAGGAAATTTTCTTTAAATGTTTTATTCCGATGCTCACAAGACAATTTTACAAAGATGAGATAGATCCAGAAAGAGAAGATACGTGATGCTGCCAGACGAAACTATTTCTTATGTGGCTTGACTTATGCAAAACTTACACCCTTTTATACACTTAAAAATGGGGGACTAAAGTTGCATTTTATATTTTTACAAGAAAATTTCCAATACAAACTCAATGAATTTTGTTTCAAATAAAGACTTGAACTCGCCATTCGATCAAAATGAGTAGATGCTTATTTCGATAGCACAATCAAGGGCATAATTGTCCAAATATCTTTTTTTCTTTTTCTTTTTTCACTTTTTCTCATCTTCCATGGCCATCAGCCCACGTCCAAGCGTCTTCTTGGCCAGCTTTTTAGATCTAGGTGTCCATGGCCACGGATGCCGAACAAGCCGTTGTTGCTCATGGCCATGGCTTGAGCCAATCTTCGTTTGTCACGAACTTCTCAATGAGTAGGGGCGGTTTGATTCTCGGTTCTAAGAGACAATCAAACCGGACCGACTACATGAACTCTTTTTTTTTTTTTTTAAGTTTCTTTGAAAAAGAAGTAAAAGTGACTGTTTTTTTTTTTCTAAAATTTCTTCACAACATATGGCATAAGTAGCGGGAAAAAAAGCGAATGGAGAACCGGGAATTGATCGCCCCTACTTGCAGTGGCCTCCAGCCTCTCCTGCTTCTGCTACTTTCGATTGATGTGCAAAGCCGTGAGGCGGCGCCACCCACTCAAACTTCGTCTTTTTCTTCTTGTCGGAGCCTCACTGCTTGCGGTCGTTGGATTGAAAGTTGAGGGTTTTCTATTGGAAGTTGGCTTTGGGAACAAGTTAAATATTTGCTTGTAAGTGTAGACAGAGATGACAGCCTGTTCGGTGCCAGCAGCCATGGATGGTCAGATTTGAAGAGCTAGCCAAGGTAATGATTGAGCGCAGTGATTTGGAGGTGATCTTGAGACTTGCAACTTAGTCTCTAAACATGAAGAAAATGAACAATGAAAAAACAGGGAAAAAGAAAAGTCCGAACAAAAATGTCCTTATTAGTGCTGGTGAAATAAGCATGCGCTTGTCGGCCAGTAAGTTCACATCGTTATTTCGAATCAAATAATCACTTCAGATTCTTATTCAAAATTGATGATCACTTTATATTTTTATATTAAATAACGACTATTCGGAGTTTCTTTTGAAAAAATGCATTCATACTAGGCTTTTCATTGAAAATTTCCCTGTATTTATATTCCTCGATCACTCGGCATATCACCACATTGTTTTTAATGTTTGAAATCTATCCTCCTATATTTTTCTCCTTTTTTCTTACTCTATTATCTCTTCCTCTCCTCCTTGTTTCCTAGCCTACTGCTCACCTACAACTCTGCCCATCCCTCGTCGCCTCTCTCATCGGTAGAGAAATGTGAGCGGAGCTTGCAAGGCTCGAGCGACGACTGGGCTAAGGTCGCTTAATCACGAGTTCCTCCACATTCGATTTCACAGAGACAGACAGATATCAACTGGTAGCAACGAGGACGATGGCGATCGGATGAGGAGCACTTTGGAGGCTCTTGGTTGGTAAGGTGGAGAGAGAGAGATGCGTGGACCCTGGGATTGATTATTGCTAATATGATGAGTATTAGAGGGTAAGATATCCTTCTTCTTGTCCGACGATATTACATAATGATTAGTGTTGACTAACGCGCAAGATGACGGATGAGTTTGTAAAAAGAAATTGAGCGATTATTTACCCAGCGAATGAAGTGGATGGTTAGGTAGGGTATATAGATTAGGTAATTACATGATGAAGAGAGAGTTATGTCTATTTTTTTTTTTAAATTTATTTCGATGCCATGGCAATAGTGAGATATCGAAAAAGTGACATCCTCATTCATCGACAATTCCACAGTAACAGGTTTTTCGTATACCAAAAGAAGGGTTTCCCATGACACGAAAGTCCTAAAGCTAGATCCGAATCCAGAATCAATCCTCACCAAGATCGAGCCTAACACATGAAGACAGAAAGATGGAAAACGTGAAGGCCTTGGTTCGTGCATGAATGTGTTCAATTTCAACCTTGGCACAACCACCAAAGACTAGCTAATGGTCGACAACAGCGACCATCCTCGGCTTCAATGGCCTACAGGGGCAATTATCATCTTGTTAACCTCCTTTTTTCTTCTAGAGGAAGATGGAGGGGTTACTGTTTCGCTCCCACGGGCGTCTTTTTTGATTAGGTGAATGAATCTAAAGACGCACAAAGTCCTACACACGCTGACAAGAACAGGAAATTCGATAAGGCCGAGGCTCGCCGAGGGATGATCCCCATCTTGTTTCGATCACATGTTGGCATGTGGACCTTTAGGAATGCTGGTGTTCTTTTAACCCACGTGGGCACGTAGTACTTCCGCCTTTGATGAAATAAATAGTTCCCTGAAGACCATCACATATGCCTCGTCGATGATGATGATGCGAGGTCCGAGGTACAAATCTTATCAAAGTACTGCCGGGCGGAGGAAACCATGGCATTGGACAAGTGACGCGATGCAAGGGTTGACAGGAATTACTGTGAATTGTTTGACGTAATTTACAGTTATCACACACGGGTTGAGAACATTCACAATACATAAATATTAAAGAAAATTATCAATTTTTTTAATTTTTTTTGCTTTTACTAATTCAATCATTATTTATTATATTGTACTAATTGAATCATAAATTTCTTTACATTTTGTCAATTGAGTCTATTCAGCTAATTTTCACTGAAAATTATTGACATGTATGTCAGCTACCCAACATAAAATGACTAGTCTAGATATGGACATGTTTTTAATAAAAATTTAATAGTTTTTTTGGTTTTTTATTTTTTATTATCATTTGGAGCGAGGGTCCCTTGTCGGCCATTGCGAGGGTGTCATGGTCCTTGCCTAGTACATGCCCTCACTTCAAAAACCAAAAAAGAAGTAAATAAAAGGGAAAAAAGCATACATTTTTTTAAAAACTATTAAAATATTATTAAAAATGCATCACATGGGACGGTTCGAGTCCACATCAACGGAGTACTTAATTGGCACAATTAAAAAGTTTAGAACTAAACTGGTAAAATACAATAATTTTTAAATTTTTTTGGTAAATTTTTTTTTATATCGTCACGTATTCATATGAGGACTCAATTAAGTTTCGAGACCACTCGACATAAGTCCTAGAAAAGAATATTGTTTTTAGGAAATAGTCGGCGCTAGGATATTGACTGTGTTTACAACATAGATAACTTTATGCAGTTTTAACCTCGTAGGAAAAACACAAAAAAGTAGAGAAACATTGATTAACCCCTCCCAGGGAAAAGGGCTACTTTGACTAAATAGCCAGTCCCCGATTGGCCGAACATGTCTGCTCGTGCGCGAATCCAGTAAGATAACTCGTGGGGGTGGGGGTTGAACTGACCTAATTGAAATGCTTTTGTCTTAATGCAGCCGTATCTATCGGGAATCCTTGTACTAGTGGGAATGCATGTGCACTTCTATTGACCGGTCAAATCCACGCTCGTGGAACTTAATAGAAGAAATTAAAAAAAAAACAAAGGATTGCAAATGCTTTGCGTACATGGGGGGGGCCACCTTCTTTATTACGCCCTCCGTGTTTTATTTACTGATGCAGTTTTTTTTCCTCTCGTCTTTGTCGGAAGGCGGTGGTGCTCTAGCGAATATATGTACTACTCACCTAATCCAAGATAAACTACACGCTTGACCTCCTCCAATAACGGGCCACTCTAGAAGACCGTAAGGCTTTTGCATTTTAAGTGAAGATAGTTCTCTCCCCAGCTAGGCTAGAGTCAGAGGAGCGTTGAGCCACTGTACCGACAGGTGCGGGAGCGTAGGCGCTCGGACACATGAGAGGATTGAACCCGAAAGCAAAGTCTAATAACGAGAATCGTGCGCACGATGGAAAGTATTAGGTCAAGATGAAAAACTAGGGATGGATAGAGCCTAGACTGGAAGGCGGACTAAGATTTCAATGACGGTCGCTGCCTGTCGATTTTTGGCTCGAGGTAATTGTGTTTGGCCCTCTTCCGCTTCTCCATCGTAGCTTTTTTTCCTTGGAAAGAAGGCCTGGCGTATCCAGGAATAACGTTCGTGGCGAACCGAGTGCCGTGAAACAAAGAAAGCGTCGCATCCCCTCCTACTCACCTGCTAAATAGAAAGGTCCCGAAAATATTATTATAAAATCCTCTGTTTTGCCGTCCAGATGAATCGCCCTTGAAAAATGGATATTTATAAGGTCTTCCCTTGGCGTAAAAAACTAAATTATACATTCATTGTTGGATGGTTCACATGTGAAATGATTCGATTTGAAAGCTAGCTCTCTAAATACACATATGACTTATCCAACGATGAATCAATATAAAATTTCTATATTGGCAATGGACTTGGAGATAAATTATGTTATAATGAACTTCAGATTTCGTTTGTTTGGTAGAAAATGAATAACTTGAAAAATATTTCCTAAAAATAATTGATTATAAAAATGAATGAATGAAAAAAAATTATTATCCATGAAAATCTTTAGATATAAATTGTTGCTGATAATAAAAATATTTTTTATTGACTAATTATTTCATGCCATATAAACGATTACTTTTAGGAAAATATTTTCAAAATCATTCATTTTTTACGTAATAAGTAGAGTTTTAAAGAAGGACCAGCTTCCACGAGGCACGAGTAACATTGCCTGCATTTGTCCTGTGATGGGAAGTGAACGATTTCAAAGAATTCTTATAAGGGCTTTGTATCCCTTGCGATGGGAAAAAACGTTGGCATAAAAAAACGGTGCTAATCTAATTGACACGTATGCATTTAGATGATGATATTGATAGGTAATCATCATGCAACATGTGGGTTGAGAAGCATAATTATGCGAAAGAAGTTTACGTTGTGGAGTTCCTGTTTCTATCAAAATTCGTCAAACAAGTGCCAGCCCCTTCAAGAAAGATTCCTCAACGAAGGCCAAACTCATAATTCGCAAATATGAAAAATAAATAGTTTTGGTATTATTATTAATTCAATGATTTACAGCTTCGAAAGGAACTTAAACGAAGTTTATGAGTGATTTGGAGCTAAAGACCTACAACACATGCTCAAATAAACTCACGAGAGTAAGAGTTTGGCAAAGTAAAAGAAAATGAATGGAAATTTGAACTTTGTTTTTTTCATAAAAAATGAATGATTTAAAAAATATTTTCCTAAAAATGATTGCCTTGCGAAACTTACAAAGATGATTAGAAAAATGTTTTTATCGTTCACGAAATATTTAGACATAAATTATTACCGATAATAAAAAAGTTATATTTGGCTAATGATTTCAAATGATACAAGCGATCATTTTTAGGAAAATATTTTTCGAATTATTCATTTTTTATGAAACAAATAGAGCCTTAAATAAAATAGATAAACTCTTTTAATTTGATTGATTGTCTTGTCTTTCTTCATGCTTAAAACTTTTTTTTTTTTTTTACAATGACGAGCTTTCGAGATCTCACTTCTATGTTCTAAGGCTTTGGTCCCCAAATTAAGAGCGTGTTCCCAAATTTTCAATGTACTCCCCCAAGCCCCAAGCACAAGTGTCGGTTTTGGACGTGTCCTCACATTACTAGACTTGTTCTCATGTTTTGGATGTGACTGATATCAAAATCTAGTAACAGTTTGGTATTGATGCCAACCATTCCATGTCGAGTGTTTGACCATGATGTCCACCACTTATCTATTTTAGAAATAACATATGAAAAGAAAATTACCATTCTCATAACTTTCTTTTAACGAATTTGGCGTCATAATAACATGTCGAGTGTTTGACCATGATCTCCACCACTCAAGTGTTTGACCATGATCTCCACCACTCATCTATTTTAGAAATAACATATGACAAGAAAATAACCATTTTCATAACTTTCTTTTAATCGATTTGGCATCATACTAACCACTTCTTCCACGTGCATGTTAGTCGCCCGTGCCAAAGTGTATTCCAATCGTTTTCTTCCATGTGTCTACCAAGCAATTGTGCAAAGTGTTTGCTAATTGCTTGTGCAAAGTGTGTGTCAACCGCTCTTAATGTACCAATTTTCAATCAAAACCAGCCATTCATGCCAAACATGTCGAATTTTGGTGCCAACATTGGCTAATGCCAGTTCGCATGCATCAACCCTCCTATTGGCCAAACCTATACTAATCACAGTTCTTTTTTTTTGGTCGAAAAACCTATACTAATCACAATTTAGTTGTCACATATTTGCATGATATTTCACAATTGTAATGTCGATATCTTGCTTACTATGGTCAATTTCTTGCAAAATTAATATTTTTTTCTCAAAATGATCAATATCTATTTTGCCCATTTTTAGATGCCAACATTTCCAAAAAAAAAAAGAAGCCCAAAATCTTATGGAAAAGGCAATTGGTGCTCTTGGTAAAGCAGTCCAAAATACTTGGAGATTGAATCTATGGAAAGTGATAAGATACAAAAAGAAAGTATTTCAAATTGCAAATTGTAAACGAAGATGCCCTTTTAAACACCACTTCTCAAAGAAAGTAGTAAAGACAATGTCGATAGGAATCAACTCAATGTTTATTCCCGAAAGTCCCTCCCATCCACTGTTTTCTTTTTCTTTTGAAGAAAAGAAATTAAAATTAGTACCATCATCACCCATCACTCTCTCTCTCTTTAATTATGTCGACCCATAAATAGCCAAGATCCAAACACCAGAATCAACCCCAAATCTAGGGTTACCATACTAAGCATACATCAAACTCAATACCGCTACGACCAAAAAAAAAAAAAAAAAATCAATACCGCTCAGAATTTAGCGGACTGTTCTGGTCTCTGTTGCGCGTGCTGGGATTTGGCAGTTCCTTGACGACTTCTGTCTTACTAAAATAAAGACTCGAAGGTGTACCATGGCTGTAAAAAATTGATTTTAAACGTCTTCCTTCGATGATTCTCGCATGAAATGATCTGTCCGCATCTTTCTTCGTACGCCGATCGCGAATTTTGTTCATTTATCTACGGAGTAGGTGATCGCATGCTCTATAAATCATGTAAATCAAAATGCAAATGACCTTTGGTCTGCATCTTATTAAAGACAAAGGCGAATACCCTTTCCGTATTTTACGGTGCCGGTGAACCTAGTAAGAGTCCAAAGGAAAAGGAAATAGCTCCTAGAGACATTTGAAAAGGCGTCGCTCCTCAAGAACACACTCAGCTCTCTCCCTCCCTCTCTCTCTTCCTCTCTCTCTCTCTCTTTCTCTCTCTCTCTCTCTCTCTCTCTTCTCACTTCACTTCGCTCGCTCTGTGGAGCTTGAGCATGGACGAAACGTGGAGCAAGAGTTCCAAGAAAGAAACAGGAGCCTCATCGTCTTCATCTTCTTCGAAGCCTCGTCTCCTGAGAAGCTTCTCTCAGAAGACCACCTCCTCCTCCAAATCTTCGCTCCCGCGAAGCCTCTCGCTCAAGAACACCGCCTCCTCCTCCTCCTCCTCCTCCTCCACCAACCACCACCACCACCAGGGTTCGTCCCTCTCGAGAAGCTCGTCCTCCAAGAGCGCGAGCGGGTCGAACCTGACCCGCAAGTACAGCAACCTCGCCAAGGAGCAGAAGGCCCGGTTCTACATCATGCGCCGGTGCGTGGCCATGCTCGTCTGCTGGCACAAGCACGACTGATCTGACTCGTCGGAATTGACGGTCGGCGATTGCTCCAGAAGCATTCTACAGTTCATCCGAAGAGCACCGGGCATTCGCTCTCGTAAAGATCTGGCGAAGCAACTCGGCGATAGGGATCTCTAAATTCGATCCGTCCGCTATGAGCCCGTCACGTAGGTACGTAGAGAGATCACAAAAAATGTGAATTACGATACGTATAAGTACGCCAATGTAATGTATTTGGGTCAGGGTTTGAGGATATTGACGAAATCAGCAATCTCTCTCTCTCTTTCTCTTTCTCTCTGTCTCTCTGTCTCTCTCTCTCCTTCTCTCTCGCTTGCCCATGTGAAATCATTGAGCTGTGAATTTCAGAGATGGTCGGAGCTGGTCGGTGCGTACTACATGCTATCTCGTCCACTGTTTGTGTTTTCTTGCTCTTTCTTTTCATTTTCCTTTCCCCTTTTGTTTTCTTTCTTATATATAATGTGGAAATGAGAGAGAGAGAGAGTAGATTCCTTTTCAGATGTTGGAACTACCACCGTAAAGAAGACAATTTTTGATTGTTCGGATGCACATTGGGAAGATCATGCGCTGCGCTGCGCGAAGCGAGCGAGCTCGATCGATCGCTCCCGAAAGCTACGTACATACATGTAGAGAAGAAGAGGACGTGGGATTGTGCTGCGAACGATCAAGAAAAGAATGTGCATCGACTGCGAAACAGCGGGTCCATGGATGGATCGCGTCGAGATGGGTCGACAAAGTTTGAACATAGGCATTATTTCGCTCAGTTGTACATGCTGCATTATTGGCGCAACTCGAATAGAATGATTCGATCTTTCTATTTGTTATTGTTTTTTTAATACTTTCTTTCTTTTCTACTTTTTTGTGTGTTCGGGAGATAAGGGGGTGGGGTAAGTGCTGTGTGTTTCTTAGGGCATTGGCATGTACAAGGGAAACAGAAGTGGCATCGCCGAAGTAAACGACGCGTCGTTTTCTTGTGCGAGCGTAGGCCCCCACTAAGATGACCTCCTGCTGTGGTCCACTCTTTGAGTTCCTGGACAGGGACGAGTCGTAATTCGCAAAAAGGATTTCAAATTAATATATTTTTGCACATTCCATACAGTTTATACATCGAAGGGGCTCCTCTTCCTCCTCCTCCTCCTCCTCCTCCTTTTTTTGGTGAAGATAACGACGCTACGGGTCCTAAAACATGTGCGTACTCGGCTTTAGAGTTGAAACTATTTCTCCGACAGGTCGGTCCTAAAACTCATTCGAATTCAACACTTTGGTCCTCCGTTTGATACGTTTGTTCTTGTTTCCCGGACAGAGATTTATGCGACATTTTTTTATTGATATTTAAAAGAAAAAAAAGGACAACCACGTATGAACTATGAGGCTTTTAGAACTTAAATGTACCGACATAAAGTTTTAGGACTCATGCGGTCGTTCACCCTTTTCGACATTATGTACTTAGGTTATTAACCACTTTCTACTAGCTAGTAAAAAGTTAAAAGTTATGCTGGACCACAAATTGATGGGGTTCCTAATGAAATGCTGACGCTTTTCTTGGGCCAGATACTAAATGCGAAAAATAAGAGACCATTCATAGTTTCAAGATCCAGCCCGTTCGACCAGTGCCAAACCTGGCCCGGTTCTGGCTCGGTCCGGTTCGAACATGTTTGCTTCGAATTCCAGTTTGGAAACCTTGCAACCCAATAATTTCGGTGGGTTTAGCTTGTAGTTGTTGGCAATTGGGAAGTGGGAATAAGCAACAAGACAAAAAATTAAATATATATCCAACAGAGAGAGATGAAGAGTAATATTATTGCTGAGGCTCCAACCGAAGCATCGACACATACATTGCTAGATACAAAAATTCCCTCGAATCTAAAATTTCACTTTATCCCGTGGTAAATGAATGCGAATTCATCGGACTCCACGAAGGAAAACAGACAAAAAGAAAGAGAGACAGATAAGACACGACACGTAAATTCCTCAACTGCCGAATTTGGCCTCGGACACCGAGCAGGGAAAGTGACGATAAGTTAGGGGGAAAGCAGCAGGATTGAAGTGTTCGAAACGAAACGGTGGGGGTAAAACCCAGAACAGCCGATGGGGGAAGAAGGGTCGGAGGAGGAGGGGTCAACACTTTGGAAGATCGGACGGCGGGGGAGGGAGCTTCTGGTTGGGGAGCTTCCCGTCCTGCACGATCCACGCCATCTTCAAGCCCCAGCTCAAATGGACGTCGAAGTGACAGTGCATGAACCAAACACCTGGTTTTTCCATTCAAGACCAGCAAGCAGCTAAAATTAGCGGATTCATGTGAATAAATTCTGGACACGAACGGTAGCATTACTTGACACATTATTGTACGCGGCACTATTCAAATTATTAGAATTTTCATGAGACAAACCTGGGTTATCGGCCAGGAAACGGATAGCCACCCAACCGGCCGCCGGCACGCCCACGGTGTTCCTCTCCACGGGGTCGACCAGATTGAACTTGGCTGGATCCGTACTCGGGTTGAAATTCCCGAATCCCTGCCCAACGACGTAGAAGTTGAACCCGTGCAGATGAAGAGGGTGGCTCTCCGCGCCCAAGATACTCGTGCCTTGCATCACGAGCTCGACACTCGTGTTGAATGGAAGGACCACCACCTTAGTCCCGTTGCTGACGAACGTCTTGTTCGGCGGCGTTCCGGTGTAGTTGAACGGCCTTAAGGGGGTGGCCGGGAAGTTGGTGGTGAAAACGCCATTGGATTTTTTGGAGAAGTAAGACTGTAGGATCGCGGTGGAAGGGAGAGCGAAAGAGACGTTGTTCACCGACGCCGCAAATTTGGTCCCGTTGGGTCCTTGGCACGTTTGGTTCTTTGAGCAGGGGCTGTTTCCAAGGCCGACCGTGAAGAAAAACCTCTTTTGGACGGTCTGGGGAACTTGGGCCGGGTATTGCCGGCTATTCAAATGGCGGAACTTTTGGCTGAAATTGGCGACGACGCTGGTCGCGTTTATCGCGGGCAGTGTCGGTAAAGATAGGGTAAGGTTCTTGGGGAGAGTAATATTCCGGGAGGGCTGGACGTACTCGAGGAATCCGGCCATGGTTGTATTGTCGAAAGTGCCCTGACCTGTGAAGTATGGCCGGGCCGCCATAAGGTACGTGCCCTGTTGAGGGTTTGGCTTAGCCTTGAGGAGGACGTTGGTGGTCTGGCCCGGGGCGATGACCAGGATGTCGGTCTCGAAGGGCTTGACGTAGACCGCATCGGCTTCGACGACGGTGAACGAATGGTTGGCTATGCGGAAGAAGAGCTCGTCATTGAGGGCAGCGTTGATAAGGCGGAGGAGATATGTCTTCCCTGGCGTCACCTTTAGCTTGAATGTATCTGCATGCGTGCATGAAAATAAAGCAATCGCTTTATCAAATTTTGCAACGACGATATAGGGATACTCTACTCTTTCCACTCGATAAATCAATGGACTCGTTCAATAAAGTTTGTTATAATTGTCATTGCCTGATGAACAGTTGTATAGCGGCCCGGGCTTTCCGTTGATAGTGTAGGCATCGGAGACGTTCGGGCCACCTCCGGTCTGGAGCGCCTGGCTGATGATGGCCTCCGTATCGGCATTAAACCATTCTCCTGCAATTCGTATCCCCCGGAAAAGAGTTCAGTGATGTTATTCGGTGCTTATCAAATTAACTTATGCGTTCACAGAACAAAAAATTCTCCTAATTCGAACAATTAAGAGCTCCATAATATCATATACCGAATAGCATCGGGACTTCCTTGTCGGGTTTAGCAAAGGGATAAGGAACACCGCGCTTTGGGAAGATGATGAGCGGTCCGTAGACGGTCGCTCTGATCCATGAGATGTGAGCATGCCAAAAGAGGGTGCCTCTTTGGCCCGTGATTGTGAAGTTGTAAACGTAACTTTGGTTGGTCTGAATCGGACACTGCGTAATGTATGACGGCCCGTCCGCCCATCCACTTTGAAGTTGCCTCACTCCATGCCTGTGCCCGTCAATTTGCTCATCAAATTTATTCGTTGCGGTCATGAGAGGGCTTAATCGTATATACGTTAGCAGTGATTATTCAAGTCCTAATTACCAGTGGATGCTGATGTTGTTGGAAACACGGTTGACCACCTTGACTATTACCCGGTCCCCCTCTCTGGCGACGATGCGAGGCCCCGGGAATTTCCCGTTGACGGTTATCATTCTCTTGGTGTGGCACAGCCGGGTCTCACTCTTCATCTCTATCTGCACCAAATTAAGAGGACCATCATGTACTAATGAACTCAACTCACAGATGAAGAGTACATAACCATGCCCTTCAAGCCTAGTTAGGTATAGAGAGAATGCTAAAATCGCGAGTGCATGAATATATGTGACGTACATTGAACGTGTGGTGCCTCGTGATGCCCGCATGGGCAACCTCAGGAAGAAAGCAGCTCATCACTGCAAGAAGAAGAGCTGAGAGAAACAAAGACTTCATGTTTATGAATCTCGAATTTGCTCTGGAGCTAGGCTGTCTTCAGTGCTTTGCTTTGCCAGAGGTAGCAAGGTGTTCTTATGTATATATAGAAGAGAGAGGCCCCGGGGGGGGGGTGGAGTGGGTGGAGAGAGCGAATAGAGGAGTGTTTGGTTTGGCTCATTTGGTTTCTGATATGAGAAAGAAAAGATTACCTACTCTTGGTCCACATGTTCACTCTAGAGTGTCTACTAAGTCGAAGAATCAATTATGTTAGATAATATCTTGGTTTTTGGTCTTCCCTACCACCGCCAACCCCCGTCTGCAGAAACAAACATTTCTGGTCAAAAAGATTTCTTGATAGAATTTACCGTCATCACATGTATTACCATTCTTGTTCCCACAATTCCGTGTCATGATTGCTGCGGTTCTTTCTTAACACTATTGGAGGCAATGGAGAATTTATTAACAGATCCCATCACCTACACGACCAAGTTAGTATTTGAAATTTGGCGTCGCCCCTGTAAATAGAAAAAGCGGAATCTCGCGAGGACACCAGTCTATGTCACCAGCTGTGTTATTAGATGCATTTGCCAATAGCATTGTCCTTATCCAACCGTTAATTCTTGGTGAAGAAGACAAACTTTCAAACTTGGGGTCTACCCCCACCAAATCACCTATCGTCGTCGGGTGAGTCCATCTTGTTAAGTCACCTCAACGTTCATGTTAATCATCACATCCTAAGGAAAACACACACACCCTCTAATGGGGACAGGACGGGAAGATGGGTAAGACCGATCGGTTAGGTGCATGCGTCTCTCTTAACCAAGCAAAGCATTAAGACACGACCCTTAATCTGGTCCTTCGGTCATAGGCTTCCAACTCCGTCGGTCGTGTTCAGTAAAAAGACTACCCACAAGAAGAGGACGTTCGACCCACCTTTTTCTTTCAAGCAACAAAAGGGGGATGCAATGATCACGGGGGATTAGGTTGTCCCTCTCGTAGGTTCGACCTCGCACTGAAAATTAACGACCGGATTAATCAATCTCGCCAGCTTCGCTGCGAAGCTAGCATGGCTGATAGGAAGAAAAATTGCGTTGATTTCAGGATGGGCTTGGTCGAAATTTTCGATTTGCTGATTAAGGTGAGTTGGAGATTGTCATGAACAGTGACCCAGATATTGTAGTTGCACCCACTACGGTTCTTGTGGTGTATGTTTATTCTCGCCATTGTATACTTGTTGCGCAATGTACGCAGGTCAACGCGAGGCTCTTTTTGGGACATAATGTCCCGGGACATTGATACACTGCTCACTTCATTTCTTGAAGTAGGATGCATGCAAAGTTCACTCCCTTTTACCGATTAGAAAATTGCAGAAGTTAATAGAAAGTGGGGGCGTAGACGTTGTATATATTTTAGGTAGATGTGTCAAAATGGGTCATTGATCCATTTATGGATCCATTTATGTTTAAATAGGTCGTTAATGGGTCAAGCTTATTTCCTAAAGTACCTATAATGAGTTTTAATGGATCAAAACTCAGATATATAGATCTTAAATAAATTAAAGAGCCGATTCATTTAAGACCCATTTATCAACCCATTAAAAATGAACCATTTATTTTCACCCAAAACCTCACAATCTCTCTCTTCTCTCTTAAACTTTACAAAAATATTTTTTTTAAAAAACCGAAATTATAATTATTTTTTATTTTTATTTTCTTTTACTTTTTTATTTTTCTTTTTTCTTCCTCCGGTCTCCGACACACTGCGCAAGAACCGCCAGCGAGCCTCAAGCTCGCCGGCGTGGGGCGAGCTCGAGCTTGCCGGCGTCGGGCGAGCTCGAGCTTGCCGATTTGGTGAGGCTTAAACTCGCCGACGTCGGGCGAGGCTCGAGCCTCGCCAGATCCGACGAGGGGCGAGCTCGAGCTCGCCAGATCTGGTGAGGCAGAGGCCCCGCCGACGTCTAGCGAGGAAGAGCCTCGCTAGATCCAATGAGGGGCGAGCTCAAGCTCGCCAGATCTGGCGAGGCGAATCCCTCCCCGACGTCTAGCGAGGCTCGAGCCTCGCCGATCTGGTGAGACTCGAGCTCGGCGACGTCGACGAGAGGGCGAGCTCCAGTCGCTCGTGGCCGGCTGCCGGCCGTCGTCGTGGCGCGGCCGGCCAAAGAAGAAGAAGAACAAAAAAGAAAAAAGAAAATTAAAAATATATTTAAAAATAAAAATAATTAAAATTTTAATTTAAAAAATAAAAAATAATTAAAATTCGATTTTTTAAAATATTTTTTAAAATTATAAAAATTATCCATTAAATTTGTGTTGTATACAATTATTTTAGCAATACCATTATATATATATATAATAAGCTTTCTTAAATTTAGTTAAATGAATCAGGTATTAGTTGGGTATGGGTCGGGTCAGGTATAGATCAAAAAATTTGTATTGCAATAAATGGGTTATAAACAGGTTAAATTGGTTGATTTGGATCGGACCATTTATAACTTGACCCGACCCACCGTATAATTTTAGGGAATAGCTTGCTTCCTTCGTAAATATCTGCATCTACCCTCAATCCTCATCAAAGAATTAAGTGGGCCATAATCGAGGTGGGAAATATGTGTCATAAACTCGGTTCTATGGATCACGTGGTGAAAAGAATTGATCGTCATAGATGGGATATTCATAATATTTATTTGCATCTTTTTGACGAACTTATGATACGGTTATTGTTTTTTTTATTATTTTATGATGGGTGATTAATTTGATATAGTGAAAACGAATATAAATAATGAATAACTCAACTAAAAACTCCTAAAATTGGCTTAGTAATTCGGGTACGGAAACTTGTGTGCGGATTAAGTGCTCGAAAAAAGTTCGACGCCATAATGGTCCCTTCAAGTTATCCAGAACAATTTGTTGTCACAAAGGATCGGTAGCCTCTCCGAGAACCTGAAGTATATAGTATTATGGGGGCCGCACTTGATCTACACTTAGAAACACTAGAAAGCTCATCACAAAATTATTCTCAGCTTTACACAAGAAAGTATAGGTTAAGAAGGCTTCTAAATATGTTGCCCGATCCACGTCCAACCTTTCTTTATCGAAAGATCTATGTCTGAGTCCATGACATCTTCGAGGCCCAGCCACCACGTTTTTTAGGTTGGACGGTCCAAATTAGAAAAAAGGTATATTACAATGAATTGCTGCTGGGTCCTTTTTCCTAGCTAATGACACTTTGCATTTCTCTGTTTTACAATCAAGACTTTGCATCTTCTAATTTTTAGTTTCTACACTTCGCACCCTGAAATTTCACAAAGCCATGACATGTATTTTTATGAAATATTGAGATGCAAACGTATACATTATGTCGAAGGACTATTTGGTTGGCTAGAAATTATAAGTCAACAGCATAAATTGGGAGGAGAAGCCCCCAAACTGGTCCCAACTTTCTCCAGTGCTACTATGAGTCATCTTGAACAAAATTTGGTTACGTTGATTAATTGCGTGTCCATCTTTTTTGCAACATAACTATGTATAAATATGCATATATATGATCACACTCTTCGTTGTTCTTCGTAGACAATAATTAATCCAGGTTATATAATGGAAGACTTACTGAAGGCAAAGTTGATCACTCCTCAAGTTCTATCTCCAACACGTATTTCCGCAATAAAAAAAATATGCAGAAAAAAATTATATCTCTTTGTATTTTATAATGAATAGTAGATAGGATATACGTGATCAGATAGTAACAAGACATTACAATATTAATTATGATTAATCGAGGATTTGCACAATCAATAGAGATATGTAGAATTTTCTTATTATCTGCAGTATCCCTCAAACTCAAGATGACCTAAAAGAAGTCAACTGAAGCTTAGAGACAAGATCTAAAAAATGCCAAGTGGATGTGATTTAGTGAATATATTAGCAGCCTGATCAACCAAGGAAGTAGGAGACGAGACAGACAGTTTCATAAAAAATGTTGTAAAATAACCACAAAAACTAATCGGATCTAGCAAATAATTTAATACAAATTAATGAGAGAAATAAACAAGAAATACTAAGGACATTAGAGATTTACATGGTTCGTTCTAAGTGTCGCTACTGACTTCACAAAAAGAGCTAGTAACAAATAATCTATTATAATAAGAGAATCAAAGTTACAATTGTTCATAGCACAAATTACCGGGTGTTCAAGCCCAAAGCAAGAGCTCGCGTACGGTTGAAACAAGAACGCTGGTATTATTTTATTTTTTTTCGGTTCTTCGCGGCGCAGCTCCTTTGTTAAAGCTACTAAGCGGCCATGTCTACATAAAAGCAAAATCCTTTTGTTTTATTTTAATTTCTTTCCTCATCAAACTCTTCCTGACCCAAATGTGAAATAATAATTATTAAATAGAGTAAATACCATAAAATTCCCAGATTGATATATTTGTGATAAATTCATTCAAAATTAATATTTTACTAGAAAAAATCCTAAACTGGTACACTAATAACAAATTTATTCTCTGTTAATTTCTATTAAATTTTATTATCAAATTATTGAGTTGGATGATATATATTTTACCTTCCATTTGTAATAAGTGTATCGATTTGTGGTTTTTTGTAGTATCAATCCAATTTAATGAAAATTAACATATGATAAATTTGTCATAAATATACTAGTTTAGGAGTATTTGGTGGTCAAAAATTTAATTTGGAAAAAATTTAGTTACATATGTACTAATTTGGGGTTTTTAGTGATAAAATAATTAGTTTATGGTAATTTTTTCATATATGTATCCGTTTGAGGTTTTTCATAGTATTAACCCTATAAAATAAGCGTACCTCTAATTTATTTTTGTAACAGCAAAGCTTTTCACAATCAAAATTGGAGATACATCAATTTTGAACAAATCAAAATCTTCCAATGAGTCATGTTTTGATCATGGCTCGAACTCGAGAACAATTTAACAAAAAAGCATGATATTGTATAGACTAACAAAATATTTTAACATGCTTGATGCACTCTTGAAACATAGTAGAATGTGCTATTTGAGTAGCACTTTGATTGTTGTAATAAATTATTATCCAACCACTATGACAAACTCCCATGTTTTCTAGTAACCATCGCAACCATAGTATTTTTGGTGTTGTTTTAGCAAGATCATGATAATTTATTTCCATTCTAGATTGAGCGATGATGGTCTATTTCTTGCCACACCATGAGATAAGTAAGTTGCTTAGAAAGAAAACTAGCTTGTAGTGGGGTCACAATCTAAAGTGTCACCTATCCGGTCAGTATTAGAATAATCTCTAAATTTAAGGAAAAGTGAGCAGAAAAGCGAATGTCGCAAAATTGGATACCCTTGATGTAATGATGAATCTAAAGAACTACGGTAAGTGAGTCATACATAGCGTGGTCATGAACAGACAATATGGATATGATAGTCGAGTCATGACGAGTAACAATGATTAGGTAGCGTCTCTCTTCTTGGTTTGTTCTTATACTAAAAATTAACCACCGAATTAATCAATCTCGCAAGCTTCACTATGAAGCTAGAGCGGCTGATAGGAAGAAAATTGCATTTTCTATAGGATGGGCATGCTCGAGATTTTGCTTCATTGATTAAGGTGAGTGTAACGCTGTCATATAGAAACAGAGATTTTGTAGTTGCACCCACTGCACTTATTGTCGTGTCCTATTTTTAACCTTGCCATCATCAACCTCAACCGGGGCCTACCTCGGAGTCATTTGCAGAGCAAGGTTTGGTTGATGATAACCTTGTCTGCATCCTCCCTTCCAGGGGTGTTTCTACCAATGAGGCTGCCTACGGTAATCTCACCAGGATAGGAGCCAGTTAGACTGCAATCTTTGTTTTAACGTCTTGATACCCAGACATCATATCCTTAATTCTCATCCAAACTTTTCTTTCCAAGTGAGTTGGAATATGGAAGACAGTGAGGAATCTCACCCTCAAAGGTTCATCCCCCAGTTCTTTTCTTGAGTTTTTTAAGAACTTGCTCAGGTTTATTTAAATTTGTGATATAGTGACAGAGATTTTGTAGTTGCACCCGCTACAATTCTTGTGGTGTACTCTTTGTAACCTTGCCATCGTATACTTGCTGCGCAAAATTCGCAGATCAACGCGTGGCTCTTTTACGGACGTTGATGGCCTGCTCCCTTGATTTCTTGAATTAACATGCATGCAAAGTTGACATCTCCTCATCGATTATAAGATTACAGAAGTCTATGGGTTTGCAGATGTTGAAATATATATTTTAGAAAGAACCTTCCTTCCCTGGTAATTTGCTTGTGATCCGACAGAGTCACTTGGTTGCTCTATTATATATTTGTACCTCGGGGATGTAATAGACGTTTGAAACATGCGTAATAAACTTGGTTCTGCAAATGACGGGGTGGAGAGAATCAATTGTTGTGAATGAAATATTTCGTAAAATATATTTATATTTTTTCAAGAGACTTATGAGGCGACTCTCGTTTTTTCTTGACGTGTGATTGACTTAATATAGTATAACGAGTCTAAATAATAATAATTCAACTTAAGATTCTTGGAACTGGCTAAACAAATGAGATACGAAAACATGTGCACAGATTAGGTGCGCAGACAAGTTCGACTATTTAACGTCCTCCTCAAATTATCCGACACAGCCAATGTCATATTTGGTGGGTCGCCTTTCTGAGAACGTGAAGTATATTTTTATGCTTACCCACCCTCGACCTACACTAAGAAACACTAGAAAGCTCACTACAAAACTATCCCTTAGCTTATACTAGAAAGTATAGGTTGAGAAGGCTTCTTTTTTTAGTAAGTTTTGTATATTACAAGAATCTTTATTAGATTCTTTTCCTTAGTTAGTGACACTTTGCATTCTCTAATCTTGAAATCAAACTTTACATCTCCTACTTTTTATTTTCTTCGCTTCACACCCTAAAATTGTACGAAGCCGTAAAATGTAGTTTCATGAAATATCGAGATGCAAAAATGCACATTATTTGAGTAGTAGATGATTTTCTGTAACTCTTCTAGGTGAAGTGTTCTTTTTTCTTTTTTCTTTTTAATCAGGATCTTGATGTCAAAAGACTATTAAGTTGGCAAATTTTTATAGATCCAGCGTGAGGAAAAGCTCCCAGACTTGTCCAAAATTTCTCTAGTGCGAATGAGTGATCTTAAGCAAAATAAGGTTCACCACTCCACAGGTTCATTAATCCGTCTTCATCTTTTTTACGACAAAACTATGTACATATACAATACATGTGAATAAAATTACATGGCATTTTTCTTGTTGTGAAGTAACGTTGAAGCTAACAACTTTTACGATATAAGTCTAATTTGATAAGAAGTAATTATCAGAAAAATCAATGAGGAATGACAAGAATGCTAGAGATTTATGTAGTTCAGTCCCAATGTTAGCACTTTGTTGGAGAAAGTCGATTGTTAAGTCACTATGAATCCAAAAGATTACATAGTTACAATTACTCAATTACTCAAGTGTTCCTAGCCCAAAATGCTCTTAGAGTGAAGTTTATAAGTGTTATATCATATTCTAGTGTGTGTATACTCAGAAAACACATAAAGAAAATCTTCCCAATCCTTCTTATTTGCTTTAGTGTGGAATAACAGAGTAGAATTTCATTTTTTTTTTTTTGTGTAATATGCTGACTCAAACTAGGAATTCAACTTCAATATGGAATGTATTGCAATTATTTCTTCACTTGTTCAGATGTAAAACCACAAGTCCTATCTAGATTTGGAATTTCTACTTTAACTGGATTTCTTTCATGAGCTCAATCCTGAAATATAATTTAACAATTATCTACCTTGAGTTGACATTTGAAGTCAAGTCATATTGCTCATCATCGCCTATAGATTCCATCTTAACTTCTTTACTCTTATAATTCTGACAATCTCTTCTACAGTACTCTACCTCATTGCAATGATAACATCAATGGTCCCAATTGTTGGATCTCAATTTAAAATGAGTCATCCATCTGCTATCTCCAAACCCTCTATATTTGTCACTACCCTAGCCAAACCTTATGCCATATCATAAGCTATGTATCTTCTCATAAATCAATTGCCACTAGAAAACAAGGCAGACTTGGCCTCTCCTGTTGTAATGTTAACGTGCCATTGTAGTAAAGTGTTAGATAAGAATTTGGTTGAGACGCCAACAATATCATGCCTTGCTTCTCATTATATGCCTCATCAACATTCTTCAAGTCTGTTATGAGTTTGTTAAACTCACCTAAATGGGCTCTGATTGATGTCCCTTATCCAGTTGTAATTAAAACATGCTTTTGAGCATATACAAATGATTCTTCAAATCCTTCTTCAAATAAAATAACTCAAAGTTTTGTCATTTGAAGGATTCAATAAGATTACGTTTTTTTTTTCCTTTTCCATCAACTCTAGCTTATCGAACGGTTTCTAGCAATTTGTCCTCTTCATCCAACACCTTCACAAACTATTGGTTGTTGATTGGGCATGCATATTAATATAATGTTTTACAATTCAAAGTTGTTCCTTTCGTTGAATTCTCGATGTCAATTCTTGCTCCAAACATAATTTCAAACACGTCATTTATAGATAATGATCAGACAAGCAAAAGTTCCAAATTAAATCTAGAAACCCTAAGTTAGCTTAGCCACTAATTTTTGTAAAGTAACCTGAAAACTAAGAAAAAAATCACTAGAAAAATCAGTAATAAATGATAAGGACATTAGAGATCTATGTGATTTGATTTGAACATTAGTACCTATTTTACGAAGAGGTCTAGCTGCAAAAGAATCCACTATGAATCTGGCAAACTGCAAAGCTATAATCACACAATTGTTGAAGTGTTTCATAGTTGTAGAATAAATTCAAAGCAAAACCCGCAAGTGTTATATCACATTCTTTTACAGATAACTTTCTTAATAAACTTACAGAGAGAAAACTCCAACATTCCTCTTGTTTGCCCTAGTGTGTAATGATTGAGTAGAAATTTGTTTTTATATGTTCTTATCGGACATGTTGACTCGAATTAGAAATCCAATTCCAATGTAAAAATTATTTCAGTCTAACATGCTAGATCATCAAATCACATATCCCATTGGGATTTAGAATTTCCGCAGAGTTCTTTGATAAGCTCAAACTCGAAACTTAATTTAACACTTCTCGCACAAGAATTAATCCTCTAATGGAAGACTTACTAAAAATACACTTGATCACTCCTCAAGTTATATTCCCAACACGTAATTCAACAAAATAGTATAATCACACATTAATTCAGAAATGGTCCCAAAAGCTGTATATATCATGAGAACATTGATCGCATACAAATATGCGAGGAAAAGGAAACAAACTTTCGTGATTTTTCTTTACATCATCCACGACAAAATAAACGCTCGCGAAGATGAAGGTAGACGCCATGCTAATCCCAAGTCATGACAACAGCTATGGCAGCCACCCCAAGAAGCACAGCAAGGAACTTATAGAAAGGAGTATCAAAGACGCACTTGTTTTGAGGCTTGAACCCTTTGGCGATGAGATGGTTGATGGCGACGTAGATGAATACCCCGCAGGCGATGCCCATGGAGATGGCGTAGATCCAATCGGCAACGTGGCCTTCCGTCGTTGCGTCGATGGCGATCCCGATTCCGACCCCGATCGGGCTGGAAATGGCGAATGCAAAGGCATACGCTGCGGTCATTAGGAACGGCCTCTTCGGCAGCATTTTAAGGAGGGCGATTCCCATCGAGATGGCCGCGAATATCTTGTGCAACGATATCGTCCACAGGTTTCTCCATGCATCGCCTTTGGTCACTATCCTCCAAATGACCAAAGGAGGGAATTAATTAGAATAACGAAGTTTCGTTAAGAAAAGTTCCGTGATATCATATTGATATCTCTCAATTCATCGATCCTTAGAACGATTCAAACTTTAGAAGGGGCAATTCTTTTCCTTGGCTATTCGACATATACTTCCATAAGTAATCAAAACCAACAAAAGCTGAATGTAACAAAGCCTACCAATTTCTACTCTATATTCAGCTAATCACAATTTGATGAATTTGACTGGGTTAAATGAACCATATGTCCCTGATGTTTGGTATTTTACATCTTGATGATATCAAAATTAAGCCTTGGGCTCCCAAAAGGTCTGGTGAAGCTTATATAAGTGCTCGCAAAATGACACATTTAGCTACCATCGGCTTTGTCCCGTCCTCATATTTAGCTATCTTCTAATGCGAATGCTAAGCGTTATATTTAACTAGAAAAGATTATGTGAAATTTGGAAATCCGCGAGCTAGTTAAACTTGATTACCTGAAACTCCGACAGCAATGCCCTCGAAGATGGAATGAGTGCATAGTGCCAAGATCAGCAGAATCGTGTCCCCGAGAGACGTGGTTTGTAAGAACATGGGATTCACGTTCTCCTTCGCTCTCGGATTGTTCTCATCCTGCCCTCCTTCTTCCGCGACCCCGACTTTGCCGGCCGAATCTCCGTTGCCGACGTTCCTGGTCACGTACATGATCACGCAATCCCCGAGCATTGTCAGCAAGTACCCGGCCGACGCCAGCATGAACGCGAACGGGTAGCTCTTGTCCGTCAGATCGCCGAACGTCGAGTTCGAATCGCTCAGGAAGTGCATCAGCGAGGTTCCAAGGAAGGCCCCGCCCGCGAACTGCGTCCCCAGCAGCAGGAACGCCTCGTTCCACCTGAAGAAGTAGGGCGACACGCCGCCGACGAAGGTGGTCACCAGCATGATGATGAGGCACCATACCTTGACCAGGATCAGGCCCTTCGCGCGCAAGTCCGGGGTGCTGCCGGTGTCGGGGGACTCGTCGCTGCCGCCGTGGCCGGCAGAGAGGGTGAAGTGGAGGAAGAGGTGGGCGGCGGAGAAGAGGAGAGTTGACTTGAGAGCTGCGGGAGATGGGAGAGAAGCCATTGACGAAGAGATCAGTTTCATCGTAACGAATTGAGTTGGATCAAAATGTGGCTTGCGTTTATAGGAGAAGGACGAGAAGAGAACTCATCCGGGGGTGGTGTTTGAATGACTCTCGAGCTTCCAAAATCTGATGGGGGGGTAGTACAGGTTTGACTTTGAGGCTCTTGTACTGCACAATAAAACAGCTCATCGGCCGGCTTTGTACCGGACGGTCTCGTTCGGCATTGCATGATCTCGGGGCATCCGAACCGAAACAACCTCGATAATTAATTATTCAATAACAGGAGAACAATGAGAATGCAATGCAAACGCAAAACTCTACTCTTATTCTAACTCTCTGCTCTCAAACTTTTGCCTTACCTCCTTACAGAGCGTGGGAGTCGAAACCTACACTTGAAACTAAATGATCCTCACCCAATCCTTGAAAAAGTAGTTGATTATTGATGGTTCATTTATGGGGATATCTCAAAGCTTTCAAGAACTAACTTTGGAAACCAATCTCTAGCATGATTCATCAAGTTCGTGTGTACATTAAATGCGCGGGAAAAGTGACCGAATGGAACAATAATAAAACTAGAAAATAAATTGAACATCGAATATATATATATATATATATATATATATAACCTCTTTTTTGGAGGAGAAGAACAAGATTCCAGTGATTGCAATCATACACAAATCATTCAAATACTTTCAATGTTTCACGTGCTCTAATCACATTCAATAGCATAAACAATGTTCAACACTTGAAAATTTTCGCAAAACAATCTTTCAATCTCATAGAGGATTTCACAAAACTTAAACACAAGATTTAGTGGCTTCGAAACACTCGCATTTTCTTCAAAATGTAATTTGGGAGCCCACGCATACTATCAATTGTTATGGCAAAAAACTCCCTTCACTAATAGGCACAAAAACTAACACCCACCTCTTATACCGTAACATTTGGATTTAGAATAGAAAACTTCGTTTAGAGTGCATTTGACAAAATTTCTGAAACATAAATTGATTTCTGGCAAGAAATTGAGAAGTTAAAAATTTTAGCTTAAGATTTCTTCTTCAAATCTATTTCTGGAATAGAAATTTGTTTCTTAAATAGAAAAATCAAATTGTGTTACTAAACGGATTTCTGTTCTAAACCTGTTCCGGAGAACAGAGAAATAGAGAAATAGATAAGTATAAATTTTATCATGCGTGCCCTTAGAATGCCTACATAAATTATAAATCCAATGGGTTTCTTTTATGGACTCAAACTTGATACTTATTATCAACAATTGATATTTACCTGGTTAATTACTTGGATGTTATCAGCTTAACCTAAGGAATGCCAATATTGTTTTCCTCACTTGTACCAAGGCGGAACCTTATGTTGGTGAAGGTTATGACGATGGGGAGTTAATTCATCTGCATGCCTTGGAATATCAACACATCCTCGATTAATTTAAACAGCTATTATGCAAACACAAGGAGTTTTGCAAGAAAAAAAGCGAATTTAATGGGCCACTTTCTTCGATTTCCGGAGAAAGATTACACCGATGACCTAAGCTCGCACGGGGTTCTCCAGCGCACGATCGCAAACTCGATAAATTGGCTGGAAAATGACGTTTTATGCTGTCCATAAACCATGCGTCTCCAATTAATTAATCAGCGGGGGACCAATCGTTCCTGACTTCGAGAGACAACCCTGGATAGAACCGAATTTATCAGTAATTTGAATAATGAACCCCGCAATGAGCAATCCCCTAAGTATAAATAAATAAGGGAAGCAGATATCCACGGATATCTCGAGCCAAAGGGAAAAATCGGATAGACAGGAACGGACGAATTGCATATGTCAAACATAAATTACTGAAAATATGTTGTCCTCCTATAGTTCTGCTGAATGATGGGAGTGTAATGAATACATCTGCGTACGCGGTTGATGATGACATGACATTTGACTCATCAAAAATCAAGACCAAGTCAGGTTGAAATGATGATGGGATTCAAATGTATTCATTTAATCCATTTGACACATATTTCATTATAGTTCAAATCTTCCATACTCGACATAACACATTTTTTTTTGTGACTCGGGAAACCGCCGTACAACTGGCAGCCGGCGACACAAACCCGGGCGGCGCCGCAGGGACCTACCTCTCACGGCGTTGCAAGTGAGTTCGCGCAACGGGAGCGAGAAGTTTCGAATTTCTACCCTTCTGGCTGAGGAGTCAAGGCGCAAACCAACTCATCCACCGTGGGGTGGGTGACATAACACATTTTCGATTTGACATATTGCTAAAATACTTCTATATTTAACCTAATCTAAAAAAATTTATATCAAAACTAAGGTGGTAGTGCGGAGTGAGTGGGCACGAGATTGAATGAGAATAAAAGAGAGTCATTGAGGTAGGTTGAGTTTAAATAAATTGAAAACTCATTTAACATATATATTATAATGAGTTTTAGCATTATAAACCCATTTGTGGCCCATTTTATTGAATACAACTTATCTAATTAATAACTCAATATATCAAGTTAAGAAATTTGTTTATAACCTATTTGAATAGATCTACATGACATGATTAAGTGAGACTCTTTTTGAATAAGGATAAGAAAGAGTCATTGAGGTATGTTGAGTTTAAGTAAATTAAAAACCCATTTAACATACATATCATACCGTGTTTTAACATTTTATACCCATTTATGATCAATTTTATCATATATAGTTTTTTTTTTTTTTTTTGAGCTATCATATGTAGTTTACTCATATAAAAACTCAGTGTATTATATATGGATTAAGAAATGGGCTTATGACTTATTTTGATAGGTCTACATAACATGATCGAGCGAGACTCTTTTCAGATTCCGACGGAATAAACTAAGCCCTCTCGCAAGGCGAAAACCCATGTTGAAATGATAAAATTGGGAACGTTGGACGAGGAACGAGGCTGAGGAGGTGGCGCCGTGGGCCTCCTTAGATCACGGACTTGGGATTTGATGACGGTCCACTAAAGCAAAAAGAGGCGGAACGTTCTCCGAGCCCAATCTCTCTCTCTCTCTCTCGGTAGGGTTTCCATGTCTTCCTGTTCAAAGCCACGCGGTTAAATCATTGGTTAAGAAAGAGGTCCAATAATTTTGAAGGGTTCTCGAGGGAAAACCTAAGTAATTTTGTCTTTTGTTTTGTTTTTTTTCTCATTGTCTACAAAGACACTGGGGATTAAAACTTTTGATGAATGTATTGACTAATTTTGTTACTACTATATTGTGTTATAAGCTACGGTAACAAAGAGTAACGCTCTCATGCGAGGCCGATAATCTCACGTCCGGAGCGGAATCATATAGCGTGATCCATAATCTAATAACTGA
The DNA here is from genome assembly GCA_017140615.1 of Eucalyptus cladocalyx. Classification (NCBI taxonomy): domain Eukaryota; kingdom Viridiplantae; phylum Streptophyta; class Magnoliopsida; order Myrtales; family Myrtaceae; genus Eucalyptus; species Eucalyptus cladocalyx. Next base: position 35,349,522 of record CM029517.1, on the reverse strand, counting down.
AGATATACCGTTTCAAAAGAGTTGTAGAGCCTCGTGATCTTTTTTTTCTTTTTATAGTCGTGTCGGGATGGTCATCGATATTACAATACATGGCGCAAACGTGATACCCTTTAGTTCAAATGATACTGCAAGTAGAATAACTTAAACATCAATGTTGATAAATGAAGAACAAGACAATTTGTTGAAAGAACGAAATACAGCGACCGGACCTAATTAAAAGGTAATAAGAAAGGGGCAAAAAAATAATAATTCCATAACCCAACTCATCAACACGATCTACAACTTCCGGACAAAAAAACATGACCTATAACTTTCTAACCTAGAAAAGAAAAGAAAAAAATAACGATCTGCAACTGGTGCATCATATCCTCGTGATAGCCATGGACGAGGTGAACTACGAGATGGAAAGAAGATATATAAATCTGTCCTTATTAGCAAAAGAAATTAAAAGAGAGCAATCAATGCAACGAATATCCTCCCCCCGGGTATGAGGCAATGGCCAAAAAATAAAAGGGAGGAAACTATCCATGGCGGATTGTTAAAGATATCTTTCCTTCTACATAGATATAGGACATAGAGAGAGAGAGAGAGAGAGGCTATAGGATATGGCCAACGAGAAAAATAAGGAAATATCCGGGCGAGAATTTATTTTTACAAAACAGGAGCGTGGTTTCCTTTTTATAGTTTTTTTTTTTTTTTTAAGGTTCGGGTGAAAAGAGGTTGCCGGAATTACCTGCACTTCCGCCTCGCTCTTTTCACGCGAGCAAAAAGGCCCCCAATGAGGAAAGGGGCCTTGGTCCTGAGAGAGGACCAGCGAATCTATGCGGCTGACGTGTCGATCCTAGATTCTTCCTCCCGAACTCAAAATCATGTCTCTGTAATTTTTTTTTTTTAATTTTTTCTGCCTTTTTTCTGCTAACTCACATCAGTCGGTTATCGCCTGGTCAATTTACCCCTCAGATTTAGGAAAATTGATTATTAGATTTTCACTTAAGAAAGAAAAAAAAAAACACAAATTAAAATCACGACAGGGCCGCAGCACCCCCCCTTCACGAAAAAAGAAACCCTCACGCTGCCCCTCCTGAATTTTTTGCCCCCTTTTAAACTTGGACGTGTGTAATCGCCTCCTCCGCCTCGTCCTCCTCCTCCTCCTCCTCGTTGTTCAAATGTAACAAAACCCTAAAGGGTTCTTGTAAGAACCGATCGCCGCCGGATTGATCTGGGCCGTCAGTTCTCTCTCTCCTCCCCTCCCGCGCCGCACCTCTTTCCCTCTTCCTTAAGAATCCAAAGCTCAGTTTTTTTTTTTAGTTTTTCCGCTGTGCCCCTTTTGTTCTGGCAGCAGCACTCTGCTCCCTCGGATTATCGGTGGCGTGGGGCTTTTCTCGTCGCCGTTACGTGGAAACTCGTCGCTGGAATTTGGCAGCCGGGCGGCGAAATTCCCAGACCCAATTCACGAGTACATAAGTTGTCTTTTCTGTGTATATCGCATGTAGATACAGCTGAGAACCGTAGGTAGGTCGAGGGATAACTGCTTGACATTCCTGACTTTGGAGATTGAGAGCTTGATCAGCTCGGAGTAGGCGGTTTTGTTGGGGGAGGATATGGAAATTAGGTGTTTTTCCCCGTTAAAGTTTCGATTTTTATGCTGTGCTTGAGCTTAGGATTGGTTTTCTGCTCATGGGTTTTGATCGAATGAGCTGTTTGATGGGTAGGGCGTGATGATCGCCAGTTGGGTCGTGAGTTAGGAATCCGCTTGAGTTTTTGAGGATTTCTTCTATCGATTGCCGTAGCGGACCGATGTTGGGAAGCAGCGACGGATCGTTTGGAGATGAGTTGGAGAAGGAGATTGGGATGCTGCTTCGGGAGCAGCGACGGGCAGAGGCCGACGATCGGGAGCGGGAGCTCAATATTTTCAGAAGTGGCTCTGCTCCTCCAACTGTTGAGGGTTCATTAAGTGCAGTTGGAGGATTGTTTGGCAGCGGAGTCGGTGGCAATTCCGTGTTTCCAGACTTTTCTGGGGTTAAGAACGGTAATGGGTTCGCATCCGAAGAGGAGTTACGGTCTGATCCAGCATACCATACTTACTACTACTCTAATGTGAATCTGAACCCACGTCTTCCACCCCCGTTACTTTCCAAAGAGGACTGGAGGTTTGCTCAGAGGCTGAAGGGCAGTGGCCCAGCCTTAGGTGGTATCGGAGATAAACGAAAAGTGAGTAGGCCTGAAAATGGTGGAACTAGGTCTTTATATTCTATGCCACCTGGGTTTAGTTCCAGAAAACAAGGGGTTGAAGCTGACTCGGAGAAGGTGCTTGGCTCGGCTGACTGGGGAGGTGACGGTTTAATTGGATTGTCTGGATTAGGCTTAGGGAATAAGAAAAAGAGCCTTGCTGAAATTTTTCAGGTGATCTCTCTTTAATTGCGCTTCTCATTAAGTTCTTCAGTCTCGATAAGTGAATCTAAATTATGTATTCGGTCTCTTGTGACATTTATATCACAGTCATTCTTTGAGAGCCACGCGCTTGTCACATTAAATGCTCCTACATTTGAGGGGTCTTTAAACGAACCTTTTGTATTGCGATACTTTATATCTTTTTAGTATCGTGCATTGTTTTGTCTTAATGTGAATTAGATTGTTTCAGATTGATGGAAAGCTCTTAACCTCTCGCATGGGATAAACTGAGGAAATCTTTAAGTAGGATTAAATCTCCAAGTGATCCAATTTTTCCAAAGAAATCATTAATCTCATTTATGGATCATCGTAAATCGAGTTAAAACACGATCTTACGGTCCTTCGCCTTTGAACCGCCATATATATATATATATATATGTATGTATGTATGTATGTATGTTTGTATGTATGTATATACTTGCATTTTCTGCTTTTTAACAAATATCAAAACTGATAATGCAGTGCTCTCGATATTCATATTTCGGAGCACTGCATCTATATGCTGCTGGTTGCTAGTGGGGGAGAAGAGTGATTGGATGTAATGGCAAAGGAAGATAGCAATATAAGCTGGCAATACATTGGTCCAATCTCTAGGCTGAAGATAAAAGCAATTTCAGTGATTTAAAAAAATTATAAAATCTATATAATGTTCTATTTGTTGTTATGACCATTTCTCTTTCCTGATTTGGCTGGTTTTTGCTTATTACTTCTACAGGACGATTTGGGACAGGCAACACCGATCACCGGGCACCCCTCTCGTCCAGCAAGCCGTAATGCTTTTGATGAAAATATTGAGTTTGTCGCTTCTGCCGAAGCTGAGCTCACTCACTTGCGCAATGAGTTGGCATCTGCTGATACTTCAAGACCCGGTGCTAATGGTGGTTCATCTGCAGTGCAGAATATTGGTCATCCTTCTTCATATACATATGCTGCAGCTCTTGGTGCTTCTTTGTCAAGAAGCAGCACCCCTGATCCACAACTTGTTGCCAGGGCTCCTAGTCCATGCCTCACTCCTATTGGATCAGGGAGAGCTGGTGCTGCTGAAACAAGAGCACTTGGTGCCCCTCACTCTTTACATAGCACCTCTTCAAACAATAACAAGCCTGACTTGGTGGGTGCTTTTTCTGAAATGAACCTGTCGAGAAATGGTACAATTGATGAACAGATACGTTTAGCCCCAAAGATGGAACAGGATGCTGATAACCACCAGGACTATCTCTTTGGCCTGCCAGGTGGTCAGAATATGTTTCTAAAGAAGTCAGAGTCTGGGCATTTACATGTTCCTTCTGGTCTTAGTCCATCTGATCCGGTGATTAGCAATGGGGGCGGACCTGATATTAGTGCAGCACTGTTAGCTGACAGACATGTTGAACTTCAGAAGTCTCCTGCTGTTTCCCGAAGCCCCTACTTGAGGGCCTCACCAAACTCCCCTCTTAATGGTGGGGGCAACTTAGCTTCCCAATATCAGCATCTAGATAGTCCGAATTCATCATTTGCTAACTATGGCTTAAGTGGGTTTTCTTTAGATCCAGCATTAGCATCAGTAATGGGTGGTCAACTTGGAATGAGCAATCTGCCGCCTTTATATGAGAATGCAGCTGCAGCCTCGGCCATTGGAATGCCTGGAACTGAATCAAGGGTGCTGGGAGGAGGTTTGGCTACTGGATCTAATCTGACAGCTGCTGCCTCTGAACAAAATAGTCTTAATAGGATGGCGAATCAAATGTCAGGTGGTGCTGTGCAGGCACCTTTTATGGATCCCTTGTATCTTCAGTATATGAGATCATCTGAGTATGCTAATCAGCTAGCTGCTCTTAACGACCCTGTTGACAGGAACTACTTAGGAAGCTCTTACCTGAATTTACTTGAAATCCAGAAAGCTTATCTTGGAGCATTGTTATCACCTCAGAAATCACTGTATGGGGTTGGTGGTAAATCTGGTGGTTCCAACCATCATGGGTACTATGGTAACCATGCTTATGGCATTGGAATGTCTTATCCTGGAAGTCCCTTGGCAAATGCGGTCATTCCAAATTCCCCAGTTGGACCTGGTAGTCCCATGAGGCAGAATGACTCCATGCGTCTGCCTTCAGGGATGAGAAACTTAGCTGGGGGAGTCATGGGACCCTGGCACTTGGATGGAGGTATGAATGAAAACTTTGGATCCTCTCTACTGGAAGAATTTAAGAGTAATAAGACCAAGTGTTTCGAGCTGTCCGAGATAGCTGGTCATGTGGTTGAGTTCAGGTAGCCTCCAGCCTGGTCATTGGCGTCCTACTTCTTGGCTCACTACCTGCTCTTCTGTTTTTGACCTCTTGCTTCATGTAATTTTGTTTTTCAGTGCGGACCAATATGGGAGTCGGTTTATACAACAAAAACTCGAAACGGCAACCACCGATGAGAAAAACATGGTGTATGAGGAAATTATGCCCCATGCTCTTGCTTTAATGACGGATGTGTTTGGTAATTATGTTATTCAAAAGGTACCTATGCCTTTTTTATGATAGTGAAATCGTTTTCCGCAACTTGATGTTCTAGTGTGATTGTTTTTGCAACTCGATGTTCTCGTGGGATTTATATTAATGACTTCATGTGCAGTTTTTTGAGCATGGACTTGTGCCCCAGCGTAGAGAACTGGCCAACAAGCTTTTTGGACATGTGTTAGATCTCAGCCTTCAAATGTACGGCTGTCGTGTAATTCAGAAGGTACTATCAGATAATTTGGGGTACCGTGTTTTTGGGCAATCATTTGCTACTATCATCTTGTTCTGCTCAATGCACCTTTAATACTCCCAGTTGTTTTTTGAAGCCATTTTTCGTAGACACTACATGGTTGTACATCTTAGTTTGAGATCTAATGGAGCAATGGATTGCCATCTGATTCCCTGATTCATGTGTTGACTTAGCTTTTGATGTTTTGGGCCAGTGATCTACATAGCCTTGATCATATTTTGGCTGAGTCTAAGTTGTTAACATATTCCATTGTTCCATAGCAAATTTGATTGTAATTCAAGTTGAATTTTGTGGGTAAGCTTGCTAATAGAAGCTTTGTATCATCAGGCTATAGAGGTTGTGGATCTTGATCAGAAGATTAAAATGGTTGAAGAGCTTGATGGTCATGTCATGCGCTGTGTTCGTGATCAGAATGGAAATCATGTTGTCCAGAAGTGTATTGAATGTGTCCCAGAAGATGCTATACATTTTATTGTCTCAACATTCTTTGATCAAGTAGTGAGCCTTTCAACCCATCCTTATGGTTGCCGTGTAATACAGGTGGATAAACTCTCATATCGCTTAAGACCCTTTTTCAAGGCCTTAGATATGTATAGTTCCTGAGATCTTTCCTGTTCATGTGGCAGAGAGTATTAGAGCACTGCAAGGACCCTAAGACGCAGAGCAAAGTTATGGATGAAATTTTAGGATCTGTAAGCATGCTGGCACAGGATCAGTACGGCAATTATGTGGTTCAGGTCTCCAAATATATCCTAACAACTCCTTTGTCTGCCTTCTCATATGCTGTTATTGTTGATTGGATGATATGGTATTCATTCTTGTTCACTGGTCCATGTTTTATGATGTCCTTGTTATTTGCCTTGCATGATAATCCCTCAGCACATTTTCGCTATCTTGAGTGAGGTATTATGCAAGATCTTTTTTTTTTTTTTTAATGGGAAATTTTCTGTGTACATTGACTGTCTTTGGTCCCTGTCTGTCTGTGTCGGCTGACTGTTTAATTGGGTCCAACGTAGAAGCTATCATGTGAGATTCATCTTCCAATAGTTGCAGTCTAAATCATCAAGAACTATTAGATCGATTGGCATTTTTTTTTTCTGTATTCATGTCTCATAAAATTGTGGATATGGTAACATGAATTTCTTTTGCAGCGGTTTCTTTTGGACCATTAAGATTCTAGACCTTGAGCTATGGGCTTTACTTTTTTGTTTATTATTGAAGCTTCATGCCAAGAATTATATCCCATTTACTTTTTTTTTTTTTTTTTGTACAGCATGTGTTGGAGCATGGAAAACCTCATGAGCGTTCTGCTATTATTAAGGTATTAACAGGGAAAATAGTTGAGATGAGTCAGCAGAAATTTGCTTCTAATGTTGTAGAGAAGTGTTTGACATTTGGTGATCCTTCGGAGCGCCAGTTGATGGTGGATGAGATGCTTGGCACTACTGATGAGAATGAACCTCTTCAGGTATGTGCTTCCCATTTTAATTTACCAGAATTGAAAGAATACGTAATATCGAGAAAATTTTGTTTTTGGTCCGTAAGATGGAGTAAAACTTCTTTTTGAAGTTGTGGCAGACGCATTTTCCCTGTCAATCTTGGTTTTAGAAAATGCAGCACTCATATATCAAGTGTTTGCTGTTCAATATGGTAAGTCGGATTGCCTCCCCATATGGAGGGCAGATTGGAAAGTGAATCTAAGCTGATGTGATGCTACGGAATGCATAATCTTTTGCTAACTTCTGAAATTGAATTTCATCACTAAATTGAAAACTATCAAATGGTATTTAGGGCTGATCAATGCTCGAGATGATGTTAAGCGTTGTTGTGACCCACTGGATTACCTGCTTTGCTGCTAGTATAACCTGTGGACTAGGTTGACTCGTTTGTCTGGTGAGGCTTTTGGAGTCTTGTTGTCTTTCTTAAGAGGACTGGATCATAATGAAGTTCAAATAAATGGTGATTGTGCCTATTTCAGCTAATTCATTCTTATATTGGTTAATCATTGACTGAGGAATTGCACGACATATTTATTTCTTAGATCCCATGGTAGGAAATCACTTAAGAGTTGCATGGATGGCTCTTTGCAGGGATGACTACTTGTGTCAGACTTTATGTTCTAGACACTGAAGCCTCATTTACTTATACATCTCTTGATACTGTATCTAGCCTGATGTTTTCTCATCATTCTTTGCTGCATATTCTTCTTTTAACCTTGGGCACTTCTGTTCTTTCTGTCATCTATCTTAATCCAGGCAATGATGAAAGATCAGTTTGCCAATTATGTTGTACAAAAAGTGCTGGAGACATGTGATGACCAACAACGTGAGTTAATTCTTTCACGAGTCAAAGTTCATCTGAATGCACTGAAGAAGTACACATACGGAAAGCATATTGTGGCGCGAATAGAAAAGCTTGTTGCTGCTGGGGGTGCGTTTTCTTTCTCTTACTAATTCTTGGATGTTTCCTGTACTGTGGCGAGGAGTTCTTGATTTTCATTTGGAGAACTTTGTTCTGTTCTCTCTCTCTCTCTCTCTCTGTGCACAAATGACACTATCTGGTCAATCATTTGCAGAAAGGAGAATGGCCCAATCTCCACACCCTGCCTAGACTGCGCAACGCAAAGCCAGTTTGTATAGCTAACCGATGCTAGTGTGAGAGCTTCCTCTTCATTTTACTTTGTTTCTACAGCTCATGGCACTGCGTTTCTTTTTAGGGAAAGAAGTGTGAGCCAACTGAAAAAAAATAAAGTTGATGCCTGTACTGCTAAAGAAACTGTAAATTATGTAGCTTTTTCTTCAAGTTTTATACGCGAGAAATCTAGCAAGCCGCAAGCCGAGATTGCAGATGAGGAGCACAGCTGATGAAGTTCCTGGTAAGGTAAATGACTGTACAAGTTTTCCTGAAAGAGTGTAAAAAAATTTGGATCGATATGATGTTGGGAGGTGGAATGTACAAAAGATGTCACTTATCTGTGAGAGATGTTAATGTTGTTAGGTGAGGCCAGAATTTTCCCTAAATGAAATGCATTTGACTTTCTTTATTTCATTTTGCCCCCCTTGTTTTGGCTCTGAGTTCTGTTTATATTGTGGATGGATTTCAATTATTAATCATGTTTATTCTCCTCCTTAACTATTCAAAAACTTGCCCAATTCAAAATTTAATTATGTTCCTTATATTGCTTTAGAAAATGGTATCTGGGACAGAAACAATCAAGAAATTGAGGTTCCATTCTTTGGGTTCATAGACAAGTGATATACTAAGAACAGGGATAACATCACTGAAATTCCTAAACTATTCCATCCGTGTTACTTTTGCGCTGTCCTCTATTAGCTTCTGCTGTCCAACGTCTTTGTTGAATTTGCTAGAGTGGGTGGGACCGTCCAAGTAAAAGAGTAATTAAACGGCTTCCGTACCTTTTTAAGGATAGGGAGAAAAAGACAGTGAGCAAGGGATTGTCTAAGCTTGTAAATTAAGTCTTACCTTAACCTTAGGTGATGACTTAAGCCAGTCCGAAATGTCAATCCATCAGGTGATTAACCAGCCTTTTGACAAGGTGTTTTCCAAATTAATTTTTTTTGCCGTAAGAAGTTCCATCATCCCTAAGAGGGGGCTATAGGGAAGCACGTTGCAAACGATTTGAATGATCGTGTTTGATGTGAATCGACATGGAAATTCGACGTATATAGGTCTTTTTAAAACAATGGATTTGACTAAAATTAATCGGGATTCGAAAATCTGTTATTTATATTCTAAGAACTCTGCATGTTTCGTTGTTAAAATCCCCACTTTTGCCATGAGTTTTAATATGTGGATTTGTTATAGTTTTAGCATTTTGAGTTTCGAAAATTAATTGGGGTTAAATGTATATGGGTGTAGTAGTTTGGAAATTTTTATGATATGAACATTGGTTCGGAGTAAATGTAATACGATACTCCATCTTGAGATTTTGGTAGTAACAACTCTTGAAGAAATCAAACGCATGGAAGCGTCTTCCTCTCTTGGCTATTATGATGGGTAAAGCTTTTATGAATTAATTAAGCACTTATCAAAACCTAATTATCGAGAGTAATACTCTTAACGACGATATCTATTGAAAAAGAAACTAAGGTATCCTTTGTTTGCAGAAAACTACTCTCGATAAACTATTTTTGGACTTTCTAATGTCAACAAATTGATTTATGAAATATATTTTCCATAGATCGAAAACAACAAATTTAGATTAGAGAAAAAAGAAAAAAATCACTTTGCTTAAATAACCAAACAAATAAAAATTAACCATGTTCATTTAAAATGATTTTCATGAAAAATATTTTCCCTCATTTTAATTTTTTAGTGTTACTTATCTATTACCTTTTTCTTCAAAAAAAATTTTTTTAGTGAAATAAACACACAGAAAAACTTAATAATAAAGGATAAATTTTCCAGCAAATCCTTTTCTGGAAAAATATTTTCTCCTTTTTAGGTTAGGGAATTTATTTCATAGGTGTTTTCTATAAGCGTAAAATAATTTTCTGTTAACTAATTGTTTTCAGCAAATCAAATGACCGAAAATCCGAATTCTTGAAAGTTCACTCAAACGACCACACCGGCTTAGATCCTAAGACTAATTATTAATCACTAAAATGCGTAAAAAAAATTGGAGTCTGTATTTTGATTAAATCACTAATTGTGAGTTGCATCTTGTATTTTATCTCCCCGCTGAATCCGCGAGAAGGAGGAGAAGGGGCAAAGCGGGGGGCGCGCGCCGAAAAAACGCGATTTAATTAATTAAATTAATTAACTACTGTGATTCGCCCCAGTGGCCACCCTTCCAACATGGAAGGGGGAGGTGAGGGGTTCAAATCCCCACCTTCTCAGGGAGGGATGGGGTGGGGACGCGTAAGTTTCAGGAGTGGGTTTCAACTCTCACGCCCTGCAAGAGGCAGGGCAAAAGTCTGAGAGTGAGTGTAGAATAGGAATAGAGTAGAATTGACCAAGAAAAATTAATTAAATTAATTAAGTTCTTCCTCCTCCTCCGTCCGTGCTGTCCATCGTGGTAGCTTCTCATCGGCCGCTCATCTCTCGCATGCTGACGTGGCTTGCAGAAGCCGCAATGCACGTGAAAATATTCAGTGGTTCACAAGTGCTACGTCAACAGCTGATGTGACATGCGCTTATTTACCGATACTCAATTATATTTTGACACATGGATGTTGTCATGGAAATCTAAAAAATTAATTTTTTTTCTCTTTTTCCCCTCTATCTTTGACCTCCGCTCCGCTTGGGCTTGGCCATCTCCACCATTCAAGCCACTGCCGCCGCCACCATCCTTGAACCACCTCCCCATCGTGGTCGCCACGGTCTGTGGCAAAGTTGTTGAGCTCGTCGCTGGTAGCCATGGATGACCTGAGACTTGAGCTCAAAGCTATTGAGCAACAAACTGGATCTAGATATGTAGAGGAGCATTGCAACAAATCAGATCTGGCGATGCAGAGGAGCGGTCGGCCATGGATGGCTTCTCGATCTGTGGCAAAGCTGTTGCCGGCAGCCATGGACGAGCCAAGAGTCTTGGCCCAAGACTGGAGCTCAAAGCTTTTGAGCAGCAAACCATATCTATAGATGTAGAGGACCATTGCAACAAACCAAACCTAGAGATGTAGAGTAGCCGTTGGCCGGACGACTTCTCGGTTTGCGGCAAAGTTGTGGAGCTCTTCGCCGACAGCCATGGATGAGCAAGATTTGGAGCAGCAAACCAGATCTTGAGATAATCTCCGTGTCCACCCTCTCCATCGTCCTGGCATCTCTGAGTCTCTTTAGGCTTTAAACTAAATGGCAGAGTGGTTTTCATTCTCAGGGGGATGGGGGTGGGAACGCGTAAGTTTCAAGAGTGGGTTTGATTTCCGGCCTACAAGAGTAAGGCAAAAAAGTCAAGAAAGTAAGTGTAGAATATGAATATAATATGATTGATCAAAAAAAAAAAAAGGGCTTGAACGGGTTGTTCATTTATTATGGGAAGACATACCTGCAAAAAACTGACTTCGTCCTCCCTAATTCTAAGTCGTTCATTCACGGCATCAAAGCCAGGTTAATGTGGATCTGGGTGTATGTTAAATGAATCTTAACTGTCCCACATCGCTTAAGAAAAACTATTTGGCTTGTTTTATAACTGTTGTAATCACCCTCACCTCTGGAGACATCTTTTAAGGCTGAGACCCCAATTGAGGCATGGGCGGCATGGGCGGAGGAGACGGCCAAACTGGTTTGATGCGTGGTCGATAACAACTACGTCCGTGGTGAAGGAGGGGTGAAGGTTGGGCTCGTGCAAAAGCAGATGAAAGAGGAGGAAAAGAGAAATCCAGGTGGATTAAGAGATTTTTAATTTATATTCTAATGACACGTGTCAACTTTTAGTTTGATTAATAGTACATTAACTGACGCCAGGTCAGCTGTTGACATGGCATTTACAAACCACGGAATATTTTCCCGCAACGCACGGTATCAATTCCGTCGCCCAGGGGGAAGATATTTTTGTCGTGTAATCAAATCCAACAAAATCGGAAAAATTATCCGGCTAAGCCGTCCACGTCAGCAGCGGCCTGTCTCCGCGCGCTTTCGCTTTCACGTTTTCTTTCTCTTTCCCGGAGAAGAAAATCGCAGGGGACGATTTTCCCCTTTCCATCTTCCCACCGACTGAAGCAGGGACCACGATCGTTTCCCCTTCCTTCTCTCCTCTATCGCGAAAGCCCGAAACCCTAGAAATCGAAACCTCCGCGGATCTCCTGCGGTTCCGATCCCTCTCTTCCGTCGCGTCGGCTCGAGACGCTGCCGCGGCCCGATCGGGTGGAGAAACGGGCGAGGAAGTGAAGATGAGCGAATCCGACGACCTCCGCCACGGCGGCGGCGGCGGCGGCGGCAGTGGAGATGGCGAGCTGGACGGCGAGGACGCGGTCGCCGAGTGGGAGTTCGGCCTCCCGAGTTGCGACGACCTGGCGCCGTTGACTCAGGCGTTGATTCCGCCCGATCTGGCGTCCGCGTTCAGCATCGCGCTGCGGCCCTCGAGAACCGCCGGCGACGTCAATCGCGCGTCCCGGAGCACGTTGACGGGATTGCGCCGCTGCGGCAGCAGCGCCTCTTCGCAGGGTTTTTCCACCAACGATAATTTCAAGTCCTTCGTTGATGATCGTCAGAGCATGGAGATGGAGGTGGAGGTGGAGGTGGAGGTGGAGGAGGAAGAGGAGGAGGAGGAGGAGGAGGAGGATGGTGCGGATAAATCGGATTCGAGGAAATCGAGGAGGATTGAGACGGCCGAAGAAGTGGATTCTACTCCGAGGATGGATGATTCGCAGGAGGATCCGTCGGAGAGGACATCAAAGAGGCCACGGCTGGTTTGGACACCACAATTGCACAAGAGGTTTGTCGACGTGGTTACTCATTTAGGGATAAAAAATGCCGTTCCAAAGACTATAATGCAGTTGATGAATGTTGAGGGATTGACAAGGGAAAATGTGGCGAGTCATCTGCAGAAGTATAGGCTTTACTTGAGGAGGATGCAGGGGATGTCAAGTGAAGGACTTTCGTCATCCGATCAATTGTTTGCCTCGACTCCGGTGGTGCATAGCTTGAATGATGTTGCAGGCAGCACTGGTCATGGTGATGGGCAAATGCTCATGCCGACACCGATGCCCTATGGAGCACAGCCGCCCATGATGCCTATGCCAGTTTATGCAATGGGGCATGGTTACGGACACATGAGACAAATTGGTGATTTATCTGGGTTTGAGTCAAACCAATACGTAATGCAACAGAGAGATTGGTCCAGTAATAAGTATGGTTCGGTTGCTTCTTACCAACAGACAGCTTCAAACGAGAAACGACTCTAGTGGAATTTATTGATGATAAAGAAAGGTTAACTTCTTTCTCTTGTAAGATAGTCTTCATGAGTCCATGGTTGCTTCAGACGTTGTGGTGGTTTTGATAATTTGCCTTTCAAGGGTGACTTTTGGTGACTTTACAACAGCGTCAGATCCTCATTTTTAAATTTATAGTTGATCTGCGAGTAAGATGAGCAAAATATTGTGCCTCCAAGTTCTGGAGGCATCCTTAGCAGAAACTTTAACTGCTCAAAATAGTCCTAGCCAGCGGGTGTTATGGTACTTCTGTCGCTTTATCAGCAGAGGGATGTAAGACAAGTTTACCAAATTGTGTTCTGGGTGATCCGTTTGAATGGATACATCACGTGTACATTTGAAGGTACCTGGCAGGGGGGTATTGGGCTGTGGTTCAGAAACCTGCATAAGGTCTAAAGCCAGAAGTAGAAATATAGGCGCACATTTACATAGTGTCCTCGTGGATAAATGTCTATGAGAAATAATTGTTGAATGTTCTGAACCATGTCTTGCAGGTGGGTTCATTCCCTTTGGAAATTCAGAAGTTGAATGTACAGTGCTTTCGTTTTGCTTAATTACTCTTTTCCTTCTGTTACTTTTCATGCCTTTACCATTTAGAAAACAAAGCTAACATCATAGCTGTAGCTGATTTTTTATGGCTTTGCATATCTCTATAACTGCATATTTAGGAGATTTGGCTTGTGTCTTGTTAGAGTTGGTCTATGCTTCAGTTAGTGCAGTTTGTTTTTATATTTAAGTCAATATGTTCCTTCCTTTTCTTTTAGTTAAAAAGGTTTTAGGTCAATTTCAGATGCTGCAGATGTTGCCAAAAAGGCTTTTAAAGCCATCCATGCATGCATCTTTCAAATTGACCCTTTTCTGTGTTATAACAAGTTGAACTTGTGGTGAACGGTGATAGTCTTTAACTTATGGATTTTTTAGTTTTACATAGAAATTGATTTTTCTACTTTTTTGATCTATTTTTTGAATCACAATTCCTTTCTTAAACTTTTTTGGGGCCAAAGATGCCTGTTTTAATTTAAAAGCCTAAATTGAGTAAATTCTCCTGGAGGACCTGAATACTCCTTTAGTTTACTTGAAAGTATCAATCCAGCTGAGTTCATGACTGTTTAGTCTGTTTGCTTTCGTAATTTTTGTAACATAAACTGCAGTAGCTCATACATGAGATTGTAATCCCCTTGCGTATTGCTTGCCTGCGATTGTGGCCATGTTTGACTTTTAAAAGATTCATGTCCGAGAGTCTTTCCAGTGATTAAATTCCTGGAATATCTTGTATGTTAACTCTGCGACAGTTTTCTGCTATTGAGTGCATTTGGGTCATGGTTGGAACTATGGGCTCCATCTGGATGAGTGGCACATCTGGAGTTCTTATTGTTCTGGGACAATTTAAGCACGATCGAGATTGTACTGCCTCGGAAATTTGACCTTAATTTGGATATGAATTGAAATGGAAGCACATGCTTTCATCTTATTTACCATCTCTGGCTCTGGTTTATGTTCGTTGTTTAACTTTGAGTTCCTCCTTTTAAGCTAGATTTCGAGTTTCATAAGCCTCTTTAATTTATGACTTGACTTATGCGTTGGACCGTGTTCAATGGTTCTTCTTGAATTTCTTGCTTAATGGGTTTAGCTCAAAGTCTCTGGTCACCTCGACAACTTCTCTGGCTGTACCGTCAAAGAGTACCGCGTAAGGATTGTCATTGCGGACTGGTAAACCACAGAAGCTTGAGATTCAGGCTCTTTTTGATAACTTAATTCCTGGGATTTGGATTCTTGAAAACGCGGAAGACCAAAGAGAAAGAACTAGGGCCACTTTTTGCAGGAGGCTTTCTCCTCAATACATGCATTGCATCTTTGGCTGGATTTGGCGGTAGCCAGGATCGGACAAACCAATAGAGATGGAATAATAAGCTTTTGACAATTTCCTGGAGGCTTATACTCGAGAGTCACGAAACAATCAGAAAAGAGAGCGCATGTCTACCTCCCACTTACTAGTTTGCAGAATATGTTTTCCACGCGGAGAAACATGCTTGTGGAGATTTTAGGCGATGGAAGATCTGACCGAAATAATTTTATTCTTCGTTGGGTTATTTTAGATTGACATTTACTCCTTTTGATGAAGAAGTTGGCTCTGAACTATTGGCCGTGTTAACGCATTCCTCTTCCTGTGTCATGCTAGTTAGGGTGCCATGATAATCATTTTATTTATTTATTTTTTTTGTTTTTTATTTCCAGTAACAAGTTTGGAATAGAAATCCATTTAGTGACGCAATTTTAATTTTCTACTTTTGAACCAAAAAAAAGATTTGCTTCAAAATTAAGATTGGAATAGAAGGATTTTCTACTTTTTTATTTTTGAAACAAAAGTGAGAAATAAAAACTCTCATCATTGTTCGCTTTCACTACTAGTTAATTCCCCATCCGTTGTCGCTCGCCATCGGATGCCAAACTATGGGCTACCGGTGGCGGGCTCATTGGATGCCTGTTGCTCTCGCCATTGGTTGTCCACCTGTTATTGCTCGCCAACGATCATCGGCCATCGGACACCTGTCCCTAGAAGTTGAATGCTAGCCATTGGACATCGAACTCGATCACTTGGCGTTGGTAGCTTGTTGTTGGTTACTTGCCGTTCATTCGCAACTACTTCACATTGCTAGTTGCTCGCCATCTGTTCTCAATTGCCTCCCATCGCCGTTGTCGATTGTCGGATGTCGAATGATGGCTGCTGGCCGTCGGATGTCGAATGATGGCCGTTGGCCATTGGTTACTGAATGCTCATGCTAGTTACCGGATGTTGGGTGTCGATTGTTGGACTCTAGTCGCCTGACATCAATCGCTCGTCGCTGGTCATGCACGATTGCCTCCTGTCGCCAATCAAGAGAGAAATTTTGTGTCATTTTTTAATGAAATTCTATTTTAAGAATATAAATTTTGTGTGGTTATTAAATGCTTATTTTGTTCAGAAATTCGTTTGAGGAATGGAAAAAGAAAATTAATTTTTGGCTAGAAATTGATTTCTATAATAAAATATTTTTCATTAGTGCCCTTAATGTTCGGGAAGAGAAACTGGGTGGTTTCTTTTTTGGGCCACAAAGAAGCTTCATCCTTGTTTTAACCTTTTGATCATATCTTTCATTTGGTGGATTGAAATTGGAGAAAATCTCTTATGAGAATGCCATATTTATGTCACATTAGCACTTTGGATTATGATAGGTAGTCTCCATTTAGAATCTAAAAGACTGGAGGACGGTGATGGGAAAAGTACCAAAAAATTTTAAACCTATTATATTGGTATCAATTTAATCATAAATATTTCAATTGAACTAATTTAGTCTTAAATATTTTCATATTAGTACAAATTCAGTCTATCGACTAATTTAGGTCGGAAATTGTTGACATGTAATTTTTTATTTTTTACTATTTTTATTAATTAATTATTTTTTCTTTCCTTTTCATTATTCTCTAGACTGTGGTCGATATCAACCATGGCTGGCGATCAACCATCGGTGAGGGTTGTGCTTGTGGCCTAAGCAAGGGCGTCCTTTGCTAGATTTGGTGAGGGCCGCAGTTCAGATGACAGAGAAGGGAAAAAAAAGGAAATAGGTACACTAGAAACGCCAAAAGTTATTTACGATGCTTATTTAAATGCGAAAAGTCTTTTTTTTTTTGGGATTATTTTAGTGCCAACTTCGATCTGGGTTACCGAAAATCTGACATAGCTATATTTTATTAATTTCTTAATCCTATGTGGCTCATCGGCCTGCCTAGTCAATATATAATCCTTAAAAGACTCTAAAAATTATAGATAGTGATTATTTGAATATCAATTTTTTTTTAAATGATCATTTCAGTGCTATCGTTGTTAAAAAAAAAAAGAAAAAAGATCACTTTAGTGCTAAGCACACCACGTAAAAATGCCACGTAGATTGGAGTTTTAAAAAAAATTGCCAAGTCATGTTATGATATTAATTATAAATGCCATATAATCAATTTAGTCAGAATTGTAGTTAGCATTTAAGTGATAGTTTTTTCTCTGATTTAGCATTTAAGTGAGTCGGCGAAAACTTTTGACATTAAAGTAAGTGTTGTACATAATTTTGGGCACTTTTAGTGTACTTTTCTCCAAAAAAAAAAAATAGAAAGAAAGACAAATTATTTTAAAATGTTTATGTCAATATCGACCGTTTTACGTGGCACAACTGGTGTTCACTTTAGCAATTTCCAGCTTAAATTAGCTAATGGACTAAATTGATACCAATGTTAAAATATTTACAATTAAATTGACTAAATTGAAATGTTTAGAACTAAATTGGTATGCTTTCTCACAATAGACGGACTTCTTATTTAAGCCCTTTAAAAACAGCATTTTAGTAGAAAATCACTCAGACTTTTAGTTCAAGGTCTAGAAACACTCATAGATACTAGGATGGTAACATTTCTAACTATCCGAGCTGCATTTCTCAGATGATCCTACTAGACTGGAGAAGAAGAAGTGTTTAGAAAGATATTGAGAGTTTTAACAAAACACTCACTTTATTTCAATGGACTCTGCCCAACACATTACATTATCCTTGTCTTTTATAGGCATTATGAGGTCATAAGTAAACAATAACCAATATCATGGGTCTGAAACGAACAAGGGCTCCGGAAAAACAAATCGGGAATTATTCTAGCTGATATGAACAATAATAATGAACAATGATTTCCTTAGCCTACTGTTACAGTAACTTGCTACAGTCAGCGATTTCTTCCATCATGGATATTGTAGTCATAGTCTAAGTTATTGGAACTATGCATTTTTGCCAGAAGATGTTTTTTGTATTTTCATTCAAGTTTTGCAAGTCGAATATCAAAGGGGTTTCGAGTATTCCACATGTTTACCTTGTTCGATGAAGATGCTTCTTCATGATTCCTAGAGGATCCTGGAGTATTGGCAGGCATGTTTGGTTAAGGCCAGTTGGATGGTTGATCATAGTAAAATGTGTCCATCCTAGAGATAAGGACATGGGTCATTGATTATAAGGGTCTTGAGATAGAGGGCCCCCTTATTGTGCATAAGGGTCTTGGGATGATTGTGCAAGGTCATCTGTATTTGTCATTTCTTACTCATGTAATGATGGGGTTATCTTTGCAGCATGTCTGAATTCTTCGAGTGCTTCTTTGACTTTTGGCGTAAGACTATAATGATTCCATGCAATGGGTACATTATAATTCCATACGTCTTCGGGGATGATCTTGTTCTCCTGGCACAAGACTCTTTGAAGTTCTCGGTATTGGTATTCACAGCAACCAATAGGACTTGGAAAGGATTTGTAAATTCGAGCTTCCTTAAGGTGCGGCTGAGGTTTATATGATGTAGTTCCTATACTTTGTGGAGCACTGGTACTGACGCCATTATTTTTTACAAAAGTCCATGGTCGTCGGAAGAACAAAACAATGTGGATCTCTAGGTTTGATCGGACAATTCTCAATTTTTGCTGTAGGAGATGCTTCCAGTGAGTGAGAGGATAAAACCAATTGAGGTTCTTGTCACTTTCCTTTTCAGTATTTCAATTGAGCTTAAATATCCTAGTTAGGTTGGCAATGAACTTTCTGGTCGGGATTTCAATAGTTATTAAGTACTTATTGGTCAAGTACTGAATCAAGAAGTCATCTTCTTTCCAATGAAAATTAAAAAAAAAGAAGCATCTTTGTGCTCTAGGGGCGGATGGAGTACTGTTTTTGCAGATTCTTGCGCTGCTGATTCTGGCCGTTTTGACCGGTAGTTGGAGCTGTTCTTCGGCAGTCTTGGGCGCCTTCTACTGCTCTTCAAACCCCTCTAAAGTGTAGCCTAGTACATGCTCTTCTGTGGGCTTTATTTGGTTACGATGGGTTAAGGTTTTGTTCGCATTTCTGCTGTTTTGAGTCTGCTAAATCGATGGAGTTCGGATCCTTCTGAGCTCGTTTTGATGATGAGGGGCTAAGTAATCGAAGCCCTTCCCCTCCTGTTCATGGACATCCCTCGTTGGCTGCTCCTTTATTGAGCAAACAGAGGCTGAATCCTTCGTTCCCATCTATTGCGATCGAGAACAATGACTTGCGACCTCCTCCTGCTCCTGTTAAGGCGTGTGAGAAGAGTAGAGGTAGATTGAGATCCAAGCGCCCTCAACGTAGGGGTGAGTTGAAAAACTCGGTAACTCGGTCTTGGGCTGTTGTTGCTAGTGGAGTGAATAAAGGATATGATCTTGAATATACTCCTTCAACCTTTATGAATAATAAACCGGTTATACAGATGACAGAATCTGATCTTGAAGTTGCTGATCCCAAGCTCTTTGAGTGTCTTGTGGGGTATTTCATTGGAAGGCGATTGCCGTTTAAAGTTATTGAAGAGGTTCTTAAAAAAGCCTGGGGTCCGAATTTGTTCGAAGTCATGTCTAACGGGTGGGGACTATTTGTATTGCGCATACTAGATAAGGAGATCTGAAGGAAAATCCTTGAAAGAGGCCATATAACAATTGCAAGGATTCCACTGGTTCTGTAGCAATGGAAACCAGGTTTGGAACTCAGTAAAGACACCCATCGCTCGGTTCCGGTTTGGGTGAGACTTCGGAACTTACCTTTTTTATTTTGGTTAGCTCAATCCATTGGAAATGTGGCCAGTGTAGTGGGTAAACCACTCTATGTGGATTAGCGGACAGAGCAGATGACAATGCTAACATTCGCCAAGGTTTGTGTTGAAATAATAGCTCAGCAACCAACTTATGAATCTATTGAGCTGCTCCTTGATGGTAAATCGATGGAAGTGGAAGTCGAATATGAATGGAAACCGCTTGCTTGCTCTGTGTGCGGTATCTTTGGTCACAGCTATAAAACAGCTACTTCTCAAAACTCTGCTGTTCCTCCTACAGAAGGAATATCTGCAGAAGCTAATCAGTCTTGAATGCTGGTGTTGGAATTCATCATGCTTAAGACAAGTCTGTGCATCTTAATTCCCCTACTCGTCCAGATGGTCATGCCTTCTCTCAGAATCGTCAAAAACAGGTTATGGTGGACTTACAAGTTCCACTTACTACCCCAAGCATAGACAGGATCGATCTTGAGATTGATTCTCATCTGCAACTGGAGGCAACCGCACATGTTCCTCCTAAGCCTTCGAAGATCTCTGTTACTAGGGTTTCTACATTTGAGGATGGTGGTGAAATGGTGGCTATGTCCTTAGCTCCTGCTGCCGATCCAGAATGGAAGCGGGTGAAGGGGAAAGGCAGGAAAAAAAAAAGCATGTTGAGAAGGAAGCTGCCTCTTTTGGTCTATCCCCAGCAAGTGAAGGAGGTGCTCTCGCCCCTTCACTTCCGATTGAAAGCTCGGATGAAATATGCAACTCTAATATTCAAATGGAATTAAATGATGAAGATGTATTGTCTGTGGGTTCCCCTTCACCTAAGCGCCGCTACAGGTCGCAGGTCTAAGAAGAGATAATTCTGTCCCTCTATCATTTTTGATATGTTTTTTGGCTTTTGAATATTAGAGGCATGGTTAACCCTCTTAGGCGTGCGGAGATCAGGAGATTTGCTGCTGTTAATAAGGTTTGCCCAATTGGCCTTTTGGAGACTAAGGTTCCTGAGGAGCTTTTTGATTTTATCTTGGCTTCCTTACTTAGGGGTTGGAAATGGATTGCAAACTATGAGTATTCTTCTTATGGTAGAATCTGGGTTGGATGGAACTCGGATCTTGTTTCTTTTGTGCCTATCTCTATCAATGACCAGGCTTTGCATGGTAGCCTTAAGCTTAATATGTCTGGTGTGAGCTGCTGCATCTCTGCTTTTTATGGGGAGCATTCGTTTGTGTTGTAGACCTTTGTGGGAGGACCTCCTCCACTTTAATGACTTGATGTAGGATTCAGGTTGGCTTGTTGCTGGGGATTTCAACGCCATTAAAGATCCATCCGATCGAGTTGGAAGTTCCAACAACTGGATCCCTTATTTTGATGAGTTTGCCCAATGCTTAGCACAAATAGAACTGATGGATCTCAGATATGTTGGCTTCCGTTATACTTGGTCTACCTCTGCAGGGGATGCCAGGAAGATGAGGAAAATCGACCGTGTTCTGGTTAACAACAAATGGAACCTTGATTTCTCATTCTTCGAGGCTTCGTTTTTGAACCTTGGCATCTTGGACCATACTCCTATGATCGTTAGAGTTCTTCAGCCGGTCCATAGGAGGAAGCTGTTTAAGTATTTTGAATTTTGGGCTGACCATCCGGACTTTAACTCAATTGTCCGCCAGGCTTGAGACTCCTCCATCACAGGCGTTTCAATGTACATGCTTGTTTCCTAGCTGAAAATTGTGAAAGCTCGACTCAAGTTACTTATCCAAGACGCCTTCTCAGATATCTCTGTGAGGATGGCCGAAGCAAGAGAGGCCCTTCGAAGCACTCATGTTAGCCTTCAATCGGACCCCTCCAACCTTTCACTTGCTGAGTTGGAAAAATCTTAGCGTCGCGTTTTTGTTGATTTGAGAAATCAAGAAGAATCCTTCTTTAGACAAAAGTCGAGAGTGATATGGCTAAAAGAAGGTGACAGGAATACTAAGTTTTTCCACCATTCAGTGAAAATGAGGCAACTTACTAATAGGATCATTTCCATTAAGGATCAGTTGGGGGCTATTATCACTGATCCTGTTCTTGTGCCGCAAGTTTTTGTCCGGTTTTTCTCGAATTTGCTCTCTCATCACGAGGCTTTATCTAAACCTTCGCTTTTGGAGCTGAAGACATTTGTTCGTCACCCGCTTTCGGATGCTCAGGTGCGCTCCTTGTGTGAGCTGGTTTCTCCCTCTGAGATTAAGAATACTCTATTCTCTCTTGCCAAAGGCAAGGCTCCAGCTCCCAATGGGTTCTCGGTAGAGTTCTACAAGACTAATTGGGATTTAGTGGGGCCGTTGGTGGTGGAAGCAATCCGGGATTTCTTCTCTTCGGGACAGCTCCTAAAGGAGGTAAATAGCACTATCCTCACCCTGGTTCCTAAAATCCCTAACGCAAGTGCAGTCACTGATTTTAGGCCTATCGCATATTGCAATACCATTTATGAAGTCGTTATGAAGATCCTTACTAACCGCATTGCTGCTGTTTTAAGTGATTTGATAAGCCCTTCATAAAATGCTTTTGTAAAGGGTAGGAGGATTAGAGATAATATCCTCATCGCTCAAGAATTGTTTGCTAGATTTCACTTAGAGCCTTATTTGCCCAAATGTGCTGTCAAAGTTGATTTCCATAAGGCCTATGACACGGTTGATTGAGATTTCTTAGAGCTTGCTCTCCGTGCCTTCTGTTTTCCAGAGTGGATTATTATGCTAATTATGGTTTGCGTACGGACGCCGAAATATTCCATCTCTATCAATGGTGAATTGTATGGTTTTTTCCTTGCTGGAAGAGGACTTAGGCAAGGTGATCCTATGTCACCTTACCTGTTTACCTTAGTCATGGAAATTTTCTCTGGAATCTTGCTCTCCGTCGTTAGCAATGACTTCAAATATTTTCGGAGATGCAAATCGTACCGACTCACCTCTTTTTCGCTGACGACGTATTCCTTTTCTGTCAAGCTGATTGGTTGTCGGTGACGATGCTAAAAAGGGGTTTGGACATTTTCTCCTCATGGAGCGGCCTCTACCCAAATAAAAACTAAAGTGAGATCTTCATCTCAGGAGGGGATTCATCTCTTCGTAATAGGGTGCAATGGGCCTTCGGTTTTCAGGAAGGGAAACTGCTGGTTCGCTATTTGGGTGTTTCGATTATTACTACTAGATTGGGCAAAGCAGATTGTGTTGCATTGACTGATCGTATTACTACCAGGTTTCAATCTTGGGCGCAACGTTTTTTGTCTTTTGTTGGGAGGCTGCAACTCATAAAGTCAGTACTCCTTTCAATTCAAGCATATTGGACTAGTGTCTTTAACCTTCCGTCCTCGGTAATAGCTAGTATTGAGCGCATTTTGAGACAATTTTTATGGAAGGGCACGACCCTTGGCTGGGGTGAGGCCAAAGTCTCGTGGGACGATGTCCGTCTCCTGAAGGTTGAGGGCAGTCTAGGCATTCAGAAACTTAAAGATTGCAACAAAGCCTCCATGCTTAAATTTATTTAGATTCTTTTCACTAATAAAGAATTGTTGTGGTGTCGATGGGTACACTCTAACTTCTTAAAGAAAAGAAACTTTTGGATTTCTTCCCAGCCTCGTCAGTGTTCTTGGGCATGGAAAAAAATCCATCAACTGAGGAATTACTTTCGGTTATCCTTTGTGTGGAAGATTGGAAATGACCTATCAGTGTCTTTTTGGCATGATCACTGGCTTTCTTGTGGCCTGTTTGATGCCTTTATCCTTTGCTCATTCTGTGAAGGTTTATGTCTTCCTGACTATGCTATTGTTGCGGATCTGTTTACCTCGGTGGATTGTTTATTTAAATCATTTTTGGAAAGATGGGGGGATCTCTCTTCCGATCCTCTCTTCGGCTTTTGACAGGTTTACCTGGTGCTGTGATGCTTTTGGATCATTCTCTGTAGCTTCAGCATGGAATTCCATTAGAGTCAAGAAGGATCGCGTTGATTGGGCGTCTTTTGTATGGGACAATGCTATAGCCCCGTGGTTCCAATTTAATTTATGGCTTATAACCAAAAATCGCCTGCCGACTCAGATGCTGCTTCTTTCTTATGGAAGGATCGACTATAATGTTTGTGCCTTTTGCAATGATGTTCCAGATTCTTTCGAACATTTATTCTTTGAGTGTCGCACCCGGCTTCTCTGGCCTACTTTTGGGCCACCAAGTGTAACCTCCCATGGTGGAATAGATGTTGGAAAGACATCCTCAGTTGGGCCTTAAAGTTCTTTTCCGGTAAAGTCTTCTTCCATTGCATTGCGCGGTTCTCTTTTGGAGCTATGTGTCACCTTATTTGGAAAAAGAGGAATGCGATTATATTTCGGGGCGAATCCTTAGTGGTCTTGGCTCTAAAAAACCACCTTATTAAGGTTGTGAGGGATAAAGCTATAACATTCAAAGATGTTCCTCCTACCCCGAGGAATAAGAGGCTTCAGCGTGGTTGGGGTTTTGATCCTGCGGTGTTCTCTCATCCGCCTAGTGCTCCTTAGTTGCTGTTTTGCATGAGTTGCTCCTAGCTTTTCTTGGCTCTCCATTCTTAGCTCGCTTCCTTTGGTGGGTTGAGGGTTGGTCAGCCTTCTTGTTTTTTCGTTCCCGGTTGTTTTTTTTTTTTTTTTTTTTTTTTGTTGCTGTTGCCCTTGTGGCTTTTCTTGTTTGCCTTTGTGGCTTCTTACATTGGCTCCCCTACACTCCGTCTCGTTTTGAGATTCTAGTGTAGGTTTTTGGTGCCGGTCTTTTGTAAATTGCCTTAGCTATATGTATTTATTACCTTTTACCAAAAAAAAAAAAAAGAAAGTCATATTCTTTCCAGATTAAAGGGTGCATGAATTGATAGTTGGAATTTAAGCCGAAATGATAAAGAATTGAACCTTCCATGGGGTCTCAATAGATCTGTGTGGTATTGCCACATAAGATTTTCCAGATTTTCAGTAAAGCTGTCATTCTGGATCGGTTCAACAATCTTCTTGGGGTATTGCCAAGTTGGCTAATCTCGTATTCTTTCGATCTTATACTTTTCATTGTGGTGAAAAGTATGAAAAGCGTTGTGAAAACTATGAAAAGCATGCTTGTTGATTTCTGATGGTGCCTTTGCTCTTTACAAGAAGTCAGAAATCACCAAACATGTTCTTTTTCCTAGCAACGTGTTTGGTTCCATTCAACTCATCAAAGTAGTCGAGAATAGGGAATCCGCTTCTGTTTGAACTTGGTTATTTCCCATGTTTAATTTCACCTAGGAAGTGATGGCCAATGAGATGGAATTCGAACTTTTTTATTTCATTTTTCACTGTCAAGATTTTTTTGAAAGTGGAATGATAATGCATTTTAACTTGAGAAAATTTCCCACTTCTATAAGCACACAATATCTCTTACCATCAATTTCTTCAAATAAGATGACTGTCCAATTTTCATCACGAGCGTCAGTTCAGAGAATTCTCTTTCTTGTTGATGGTATTTGTAATGGAGGAAGAGTGCATAATCTGCTCAGCAATTGCTTTAATTTGAGGTTTTCTGAGGTTTTCCTCAAGATGGGGATGCATTGATTGCAATGAAATTAGCATTTTTGCAATGTTTGAAACAAAATCTCTGAGATAATTAATCATCTCAAGAAATTTGCTGAATCAGAATGTTTTTTTTTCTTTTTTTGGTGATCCAAAAATCTCGTTAAGCCAGCAACCGACGAGTAAACTTGAGTGGACACGTAAGCGGGAGAACCCATCACTCCTAACGTCCCACTTAAGACCCCAAGCGATCGTAAGGGGATTCGAACTTCTCTCCTTCGTCAGAATATATATATATTTTTATACTTTACCCGAACAACGACTCAAGTTTCCAGAGGATTTGAGCTAAACACTACCTGGAAGGAACCAAAAAACAGCATAGCTCTTTACGGGCTACCGTTGCGATGGGGATAAATGAACTGAACCTGAGACGACAGACGGATTAATCCAAAAATAATATCCACAAATCATCTCAGTTTGTCATTTTCCGTAACTTCCTCTAAAAATAATTCTAGTCAAGTTCCAATGCTCACTTCCTAATCATTTCCCCCTTTTTGGCCTTTTTTCTGGCTAACGAACAGGACAGCCCGATAAAAGCGAGGCTGAATATGTACATCCAGTGGCTTCGCGTTGATAAGAATCTGAGATCCCCATCGGGGACCAACATTGAACCAATGGCGATGGTAAGAAGAAGGCCTGCATAGATGAAGCTGCGCAAGTAAAATCAAAGTTCACCTACAGAATTATGCAGAGAGACGAGTAACTTGATGCATCCATTGATTATTACATGTCTTGGATTTAGTCCATTCATGACAATGTATCACTACAGATAAAACCTTCAACCACTAATTGACAAGGAAAAGCACATACGGAGGCAAAAACTATATCTGGTTCCTAAGCACCTTTAAAAGAACTCGCGGGACAGAAACAACTGATCCTCAATCATTTTCCGGAACTCGGCGTCCAAAATAATATGCAACACAATAACGATCAAAACATATCAAAACCTCTCTCCAAACCGAAGGAATAAGGACCCAGAGCCCGAATTTTGATCGACAGCATATTCTGCGCGTACTAGACCAAACTTAGCACCGAACCCATATGATGAGCCTTGACCCATACGCCTGTAGACCTCGGTTGGATTCCCTTTGACGAGTTTCGAACTTCCCAAGTCGTTGCCATGTTCTGCAAATAAATACACGTGCGTATTCTTCACTGGTACCCGTAGCTCAGCTGCAAGCTGCATAAATCAAACTAGAGTTACTTGTCCATTCCATCAAAAGCTCTCATAATTTTGTGTTACATAGTACACGGAAAAAGGAGGTTAAACTATGAATTCCTACCTCGAGGATATTTCTTGCTGCACCTAGCTCGCCCATGTTGTAACCTCTAACGGAGTATGGCCCGCCAAGAGTAAAGGCATCATAGCTTGGGAGGTCCCCC
This sequence comes from Eucalyptus cladocalyx, assembly GCA_017140615.1. Lineage (NCBI taxonomy): Eukaryota > Viridiplantae > Streptophyta > Magnoliopsida > Myrtales > Myrtaceae > Eucalyptus > Eucalyptus cladocalyx. Next base: position 35,322,887 of record CM029517.1, on the reverse strand, counting down.
ACACAACCGCCGTAATGGCCATGTAGAACTAGAACAGGTGGTGGCGGCTTACCAGCACCTTCCTCCACTTGTTTCAACTGAAAAAATCCTGTACATGTTAGTTGATGGCGATTGAAGAATGGGAAATTGCTGCCAATTCCAAGACCTTGGTCCAGCTGCAAGTTTTTCAAAGAAAAAAAAAAGGACATTATGTTAGCGTAAGATCAACATCTTAAACATGAAGTCAGACAGACAAAACGATAACTTTGTAGTTTGAGCTGTTACAACGACCAGTGAAAGGCTAAATGAAAAGAGGGACAAGTGCTTATGATGCAGCTCTTCAGCACCTTATACATGTCCCTCCAGCAAACAAGAGAATTTCATCCATCTCCATCAAACCCCAGAAGAAGTTTTAAACAGTGTAATGAGCGTGGAGACAACGCATGCAGTATACAGAACCAAATAATAAAACCCTCTCATTCAGTGAATAACATAGATTTTATCTGAATTAAATGGGAAACATGGAAACATAATCAACATGACAAAATAGTTAGCATCTCAAGAATAAAGATTGTCACATGAATTCGCGGAGAGGTTAAATTATGAATGGAAAGCACAAACTGCGCACAAGTCCTAGGTATAACACATTAACAAACAGAGACCTCATTCTGTAGTGCTATTAGTCCTAGCTGTTGACTATAAAAGTTCGAGTCCACCTCCCATGGAGAATATACAGAAAACTCTTGCTATTTTTCCTGATCCTCACTTCATCCTATAAGAGGCTATATAGCATGCATCCTGTCTTCACCATCATTTAACAAGCTTGTTTCCCAGCATTTCTTCCCAGATAATTAACCGACTTCTAAAAGAACGCAAACATCTAAAAAGAAGTGCTTGCTAAAAAGAATTCATTCTTCCAGGAGCATCGGTAAATTTGGTGAACCATGACACACCTGAAATACATTCCTCTGGCCAACAATAGCTCCATTAACATACTTGGTGTTGTCACGTGTGATATTTGCCTGTAGGAATGCCATTCTGTCGATACCAGTTCCACTAAGGGTCGTTGGAGGTCCATCTGCACTGATTCCTCCACTTGGCAAGACTCTTTGGCCGTTAGGGGAGATATGACTGCTTTCATCCCGAGTTGTTACTTCTTCCATCACGAGTCCATAAGTGAATTTGCTTTGCCGGGTGAAATTCTGATGATACTCAAGATTATCAGGATGACTTAAATTTTACAAACTTAAACTGATGCCAAAAGCCTGATATAATCAGTGGACTGGACATATTAAGTCACCTCAGTGATATTGGCCTTAAGACCAGCTCGATCGACCCATATTGGGGGGACTTCATCCACTCCAGGACCACCAGTGAACACAGGACTCAGCTTCCGGCTGTTGAAGCAGCTGGCACGGAGGGTTCGATTGCGTGGATTAGTCACTCCATCCAGATATGGGTGCACATACTCAAGCTTGAAAGCGAGATCATCCTACAGTAGGGATTGCCCCAAAGATAATAGTATCATTGACACTTTGACAATCCAAGTTTTGTAAGAAAGGAAAGGGAATTATCAATGCAAAACTACCTGAGGATTTAAGAAGTTGCTGGTTGTTACTGAACCAAGAATTGACCTGTTGAGGCCCATGATATTTCTATGCTCAAAAGAAACAGTTCCACCAGGCTGGAGCGAAGCCTAAACAAGCAATGAAGAAAAAGTTAAGATCTAATAAAAGAAATAATATATGATCAGGAATGCTGTCAAACTGTATGCAATCTTACCAACGTGGGTCGACCTCCTCGACCAGGTACAATGCTCCACTCAGTACTAACTTCAGCCTGCTTTTGGTCTAGTTCTTTGAGCTTAATCTCTACGATGATGCCCCCTTCATTCTTCTCATCAGGACGAGGGTTTACTTCGATGTTTGAAAATAAAGCTAGAGAATTGATGTTTCTAAGAGCTTGTTTTCCTGCTTCTATGTTGAAAACATAGCCTTGGCGAAGCTGTAAAAGTTGTTCAAACACAAAACTAACCATGAGAGATAAGCCCTTGGAAAACATCATAACATGGCTTGGAGATGTGTAACAACTAGAAATATCAAGCTACAATCGTCAGAATGTGAAGCACTTGGAAATCTTCATCACACTCGAACAATTGGCCGTAAATTGAAGATCAACTGCATATAACCATTCTATCACAAGTTTCAGTGCTCTAAGACTTCAGCATTGACATCGGCATCATCAAAAGTTAAAATGAGAAAAGAGATAAAGCTCACAAACACATCGCATATGCGACATACCTGCTTAGGCAACTCCCTTCTAATGACAGGAGTCTGGGTATTCCCTTCAACCACATTGCCCAGCTTATCTTGGAACTGGACCACAAGCTGAGTGATATCCCCTTCCACAACCTCACAAACCACCTCCTTAGTATTCAAATTCCCAAAGTTAACGACTTGAGCGCATGCGTAGCCTTCATCATGGTACCACTTCTGCACTCTATCCCTAATCTTCTGCAGCAGCCGCGCGCTCACCTTACCCTGATCTCTCAACATCTGCAGAATCTCCCCATGCACCGGCGTCGCCAACAGACACGGCCTCGCCCTGTCGATTCTCCTCCTATAATCCTTCTCTTGGCTCCTGTAGTACTCCAACTTCTCCTTGTCGGTCATATCCGGGTCCATCTCGATCGGTTTCGACTGCGGCATCAGCCCCACATTGATGCACCTAAACTTATCAGCAGATTGCCATGTGCTCTCGGTGAAAGAAATGGTCAAACTCAAACTCCCATCCGGTTTGGCCTTCCCTTCCATGTCAACTTTCTCAAACATCCCGCAGGTGGCCAGAGTCTCCAGCTCCTTCTGGAGCTGCGTTTTAGTGTAGATGCCGCCGGGCCTCAAGGAGACCATCTCGAAGAAGGAATCCTCGGTCCCCACGGTGGCCCACCTCCTCCGATCGAAGAACAAGATCTCCGAGAGCTTGTATTTCTTGAAGCTGCTGAGCTTGTTGAGCTGCACCACAATGTTGGCAGGCAAGCCGTGGGAGTCCCACTCCTGATTCTGCTGCTCGTCGGCAATGGCGACGGGGGCAGAGAACAGCCGCCCCCAGAAACCGCCGCCGCTTCCATCTCCACCACCCCCACCGCCACCACCTCCGAACCCCCCGCCGCCGCCGCCGCCGCCGCCGATGGGGGAGAAGCGGAGGAGGATGGCGAAGGAGGCGGCCGCGCCGGCCGCGGCCGCGGAGGCGAGGAGGGGGCTAGGGTTGAGGGATTTGACGGGGCGGGGATCGGAGGTGGGAGGGTCGGAAGACGAGGAGGAGGAGGAGGAGGAGGAGGGTAGGTGGCACTTGAGGGAAGGGAGGGGTTTAGGGTTTTGGGAAGAAGAGGGGAATCTGCGGCGGCGGGAGGAGAGGGAGTGAGTGAGGGTGGGGTTGAGGAGGTGGCCGGAAGCGGCGAATGCGGGCATCGTCGCTTCCTATCGAGCTTTCCCTCCTCTCAGTCTCCAAGAAATTGCTGCAGCAGCAGCAGCCGGAGGAGGAGGAGGATAAGGAGAAGAAAAAAGAGAAAGAGAGGGTTTTTGCAGAAGAAGAAGAGCTTCGTTAATGGGCTTTTTTTGGGCTTCTTCAACTCGATGAGGTTGGAGCTGGTTTTGCGGACTCCCCTAAGCTTCACATGTAATCATCATTATTTATCCTAAACTTTATATTATGACCAATTTCATGATTTTTTTTAATAAAAAATGATTACGTAACAGTTTTTAATATTCCGTGCGAATAATAATTTATTTCAATCATAAGCAAAATAGTTAGTAAGAAGCAGCCCTGGACCGACGGTCGTGTTTTCAACAGTTTTCCCCTGCTGGCCTCGCGCTTGTATCTCCGGATCGTCAGCCGCTGTTCGGGAATAAAACGGTTTAGCCGTTGGGTTCCTTCCGAGGGAATGGGATTTTGAAGGGATCTCTGAATTGCTGCTCGCGCCATGCGTGGATATTCTCCGGTCCCTTTTCGGACAAGTGTAATAGCTCGCGCCCACAAGCTTTATATAGTCCCCTGCCGATCCGATGGCACTGATCTCCCGCGCCTCTTCGTCCTCGCTTTGGCCCCGCAAAACCGTGCGCGAGCGTCGCTCCTCAGGCGTTAAAACTCTCGGGCCCTTGGGGATGATGATGATGCCCTCTCGAAAGTGTTCTTGGAGATAGGAAGTTCACGTAGAAACTAAAAGCTCGTTAAGGGATCGTTTTTTCTTTTGTTCTTGGGAGATTTGTGGGATTGTCGGGTGAAGCTAGATGGCTCAGCGATTCGATGGGAGGCTGAGATACAGCAAGAGCAGCACCCCGAGTCCTCGGACTCCGACCACCCCAACGGTCGAGCAGCTTCTTTATGGTAAGAGATGGATGGCGAAACGCTTCCGGCGCATCGGCATTCCTCAATGATCGCTCGTCCTTGGTTCATTCTTGTTGGTCTGAATTGACACTGTTGCCCAATGGGCCATGTGATTTATTCATGCTCTCGTATTCTAACCATGTTACAGACGGACCAGGCGAAAGTTCCAGGTGGTCCTCGACCTCCCCGACGTTTATGAGGGGCCACGATCTGGAAGACGACCACCTCCACTCGTACCCCAACAACAGGAAGTCTGTTCTTGCCAAAGTGAAAGAAAGGGCTAGAAGATGGCGCCTCAGCCTCGGCAAGAAACGGAACTCCAACGACGGCAACACCACGCCGTCGTGGGGGGTCAGCTTGGATGAAGATGATGCTGAAGAAGACGCCGAGTATCTTGGAGCCCCAAGTAATGTCATCCCCCTTTTTTCATTCTCTACTGTTTGGTAGGATCGAGAGGTCCATACAGAGAGGATATTGGATCGCTTCTCGACTGCTCTTTCTGAAATATCCTCTGGAAAAAGGGAGAGCATTCCCGACCGGGCTCGGCACGAGAGTGGAGTTTTCCGAAATCAAAAGGAATACTCTCTCTTTGGGAATCAAATCGTTAGAAATGTGACCCTGGAGATATAAAGTTCTGAAGAATCATTTTCTGTTTTTTGTGCTTTTCAGTGTACGAATCAGAGCTGGCGCCTGAAGACTGCAAGGAGAACGCTAGGCAGCATCCGAGAGCGAATCCGGTCATATCGGAGAAGCATCTTTTGCCAAACAGTATCGATCATGAAACTGAAGCCGGTGAAGGAAACCCTCTTAGTCCTAACAAGACAATGACTGAAACCATGACGGAGAAATTCGCACCAGCATATACCATGGTTTCTGATGCAACTCAGGCAATCACTTCCAAAATCCAAAACGCGCCGGCTTATGCAACTGATGCAACTTACACTTTCGCTTCAAAAATTCAGAATGCGCCAGCTTATGCGACAGATGCAACTCATGCTGTTGCTTCAAAGATCCAGAATCTAACGGTCAGTTCTCCGGCAGCAGGTTCGGCAGCTGGTGGGCCTGCAAACATTGCTGTTAGGGGGCACCTGCGGGATACTCCTGCCGAGCAGAAGTTAGATAAGGGGGTGTCGGTGAAGGAATATATAATGCATAAGTTTGAACCAGGGGAAGATGACAGGGCACTGTCTCAAGTGATAACCGAGGCAATAAGTCCTCGGAAAGGTCCTGCTGATGCAGGCGTGGTTGAGAAGGTCAGGGAGGCCGTCAGTAATTTGCTTCGGAACCAAGAGGCATCGTCCACTACTGCTTTCCATTCTGCTACGAACTCTTCTACGCATATCCCGGCATCGACCAATGCCCATGAAGGTAAATTTCGATTTTTCCAGTCCATGCCAATTGTAACGTTCTTTCTGAGGTTAAGACAAATAAATGAACTAGCTTTGGTCGATTAGTAACTACTAATCACAGGCCGAGAGCATAGACAAGCCATTCCTGTAGACCTGGCGGTAAATTTTCATGGGAGGTTTTTTTGGCAATCCCCTGGTAAAATATGTTCTTGAGCCTTCTGAAAAATGCAGTGGAAGAGACAAGTCACAGGAGTACTGAAGAAATGCAAGTAACCATGAGAATCCATGTGTGCAACTGCATTGACCATTGTCCCAAGGCTTTTATCATCTGCAAATCTTACCGCGTGCTTTCTCTTGCATTGTAGCTATGGAAGAAGAGAATTATGGAAGAATACTCCAGGCCAACTGAAAAGTGGAACGGACATCCCCTCTGCTGTCAAAATAGAATTTCATTTTTCTCGATTCTTCATGTATATTGTGGATTAGCAAATGTTAATTATGTTGTATCAGCGCAGCATTCAGTCTTCTGTGTCGAAATGCGTATCATGTACAAGCAATAAAAATGATATTCTACAGTAAATTACTGCTGACCATTCAGCACATTGACTTCACTAGGATCAGTATTAGGTTGCGCTTCTGCTCTGTGCAAACATGGAAGCAAGTGCGAGACTGAAAAAGGATTGCCCAAATATCAAGAATTTTTTTTTTTTTAATATAGCACAAAAAAGAAACAACAAAGACAGGATGTCCTGGTGCTTGCAACTACAGCTCTCAATTCTGGCTGTCGAAACTAGTTCTTGTCATGTGAAAGGAATCCGTTGCTTGCTTGCATTCATAAAGTATGAGCTTATGACTCCTCATTTTGCTACCACTAGGAACGACAGATGAACACACCAAAAAATCAAACTTCCAGAGTGAGCATTCTAACTGAAGAAGGTTCCACTCTCCATGGCATCTTTGTTGGCATCACCGAGAGCGGCGTCACTCAAGTACTTGTCGGCCAACTGGACTCTCTTCACGTTCTCCTGTTCCTGAACGAGCATGTTTCCATACTCAAGGAGCTTGTCGAGGCTCATCTTCGGCTGCTCGAAAGTTGGGGGACCCTCCTTTGAGTTCACGAGCTTCTTTCCAATGCTGTCAACTCCAACACCGGAGATCCACTTCCTTACTTCGTCATCGTAGACACGAGCACGCAGGGCACCAAAGAAGTCTGCAAGCAGGAGCAAGCAAGCTCATGAATGACTACATCCCCTCAAAATGGTTGGTAGAATTTTACGATAACTTTCTTTCACTCGACATGCATTGAATCTCAAGTCAGTTTTCAGTTTCCATTTTCGAACTCCCTCATTCTCAATGGAGAGTTTTTCCATAACCACCGTATTAATTACAATTATCACAATCATTCATAGAGGTGTTTGAAACATGATCCCTTTTGGAAAATTTGGAGAGAACAATTGCCAACAGAAAATTGTGTTTATACTTACCAATAGATTGGCCAGGGAAGTTATCGACGAGTTTGACAATGTCTTCATCAGGGATATTGTCGGACCTAAAGATACCTTTGCAAACACCAATGCGGTCTTCGCGAGTTGGTGCCCAGTAGAATTTCTCCATACGACCGTCACGGATGAGAGGGGCATACAGTGTGGAGAAGTCGTTACCAGTGACGATGATGGGGACCCGGGGATTCTCCTCCTTGTTGTACATACCGGGGAGCTGGACATTGGTCGGGTTATCAGCGATGTTCATGAGGGTAGCGTTCACCATCTGGTTGTTCACTGTGTACTGAGTGGTCCCACCGAGCCTACCAGCACCAGCATCGAGATCGTTGATGAAGAGGCAGCACATCTTGCCCTTCTTGATGATATCAGCTGCCTCACGATACCTTTGCCTGATCAATTTTGCGGGCTCACCAGCGTTTCCACTTTCCAGTTCTCCGGCACTCATCATAATGGGGCTGATATTGCACAATCAACCAATTAGTAGATAAAATCATAAAAGTGTTCACTTTATAGGTTAGATTTCCCTTTTAATCTTCCAAAAACTTCTCATGAGTTCACGAAGAACTCACTTGATTCCCATCTTGGCAAAGACAAGTTCACACTGGAAGGATTTGCCCTGACCCTTGCCTCCCCAGATACCCAAAATCAGAGGAACCTAAAACAGAATGACAAAAACCAAGATCAAACATCAAAAAGCAAATTACATCTTGGCCTCATCAGAACCAGAAAGTTCAGCTACTAACCTTGATGTTAGGGAGAGTCATGAAGTTCTTGGTGATGTGAACTACAAGCTTGTCCATGAAAGCAGGAGCAATGTAGAAACCATCCATGTTGTTGTCCAGGTTGTATCTGAAGCACAAGACAGATTTGCAGTATGAGCACAAGTCACAGGGACCATCTCATAAAAGGAAATCGCGAGCACTAGTGTCAGATGGTAAACATGTCTACACTTACTGGCGAAGGCCAGCACTGATGTAATCGTATGAGCTCATGATCGCATAATGAGTTCCGGTCCCCATGGGAGCCTGGAAGAGTGAATCAACCATCCCCTTTCCTCTGGTGATGTCCTGTTGGTCATCAGAAGTATCGAAGGCGAGGCCTCTCCATTTGTCCTTGTTGGTCTGCTTGTCCTCTTCAACTTCAGCGACAACCTTGAAGCTGCCGGATGAAACCTTTGGGGAGGTGAATCTGGAGTTCACCTTCTTTAGGCTGCTGCCCAAGAAGACCGAACTGGGGACGGAGCCTCCAGAGCTCGAGCTGTTCAAGCTCAACTGGATCAACACAAAATTCTTATGATGAGCATGCAGTCGTTGTGATTAAGGAGTTAGAAACAATTTTCACAAGCTGTATAAACAAACTAAAATGGACGTGGCTGCAACGTCTAGTTGAGAAGCATGGTTTTGAGTTTTTACCCTTCACCTGAATGGAAGAAGAACACAAATCAAGTACAAGTCTTATTTCAATCTCACAAAATCTAGAAAACCCGAAAGGCAAAATCAAGAACATGATTAAGTGAACACTGAAACTTGATCTAATGTATCCCCCCCCCTCCATAAGCTGCAATAAATTTTTGAACTTCCCACGAAAAGAAGAAGAAAAAAGTGAACTTCAAACCAATACATGAATGAAAATAGCATAAAGTCACTCTCTCAATGACAGCCTAGTGTAAACTGTCCGACATTATAAGCACACGCCCACTTGCTTCCAGAACTGAGACAAAATCGCAATGAAGGACGCACGGAGAAAGAGAGGCGCGATCGTAGACTTGGAAAATGGCGGGAAATTACCGGGTTAACAGTTCCAACGGTTGAAACTGTGGCAGCCATTGGCTAATGTTTACTTGGGACTTGATCAAACGACAAGCTGCTTGGACAAGTGCTTGAAGCTTGTGCGTGTCTGGATGACTCGGTCTGAACAAGCCCCTAAGCGCAGAGAAATAAGAGGACCAGTGGGGTTTTATAAACCCTCAACGGCCAAACCAATGCTACTGGTTGCCATGTAGGACAAAATAGGATATTCCAGATTTCCTGAATTGGGGTGACAATTGAGGCTGAGGCCACAGCTTCTCTCTTCACCACTAAAAAAATCGGTACGCTTTTGCTTTTTTAAAAATGGTTTTCTTTCTTCCCATCATTTTCTCTCATTTTGGAAAGAAAAACAGTAGAAATCTGGTGAACGGTGACAGGTTTGAAATGCCCATAACATGTGGATAAAGAACAATCGGCTCGAAGAAAAATCTCTGTACACGACAAGTTAGAATTGAGCCTTGCAATTTCTGAGGTGGAGTGATGCTCTCTAGTTTCTTACAGGAAGCTACTAGAGTTCTTCCACATTAGTGGCCCGTGTTCAACATCCTATCCTCCAACAAGAAATGAGCCTTGCAATTTCTTTCTGACAAAATGTCCTGAAATTTTCATGGCCTCTGTTTCATGAATGTCAATTTAAGACCATAGGAAAATTGTTGGGGGTACCAAACTGATGTCGGCTGCTTTTGGAGTTGTTCTTCTGCTACAACGGCCACAAGATGCTACAACAGCAAGCTTCTTCCGGTTCCCAGCTAAAGGGTGAATAAAGAAATAACACGGTACAGAAATCCAAGAGCTAAGATGATACTGTGAAAAAGCTCAAGTGACTGAACATGGATCGGGTTCGCCGAGACAATTTACATATACACAAGTCTACATCCGAGTTCTTACATATACATCAGAAACAAGTATAGCCGTACAGTTCCACACCAGTCACTTGCATCTCTTGATCAGGTTGATTTTACAAACTGTGGTCTCAACTACAAAGATATCACTGTGCAAATGTCATTGACTGAGAGTACTTTGTCCTGTCAACAATATTAGGACTTGGGATTGAAAAGGAGCATTTGAGTAGTCCTGCTAATTTGCACAGCTGGGAAGAGACATGCATCAACAGATTTGTCAAGGTTCTTGTTGTCATAGAGCTTTCGGCAAATTGTTATGGTGCGACTGCCTTCACTTGAGGATTTTGGACTCAATTTCTTCCAAGCTCAAACCTTTGGTCTCTGGGACAAGGAGGACTACGAACAAGAGTGATAGCAAAGCAATAACCCCAAAAAGGAGGAAAACATTTTCAGCTCCTAGCAACTCCTGCAAAACAAAATACAGTGTTTTCAATCACCCTGGAGAGGTAAAATACAGGACAAGCAAATCCAGATCGCTTAATATTGACTACCTTTAAAGGTGCGAAGGCGAAGGTCACAATGGCATTTGATCCAAAGTTTGTCAGTACTGCAAGACTGATTCCCCGCCCTCTGGTGCGCAATGGAAATATTTCTGATACCATAAGCCAGCTGATGGGTCCAAATGATATCTGACAACCAGCACGAAGAACTATGCTCTTAACAATGGTTGACCACTCATGTATTAAGCAATATGTATTGAGGGCGTGCGTGTAAGTGAAAATGGTAAAAATTATGGGCTAATTATGCATAGAACATCAATTTACAAGAATCCAATGATGATTTCTAGTTTAATTTCAATTTTGAGGCAGAAAGATAACTATAGAACTTTGAGAGCGGTAGAATGGAAAAAGAATTATTACATTGGATTCAAATTGTTGACATGATAGATTATTTCAATTGAATTTTTGAGTTGAACAGCAGAAAATGAAGAAGCCTGGAATGGCAGTTCGTGGAAGACATATTAGTCACCTGATAGCAGCCCACATACAGGAGCAAAGCAGCAACGGCAACAAGAGGGAATTCTCCAAGAAATTTGTAATAAGAAGAGAGGAAGAGTAAAGAAATAACCTGAACACATAAAAAAGAGAATGAAACAGTCCATTATAATTTTCTGGGACATCCTTGACATTAAAGACTAATGGAGAGAGTCGGAAGATTCTTGGGCGGATAAAAAAGAGTAGGACAAGATACATACAATCCCAGCAACACCTCCAATCAGCAGGGGTCTTCTTCCGAGGTCATCAACTTTTAGAACAGCTATCCATGTCATCAGTAACTAAAGAAGTAACATTGGAAAGCAAAATTGGTCACTGACAAAGGGAAGCCTAAGGACAGAAAAACACACGATAGGCTGTTATAAAGAATTAATCATGCCTTGAAAAGGCCAATTACAACTGAAACTCTGGTAGCATCAGCAGCAGCAGAGAAGCCAGCACTCTTGAGCATCAAAAACAAAATTTTATCAGGTCGAGTCATCATTGATTAAATTTCAAATGATAGAAATAATGGAAGTTGTCATGTACCTGGAGAATTGGGCCTGCATAATAGAGAACACTTGGCTGTCCAGTGATCTGCCAAAAACCAGGTGGCGAATTTGTTTACAAACCACAACTTTTACCGATCTCCAGTAAATACCATACGATAGAAGAAAGGAGCAAGAAAGAATTTGCCACTTTAGACGTATCGGTAAATTTACCTGCTGGAAAAGGACTAAACCGCCAGCAATGATGAAGGCTTTTAGGCTAGGCCCCTGGAATACCTCCAGAAAACTTCCTTCGGGTTCCTCATCTGCATAAGCAGACTTCAGCGGGACAAGAGTGTCTTCTATTTGTCTTTCGGACACCTTGTCACCAGTGGGTCGTCCCCTTAATCTGCTCAGGGCAGCAACTGCCTTTCTCTTTGTAGTCTTGTAAAGGCCCTTTACCTTGGACAGCCCTCAGAAGCAACCAGCGAGGAGATGGGGGGAGACTCCACATGCCCAGTCCCATTGCTAATGCGATAGGGGCACCCACTCCATACATGTATCGCCACCCCCCAATGGCATCAATTTGTAAGTTTCCCACAAAATAACCCAACTGCCAAAAGGATCATTATCGTTTTCAAGAAAAGTTACACATGTTTTCACAGAAATACGCATTTTCTAAGAGTTACCAGAATCCCAAGAACTATGAAGAGTTCCTTCAAAGATATCAGGGTTCCACGAATCTGAGACGGGCACGTTTCCGCAATATAAAGAGGTGCTCCGTGCATAGCCTGTGGAAATCGTGTATTTGAGGCATATGACCAAGAACAAGATGAGAATTCACAAGAACAACAAAGAGCATGCAAGCGTTCAATTAGCTTACCAGGCCAATGCCTAGGCCATAGAGTAGTCTTCCTAATAACAGAACACCAAGACCAGGGGCAAGAGATGTGATAGCACCACCAGAGACATAGAGTACAGCCGCTGCGATAAGTTCTCGCCTCCTCCCTTTATAGTCAGAAAAAGTTATCTAGAGTGTCTAAGAAGCTGGCTATGCGTATTATAAAAGACGAAAAATGCAAACGAGGAGAGTACCAAGAAAATCTGCAATCGGATACACAAGAAGGGAACCTAGAAGAGCTCCATAAAGGGAACCACTAACCTATGACCAATCGAAACAGATATTTCAATTGGCGCACGCATTGCACAGAATTAAAATATTATACATATGAGATTTGATAGGTGAATCATACCACAAGACCTTGCTGAACAGCTGAGAGGTTGTACCAAGTAGTACCACTAAGCTGAGGAGACTGAAAGCGTGGCAAAATGACAGACCCGAGTATCAAACAATACAGTGCTTTTATGGGATCTTCCCATACTTTTATTTGATCAAAAGAAAATGATAAAAACATGATTTCATCTTTTCACCTGCAATGAGATAGTTGCCCCCGAAGTGGCGCCAATATCATAACCAAATAACAATCCCCCGAGTGCTGGGAACAAGAACCTGGAAGATCCATTTCTTAGATATATTAAAGGCAGTCAATTCCTGGCTATCTAACACCAACAGACCATACGGACATCCAAAAGGCGTACACAGCATGCTCTTAGACAATTTATTTCCTGCTGTGCCTTCAATAACTAAAGATCCACATATAATTTCTCGCGATTAGCACATTGTGCTTAAAAAAATAGATTCAAATTTCTGTTATGCTCTCCAAAAGAGGGGAAAGGAGACCAATGCAGGACTCAAATTTGATGTTAATCCTCACGCATCCTCAAGCCGAAGCACTGTCGCATGGAATGCTGAATTACGTGGAATTACAAACAATGCATGCCATCAGTCCCCGGAGAACAAGGTAGCCACCGGAAGGATAAAAACAAGAACAGTGCAAAACAGAGAGAGAAATCGTACGGAAGAATAACAGAGGTCCAAGAAAACTCCTCTTGGTTTGGGTCGGAGATAGGCAACTCAGCATCTCCAGCTGAAGAATCGTACTCTCTCTGCGCACCAACCTGTCCAGCCAAAAAAAAAAGCCAAGAAAACTCACTTCTCAGAAAACCCAAAATCCAAGTGGGAGGAACCCCGAAGAAAAAAAAGTCAAAGAAGCCACATCAGTCACTGATCCCTCACAGCGAACTCAAGCTTGGAACTTGGCAACAGGGGCAGGTTAGGAAGCTCGGCATTCCCGGAATTGAGGCGGCCCCTGTGGAGGCTCGAATTCTGGCGAAGGCGATGGGCGTGCGATGAAATGCGGCCGCGTTGCTGCTGGTGGTTCTTGGGTCGAAGGGACGGAGGGCGGGCTTGCGGGAGCTTGAGCTTGAGCTCGAACAGGGGTCGATGAGCCACGATGCCGCAGCTGCAAGCGCCAGCCATGGAGGAGGCGATCGGTGAGCTTGGATTGATTCTTCCCGCTTTTTTATTCTATCCTCTTCGCTGCGTTCGGTTGTTGATACTTCTGTGGTCTCCTTTGGATGATATTCGGTTGACATTTCAGTTTTACTATGTTGCTCGCAGTGGACACTTCGATTGGGGAACTGTTTAGCCCGAGTTACAGTTAGGGGAATGCATGGTCCGGGCTAATTTAGAAATCACATTTGGATCGGACCCAACCGGTCGATTTTGGATAATCTTCGAGGGATAGTCCCTGATTTTTCCTAAGAAATCGAACAGATGAATTGGCCAATTTTTTTTTTAATTTTAAAGTAAATACTAATTAGTTTTTTTTTTTAATATTGAGAAACTCTCACTTACAGAAAATAGAAAAAAAAAATCAGGGTTTCGGGACTGATTCGGGAATCTAGGATAGACAACAAAGGAACGGTCGAAGTTTGCCTTTAAAGATTATTCCTTTTGGGGGAATCTAACTTTGAGATAGGTTATCAGTTCATGAATTATGCTCCAATTGTTCATAGTTCCATTCACACGGATTTCTGAGCATAATTTGTGCCGATTCTACAGGACTAGCTGGATTAGGGCGCTTAAGCGGAAACATGAAATCGTTCCTCGCCTGTTAGATGCACCACATAACACCAGCCACGGTTTCGAAGGATGAAAGGTTCTCCCTTTTTTCTCTGAATTTTAGTAACTATTCTTCTATTTATGACAATCCTCTTCGTGAAATGTCGATTTGTAGTGCAGGGTTTTCCCAGATCTGCGAAGTCTATGGATAGAGTAAGAACAAGTGCTTTAATGTCTCAACCTCTCGGTTACATAGGGTGTATGTATGGTCAAGTAATATCTTCCTTCTGCACCAATTTTCCTTGCTAGGAAGAGCATTCTGATATATACTCCATGTAAATATTTTAATTTTTTGGGTAGGGGGAGGGGCGCTTCACGTGCCAAATTTTATTCCATTACTCACAAGGTGATTGAAATGATTATGGTGTTTGTGCTCTTGTATTCTAGATATCAACAGTTCTCTCTGTCATATGCATTTTTATTAGTAAAGAGACTCGACTTAGTTCTTGTCTATACAATTTTGTTATGGGTCTTTAGGGTAATTGTTAATATTTCGCCGACTAACTGTTCATTATACAATCTCTGTAGTATTGTTTGTGCTCTTAAATTCTAGATATGAGTAATTCTCTCTCGTTATATGCACTTTTAATAGTGAAGAAACCCGACTCTGTTTCTGTTCATGCAATTTTGTCTCGTGCATTAATGTTCTTCAGGGGAATTGTTAATATTTTGCGAACTAATTGCTCATCAAACAGTCTCTGCAATAGTTGTTCATTCTATCTATCTTCCTCCTTTATAATTAATTTAGCAACTCTAGCAGCTCTCCATAATTCACAAGTCCCCACAATCACTTCTCTCTAGAGCCATTTGTCCTCTCGTAATATTGATACTCTCGATATTCTCCGTTGACTACATCGTTGAAGGTAAAGATAGTGTACTTTGCCAACTTCATGAAGGCCGAGTTCCTTTTCCAGCATTCCAAAATGAGTTTCTAGGGAGGTAAATCCCTTTTAAAACTTGACACCATAAAGAATGTGTGTTTTGAGAAATTCTCCAAGCTTCTCTCCCAAGCATTGCCTTATTGAAAGATATTAAATCTCTAAAGTCTATTCCTCCCATATCTTTCCTCATTTTTAACAAATCTCATTTTCTCCAATGCAACCCAGTCTTTGATTCGCTATTTTTCTACCAAAATGAGGCAATATTTCTCTCTATGGCACGGCAAATAGAAACTGGAATTTTAAAGATAGACATTTGTGTATTGGGACAATGCTTGAACCATGGTTTTAATTAAGATTTATTTCCCCGCTTTTGCCATGAATTATTCAAGGAAAGTGTGTTGAAGTATGTCTTCATGGTGTTTTTTTAGGCGTGATAATCGAATTTTATCCATTGATACAAGTAAATGAGATATGTATCAACGGTTGGGATAGGTTGAGATACCTCATAGATCACCACGTTGGGGTAGAGGAACTATTCCATTCACGAAAAGTTTGCAAATTGAGAGGAACAGATTCATGACCATCAGAATGAGGGGAATCATAACTATGGCTATGCCGCCCTACTAACTAAATAGCTTTTTAGCACCATGTCCGTGTGGACCCTAACATGAGTTTCGGGAACGTGATTAACACTAACTAATAATATCACGTCAAAATATAAAAAAGTAATTTAAGAAATATGCCCAACCATTATTTTAGGAGGAAAATATGGGTTTTTTTTGGTCCAAAAAAGCCGTCCTCTTACAAGGATAACAAAAAAGGGCATTTGACCAGGAGCTCCCCCAAAATACTACGAGCCACGGAATTGGAGGGAAGCATCTCTCAATTCTCGGAAAATTCACTCGAAACGATGTCTCTTCTCTCTCTACTAGCCCAAAAACCAACCTCGATCCATCATTTCCGTCTCGACTTCTCCGCACCACCAAGTGCTCCCAATTCTGAATCTCCCCATCTCTTCAACCCCAATGGCATCCATGCGCCACCAGGCACTTCTCTCTCGCGCTTCTCCCTTCCTCCTTCACGAGCCGATAAAAGGCCGTCTCCCTCTTCGACCTTTTCTCGCTCGACGATGGAGAAAGGCTTCAGTTTCCAGGCCGAGGGAAAGAAGAAGCGCCAGACCCGGCTTCAGAAGCGCGCCCCTAAAACTCTTCAGCTCAACCGCACCGTCGTCAATGGCGATGACGCGGCGGCAGACCCTTTGAAGCCCGCGGTGATCCCATTGCTGTCGCCGGTGCTCATATGCGCGTCCCCATTGGCCGGAAGCGAAGGTTTCCAGTTGCCGCGCCTGATCGACGACAAAGACGGCACGAGAGCTAGCCCCGGAGTACCAGCCTCTCCAGCCAGATTGCGGGAGCCTCCTTTGCCCGCTATCTTCCGATCACGATGCGTTCTTTAGAGAGCCGTCCCGATACATGAGTTAGGGGACGCGATTGTTCGGCGTCGTGAAGTCCGTTTGGTTTAGATTATTGACCTTAACTGAGTCACTTGTAGCTTTGTAGATGCGTTATGGTCGAGTGCGCTAGTTCTTCTACATCATGTAAGGAAGTATGCGTACAAAGCCTTCCATAAAATAAGTTATCAATGAAGTTAGAAGACGTGGGTTCTTCTCTAGCAATATTGGTGAATTCAAATCTTGCGAGCTCAGAATTATCGTCCACGAATCTGTGTAGAAAATGGCGGTCGAGGACTTGGAATGGGTGGAATCGGAAACCGAACTGATAACCTCCTTTGCGAGATCAATTTCAAGTTCCTAAACCCTTTGCATACACCACCGTACATCCGTCATGAGACCCAAAATTAGGGTCATCGAGCTAGCTAGCTGGTCGACGAGGGCTTGGATTAGATACCGCGCATCTGTACATCAGACCTAATTGCTCTCGTTTGCATATCCTTTTTTGACTCCCATGCACGTGATGCATAAAAACTCAATTTTGAAAGGTACCCGTAGCGTATGCTTTAGATTTATTTTTTTCCTCTAATAAGTAAACCTATCAAACGTGTGGGTTGGGTCAAAAATGGTTGTACCCAAAACTCACTCTGACAAATTCTCATGCAATGCAAATCTAATAATCCATACTCTACTTGATCTGATCCATATTGCTATAGCAATTTCATATTTAACTCCATCCACGAAAACTCATATATAAACTGAGGAGTGATCGTGAAATGAGCAAGTGCGAGATTGAGTAAGGATGAGAGAGAACGAAAAGAGAGTCTGGATTGGGTTTCACTAAGTTGTAAACCTATTTAAGTATTTATGACTTATTTAACATGTGTATGGGTTAAAAAATGAGTTTATGAGAGCAAGGATGCAGGAGAAAAAAGGCAAGCTGCCCAACGGGGAAGTGAAGTGTAGTCAGACCCTCTTGGAACATTGGGAGCTGTTTTGCTAAGCACTCTTTATTCCACCAATTCTTACAATGACAGATTGATTCTTACCAAATCTGTCCAGCGTTTCGTGCTTAATGAATCTCTTATTGTCGGGCAGGTTAATCAAATGATGCGTAGTTACTCCGCTGTCCATGCCATATCTGATTTACGTGATTCTATAATATTTTTCAACTATGAGTCAACCAAAGAAAACATCGCTTTCACTTTGGGCATAAAAGCATTTTGAGTGATTAGTCGCTTTCACTTTGGGCATAAAAGCATTCTGAGTGATTAGGTGAGGACATAATATAGTGAAGCGGAGCCCTTTCGAACCAATGACTATAGATATGTTATTGTACTACATGCTTTAGGGTTGATATCACCGATAATTGTTCCTCTACATCTTATTTTTGCTCAAAACTGTACATTTTTTAAACAGTGGGCGCCGGTCATCCTTGAATCGGTCTGGTGACTGAATTTACCGACAAAATCCGACTGAACTTTCCATGCTGTAGTGTAATAGGTGCTTTCTTCTACACTAATTCCTAACAGGGTTGGAATAAGGAATTTGCTTAATCAATACAAACACATTGCCTGAAATTTTTCATAATTCCAAAGAAGTCATGTGCAAATACTCCCTCTCATAGTTGGAAACCCCATGTAGCAATTAAGAAATGAAATTCAGCCGTGGTACATGAGAGGAAGTATTTAATAGAAAGATGTAGGAATGGTCAGTTTGGTTCAATTTGAAAAATTGTCAACCTAAACTACAACAAACCAAACCAAACCAAACCAATAATGTTTTTTTTTTTCAAACCCTTTTCATAAAGGCAATTTACAAATAACGAGTTTCATACTTACCTAACGTGCAACGAAATATAATTGTCATTAAATCAAATTAATTATCGATGACAATTTAAAATATTATTAAATAGAACAAAAGAATACAAATGGTAATGGAAAAACTCGCGTATCTCATCCAACCCTTTATCATTAATGCTATAACTTGGAAGGCGACTATTTACGTCGTATTTCCCCTTTTTTGATTTTTAATAGTTTCCAAATTCTAGTTGTATATTATATAAAAACTTTTATGTCGATAAATCCAATCATGCAAATGGTTACTTGAAAATGTAGTCATTAACATGATTAAATGTCTCGAGAATCTCAAACGATGAATCTGAATGTTTATATAATGAAGTAACTAATGTATAGAAGCATAAATTCCGGACATGATAAATAATTTCTATGAGATCCTACGCCCGCATGCCGCTCAAACAGATATGACTAAATAATTATAGTCCTTTTTAATGTTTGATCTGCTAATGAACTTGTCCCTTCTCCTTAATGTTCTAGATTACCGGTAGGTCTGCCCCATGTGAAAGGAAGAAATGCGTGAAACAAGGCTGATTAGTCCAATCCGGCGTGCTTTGTAAACGTGGAATGCATATCAACAGTCAAAGATCCAACTCGCCTATAAACACTGAGCGGGTTCTTTTCATTATGCTCATCAGCTCAGATTTTCATCCTCTAGAGTAGACTTTACTTATTATATGACACGATGAACTCTCATGCACACAGTCTCGAGAGGAAGACGCACCGTCGCGGGAGGAAGCCCTCTCGTGAACACAGCGGCGAGCGGATGCCCTCACGGCAGGGTAGATCGCCGAGACCTATAGACGCTTCTAAAATTTGCGGTAGCATATCTCCATGTCGAAGTCACGAAGAATCTTGGTCTCCTGAAACGGAGAGATCTCGGTCGGTATCTCCGGGATCACCCCCTAGATAGATACCGACCGAGATCTTGGAGATCACCATCTAAATCCCATTCTCCGCTGGGATCTCGCGGCAACTCAATGCTCAAGGTATATTACAACTGCCGGGCACTTCTGTCATTTCGAAGTTTTCAGCCTATAATTATCCATTATGTGCATGATTTGAATGCAATCTCATGATCTTTGTTTTCCTGCCCTCGAAGCTCTTTAGATTATCTTTCTGCCTCGAAATTGAAGGAAAAACTAGAGATCATTATGGGTTCTAGCAAGTTGATGTCATATGCATAACTAGTCTGTCGTCTTCACCATTTTCACTTACTCAGATGCCCTCGTGGACGTTGAAACAGAAGAAAAACCCTAAAGAGCACACAACACGTTAGTCAGGTAGTTCAGAGAGCCCAGTATCTAGGGGATGAATAGTGTTTTCACTCATTACAATATTCCTATGGTCTCATATTGACATTCATCAGCAGAGGCCATGAAAATCTCAGGACATTTTATAAGAAAAATGGCAGGCTCATTCCTTATTGGAGGGTAGGGCATTGAACACAAAGTCACAAGTTTAAAAGAACTCTAATCGTCCAAATTATACCATATTTTTTTAATCATAAAAAAACCCTTAACTTTTGGTCCAATATAAATTTTACTCTAAATTTTTTTTGTCTCATAAAAAAAAAAATCCCATTTTAGGTCAAATTACGATTTCACTCGAATTTTTTGGTCTCACAAAAGATTAACAATTTTTACTTGAGTTCAAAATCTGCTCTCATTAACCCCTTGTCAAAATCGTCTTTAATGATTTTGTGCTCATCGATCTCTCACGCTTAGGAATGTTTTATCTCTTGCGGTCGAAGAGCTCACGCTTGGAACACTTGAACAGTTTGTGCTTGAGAGTTTTTCATCTCTCCCTTATCAACAATAAATTTCGCACATAGGATTAATGTGGACTGATTTATGACTCGAATAAAAATTTGTGGTTTCAACTGTAAAAATTTAAGGGTAAAATTGGGAGTGGATGGTAAAATTGGGACAAAACGTAAAGTTAAGGGTCTCTATAAGAAAAAAGTTTATGGTAGAATTAGAAAAGGACCTAAAGTCAAGAGTTTTATGGGATAAAAAAAAGGATTTTACAGTAGAATTGGAAGTGGACTTAAAATTGGAATGAAAGATAAAATTGAGACAAAATTGGTGAAGAGAAAAGGCTTTGACCCATCCTCAATTATCACTCCAATTCAGGGAAAACAAAGGGAGAATTACCAAAAAAGTCATAAACCTATTGTAATTGTGCCAATTCAGTCATAAACTTTTTTTTTGGTTCAATTTAGTCCTAAACTTTTTATAATTATGCCATTTCAGTCCATCCGGCCAAAATTGGCTGGCCGGCGCTAACGTGAACATTGGCGGGGGACAACCGGTCGGCGAGGTAATTTTTTAATATTTTGTTATTTTTTTCGAATTTTTAAATATTTTTTTTAAATTTTAAATTTAAATTTTTGGCCTTCTTCTCCCTCCTCGGCCGGCCGGCCGAGGTGAGGGCCGACGAGGTCAGCCCTCGCCGGCCATTGGCGAGGGCGAGGCCCCCGGCGCGCTGCGTGGTGTAGTCGAGGAACCCGCAGAGGAGCTCGATCTTGTCCTTGTTGGTCTAGAGGCGTTGGAACAGGGTTTTGGTGACGGTCACGGCCGGGGAGGGGCGCTTGAGCTCAGAGGGGGAGATTGTGCTGATGATTGGGGGGACGGCGGAGGCGGCGAGGGTGGTGATGGCAACGGTAGCCTCGCCGGCCCCGGGCGAGGTCGACCCTCACTCTCGCCAGTGGTCGGCGAGGCGGTCGTCGCCAGATTTGGCGAGGCTTGGCCTCGCCCAGCCATGGTGAGTTCGAGCCTCGCCAGATCTGGCGATGGCCGCCTTGCCGTCGCTGGGTGAGGCTCGCCTTCGCTAGTGGCCGATGGGGCGAGCCTTTTGTTATTTTTTTCGAATTTTTAAATATTTTTTTTTTAAATTTTAAATTTAAATTTTTGGCCTTCTTCTCCCTCCTCTGGCCGGCCGGCCAGAGGTGAGGGCCGACGAGGTCAGCCCTCGCCGGCCATTGGCGAGGGCGAGGCCCCGGCGCGCTGCGTGGTGTAGTCGAGGAACCCGCAGAGGAGCTCGATCTTGTCCTTGTTGGTCTAGAGGCGTTGGAACAGGGTTTTGGTGACGGTCACGGCCGGGGGGGCGCTTGAGCTCGGAGGGGAGATTGTGCGATGATTGGGGGACGGCGGAGGCGGCGAGGGTGGTGATGGCAACGGTAGCCTCGCCGGCCCCGGGCGAGGTCGACCCTCACTCTCGCCAGTGGTCGGCGAGGCGGTCGTCGCCAGATTTGGCGAGGCTTGGCCTCGCCCAGCCATGGCGAGTTCGAGCCTCGCCAGATCTGGCGATGGCCGCCTTGCCGTCGCTGGGTGAGGCTCGCCTTCGCTAGTGGCCGATGGGGCGAGCCCACTGGCCCTCACCTCTAGCCGGCCAAAGGAAGGAGAAGAAGGCAAAAAATTAAAAATTAAAAAAAATTAAAAATTACCTCGCCGGCCAGCTATCCCCCGCCGGCGTCCACATCAGCGTCGGCCGGCCAATTTTGGCCGGATGGACTGAATTGGCATAATTATATAAGGTTTATGACTAAATTGGACAAAAAAAAAGGTTTACGACTGAATTGGCACAATTGCAATAGGTTTATGACTTTTTTAATAATTCTCCCGAAAACAAATTAGAATATCCTACTTAGTCTTACGTGGCAAATGGAAGCCTTGAGTTGGTGCCACGTGTCAGCTGGGCAATCTAGACTGTCATTTGATCAGGTCCCGAGTAAGCATCAGCCCATGGCTGTCAACAGTTTCAACCGTTGGGTATTCTCCGCCAATTTTCCGACCCTACAATATCGCCTCTCCTTTTTCGTGCTTCCTTCATTGCAATGTTGTCACAATTCTGGAAGCAAGTGGCTGACATTAAGAAAGTGACTACATGGTATCGAACATACATTTGTTTTGAAGTTAGCATTTTTTTTTTCTCATGGAAAGCCTGAAATTTTCTCGTAGCTTATAGAGGGGAAACGCATGAGAACAAGTTTCATTGTTCACTGGACCATGCTCGTGATTTCGCCTTTTGGGTTTTTTAGATTTCGGAAGATTGAACTGAAAGTTGTGTTTAACCTCTTCTCTTCACCCATTCAGGCGAACAGTCCAAACTCCTATTTCACCCACCAAAAGGTTTCATCCGGAAGTTCAAAGGTTGTCACTGAAATTAATGAGGAGAAGCGGACTGACAAGGACGGGTAAGTGTAAAAACACGTTTACTGTCTGAGACAAGTGCTCGCAATTTCCTATTACGAGATGATCCACGTGACTTGGGCTCATGCTGCAAATTCGTCTTGGGTTTCAGATGCAACCTGGACAACAGCATGTATGGTTTCTACATCGCTCCTGCTTTCATGGACAAGCTTGTACTTCACATCACCAAGAACTTCATGGCCGTGCCTAACATCAGGGTTAGTAGCTGAAGTTCCTTGATTTTGATGATGAGGAGGAGTAATTTGCTTTTCGATGTTCAATCTGGGTCATCGTCATTCCGTTTCAGGTTCCTTTGATTTTGGGTATTTGGAGAGTCAAAGGTCAGGGCAAATTTTTCCAGTGTGAACTTGTCTTTGCCAAGATGGGAATCAATTGAGTCCTTCAAGAACTTATGAAACGTTTTTGGAAGGATTAAAAGGGCAAGCTAACCTATAAAGAGAACTCGTGCTTATGCTTTTATCAACTAATTGCTTGATTGTGCAATATCAGGCCCATTATGATATGCGCCGGAGAACTGGAAAGTGGAAACACCGGTGAGCCCACAAAATTGATCAGGCAAAGGTATCGCGATGTGGCTAATGTCATCAAGAAGGGCAAGATGTGCTGCCTCTTCATCTATGATGTCGATGTCGATGCCGGTGCCGGTTGGCTCAATGGGACCACTCAATACACCGTGACCAACAAGAGGGTGAAAGATATCCTCATGGACATCGTCCAGCTCCCCGGTTTGTACAACAAGGAGAACCCCCGAGTCCCCATCATCGTCACCGGTGACAATGATGTCTCCACATCGTATGCCTATGACCCTCTTATCCGTGACGGTCGTCTGGAGAACTTCCACTGGGCACCAACTAACGAAGACCCCATTGGTGCTTGCGAAGGTATCTTTAGGGCCTACAATGTTCCCGACCAAGACATTGTCAAACTCATCAACAACTTCCCCAACGAATCTATTTTTTTTTTTTTTGGTAAAGGGTAATAATATATTGAGCTTTAACCAACCAATTTACAATATTAGGCACCACAAAACTTGCACTCAAGAAGACACAACGTCTAATCAAGTGGAAGGGCGCCGAACACAAAAGCGCATCGCAAAGCGGTTAAAGCAAGCAGGGCCAAACAAGCAGGCCAAGAGAGACGGCCACGTAGGGTCGGAACAACCAACAAAACGAAAAAAAAAACCACACGAAGGGCCACGCAGGGCCATACTCCAATCTACAACAAAACCAAAAGACGCCACGAGGGCGAGGCACCGATGAATCTAGATAGGCCCCATCAAAAGTGCAGGCTAGCCAGGAGAAGCGGCGAGAGCAGGAGAAGGTACCTGCCATGCTAGATCAAGAAGGTCTAGCTGATCGGCATAGGAGAATCGAAAATAGCAGGGTCAAGGCCTCAAGTCCGTTGTAACCTCCTATTTCTCAGGCAATCTTCCACATTCTTGAAAGTTAAGGCTTTATCCTTGATAACTGTTAGGGAAATCCCTTATGATGTTTTGAAGATGACAAAATAAATCAAAGGCTACTAACATGTTTGATGGTTGAGTAATAGACCATGCAGATGATAAAACATCTAAAGGATTTTATCAAAGTCGAGAAGATGACGGAAGACTGAACGTAACATATGTCCGGAGTATATTACGAAGATTTCCAGACTTACGTGTCAAAGTCTCAAGACTCAAGACTCAAGACTCAAAGTCCAAGACCGTCGGACTCAAGACTCATATTGTAAAGTCTACGGACCCAGATTGTAAAGTCTCAAGACTCATATCGTAAAGTCTAAAGACTCGAGACTTTACATCCATATTACGATGAATCGTAACTCAAGCCCAATCATACAACGGCTAGTGATCTGGTTTGGATTCCACATCAAGATTGATTTGATTGAAGACAAGAACTTTCTACACGAAGAAGCTTTACTTATGGAAACCAAGATTTCGTTTGTATGGGCGATCGGAATCAATTTGGGATTCTACCTTTGTCACTCAACGGCTACTAAATCTTCTAAATACGAGCTGTCCAATGGGTATATTGGAAGACGATTCTCGGGATGCTGTCCAACGGCTAGTTTGGAAGTGGAGGAGTATTTAAGGAGGTGAAGGACCGATGAGCAAGTAAGAGACGGAGCGTAGAATTTATAATTCCAAAGTCCGAGCGACCTTCGATTATATACTTGTCTTTGGAGAGCTTAAACGTTTGTAATCGTGAGAGAAATACCAAAAGAGTATCTTAGTGAGATAGTGTGATCTACTACTAAGTGTTTGCACTCGAAGTTGTAATCTCTTGTTGATTGCATAGTGGAATCCAGCCAAGAAGGCTGTTAGCGTGGGAGAGTGGACGTAGGCTTGGATTAAGCCGAACCACTATAAATCTTGTGTTCTTGATCTCTTCCCTAACTCCTTTATTTTGTTCATACTAGCACTATCAATTGGTATCGAGCTCGTGTTCTTACTTTGTTTGAAGTGTTTTACTTGAGTAAAAGATCCATGGCTAGTATGTTGGCACCGGGACTTATGGAAGGGCAAAGCAACACAAGGCCACCATATTTTGATGGAAAGGAATACGACGTATGGAAGAACAAAATGAAAGCATTCCTAAGATCCAAAGATCTCTTACAATGGGATGTTGTGGAAAGAGGAATCAATCCCATTGATGCGTCCACATCAAAAAAGAATGGCAAAGACAAAGAAAGCAAACCCCCGCTCCTATGTCTCGGATGGAGATGTCCAAAGAGAAGCGCTTGATGCGAAAGCAATTTATTCTTTATATTGCGCTTTATCTCTTGCTGAATATAACAGAATTTCTTCATGTGAAACAGCAAAAGAAGTTTGGGATAAACTTCATGTTACATATGAAGGGACCGATCGTGTAAAAGAGACAAAAGTAAACTTCTTGCTTGGCCAATATGAATCCTTCAAGATGAAGCAAGGAGAGTCAATTGGAGATATGTTTAGCCGTTTTACAGAAATCGTAAATGGTTTAGCATATCAAGGTCAGCAAATTTCTGCCCCGATGAAGGTTAACAAACTCTTGCGAGGTCTCTCAAAAGATTGGAATCATGTCAAGACCTCAATCCGGGAGACTCGAGAGGATTATGCCACTCTCCGTTGATGAATTGATTGGCACTCTTCAATCCTATGAAGTTGAACAACTTAATGACGAAGATCCCGAAGGTAAGAAGTCCATTGCTTTAATATCTAATGCTGTTTTTGATGAAACAGACTCAGAAAATGACATGGACAATGAAGAACTTGCCTTTATGGTCAAGAAATTTAAAAAGTTGAGTAGAAAAGGAAGGAAATTCGATGGAAGAAGTCAATACAAGCATAATGGCCGAAAAGAATCATGAAAGAAGATGATGATCAAGAAAATATATGCTTGATGGCACATTCAAAATCTGAGTCCGATTCGGACACGGACTCGGAGAATCAAAGTCGATTCGGACACGACTCGAGAATCAAAGTCTCACTCAGACATAGACTCGGGGATCGAGTCGATTCGAACCGGACTCGAGAATACGATGAGGAAATCAAGGTAAGCAATTCAAAAATTCCTCTCAAAGCTTCAAAGTATATAAATGAGCTTTGTTCAAATCTCAAATATTCTCTTAAAAGGATTTTCGAACTAAAAAAGGAGAATTCTCGACTTAGGCAACAAGATCTTTCTCAAGTCTCGGAGACCTATTAAGAAAAATTGGATAAAAGCAACATATTCTGCTAACTCTCATGGACCCAAGAAAAAAAATGGGTACCAAAGAAAAGATAAGTTATTTTTGCAGGATATAAAGAAGAAAGAAGAAAGAGGATTTGGTAAGGAATTTTTATTCTCAATTTCTCATTATGCTTGATATTCGATATATCCTTGGTTGATTGAGATTTTATAATGATCATATTTTGCTTTATGGAAGAAAGAATCGTATGATTTATTTTTGTGATTTGTGAGTTAAGATTTGATTTAGTACGTGTGATTATTTGAGATAATTTAGATTATTTGGTTTAATTTTATGCTCTCAAATTGTCATATTTTGCAAAGTAAAAATCCGATTCTACGTTATACTAATTTTGCAAGATATTTTTTCTGAGATATTCAAGGATTTTATTCTCTTTGATTTTATTGTACTATGATTAAGTGAGAATTTATTTTTCAAAATATCATTGTGCATAATATTCTTTCTTTGAATAATTTGTTACGATGAATTAAGAAAGAATATTTGTTTATGGAGATTTTCATATTTACTCTAACGTCAAGGAAGGATCCAAATTGATGGATACCAAAAAGGGAAATGAGTTGCAGGAAATTCTTTAAGGGAAAGAATCGTGATCACCTCAAAAAGGCAACAAATTGAGGGGGAGCTTTGATCAATTATGGAAAAACCCTTTTTGATTGATCGTGATCTTATTATGGATGAAATGAAAGGTAAATGTGTCAGAATTTGTTCAAAAAAAAAATCCGGTTAGTGCATCTTTTATTACCTTTTGTCATTAACAAATCTCATATTGATATTATCATTTATTATGACAAAAAGTGTACGTGAATTTCATGATGCATCTGTGATTTTTATTGGATATTTGCTGATATAATCAAGTGAGCTATATTGCATATCTTTAATAGTCGATAAAAAAAAAAAAAAAAAGCTGATTTTTGGAAATTGTGATTCATGCAAGATATTGATTATCATTCTCTACGTGAATCTATTATTATCGCTTTTTGACTATGACAAAAAGGGGAGAAGATATGAATATGCATATGTGCTGATTGGTTGATATTATTTATTGCATAATATTGAGCTGCGATTATTTTTCTATATATTATTATGCTCAATCTATTTGTTATCTTCTGATATCCTTTGATTTAAAAGTATGTTTACAAATCTGCATATTCAGAGATTGTTTTGTCATCATCAAAAAGGGGAGATTGTTAGGGAAATCCCTTATGATGTTTTGAAGATGACAAAATAAATCAAAGGCTACTAACATGTTTGATGGTTGAGTAATAGACCATGCGAGATGATAAAACATCTAAAGGATTTTATCAAAGTCGAGAAGATGACCGGAAGACGAACGTAACATATGTCCGAGTATATTCGAAGATTTCCGGACTTACGTGTCAAAGTCTCAAGACTCAAGACTCAAGACTCAAAGTCGAAGGCGTCGACTCAAGACTCATATTGTAAAGTCTACGGACCCGAGATTGTAAAGTCTCAAGACTCATATCGTAAAGTCTAAAGACTCGGACTTTACATCCATATTACGATGAATCGTAACTCAAGCCCAATCATACAACGGCTAGTGATCTGGTTTGGATTCCACATCAAGATTGATTTGATTGAAGACAAGAACTTTCTACACGAAGAAGCTTTACTTATGGAAACCAAGATTTCGTTTGTATGGGCGATCGGAATCAATTTGGGATTCTACCTTTGTCACTCAACGGCTACTAAATCTTCTAAATACAGAGCTGTCCAATGGGTATATTGGAAGACGATTCTCCGGGATGCTGTCCAACGGCTAGTTTGGAAGTGGAGGAGTATTTAAGGAGGTGAAGGACCGATGAGCAAGTAAGAGACGGAGCGTAGAATTTATAATTCCAAAGTCCGAGCGACCTTCGATTATATACTTGTCTTTGGAGAGCTTAAACGTTTGTAATCGTGAGAGAAATACCAAAAGAGTATCTTAGTGAGATAGTGTGATCTACTACTAAGTGTTTGCACTCGAAGTTGTAATCTCTTGTTGATTGCATAGTGGAATCCAGCCAAGAAGGTGTTAGCGTGGGAGAGTGGACGTAGGCTTGGATTAAGCCGAACCACTATAAATCTTGTGTTCTTGATCTCTTCCCTAACTCCTTTATTTTGTTCATACTAGCACTATCAATAACTTTAATGAAATGCTTCTTGACAGCCGTAACTACGACTGGATGCTCTTTAAAGAGAATGTCGTTTCTATACTTCCAAATGAGATAGCAAAGAGCACTGAAAGAGAATCGACCAATGGAATGATATAAGTCTTTATCTGAGAGGAATTTCATAGCCCGCTACAGATTTTCCACCCACGTCCTGTTCCTCCACGGGAGGTTACTCCTGGAAGCCCAAAAGTAAGCCATACTAGCCATGATGCAGCAATCGAAGAAGAGGTGGTCAATAGAGTCTGGCGTGAGCTTGCAAAAGGCACAAACTTCTCTCCCAATTCTCCCATAAGACATAAGGAAGGCTTGAGTAGGGAGACGATTCTTTATGATCAGCCAAAGATTGAATTGGTATCTCGGAGTGATGACCTTATTCCAAATAAAGGAAGACCAATCCACCCTTGCTTTCCTTCTCCTGAAAATATGCCAAGCTGAGGCGACTGAATAGAGACTAGACGGATTGTCACTCCAAATAAATCTATCCGGGCCGTCGAAAAGGAGCGGAAGGGGCTGGCTCCAAAAATCTAATACAGTCCTGAAGACTTGACCTGCAGAAGAGAATAGGTCTGCAACAGTTGCACACCTAGGAAGCCCCGAATCCAATATAGTTTGCTCTGAACAAATAAACTCCAGTGGACCTCTTTGATGCCACTGGTCAAACCAAAGGGAAATCCTTCGCCCATCTCCAATCCTCCAGCAGAATTTTAGTCGAAATTCAGATCTAAGTTGGAGGATTTTCTTCCATGCCCATGAGCATCGTGTCGGAGCATTTACCACCCAGAAATTCATCCATCTTTTCAGAAAGTTAGAGTGTATCCACTTGCACCATAAGGACTCTTTATCCGTGAAGAGGATCCAGATGTGTTTAAGCATCGCAGCCTTGTTGCACTCTCCAAGATTGCGAATTCCAAGACCTCCTTCCTCTCTTGGGAGGCATACATCCTCCTAGGACACTTTAGCTCCTCCCTTTCCAAGGGTAGGACCCTTCCAAAGGAATTGTCTAAGGATCTACTCAATACGGTCAAGAACCACCATAGGAATAACAAAGACACTGGCCCAATAAGCTTGAATAGCATTGAGCACTGACCTTATAAGTTGAACTCTCCCAGCAAAGGATAGAAAGCGATGAGTCCAGGATTGCACTCTCGCTGTGATACGATCCACTAAGGATACACAGTCCGCCTTACCAAGCCTTGAGGAGATAATTGGAGCTCCTAGGTAACGCACCGGCAGCTTACCTTCCATAAATCCAAAGGTGTCCTTGATCTGACACTTCAAGTCATCCGAGCCCCCTGCAAGAAACACCTCACTTTTGCTATTGTTCGGCTTCAATCCACTCAAAGCGGCGAATGTGTCCAGGCCATCCTTGAGGAGCAAGGTGGAGGCCATATCCGCACAGCAAAAGAGAAAGACATCATCTGCAAAGAAAATGTGTGATAATCTAGTGGTCTTACACCTCCAAGAGAATTTGAAACCCGGCTGCTCCACACGAGAAGTGAGGATCCCTAAGAAGACTTCCATAACCAAGGTGAAAATATAAGGAGACATAGGGTCACCCTGTTGAAGGCCTCGGCTACTCGGGAAGAATCCATGGAGCTCCCCATTCAAGGAGATAGAAAACATAGGTGTGCGCACACAAACCATGATAAGACGAATAAGATAATCTGGGAAACGAAAAGCACGCAAAACCAGCTCTAGGAAGTCCCAGTCTACCGTATCGTATGCTTTCTGAAAATCCACATTGACAGCACATTTGGGAGCGAATGGCTGAAGATGGAACCCTGCAAATAACTCATGAGCAAGGAGAATATTATCCATAATCAGCCTACCCTTGACGAATGCATTCTGAGAAGGGCTGATGGTGTCCTGAAGCACTGCAGCTACACGGTTGGCTAAGACCTTGGTAATACATTTATAGATCGTGTTGCAGCAAGCAATGGGCCTATAATCATTTACCGAGATAGCATTATGCACATTTGGAATTAACACCAAGATGGTGGAATTAATCTCCCTTAGAAGTCTCCATGTAACAAGGAAATCCTTTGCTGCTTCAATGACCAGGGATCCAATAAGGTCCCAATTGCTCTTGAAGAATTCGACACCAAACCCATCCGGCCCCGGGGCCTTCCCACGGGGTAGAGAAAATGGTATCCTTAATTTCCATCTCCGAAAATGGGCGGGCGAGAGAAGCGATCTGATCTTCCGTGAGCGGACATCAGATAACTTGCTGCAAGTCTCCCAACTCCGGCCTAAGAGGGAGGGTACGCGGCGCAAACAGCTCTTTAAAGTGATTGACAAATGTGTCTTGGACATGGATGGGCTCAGTGACAAGATTCCCATCTCTATCAAGAACCGAGATAATCCTATTCCTCATTTGCCTTGTAGTCACCGAATGATGAAAGTACTTAGTGTTCCTGTCACCATTCTCAAGCCAACGAATTCTGGATTTTTGTCTAAAGAAAGCCTCCTCCTGACTTTTCAATTCTATGAAGATCCTGCGATGACTCTTCTCAAGCTCCGCCAAGAGGATGTTGGTCGGATCCTGTTGAAGGTCCACTTGCGCTAACCTGAAATCATTCCTGGATTGAGCAACTCTCTCGGATATGTTAGATAATGAGTCTCTATTCAACTGCTTAAGATGACCCTTAAGAGCTTTCAACTTGGTGACTAGTCTATAAATGGGCACTCCTCCTCCCGGGGCCTCCCACACCTGATTAACAATGGTCTGAAAGGAAGGATGCTCCATCTAAAAGTCAAAGAATTTGAAGGGCTTCCTTCGCATAACTGGTTGGATAACCTTGACTACCATAGGGGAGTGGTCGGAAATACCGAAGTCGAGAAAATTCACTTCCGAATAAGAGAAATGCAAGCTCCATAAATTGTTCACTAATACCCGGTCAATCTTCCTCATTTTCCGATTAACCCCCGAAGACGTCGACCAAGTAAACTGGAGCCCCACATATCTCAAATCCTCAAGCTCCGCCTGATGCAGACACTGATTAAACTCATCAAAAGAAGGAGGCCAGGCATTGGAACCGCCAAACTTATCGGATGGGTCCCTTAGGGCGTTGAAATCTCCCGCCACCATCCAGGGAAGGTCATAGGTGCAAGAACTCATTCTGATCAAGTCCACCCACAGAGGCCTCCGAGAAACAAAAGAGTGCTTGCCATAAACAACCGAGATGCGGCAGCAGAGACCCGACGAAATATGCTTGACTCTACCATGGATGGCCTGATCAGTGGAGGAAATCACCTCAAAATTAACCAGCGAGGGGTCCCAACCAACCCATATCTTGCCTCCCGGAATAGAATCATAATTGGCAATCCAAGACCACCCAGACAATAGCCCCGGCGACAGGGGACCAAAGAGATACTCCGGGACTTTAGTTTCCAATAAGCTGACCACACAGAGGCCGTTAGACTGAGCCAATTTACGAATCCCGGCTCTCCTCAAAGGATCCATAATACCTCTAATATTCCAAAAACCAAAATACATATATAAACTATGTACATGCTACTCTACTCTACACAAAGAAAGACAAAAGAGGCAAGGCCTACCTCTGTTTCTGAGACTTGCGGCAAGATGCTCCCGACGCTCCAACGATCTTCTCTGGCTTAGGATCAGGGGCTAGAGCAAGCAACTTGTCCTGAATGGTCTCCACACTTGTCACGGCCAATGGTGGAGGATGAAACGGTGACTCAGGGTAGGAGATGTTCTCATCATCCGACGAGTCGTCGGGGGCCACCACATCCGAGCCATCGGGGGGCTCCACCTCCGATTCACTCGATTCATCCGTATCTGAGTCGTGATCAGCCCTCAAGGAGAGAATAGGGGGCGGCCGGTATCCCGCCGTGAGAGATAGGACGATTTTTGGGGGAGCACTAGAGCCCTTAACACCCTTGCGAGCAGAGACGGGGTGAGGAGGAGCCACAGCAGGTGGCCTGTCCTAAGAGAAATGCGGATGGATAGGGGCGGGATGAGGAGAAGTCACAGCAGGCGGATTGCCCGTAGAATGCCGGTCAGCGACTGCCGAAGAGGAGGAGGAGGATTCTCCTGTCTTGGATCCCTTATTCTTCTTTTTCTTTTTCTTAGACTTCTTCCCAGGTTGATTCTGAGTAGGCAGAGGAGCTGGATTCACTTAAGGAGGATCCCTGTCCTCTGCTGGAGCGGTCTGTAATGAAATCGGGGCGGGCTGTAGACGAACAGGGTCAACCTCTAAGTGAGGTGGAATACGGACGCCTCCTGCAGCTTGAGGCAGACCAATGCAGTTTCTGACCTTCGCACAATCTGCTCTGACACCTCTTCTACCGGGGGAGGAGGGGACGCCCTCTGTGGACCCGGAGGAACCACAACCGGAGGGGATGGAGCGACTAGTGGAGTAGGTGCGATCGAAGGCTGTCTTGTTGGACGCCGAGCAACCTGTTTTGGATTCGGATTGCGTCCATAGACTCTCTGTTCCTGAGGAGGAGCACGGCAATTATGGCCAAAAGCATTGCAATCCAAACACGCCGCCGGGAGCCATTCATATTCAATGTTAACGAACCGCGAAACTCCTTTCAAAGTGACCTTGGCCATCTTTAGTCTTGGCTTATCAGGCGTGATCTCAACACAAATTCTCGCGAAAGATACCATCTGCATTTGATCAATCCGATGATCAACATATAATGGCTTCCCCACCACACTCGTTATCGCGCTCATTGCCGGTACCGTCCAACACTCGAACGGCAAATTCCGCAACTGAATCCACATGGGAATAGCAGATTGGTCTTCTCTCGTAAGGTCCATAAGAGGCTTCCATTGCCGAAGTATTAGCGACACCCTTGCAATCGTCACCGGCCCACCTTCAAGGATTTTCCTCATATACCCGGGATCCGGGATTTGGAGGAATAAAAATCATTGATCATCGGCGAAGATCTCCCCAATTCTTGAGCCCCACACCTTCCTCAATGATTGCTCTATCAAGCCAAAAGGGAACTTTCTTCCCCCCACCAGATATTCGACCAAACAATCATTCCACTTTGGGTCCATAGCATTGAGGGCTTCGTCCGGGAGGTTCACAACCGCTTCTCCATCTACAAAAGTGGGCGGAACATAGGTTAATTCCAATCCTTTAACCGCCAACCGAGCCACATTTGCCCAAAAACGCGCCGGGGCATCATGGTGACCCGCCGGAGGCTGAAGAGGACGTTTAAAGGCCGAGCGTCTGCGACTTCTTCCTCTTGATTGGCGTGGCCTTGATGAATTCTACCGGCCTCTCATCCTGTTCGGTTGTGGATGACCGGAGGAGGTCGCCACATCAATACCATGCTGAGCCGTAGGCAGAGCATCCCCAAGAGGGGAAGTCGGATGCCCCAATGGGCTAACAGCTGAAGAACGGCTAGAAGGGGTGATTCTAGCCAGAATAGG
This sequence comes from Eucalyptus cladocalyx, assembly GCA_017140615.1. Lineage (NCBI taxonomy): Eukaryota > Viridiplantae > Streptophyta > Magnoliopsida > Myrtales > Myrtaceae > Eucalyptus > Eucalyptus cladocalyx. The sequence continues at coordinate 35,288,772 of CM029517.1, read as the reverse complement.
ATCTGCAGGCATTTTCACAAATAGCTGGACTGCATCTCCCACTCAACCGAATAAAAGACCATCAAGAACCAGGGTACGAATCTGCTAACACTTTAAGCACCCCCCTCCTGTACCAGAGGAGCCAGCAAACTCGAACAAATCGCAGCACAACACACCAGCACCGAATTCACACCAGCACATAATCGAGCAATACTATTAAGCAGAAAACGAACAGCTATTGGGAAGGAGTATCGACTAACCTGGAAAACAACACCAGGAGAATCCGAGCTAGGAAGATGCAGGAGAACCATGTGGCAAAACTGAATCCCCAACCGCTTCCCGTCAACCCGCAGCTGAGGAGCGAACAACAGCTCCCACGCACAGACCAGATCGTGTGCAGCAACTTGTTCAAACGGATTTTCCCACCCAGCTCAAACCAACCAGAGTTATTCGGAGGGTGGGAAGCGCAAGGTGAGGCAAGGCTCTCTTCCAAAATTCAGCCAAAAACACCTAATGGATCTCCCTAAACGAACAAAAGAACAGTCGGAAACCAGAGGAGAAAAACTGGGCAGAAATTCGTAACCTAGGCCAGACGATATCTCTGCAAGTAGGCCGTCTTTTGCAAAACCGTTCGGTGGAAACGTGAAGCGAACTGAACTGAAGCTTTCTTCCGAAAATCAGCCAAAGACACCCATTTAAACTCCTCAAACAAACAAAAGAACAGCCGGAAACCAGAGGAGAAAACTGGGCAGAAATTCGTAACCTAAGCCAGACGATTTCTCTGCACACAGGCCATCTTATGCGAAGCCGTTCGGTGGAAACGAAGAGGGGCCTGAGCTGAAGCTTCCCTCCAAAAATCAGCCGAAGACACCCATCGAAGCTCCTCAAACGAACAAAAGAACAGCCAGGAAACCAGAGGAGAAATCTGGGCAGAAATTCGTAACCTAGGGCAGACGATTTCTCTGCATCCAGGCCATCTTTCGCGAAACCGTTCGGTGGAAATGTAGAGGGGACTGAGCTGAAGCTTCCCTCCGAAAATCAACGCATTTCGACACCCACAGCCACGGGACTCAGCAACACACCAAATGGATGAACAGTAACTTGGGAATCCGAATTGAGAGCATCGGCACGGCTTTGGTTGCAAATGTGTCTTTGACCTTCCCCAACGAATCTATTCGTAAGTATAAACATAGGAGTTTCTGATGGGAATCGTTTTCTCTTGTAATAATTGAAATTAACATGGTGATTCGGAAAAATTCTCTTTTGAGAATGCAAAAATTTGAAAACCGACTTGAGAAACCGATGCATGTCTTGAGTGAAAGAAAGTTTCAGTAATTCTATCGAACCATTTTGAGGAGGATGCCATCATTCACGAGCTTGCTTGCAGACTTTTTTGATGCCCTTCATGCTCATGTCTTGGATGACAAAGTAAGGAAGCTGATATGCAGTGTCGGAGCTGAAAACATTGAGAACCTCGTGAACTCAAAGGAGAGGCCCCCTACCCGCGAGTTGCCCAAGATGACCCTCCAGATGCACCTCGAGCTCGGAACATGCTTGTGCAGGAACTAGAGAATGTGAAGAGAGTCCAGTATAGCTAGCTGACAAGTACTTGAGCGAGACCGCTCTCGGCGATGCCAACACAAGGATGCTCTAGAGAGAGTTCCCTTCTTCAAATAAGAATGCACGTTCTTGAAGTTTTGATTGTTTGGTGTTCATCTGTTGTTGTTCTTAGTGATAGCAAAAATGAGGGGCTTGCCTCAGATCCTCAATGTCCGGTTACAAGTAACCTCACCAAAACAGGGATTGTTGCCAATAAATAGGGGATGTCTGTATCTGTTCTTTAATGAGGTGGACTGCTAGACGACATTTCTTATTTTGACGTATCAGCACCCATATGCCCTGTTTCTCTCATTGAGACGATATCTTTTCAAGCCCTATCTTGAGCTCTACCTCTAGCTGTTTTATGTTCGAGGGATGCTGAGGTTAGCATGAGGCCTCAAACGAAGCACTTTAACGCCATGCTTAGGAGGAATTTGTTGTTATTTTAGCGGTAGCAAAAATGAGGAGTCAAGCCCTAGAATCCCGGAGAGCTTGTCAATAACTACAATTGGAGAGTCATAATCGTGCTCTTCATAAGCTTTTGCCCAATCAATGGCAAGACGCTACTTCGTTGCAAATTTCCTTTTTTTTGGTCAATAAAGCATTTACCATTACTAATTTATTGCTGAACTGCAACTAAGTTCGAGATCGTTACATAATAAAACTGAAAATGGATAGGGGGATATAAAACCCAATTCTAAGGAAGGCAGTTGTCTTGATAGGCTTTTACTACTTAGTCGGTAGGCTTGTTAGCTTCTCTAGTCGCATAAGATACGTGGACTCCTTGAAGTTGGGCCAACAACACTTTGGTATCTTCTATTATTAATTGCACCGTCCATGGGCTCAGTATTAAGCCCATTAAACTTTCCACCACAACTTTGCTATCAGAGTGTACTTTACACTTGTAGGTTAGTTCAGGCGAAGCTAAAGACTTTGCCATTTTTCCTGCCAAAGACTCCTTTCTCTTTCTTGCTTCCACTAACTTCAACAAAGCCGCACGAAGGGCCAAAGCCTCTGTTTTTAGGGCTGAATTAGCAGCGATTTTCTCCGCAAAACCGCCTATGAGGATCCCTTGTTTATTCCTACAAATCCAGACCATCACTCCTTCTCGCTATTCTTCCTTCCACGAGCCATCTACGTTATATTTCAGCGAACCCTTCGGTGGAGAGACCCACTTCGCAGGTGAGTCTGTGGGATCTTGGTGTCGGTTTCGATTTCTTGGGTTCCACCGGTTATAAATTTGTAGATCAATCGTTACTTGGTTCACAGCTTCACTTGGGTTCAGGGGTTCGCCTTTGAAGACCATGGAGTTTCTTCTTTTCCAGATTTGCCAAAGGACACCAGCTACTAACTCTTTTGACAAAGGCCTATTGCAACAGGTAAGAGTTTTGAAAAACCATTTATCTATTCTTGCGATACATTTCGGGGAAGGATGTAGTTTCAATTTCAAGTTTGACCAAATTTCATTCGTCCATGAACAGAGGAGGAAAATGTGTTATGGCATCTCTGGCATTTGATGGTAGATTGGGCAGCTTTGATCAAGTATCATCTATCTCCTAAAGAGGTTTTCCTTCGTTCGTAGCACATTAGTACATAAACTCCATATAAAAAACTTGATTTTTGGATGGGTGTGGAGATCCTAGATCAAGTTCCACAATTTTTTGGGGGGCTGATAAGATGAGGATGCCTGAGATTTGTTGTGGCTGTCAACTATTTGTATACTGTTGTATCCGCTTTTGACTGAGTAGGTGCCATAATTGTTTTTCATCCATACGATTTTGTCTTTCTCCATAGTATGACTTTGTGGGGTTGTAAGGATTTCCTTAACTAAATCTTCGTCAAATAATTTCGCTAGTTTATGCTCATCCCACTGCTTGGACACTTGGTCAATTAGCTCAGCCACATATTGGGGTTCACCTTGGTTTGTAGGTCCTCCGATGCATCCACGAGCTAACCATTTGTCTTCTCCTACCCTGATTTGCGATCCATCCTTGACTGTTCATTTAATTTGCTGCTCTAATACCTCTCTTCCTTGTATTAAGCTTTGCCATCCCCAAGATGATTTGGCTCCCTTGTTTGCCCTCAAGAAATCTCCCAACAGGAAGTATATGCCTTTCAACAGTTGACTCCATAAGGCTGAAGGGGTTTGTATAAGTCGCCAAGCCTGTTTTCCCAGCATGGCCTTATTAAAACCATAAGGTCTTTGAAACCAAGCTCCCACAGTCTTTCCGAGTTTTCAGTACCTCCCATTTCTTCTTATGTATACCTTTTTTTTTGTGTTGTTCTTTTTCCACCAGAAAGTAACAATCTTTTGTTCAATTGCTTTACAAATCGATACCGGGATTTTGAAAATGGACATAGCATATTGTGGCAATGCTTGTACAACTATTTTAATGAGGATTTCCTTCCCCGCTTTAGATATAATGTTTTCCTTACATCCTTCTAATTTCATGTTGACCCTTGCTAGGATTCACGCAAACATTTCTTTCTTTGTTTGTCCACAATTTGATGGAATGCCAATATATTTTCCTGTTTTTTCGATGATAGGGACTTTAAGTTCTTTGGCCATATTCCTCCTTAATTGATGTGGGTTGCTTTTGCTAAAAAAATGTTGGATTTGTTGAGGTTGATTGCTTGACTGATGCGTAACAATATTGGTTCAAAAGGTTTGCCAAGTTTTCGCATTCCTTAATTGTTTCATCCAAAAAGAATATCGCATCATCCGCAAATAATAAGTGTGTCAGCGTTGGACAGCTCTTATTCAGTTTGATTCCTTTCACACTTCCATCCCTTAGTGCTCTATGTATAAGCGAAGACAACACATTAGTCATAATAATGAATAAGTATGGAGAAATGGGATTCCATTACCTTAAACCTCTAGTCGGTCTGAAAGGTTGGAGAGGTTCTCCATTGACTTTGATGTTGAATGTGATGGTCGAAATGCATGTTTTGACCAAAGAAACCCAACAATCACTGAAGCCCATCTTAGTCATGCACTTGCACAAGAAATCTCATTCCACTCGGTTGTATGCTTTTTGCATATCAAGTTTGAGTACCGCCTGAAACTTCCTTTTTCTTTCCCTAATTCTGAGCTGATGTAGCACTTCTTGGACAATTAATATGTTATCTTGAATTTTTCGTCCACCTATGTAGGCGCTTTGCTCCATTTCAATCAGATTAGGCAGCCATGGTTTCAACATGTTTGCCATTACTTTGGAAATAATCTTATAGCTGTAATTACATAAACTGATGGGCCTATATTGTGCTATAGATTCAGGGTTAGCCACTTTAGAAATAATGGTGATATGAGTATTGTTAAGGGAGGGGTCTAGAGTACCTGACATAAAAAAGTCTTCAAGTCTTCAACTATTTTGTGCACTTCTCTTTGTATTATCCCCTAGTGATGCTGAAAAAATTGTCCATTCAACCCATATGGACCTATGCCCCCAATTGAAAAATTACTGCTTTCACTTCCTCCATTGTGACTTGCCCTATTAAATCTTTATTCATTTCATCTCCTACTATATAAGAGCATTGATCCAGCACCGGCTGAAAGTTCCTTCGGCCAACAGTGCAATAAAGATCTCAATAAAAGTTCACAACGTGTTTTTTAATTAGCTCCAGATCCCTGCACCAATTCTGGTCTTCAAGTTTCAGCATGGTTATTCTATTCCATTGCCTTCTTTGCACCATTGTAGCGTGAAAAAACTTCGTGTTTTTATCTCCCCATTTTAGCCACTCAATCATGATCTCATTCCCTAGTACATCTCTTCCTATCTCCAAAGTTGTTCAATTTGCATCTTTATTTGCTGAGTTTCTTCCTTTCTCAATCCCCTTTCCCTTTAATTAGTTATCCTGGTTAGCTCTTTTCTAAGGTCCTTTATCCTTCTAAATGCATTAGAAAATTTCTCCTTGCTCCACTTGGCTAAAGTTGCAGCAACTTCTTTTAGTTTTTTGAGCAGATTCAACTGTGAATTTATTTGATCTTTCCACACGAACTATACTATCTCCCGGCATTCAGCATCCTCCATCCAATAAGCTTCAAATCTGAATTCTTTTTTCCTTTTCGTCGATGGTGGAAGTAATGCCAATAATATGGGACTATGGTCTGAGCCAATGGCCGGTAAAGCATAGGCTTTCGCATGTAAGAACCTAATTCGCCACTCTATGTTACAGAGAACCCAATCTAGCCTCTTTTTAACCAACTCCTCCCCATCTCGGTTATTTGCCCAAGTAAAGGCGCATCATTTGCTCTCGACGTCCATGAGTGCACAATCATTTAACAGTTCCCGAAAAGTTGCCACTCGATAATAGTTTGTCTCCCTCTTACCATATTTCTCCCAATGATACAAAGTTTCATTGAAGTATCCAATGCATATCCAAGGTAGATCATTTCTTGCATGAATTATTATGAGTTTTTGCCATAATTAGAGTCTTTTCTAGTAGTTTGTAGGGGCATGTAGAAAGGAAACCCTCATTTTGATGTCGCTGTTAAGCTCTTTACATATTACTTTGAGCATCTCTCCCAAGCTTGATACAAGTTCCACTGTCATGATATTATTTCACATCAAAGCTAACCCCCCAGTGATTCTGATTGGGTCAACTACCATCAAATGCTGAAATTGCAAGCGCTTTTTTACCCTTTTTCACTTCGAGTTCTTTATTTTTTGTTTGCATGAGAAATACTAAACTGAGCTTTTCTTGTGCCACTAGAGCTTTAAGGTTCTGGAAAGTCAGGGGAGAGCCCAAACCCTAACAGTTCTAGCTCAAAATTTTCATTTAGACCTCGGTGGCTTATTAGGGCTAGCCATTAAGCCCACTCCTCCATTTCTTTTGCTTTTTTGATCAGTGTGTCTAGAACGGTCCCCTCGTCGATGGATTAAGAGAGGGAGCCTTCTTGTTTATAGGGGCTAAACCATTTCAATTTTTTTGCCGTGTGAGCTTTCTTCCCACTTTTTCCTTTCTTTAGAAATGTAGCAAGTGCCATGGGATTGGATGCCTTACTTAACATAAGATGATTCTCCTAATGTGTGAATTGAACACTTAGAAAATCTAGGTCCAAGTTGCTGGCTCTTTTCTATTTTAGGGCATTTTTCTCCGGCACTATGACCATAGCTAGTGGTTTTATATTCTCCTGTTCTATTTGCTAAAAAGTGGCATGTATGTTGCTCTGAATTGGAGTTTCTAGAATTATTTCATCAGTTTCTAGTTCTTGACTCATCTCTCCATTGAAAATTTTCCAAAAAGGGCCGTTTTTTCTCACTTCTGCTTTAATCCAGCTACCAAACTTGCCCACTCTGTTTTCTTCCAGCCTTGATTGTTCATAAGGGATAATCTTGCAGTAGGTCGCATAGTGCCCTATACGTCCACAAGAGTAGCAAAAGTGTGGGAGTCTTTCAAATTTAAAATCCACCCAAATTTTCTTGTTGTCTAGGTCAACAATAGTCCCAAACCTTAGGGGTTTAAATAGTTATAAGTTCACCTTTGCTTTCCCCACATTTGACTTACCGAAGCTTTTATTTTCCAGCTTCACTTCTTGCACTTTTCCTATTTTTGTAGCAATATAAGAGATTGTTTTTTCAGTAATTCTACCCCTCGGTAGCCCCAAGATATGTACCCGAAATTCATAATGTGTAAAAACCTAATAATGGTCCGGGGTATCAAGATCGCATTGCTATACAATTAGCAGATTACTAGAGAATGACCAAGGGCCTGAAGTCAGGACTCTATTCTTATCAGCTACAGTCATAAAAGTGAACGAAAATAGCCCTGGTTCTATCATATCACACGGCACCGATTTTATTTTTCACGCCTTTTTCATTGTGTTGAAGAAAGCCTGTAGATTCACATTTGGCTTGGAATAAAGTTTGCCTATAAGGGTTAATTCACACTCACGTTTTTTTTTCTACAGGTACATCTCCTTTAATTGTGACCACATCCTCCTCCGACCACAACTCTCCCAAACTTCTCTAGAGGGCTGCCAGCCATCTCTCTTTCTCTTCTCCCTCATTCATCGTGACTTTACCAACAAAGTTCCAGTACCTGGGTTCTGGTTGTTCTCTGGGGTGCGAAAATCCAAGATCTATTGAAGTGTTGCACCTTCCACCTTCTGCGACTAGGAGAGGGGTTCTTACTAGAGAGGTTTCCAAGAGTTGTTGAGATTTGGGTCCTTCCACTTGGCGTGAAAGGGGGACATCGAATCTTCAAGTTCCAAGGAATGAATGGAGCTCTTACCAGAGGCTACAACAATTACATTATGTAGTAACGAAGTGGTGTTGGGTTTCTAGGATTTTGTACCTAAGATACCTAGATGTTCTTTTTTATGGGGGTTAATATGCCTTGAAATATGTGGGTGGAAAAGGCGAAGTGACGAAGAGCTTCGGGTTAGGGTTTCAAGGGAAGGGATTTTGTGTGCTGACTATCACCATGGGGATAGGGAAATAGCTCACCTGGGTGAGGGGGAATCCTTCCATGGCGGAAGAGAGCTTTTGCATGAATTCACAGTGAGTTAAAAGCGTAGGTTCTTACCCTTTTTTTATTAGTGAAAGGACAACCAACAACTAATATCACGAGTACCATCTTTTAACAAATTTCCTACTTTACTTCCTAACCATTCCCACACTTGAAATTCCAATATTCATACTTTACATTCCTTCAATTCCGAGCCATTTATTTTTTTGTCCTAGAATGATAAAGAACCCCTTTTTTAAAACAGAAATTCAATTCACCCCTTTGGAAAACTTTACTTTTCAACTGATACATTTACATAAGTGCCATTATACGTTGTTGACTTAAGAGAGTTGATAACTATAATCCTCAAATTAATAGCGGGATGATTTTGAATTCTGGTTTATCTAGACTTGCAACAGTGGCTGACATTTTCTCGTTGGCGAGACAAGCATTCAGGACAGTGATTGAATCTTGGGAGCATCCACTCCCTCTCCTCTCCAATGCACCAGATCATCTAATTTGGACCGACATCCTTGCTGGTCTTTTCTCGGTTGCATCTGCTTCGCATATCATTAGTAGAAGGAAGGATAAGGTCAGTTGGGCTTCATTTATATGGAACAAAGCTATCACTTCGAGATATCAATTCAATCTCTGATTAATTATAAAGAACAGTATTCCCATCCAAGCCCTGCTTATGGCGCATGGCAGGATTAGTTATGAGGTATGTGCTTTTTGCAAGCTAACACCGGATTCCAAAGATCATCTTTACTTCGGCTGTTGTATCACTACTAGCATGGCCTTCTCTTGGGCAGCTAAATACAATCTCCCTTGGCAGAACAAGACATGGGCTGAGAACCTTCAGTGGGTGATGAGATTCCTTTCTAGTAAGGATTTCTACCACTCCATTGGCTGGTTCTCATTTGGTGCTCTTTGCCACCTTATATGGAAATATAGGAACGACATACTCTTCAGAGATCATTTGGTGGTAGTAGTGGTTGTTAAAAATCACCTCATAAAAGTGGTTAAGGATAAAGCCTTAACGTTCAAAAACGTTGAAGATAATCCAAGGAACAGAAGACTCCAGCGCAACTGGGGGATAGATCCTTCTATTTTCTCTCCTCCTCCTACGGATCCATAGCTTCCTTCGATTGTTTCAATGACAGCTAGTGGTTGGGACACGACATATGATTTCACTCCTCAGACGCATGCTACATGGTACCCATTCGCTTTCCTCTTCGGCTTTGACTGTGATATGCTTTGACTGGAAGATTGCAAGCCCTCTTTGGCGGCCTCTCCTTCTTGGTGCTTTCTTGCGGTCTCTCTTTGTCTCTAATGGGTTGTTCTGAGGAGGTTTGGAGTTGTTTGGCCCTGCGTGGTCTCCTCCTTCCTCGTTTTCTCCTACTTGTTTAGGCCGTTGTTCGCTTTGACCGCTCTTGCGAAGTTCTTTTGCTTTCGGCTCCCTTCCACTCACTTAGACTTGTTGTCTTGTTGAGTGCAAGTTTTGTGGTGCCGGATTTTGTGTAAATGTTGGCTCAAAGCTCTATAAATTTATTATTTCTGACAAAAAAAAACCGCTTATGTGAATTTTTTTTTTCCCTTTGATGGTAGCAAATGTTCTATTTTTTATATGAAGGTATGGAGTTTTGAAGAGTGGGAAGTGGGAGAAAAAGTTAGTATGCCGTGATGCGGAAGGTCAATTGTTATTGTCTTAGGGTGCTTTTAGTAATATTTTTATTTTCGAGAACAATTTATGTTCAAAAACAATTTTTTTTTTCATTTCTATTCTTGGGAACAAAGAAGTAGATTGTTTTTACTTTTTGATTCTATTATAAACTTATTTCCTGACCACTTTTCTATATTGATGAATAATATTAGCTGACGTTACCAAACGAATTTTTATTTTTCTGTTTTGGGGAACAAAAGAACAAAAAAATAGAAAAACGAGGTGGTTATCAAATATTTCTTAGTCCACAAATTTTTATAGTGATAGATTAATTCTCACCACAACACTTTATTTTTCCTCACTTCACCTTGAGGTTTGAAGATACAAATTTTCTTCTTATTTTCTTTTTGTTGAGAGCGAATAGTAGAAACTTGATACCTTTTGCCCAAGAGATCACGGAAAGGGAGCCTAAATTGGAGCCTATTAACTCATCCAATTAGACTCACCTTCACTCAAAATCTTAAGTCAATGAATTATATGCCAACTAGAATATATTGCCCTTAATTCAGGTTTCTTTTTACATCAAGATATGATGTCTTGCCACCAGGCCTACATTGTTACACCACAATGCCCATCACCCTTACACCCAATTTCATCCACCAAACACCCAAACATTAGAGCAAACCATCGACTCTAATACCAATTTGTTAGGAGCAAATAGCAACAACTCGAAACCTTTCGCCCAAGGAGATCATCAAGAGAGAGCCTAATTCGAAACCTATTAAGAGTGCATTTGGTTCAACTTTGTAGTGTAACGCAAATGTCGAAAATCAAATTTGTTTGGGAAAATGTAAACTGTGTTTGGTAAAATCTCTTACAAGTGGACTTTGAGTTGAATATGTGTTTGGTCAAAATTTTTTTTGCAATTTTGCAATTTTTATTTTTTTGAAGAATGAACCAAACCCTTACAAGGGTTGTCTCTTTTTTTCAATAAATAAAATTTAACCGGGGACAAAATTGATAATTTGAAGAATTTATAAGGATAGTTTTGGAAGGAAAAAATTAGTTTCAGCATTTAGCTAAATGTTGAAAATCCATTGCTAGTAGGGGTTAGCATTTTCAAGGCCAGCATTTGGCTGAAAGCTTATTTAAAATGATTGACAAATAATCTAACATTTCCCCGAGGGGGCTTTAGAGGCCAAGAGCCCATTAGAAGTGCTAAATCAAATGCATCTTAACTTATCCAGTTAGACTCATATTTACTTAAAAATTTAAGTTAATGAGTTATGGGTCAACTATGATATATTAATTACTTTATACCACACTAATTCTCCAATGTGGAATTTCTCTAATACAACTCATATGTGCATCATAACATTTTTTTTAAATCTTTCTCCTTCTTAGAAAGGTAGATGTCCACGGGACAATTGCCAATCTTTATTTGGTAATTTAAGCAAGGGAGGAAATAACTGAAAAAGAAAAGAAGGGAAAAAAGAGAGTTTAAATTCCTCAAATGTGTAGGATGCATGTTGATTGGAAACGATGAGAAGAGAACTTAATTTCGTGACTAGACTCCATTATGTTCATCTTATTCACATTCATAAGGAAATATAAGAGCAATCTTCAAATTTATTTGGTTCGTGAAAAATAGATGATTTGAAAATTATTTTTCAGGTATCATTGGAAATAATAATCAATAATTTTTTTTAATTATCAACCACTATTTATGTTTGAGGATTTTCGTAAATGAGGAAAATTTTTATTGTTCTTTCATTTCTATACAATACAATTTTTTTAAAAAAAATGTATATTAAATTATTTATTTTTCATGAAACAAACGGAATTTTGAAAAAATGACGATATTTGCTGATTGTTTCTCTTTTTTAGAAAAGCACTTTCCAAATCATTTATTTTTTTACGAAACACGAATTTACCTTGTGTTAATACATAGTGCATAGCACAAGCTATTTTGAGCTTCTTCGACATTAAATTTATTTTTTCATGCATTTTTTTTTTTTGGGTGATAACAAACTTGCCAAATATGTTCAACTTCGGCTTCAATGATTCTCTCATCGTCGGGTAGTTTAATTAAGTGATGTGCAATTTACACCGTTGTCCCTTTTTATTTATTTATCATGTATAGCCAAATTCTGTGATTTAAAAGTATTCCAACTAATATTGTCTTCACTTTAGGCATGAAAAGCATTTTGAGTGATTGAATGAGAACAGAAGTGAAGCACATGCTTCTTAAACATGAAATTTATTACTATATCGTCCTATTATCCACTTTAAGAATGATGTCGCCGGTAATCTTTACACTTTTACCCAAAAATCATAACGGTCCTCTTACCTCTTTTGGTTCAAAACCATCCATCTACTTTTTAAATGGTGCTATCGATCATCCCTAGATTGATCTAATGGCAGAATTCATACTATTTACTTCAGGATTGATGTCATTATTAATCTTTACATGTTTACCTAAAAATCATAACCATCCTCTTACCCCTTTTGGTTCAATATCGTCCATCTACTTTTTGAACGGTGCAACTGATCATCCTTAAGATCAGTTTAATGGCGGAATTCATACTATTTGCTTTAAGATTGATGTCACCGGTAGCCTTTACACTTTAACCCAAAAACCATAACGTTTCCTCATTTCTTTCGATTCAAAATTGTCCACATACTTTTCACATGGTGTCGCCGGTCATCCTTAAGATCAGCCTAATGGTGGAATTCGCTGACACAGAGGTTTATTATTTTTGCACCCCCTTCTCTTTTTCTCCTCCCCGCAGCCATCTCCTTCTTCCTCAACTTAATTCCCCAACCAAATTCAACCGCGCACGGAGTTGTTAGGGCTCCACCGGATCCTTTTCTCGATTTGGGCCGAACCGAGGGGGGGTCTTGGATCCGATCCAAAATACGGGAGGGCATCACGGCCACCACACCGACCCCCGCCCCGGCACGCCCCGGCCTTTTCCCCACTCCCTCTCTATCCAATCCATCCTTCCATCCATCCATCCATCTCGCGCGCCCCCAGCAGCGACGGCGATTCTCTCTAGCCCCACCCATCTTCCGCCTCGTCCTAGGGAGAAAATCCCATCCCTCCGCCGCCCGCTCCGCCCCGCTCCGCCCCCCAAACCCTAAAGCAATGTCGGGAGGGTTTTTCCGAGTAAGCTCCTGCTCCGAATCCGTCGGATCCGTCTCGCTCCGCTGTATTTCCGTCTCTCGCTTCCCTCTCGTGTGTCCCCGTCGGTTCTGAACGGCCTTGCGTAATCGCGTGTTGTTTCAGGGTACTTCGGCGGATCAGGACACGCGGTTCTCGAACAAGCAGGCGAAGCTCCTCAAGACGCAGAAGTTCGCTCCGGAGCTGGAGTTCCTGGTGAGATTCCGCTCGGCTCGGAGCTGGCCGAGATTTCTTTTTTCTTTATTTTTTTGCGTTTTTCGCGTCCCTTAGATTCGACGCTATGCTCGAATGCCCGTAAGAACTGCTGATTGAGGGTGTGATAAGCGTGGGAAAACGCCGACGCGATCTCAGTGCACGCGTTCGGATGTGTACATTTGCACTCGGGAGAAGCTCATCGGTCGGCGTGTCTAGGAAATGTCTTGACCGTTCGAAATTTTTGTGTTTCAGGTGGACATGACGAAAGTGAAGATGGATGTCATGAAACCTTGGATTGCCACCAGGGTGACTGGGCTTCTAGGGTTTGAAGACGAGGTCCTCATCAATTTCATATATGGACTCCTGGATGGGAAGGTATTCTGCTCTGTCTTTCTATGTTCTCGGGAAGGTAGTTCTCGGTTTTAGTGCTTTATTACGTGTTCTCTAGTGATTTGTCCCTCTCTTGGGTTTGAGTCGATTGAGGATGTTTCGAGGGGTGCGTTGTAGACTGCTTGGTTGTTGTTGATACTGAATTGCCTGCTGCAGCTTTTTTTGGTGTGTGAACTCCTTGCAAATCAACTATGGAAGTCGAGCCCTTTTGCTTTTTGTTTCTGGTGCAGGAGGTTAATGGAAAGGAGGTTCAGATACAACTCACAGGATTTATGGAGAAAAACACTGGCAAGTTTATGAAAGAACTCTGGACTCTTCTTATCAGTGCGCAGAAAAATGCAAGCGGTGTGCCTCAGCAGTTCTTAGATGCCAAAGAGGAAGAAACTCGGAAGAAGAAGGTCTTACTCTATAATTCTGCGATGAGCTTGTGACTGAAATAGCTGATTGTATGTTCTCAGCGATTTTTTCTTGTTCATGATCATTCAGGTTGAAGCTGACCTTGTTGCTGATGAAATTCGGAAGAAAAGAGACAAGGAAAATAGAGAATTTGAACAGGAGAAATCAGAGAGGATGGTAATACTATTTTATTCAGGCTGGAGTTACATTGACTGAGGCTGCTTTACACTTTTAACTTATGTTTGTGTTTCTATGCGTTCAGCTAGCTTCTGCAATTATTTGGGTTCATGTCCTTTACCTCAAACTACTGTAGGACGGTGTGGTAGAGATGAAGGCTTCAAATGATGACCTGGAGAAGGACTTCATGTCTACAAGGGCCTCAAATGCCCGTCGGAATGATAAAAATGATAATGGAAGGAGGGGTGCTTCAAGAAGAAGCCATGAGTAAGGGATTATTGGTGATGCCTGTCATCATCATTCTTTTCAATCCTTTGTGTCTAGAGCTTGTATTTGCTGTTGCACTTACCTTACATAAGCTATTCAGAGACAAGGTCAAGATGCATTAGACATTCAATTCTTGAAAGTTAGCAGAATATCTAACAGCAAAAAAAAAAGTCTCAATTTGGATTAAAGAAGCTTTTTTTCACCCATGAAAGATGAGATAGTGTTCAGATTTATCTTCAAGTTTCCTTGGGGAATTGGATTGACATAGACACGTATATTTTGTTTAATATGTTATTGTAGGGTGAAATTATCATTGAACTTTTAAACAATAATTCGGATTACAGTAAACTATCTAACACCTGGGAAAATTTCTTTATCATTTAGTAAAGTAGCATAACAGAACTTATGTGGTCAACAGGGATTTCTTTTTTCATTTTGCTTTTGCCTCTTCTCCTCTGACTTCGCCTCTTCTATTTTGGACATTACAATTTGCTGAAATCTTTTGGAAATAACGAAGTGTGAGCATTTGGTATCTTGTTCTTTGCTTGGTACTTCCTTAAATTGGCTTAAGTGTCGCTTCTTTGGTGTTATCAAGATAGGACTTCTGAATGCTGAGTCAATTGGTTTTCCTTGAGAATGCATATTATGATAGAGAAGTATGCTTGATTTTCGTTTTTTTTTCACTTTTATCTCGCTTGTGGTTACGCAATAGTGAATAGTAAGGAACAGCTTCCTTCCCCAGACATTGGCCATTGTATTTGGCTTTTTATACCCAATCTTTTGATATTGATAGGTCTGTCTTCCTGATTATTACTTCTTCCATCTTATTTGGTTGGGTTTGGGCTTGAGATTCCTAGTCTCCCTATGTTGGATTCTAGAGTTTATTAGGATGCTTCTGTTCTTTGCAGAAAAAGGTCAGCATCCAGCTTTTATTTGTATAGTTTTGATATTTGTGTGAGCATTATTGTAGGATATGGCAAGTGATTATCTGAGATTTTCGAAAGCTGCCAATGTGACTCTTGAATGCTGACTTATCTCCTGCAGAGTTTCTAGATCTCCTCGATCAGTGGACCATTCCTCTTCACCCCCTCGGTGAGCATCTACTGAAGTTTGTGTGATTTGAATTTTGACTTATTGGTTGATCTTTATTTGTTGGATGATGACCTGAGTAGTAATGTGAATTATTGTTCAGAGCTTCACCTTCTAGGTCAATCAGCAAGTCATTGTCTAAATCCAGGAGCTATTCAGAGTACGTAACCATACTTCTGCTAGGGTAGATTATTTGGCATTAATACAGTTCTTGACTGCTTTCGGGATTGAGGCAAACAGTAGAGTTGTTTATCTTGTTATTTATTTATTTTATTTTTTTGGCTGTATCTTAATAGTTCTAAGATTACTTGTATTGTTGACATATGTCCTTTAGTGAAAGACGCAGGTCAAGGAGTATCTCTGCATCACGACAAAGACGGAGCCGTTCAATTTCTTCTAGTAAGGTGTATCGTTCTCCTCGAAGAAGGTCTATGACACCTCGTCGGAGGTATTCTCCTAGGAGATCCCGATCTCCGAGACGAGGAGCGTCTTTTTATAGGCGGAGATCGATATCTCCTCCGCATCGCAGATCACCATCTCCTGTAAGGCGTAGGTTGCGTTCACCTCCTCGACATAGGTCACGTTCTCCAATGAAGCGTAGATCTCCGCCTCCTGTCCGGCGTCGAAGATCTCCATCTCCTGTCCGGCGTCGAAGATCTCCATCTCCTGTCCGGCGTCGTAGATCTCCATCTCCTGTCCGGCGTGGGTCACCTTCTTTTGAGAGACGAAGATCACCGCCTCCGGTGCGACATAGATCTTCCCTTGTCCGACGCAGATCACCCTCTCCATTACGAAGGAGGTCACCCTCTCCTGTACGGAGGAGGTCGCCCTCTCCTGTTCGAAGGAGGTCGCCCTTTTCAAGACACAGATCACCATCTCCCAGGCGTCATATATCACCTTCACCTGTGTCTCGCAGGTTATCTCCTGTCCGTCAATTATCAACTTCACCCATGCAGCCCAGATCATCATCTCCTGTACGCCATGGGACCCCATCCCCTGTACCAGAGCGGCTACGGAGATCTCAATCAATTCCTGGGCAAAGATCTTCATCCCCATGGCGGCGAAGATCGCCCTTATCTGCACGCAGGAAATCAATGACCCCTCCACCCCGGAGGACATCTCATGAGTCAAACTCTGCATCTCCGATTGGTCATAGATCTCCACCCTTGCGGAAGAGATCTTCTCCATTTGGAAGATCGCCTGCTGGATCTTCCAGGGAAAGAATGAGGTATATCCTTCATAGATGACTTGTTTACAGCTTCTATGTTCATTGAGTATTAGTGTTTTCTTTTTGTTTGCTGAGGATGCTGGTCGTATGTTTGATCTATCTTCTAGTGAGGAATGGATTTTGTTTGTCAAATCATCGGCCTCTTCTTTCCTTTTCAAAATGATATATTTGCCACAACGGTTGTTTCCTATGCATAACTTTATTTGTAAGCTTACGGAAATTGTTAACTGGGGCACATTTACACATACAAAATACAACATATCAGTCTGACTCCTCTAGGGAGTTGCTTAGAATTATTGATCACATTGGTAAAATATCCTCTCTCACTCTCTCAAGTTTGAAGAGATGAATAGTATTGAAAGTACAATTTGCAGATAGAGTTCATACTCACTTTACCCTCAAACTACATGAAATTCATAGATACTTATGCATGCTCTTCTGATACAAGGTCACGGAGCCCATATGAGAGTCCTGTAAAGCAAGCTAGGAATGTCCGGAGACGAAGCAGGTATACCCCCTGAGATCCATATCCTCAATTAAGCTGAAAACATTTCTAGTATTTTTTTATTGTCATTTTGTTTATCCTCTTGATCGTCTGTTTTGCTGCTAAAAGGTCATCTAGCCCATACAGGAGTCCATTAAAGAATCTGGTGAATAATGATGACCGTTCTAATTCACTGCGATTGAGAGAACGTAGGTTGCATCGAGGAAGCCCTGATAAAAGTGATGAGAGGGGAATTACTAACAACACTCGGTTAGATTCCAAATCTCTAGATAATTGGTTCTCTCTCTCTCTCTCTCTCTCTCTCTCCATATCATTTGCTAGTAATGTAAAATGAATTGTCACAAGAGTTTTGATTCTATTTGTTGGGTTGTTTGTAGGGCAGCAAATCCTCTAAATGGTTTTAATTTCTGTTTTTCTTATTGTTTATAGGGAAAGTAGGGATCGTGCTCTCAAGCCTAGAGATAAAAGATCTATAAATTCATCCTCTTTCAGTAAACAGGGAGACTCGCCCATGAAGCTGCCTGATAAGGATATTTCTCCTCCTGAAAAAGCTGCTGGAGATCGTTCTAATGGCTCTAAGAGCCGTTCTGATGGCTTGGATATTCGAAACAAAGACCAGGAGAGAATGAGGTGTGGGCTCTCCCATGAATTTCTCCAGCTACTATTTTGTATTGCATGCTGTCTAATAGTGTAATGTTATCATTGTCAGGGAAAAGCCCTCTGGAAAGGGATTGTTGTCACCTTCACTGAACAAAGAATCTGATGAGAAGCTACAGACATCTCACTCCGTTGAAGGTAGAAAATCTGGTGATAAGGATCATTCTCGAGATAGTGTTCGACGGCATAGATCTGAAGTCACACAAAGATCTGTGGAGAAGGTTGATCATAGTAAACACAGCAGCTTGTCTGAAACAGGTTCTGAGGAAAGTGATAAGCACATTAATGATCGCAAGGAGAAGAAAAGGCGCAAAAGATTAGATAAGCAAGAAAAAGATTCAGATGATAATAGCTATGATTCTGAGATAGAGGATCGGAAGGAGACTAAAAGGAGGAGGAAAGAAGAGAAGAAAATGAGGAAGGAGGAGAGACGTCGACGTCGAGAGGAGAGACGTCGTAGACGGGAAGAACGTCGTGCAGAAAAGATGAGAGCAAAGAAAGAGGATATTGTCTCATCTGACTTTGGAAAGCATTCCAGAGATGCATCCTCCTCGGATGATGAAGATGTTGACAGAAAGGGGTATCGTTCGTATGATGAAGAGGCAGAAACCAAGCAAAAGAAACTTGAGATTGAGCTACGAATGAAGGCTCTTGAGTCATTTAAGGCAAAGAAGGGCATAGGTCACTGAATTTGCTTCTAGTGTTGGAATTATGAACGCTTTTGGCTTGTTTTATCATATTGATCAGCATCTCTTTCGTTGAAATTGCTTTGAATTTTGTGTTGCGATTCAAAGATTTTGATATGTTGATAAATATTTAATTAGTCTGTCTTTATTGCTGGCAGTTAATCGATAAATGAGGTTCCTCAGCTATTCTGTTGATGCAACTTTAAGCAGGCATTGCCGCTAGATTTTCTGGTAATCATTGTTTTCCCCTTGTAGGGAAGGTTAAATTTATTGCTTTACAGGTTATTATGGATAGGAGAGGACAACTCCTTGCCTTAATGCGTGCCTATTCATGTGATTATGATTCCATTGTAATAGCCAGGATTAGCTAGTCTTCTTATTCTATTTCTAATGAAATATGGTTTGAAAATTCAAATAATGATGCATATAGCTTCTAGTGATGGCTGCTTAATGTGTTTTGGAGACTAAATCAAGTAAAGGTTTTTTGTCGGTTCAGCTAACTTGAGGTTGGTACTAAATTGGATTTCTCATCAATTGTTAGATGAAAAAAAATTCAACTTTGATGACTTGGTTGAGCAGAACATTGCGCAGATCATCATTCTGAACATCAACTCAGGTGATGTATTTACATCTTTCTCTGGGTTCATTTAGGATGGTGTTTTCAACACTGAGAAGTTCATGTATTTAGATGCCCACTTCTCTTCTGGGTGGTGGAAAGTTTTTTGTAGATTATGTTTCTTACCTACCTGCCTGTATTGAGGTGGATATCGGATGATAGATCCACATCATGCCATCTAGGATGTCTAGATACCTGAGAACTCTGTTTTTTTTTTTTTTTTCTGTCGTGGGACTGCTATGGAAATTTGGTGTTAATTCTGGAGATACTTAACTGAGGAAATGCTAAGTTCTTAAAACCTGACATATATTTCAAGCAGTTTTTGACTGATACAAGAACTTTTACTATCCTCATTAGTTAGTTATAGTCCGTAAGTGTCAAACTATGCTCTTGCTAAGTATATTGTCCTTGGAGGTGTATAAAAGGCAAAATTGTGTGAGTAGTGCAATTAGTGTTGCAACAATTCCATATCAACTATTAACTACTTGGTCTTATTTCGTTTCTTCATGAGCTTGGATGTGGGCATCCATTCCATGGCGACTCTGAAGCATTTCGTTTAAAGTTCGTAGAAGCAGCTTACCTAATCTAGTGCAACAATGTTGGTATGCCTTACTACCTTTGCTTCCATTAGCTGTGTAAATGGAGGTAATGATGTGTAATGTGGGTTCTATCATATCCTTATGGGCAGATATTTAGTAGATTGAGAACAGAGTTCAGTAAACAATGGATGAGTGGCCTTTTTTGCAGCTATGATGAGCATTCTTTATTTTCTTGCTGCTTTTAGTGTTCTATCATTTCTTCTGAATTATTACCAATGCAATAAGTGTAGCACTATTTTTTCGTGGAGTTTTGCTTCAGGTTTTATCTTCGACGATGGGACGTACACAAATCCAGTTTTATCTTTGCGTTACTGTAGTACTGGCGATTTCTGATAGAAAAAGGGTTTTTTGGTTTTTTCCACCTTTTTTTATTTTTATTTTTTAAACTTATTGAGCTTTCTGCATATATCACCTTAGATGGCAAACTCATGATTAAAAGGTGCTATTATGAGAGTCGGATTGTGGTTCTCGTTCCGTTTCTTCCCACATACTGCTCAAAATTTGCCTAAAGGCATTACGTGGCCATAAGTTTTGTATTTGCCAGCTCGTTCTTATGGCAGTGCTCCTCTAGAAAAAGTCCAAAAGAGTTCTCGCCCAGCAACCATACTTCTCTATATATTATATCCTTGAGCCTTACAGGTCTGCCCCTATCATCATGCTTTCTTTTTGTGATGGTTACCATTGTTTGTACTCTCATATTTCGTTTCTATTTGGTTTACTAGCATCTTCATTAGCTTACCAAGGCATTGATTCTTAGAAATATTTGAGGGTCAGTTTGACTTCGTACTGGCTGGGGACATTAGCCTCGGACGGATAATAGGGACAACTTAAATCTGAACTGATCTGCTGGAGGCCATTGATGTCTCGCGTCCAAATGTCGCCCCAGCAACAAATTGGTAGATGAACTCCTTTCCATTGTGCACTTGAGGTGGCTTGTGTGAGGTGTCCCTGACGGTACTCTATATTGTATCCATAGACCTTAATCTATTGTGGCGGTCAAATGGCTGCAAAAAATGTTTGTGGGTTCAACAGAAAAGTTGCGTACGCACTGGCTAACCTTGGGGGAGTTAATTGCTTGTACCGACACGATTGGTGTTACTGTCTTTGTTGAACTTTGAAAGTTTGAGAGAGAGACTCTGGAAAATGCGCTCGAGAAGTAGCTGCTACTGACTTTCACAGCGATGGCCTTCAACAATTAGTATTATTCAGAGTAGTTTGACCCCTCTTCATCGTGAGATTTCTGAGTCAATTAACATGACGGGCTACCTAAACACACTAAATTTGCCGCAGCCTCTTAAAATTGAGCCAGCGATTGACTTGATATTGTTTGGTAGGTTTGGTATTTGGTAGTAGAAGTCCCACGCCTTGCATCACTGTAGGTCAAAATAATTTTAGTTTTTTCCATTAAGAACGGATCGTTTACGCATAGATACCGCAGGGAAATTAATCTAGTGAAGATTGACTATTCAATTCCTCGTATTCAAATTAGGTTTTATAATGAACTATTCTAGGCCGGCAAAGCCATGGGCAATATTAAAGTGAATCAAACATCGTAGGTTCTTAATGCTTCTGACTGGAGTCGCGGTTGCTTTGCCAAAGTTGAATCGGGTTCCATGAACGGCAATTGGGGATAGGTGCCTTCTATTTGCTTTGATGGTGGCTTGACTCGACGGGCTTTTCATCGACTTACTTTTTCTGTCTGCCCACCCAAAAAACGCCCAGTGTCCAACACTGGCTAAGCAGATAAAATGTGTTCCACGTGGGCTGCTTTCATTTGCTCATATGCCACACCAATCGATCAAGATAATCCTAAAAAGATCGAGGAACATTGGTGTCATTTCGACCGATCACATCCATCGGCCATATGACCGAACGATATCTCAATGCGTCCACTCAACGAAGCCATGGACATCGATAAGCCCTTCTCTTGATTCACCGAGAAAAAAAAAAGAAAGAGAGGAGGGTCGGTCTCCCCATGGCTCCCACTCTCACCTCCAACTCGTTCGTCCTCACAGCTCCGCCGCGCTCTAAGCTCATCCCCTTCAAGAATTCCAGGTTCACCGTGTTCGCCAAGAAGTCCGGTCCCGGTCCGTTCCCTCCGTTTCGGCTCGGCAATGCCTCAGCGGCGGAAGAACCGACGTCCGGGGAGAATGGGGACGATGGTCCGGCCAATTTCAATCCGTTCCGGTTCAACTTTGGGAAGATCCCCGATATGAAGTCGCTGGTCCCTGTCGTGAGCGACAGGTCTTCGGGGTTGTCGTTTGGGAACACTAGGATGAAGGACCCGGGGACTGTGTTTGTTGCCGGGGCGACGGGCCAAGCTGGCGTCCGCATTGCGCAGCAGCTGCTGAGGGGAGGTTTCAGCGTGAGGGCAGGTGTGCCGGAGCTTGGCGCTGCCCAGGAGTTGGCTCGCCTGGCTGCCCAATACAAGGTTGGCGCTCAGCAATATAATCACTTCGATGAACGTAACATCTGTCGGCAATTCTTGACATTCTAACACTGTCGATTGAGAGTTGCTGTGAAGATGGCAGATGCATTAATTCACTTGATTATACTCGATTGATTCTTTGAAACATGAACGGTGTTTAAGACATGGTGGTTTGGTTCGTTTATCTAGGTAACCAGGAGATGCTTGCAAGATCACAGGAAAAGGGTCATTTACTTATATTTATGAGAAGTGAGTAAATATAGTCAGTTAGCTGGAACTGATAATTTGCATCGATGTATGGTCAGATAATATCGAATGAAGAATTGAAACGCCTGAACGCTGTTGAATCCACCTTCCAAGACGCGGAATCGATCGCCAAAGCCATCGGAAATGCTAGCAAAGTGGTGGTCACCATCGGAACCGCCGAGTATGGCCCCACCGTGGGAGTCACCACCTCAGACGCCTTGCAGGTGATCCAAGCTGCCGAGTTGGCGGGAGTCGGCCATGTGGCGATCGTCTACGATGGGAACACGGCCACGTCCACATACAATGTGCTGGATGGGATCTCCTCGTTCTTCAACAACCTCTTCTCACGGTTGCAGCCGCTGACGATGCCCGAATTCTTACAGAAGCTAGCAGAATTCGAAGTGAGCTACACGCTCATCAAGACGAGTCTGACGGAGGATTACTCACCGGAGAGTTCCTATAGCATTGTGGTGGCGGAGGAGGGAAGAGGTGGTGCGAACGACTACAAAGTAATGTAATGTATGCAATAGAATCTTTTCCGTCGTTCCAAGTTCTCCCATCACCATGCCCTTATTTTTGCTGTCTTATTACATTAATCATCAATTTCGACATTATTATAAAGGCATATCGACAAGTCAATCTACATACTCCAAATCTTCTTGATCAGGTTGCGAAGTCTCAGATAGCATCGCTAGTCGCAGGTGTTTTCTCCAACACAGCTGTGGCAGAGAACAAGGTAGCATACATAAGTGCTCTACCTATTGACATTGTCATGCAAGATTCTGCTTCTTTCATGTATTATTTTTTTAATGGAATGCTGTCATATTCATGCATTTTTCTAAAGGAAGGTTGTCGCTTTCGTGCTTAATCATGTATATAGTATGTGAACTATATAAGTTAAATCAAATGCAGGTGGTGGAAGTTTCTACGGACCCATCGGCTCCTTCACGGCCTATAGATGAGCTTTTCAGGTAATAGTATCTTTTCGCAAGAGGCCCTTGTGATCATCAAAGCATATGTGCAAGTGAACACGTGCAGTGATCACCAGACAGATTATGTACAAAAGGAGAAACTTGCACATCTCTTTCATCGTCAGTATACATAGTTTTTGTCTGAACATTTTTGTCCCTATAACAGGTAAGCTGTTCCCTTAACCTGGACAATACAGACGAAGAACATAGACAATATAGACATTTTCTCCTGCATTTCCTTCGTCCTTTTTGTTGTTCTCCATCTGACTTCTGCATAGGTTGTCGCTTTCCTCCTCGATATTTTCTAGCTTGAGAATGCTGCTAATCTCGTGGATATACTCTATTTGGTGATCTCAAAGACAGTTACGCGGAATAGTTCCATTTTCTTGTATATTACACGTTTATGCCTTCCACCCGAGAAAAACCTAAAACTTTGCATGTTGGATTTCTTCTAGTGCCATTCCTGAGGATGGAAGAAGGAAGGAGTACAAAGAGGCGGTTGCGAAAGCGAGAGCCGAGGAAGAGGCCCGAATAGCTGCTGAGAGAGCCCAGGAAGCAGCCAAGGCTGTGCAGAAGCTTGAGGAAGAAGTGAAGAAGCTCTCGGAGCAAGAGGCCACGGCCGCGAGTCTTGCGGAAGAAGCCAAAGAGAAGGCGGAGGCTGCTGGGATTTCGATGGAGGGCCTATTCAACAAAGCCAAGGACTTCAGAGCGGGTCTAAACTTTGACAAGCTCGGCTCTGAGCTTGCGAACTCTGTGCGGAGTTCGGTGGAGAAGCCGAGAGTGCAGATCGCTACAGTGAGAGGGCAGGCCAAGGCTCGGAGCTTAACTCCCCAGAAAGCGCTGATCAAGCAGCCTCGTCCAACCCCAAAACCAAAACCTGCTCCTGCTTTGAGTCCAGAAGCGACAAAGGAGGAGCTGAAGCCAAAGCCGAAACAGCAGGCCGAGCCGAAGAAGGAAGTGAGGAAGGTGTTTGGTGGGCTGTTTCAGCAAGAGACCATCTACGTTGACGATGACTGAGAAAAAGAAGATCGGTCTTATTGGCTTTGCATATAGTATGTTATTGTCTAGCATTTGTTTATCGCGGTTGAAGATGAACGTGCGACCAAGAGATTCATGAGTTGGAGAGAACAAACTTGTATTTTGTTTAATGCTTCAACGCAATACTTTTCTAATGCTCAAGGAAGTTAAACAACGTCCCCTCAATAGATGGTAACCATCTATATTTTAATTGGAAAGGAGACTTTTCTCTGTATATATTCATATTTTGGAACCCAATCATTTGCCGATTGGACCGGTTATCTATTATACATGACAGCAAAACCAACATTAGTGGTTTTACTGCACGGTCAATCTTGAATGAGACGGATAAGAACAAACGAATACCACCATGAAGAAAACAACAAACGGATGAAACATCAACCTCGGCAAAAGTCCAGGGGAAAAAGGAAATCGGGTAAACCACTCGATGGACTTCCCAGAATCAACAAACTACAGTCAAATGTCAGTAAGGTAACATGAGTTTATCAAAATGAGCATAAGGTAACCCTAATTACCATTTGAAACCCTAGTATGAATTTTCGCATGGTTTCAGAAAATAATATGCCAAGGGAAATAAGAATTTTTCATCTTCTCTTCCCATGAAAACTTAATCAGAAGTTCAATGTCCATCAAATAAGGAGACAAACAGTACGAGCCACCGCACACTCCTCACCTATTATACATGTGTGACTTATCAATTTCTGTCACTATCTCCAGAAAAATTTTAATCAAGTTTTTGTGTCTTCATCTTGGAAATTTTTCTATGTCGGATGCGAGGATAACCTTTTGTGCCCTTTCTTCAATCAAATTCACGTCCCCTTTTTTGCACGAGTTGGAGCAATATTTATCTCCGACAGAATTCAACTTGAGACAATTACGTTACTGAAATGGTAACTTTTATTGATAGTACTGAGATCCAACAAAACTATCGGATACTCTTTTACCAAAAAAAAAAAAACAAAACTATCAGATACTTCTTCGCAACATCCTTTCTCATAAGTGGTGGTTTATTTATAGAACGATGATTTAATTTCTTATATCCGTTAATTACATCTTTCTTTCTTGTTCATTTTGGGTTTCTTTCCTTTTCCATATCAAATTACAAAGAGGGAGAAATAAGCACAGTGAATTCATGAGAGCAAGCTAACTGAAGAGATTCGAACATTTTAAGCGACAAAGCTAGACTAACAAGGTTATCACACGAAAATGCGATCGCATTGCAATGGACCCATGGCGCTTTTCGGTTTTTCCCTTGATAGTTCAAGTAAGATCAAGAATGTCATGCATTTTGGAACTGGCCTGATGAACTTATAAGTACCCGAAGCTAAAAGGCTTGTTGAGTGCAATCTCTTCAAAAGACATTTTAATTGGTAGGGCTTGCGCAAACCCGGATGCAAGCAAATATCGTTCATGAGTTCAAAATCTCCGATATGAATTAGTAAGTCTTTTCGCCCCGATTACACTCTTCCGGCAGTAGGAAATAATGCTAATATTGCTGTGAAAATAAGATTCGTGTTGTACAACCTGAATATGTATGAATGTATTTCAAACAGTGTGGAGTTGAGTTTGGACCTCTAATCTGTACACCACCATAAAAAATCAAGGTTCCACAAGAAGAGTAATTGATGGAATTTACTATTACAACCGTTAAGCTGTAAACATTGCCCGTGAAACTCATGATTTCCATTCACTGTGAACTAAAACATATTAATTAAAATATGCTATTCTTTCATGGTAACAACCGTAATTCTCAAATGTTAAAGGCTAAAGAAAAACGTGATTGGCCAAAAGAGAGGAAGCGAAGGAAAACCGTTGGAGATAAATATTAATGCTAAATATAAACACACATCTTCATCAAATTTCTGATGTGAAAAATGAGTCATTGACTATTGATTCCATACATTAAGAGAGCGATTCAACATAATGACATGTCCACTTCTATTTTTGGTGAGACCAGAAGCAAAATAGTACAAGAAAACTATGATCTTAAAGCAATGGTTGGAATTTAAAGCATGGTTTACAACTGATAAGCACCTGATACGTAGAGAAAGGGAGGAAGTTCATGTGATACGAGTACTACATAACAAATCTCAGTACATACGTACAGATAAAACTTTAGAGAAACTCCCTTGAAAACATGCTTAACATGTGCAAGAACAAATCATTTCTTTTAGATCAATGAGGCTGGCTCTTTCTTTCTTATCATTGCTTTCACATTCATTTTGAATGTTCAAGTAAATCACATCATCCAATACACGCATGCCTCTATGTATTTAAGAACACACATAAACACCAATACAAGTAATTGCCATGATATTTTCAAGTTGAATGTGTAATCAATTGTGAGTTCTCTTATTGACATCATGAATTTTGATGAATGAAAATTACAGTAACAAAAAATAAATCAATTGTATATAGATCTCATCAAGTCGCTGCCTCTCATTCTTCTTTGTACCATGTGGCGCAACGTAACGTTGTATAAGCTAGACAATCGTATCTAACATATTCTCATATTAAATTACTTATGCATTTCAAATGAATCTTTGCTCTTCTTTTGCAATCATGAAAACTTAAAAGCGAAACACTCCAAGAAAAAGAAATCATTTAAATTTAATTGGATAATTTAACTCAATTTCAAGTGTAACGTTACCTAAAGAAAGACTTCAAAAATACAACCAACGTTTTCTTGATCTTCAAGATAGGAGAATGTGACAATTGCGTGTTGAATAGTTCCTGCACGACAATGCAGGCCAATTCATGCCTACGCTTCTTCTGTATGTGAGGGGAATGATGATAACTATGCTTTTGGAACAATTAGTCTCACATAGGAAATTACTAGAATGGCAGTACTTCTTGATAGATGACAAATACTCTTAAGTTCAAATAAGATACATACTTCAATAAAAAGAACCCAAAATAAAGAGAGTCATGCTCAGGTTTCTAATCAGCAAAACCTAAAGGAGAACACACTAGTTGGCCAAATTTGCATCATTGACTCGAAATACCATTGTTGCCAAAAGCAATGCATGATTTTCTATGTCTATATGGCACATTGATAAACCCTAAGAACAAGTTTGTCTTCATACAGCATGGAAATCAATTTCGATATTAAACTCCTTGTTCTATTTGGAATGGAAAGAATTAAGAAATATTTCTTGTTAATGATTAATTTCACTAGGTTGGCTGGCAGAAAATTAATCCTGATCATCTAAACATTTCAAGCCAGAAATAAAAACCAACAACAGATCAAAGAAGATAGAATGGAGAGCGCATGCAAAAAGAAACGGTTTATGGAAGAAGCCTATGACAAAGATAAACCAATTAAAGAATATTTGTCATTCACGCTATATGAAACTCCAGGTCACATAAGGTTCCAATGAGATCACTGACAATAGTGGTAAAACAATCAGTAGAAGTCTGCATATACAGCTAGCTACGTTACACAATATTCAAAATCAAGGAAAGCACGTGAAACACAATCGGGTTCAAGATGGAGGAGGATAAAAAGGACTTAGTAATCAATCAAATATCCGATCTTTCAAAAGAACTTTTTAGTAACCTTTGGTTCTTGAGGTTCCAGTCCCAGCCTGAGCTCGAGGTCTAGTTCTGAAGAAGACCAGGAGGAACCGCCGCGTATTGGTTTACTCCTCTCTGAAGTTTGAATATTTTGTTCTTGATCATGATCCTTTGTTGAGGATGGTATTTCGGAAAACAAAGCTAATTGTCTAACTCCACCAACATGGGAATAATCATCCTTCTTGATACTCTCCTCTTCGCCTTCATGCCGATGAACCCAAGGCCAAGATACCTTGCTCGTATCTGAACTCCCAGTGAACCTAGCATCCAACGATGGCATCTGCGGCAGTGGCTGGACAGTTGAACTTGCAGAGTACGATGAAATTGTGGAGGGTTGCTTGAGCTTGGCTTTGTCTTTTCGGTGGATGTTCATGTGACCTCCAAGGGCTTGAGCATTTGAGAAGCCCCTCTTGCAGAATATGCACTCATACGATCTACCTTGGCTTGAGCCTTGCTGTTCTGCGTTCTTGGAAATCGCTTTCTCAGATTCTTCTTGTGTAGGCTCATGATGATCACCGTCCATAGTATCAGAGACAGAGAGAGAGAGAGAGAGAGAGAGAGACAGAGAGAAGGGTGGTCAACTGCAGGCTAATAGAGAGAGAGACAGAGACAGAGACAGAGACAGAAATTGTGTAATCTTGAGGAGTGAAGGAGGGGATCAAGGTTTGATCTTTCCTTTCTTCTCCTTTTTTTTGGCTTTCTGGAGAGCGATCTTTTGATGCCTTAGAAGAGTAATTAAATCAATGTTAAGAGGATCGTTATGGATTATATAGTTTTGGAGTTTTGGTAGGGTAACACTAAGGAAAAAGGTCAAAGTAGTTCTGCAGTGACTAGCTTATAATACCTTTTTTAATTAGGAATTATTTGTGCATTATGTTTATTTTGTAGGACTTTCGGATACGGGCCAAGAACAACTGTTCCATTACAATGATGGGCAAGTGTTGGAATTTGGAAATATCAAAAGTTCAGAATGAGTTGGATTATGGACTGTTTAGGATACTTACGTATAATAATTCAGAGAGAGTTATCTGAGTTCTAAAGCAAAATGTTTTGATGATTATGCTATTAGTGTACATAGATAACTTCAAGTTCGACTAGTTCACAATTTATCAAATAATTTCGACTTTTTCCATAATTCTGTGGCCGTTGCTGAATCCACTTGGAACGATACTAGCTTGGTCATTCGGCATAATACATCATAAGAATTTCTAGCACGAATACTCGTACTCATGGATTCAATACATAATATGGATTTAGTACGAGGACAACAGGGAATAAAGCCAGAAACCCTAAATCTCTATTCAGAGACAAGATGCGGGATATTTTCCAAGTGATTTCCGAGGCAAAACCAGAGATAAGACGGAATTACAACATTTGTCTTCCCAGAAAAAAGAATAGAGGAGAGAGGAAAATCCGAGGCCTGTATTTTCCCAAATCTATTGGCCGTCCTTGTTAGCTGTACCTCTCCATGATAACATCATGCATTCGCACTTGCATAGCCAATCCATGGCCTATTTCCTGGATTAACGCTGTAAACCCTACATCAGTGACCAGGTCATAGGAATTCCTTTGTATTATATATAATATATATAAAATAATTGAAGCTGGCATGGTAATTCATTTCCTCGTTAAGTGCACAAGAGGCACCGGCTCTTTTTCCAAATGGAAGGTCAAGAGACATCTCCCTCTTATCCCCCACTATAGCTATCCATATAAAGATTGACTATGGACTGCATATGCCATATTCTCTTTTTTTTGGTCAGGAAAAAATATATATTCATGGCTCAAAAGGATACATGAGAACTACATAGACTTTTATGGCAAAGCAAATCAAAGCAAAGCAAATGTCATAATACTACAAAACAAGGTCAAATCCAGAAAACAAGGATGATCGACAAAGCACTGATAAGGTTAAGCACACACTCATTTCAAAAGAAAGAATTTGTCAAGCAAAATAATTAGCAACCAATCACTTGATTTTGTATCACTACCAATAATGAACACATGCCGAAAATTTCTTTTAATAACTACAACGTTGCTAGTTGGTGGTGTGCGCTTAGATTCAACTTCTTCTACACCATCATTATATGGAAATAACCAAAATAGGTTGATAAACACATAGCTAACCTTTGGAAGAGCAAATCTTCATAGTTTAGTAAGACACCAAAGCTCATACAATTATCATTGAAACTTGAGGTAGAGAATCTATACACGAATAGAGTACGAGGGTATCGAATTTTTGAAAACATTATTGAACTCTCAAATCTAAATCGAGAGAGAAGAACTTCTAGGTCTAAAAATTAGATTCAGAGAGTTCAAACTCTCAATTCTAGAACTAGATCGGGAGAGCACGGTTCCTAGATCCAGATCGGGAGAGAAAAAAGAAGAAAAGTACAAAAAAAAAAGAAAACTCAAAGAAAATCAAAACATATGGAGGGGAGGGTGAGACTAACTCAAACCTTCCCCATTTTTAAAGGTTGAATAAGACAAAGAGAAGAGATAAAAGACTTTTCAGCTTCTTGGATAGAGTAAGGCCCCTTCTCATCGAGTGAAATTTGCCTTATTTGGACACTACAAATAAAAATCACCAACATATATTCTACTCTAAAGGTGAGAAGCGTATGAGCCTCAACTACAATAATTTTAGTTATTGCCGGTGTTGAATCATATATAAACATATAAGATTAAGCTTTTAGGTTGAACTATAACAATAAATTATTTCTAATTGATTGGTTCTCCTTCTATCATGGTTTTGCCTTTTGTATCTTACCATTGATTGGTTTTCTTAAGTCAAAGAAGGGATTTCGAGCATGTATTGGATGAATCTAGATGAGAAAAATGTTTTAAAAAGTTATTGACATAAAGTACGAGAGTCAATTTAGTCTAAAACATTTTAATTGTGCCAATATAATTTTAACCCTTTTGACGATTGTCAATGTACTTAGTTATTCTAGCAAATTTTAGCTCAAAATCACTGACGTCGGCCATCCTATGTTTCACGATTGACTCTAAGATGGATAATTATCTTATTATTTTTATCTTCTCTTATCTTTTTCTTCTATTTTCTTTCTTTTTCTTTCTTTCTTTATTGATAAAGGGCCAACTGCTAATTGAGGCTTGGCAATCCCTGGGCATTTGATGAGGGCATACAAGCCCTTGCCAACCATGGGCAAAGGTCGTGGCTATCGAGGTTTAGTAGGCCTCAAGACCTTGCCGACTCTTAACAGTAAAGAAAAAAAAAAGGGAAAAATAAAATTAAACGAAAAAATTTAAAAATTGTAAAATTTATCTATGTTAATAGTAGTTATGTCACATAGAATTATCAATGTCCATATCAGCGATTTTTGATCGGAATGACTACATTAACAAATCGTAACGATATCAATGATTAAATTGACACAATTGAAAAGTTTATAATTGAATTGATAGCCCTAGTAAGTTTATGACTTTTTAGACAATTATCCCTATCTAAATGATATATTAATTCGCAACTATGATTTCCTTGATCTATTAACATGATTTGCACATTCCCTTATCACTTTACGTTATGTCAAAGCAAAGAGAAGTTTCTTAAACTCGGTACTCGACTCCACAAATTAGTCAGCAAAAGATATTGGTAAGAGAGTATCGCTATTTATATGCCTTTTGAGCACGCCTCATGATTTCAACACATTAAAGTGAATGGAGTCGTATCCATTTTACTTACCTCTCCATTCAGAATCGGTGCAATTCCCCGCGAGACAGAACGGGGGGCTACGCATCCCATCGCGCGACACGCAGGGTCAACAAAAGGCCATGAAAAAGATCGGCGAGAATCCGCACGAGTCGTAAGCACGGGCGTCCATCTCGACTCGGCTCGTCCGAGAAAATATTAGGTGCCTCTGACTCCAGGGTGTACTCGTCCGAGTCCACTCACTGGGAGACACGTGTCGCCCGACGCCACGCTGGAATCAGAGTCGATTTTGGAAAATTGATATATTAGTTTCTCTCTCTTGGCCCACCAGTCCCTCCGTCGAATTTGAAAAAGCGAAGCGCGAAGCGCTCTCTCCTCTGCACAATGCATTTATTACGGGAAACTTTTTTCTTTCCTTCTCAAGAAAGAGAAGCAGTCGTTCCTCTCCTTTCTCATTTCCATTTCTTTCTCGAATCCGAAATTTTGAATCCGAAATTCTCTCTCCGCTCGTTGCTGCTCCGGCGTTCGTCAAGCGACCGTTCCCCCGCCGTCTCCGACGAAGCACATTACGGCCGCCCCTGCTCCGGCGCTCGCTTCTGTCTCCGTGCTCGTTGCTGCTCTGGCCAAGGAGGAGGAGATTCAGAAGATCGGGAAGCTTAACTCGGCGCTGGAGGAGCGGGTGAAGTCGCCGTGCGTGGAAAACCAGATTTGGAGGATGTCGCCCAGGCCACCGCCAACGCCCTCCGCACCAACCTCGAGCAGGTCCTGGTGTAAGTCAGCAAGGACGACCGCCCCCGCGGCGAGGCCTTCTTGGAGGACGAGGTGGATGTGGTGGAGCAGATAGGGCAAGAAGGGAGGCACAAAGGAGGGGAGGAGAGCGGGAGGTGGGCGGGAGGGAGCCGCAGGTTGATAAGAGGAGAGGGAGGGCGATGATGACATGGTCCTGGAAGTGCGGGAAGGAGGAGGCGAGTGTGCCGTTGTTGCTGTGCAGGCATCTGTGTTTGTGAGCGGTGTGTGGGTCTTCCCTTCGTTTTATCAATGGAATTGTATCCTGATGGCCATTCCTTTTTTCTTTTCTTGGTCAGATGGCCATTCCTTTTTTCTTTTTTTGGTCAGATGGCCATACCCATTTTGCGAAGCAATGAAGTTGGTTCTCATAAGAGAACTTAAATGCTCAACTAGCGGACTTGAAGACAGACCGGAAAGAACTCTCAAGTGTCCATTGATATTAAAACCGATGAAAGAGATTAAACAAAAAAGGCAGCTAACTCGAACCTTGATCGACATTTCAAGTTTTCACTTTCAAGTGTCCATCTCTTTGGCATCCCCATTGTAATTGTTCTAAGTCGAGTATCATCGAACGAGACAGTCGATCAAAACAAGCTGTAAAAGGACCCTTTTGGGTGCCAATGGCTTAGCCATTGTTCATTTTCTACGTTGGCGTGAACGCATGAGGCACGCGAGCAGGCGAGGAGTGAAGAACGGGACAACTCCGACAAGTTCGAAAGAAAGAAAATTTCATTATATCACTGCAGATGACAAGGTGGAAAAAGAAGGTACGAGAGTACCTACGGTGATTGCTCTACGTGATCAACAAGAACAAATATACAAGAACCATGCTACGCTCCTCGAACTGGGAAAAATGAAAAACTTAGACACGCTGCCTTACAGTGACAGATCTCGACAGTCGCGAACCCTAGACATCTCCCTATCTTATTTCCTGCATTTTAACTCAGCTCCTGGTTCTGAACTTGAAATCATCTATCGGGATGCCCTTGCAAGCCGTCCTTTCTCCGCCGGACTCGTCAGTGGTGCTCGGTCTGCCCTTGCGGCCGATTTCTTGGTACCCTTCTTGCCCTATCTGCTCCACCACATCCACCTCGTCCTCCAAGAAGGCCTCGCCGCGGGGGCGGTCGTCCTTGCTGACTTACACCAGGACCTGCTCGAGGTTGGTGCGGAGGGCGTTGGCGGTGGCCTGGGCGACATCCTCCAAATCTGGTTTTCCACGCACGGCGACTTCACCCGCTCCTCCAGCGCCGAGTTAAGCTTCCCGATCTTCTGAATCTCCTCCTCCTTGGCCAGAGCAGCAACGAGCACGGAGACAGAAGCGAGCGCCGGAGCAGGGGCGGCCGTAATGTGCTTCGTCGGAGACGGCGGGGGAACGGTCGCTTGACGAACGCCGGAGCAGCAACGAGCGGAGAGAGAGAATTTCGGATTCAAAATTTCGGATTCGAGAAAGAAATGGAAATGAGAATGGAGAGGAACGACTGCTTCTCTTTCTTGAGAAGGAAAGAAAAAAGTTTCCCGTAATAAATGCATTGTGCAGAGCAGAGAGAGCGCTTCGCGCTTCGCGCTTCGCTTTTTCAAATTCGACGGAGGGACTGGTGGGCCAAGAGAGAGAAACTAATATATCAATTTTCCAAAATCGACTCTGATTCCAGCGTGGCGTCGGGCGACACGTGTCGCCCAGTGAGTGGACTCGGACGAGTACACCCTGGAGTCAGAGCTGCACCTAATATTTTCTCGGCTCGGACATGTTTCGAACACTTGGTCGACACTCTCCTCCTCCGCCTTCGGTCCCTCCCTGTCCCCAACCCAAAGTCTCCCTCAAACCCACTCTCTTTTCCGGCCGAACCGCCCTCGACGTCAGCTCGCCGCATGGCTCCCGTAAAAACCGCTCCTTTCGCCCCATAACTAGGTCGCTCCCGAGCGCCGACGCCACCGACAGATGGTCTCTTCGAGGAATGACCGCCCTCGTGACCGGCGGGACCCGCGGTATCGGGTAAGCTTCAATCATTCGACTCGCTTTCGACTGGGGATGCGTTCCGAGAACGTCTTTTTCGGCGAGTTTCTGTTTTAAGATTCTCGAACGGGAATTGGATGTTCAGGAACGCGGTCGTGACGGAATTGGTGGGCTTTGGGGCCAGAGTGCACACGTGTTCTCGAGACGGGGATGAGCTGGAAAGACGCTTGAGGGAGTGGGTCGACGGCGGCTACGAAGTTACGGGGTCGGTTTGTGACGTGTCTGTCGGGGAAGAGAGGGAGAGACTGATGGGCAACGTCTCTTCCGTGTTTGATGGGAAGCTCAACATTCTTGTAATCATCTTTCCCCCACTGTGTTCAAATTCTTGTTTAGAACGAACGGAAGTTTCCAGTCCGGGAACTTGGGTCAGTTTTTTTAGATGCTGAGATTTACTGAATTATCAAGATTTGGTGATGAAGTTTGTGCTCTTGATGGGGGTTTTACAGGTAAATAATGTGGGCACCAACATTAGGAAACCAGCTGTGGACTTCACGGCTGAAGAGTTTTCTCTGCTCATGGCGACGAATTTTGAGTCCATGTTCCATTTGTGCCAACTTGCTCATCCGTTGCTAAAAGCATCGGGGCTGGGAAGTGTCGTTTTCACGTCCTCTGTTTCTGGATTCGTTTCTTTGAAATCCATGTCTGTTCATGGGGCAACGAAAGGTCACCACAGCATGGCTTGAATTTAGTGCATTTTTCCTCTCAAGTTGTAAGCATGAAGATTATCGTGGCTTTATGCGATGGTTACATGTTGTGCACTTTCAGGGGCAATTAATCAACTTACCAAAAGCCTGGCTTGTGAGTGGGCTGTGGACAACATAAGGAGCAATGCTGTTGCACCTTGGTACATCAAAACTTCTATGGTGGAGCAGGTAAGATCTCTTTCTCTGTTATTCCCTCGATTCACCTATTGAGTATGTCCACTAAAGATTGTGCTATATTTTGTTGTGCAAATTGTAAAATTTTTATTATTGTTAAAAGCTAGGATCCAGTTGTCTTGTGCATATTCATAAATCGAGATCTCTACATCGATGCGCCAATGTTGTTGTGGTTAAAACATAGCTTCTGCACCGCACTGGAGAACTCCTTGCACTGGCAAATGCACCAATCCTGTTCTAGATAGGAATGTAGGAAGAGATTGATTGGACTCGGCTTTTAATTGTTGAAGGTGCTGAGCAATAAGGAGTATCTGGAAGAGGTATACTCTTGTACACCACTCCGTCGCCTGGGAGATCCAAAGGATGTGTCATCTTTGGTGGCATTTCTTTGCTTGCCTGCATCATCATACATTACTGGCCAGATTATTTGCGTGGACGGGGGGATGTCTGTGAACGGATTCTACCCGAGACACGAGTAGATTCGAAGAGTTCACGTGTTCTGCTGTGTGAAAGCTATCATCCTGTGTCTTTGTTTCTCCCTTTTTTTCACGTGTGTGATTACTCCACTCACCAGAAACTTACGATCCTTTGTTTAGAAGTGATCTGATGAGCTTCCGTAGTCTTAGACCCAAGCTCGAGGCATTGCCTGTGATAGATCGTTGATTCAATTGCCTCTTTTGTGTTATTATCTTTTCACAGCTCGAGTCAGATATATGTTCTAGAACTAGACATATCGACCGACGATTATGACAAATTAGGAAATGCAAGCGAGTTGAACCGGTCTAGGAAAAAACCAATTGCATCAGATATGGAACCTGACTAAAAGAACCCGGTTCTCAACATTTTCATAATGATACCACCAGGTAAATAACTGCAGTATAGGGTGAAAGGATGGCAATTCGATGCAGAGCACGAAATCTCAAGCATCAATATTGATGATAACAAAGGAACAAAGGCAATACCAATGATCCCTAGTGATGATAAAACTCCT
Source organism: Eucalyptus cladocalyx (assembly GCA_017140615.1). Lineage (NCBI taxonomy): Eukaryota > Viridiplantae > Streptophyta > Magnoliopsida > Myrtales > Myrtaceae > Eucalyptus > Eucalyptus cladocalyx. The sequence goes on along the minus strand of CM029517.1, from coordinate 35,252,488 downwards.
AATGGACGGCTTACAAAGACACGAGTGAAATATAATACACAAGCGTAGATGAGGGAATTGCACAACTTGCCCTTGTCGTACTAATAGTGTTGGCAAGTGAGTGCGTCTGAACTCCCAAATTCTCTGGAAATAAGCAAACAACCATAGAGATCATGTGGAAACAACCTAGTCATGCACCGAAGCCTGTCATCAGCCACCATCGCAGCCACCACCGTCACAACCGTCACATCCGTCGCCATGGGAACTGCCGCCTTCAGTACCAACCAAGGTCGAGGAGGCATAGACCGCAGCCACCATCAAAGCAGCCGCGCTGCCATCATCACTGTTGCTGGATTCCTGGCCATGGCCACCACGGCCACTCTGCTCATCAGGTGCTGTGGCTGTAGTAGTAACGAGCCCTCGGCTTTTACCTCCCTGGCCGGCCTTGGGACGGCGAGGCTTGTGGGTCGGCTCCTTGTGCTTGTCCTCTCCATCTCTGGGATCTGCTATGCAGAAACACAGTTTCAACCTCATCGAAGCAAACGGATGACGGTTACCTAATGCCTGTGCTTTTTTGGTCTTGGGACTCAAGTCTCGCCCTCCTACCTCCACTGGGCTTGGGAGCTGTCCATTAATAAAAGGATCAAAGGAGGGGGATTCTGTTCGACTCCAATAATTGTGCCTCGTTCTTTAAACCTTTTCTAAACCTCCTTTACACGTTTTCTTCACTAAAAAGGCGCGGTCAAAAAGCAGGAACACCAACCACTGGAGTTCGCCCCAGTGGCCACCCTTTCAACATGGAAGGGGAGGTGAGGGGTTCAAATCCCCACCTTCTCATGGGGGATGGGGGTAGGGACGCGTAAGTTTCGAGAGTGGGTTGCGACTCCCACACCCTGCAAGAGGTAGGGCACAAGTCTGCAAGTGAGTGTAAAATAGATATAGAGTAGGACTGACCAAAAAAAAAAAAAAAAGCAGGAACACCGCGTAGTGGAGCGGTGATGGAAACTGGCATTTTCCTCGCGAGAGATTCCTTATTAAGGAAGCGGCCATAACATGACAACATTCAACATCAACCAAATGTGAAAATCGCATTATTATAATAAAATCAATCAGAGACACGACAAGAAAAATCGCATGGAACACGCGGAGGATTGCCGTGTTACAGTTGTGGCGACTTTCACTCCAAAGCTTTTTTATCTTTACGGTTAATATTACGGAAAATGCCAAATTGATTTACATATAATAAATTTATCGTAAATTAATTTTTTGACCACCAAAAGTCCTGACCCTGTACACCTATAAGAAATTTGCCATAAACTAATTTTTTAACCATAAAAAAATCCTAAATTGATGTGAAACTGGCTTTTTCCTTGTGAGAGAATTTTTTATTAAGAAAGTGACCATCACATGACAACATCAACAAAATGTGAAAATCGCATGATTATAATAAAATCAATCAAAGACATGACAAGAAAAATTGCATGAATCACGCGGAGGATTGCCGTGTTATAGTTGGTGGCTTTCACTCCAAAGCTTTTATCTTTACAGTTAATATCACAGAAAATGCCAAATTGATACACATATAATAAATTTATCATAAATTAATTTTTTGATCACCAAAAATCCTGAACCGATACACTTATAAGAAATTTATTCTAAACTAATTTTTTAAAAATAAAAAATCCTAAATTGATGTCATTATAATAAATTTACCATTTGTTAATTTTAGTTAAATTGTATTAACATCATGAAAAGCCACAAATTAGTAAACCAAGGGCAAACAAAAGATAAAACCCAAATTGGTATATCTATCAAGTGATACGTGTCATCCAATTTGGTAACTTAATAGTAAAATTAAATAAAAACTATCAAAAAGAGAACTTTGTTATAATAAAAGAAAGAATGAAGACTGGAAAAAAAGAAGGGCAAAGAATGTCTGAGCCCGGGTTCGAACCGGGGACCTCTAGTGTGTGAGACTAGCGTGATAACCGACTACACCACCCAGACGGTTGATGTCTCTTTTTCCCACCTCAAAAATTATAAATCTGAACACCAACGTCATTCAATCCCTCGTCGTTCCTTCTCTAGTTTCTCTTCTTCTGAATTTTGATTTTCGAAACTGGTTAGCGCCGATCCGTCGTGGAGGGAAGGACGAAGGAGAGGCGATTCTGCAGTTCGAGCTTCGACGAGGCGAACGTCGTCGTCGTCCTCCGCCAACATGGACGCGCGTCACGCTTCTCTCGGTCGGCGAACGGTACGGGATCCTCGGATTCCTCCCCTCCTCCTCCTGACAATTCCGTTTTCCTTCGTTAGACGTTTCCCCATCCGTATCGTGCCCTAATTACCTTCCTTGAAACGTTGCTGCTGTTCCGAACTCGCGATCGCCGCAGTTGGAGGAGATCCGCCAGAAGAGAGCGGCGGAGAGGCTGAGCAGGGCGCCCTCGGGCCCGGATCTCGCCAAAGCTTCTTCCGGCTCCAACGGTTGGTCGGATTCGTTCTTCCGTTTTTCCGCGCGTTTCTCCGGTCGCGGATCGATGCGTGGGGGTGATCTGATTCGCGTGTTCTGTCTGCCGTAGGTGCTGAAGGGATGAGGAAATCGGAGAGCGGGAATCGGCTCTCGGAGGTCAGGATTATATCGTTGCTTTTTAGGTCTTTTATCGTTTCTCAAATGTCCTTTGCCATCGGACTGTTGATTTCCATTTGCATGTCGAGTCCGCTGATCGCCTTCTGCTTTGGCGAATTATTGAGCTTTGAGCTATGAGATGTGGAGCGAAATTGTGCACTTTTGTTTTTGTACTGGTTAGGATGATTTAGGTGATCCTATATGTTTGTGTTTGCTATTACTGAAGGAACTCGTGCTTGTTGTAAACTGCAAGGGCAGTCCGACGTTAGCAGCTTAGTTTCTCAGCTGAGGGATTTCCAGAAAATGAATCTAGAATTGGAGGAAGAAAACAGGATATTGGCATCGCAGGTACAATAATCCTGTTCTTTTCCTTGGTGATTGCTCGACCTTAATGTGAGCAGGGTAAAGCCAATTCTGACATGAGCGTTGTTTTAATTGTTGTGTTTTCTTTTTTTTCCCAGCTTCAAGCCAAGGAAGTTGAGAACACTACGCTGCTTAAACGTTTAAATGATCTGGTGAGAAGTAGACATTACCTGGTCTTTCTGTTAGCTAACAATGTCTGCAAATTCGGATTACATTTTGATGGCAAGATGCTCATCTTAGCTGTACTGCTTTTATCTTATCTACCTGATGTGACGACACTCATTGACATGTAAAAAGTTTGCATTTTTGAGAACCTTGTGAACCACAAAGCTCTCTCCAAGAAATTTTCCTCAATTCTATCTTCTTTTCTTTCTAATTTTTCTCTATCCTCCGTTGGCCCTTAACGCCAAATATTTGCTAAGATTTATGTCTGATTATTTCACCCATCTTTTCAAAAAATTTCAGGAACAGAACACAGTACCTTCTTTGAGAAAAGCTCTCAGGGATGTCGCTATGGAGAAAGATGCAGCAGTTGTTGCACGGGTATTTCAACTTACCATCTCTTCATTCTACAAATTGCATCTTTTGCTGTCTATGTTTTTTATGTTTCAGTTGTGACCTAGTGTAGGAGGATCTTTCAACCCAGCTTCGCACACTTAAGAAACATCTGAAGGAAGCCGAAGAAGAGCAGTATCGAGTAAGCAGACATATTGTTTTTGAATATGTGAAAGCATTTCGAATTTCCTATCTTTATCAGTCTGTTGCCATAGGCGGAGGAAGATGCAGCAGCTTTGAGAGCAGAACTCTACTCAGTACAGCAACAAGCAAACGGAGGTCAGTTTGGTGGAATGGCCTCTATGGACAACTCTTTTAACCAGTTGCAGGCCTTGGAAAAGGAGCTGAGTAGGCTAAAAGATGAGCTCCAGGTTGGTTCTTGTATGGTACTATTTGGCCACTCCCCTCTGTTTCATCCTTTTTTTTTTACTAGTTTGTGTTGGGCTTATGTGCATAGCAAGAATCTACATTGAGGCAATTAGAGAAGCAAAGATTTGTGGATGAGCAAGCTCGAACTTCTTCACTGATGTCTGAAAAGCAAGCTTTAGAAGAGAAAGTGGCTGCTCTGTCCAAAGAATCTTCTGGTATGAGATTTTTTGAATAGTGTCTAGTGGAGAAAAGAAGTAACTTTGCTGCCTTATGCTGTCTTTACCAATTAAAACATTGAATTTTTTTCTCATGATTTGTCCCGCCTCTGCATTTCAGAGAAAGCTCCTGAGAACGCAGTTCATGAAGCAATGTCAGTGGTAATAATTTCTGTAAGATAGTTTTGTTTTTCTGACATGTTGTCCTTCATGGATGAAAATCTGAATCTGAATGGCATTTGCCATTGATTTTAAAGTGCTTGCTGGTATTTGTTTTGCAACTTCTTGATGGTCGGCACCAGGCGACTATATATGTTGATCATTGCATCTTATTACAGGGCATTTTATTCCTTGTTTGGTATATTTTGCAGGAGGATAAGGAGAAATTAGAAAAGCAGTTGCACGATATGGCTGTGGCAGTTGAGAGGCTGGAAAATAGTAGGCAGAAACTTCTTATAGAGGTAGCCTTGCTTCTGTTTCTTTCTACCAAATTATCATAGGGTATATTTTGGTACTTGATGGCTTATTTTATGGTTTCTTCATAAATTTTGGTGCAGATTGATTCCCAATCTTCAGAGATAGAAAGACTCTTTGAGGAGAATTCCAACCTTACCTCGTCTTATCAAGAGGCAATGAGTGCAGTAGCGCTATGGGAAAGTCAGGTAATTATTAATTGATTTTACCTAAAAGCGGAATACTGAGTTGCGATCTGGCAAAAAGGAGCTGTTCTAGATTTCCAAATTAGTGTGATGTGACATACTCAAATGTTATGCAGCTATCATCTTTGTGTCTCTTTTGCTGTATGTTTGTTTGCTGAGTGGATGAGGAGTTATTTAGCAGTATTACTTGATCTTAATGAGTCATCTATTCGTCAAGAAGTCATGATGGAGCTATGTCTCACTACATTTGTCATGAATGACCAATTTTCTTTTATCCTTGGAGTTTTTGGATTTCATGCACCACTTGGTCATGGCAAATCGATTTGGATCCAAGAGATATGTATTTAATCAGAATCAGTGATCTCCTAAATCCAAGTAAATCTATCTATTCACAAGCGAAACTATTCGATATGTATGTGCCATTTTAAACGGTTTAATTTTTTATATGTTTGCCTATTAAATGATGTAATGTTCATAGTATACTTTGATGTACACGATATTTGGATAGTTATAGTATAATAAAAGTTAATTTTTTGCATTTTATGTTGCAGTAATAAAATGATGTATAAAGATTTATGCCTTATATTTGAATGTAATCCAAGTGTTAAGGAAACAACAGGGAATTATATCTTGTTTTTCTTAGGATAACCATGTGTATTCTTGAGTATGATTTCTTTATCATGTATCATAAATCTTACTCATATTTCATATATTCTCATATTCTGCACTTAGTTTATAATTGCCAATGACACAAAATACAAATTTTTAGGTACATCACTGAAACTTAAAATTCGATTGTGTTCGATTCTCAATTCACTATACATATATTGACTTAACGACTATGGTTGGGGATTCGCAAGGTGATTGTGTAGCGTATATTTTGATTTCCAGTAAAGTCTCCAAACTTCCGGATGCCCTTCTGCTTTTTCCCCATGGCTGTTGTTGGCTCTTTCTATTGGATATCCACCCTTGAAGTTATAGCCCAGGCTTAAAGATCTGCCTAGCAGTTAGTTACCATGTACTCCGAATGCAAATTGATTTTATTTACTTTGAATTGGGAGCTAATTAGGACCTTATAGCTGGTATACAATTTTACATGCCATATTTTTTCCTGAAATTTGACACAGCTACATATAGTAATTCCTTTCTATTCATTGTTTCAATGTTTCATTCATATCTGTAAGTACCCCTAATAAGTTTACTTGCAGGTGAAAGATTGTCTTAAGCAAAATGAGGAGCTCCGAGGTGTTATAGATAGATTAAGAGCAGATCAGGCTAGGGAGGCGCTAAAATGTACAGTGGAATCTCATGGAGATGGGGTCAATGAGATAAGTTCACAGCCACCAGCATATATGTCTGAAATTCTCTCTCTAAAGGTTTGTCCTTGATACTCCACCATGAATAGAATTGAACTCTTGGTGACTTGTTGGACTGTCCAATTCAACTGTAGATGCTCACTTTTCTTGTAAATCAAAGGCCTTGAATGTTGAAACTTGTGTCTTATAAACATGATCAGCCATCACTTTTTCAACTCCTGTCGTGTAGTCTTGAATGTGCTACTTTGGAGCATCTTGTTCATAAGTGCAATGTCATTCTATTTCCCTAGGGCCAACTTGCAAAAGAGCAGACTAGAGCAGAAGCACTATCAGCCGAGATCTTGCAGCTCTCTGCACGACTTCAGCAAGCTACGCAAGCATACAATGGTCTTGCACGCCTGTGAGATATTCGTTCCCTTGTTATCATGAAAATCACATTTCCGAGTCCTAATTTTGCCACTCTACTCTGCAAGCTACATGATGCATTTTTCTTGCCTAATTCTTGTATTAAATGCTGACTGATTTTCAAATTATCATTGCAGCTATAAGCCAGTCCTGCGGAACATTGAGAGCAGCCTCATCAAAATGAAACAAGATGGTTCTGTGTCTGTGCAGTGAAAAGCAAAAACGAATATTCAGTGTACCATTAAGATAAAATTTTGGTGAAAATGCTAAAGCACCAGCTCATTGATCAAGTTCATATGCATGTGGTTTAATTTTTTATTTTTAATATCTTTTTGACTAGTTTTTTTGTTTTTTTCCCCTTCCCAAGAGTGGAATTTTGAACCCTGGCCGGTGGAAGAGTTTAGTTTTTTAGGTATTTGTTTTCCTTTGACATCTATCCTGGTTTTTGACCAAAAAAGAAATCTATGCTGGTTTCCTGATTTGCTCCTAAGAGCAGGGTGACCTAAGCTATAACATTTTGAAATGGATACGTGCAAACGTAAATTTGTATTGGTTCTGTAACCATGAGTCACTTGTTTCTTTTGCGGTACACATGAGAGAAAGACTCTTGGGATGAGTGGGGATGTGCACAATTGCACTCGTGGCCCTTGGGAGTAGGGATGTGTATAATTGCACACCAGTTAAAAACACAGAATTCAGACATTTTGTTACAATCGAAGAAACATCCCACGTAGCATTTTTAAACCGCATGCGAACAAATTTTCAAATTCTTAAGAAACTGCGTTCTTAATTTGTTTTTCTTGAGATTGGAACAAAAAAAATCTGCTAATAAATGTCCTTTAACATTTGCTTTCTTCAAAAGGAAATGAGGGCTAAAATCTGAATCAACCGCAGATTCTAAGGATGAAGATTTAGCACCATCAAGACAAACCTGACCTTGACATACATTTTAACCAACAAAAACAGATTACTGCAATCATCCTAAACACGAATCATAATGTGCCGAAACAAACACGAATTGCCAATCGAACATCCATGAGCTAACAGCTTATCACACTACAGAATAAAAATCACAACCTAAAATTGTGAAGCAGAAAAGACAAATCAAAATATTATGTATCCAAACCGTTAAGACAGGAAAGAAATCACGATTGCCTGGCCCTTTTATGAGCAAAACAGAGGTTTACATCTAAGAAGTGAGATGGAAAATTCTTCTACAGGCGTCCACAATCTACAATTGTAATGTCATTTACAATCAAACGTTTCAAGATCGGGCACCACAATCCGGTAAGTTATAATCGCGAAAAGGAAACTCAAATCTTTTTCATGCTGCCATTAACAAGCTAAAGCTCCCACGTCGCATACCACCTCTTTAGATCAACCATTCTGAAGACCAAAGATGTAACATCATCAGACAGAAGATGCGCCACGGGAGCTTCAATACCAGCAGTTGTTTTTATCCTCCGATTCCAAGTTATATGCCCAAGTCACTAAAATGATGCGAGCTCTGCAAGGTAAAGTTTGTTCTTAGTAACCACAAGAGATTTACCCACTTGCACTCTTCACAAATAATTCATGTAGTCATGGAATCGAGGAGACACCTAGGTAGGATTGGCACTATTGGATACAAATAGAAGCACGAGACAGAACAAGCAAAAATTAGATATTAAGATTTTGCATGACAAACACAACTTGGAACTGGCAGAACTCGACACATTTTAACTCCTTACAACATGAAGCAATAATTCATCATAATAGATACAACCTTCTTTTTGGCACAGTTACAAACTTAACAAATTGTCACAGTTGCCACAATTACAACCGGAGGTTAGAAGATGGAGAACTTAATGCTTCTATAAGAAATATAGCCGAAAAATGAAGACAAGGGTCCATATGTTACTATGAAAAATCTCCCATATAATATAGGAGGCATTATATGCCCACAAGCAAACTATGGCTTTAAGAACAAAAAACTTGAGTAATTTTGGTCCTTTTTAAACTGCACCTCTTGAAGCAATCAGTAAACTGCAATTATTTGGAATCACGAAAGCAATGATTGGCCAATTACTAGCTAATTCAGGACCAATTGGCATGGGAAATCCCAGCATATACAAACCAGAAAATGATGAATTATTGCATTGCCAGCAGAGAGAAAACAGTGGTGATGCTAGGATTTTCTCTCAGTGGGGCAACGGAGAAAAGGAAAATTTGTTTTAAAGCAACAAAAAATACATCCATAGAATTGAAGGTCAATAATCCATCGACCTTTAAAAAATTGAGATATTCGTCCCCAGACTTTCATTTGCCATATTGGTCCATTATCAAGTTTTCATCAAACACAGCTCACAATTCTTGCAACTGACCAAGTTAAGTAAGTCGTAGTTACTAAATATTAAATAAAAAAGTCCAAAAGCAATCAAAGAATTTCCTCAGAATTAAGGCCTATAGTAGCAGATATAAAAACATAAATAAGCATTAGAAAGCCGCAATTAGGCAAAAATCATAGCACAATACTCACTATTGACCACACCAAAAAGCAACATAATTAAAAAATCAATACTGACAATCCAAATAGTTACCCAATCTATTTCTTTGATTGCTTTTGGACTTTTTTATTTGACATTTTGTAACTATGACTGGCTTAGCTTGGTCAGTTGCAAGAATTGTGAGCTGTGTTTGATGAAATCGTGATAATGGAATTAAGGCCTATTGTAACAGATATAAAAACATAAATAAGTGTTAGAAAGCAGCAATTGGGCCAAAATCATAGCACAGTACTTGCTATTGACCACACCGAATCGCAACATAATTACGAAGTCAATACTGACAATCCAAATAGTTACCCAATCTATCTTTGAGATATAGGTCCTAAGCAGAAAAGGCAACATTACTTAAATGGAAATGTCTGGGCAAGACCAAATTGATGGGAATGGGACTTAAAAGACTATCAAGCAAAAATAGCAACATGCACAAGAAGCCTCTATTTTCATTTATATGTTTAAGCAATTACATAGCTGAGCGTGTTTAATTTTTTAACTTTTTTGTCAAAGTTTGGGCTTGTTAAGTTCTATCAGGAATATGTTTAAAGAATTTAGTGGATAAAGCCTAAAAGAATGATATCAAATAGATAAAAACTTCAAATATATCAAGTATTAATAAAACTTTTTCGAAGTCGAGCAAGGTCAATTGCTCCAACTCAACATAAAGAGCCACCGTCATTGCAAATAGAGATGCAGATAAAAGTCAAACAAAATTTACATGAAGGAAAAAAAACATGTGAATGGCGCAGAGTTTCATATGCATAGTTAAATTAGAACGTCCTGCAATTGTAGATCTTTTTTTTTTCTTTTCTTGGGGGGTAATATTACCGAAGTTCTTGATCTTCACAAGATCTTCAAAGGTAGCCAAAAAATTGCAAAAAGACTAAGCAGGTAATTTCCGTAATGACAACCAAGATAAGATTGAAGTTACATCCCAAAAAATGTTAATGCTGAAAAGGATCATACATAAGTATTCATGCCATCTTACAAGGGCCTGACCAGTGAAGTAACTGATGCATATCAAAGAATAGTTAAACTTCTGGTAATATCATATAACCGGTCATTCTCATTGGTGACCAAGGGGGTGAGTGCAAACTGCAAACCCATAGAGACGGTTAATGATAAAAAACAAAGAGCATCACTTACTTTGCAATTTTAGAGGTGCTCCAGCAGCAATCATGGCACCATCGTTCAGAGGAATTTAGCTTTTTTATCGGCAGGTTTAAGAATTTGAAACGAGCACATTAAGCTTTCATCCACACTCATCATTGCACCGGCATTGTCAAATTCACCACAATAATTGGGAGCAGAGAATATGGTCACCAGTTGTCTATCAGCAAAGAATTCATAACCATCTTCAACAACCTGTCAGAAGCAGCATTATTAATGCTGCCGTTTCTGAGGCTAAAAGGCACCAAAAGAAGAAAGCATTAACATGTCATTAACCTGGTGGGCACGACAAACAAGGTCCATATCATGCTTTGTCAAGAATTCAGACACTCTATCTGGGCCAAAGGTATATGAGACACCTCGGTCATTCATTCCCCAGCCTTTGACATCTCTATCAGGATCTGACCAAAGTAAATCGCATAGTAGACCCGAATCTGGAACATCAGTTGGGCGTGGCAAGTTTCTAATTTGATCTAAATGAGTCAAATCAGGGGAAAGGCCACCATGCATGCATAATATCTTGTCATCTATGAGAGCGGCTACTGGAAGACAGTTGAAACAATCAGTAAACGTCCTCCAAAGTTTAACATTGAAGCGGCGTTTACATTCATCATAAAACCCATATATCCGATTAATTGACGCACACTCATGATTTCCTCGTAAAAGGAAGAAATTCTCAGGGTATTTAATTTTGTAGGCAAGCAGAAGGCAGATTGTCTCCAGACTTTGCTTGCCACGATCCACGTAATCTCCCAGAAATAGATAGTTGGCAGTAGGAGGGAAACCTCCATACTCAAAAAGTCTCAAAAGATCAGAATACTGCCCATGAATGTCACCTGCAAAAAGAGAGTATGAGTTGAATGCTCGATCAACCAAAAACACACTAGCGAAAGATGGCCTACAAGATGGCCTGCGAGATAGAGTTATCATGCAGAATAGAAAACAAAACTCCATCCAACAATCATCATTCACTTCAGTGACAGAGAGGCTTGAAAAATTGTGAATGTTTATATTTATATGGAGCAAAATGTTAAAGGACAGATGAACATATAGCTAACCTTGCCAAATTAAAAAGGGAGGTTCCAGTCATTTAAGTTTTTATATGCCCCAACCCCAGTAGACCTCGTATATTGGGAAACGCTAAAGTTACAGAAGGATTAGAGATTTTCTACTCTGACCAAAAAAGTCTCACTCGACAAACATCACGTCGCATTCTAATCCGCCATCAAGGAGAGAGCTCGCAAACCAGACCGCTAATCCAAATCCAAATCAAACGCCATTCAAGTTCCCTCGGCGAGTTCCGAAAGCGGATCTCAAGACCCTAATTATCCCTCAATCCAATCAAAAGGTCCAAACTTTCATAGTCCAGGTCACCAAATACAACGCCTGCGGAAAGAAAAATCTAAACTTCAACCAAAAAATCGCCCAAAAGCACCAAACCAACACCGCATACGAACCAACACACCGCAGAATCCAACATCAAGAGCTTCCCGCTACCGCATCTCGAAGACGCACGGCGAGACAAAGGTCGGATTAGACAAGATAAAAGATCGCAATAAGATTACCGCAGATCTTGATGGGAGCTTCGAGCTCGAGCAGATTGGGCTGCGAGAGGAAGATTTCCCGGGAGGCCACGCAGAGCTGGCGGATCTCGACCTCGGTGAGCTGGACCTGCTTGCACGCCCTGGCGTTCCTGAAATCCAACAACCTCTTTAGGATGTCGTCCAGCGCCGCCGTCTCCAACGCCGCCCCTTGACCTTGCCTCGCCATTCAACTCGTCAATCCCTCGAACCCAGCGGCTTCCCCCACCTCAATCGCGCTCCCTTTCCTCGTCGCTGTCGCTATCGCTCCCCTGTCGCGGCGGAACGCGAGGCGAGGCGACACCCCTTTTCCCGATGGAGGAAGAAGAACCGAAAGAGGGGGGAACGGAACCGCGAATTAGGGTTTGCGCAGCTACCGAAACGACGCCGCGATTGCCGACCGATTAGGGAAGGAACGGAGACGACGATGGAAGAGAAGGGAGAGAGAAAGGAGAACGAGAAGAAGGAAGAAGGAAGGAAGAAAGGAAAAAAAAGGAAGAGGGGAGAGAGAGTAGAGAGAGAGAGAAAGAGAGAGGAGAGAGAATGGAAGGGGGCCTCTGCAACTCCGATGCGGCGGACGCCCCTATACCTATCAAAAGTTGTTTTCGCTGGAGACGATAAATCCGGCCTCCGGTCTGGAGAGTGCCCCCCGACTTTGCGTCTTATTTCCAAACTGCCACTCAATCTCTCTTTCTCTCCGGTGCTGCGTGGATTCTGAATTGAGTGGATAGCCATAATGGTTGCTACTTTTTGTGAATTTGATTATTTTCCTTTTGCTTATCTTGCTTTCAGGTTTTTCATGGGCTGCTTTATATATTTGGGACACTAGACTTGATATCATAAAGAAGGCTACATGCAAAATATCTCACTCCCTACCGACATGTTGAAATTACACTCATCACTCGTTTGGTATCTCAATTAAATTCCGAGAACTAAAAAGATTAGTTGTTCAATGATACTAAGCTTGCTTATTAACTTAATTCTTTTCTTTAATGGCAGGGGTTCTCAAATAGTTGTATGTACTCACACCATTAAGATTCATTGAATCATCAGCTTTGGATCACTTTTCTAACTATTTATAGAAGAAAAAGTTTGTAAAATTAATTAAGCTACAAATCTCGATTCATTATTATGAATGGGCTCAAATTCCCACGCACTATAGTAATCCATAAAATAACACGTCTTGGCTTATCGAAAGATCGATCTTTTTTCCGAGGCGACCAATTTAATCATGAAAATATCGATTCCCAACGAAATCTTGTTTATCACTTATATGATATTTTCTTTTTTGGGAAGAGCCAAATATTGCGCTTAGCTGCTTTAGTTTTTTACCATATCATGAGCATACATAGTACATACAACTCTAGGGTTCTAGATTCTACAGCCATGCTGAAGAGAAAGGCCTGTTGGAGTCAAATCAAATTCACTGGGGCTAAGGTTTCTATTTCTAGCAATCCATGATGACATGAGACATAGCTCACATGCAGAGAGAGAGAGAGATGAGAATCCACTCTTTGGAGATTGTTGCCAATAATAATTCATTTTCTTTTCAAATGGTCGGCCAAGTGGGGTCAGCAGCAGCACTCGGCCACGCCACAATCTGCTCATCTTCATGTCAAGAAAAGAGGACTCCTCTCTCTTTCGGTCCTCATCCCCTCCTTTGGATCAATGGACCAAAAACGCCCAATAGACTAATCATCCATGCCCTTTTCTTTTTTTTTATGATGGAGAACAGCCACCTTTAGTCGGTATGTATTTGTAGAGTGTGATTGGGGTGATGGAATCATCCAAGTAGAGTAATAATCCTAAGGAATTTCTCTCTTTCTGGCCAGGTGCTTGGGTTTGACTTTGGTGCACGACCCGTCCCCATCGTGCCCCAATTTAGCATTATGCGTCGGTCGTGTATATCTACCTCACTATACACCTCACTATACATAAGGCGAATTAGAGAAAAGGAATAAGAATGTGTAAGATCGGATATGTCTATTTCATAGAAAGTTCAAGATTTGAATAATATTTTCCAAAAATTGATTGATCATATTGATTAGAAAAATTAATCAACGGAAAGTGTTCATTATCCACAACAATTTATGCCTAGTTATTTCCATGGACAATAAAAATATTTTCCTTCATTTATAAGTGATTAAAAGGCCATTTTTCAGAAATTATTTTCTAATTTCGAGTTTTCTAGTGAAACAAATGTGCTCAACATTTAATCTTTAAGCATAAGATAGATATATCTCTTTCATTTTTCTAAATTTTATGAAGAAAATTTAAACCAAGATTGTAAGCGAAATATATCATTAATTATATAATTACATGACATTACTAGTAATTTCCAAATTGAATTAATGTCATTGTCTTTATAAAAAAAAAAATTAATATCATCCATGAGTTAAATGATTAAACTAAAATTTCCATCTCAATAGACAACATTCGCCTAAAAAAGTCTTATAAAATACACATAGTGTGTTCAGTTCAGCTTTTGCAATCAATTTTGGGCTTTCAAATGAAATTTGAACCAAAGTTTTATATTTGGCAACACAATCTCAAGGGTTTTGAATGCATAGTTTTAGCTTTCATTCATTTCATGGATAATATGACATTTTTGGAAAAAAAATTAGGAAATTATTTTTCGGGTAAACGACAATATATTTTTGGGCTGCATTTGACAGTCAGGATAAAATTCAAGATAGGATATGATTTATCTTATCCTACTTTTGATACTTACTCAGGATAAGATAAAGTCGGATATAAAGGGATATAAGCAGGATAAAATTATCCCATGGGAAAGATGGGATAAAAGTAAATAGGATTTATAATGTCTATAATAGGAAAGTTAATTTTCTCGAATAGCAAACTTATTAAATTAAAAAAAATTGAAATTATATTTCAATATAAATAATATTTAAATTATAATTTAAGAAATTAAAAATTAAAGTATAAATTTATTTTTAATTAATCTTATTTTAATTTATATATTCAACTTTAATTATATCTTATAATAAAAATTCAATCTATAAAACTAAATATTTACATTTATTATATATTTTAGGTATTTTTATATTTTAGGTATGTTAGTACAATTTACTGTTTGATAAAATTTTATTAAAGAATGATGAAAGGGGAAAAAAGAAATAATAAAGAAAATAATATAAAAAAGAGGAAATATAAATAAATTAAGGAATAGTTTTAGGTGAGATTTTCACTACTCCGTTTATGAACATTTAGGTTCATTTATAATTATATGACATTTATATAAAAAAATATATATAATATGATGTAAATATATCCGATTCACCAAACAATATTGAGAATATAAAAAAATCACAAGATTTCATATCCGGTCATATCTCG
Source organism: Eucalyptus cladocalyx (assembly GCA_017140615.1). Lineage (NCBI taxonomy): Eukaryota > Viridiplantae > Streptophyta > Magnoliopsida > Myrtales > Myrtaceae > Eucalyptus > Eucalyptus cladocalyx. Next base: position 35,237,357 of record CM029517.1, on the reverse strand, counting down.
ATTAAAAATCCGAACGACCAAACGTAATAGCGCGATGTTTGGTTGTAACTTGAAAATGAATTAAAAAATATTTTCTATAGTTTGATATAAAAAAATTTGAAAAAATTACCAACAAATTTGATTATTTTTTTCTTTTACTTTGTTTTTTTCTCCTCCTCTAGTCACTAGCCATAGGTAAGGGATAAGCTCAGCTCACCCTAAGCTGGCAAGGATTGACCTTGTGACATCACAGTGAGCTCAAGTCTCGCCAACTTTGGGTGAGCCCTTCCCTCGCCTAAGGCTAGTTGTTGGCCGTCGAGGTGATCAACGACTAGCTAAGAAAGAAGGAAAAAAAAAGATAAAAAAATACAATAATAAGAAATTCACTTTTTAAAAATATTTTTGTAGGAACGAATGTTTTCAAGAGCCAAAGCGCCGAGAACCCATGTGCGGTCTTTGTGAACCTGGGCCTAAGTGCCGCGATCAAAGTATGAGCATCAGGACTTGAGCACGACCCTTATGGATACAGAAAATACTTTTAAGCAATGTAAAACGTTATTTTTGGCAAAATATTTTTTAAATCTTAAATTTCCGGCGAAACAAACCAGCTCCTCCTGACTAGGAATCTTTTCTGCACGGCTGTACGCCGGATCATAACATGGAATCTACGAAGCATTCCTGGTCTTTCCATTATAATGTCGCCATCGCGTTTGTTCATTATTTATACCGACCCGTTCCGACGTGATCTTGGATCACGATGAATTCTCATCCAAAACCCTAACGGGTCAATTCTCGCTGCCGCCTTCGTCTGGTCTCGTATCAGGTAAAATTCCTCGTCAACCTTTGTCACCGTCTGGCTGAATCTGTTGTCCTTTCGTTTTCCTTCTGCTCTCGATTGTTTTGTAAGGTGTTATTCAGGGCTCTTGATTGTCGTTTGATCTTCTTGCACCCTTCTTTCTTTTTTGTTTTCATCCCCAATTTTGCATTTTATCTGCATTTAGAGGCTCGTCTGGATCCGGTCAGAGATGGCCATTGCTGAGATCATCGTGTCCAGTGAAATTAGGTCTAATGGTTCATTGGGATTCTTTTTTTTTTTTTGGGTCGGTTGGTTCATTGGGATTCAAGTGGGGCTTTCTTTTAGTTGAGTGGAGGTTGAGTCATCGACAATCAGAGACAGGAAGATCCCAACTTTAGTGATACGACCGCGTGTTTTTTAGCATCAATTTGTTGCTAAGTGCATCAAGCACAAGCAGATGGTGGTAGAGGACTTTAGGTATGACTCAGAGATTTATCTACCACCTGTTGGGGTATCTCCCTCTTTGAGACAAACTATCTATGTTGAGGGTGTCGAAACTTTTTGCATTTGTTGGGTTGTGATATATGTTTACATGGGAAGATCGAGATGAAATTTTAGCGAAGATGGTTGATGGAGTCTGGAGAAACATGTGAGGGGGATAAACCAGACATCGATCTGTTTTGCGAGGCTGTTAGTGACTTTACTTGGGATATTGCGGTGGAGAAAAAATTCATAACTCCGGTGTGGAAGAGCAATCCATGGTATAGTGTGGAATATGAAAATGGTATCTCTTAGATTTTTTGTAATTTAGCTGGTAATGGCCTTTGCTGGCGTCATACTTAGGGAGGTATCTGATTGAATTGGAGCTTTTGCTGTACTGTCACAAATTCTTTCCGCTTCGATCGCATTTCCCTGTTCTCTCGACTTATGTGTTCAGTGAATAACTGGTCATAAGATGGGCGCTCTTGTGTTTGTCCTCTTTCCAGGTACATAGTTTTATGAGTAAATGATCTATGGGATTAAAAGGGTGCCAAAATTAATAGCAACTTATACAGTGAATTGCAGTTGATTGTCTTCAATTGCATCCAGTCATTGTCACCTTCTTGTATGAAGTTCTTTAAAATCTTCCCTGTGCTTCAAGTAATGAAGGTTTGATTAACAAAAGCAGATGGAGGACCCGGCAGATTCTGTCAAGGGAAAAGCTAACGAAGTGGAAATTGAGATATCATCTGTTTCTGGAGCTATTCATGACCATCCAACTCCTCCGCGACCTTGTGATCTTGTCTGTGCTTTTTCCAATCTAGAAAATGATGAAGAAGCATCTAATCGCCGATCAAAGTCATTGACAAAACTTTGTGGACTAATGATTGTATACATGATAGTTATGTTCGTCGAGGTCGTTGGTGGCATCAAAGCCAACAGTCTTGCAGTTCTCGCCGATGCAGGTCACCTGCTCACTGATATCGTCGGGTTATCAGTCTCTCTTTTTGCAGTGTGGGCATCTAGTTGGAAGGCAACATCACAGTATTCTTTTGCATATAACCGCCTAGAAGTTTTGGGTGCACTTCTTTCAGTGCAACTTATCTGGCTGGTTTCTGGTCTCCTACTATACGAAGCAGTTGACAGAATTCGTCACAAATCTGAGATGGTGAATGGAAAGCTCATGTTCTATATTGCAGCATTTGGATTTATAGTAAACTTTATCATGGTCACATGGCTTGGACATGATCATTCGCATCATGGATGTGATCATGCTGATCATCATCACCATCATGATGATGAGGGCGAGGAAGAGGAATTGCGTGCATTAGCTGCTAAAGAGGACCACGAAACAAATCTTTCGGTCTCCACTCCCTCAGCAAAGGCCAAGATTCTGAATATAAACCTTCAGGGGGCCTACTTGCATGTCATGGCTGACCTCATTCAATCGATCGGGGTGATGATTGCAGGAGCCATCATATGGGTGGCACCACAATGGAAAGTGGTGGATTTGATGTCCACTCTAATTTTCTCTGTTCTTGTTCTCACCACTACTTTGTCCTTGCTTAAGAATGTATTTTGTGTTTTAATGGAGGGAACACCCAGGGGAATTGATGTTGAGAGTCTCGAGGATGGTTTGAAGCGCATAGAAGGAGTTCACGACGTTCATGACCTACACGTATGGGCGATAACACCAGACAAGATTGCCTTGTCTTGCCATGTTGTGGCCGAGTCCGGGGTTAGCTCTGGCAAGATAGTTCACAGCATCAGGGTGTATTGTGAAAGAACTTACAGTATTCATCATGTCACTGTACAGGTGGAATAGTTTTGCCACATCTCTCTCCCCTAAATGTCATGCGATCTTCTGCGAACTCCAGCAAACTGGACTTATATGGAGACTTTTACTCTGATCATTCACCTGGTTCGTTATGATTGTAAAGTAACGACCTCAAACCCAAAAAAGAAAGCATATGGCTAGTCAGTTTCATTACTCAACAGTAATAACCCACCTTCTTGCTTTTATTCCGAGAGAGGGAGTTGAACGTAATTATTGTCCACAGAAGTATCAGCACCAACAAGTTGTGAAACACTTGCCAACCACAATGATATGGCGATAATGTTAAATGCAACTAAGTAGAAAATGGCGAAAAAGTGGAAGCTCTTTTTATTGTACAGATCAAAAACCGTGGAAGAAAGTCAGCGAGGCCGAAAGGGGCGCACTAGTTTGTGTAACCGATAGCCACGTCTCAACAACTTTATTCCGAGAAAGGGAGTTGAACGTAATTAACCAGCCCTGAGTTCATTTAGCAATCAGAAGAGAGAAAGTTAGGTTTGTTTGGGAACGTCTCGAAAAAGTTAAAAGTAGTTAGAAAAGCTATGCAAATCTTAAAAGACACAAGTAAATATTTAGCATGGGGATCATGTATTATTAAAAGTTTCTCCCACGAAGGGTATAATGCGATTTGACGCATGTGGGAATTTGAGTCCAAGATATGTGGGATCATTTTTTATTTCAAAGAAGATTGGTGAAGTTACTTATCAACTAACTTTGCCACTGGTGCTATCGGGTGTTCATAATGTGTTTCATATCTCTTTGTTGCGGAAATATGTGTCAAATCCTGAACATGTAATAGACTTTACTCCATTGAGATTACAGGAGAACTTGACGTATGAGGAGCAACCTATTCACATCATCGGTAAAGAGGATAGGGTGTTGTAGTGACAAACTATAAGGAGATACAATAACAAAACCACACCAAGAGAGATGCCACTTAGGAACTTGAGGAGGAGTCAAGACATAAATATTCTCATTTGTTTGAAAGTTGAGGTAAATTCAAGTTTTGATGATGAAATTTCTTGTACGGAGGGTATGATGTAATATTTGACTTTTCAAAGGAATTTTTTAAAAAATAAATAAATAAAAAGGGTTGAAAAGTCAAGATAAAGTTAAAAAAGCGGCTTAGCTCTTTTAAGAGAGCCCGAAGCAATTTGGGAGAGGGAGATAGAAAGGAGAAAGAAGAAGAAGAAGGAAAAAGAGAAATGGGGTTTGGCATGTGCACGCCGCAAATGCCTCCCTAAGCCAACTTGACTACATAACCCAACACTCGGATTGCGAGATCACTAGTTCGAGTAATGTGTGTCATTTGGTTTTGGGGCATTCCAAGTGAGTAATGTGTGTCATTTTAGTACTGATGTCTTCTTTGGTTTTGTGAAACTCATATACTAAAGTAAGAGTAACTCAACATAGACTTATATATGGAAGTGAGAACCTATTTGTTGTGTGAAACTAGATAGAGTGTCCAGTACTTTTTAGTTATGGGATAATTTGATAAACCTAGTTATGGATGCTATTTTGGTACTAATAACCATTGAAAGATGATATGTGTTGTGTTGAGAAAAACCAATTGTGATGTGAATGGGTAAATGATTAAGTGTCATGTGATAACGAAAACTAGAGTATTGTAGTCAAGGGCTAAATGCTACATGGCGAGTTGAGTTATTTGGGAGCCATCTTTAGGGCCTTGTACTATTGACATACATAGTAAAAGGCTAAGTGCTATATGATAACATAATTTCATAAAAGCCACTTCTAAGACTTTGTATTATTGCTTTATGTAGGGCAAAGACTAAGTGCTATACAGTAACATAAATTCATGGGAGTTACCTCTAGGACCTTTAGTTAGGTATTGAGCATGAAATGAATTGTTAATATGAGATATGACGAGTTCAATTATTAAGCCAAACTAATAATGCATGTTTTGATATTAGGGTTAATACCCTGAAAAACCCCAAACTGGTACACTTGTAACAAATTTACCAAAAACTATTTTTTTGACCATAAAAAACCCCAAACTGGTACATATGTGACAAATTTACCTCGACTGACCATAAAAAAAACCCTAAATTGGTACATTTATGACAAATTTACCCCAAACTAATTTATTCGACCGCAAAAAACCCCAAACTAATAAATTTGCTAAATTGGATTAAACCACAAAAAAAATCATAAAAATTGTAAAATCTGACAAATGGATCGTAAATCCCAAATTGGTATACTAGTCAATTATCACGTGTTATTTAACTTAATAATTTGATAATAAAATTTAACGAAAACTACCAGATGGTAAAATTGTCACAAATGTACCGGTTTTGAGTAAATTTGTCAAAAGTATATCAGTTTAGGGTTTTTTGTGGTCAAAAAAATAGTTTGGGATAAATTTGTTACAAGTGTACCAGTTTGGGATTTTTTAAGGTATTAACCCTTGATATTAAGGATGAATGGGAAATTTTACTATTTGATGTAGCCAGATTGAAGTAAAATACAATGCATTTTATTCATGCAGGTTATTATATTTTGGTTTGGCATTAATGAGTCATGTCTTTAAGTTTTAAATGTGTAATGTGAAGGTTTGATATGCTTTTATGATATATAATACTCACTAAGCTGTGGTTGCTCATTCCACTCATGTTTCATGTTTCAAGTCCCAAGGTTAGCAGCAAGTAGAACGAGAGCATTACTGGAAAACTTTTGAGAGTTATGTTTTGAGGTATGGTTTAAGGAGTTGTTTATATAATTATTATAAATTATTGGGTTGGCTCAGTTTTGATTGTACATATTCTTTTTGGTGGACTATAGAAACTTTGATATTGTGACTAATTTGTTAGTTTATCTAATATGTATATATGTTGGATATATACATTTCATATCAAGTAGTTGGTTATATTTGAGGCTGTGTCCTTCGTGTGGAAGGACGGACGAAGAACGACCATGTCATCCCATTTTCTTGTAGTTTCAAGGTGTGACATCAACGACATTAATTGCGGTCCCTTGAGCAGGAAGCGTAGTAGCAGCAGCTTCCTGAGCTGCCAATGCCTTTTTGCTTATGATGTGGTAGATCTCTGTCAAAAGTGTTTGAAACGCTTTCTCAATGTTTATTGCGTCCAATGCTAAAGTCTCAAGAAATGAAAGACCCTCCTTCTCAGCCAAGGCTTGACCATCATCCCCCAGGACATAACTTAAAATGGTTTTGTTGGGAACATATGGCTTCGAATTAGGTAGAACAATGAAATCGAATCTTTAGAATAATCAAGTTGGACTTTGAGGCGTGATATCACTTTCTTTAAGGATTTATTTGCTCCACAATATTGCTAATGGTTACCGAAAAATTTCCTTTAAGATACAATAAAATCTTAAATGAAAATACTAGATAGCAATTCTAATATTTCTTTAGGGTCTCTCTAGGAAACAATTAAAAGGATGGTTGTAGTTTTTAGAAAGAAAGCTCGAAAAGATGAAAATGATCACACACTTGTTCTTCTGAAAACTGACATGTATATATATAAAAAATTCTTAAAACACAGGCAACTTTTTGTGAAAGGTTGCAAAGCGAACAAATGTATCATTTTGAAAATTGCCTAGATGAATAAAGGCGTTCATTCGGAAGAAGTTGAAAAAACGAACAATTGCAACCTTTCAAGAAAAATTGCAAACTGAACGAGTATATTTTTCAAAGGTTGTCTTGAAAAGACACAAACAAAAATTAAAATTAATAATAATAATAATAATAATAATAATAATAATAATAATAATAATATATATTATTATTATTATTATTATTATTATTATTATTATTATTATTATTATTATTATTATTATCTTTTTAATAAATAAAATATCGATTTTTTTTTTTATTTCCAAAAATTCTCAATAAACAAAAACAACCTTTGAATTGATTAAAGTTAATAAGATAATCGTACGAAAGAAAAAATAAAATAACAAAGGGGTTAGTGCTACTTAAACCGGGCACGCAAGCGTGCTAAGTGCTCCAAAATCGCACAATCACACGTGGGTATGGTGGGTCTAACCCACACCTAATCATTCTTTTAAGTACACAAAAGAAACCCCACACTTATTAATGGGTCCACTTCCTCCCACTTTTCCTATGTGGGACAAGGAAAAATGTACTTAATTTATTTTTACAAATAAACTTCCAACAATCCATCACTTTGTTTGTAAATCAAATATTTCAAAATTAAAGTTTTAAAACCGTATAACCAAAATTTCAATAAGATTAATATACATACAAAAAGGTATCTTTCGAGTTAAACCTTTACTTAGTGCAAGTATATCAAAACTCTATCAAAGTGACAAGTAATCGGCTTTAAACTTGTACTTTTATGTAATAGAACCGAACATACCGCACATACACTAACCTCTTGTTTCAGCGAGAAGTTATATATTACTCCGTATTATTATGGCCTTATGTTTGATCCTGTTTCTTGAGCTCTCTAGAAAGCAACCCTCACTTTCGTAAGAAGTGGCACCACTTCTAAGCTCATATAGGTGAAGTATCTACTATGTGTTTCTGTTACTATTAACACATTATAAGTTTGTACTATATTTCATTAAGAATTTAATCTAACCTACAAAACGTAACAGACATTACTGACTTCTCATATCATGACTACATCAATATGAAACAATCACATTCAATAACCCGTTCTTACCCATTAAACCTTGTAACTAGTGATGTTCTAGAAAAATGTCAGGTTACCATTATTGGTGATTTCAATTAAAGGGTTTCGGCCCCATTTTTTGTGAGGTCATTATTACCATGTGTCTTGGTAAAGTCTTCGTCAAATGATCGGTAAAATTATTACTTGACCTCACATAGACAATTGTTATGGTACCATTTTTAATCAATTGTCTCACATATTCATGTCTAAAACTAATATGTCTAGACTTACCATTATGGGTGCTATTATAAGCTCTTGCCAAAGTAGCCCGACTATCACAGTGGATAGAAATAGGAGCATAAGATTAGGCCATAATTTGATATCCAACAACAAATTCATAATCCATTCAGCCTATTTTCCAGTTGTCACTAAAACAATAAATTCATATTTCATTGTTGAGTGAGTTATACATGTCTATTTCTTACTTGCCTAAGATACAACATTTTCAACTAGTGTGAAAATCTATTCAGAAATAGAACTCCCATCTCCCACATTTGTAATAGGGGTGTACAACGGAAATCGCCCGAACCGGGACCGGACCGGACCAGCCGGTTTTGGGCGGTTCCCACGGTCAACGGTCCGGTTCCCGGTTCCAAGGTGGGAACCGGACCAACCAAACCGACCGGACCGAACTATATACATATAATATATAAACACATATAATATATGAATATTATATATGAAACTTGTTGCAATCAGAATTGCAAGTAACAGCCTCTTATGTGGCCAAGAGACCACCAAAGCTCTTAGAAAACTTATTTGTTAGTTTTATCTTCTACTCAATGAGAGATAAGGCTCTAGGAGTTCTTCATGCTCACTCTCTCTCTTGCTCCCCTCACTTGCAAACGACAAGGCACTTCAAGCCTCAAAGAGTCCAACATCGACTAAACATTCAAAGTATAGAAAAGAGATTGTCTATAAAACCTAAGCCAAGCACAAATTTTGCTCAAATTGTTCATGGCTTTTATGCTTAAAATTAAGAGTGAAACACATAAATTATGATTAATATTCACGCAAGTGAAGTTTGAATATTTTGCACGTGAAAACATATGTGAGTAGTTTTATTAGATCGCCTGGAAACCGAATTGGATTGATCGGTCTGGAGCATGGTCGTTCTTTAATGAATAGTCATTATTTAGTGAAAAAAGAAAGTGTCGATCCTATTGGACCAAACCGGACCGGACCGGAACCGATGGTCCGGTCCACGGTTCCCAATATTGAGAATCGGTTTTCCCGGTCTGGTTCCCGGTTCCACCTTGGAACCGGATTGAACCGGGAACCGATCACCCCTAATTTGTAATCCAACTAGCATCGATGTATCTTTCTAATACAGTCGGATAATTATTATAGAACAATTATAAATTTTTAGTTCTCTTAAGATAACAAAAAATTCTGGTAATAGCTCTCCAATGTTCTGTACTTGGATTATTAGTATACATACTCAACTTGCATACTGAATAAGCAATATCAGGTCTAGTACAATGCATCGCATACATTAAAGACCCTATAGCACTCACATATTCTAGTTATGCCACCGCTCTACCAGTATTATAATTTAATTTAATACTGTAATCAAATGGAGTACTTATTTCCTTGAAACCAAGATGTTGAAATTTATTTAATAATTTTTCAACATAATTACATTGGCTTAAAGAATAACCCCCACTATGCTTCTTAACTTTAATACCTAAGATAGTATCTACTTTACCCAAATCCTTCATTTTAAATATGGAAGTTAGATACTTCTTAGTCTCAATAATTCTAGTCATATTCGTTCCAAAGATAAGCATATCATCAACATACAAGCACACTAAGACACTATAGTCTTTAGCGAATTTAGAATATATACACTTATCGGCACTACTGTGGATGAAACTATTTGATAATATGACCGAATTAAATTGTTCATGCCATTGCTTAGGAGCTTGCTTAAGCCCATAAAGAGACGTAATCAATTTACATATTTTCCTTTCATTTCCAGGAAGAATGAAACTCTCCAGTTCTTCCATGTAAATCTCCATTCCAACCTTTTCAAAACGCCATCTCCAAACTCTCTCTTTGAAAGAGGAGCAAATTTGGCCATGGAAACCAGAAATCTAGATGATCTTAAGACACTTGATTTCTTTGGTATCTTCTGTGAATCCTTCCAAATCGTCCTATCTATCGAAAACTCTTCGCCACTGAGCTCTTACCCACATGCTCTCTTCTCTCCTTCCTTTTCACGGCTCAAACTCCAATCTTCCTGCTTCTGTACTCTAAATCAGGCCTACTAAACTACTTCAATCGCAGTGGCGGAAACTCCGATCTTGCTTATTGGGTCTTCCTGATAGCTTTCTACTTGATCTCAATGGTGTTATTGCTCTTCCTGATATCAGCGATCATGTTCATGGTCGCATGGATTTATACTCATCCCCAAGGAGATTGGCTTCAAGAAAGTCGCACGTGTGGTCCCGAATCTTTGGAAGAAATTAATAGTCACATTTATATAGGCTAACGCCATGCTTTTTGCTTACCATGTTATCACGTGGTCGGCTTTGAATCTGCAGGTCATCATCGAGAATATGTTTCTTTGGGCTGTTCTATCGACTGCATACACTGTAGGGTTCGTGTACATAATCATGGTTTGGAACATGGCTAATCTTGTTTCTGTGCTAGAAGATGTTTATGGAATTAAAGCCACACGGAAGAGTAATGCTTTGGTTAAGCATAACATTGGGACCGTGGTATTCATCTTCTTTGTGTTTGCTTAGTTCGATTTGGTTCTGCAGCTACTGATTCTATTCTTCATTGTGTTCGATGTTGTTTTGAGAGAAAGAGTGCTTCGAATAGGAATTGGAGTGGCGTGCTTCTTGTTGATGTCAATGGTGATTCTCTTTGAATACATCCGTCTACAAGTCTAATGTCGGCCCCCATGAGAATGTCGACAAGTCTTTCTTGGCTGAGCACCTCTTGCCGTGTCTCGGAGACTATTCGCCTTTGAAGATCCATGGTGATGTTGAGATTATTTAAACCTTGTATTTAATGATACTTCACAGGAAAATTGAAAGTGTGCTGGTCCAATTACGTGCATTATTCATTGGTGATATGAATTGAATGCAACATGTTTATAATGTACAAGCCTTGAGCAATTGATTGACTTCTATCATGCCCTAAAAACATAGGCATCCGTTGGATTGGTCTATATAACTGCGCATGATAAAATTTCTGAAACAGAAATTGATTTCTGGCTAGAAATCAATTTCTTAATTTCTATTAAGCACAAGTTTTCGAGTTGTTAAAACCCGTTTGATAACAACTCAAAATTTCTATTTCTAAAATAGAAATCTGTTTGATAATAGAACAAAATTTCTATTTCTAGGAATAGAAATTGATTAAATAACAACATAGGAAATCATCAAATACAAAATAATAGTCGAAATAATACTAATACATTACAAAAGTTGAAAATACAATTCCATGGAATTTCCGGCATATTATTATCCTTTGCCATTTTATTAATAATTGTTTTGTTAAGCGTATTTATTTGGTTTCCCTCCTCGATCAATGTATCGTTTGCAAGCTCATCCTGCGTAGGTTCAGACAAGTACTGCGGAAGCATGAATATGGGTGCCATCAATGGCGCCTATACAGCCTTGTCATTTTATCAAAAACTAGTATTATACAAAATTATCAACAAAATAAAATTAATGGTGTAAAGGAATATATGGGAATTATACCTTAAAGTAACATTTATGGTTAGGAACCAATCGGGGGAAAGTCGGTTTATTTTGATTCTCGAATTGAATCAGTCTAGTTGCCCATCCATAATTTCTTTATTGTTACTCAATGAACCTTTAATGGCCCTTGCATAGCAAAGAGAGAGATTCTCTTGAATCTCTTGCCTTCGAATTAAAATTCAAGATTGTGTAACAATCTAATTATTTTGATTTTGCAAGAATTTTGAATCCGTAAAAAAAATAAGGTTAAATTTCTAGGCATATTTTTTATTCATTTATTACGTAAGAACTTTTTCTTCAACTGGCCATGTGCGTGCATTTTCTAGGAGGAAAGAGCCTCATTGTTTTTAAGTAAGCATTTAAGAACTTTGGTCATTTTTGAAAATTGGGGACCAATTTGATTGCCTTTCATCCTAAAGAGGAAGTTATCAAAAAAAATTGAAATAAGAAAAAGAAAATTAGCAATAATTTGTGAAGTTGTGGTTATGAGTGAATTAAGTTAGCAAGAAAGCGCAAGGTTCTTTTATATGGTTTGATTTCAGTTTCGATTTTTATTTCAAAACTCGGAAGTTAAAAATTTCATTTTTCTCGATTTATTCAATTTTCTATTTTCGAAATAGAAATCTTTTTAAAATAAATCAAATCAATGCGTTACCAAACGAATTTCTATTCCAAACCCGCTCGTGAAGCAGAAAACGAAGAAATCGGTAAACATAAATTATATCTTTCACGAACCAATGGCTTCATTTATTGCAATTGTAACTACCAACTGATGTTGGTATGTATAATTAACTAATTTCTCAATTATCAAGGTCATTTTAAGGGGAAATGAGTGGAGTTTCTGAGAGAATTCATAATTTACTTATATTGCTCGTTGTACACTATAAATATTTATAAATCTTTGGCAAGTCTTCCGAAATAGTTTCGATCTAGATAAGCATTTGTTTCTCGAGAAACAAACGACAGAGAGGTTGACTTGGCTGCATGCACTAAGTCAATTGAAGAAGACTTCGTCGCTCTCACTACTTGGGAACCTTGGCCCGCAGGGTTTGTCGTGTCTCTTTTTAAATGGAAAGCCAACTTTGTCTTTCCCCCCAAATCGCACGCTCGAAGACGACGCAGATACATTCCAACTTTGAGAGGAAGCTAATAATTGATATCACGATGTATATAGTTTCAAACGTAGCACAATTACAATGCCATCCGCATGATAATTACGTAATGCTAAACTATAATTGGTTTGTTTTACATGCATTAATTCATGAACACAGCACTCTCATGTATATATAATTGGTTTGTTTTAGCGAAGATGGTTGATGGAGTCTGGCGAAACATGTGATGGGGATAAACCAGACATTGTTCTGTTGTCCGAGGCTGCTAGCGACTTTACTTGGGATATTGCGGCGGAGAAAAGATTCATAACTCTGGTGTGAAAGAGCAATCCATGGCATGGTGTGGAAGATGAAAACGAATGGTATCTCTTAGATTTTGTGTAATTTAACTGGCAATAGCCTTTGCTAGTGTCATGTGTACGGAGGTATCCGATTGAATTGAAGCTTTTGCTGTAGTGTCACAAAGTCTGTCCACAAATCTGGAAACTTGCATATTTCTGCTATGCTGTCGTGCTGTGGATCCTAAATTCCCATCAATTTCAGAATCGATCCAGATAGATTTTTGCCGATCCTTCCCGAGGATGGTGTTCGCAGGCCCTTCCTCTCCAGCCAGCACTGATTCAGACACCAAGAGTGTCGGGAAGGTGAGTACTTCGCTTTTGTGAGCACGAGCTGATCGAGCTGCATCTTTTTTCATTAAAAACTCGATGGAATTAATGATATTTCTATCGGATTGCAGACAGGTTCTTGCCCATTGTTGCCGAGAATGGTGTTCGCAGGGCCTTCCTCTCCAGCCAGCACCAATTCAGACACCAAAAGTGGAGGGATGGTGAGTAGTTCGTTTTTGTTCGCAGGGCCTTCCTCTCCAGCCAGCACCGATTCAGACACCACGACTGGAGGGATGGTGAGTAGTTCGTTTTTGTGAGCATGAGCTGACCAAGCTGATTCTGTAGTCCTTTCGTTTTCCTTCTGTTTATGATTGTCTGTAAGGTGTTATTCAGGGCTCTTGATTGTTGTTTGATCTTGCATCCTTCTTTCCTTTTGTTTCCTCCCCAATTTTGCATTCTCTGTATTCAGGGGCTCGTTTTGATCGGGTCAAAGATGGCCACTGCTGAGATCATCGTGTCCAGTGAAATTAGGTCTAATGGTTCATTGGGATTCAAGCGGGGCTTTGTTTGAGGGTCGAGTGGAGGTTGAGTCGTTGACAATCAGACACTAGATCCCAACTTTAGCGACACGACTGCGTGTTTTTAGTATTAATTGGTTGCTAAGTGCATCAAAAACAAACAAATGGTGGAAGAGGACTTTTAGGCACGACTCAGATTTGTCTACCACCTGTCGGTGCATCTCTCTCTTTGAGACAGATTATCTATGTTAACGGTGTTCAACTTTGTGCATTTATTGGATTGTGATATCTGTGACATGGGAAGATTGAGTGGAAATTTTAGCAAAGATGACTGATGGAGGCTGGAGAAACATGTGAGGGGGATAAACCAGACATCGTTCTATTGTGCGAGGCTGCTAGAGAGTTTATTTGGGATATTGCAGTGGAGAAAAAATTCATAACCCTGGTGTGGAAGAGCAATCCATGGCTTAATATGGAATATGAAAACGGTATCTCTTAGATTTTGTGTATTTTAACCGGTAATGGCCTTTGCTGGCGTCATGTTTATGGAGGTATCTGATTGAATTGGAGCCTTTGCTGTACTGTCACAAATTCTTTCCACTTTGATCGCATTTCCCTGTTCTCGGCTTATGTGTTCAGTGAATAACTGGTCATAAGATGGGCGTGCTTGTGTTTGTCCTCTTTCCAAGTACATGGTTTTATGAGTAAATGATCTATGGGATAAAAATGAGGACCAAAATTTATAGCAACTTATACAGTGAATTGCAGTTGATTGTCTTCAATTGCATCCGGCCATAGTACCCTCATAGTACCCTTCTTGTATAAAGTTCTTTAAAATCTTCCCAGTGCTTCAACTAATGAAGGTTTGATTTACAAAAGCAGATGGAGGACCCGGCAGATTCTATCAAGGGAAAAGCTAACGAAGTGGAAATTGAGATTCCATCTGTTTCTGGAGCAATTCATGACCATCCAACTCCTCCACGACCTTGTGATCTTGTCTGTGCCTTTTCCAAGCTAGAAAATGATGAAGCAGCATCTAATTGCCGATTAAAGTCATTAACAAAACTTTGTGGATTAATGATTCTATATATGACAGTTATGTTCGTCGAGGTCGTTGGTGGCATCCAAGCCAACAGTCTTGCAGTTCTCGCCGATGCAGGTCACCTCCTCACTCATATCTTCGGGTTATCATTCTCTCTTTTTGCAGTGTGGGCGTCAAGTTGGAAGGCAACATCGCAGTACTCTTTTGCATTTAACCGCCTAGAAGTTTTGGGTGCACTTCTTTCGGTGCAACTTATCTGGCTCTTGTCTGGTCTCCTACTATACAAAGCAGCTGACAGACTTCTTCACTAATCTGAGATGGTGCATGGAGGGCTTATGTTCTATACTGCAGCATTTGGATTTATAGTGAACTTTATCATGGTCATGGGGCTTGGACATGATTATTCGCATCATGAATGTGATGATGCTGATCATCATCATCATCATCATCATCATTAACATCATCATCATCAACATGATGGTGAGGGCGAGGAAGAGGAATTGTGCGCATTAGCTGCTAACGAGGACCACGAAACAAATCTTCCAGTCTCCACTTCAGGGGGCCTACTTGCATGTCATGGGTGACCTCATTCAATCGGTGCAGGTGATGATTGCAGGAGCCATTACATGGGTGGCACCAGAATTGACAGTGGTAGATTTGATGTCCACTCTCATTTTTTCTGTTCTTGCTCTTGGCACTACTCTGTCCCTGCTTAAGAATGTAATTTGTGTTTTAATGGAGGGAACACCCAGGGGAATTGATGTTGAGGGTGTCGAGGATTGTTTGAAGCGCATAGAAGGAGTTCATGACGTTCATGAACTACACTTATGGGCGATAACATCAAACAAGATTGCCTTGTCTTGCTATGTTGTAGCCGAATCTGGGGTTATCTCACGAGATAGTTCAGAGCATCAGGGTGTACTGTGAAAGAATTTACAGTATTCATCATGTCACTGTACAGGTGGAATAGTTTTGCCACATCTCTCCCCTAAATGTCATACAATCTAGGGGTGTGCAACCGAACTAGATTTACCCAGGAACTGACCCAGATCACCTGGAAAATAGGTCGGGGAATAGGTTCCTGTTTGAACCGGTCCCATTTTTTGGGAACTGGTTGAAACCGGTTTGGTTCACGATTCCTAGTAAAGGCCTAGCTGGGAATCGGACATATAACAGCATGGAGAGTTTTGCTTTGATCATCATAGAGTAATGACCTCAAACCGAAAAAAGAAAGACACGTATACGAACGCATCTTCAATAAATCACCTGCCTATGGCTAGTCAGTTCCATTACTCAACAGTAATAACCCAACTTCTTGCTTTTATTTCAAGAAAGGGAGTTGAACGTAATTATTGTCCATAGAAGTATCGGCACCAATAAGTTGTGGAGCACTTGCCAACCACAATGATATGGCGATGCTGTTAAATTCAATTAAATAGAGAATGTCAAGAAAGTGGAAGCTCTTTTTACTGTACGGATTAAAAACCGTGGAAGAAAGTCAGCGAGGCCGAAAGGGACGCACTAGTTTGTATAACCGATAACCACTTCTGAACAACTCTATGTCGGGCCACCCATTGGACAGAGTCTCCACCTGACCAAATTGCTGCGTTCTACTCTTACTGAAAATGACAAAAAGAATAAACAAAGTATCGCCTCTTCAAAAGCTAAAAATACCGTTCATCAGGTCTCGTCACACCTCAACAAAGTAAAAAGAAAAATAAAACGGGGGAGGAGAAAAGAACACCACAAATATTCTACAAATGTCTCGTTGACCCAAAAGAAAATGGGCTCATATCTAAGCTGCTGGGGTTAATTACCACTCAAATTTTGTCTCCTGAATCACAGTGTTGCCTTAAGTAGAACAACAGCCTCTCTTGTTGGCATTCCCTGAGGCATCAGCGACATTAATTGTGGTCCCTTGACCAGGAAGCGTAGTAGCGGCAGCTTCCTGAGCTGCCAATGCCTTTTTGCTTATGATGTGGTAGATCTCTGTCAAAATTGTCTGAAATGCCTTCTCAATGTTTGTTGCGTCCAATGCTGAAGTCTCAAGAAATGAAAGACCCTCCTTCTCAGCCAAGGCTTGACCATCGTCCCCCTGGATAGCTCTTAGGTGGTTCAAATCAGACTTGTTCCCAGCCATCATAATAACTATGTTAGAATCTGCATGGTCCCTCAGCTCCCGAAGCCACCTCTGGACATTGTCAAAGGTTTGCCTCTTTGTTATGTCATAAACTAGCAAAGCGCCCACTGCTCCCCTGTAGTATGCACTGGTAATGGCTCGATATCGCTCTTGACCAGCAGTGTCCCATATTTGTGCCTTGACGGTCTTTCCCTCAACCTGAATTTAAAGGCATACTTCATCTGTCACACTAAAATCAGATAGAAAATCCAAGGCTCATACATCACACTTTACAAACCCATATCAACATCGATTATTTGTAGGGCCATCAAGTACTTAACTAAACATCAACTGATCGTTTTTTCACACGGTGTCTGATCACCAGGCATGGTGCCTAACACAGAGTACCCAGTCATCAACTAACCCTGCTTTCTCATCCAAAACTTACAATGTCTACCCCACTTGAGACCTTGCTCAGCAGCGTAAATGCATTTACATTCGCAAGAGCCCTCGATCAAAGTTACAGATGTGAATTCTTTCAAATAAAATCAGTTAATTTAACTTTAACGCTATGACAAAATGACCGAAATCTGAATGCAATACCGGGAGACTAGAAGAGGAGTTCAAACATGGCTACGAGTTTAGAAGTTGACATCTACAAAATTTTACCAACATGGACACCATACTAACTCCCAAGTTCCCAAAAACTGCAGAGCCCAACAGCGGGCCATCACACACTGAAAGAAAGCGGCAACAGACCAACCAGTTCTAAGTGGCAAGATCAATGAAACAAAATTGGATCAAGAGAAGGACCGGACTACTATTTCAACTTTTAACCAGAAGGAATGGGATGAAATGTACCAAACACCATAACATTTATCGCACTATTTATGAAGCCATCCATCTCCTTTTGCCAACCCCCCACCCCCACCACACACACACACGCACACGTACGAAAAGAAAGACAGGTTATAACATTAAATAACCCCAGGACTACCCCACCCACCCCACCCCCACCAAAAGTAAAAGTTTCCAATTTTTCACCCATGTCCTGCCTTTGGAATCAACAAATTTCAGGTTGCAGTAATTCGATAAATAAATGGAGACCAAAATTTGTTTGCTGATCATCAGGATCTAGATCTAGCATAAAAAACCAGGAAAAACGGAATTGCTTCAGTGGATATACCCAAAAATTTCACGACACAGCCATGTCCGCAGCACACGTTGTCATATTGATAGACAATCACGGGTAAGATCCTAAATATTGATGCAATAGCCGGCAATCCACAGAATGACAGCAGACAATCAAATGCTGGATATTAATCTGCTAAGATTACTTCCATATAATTTAATAATACCAAGAAAGCATTTTTTTTCCCATCTACATTATTAACTGTTAACAGAATGATTCAAAAGGGCAATCAAAACGAAGCAAGAGCTAAAATCAATAGGCAGTGCAAATAGAAGAAGAAGAAGAAGAAGAAGAAGCATTAGCTAGATCGATTTTCAATGCACCAAGGAAGTCAATCAAATGATCGGACAACACAACTAGCCAGGATGACGTAACGACGACCGAAGTGGAAAGAGAAGACAAAGTTCACCTGCAGGGTTCTCGTCGCGAACTCAACGCCGATGGTGGACTTAGATTCCAGGCAGAACTCGTTCCTCGTGAACCTCGAGAGGATGTTCGATTTGCCGACGCCGGAGTCCCCGATCAAGACGATCTTGAACAGGTAATCGTACTCGTGATCCACCCGGTTCGCCATCCCCCGATCGCCCCTAAAAAAAAGCCCAAACCTAAACACCAGATTCGGACCGACGCGGAATTCAGCACCGAAGCAAACGGACGCGACCAAAATCCAACGCGCGAACGCACGGCGCGAACGAAACCCGGAGAAACGCACTTACGCGGAGAAGAGAAGTCGAGAAGCGACGGATCGGCACGCCCCCCGAGAATCGGATCGAATGGGCCCGCCCCGGATCGGGAGGAGGAGGAGGAGGAGGAGGAGGAGCGGCAGCAGGAGGCGGGGATCGCGCGGGGGAGCTCGAGGGCGAGGGGGAGCGGACGGACGGGAAGCCGCGATTCGACGAGGCTGGAGAAGGGGAGAATCGGGGACGCCGGAGGCGGGAGGCGGGGGCCGGGGGGCGGGGGCGATCGCCGATTGACGACGGAGGAGGAGGAGGCGATGACGGGGGGCGTGGGGGCGTGGGGGCGTTTGAAACGGAGGCGAGGATTTGAAGGGGGAGATTCGTATAATTTCTTTGGGAGTTTCTTGTGGAGGTGGGTGGGGGGGTGGGGCGGACGGCGTCGTTCCGGGTCGTCCACCAATCGAGTGCTCAATAATTGTCAAACATGTGACGGGCGAGAGAGATGCCGGCTGGCTGGGAAGAGAGAGATGACGGTGGACGCACGCTAGGCTGGCCGAAGAGTTGGGGGGTGCGAGCGGCGGTTGGTGCTCTCCACGCCGGCCAATGTTTTATTGCTTATTCCATCTCCGATCCCTCTTTTGATTGGTCGAGGGATAAATGGATTCGGTCTTCGTTATGTAAAATCAAGATTCCAACCACTTGCGCAATTTATCTGGACCATTCTTTAGAAATATGTATTTTATGTATTGTCTTTGATAATTATTTGAAATATGAAAGAAAATTCAATAGAGAATTTTCGAATGTTTAAAGAGCTCCAGTTGAGACACTCCAATTTTTATATATATTTTAAATGATTTTATGGGATGTGCATTGTTATTACTTAGAACCTTCTTCGACATTTAAAGGGGACATCTTATTCTCAATGATTGAGTATGTCAAACACGAACAAATCTATCATTAATGTATCGGTAATCTCGGACGCTGTCTTTATTGGCTTGATCGTTGGCCTCACATATTCGACAATAGCCCCGGCGAGTTCACATGAAAGGAAGCAAGAAACCGAAGGAAAAGGATAAGATAATTTGTGGGAGAACTTTCTGTATTGATTCGATATACATGACTCCATATTATAGTACAAAGTGTGCATAAGAAAAAGGAAATAATGTATCCTATAAATCAAATCCAACATTAGATTGATCTCGATTGATTATATTTATTGATCCCAGTCCAAAAGGATATTGAACAATTCACATATATCTTCCAACATCACACTTGATTGACCGGTACTAAGGATGAGCACAACAACCATATCAAGTTAGTCATTTTTTAGCGATCCAATTTCTAAAATTTGGAACTAGTCGTATGTTTGGTTTCTAATTCTAGGTGCGCACCCATCCACCTAGACTGCTTGGGCCAGACCAACTATTTTATTTATTTATTATTATTATAAAACATGTCTCAAAACTTAATTTCCCATTCTCTTGCTGCTCATCCATCTCGGGTCTCGCTCGATCTCTTGCCTCTCACTTCTCACTTTTAGTCTCATGTGGTCACGCCACGCCTTCCTAAGTCCCTTTTGCTCACTCAGTTTGAGGACTCTCACTTTTTGCTCTCAATTATAGCTGGCAAAATGGGTTATAAACCCATATGGGTCAAGTCAAAGTTAAATATGATTCGAAAATGGGTCAAGTGAAGTTAAATATGAGTCGAAAATGGGTAGAGTGAAAGTTAAATATGAGTCGGAAATGGGTAAAGTGAAAGTTAAATATGGGTCGAAAATGGGTCAAATGAAAGTTAAATGTAGGTCAGAAATGGATCCGAGAAAGTAAAACACAAAAAGAAATGTTGGGCGGGGCCTTGACTGCGCCGGATTGGCAAGATCAAGCCCTGCCCGACACTGACGAGCTCGATCTCACCTGTGATCGGTTGCCGGCCGTTGTCGTGGCCAGCAGTTGGCTGAAGAAGAAGAAAAAGGAAAAGAGAAAAATAAAAATAAAAAGTAATGATTAAAAAAATATAAAAAATTAAAAAGTTATATTTTTTAAAAAAATTAAAAATTATATTTAAAAAAATTAAAAATTCGATTTTTAAAAAATATTTTAAAAAGAATTATAAAAATTTTCCATTAAATTGTATTGCATAAAAATTTTCCATTAAATTTGTATTGCATAAAAATTGTTAAAATATTTGTATTGCATAAAAATATTTTAACAATATTTTTTTTAAAAAAAATCATAAAAATGAGTTTTTTAGGTTTAGCTAAAAAAATTTCATGTTGCAATTTTTTGTTATTCAATGGTATGTTCACTTCAAATAAAAGAAGCATGTGTATCTAATTTTTTTTATCAATATTTCAATTTATAGGTTTTTTTAACTTTTATTTTATTTTATTTACTATTTTTAATTTAATTTAAAGTTTTAATCCAATTAGCATATAGTAGAAGTAGGTTTTCCTAAAATATTAATAGGTTTTAGCAATATGGGTCAGCTTGGGTATGGGTCGGGTACGGTCACTAGATTTATACTATAATAATATGAGTCAAAATAGGTTAAATATGAGTCGACTCATTTTTGACCCAACCCACCCATTTGCCACCCCTATTCTCAATCTCATGCGGCCGGATGTCTCCCTCATTTGGTGTTTGTTCTGTTGCACACATTTTCCCTTAATTTTCTAAGAACAAAAATTTCAAAGAAGATTGGGAATCCTAGAGAGCGTTACTCTTGGTCAATGAAGAAGCAAGGGTGAGAGATATTTTACGGGGATGTTACAGAGAACAAGAATGTGCTAATTAATCAGACATAGGGAAAAGAAAAAAAGAATAAAGATATTCCTGCTGGTTTCTAAACCCATCCGAGAACTGGATGAGACTAGACCAATTTCCAAAACGAGATAGGCTAGTTTCCGATTCTAAGGCAGGAAATGATTCATATTGAAACCTATCATCCCTAATTAGTGAGCTATCCTGACATAAAAGGGCATGTAAGTCAGGTTAAAATTGATTAATCCAATATATAAATAACCAACAACAAATGTCCAAAATTTTGACATTTGATGTCTGAAATGAAAAGATTCAAATTGTATTTCACAATATTCTTTTTGTTTGTGTGTATAGTAGGTCGGATAATATTCAATGTGACTTCCACACATTTTAATTAATGCGCCTCTCAAGGGGGTGAGGCTCAATAACTTAATATGCTTGATGAGGTCAAGTCTATCAAAGGACAATGTGACATGTGCAATATGAAGTAGTGAGATCCTCATCAATAGATTCATTTGTGCCCCCACTTCATCTCTCAAACTCCAACAGTTATAAGTGAGCGATGAAGGAATTTTCCAATGACTTATCAAAATATCCCACACCTTGGGAAGCTTAACATATTGTATATTCATATTTTTGATAGACTAAATTAAATATTAGACGAGAAACAAAAAGATGAAGTCCAAGACATTTCTTTTCACGTTTTGCAATATATAATCAAATATATTCGCTTTTTTTGTTTGCATAATTTACGACTTTCAAGTTTTAGGGACCCTATAACAGCTCATTAAATCTCAAAGTCCATTTGGACGACCTACACAATAATTTCAAATGATAAACTCCACTTCATTACCCGATTGAAAATTTTGAAAATTAGAAATTCACGAAAAGCCAATTTTATCAAGACACTATATGACAATAATCAATATATATATATTTAAAAAAAAAAAAAAAAAACCCAGTTATATTTGGACCTTGAAACATTCACCGTTTCCATGTTGATATGAGCCACTAGTGTTTCTTGCCGCAAGAAACTTCAATGGCGGGTCGACTGTTCTCGAAATCAAAGTTCCGATTTTTCGCCTCTTCTCTCCTCCGAAACGTCAACCCATCTCCTCTTCGAGAATCCTCCCTGCTTCTGAAACCACGGCCTCAATTCTTGGAGCAATGTGCGGCCATGGACGCTCCTTGGGTGAGGCGGTACCATGACGGGAGGCCGAGGGGACCCCTTTGGAGGGGCAAGAAGCTCATCGGGAAGGAGGCGCTCTTCGCGATCTCGGGACTGAAGCGGTTCAAAGACGACGAAGAGAAGCTCGAGAAGTTCATCAAGACCCACGTCTTGAGGCTCTTGAAGATGGACTTGATCGCCGTCCTCACCGAGCTGGAGCGCCAGGAGGAGGTCTCTCTGGCTGCCAAGGTTTTGGCGCATTTTCCTCTCTGGGCATTCGCTTCTTCGTTTCTTTGGCAATTTCGGTTTGCTTAGGATGTTCTGTATCCGCTGTTACACTTACCCTGTACAAGTTATTTGGCCCGCAAGTTCTTTTGGTGCTGTTTCTATTGCCAAGCGATTGCATTGTATGTTTCTCGCATTCGGGCAGCGAAATGTTTTGCCTGCGTAGCTTTGATTTTCTTCAACGTAGAAACTATCAAATCGCATAGAAAAGCAAAGGTACGCGGGAGGAGAAGTCCGGGGACCGTTGCCTACTACTTGGTTGATGAAATGCTTGAATGATATATTTCTCCTGGAACTGAGATTAGACGGTGTTAGGGTTTAAAACTGATAAAATATTGATACTTTGTGATTAAGTCTTGTGATTGGGATTTATGCTGCGGTAATTTAACTTTGTTGCACTCCAAAGGCTGAAGATCGATTTGCTTAAATATACCTCTTCTTTTTATGTATTGGTCTGTTTTCCTCAGCTGCCACTGCTTGCGATATTGACAATGAGTTTATACTGTAACTAGTGTTTGACTGTTTTTCTTCCCTCTGAAGTTGTTACGAATCATGTTCCTTTAATGAGTAGCCGGGTTGCTGATTGCAGCCTTGGTTCATTTTATAAATTTTTCAAGGGAAGCTCAACAACCAGAAACTTCCAGTGTTTGTTTGATTTGCCAACCTTTCCAGCACTACTATGGCATTTATCTGTTGTGGCTCAAAAGCACCTTGTCGAAATGCAGGTGTTTGGGGTCATTCAAAAGCAAGACTGGTATAAGCCTGATGTGTTTCTTTATAAGGACTTAATTATTGCATTGGCAAGATGTAAAAAGATGGACGAGGCCATGCAATTGTGGGAAGCTATGAGGAAGGAGGAGTTATTCCCTGATTCTCAAACGTACACTGAAGTCATCAGGGGCTTTTTGCGGTATGGATCTCCAGCGGATGCAATGAACATATATGAGGACATGAAGCTGTCTCCAGATCCACCAGACGAGTTGCCATTCAGGATATTGTTGAAGGGACTCATACCTCATCCCCTTTTGAGGAACAGAGTCAAGCAGGATTTTGAGGAGCTCTTTCCTGAGCGGCATGTTTATGATCCTCCTGAAGAGATATTTGGTGTTCATTAAGGTTAGTCATTGATTATGTTCTTTCTCAATATCATTAAGGTTTAGAAGATGCTGGCTGAAATTACAGGTTTTGTGCTTAAATATGAGATGGGATTTCTCTTAGCTGTCAAGATGGTAATTGGACAAAGCAATGTATGATGCAAGTCTATAGAGAGAAACAATGTGAGGAATTTGAGAAAAGTTCAAGAATCATAATGTCAATTGTTAAGTAATTCAAAAACTAAAAAACATCGAAATGTCTAATTTGAAAATGGATCGTATTTTTATAGCATTGATGATGATTGAATTTGCATAATTTGTTGATACTGGGGAAGATACTTTCCCTGAAACACTCGGTAAAAGTTTCAAAGTTAAAGTAGAGAATGGACCTGCATGGTATTATTAGCCACTGTTTCATGTTTGAGGAGATTATGTGGATATCTAAAATTTCTTTTCACCGACAAATTTGGGTAGTGTGTTTCGCCTTCTTTTGTTAATTTTACTATGGAATGGGCTGGTGCTGCTTAATACTTCAAAGGATATTCTGCTGCTTCAGTTCAGACCATTTTTTGCATAATAGACACGAACACAAGGTGTCAGGTGATGTGCACTTAGTTATCCCTGGTCCCGTGATTTGATAATTAAGATCGAGGCAATCGCATTATGACTAGCATCCTCTCGCCCCCTTTTGGATTAATTTTTGGTCTGACACTTCATGCAGGGATCATTCACTTATCATGTAGTTTCTTCATCTACAGTGTTGGAGCAAGGGCTGTCAGTATCTCAATAGTCATTGCCGCATCCTCGGGCAAGATCGCATTCGGTTATGACAAATGTTTTGGCGGATTCTGGAGAAAAACAGCACAGTTTTACAGAGAACAGAACAGTGGAGCCATTCGTGCCAGATCTACCGATGCTTCTTTTTAACGTTTTCCAGAAATTGGTGATGTAAAAACTAGTGGCATCAAGTCCGCCTTGTCTGAACTTCCAACTAGTGGAGTCTCTAATGATTAGTGGGAAGGAACTTCTTCTAGTGCCTGCCTGAGCACTGAGGGTCGATCCGGGATGTGCTTGTTGTTGAGAAAAATCACATTTGGCATGATTGTGTCTCTTCTCTCTCTTCTCTTTCTCTCTCTCTTTGGGTGGTGCCAATTTATTTGTATGGGAGCGCCTGAAACCTTCCTGTCATTATTGTCTGTTGAATAGAAGGACTAAACATCGTGCGCTAAGAATCATATCGTCCTAATGATCGGTCCACAAAGAAAGGGAAAAACATGGGGCTGCAGGCTTGCCGTTTAGAATATAAGGGGCCAGTCGAGAGGCACTCCAATCAAATTGAGAGGAGTGTTCCATTGGGCATGTGCTTTTGGGCATTTCCCTCGTGCCATGATTTTCGCAGAATCATGACCATCAATCTCATTATTGTAGGGGTAATGAACAATTCTTTAATTTCACGGTGAACAAGCCAGGAGACGCCACGTAAAGGTCAGTCAAAGTTATAGAGGAGTGACGTAGCCTACGGTCTAACATGTCCTTGTATATTGGTAGATATTATTATATCGTCAGAACTATCCATCAACAAGTGGGCGTGCCGGAGTGGTTATCGGGCATGACTAGAAATCATGTGGGCTCTGCCCGCGCAGGTTCGAATCCTGCCGCTCACGTTTCTTTTCTTTTCTCTTTTCTTTTCTCGTATGCAATTCATATCCTTTTCTTTCTTTTGTTCAATGGTTCAGTCATTTCCTTTGACTAATTTAAGTTCAATTTTTCTCTTTCCTTTTCTCGTATGCAATTCCCATCTTCTTCTTTCTTTTTCAGGTCGTTGTTCAATGATTCAGTCATTTCCTTTTACTAATTTAAGTTCAATTTTTATCTTTTCTCTTCTCGAACGCAATTCCTATCTTCTCTTTCTTTTTTGGGTTATCGTTCAATCATTTTTCCTTCAAGTGATCTAAGTTCGATGTGGGGGGGTGGTGGCTGTGAGCCAGTCTTTGGATTCTGTTCCCGTCGGCCCACGCTTTGCTTCCTTTCTTCTGATTCTCTCTCTCCCTGATCTGATTTTTTGTCCCATTCTTTGACACAGGATTGGGACTTGGACTGCGACTCCCACAATTCATTGATTCTCCTCCCTTTCCGAGTCTATTTTCTTGGCTTTGAAAATACACATGATATTCCATTATTTGCTCAGATGCTCGGTCCACCCAAAACGAAAGCCGACCCTTATCTTCCCCTCCCTCCATTGACCCTATTCTACGGCTACTGTTCCCCGTTTCACGGTCCCCTATCGCCCAGCGTCGGTCTTCAGCTTCCAGGATCGATTTGCCATACAAAATCATCGTTTTTCCTTTACTTTCCGCAACCCCTTTTCATTTTATCTCGTAAAATCTCTGCAAAGAACACGAGTTCTGGTCGTTGCTCTTCTACACATCACCATCCGTCCTTTCAGTCCCAGCCAGAGACCCGCGTATTGCGAGAACGATTTGGTTATCCCTCACCTGAAGTCCAAATCGCGGATGACTTAGCTCGCTTCGCGGTATCTTGGCATCTCTGCACGCGTTGATGTCTCGGGGAAAATGGGAGTCAACTGCTTTTTAGTACGCCCAAGTTGCTGGTCGTGCTGTGAAATTCACTCTTGGGGCGTATCCGAATAAAAAAGACAACCTTATCTAGTTATCCTCCTGTCGGGGTCACAACGTTTTAGGATATCTTCTTCGCAATCTGATCCTTTCCCTCTCGAAAGTCATCTCCTTTCCTTTCTTTCTATTTTTTTTTTCTCGCTTGGGTTATCTCCCTTCCTAGAGAAATCCGCCTCCCAGGAAAGGTCATTGGCCAGAGAAGACATTAAAGGATCAGATAAGCATCATGAACATATGCAAATCTTGAGCGCGTGATTTAGGGGTTAGCGACGCGATAAATTAACTCTAATCAAGAGGGAGTGATTATCCGGTGAGGGACGCGCGGGGCCAAACGGTACGTCCACTTGGATTAAGCGTGGACCCTGCGAGACACTTATCCACCGGAGTTTGACGATATTATATTGGAGGCAGAGAATCGAATGAAACTGTTGCCCCATGTTGGGTGGAACTCCAAGAGGAACTTTCTACAAATCTTGGTTAATACAGAGGAAAGAGAAGATATCTTTTGCTATTTTTAGAATCTACGATCAGCAGAGGATCCCCACTTCTTTTTTTTCTTATTGTTCGGTTCGGATAGCACATGGGCGGCACGCCCAAGTGCCGTCTTTATGGGACTATAAATTCGAGGTCCGGAGGTCGTTGAGTCTTGTGCTCAAACGGTGTCTGAAATCTTTGCTCTCTCTCTCTTTCTCTCTGTGTCTCAGCTCCTGAGTGACTGTCTGCTTTCTGGTTTTCATTTGGCTGGTAGTGGTCAGGGAATTCGGTGTTCAGGTAGTTTTTTCTCAAAAAGCTTCGGGTCGGCTTTGTTTTTTCGACTACCCAATAAGGGAAAGATCATAATGGAGTATAAGAAGCAAGGCGGTTCGTCTTCCTCGTTCGCGGCTGACATTTTTGGAGCCAAGGAATCACCCCCGTCGTCATCTTCGACCGGGGTGTTCGCGTCTATTTTCCCACCACCTCATTCGGTACATACATCTGCTGATTTCTGTGCTGCATGGATTTTGCTCTTTAGCAGTTTCGTTTGATAGTCTAGCCTACGTGATTCCAACTCATTTTTACTGACCTTACCATGTTTTCTCGTGCACCCATATTGAGATTTTGACACTAGTACGTGGATAGAAGTGTTATATAGGAAAGAGAGAAGCTTTATTGTGATGATGCAGAATTGCTTTAAGGATCCAACTCAGATTCTAATTTTATGCTTATATCAGATATCAGTATGTATAGTTAACGTGGAGAACTGTTAAGAATTCTCGTTACAGCCCTGAGTCCGACTTCTGTAATGAGTCCACCTTGAAGTGTAGCCGTGAATTGTAGTCTGGTCTTTGTTTTAGGAGAAGTTAAATCTCCTCGCCTATTACTTACAGCATGGACTCCTCCTTCATGATCTCAGGTAGTAGGGACGAAGTCAAGCTCTGAGGTCATAGGATATAGGCAGAAGCACCACAATGAAAATCAAGGGTGGAACAGCAAGCAGGGTAATCAAGGTTGGTGATCAGGATTATTTGTGACTGCTTATTTCCGCACGCTTCAATCTTAAAATTCATCTCAAGCCTATGTGGGATTTATTACACTTCATACTCAAAAAGACTTTCGTTTTCCTATGAGTAGTAATAAAAATGCACTTGATCTCAAGTGGATTGCTTTGTAACATACGGTAGTCAATAGTATCATTTCCTGTGATAGCCACCCACATCAGAATTCGAGTGTTTACAGTTACAAGAGATTTGAAAATTCAATGAGTAACAGATTATATTCTCAGACTACGTGTTTTGTCAATATACTACAGTGAGTCCTGAACATGCGAGTTGCACCACAACCAGGAAGGATGGTTCGATCTACCGAGAAGAAAGAGGAGAACCGTGCCATCTGAGTTCATCAATTTATTATGGTGGGCGAGATGTCTATTCCCAGTCTCCTGGTGCCCAAACCTCTGCCTCCCACCCAACAGTGAGTTTCTACCAGTAACGTGAGAATATCTTTCTAGGGAAGAGTGATGCGCAAAATTGACCACTCTTTATCTGTCATGTCAATCTTCCAGTTAAAGAAAGATGGAGGAGAAGATGACCAGAATGGAACTAATTCTGTCAGTGGTGCCTCTAGAGGAAACTGGTGGCAAGGTATGAATGTCAATGAAAAATGCTGAATCTAGTGAAGCTGTAATTGCTCATA
Organism: Eucalyptus cladocalyx; assembly: GCA_017140615.1. Lineage (NCBI taxonomy): Eukaryota > Viridiplantae > Streptophyta > Magnoliopsida > Myrtales > Myrtaceae > Eucalyptus > Eucalyptus cladocalyx. The sequence goes on along the minus strand of CM029517.1, from coordinate 35,208,485 downwards.
TCTGAAGTGATGGTTCATATTTCTGCAGGTTCGCTTTATTACTAGTATCTTGCCTTCTCAAGGCATGAGAACTGTAAGACTATTTTAAAGGTAAATTACAATCACTCATTTCTCTTGCTTGAGCTTTATTTCTTAACTTTGGAATAATTTATCACAAGGGGTGCACAAATCTCATCTTATAAAGTAGTAATCCTTCCTGAGTCTCTCTGCTTCAAGAAAATCATGATGTTCACGTTTTCCCTTATCTATCATCCTCATTCATCTGCTTGGTGTTGGGTCATAACCTCACTAGCGAGTGCTCTTAATAACACTGTTTGTTTTGCAGGAATTCAGAAGCCTGGGCAGTAAATAAGTTGCAGCAGCTGTATAATTGTTTATCTGTAACAAGAAGCAGAAGCATTTTGTTATGTTCCCTTCTGTAAATAGTAGATGACCTAAAGTCTTGCCTCCATGTAAGCGTTTTCAAGGCATGTGTTGGCCTTATTACAAGAATGTTTTGATAACCCACTCACTGCCCGGTTTACCTCCATGTATTTGGTGAAGTGATGTAGTTCTTTACTTTTCTGAGAGAAATGGTTCATCTATAATCCATATAGTTATATTGCTTTGCTTGTAACACTCTTTTATCAGTTGACCAGCAGGACCGTCTTCGATATTTCAATCCCAGAATCTCTTTCAAGTGCCCTAGAATGAATTTTTCCTTTCTTTCATAGAATAGAAGCAAGGGGCAGAAATATTCTGATTCGTTATACTAGAAAAAAAGCATGCAACAAATGTACATTCTGCTCAATATCAAGTTGACCAATATCCGGTTAGAAGCCACAGTATAATCACATCTATTAGTCTTGACTCACAAGATTACATGGTCATATACATCCTCACAGATTCACTAAACGAAGAGGAAGCAGGCATTATCTTCAAGTTGCATGCACAGGAAGCATAAGGAACTGTCCACTGCCACATTAAGCAAACCATTTGAGAGTCAAGAGAAGTACAAGACATGCTAGAATAAAATACTTGCACCCTCACGCAGGCAGCAAAATGATGTTGGACTTGAAAGCTACCGGCAAATAGTCCAGGAACAGCAATACCCTTATCTGCAGACGAAGTAACTTCGGTCTCCAGCCTGTAATTCCTGCATTTTCGTCTTCCCATTGCAGAAAGCAGCTTATCAAGAGTGTTCAAAGGATGATGCTTTATCTCTACTAAAAATTTCCACTAAAAGCATGGATTGCAGTGTCCAATCTGTCCCCGTTTCCTCAGTTCTCAAAACACCTCGCTCTAGCACTGCAGATTTAATCACAATGCATTTGCTCTTGGGAATCCTCTCAGCCATCAGAAAGCACCGCACCTCTCATGTTGCCTTGGGGAATCTTCATTACCATTTGCGAGATTTAGGGAAGTGGATCCTCATAGTTACAAAAAGTTTCTCCTTTTGCCGAATCATTTGACATACACAAAAACAACCTTTCATAGGCAGCAGCCATCTTGGTGGCGGCAAACAAATGCAAGCCTCTATGCCGCGCAACTTGCCCTTTTTTCTTTAAAATGATTCTGCCATCACCCCAAACCTTGTAGAGAGCTTTCTTTAGCGAATCTACTGTGGGTGGAAATGTGTATCCCACGTCTGCATTAACAATGACGGACCCAGTTATACTGGCAAGCCTCGTGGCAAGGACCGGCTTACCGGAAAGCATTGCTTCTAACAGAGTATGATCCAATCCTTGAGCTCGAACAGTTGGGTTCGCAAAGATATCAATTGCATTATAGAATCTTGCAATTTGAGTCTGTTCTAGTGGCCCCAAAACCAGAACATTGGAACCAAGATCTCTATATCTGGTACCCCAGGGACCATCTCCAGCGACCAGAACAAGGACCTCTTCTCTGAACTTTTTGTTTTCCTTGAGTATCTGCTTTAGGGCTTCGAACATTATCGGGTGTCCTTTATCTTTTACCAACCTCCCTGCCAATCCTATGACCAGTTTTTTAGAATCAGGAATCCCAAACTTCGATCTGAAATCCCCACCGCTAATGATATTTGGCCTGAAAACATTTTCATCCACGCCATTGAGGATCACATGGACTCGTTCCTCAGGGATCATGTACACTCTTTTCAGTACATCTCCGGCGTGATCGCTGGTGGCGACATGGTGAGCATAACTCGGAAAGAACTTCACCTCTTCGACCACCCTCATCACTCTTTCAGTCAATGAGTACGATTGTGGCTCGTCAGGAGAACGAACGAGTTCCTGAATGATGTCAGAATGTATGGTCTCGTAAGCGATTCCATGCCAGCTCACAGCTAGGTTGGCTATGTTCCGCGACCGAGTGTGCATCAGACCAACACTCTCTGTGTGGATCACATCGAAAGGTCTACCTGTGGAATTCTGAGATTGGAACTGCTTCCACACCAATGCTTGGTCCAGATAACCGGCAGCGGTTGGCTTAGAGAGATGAAAGTACAAACTGCTTATCGGGTATTTCGGGAAGGACGAGTTCGGAGGAGAAGTCGTGAATATATGGAGCTCGTGGCCTCTTCTGGCGAGCGCTAGGTGAAGGGTCAAGGCATGCCTCTCGAGTCCGCCTGCGTGAGATCTATGAGGCCATTTCTTGACGAAGACGGCAATCTTGAGCAGTTTTGGAGGCCGGCCCGGGGCGAAATCAAGGTAGTTCCATGCAGAAGCAAATGTGAGGAGGTCGATAGGTCGATCTTCATATCGGCCCGGCAGTTGGGTTTGCTTATGGCATGGACTGGTGCTGGTGCAGTGAAACCAGCAGAGGAATGAAGCGATCGAAAACCCAGAGAGGACGAAGATGACGGAGCAAAGACAGCGAAAGCTCAAGACTGCAGACTTGTAATCCCTGGCCATTGAAACTAATGTCCTAATGGTTGAATCAGATCAAGATCAGATGATTCTGGGGGAAATAAAAACAAAACATCCGATGCAACATGAAACTTACCGAAGAATCTACAGTGCTGTCCGGTAGCTCATCCGTTTGAAGTGGCTCCTGCACATGGACATGGACAATTTTGGGACTGGAACACAGCACTAGATACGAGCATTCAAGTGGAGGTTTTTTTTATGGTGTGAGGCTTAACTAAGCAGCAACAACTTCGTTGACTTGGGTACCAAATTTTTGCACCTATTTAAGAATTACGAGCGTTTGCCGTTACCGATGCAGACTTCCCTAAATAAAATGTCCATTTGTAAACCGATTGAGAGACCAGATAAAGAAATCATTTCGGGCTGACAAGTGACGATGCCATGTTGAGTGGATGCCAAGCAAATTTTTATTTTTTTCTGTGTATTGATAAATGAACTCATCAAAAGATGAAGACGGGATCGAAAAAGGAAAAGGATAAAAAGGAAAAATGACGCCGAGCATTCGAGTGGAGTTTTCTTAATGGTGTGAGGATTAACTAAGCAGCAACAACTTCGTTGACTTGGCTAACAAAATTTTGCACTTATTTAAGAATTCCAAGCATTTGCCATTACCGACGCAGATTTTCCTAAATAAAATGTCCATTTGTAGACTGATTGAGAGATCAGATAGATAAATCATTTCGGGCTAACAAGCGACGATGCCGTGTTGAGTGGATGCTACGCAAATTTTTATTTATTTTTTTCTGTGTATTGATAAATGAACTCATCAAAAGATGAAGACGGGATCGAAATTCGCAAAAGGAAAAAGATAAAAATGAAAAATGACGCCGTTGCCGGGGATCGAACCCGGGTCACCCGCGTGACAGGCGGGAATACTTACCACTATACTACAACGACTTGATTGGACAAGATGGCTAATATAAAAATTATATTGTAAAGTAAAATTATTCACTCTGCCACTTCTTTTCTCGTCAGGAATGAACCCATGTATTGCGTGACGTGATACGTATTGCAAAAGCGATTGGTTTGAGTTCGGGAGCGGCGAAGACCGAATGGCTATTCGCAATATGCCCATTTGGCTAACTTGTGAGCAGCTCTCTATTATTTGAGCGCCGTGTCCAGGTAAATTTCCAACACCGTTACCTGAGAGAAGCATAGCAATCTTGGACCAAACCCGAAATCTGAAGACGATGGTGGGTGCTATTTTCAGTGTTTACAGCACTTATCAGAGAGAAATAGAGTCATTCTCAAAGAGCATGCTATCCCAGCCTCGTCGAGATGCGGTTTGTGTGCAGAGCTCTAAAGCTTTCCCTTCGGCTTGGAGAGCACAGAGGACGTGAGTTCCCGATACAGAGTCGTGGAGCACATGATCTCTAGTGTTCTCGAGCCCGTGTAGTGTAGCTCTGGAGAGCCGTGTACCGTTTACTGCCGCATCAACATTAAAAACATCCTAGGGGAAAAGGAGTCCGTGACGACACTTCTAGTTGGTTGTGTTTACTTGGAGCGGATCTTTCTTGTGAAAGTTGTTGGAAGGATGTTATAATGCGTTGTATGAGCAACTGGAAGTACATCTGCACGAGAGTCCACAGTCCAGTTTCGATGTTCCTAGAGACGCCAATATATCAAGCCCACCTTACATTGAAAGCGAAAAGGATCGATACCTCTCGATGGGAATGCCAACTTGGAGAGTACGCTACGTACATCCATACCACCGAACCGAAGAATACCCAAACCCTGACAGGTTCGCCGCCGAACAACTCAACTTACTGTCCAGCCACTAATCGTGGGGAGAGGCCTCTCCTCTGAGCTCTCACAAAGGGGACAGTAGGGCTTTCTGATCTGAATACACGCAGTATAGTATTATCGGAGGACAGACGGTGACGGTCTTGATCTGTATTTGGTAAGATGGATAATGCTAAGATTATGAAATGGTATACAAACTATTAATTTACCGGACATCGTAGCGGACGGTATTAGGCATTTTAATTCCACTACAAACAATCATTTAGTTGTACCATGTTACTTAGGAAATCATTCTAGATATGCCTCTCTGAAGCATTACGTCTAGCTGTGAGTGTTGTCCATGTCTTCCTCCTCCACAGGTGTGGCTTGTGGTTTAGACTTAGTTGAACTTGTTTTAAAAAATCATCATGATCCCATACCCCTAAAGGATCAATTCTAATGGGGTGGTCCCTTTCTGGAATAAGTGGGTAATCAGATCAACCAAAAGGAAACAGCATTAGGGAGATATATGAAGAGCTGAAATACAAACTTAGTCCATCAAATTTGAATTACAACAGTGCATCAAACAAAGGGCGAAAAGCTTATGCAGCACACTCTTAACACCGGAAACACAAACACTATATACGAAATAATCAGTTGTCCCTTGGCACAGTCCAGATCGATCAGAAACCATGAGAAGTCGGTTCCTTGACGATGGTCACCGGACAAGTCGCAGTCGCCATCACATGACTGGTCACGCTCCCAAGGATCACCCTGTTTGTAGATCACAACACATTTATTCACTCCAGTAAGACCAACTTAGGCAAAGAAAAATTCAAGGTCCGATCTGTAATTATCTCATTCATTCTACGGTTTCTGCTTTGGGAACCATATCAATTGAAACAAACTGGACTCCTTCAAGATGGAAATCTGCTATATTAAGAATTTAATGTACCTCTGAATGCTGCCGAGGCCTCTGCTACCCATGACCAAGCAATCGAGCTTGAGATCACCGACCGCCGCGCACAGCTTGTCCCTTGCATCACCCCAGTATATCTTCACCACCACAGTTACCTAATCCATATCGATCGATCCACATGTTTATTTCAATCAATAATTAAATAAAACGATCTCATAGAAAGGAAAAAGTATAGGTATATGCTTGGAGGAAGAAGCGAGTACATGTTTCTGGCGGCACCCGGTATCGAGCATGTCGAGGACCTCAGGATCAAGCTCGACATCATACTTTTGGGCGACCGCCTTCTCCCGGAATTCCGACAGGGGTATCAGAGCTGCATATATTGAAACAATCAGAACACGCTAGTGCTACCAATCATCACCATAGTCACAGAATAATTCAAGCTCAGCAAGACAGACAGAGAGCGATCGATGTCGTTTGAGGGACGTACGGGAGCCGGTGGTGGACCAGAGGAGGTTGCGAGACTCGTCCCCGACGAAGGGCTTCACGTGGACCATGTAGAGAGTGTCGCCCTTGTCGACGAGGTTGTCGATGGCCCATTTCAGGGCCAGCTTGCTTCCCTTGGAGAAGTCGACGGCCACTCCGATCTTCCTGTCCCTGGTCATACTGGTTGATCCTCCTACTCGATCCGATCAAGGAAGGGCAAGAAGAGAGCAGCTTCAGAGATCTGGTTTCCAGAGAGGACAAGGGAGGAGTCGGACTTGGACGTGACACAGAGATTAGATAGAAACTGAAATGATATGGAAGGGTAGATGACCTTTTGGTAAGGTGGAGATGATGACGACGATGATGACTCAAAATCACAAACTAACCAAGTCATTTTAAAAAAGAATTAATACCACCGAAAATTCATATATTCATATAATTGTGATCAATTTACTCAAAATAACTTCAAATTGGTATATTTGTGATAAATTTATCATTCATTAAATTTTATCATCAAATTTCACTATTAAATTAACGAATTTGATGACACTTGATATTTAATAGATATATTAATTTGAGATTTTTTATAATATTAATCTTTTTCAAATAGAAAAATAGGGGTTGCAGTTGCTTTTAACTAAGGAGAGTAAGGTCAACTTTACCGCTGTTGAAGCTTCACATCATGGGCAGATTCAACGAGATGGATATGAGTGAAGGAGGAAGGTGGATAGGGGGGACAAAAATTGGATCGTCAGCTGATTTAATGGGTCAGTGCCTGAAACGTAGATTGACGGGCATATGGCAATTTTATAGATTATAGGTACGTCCCCCAACTTTATATCTATGCATTACGGTTAGATTGCCATTATTTTGTGTGTGTGTGTGTGAGAGAGAGAGAGAGAGAGAGAGAGAGAGCGATAGAGGACAAGCGACCAAGATCCAGCTAGCTAACAGTCATAACGATTGGTCAATGGATTTGGATGACAAATGTTTGACTTGACTGGGGAGCAAGGAGCAAGAAAAGCTGAAGAAACAGATGAATAATACTATGAAAGTGACACAGAAATATAGCTCCATAGAAGTTCCTAAGTCAGAAACATTTCCCCTATTCCATTAAAAAATTCTTTGTCAATAAGCTCGTTGGGCTTGATTCACTGTGACCATACTTGCAAAAGAAATGCTTTATTGCTCCTTCTGTAGTAGAAATCCGCAGTCTTGTTAAAGGAGATCTTACATCTAAACAAGACTTATATAGTAAGTACAATTTTCCACATCACAACTGTAGAAATCCATGCCCTAATTGTTTTTTTTAAATCATGTCTTTTCTAATTTATTGGAGAACTTTAAAATGAACGAGTGGTGAGTCCACAAGCGCCAAAAACAAATGATAAGTAACAATAAAGATTTTAAACAGCTTAGCTTAGATGATTCCGAGACTTGGACCTTCTTGTTTGATTTTAATTGCATCATGATTTTTTATGGGTATCATCCTCATTTTGCCCTTTCCTTGGATACCTGTCAATACACACATCCACATTCGACACTCGAGAGTAAACCAAAATGGGTAATCTCTCTATAATTGGGTCAAGGAAAAGTCAACTATTCGGCTTTCATGTATCAAGCTTCGTCAGCCGTGATCAGGCTTGTGTACAGAGTACCGGGAATGGATCCGAGCTTGGGCTTTTTGTCGTTCAGCCAATATGTTCAGCTTCACCTTGGGGCATAAACTAAGCTACCGGTGGCCCATTTAAAGCCGCATCCTCGGAGAGAGGAAATAGAAAGGCCTCTTCATGCTGACATTCACATGCTAAACGTTTTCCTTCGGACAGATTAACATCATCGCCCAGCTCTGTATAATTTAATTTCAAGCATTTTGGAGAAATGGGGAGTTTTGCCATTTGTGTCTGCTGGATCTCCACTGATTGGCATTGGAGGTTCTTTCTCACACGGGCTGGACTTCATTATCGTTCTCCGTTCTTCTCTGCTTCGTGTCTGTGCTCGGTACATGGCTCGGGAAGAGGATGGTGACGATGTCCGTAGAGGCCAAGCTGCTTTTGTATGCTCTTCTATCCCTGCTTTCTGATGATCCAACATAAGCTTCTTGGCTTTGGTTTGATTTGTGTTTGGTTTCAGGCTACGCAGCAAGAGCATGATGTAATGAAGTGGCAGCTTTCACGGGCCAGTGCCCTGCCACGGCCGAGAAAGGTCCATCGCCATCAAGGTCCCGGTTCAGGCATGAAAGCGTTTTCTTGCCCTGTGGAACGGGCCATCGATCTGGTACTACTCCTCTACAGTTGTAGAAATGGTTTTTATGTTCGTGAATTCACTTGTAGTTTGACTAGTCGATACTCAACCTCTATACCATTCTAGTCGAGTTCAAGTTGCTCTGGTCTTTTTGTATAGTCTATTTTGAAATCGCAGGTCAAACTATATAAAGAAATATTTTCATCATAATGTAAGTTTGGACCTTCTTCTTCTGTTTTGGACCAACTGCTATCAAAGCAAATTGAGACAAGCTTGAGTAATGTTGAATACTTTGCCGAGTTGAGCTCATAACTAATTTTTTAAGCTCAATTCCAGTTGAAGACAAGCTTGGGCATAATCTATCAACTTTGACTCTAGCTTGATTGTACTGTTAGGTTCAGTGCAGGTGAAGTTTGCTCCTTTTTTTCTCCTTGAAACCAGGTGGACAATAAGTTGGATTAAAATTTTCGTTTCAATTCAATAATTATGGGGTTTTGGATCACAGGTTGTTCGACAGTGCTGATACCCGCAGGAGTAGCACAAGCCTTGAGACTCCACTTTGACGGGATCAGCACGCAGTTTGATCCCGGTGCCATTGGGGGTTTTCCTATGCAACCAGCTATTTTCTTGCCAAAAAGGTAAACTCGACAATCGAACGTTAAGAAGACAACCAGGATCATATTAACTCCCAATCACACACCTCCAGTGACTTTGTTTTGTTATCGCTTGACTTACATATTATTTTGATGATGATCTCTTTTCATGACCAATTTCTATGTTGAATTGAATGGCACCTCTTTGTTCCACTTGTGTGCAGAATCTCTAGTGGCAAGAAGGCGTGAAACCTAGATGTTCGCATATTACATGAATTAGGATGTCACACCCCAATCCATAAGAACAAGGGCATGACACGGCCGTCCTTTCACCAAAGGACGCAACCTCAACATAATCAAGATTCAACCCGATATCAATATATATATTTGACAAAAATGACATTTGGTTACAATATCAGAGTATATCTATAATCCACCAAATCAAAACATATACATTTTACAAAGACTAATTTATAAGTTTGTCAACTATGCACACATCATACCAAAAAATTTCCACCACAAAAGTCATCCCCAAACGAACGCTTACGCTTATTCGCAACTCGCCGAAGAACCTGAAAAAGACAAGTATAAGAGAGGAGTGAGCTACCACGGCTAAATGAGTAACACATTTCTTCTAAGCGGATCAAGAAATCACTATGCACATTTAAAACAAGCGCAACTCACTTTATCATAATACATAATCATAACTTAAATTCCGAAAATACCAATGGTTCAGTCCATTAGTCAATCTCATAAAACATGTATCAATGATATATTCCATTGATTAATCTCATCAAATCACATCGATGGTCCATTCTATCGACCAAACTCAAATCACACGTCAATGGTCCACTCTATTGACTAATTCATGCTCAAATGTCTAACCATGATCACACGTAACGCCATAACAAGATGACCAAGATTCCCCCTTGGCAAGCTCTCCACCTATTGTTAGCCGGTGGCTCGGCCCACAATAATATTATAAACTAGTATGCGTATATCCACACACCCCTCAGAGTTCACAGAGACATTGAGCACCAACTACTAATCACAATATCCGGTAATTTAACATAAAAAAGAAAGTCATATCACAACTCAAAATTTGATATATAAATATCAAAACATTCTCCAAAACATTTCAAGATTCTTTCATAAATAATCAAATAACCATTCAAATCGAAGTCAAAATATAACTCCATTCAAACAACAAATATGGCAATAATAGCTCAATCATGTTTTATGTAACAAAATATGTTTTTTATCAACTCATAGAATCTCAAAACATGAGTTTAAAATACAAAGAAGAAATAGTGTCACTCACCTGGGAAAAGCCAAAAATTAACTACGACGCATACTCGAACCACGCACTCAGATCCCCAACAATTAACGTAAAAACAATATCAAAAGGCCGAGTAAAAAAAAAAAAATTTCTTATAAGGACTCGCCTATACTAGGCCTATTTGTCGATAAAATGACACATATGTGCCACAAAGCTCACATTCATTTTCTGCTAGGCTCGGCCATGCGCCAACTTCGTCACCCCATAACTTTCTCCACAAAATTCCATTTCAAGCCGTCTTACAATCTTTAGAAAGCTCTCTTAACGTACAACAACAACCCCAACTTAGCCACCCCAAAACAATACCGGGAAAAAAAATGCTCGAAGCTACTATTCGCTATAGTTCCAAATTGCGCCATCAACTTTAAAATTTCATTCTAGACAAATCGCAAGCTCAAATCACGAATCGCAAGATGCTATAGCTTCACAACATCTCAAAGTACCATTTCTACAAAAAATATACAATTCAACGACTCAAAAATCGGGCTTCGCCACACAAATATCCAAGAAATCCCAATTTCGAGCCCTAATTGCGGCGATTGCTTCAAGTAGGTGATTAAAGGTTTCGATTTCTTACCGACGTTGCAAAACACACTTGAGTCAGCTTGATGAGTCGTCCGGATCACGAAAGCACTGAAATTTTTCTCTTTTTCCCTTTTTCCCTTTTTCCTTTCTCTTCTCTCTCCTCTCCCCTGTTTCTTTCTTTCCCCTGCTTCTGCCGTGCTCTTCTCTCTCTCTCTCTCTCTCTCTCTCTCTATCTTTTTAAAACACAGCCGAAGCCCACTTTCCTTCAGCTTCTTTGTTGACTTTTCAACCCTTTCTTGTCCCCTTTTTTTTTTAAAGCCCATATATTACACAGGAGACATATTTCCCTCAGGAGTTTGCAGTGCTCTCATCATCTTCTGAGTTTATGCATGAATTATTGCCCAAATTTTTTATTTTCGGCTTTTGCTTTGCCAATCACTGAGCTTTCCCTGATTTGCTGTAATGTCACAAAGAAAGAGAGAAATGTAGTTAACCGGAGAATAAAGGAGACGATAAAGAGCTTTTGGGTCTTCCTTTTGTCTATTTCCCAGTTACTAATTATGTAAGGATGTTTTAGATTCCTCGATATAATCTCTATACTCTTTCATTCTGTCTGAAAAGTATCTAAGATCTCTCTTGGATGATGATTCCTATTGCTTTATCAAACCTTGTGAGAGTCTACCGGGGCATTGACACATTTGGCGATGTCTGGCAAAAGAATAAAGAAAGTGTTTCATTGTGTAATTCGAAGAAAGAATAGATTAAAGACTTGTCTGGTGAAGTCATCTTGAATTTGGGGCATCACAATCGTTTGACAATTCATCACATCCCAAAGACGTAAGATTGCACAATAAAAATTCGATGACACCCCTCTATCACGACACAACAAGGTCTGAGCTAAGTTCCAAAATTTCATGATTGTTAGATGAAAACAGAGTATGAGAATGGAACTCTGAAAAACTCCTCGGCAAAGCCGTGCAAGATCTCTCTTCTGACTTGTATGAATCAGTTGAAATGTCTCATGTTAACTACGTCATCAGCCGAGGACTCCGAGATGTCGGTTAGCTTTTCCCGGATTTATATGAGATGGTGCTTGTTTGAGTTGCTTCCGAATGCAGTCTTGGCCAGAACGCTGAATTATCCAAATGGGTCGCTTTTGAAAAGAGAAGTTGACCACGGCAGGAGTTTATCGCTGGTTTCGCACAATCTTCAAAGTGTCCTAAACGTCCTTAAATACTGGGTTGCTATTGCAATCATCCAAAGGGTCGCTTTTGAAAAGAGAAGTTGACCACGGCAGAAGTTTATCGCTGGTTTCGCAGAATCTTCAAAGTGTCCTAAACGTCCTTAAATACTAACCTGGGTTGCTATTGCAATCATCCGCACTGAAGAGGAGGAGGAGGAGAAAGGGGGAAGAAAGGAAAGAGGGTTTAGCGTGTGCATGCCGTGGATGCCTCACCGACTCGACTCCCTGATGCAACACCTGGTAAGAGCTTAAGTCCCTCATCTGTTTAATCGAAGTATTTTCCGGATTTAGAGCTCAAATTCAGAATTTTGGAAAAAATCGAGTGGCGAAGTCCAATTTTTAAATCGTTGAATTACGTATTTTTATAGAAAATATAGTTTAGAGTATTGTGACGCCGTAAAACTTTACGAATCGTGATTTGAGCTTACCGTTTGCCCAAAACAAAATTTTGAAGTTTCCTGCACGCGATGAATAGTGCACGTTCAGCAGCTTTGGGGCCATATTTTGTTGGTTTTCGGCTTGATTTTGGGATGGTTAAGTTGGGGTCCTCGCAGTATATTGAAAGGGCTTTTTATTGATTGTAAGAACATTTGAAACGGGGTTCGATGGAAAAAGTTATGGCGCAACCTAATTTCGCGCTTAAGCTCTGCGTTGTGGATGGCTTGAATAAACCGCTTTGGATATGCAATTTATAAGCATGTAGGTGTCGTTTATCACTTAAGCACCACTGGTTTTTGGCTTTTCAAGATAAGTGGTGCTATCTCTTCTAAGAATTTATAAACTTATGTTTTCAAAATGATAAAAATTTGATATGTTATGAGATGTGGATAAACATGTTTGTTGCATAAAATTTGGATCGGACATTTGCTACATTTAATATTTGTGAATTGTGTAAGAACTAATTGGTGAAAAAAAATATGTTGTGTTTGAAAAACGAAGTTGAGAAATATTATATATTTTGGGTGTGTAAAACCTTTTTTATGAAGAGCTCTTGATTTTGAGATGGTTTATGGAATGTTATAGAGATATTGATTTGTGAAATGCTTTGTGACAAGTATTTGATTTGATTCGGTTTATAAATCTAGTTTATAAGACGAGTCTTGAAATTATTTGAGAATGTTTGCGGATGAATCAAATTGCGAAAGCTTTTATGCTCAATATCGTTGTGAGCCCACTGAGGGGCTTGTGGATATCCACATACTAGTCTAGAATATCAGGTCAAGCCACACCGGCTAATAATAGGTGTAAACTTTGCCAAAGAGAGAATCTTAGTCGCCTCGTCTGTATTGTGATCATGGTTTGATACTGAGCAATAGATTGATAGATAGAGTGAATCATTGACATGTGATATGAGTTTTGTCAATGAAGAGAACCATTGATATATGATTTGAGTTTAATCGATGAAATGAACTATTGACATGTGATTTAAGATTAATCATTGGAATGGATCATCGATGTATGGATTCATATTAAATGGATCAATGAAATGGATCATTAATATTAACCAATGAAATAGACTTGTGAATTAATGAGATTGATCAATGGATTGGACCATTGATGTTTATTTTGATATTATCGGGAAATGAATATTTTTGCCTATCTCGAAGTATATATAACTTATTCTCTTATTTTATATTTGTTATATTCTGGATTTGGATTAAAAGAGTTATGGTTTGGTTTTGTAAATGTGCATAGTGGGTGATCGATCCATTTAGAAAAGACACACTACTCATGTAGTTGCTCACCTCTCTATTTTCTAATCTTTTTCAGGTTTCCTAGCTAGTCATTAGTAGTACCAGAGCAATAACAACAGGGGACTCTGAGAGATTGGATTTTGGTGGGTTGAGGCTACGTCCTTTGGGTAAAAGGATGGCGTGTCATCCCCTGGTTTTGGGGTGCGACAGTTCCAAATTCCATTTTCATTTAGTTTGAGATCGGTCATCTTCCCCTGCCATGCCTGCAAGAGAAAATTGCCGCTTGGTGTTGGTCCTCTTCCCCTTGCAGGGCCACATCAACCCCATGCTTCAGCTGGCCACCATACTGAACTCGAGAGGCTTCCCAATAACCATCGCTCATCCTCAGTTCAACTCGCCCGATCCTTCCAACTATCCGAATTTCACCTTCTTACCAATACCAGATGGCTTGTACAAAGGCAGCTTTGCTGCTAAGGACTTCCACTCGACCATGCTTGCCATTCACAGGAACTGCCAGGAACCCCTGCGACAGTTTATTCAACAAACGTTGGAACAAAAGGATCCAAAGGACCAGGCTGCGTGCATCATCTATGATGCGGTGATGCACTTTGCTCATAAGGTGGCTTCTCAATTGAATCTGCCAAGTATAAACGTTCGCACCAGCGCAGCTGCTTCTATGTTGGCTTTTGCTGCCTTTCCCCGGGCCAACGAGCAAGGCTGTGTAACTTTCACAGGTAAGTTTGAATTGGGAAGTCCATCTAAACGATTCGCAAGGCAACTAGGAAGACGTTTTTAATGTCACACATGGAGAATCTAGTTATCCAAAATCAGAAACTAATGCTAGAATTCCTTTTGATTTGGCAGATTCTTTAATTCAGGATGAAACCCACGAGTTGCAGTCCCTCAAACTCAGGGACCTTCTCATCACCATGGGGGAGAATCCCTCAGACACCATCCTAGAGCTCCGGGCTGCCACAACAAGTGCAACAAGAAATTCCAGTGCAATCATCGTGAACACAATACATTTCCTCGAAGAAGAAATTCTACCGAAGATTCAAGAATATTTCCCTGAACCGATATTTGCCATCGGCCCTTTTCACAAGTTAGCCCCCTCTTCCTCTAGTTCATTACTGAAGGAAGATACCGGGTGCATTTCATGGCTCGATAAACAAGCTAGCAGATCAGTTTTATACGTGAGCTTGGGCAGCGTGGTTAGCATGAATGAGGAACAACTACTTGAAACTGCCATGGGATTGGCCATGAGCGAGCAGCCTTTCTTGTGGGTGGTACGACCCGGTTCGGTGAGCTGCGCAGAGTGGCTAGAGCTCTTGCCAAAGGAATTCCAAGAAATAATAGAGCAAAGAGGCTGTATTGTGAAATGGGCACCGCAGAAGGAAGTTTTGGCTCATGGTGCAGTAGGAGGATTTTGGACTCACTGTGGATGGAACTCGACTTTGGAAAGCATCTGCGAAGGCATTCCCATGCTCTGCTGGCCGGTGTTTGGCGATCAAGGTCTGGATGCGAAGTACATAAGCCACATATGGAAGATCGGACTGGAGTTGGAAGCAAAGCTAGAACGGGGGAAGATTGCAGGAGCCATCAGGCGACTAATGGTAGAGGAAGAAGGGGAAGTGATCAGACAAAAGGCCCTGGCATTCAAAGAGAGGGCTGAACAAAGTCTCGGCATAGGCGGTTCCACAAACACTTCATTGGATGAACTGGTGGAACTCATCCTGTCATTCCAACCTCAATGCAAAACAGCGGATTAACCGTCAATTCCGCGCTCCAACCGCCACTGGAGAGGGACATTTTGCTCACACCAACAATTCCAGTGGCAGATCAGAGATCAGCATCATATTTCTCTTTAGATTGCATCCTCAAAATTCATATCTCAGTTTCCCGGCATTTCAATACCAGAACTTCTGATTTGCAATTTGGCAATTACGCATATGTATGTTTTCCCTCCTCTTAAAACAGAACAGTTTGATAGGCGCTAATCAATACGATCATTCACATGAAACATAAAGAGCAAGCTAGGGCCAAGATTGAAATGGCTTGCGTAACTCTAATCATAATGTTAACAGAGTTCGATAAGAAGGGTATAAGATTTCTCATAGAGAAGAAACACTTCTGAAAGGAAAAACACGAAAATTACATTTCGTACAAGTCCCTTATGACAATTCTTATCGGACAGTCTCATATGGTATGATAGAGGAAAAACGCATGCCGAATGAACAGTGCTTTCCGATAGTGGTCCCGTTTGTTCCAGTATTTGGGAAAAGCCTTTAGCCCAAAGAAATCTCTAAATGCTGAACCAAATATCTAAAAAATTTCTTAATGGACTTTTGGGGCTCAAAGTCTCTTGGGAATGGTGAACCAAACGGCAGTATCCTTTCCTTTGTTTTGTATGTCCAAAAGATTCCTTGCGATCATGTGGATGGCTGCAAGAGAGGATCCGATATTCGATACACCAATAAAGATGATGCAGGAGTGCTGTGCTGAAACTGCTGAGCAACTTTAAGCCTCTGCCGCATTGGTCCCAAAATGCTGTCCGAATTTATCTGACTCAGCCCATTATCATGCGAACCTTCTTTAGAGCACGGTTCGCTCTTGAGTGATGCGCAGCATTTTACAATGACCATCCATTATGATCGTGCCCGTCCCTTTCACCCCCATTTTAACATGAAGTAATGAACCACAGATTTTGCATACTGCAAGACCACGCGAGTGAGTTTCGGCCTCACACCTAATGGCGAACGCCAGAGATAGGAGGCAGCGTCATTTGGTGCTAGTGCCGTGTCCTTACCAAGGTCACCTGAATCCAATGCTTCAGCTCGGAGCGGCTCTTCAATCGACCGGCTCTTTCTCCGTCACAGTAGCTCACACCGAGTTCCACTTCCCTAGCCAATCTAGCCCCCCTCACTTCGATTTTCTTCCCTTACCAGACGGCTTCTCCGATGCCGACACATCCTCTAGAGATTTCGTATCTCAGATCTTGAAACTCAATGTCAACTGCAAGGCCTCGTTCCACGAATCCTTAACGAGATTAAGGGACCGAACAGATCGCCAAGATGGGATCGCCTGCATAATCTATGACGGGCTCATGTATTTTGCAGAAGAAGTAGCTCGAGAGCTGAAAATCCCATGTATCATCTTCCGCACCTGTAGCGCTGCTAATACTTCGACCTACAACCAGTACAATCGACTCCAAGAAGAAGGCTTCATTCCCTTGCAAGGTAAGTAAACCTCTATGCCAGATATCTAGACTAGACCACTTATCAGGTGTAGCTTTAGTCGACCATGGACAATTTACCCCCCGAGCTGCATAGACTTTGCATTCATCTCTATCACTTTGCAGATTCAAAAGCACTGGAGCTCGTACCTGGGGTTCATCCCCTCAGATTTAAGGATCTTCCCCTTTACAAGTTTGAAGGCTCTGAAAAATTGTTGCCAATGCTCGAGAGATCTAGTCAAATAGGATCTTCGGTCGCATATCTCCTGAACACCATTGAATGCCTTGAAGAGCCACCATTGATGAAGCTTAGACAGGAATACCCGGTTCCCTTTTTCGCCATAGGACCTCTACACAAGATTGCTCCACCTCTCTCCAGCAGCCTAATCAAAGAGGACGAGAGTTGCATCACATGGCTGAACAAGCAAGCGAAGAATTCGACCCTCTACGTGAGCCTGGGAAGCGTAGCATCCATTGACGAAAAAGAGTTTGTCGAAATGGCTTGGGGACTCGCAAACTGCGAGCAACCCTTCCTGTGGGTTGTACGTCCTGGGTTGGTTCGCGGGTCGGATGCAATCGAGCAGCTCCCTAACGGCTTCGCCGAAATCGTGGGCGAAAGGGGTCATGTCATAAAATGGGCACCACAGCAGAAAGTATTGGCGCATGAATCGGTCGGGGCGTTTTGGAGCCATTGCGGCTGGAATTCGTCCCTCGAGAGCATCTCCGAAGCAGTCCCGATGATATGCACACCGTGCTTCGGGGACCAGAGAGTGAATGCCAGGTACTTGAGCCACGTTTGGAAGGTAGGCCTGCTGCTGGAAGACATG
Organism: Eucalyptus cladocalyx; assembly: GCA_017140615.1. Lineage (NCBI taxonomy): Eukaryota > Viridiplantae > Streptophyta > Magnoliopsida > Myrtales > Myrtaceae > Eucalyptus > Eucalyptus cladocalyx. Next base: position 35,190,776 of record CM029517.1, on the reverse strand, counting down.
GAAAGAGGAGAAATCGAAAGAGCTATAAAGAAGCTTATGGCCGGCGAAGGAGAGATCACGAGGCAGAGGATGACGGATTTGAAGCGTGAAGTGATGCATAGCATCAAAGAAGGTGGCTCTTCTTACAATTCCCTGCACGAGCTGGTCAAGTACATCAACTCATTATAGATAGACTTGTGAAGGTACAATTGATAGTTTCCTATTTTGTCCGCCAGCATTTTGAGTTCTCCTCGATCCACCACAAAGGACGCACAAGCTCCTTGTGCAGGAAAGAATTGTTGGTGTGTTCTGAGAAATGGTAGCTTAGCTCTCGTTTGCTGTCTAAAAGTCAACAAGATAGTGTCAAAAGCTTTGGTAACAGATCAAGAACTGAAGCAGTGTAGCGTGATGATCTTATTATTATCAGAACCAGTTGCTACAGCAGTGAAATAACAGATGACACAAGCACTGAAATTTCAACAAACACTTGCTCACACACACAGACACTGCTCCTAAATTATAACTACACATTCCATACCCACGCCATCAATACACAAGCACACACCAAAGGCCAAATGCCAAATGCCAAACGTAAGCACCACGCTGGGTCACCCAGTGATCTCAACGACCCTGACATTGTCTCGCCTCGGAGCATCTGCCACGACCTTCGGAACAGTGACGACGAGGAACCCGTCCTTCATGTCGGCGGTGACCAGGTCCAACCTCGCGCCCTCCGGCAACACGAAGCTGCTCGAGCACTCGCCGCCGCTGATCCTGAGCACCCTGTCGGCGCCGACCTCGATGACGACGTCGTCGCTACGGAGGCCCGGGAAGTAGCCCTTGAAGAGATGGGCTTCGCGGGTCTCCCTCCAGTCGATCCGGGTACGGACCGGGGCGAGGGCGCCGGTGAAGAAGTCCGGGAAGCGAGAGGCGAGGGCGGAGGAGGAGAAAGGGGAGGCGGCGAATGGGTCCCAGAGGTCGAGGGACGAGAAGAGGTCGTTTTGCAGGTTCATGAAGGAGTCCCGAAAGACGTCCAGCGAAAAAGGGTCGTCGTTGCCGGCGGCCCCTCGTCGGTCGGTGACCGGGATGATCGACATTTTTTTCTCTCCGAGCTAGCTACTTCGCTTGCAGCTTCAGCAACACCGAGCGTAAATGGGAAAGTGACAACGACGACGATAATGGCGGAAAAGAAAAAGCACGCTTTAAGAAGTTGCCCGAGCTTCTAGCGAGTTCGCTAGGCACCGGTGGACCAATCGGGTCGGGTTAACTTCATCCACCAGGTTCGTGGGCCTTCTCAAGATAAATGGCTAGGATGCGATTTTGGCGTCGCACCGGCCGCGATGACTATGGACCCTAGCGTTCGCATCGGACGGGTGCGATTTCCGCAAAGCCTAATTTCTGACCCGACAACGATGAGAGCATCTTCAAGCTCAACATGGACGAAGTACCCCTCAACGCTGGAAGCTGTCGTGACTTGCAACGTGTAGTCGGTTTTTTTCCATTTCTGCCAAATGGAGATTTTCATGATACCGATCATCAAACTTGAGCTAACTCAGCAATCATAGTAACGACGGTGCTACTTGAACAAATGCGATAAGGCCTGCACAATTTGAAATGGTATTGATTCACATGGTGTAGAGATCATATAATAACTTCTCCGATGGCACTTTCATCAAACACCTGTGAATTGCAATAATCAAGACTTCATCAGATATTCAACAGCCAGGTCGTCTGATCGTGCTTTGCTCTTTAGTAAGAACCACTTCCCAGAATTCAAGTCAATTGAAATTAACGCTGCTATTTATTAAGAATACAAGTCTTCCCAAGAACTGTGGACAGCGAGCATTCAGGACTGCTGCTGCGACAAAGTGCAACCAAAACAATAAGCAGAGGGCCTCATAAACTCAAAAGCCATACAGAAAAAAGGACTATCGGTATTCAATATCAGTTCCCGGCTTTCCTCAAAAATCCCACTGGGCATCTACTCTAGGATGAAACCGTGCAGCTGCACCAGCGAATTCTACATTGGCGGACGACCAGATCCAAGCAATTGGCCTATTAGACTATTCACCTGCAATAAGTTTTGAAGAGAAAGAAAAGTAGACCGAAAAATTATCCCAACGAACAAATGTTCTGCTAAAGCAGTCATATAGCTACACAGAAAGATACACCTCAAGATTACCAAGGAAAACAATAAAGTACAGTAAGTTCCTGGAATTCGCTGCTTTTTACAAGTTGTGGAAATTTGATAATACCAAGAATAGGAACTTATTAGCTACAAAAAATGAATGGTTCGTCTGACAGCTTTTCCACAATAGAATGAAAACTGGAACAGCTAATTTACCTGCTAGCTGTCCCCATCATCACGAACTTTAAGAACTCATATTTTTGTGTTGGACAAAAGACCCAACAATCCATATTCACATATACTCATGAAGAAAACCTTCTTCAATTCCATATGCAGCCAAAAATTTTCCAGTTTGCAAATAATAACAATGAAAAACATAGTACAATTAACCAAGTCAGATATAATAGCAGAAGCATTCACTGTAAATGTTCTTTTTCATGAGTAATGACTCTAATCAAGTGAAGAAAAAAAGGCTGGAGAGCCCCCCCATGAAAACGAAAAATTGTTTAAACTTCTGAAAAACTAAAACATCAATATAACTGAGAATTCCAAGCACAGAGAAAAGAAAAATTGCATCATGTGTTTAGATAGCACACCACAAAGTTAAATTTATGTTCGGATGTAATCACTGAGCTCAGTAAGAAAAAATACATGATTCCAAGCCTTACCTGCCAGTACTTTGAAACACATCGATCAATGCAACTATTTTCACCCATATTTAGCTCTGATTCCTTATACCTGAAAAAGCATGGAATAACATTGAGAAAAGTGCACGATCAATTAAAATCTCTTGCAATGTCTCAAAGTAATTGATAAGTGTGCCAATATGCAGCTCATTATCATAAAGGTCAGCCAGAACTTTCTTCTTGCACAGCCAAAAGTATAAGGAAAGCTTTGTGCTAAAAGTACAGGAACATAAGACTTCACTTACTTTTTCTCGACGCACTTGTTAAAGCATGTGTTAGTAAGCCTGCATCAAGGAAAGAAAAAACTGATGATGCGATAACAGGGAAAGTGGTCACTAGAAACAGAAAGTACTCCATTATTTCTAAGATTGAATAACTATGAACACTATAGTCCCGTTCAATGACACTCAGCATGATCAGACTGCTCAGTAAAGGAAAGTATCATAAAAACCTCCCAACAAATTATGATGAATAGGAGAGCTAAGCTTAGAAGAAGCCAGACACAAGCCTTGTCTAAAATGCTCCTTTCTCTGTTCTCACTCAGAAAAGAGGGTCCCACAGATTAGATCCTGAGGTTGTCCCAAATATCCCTAAGACTGAGGGAACAAACAAGAGAAAACTTCAGAATACCTATCTATAAATTGCCTTTTAGATCAGAGGTTTTGTGGATCACATTTCAGAATCTTCAAAGGGTTCCTCTGCTGAACATTTTCAATGCCACTGACGACATCAACGATGCTTGAGGAAAAATCGTGTCCCATGCCACTCTTAACCTCACCACCAGAATCATGAGCAAGAGTGACACTGAAATGCAACTTAGAAACAGCCTATAATTGATGGTCCATAAACTACAAAAGCACATCATCCATCCTTGACTCATCTTTGCCATACTTGACTATGCATTGGTACAAGAATTGAAGTAAGCCGGAGATGAAAAACATGTGTGCATATATAAAATAAACTATGGATACACCAATAATCCAGTTCCATATTGATTATCGATGAGCTACTCCCTATGGACAAAGAAAAGATTATAACTTTGGTGAAATAAGCAATTGGAGATATAGATAAGAGGACCTACTTGTTAAAAAGTTCCACCCGGTATTCCATTTCCTTCTCTGCCATGCCAAAAATCTGCCAGCGCAAAGACTCATAAGTCCAATGCACAAATTCCCAAAAAAAAAAAAAATTATTGAACATAGACATCGAATCACTTTCCCAAAAAATTCCACAGCTTAGAATAAAAGAACATAATAAACAGCCAATGACCTGTTCCTTGTCCAAACCGGTCGGAACGTTACCAGCGGCCGCCATGATGACCTGAAAGCAACAAAAGTACCAAAATCCAACCAATTCAACAGCAACCAACAATCAAGAACTGGAAAAAAAAAAAAAAAGGAGGATGAATGAAGGAAAGATGCGTAGAAGAGATAGACGGAAGAAAGCGACGAGGATTCGTGATTCCACCGAATTCGGTAATCGCAGGGAGATCCGCCAGCTCTAGAATCCGTCTCGCAAGCGCGGCTGCTGGATGAAAATGCACGTGAAGAGAGAGAGAGAGAGAGAGAGAGGGTACCTGGCTGTGAGCGAAAGGTGGTTTGGCTGGTCGCCGCTGGAGAAGAAGATGAAGTGGAGTGGGCGCGTTCGAGCGTCGCTCGGGGTGAAGCTGAGAAGCCGGTGGCGATTGGAGATCGAGCTCGACAGAAGCAAGGAGAAAGGTTTTTATTTTGAAGTTACTGCAAAACCCTAGACCGACGGTAGCATTTTAGCATTAAGCCTGCCCCGTCCTCCCTGCCAAGTATTTAAATGAAAATAAATAATTTCGCCATGTCGGTTCACATTTTATTTCCTTTATTTTTTGCTCTTTTTTCCTTTTTTTTTTTTACTTTATACAAATGCACCATCCAATTTATTTTTTTTTTGGTCATACACCATCCAAGAACTTTATAAAATGTATTTATTCACATACATACGTAGAGTCCCGCTAAGTTTTACAGTACTCTTTTGAAGTTTCAATAATTTCTTTTTAAAAATGAAACAAAAAATAACGCAATTATTTTTCTTTTCAAAAGGTAAACACAAACTTTAACGAAGAGGTGGAGGGTTAAAAAACAAGGGGGAGTGTTAGGTGTATTAAATGTGACTCGGGGGATGGTGGGTCCTCCTACTTAAGTGTTAGGGAATTATGGCATTTTATCGTCATTTAGTTCTGTTCCTCCAAAAAAAAAAAAAACTTCAATTGGTGAAAATTCATGCGGCAGTATTATTTTAAAGAATTTTGATCGAGGTATAACGAAAAATGCAAAAGTGTATCTTTGGAAGAGAATAAAACAAATGCAACATATTTTGTAGACGATGCTATTAACATTTTAACAACACTCTAGTTCTCATGTGTAAGATTCGAAAGTTGGCTTTGATGCAATCGGAAAGTTTAATTAATCATTATGTAAAGGGAAACTACATGCATTAATAACTCATCAAAATCTCACATTCATAAAATAAGAGATAACACTTTAATAAGTAAAGCATACACACTAAATTTTCACGATGAATTCATATCTTGTTTTATAAAATTTAGAACTTTAACCGACAATGCGACACAGATTCTTAGTCCATTTTCCTACAATCTTTAATCGGGCCTCATTTTCTTTTTTTCCCATAACCAAATTGGGCATGGTTTTTAGAAAACAAATTACAAATAGCAGTAAATACAAAAAAGTATCATAAAAGTCTTAAACCAATTGTATTGGTACTAATTTATTTTGAATATTTTAAAATAAATTAATTTAATCTTAAATATTTTCACATTGATATCAATTCAGTTTATCCGACTAATTTCAATGGAAAATTGCTAACGTGAATGTTGGTCGTCTTACGTAGCGTGGACGATACTAATGTAAACATTTTTAAATAATTTTTTGATTTTAAATATTTTTTATTTTTTATCTTTTTTTTTCTTTTTGGCTCGCAAGCTCGTCAGTCACGGGTGAGGCGGCCATCGCCTAGATCTGGCAAGGGCCTTTGCTCCCTCGGATAGAGTTGACACATAATACGAAGAAATCTTGCACGCCACGGAGATGGCTAAAAAGGTGGAAGGCTCGTTCCAAAGTCTCACGAAGCTCTCGAGTAGGCCACAATTGATTTGTGGAACAATTATCCAAATCCTCCAGCAATTCACTGGTATCAACGTGATAATGTTTTATGCTCCGGTTCTGTTCCAAACTACGGGTTTTGATAGTGATGCCTCGCTTCTGTCTGCCGTGGTCACGGGTCTTATAAATGTGGTGTCGACCTTCATTGCGATTTTTACCGTGGATAGATGCGGGCGAAAGGTATTGCCTATCGAGGCAGCAATTCAGATGCTCGTTGCCCAGGTCAGTTCAGGCCGTCCAGAACAATTAGATTCAGTTTTCAAAATTTCATCTCATCACCTTCCTGACTTGTTTGAGTTACAAAATAGAAACATTATTTGCCAGTTTCCACTATTTGAGTTCATTGCTTCATTCTCTATGGCATTAACTAACTTAAATTTGTGTTTGGCATACGATCTTTTCTTACCCTTTTTGGTTGCTTACAGTGTACCATGGGCATCACACTCGCGAAACACCTGAAATCCACCAACGAAATTCCAAAAGGATACGCCCTTTTCGTGGTCTTCTTGGTCAGTTTCTTCGTGGCTGGCTTCGCGTGGTCATGGGGTCCTTTAGGTTGGCTCATCCCCAGTGAGATATACCCGCTAGAGACGCGAAATGCCGGTTTCTTCTTCTCTGTTGGCATGAACATGCTCTGCAATTTTATCATCACTCAAGTGTCCTGACCATGCTCTGCACCATGAGATCGGCGACTTCTTCTTCTTCTCCGTATGGATCGTCGTGATGGGCTATTTTGCAACCTTCATGCTGAAAGTGCTAGTATGAACACCTAGATGGGAAGTGAATAGGTATAAAAACATATTATGCAAAATGCAGTGAAACCTTTACTTTTAACCTGAGTCAGAATAATAATAAACTTTTGAAACTGAGTCTGAAAAGCAACAGACTTTGAGCGAGTTCAGATTTTAGCAGTTAAATAGAACTATAAACAAAATAAAGGAGTTCAAGAAAAGAGAATAAAAACACAAGGTTTATAGTGGTTCGGCTTAATCTAATCCTACGTCCACTCTCCCACGCTAACAGCCTTCCAGTTGGATTCCACTGTGCAATCAACAAGAGATTACAACTTTGATTGCAAACACTTAGTAGTATATCACATTATCTCACTAAATCACTCTGTTGGTATTTCTCTTACAATCAAAAACATTTAAGCTCACAAGAGACAAGTGTATAATTGAAGGTCACTCAGACTTTGGAATTATAAATTATACTCTTCGTCTCTTACTTGTTCATCGGTCCTTGATCTCCTTAAATATTCATCAACTTCCAAACTAGCCGTTGGACAATATCTCGAGAATCATCTTCCAATTTACCCATTGGACAGATCTGTATCCAGAAGATTTGGTAGTCGTTGAGTGATAGATGTAAAATCCCAAATTGATTCCGATCGCCCATACAAACAGAATCTTAGTTTCCATAAGTAGAACTTCTTCGTATAGAAAGTTCTTGTCTTCAAGATCCAATTGTCAATCAAATAGATTGAGTCAATTAAATCAATTTTAATGTAAAATCTAAACCAGATCACTAGCCGTTATATGTATAGCACTTGTGTTACGTTCTTTTAAATTGTTTTGTTTTGAATCTGCTTCATTCTGAATTTGAAGTAGAGTTTGACTGCAATAGATTTTACAATCTGAATCTGAACATATTCTGCTTCTGAACAGATTTAGCTTTAAAGTGTGGACACAATCTGAATAAGTTCAACTTCAGTATAGAGTTTGTCTTCTAGTTCTTTATTCAGTCTGGAATTTGTCAGAGTGGGCAGACTCCTGATGTAGAACAGACTTTGACACTAAAGTCTGGCAATTTTTAGACTTTGATAATATCCTTTACATGTTCAATCATCTGCATAATCTATTACTTAACAATTAAACACGTTCGTAGCCTTTAATTTATTTTGTCATCTTCAAAACATCATAAGGAATTTTCCTAACCATCTCTCCATTTTTTTATGATGACAAAACAATATCTGAATATGCAGATTTATACTTTTAAAAATATTAATTTAAATTAAAGGATATCAGAAGATAGCAAATAGATTGAGCATAACAATATATAAAAAAATAATCGCAGCTCAATATTATGCAATAAATAATATCAACCAATCAATACATATGCATATTCATATCTTCTCCCCATTTTTGTCATAATCAAAAAGCGATAATAATTGAAAAAGTATCACGTAGAGAATATAAAACGATAACAAATATCTTGCATGAAACCCCATTTCCAAAAAATTAGTTTTTATAAAGTAAATCGAATATTAAAGATATGTAATATAGCTCACTTCGATCATATATATCAACAAATGTCCAATAAAAATCACGAATGCATTATAAAATTTGCTTACCATTTTTGTTATAATAAAATGATAATATCAATAAAAGATTTATTAATGACAAAAGGTAATAAAAGATGTACTAACCGGATTTTGTAGAACTTAACAAATCAAAGCTCCCTTTCAATTTGTTGCCTTTTTGAGATGATCAAGATTCTTTCCTTTCTCTTAGATTCGTTTTCTCCCCCTATCATCACGACAATATTTGCGAATAGCACTAATTGTGGCTTGTGCACATTGAGCAGAATATTTTTCCATTATTTCCTTCGTAGCAACAATATCCATAACAATCATTTGTATTTTGAAATTCGATGCAAAAATTTATTTTCTTCAATCAAGCTTATCTCGAATTCAACCTGCATCAACTTAACAATTTTTTTGCACAAATAAGCTGTAATAATATCCACATAATATATATTGTCATTTCTTCAAATAAATAAATTGAATAGCATATATAAAATTATCAATTATTAAAATTCAGAACTATTCAACATTTCGTACGACACATAAACGATTTCCTTAACAATTTGCAAAAGCTTTGCACAAAAAATGGAATTTTTGAACCTCTAGAAGATAATATAGAATCTCCATGATTTTCAAATCTAACTTTCCAAAATCCATATGGAAGATTCTTTTTCTACCTGCAAAATCTTGTATAATAGATAATAATCTTTGCAAAAATCTCACGTAATACATTCTTCCGATTTGCGGATCAAACTTGCTAGATATAAAATATCTTCTACGAATATAACAAGAATATTCATAAATATGCAATAATATTTTTTTAGACCAAAGGAATTTGCTTGAGCATAAATCTCATGCATTTCGCAAAAAGAAAGATGATATTTGGGAAAATGTCACAAATGGTTCATATACTATTACTTAACGTACAATTTGGTCCCTGAACTTTCGATCGGCTCAATTTGGTCCCTAAACTATTGATAAATGTCCGATTTGGTCCAAAAACTTTCGATCGGCTCAATTTGGTCTCTGAACTATTGATAAAAGACTCAATTTGGTCTATGAACTATTGATAAATGTCCAATTTAGTCCTTCATTACTATTTTTCTTTTTTTTTTCTTTTCTTTTTTTTTGCTTCTTCTTGTTGGAGAAATCTTCTTGAAATGTTTTGAAGCTGACAAAACGTTTCCATCAGTCTAGTCTGAAGGTTTGCAGACTTTACTGTTTAAAGTCTGAAGACCTCTGGACAGCCAAACTCAAGATTCAAAGTCTATCATCATTGACAGTTCTAATCCGTTGAAGAAAGGCTATCCATAACTGAATGATTTATTAAAGATATGACCTTATCGACTGGAGAAGATCTCTTGGCTGGATATGACATAACGGAATCCCTTTAATTGATCGAGTTTGATTCGATGATCAAGGATCCGATGATTGGCGAAATATTCGTGGAAAATTCTACTTATGGAAACCGAGATCCTGATTGTATGGGCGAACATGATTGATGGGCTATCGACATGTTCCTTTAATAGCTCGAATGATCTGCCTAATTGATTCCGTCCAACGAGTAGATTGGAAGAATTCCTTTGGTAAGTACCAACGAGTATGATGGCGTAAAGGAGTATATAAAGAAGACGTTCTAAGCTGTTCAAAAATATACGATAGAAGAATTCCAAAGTCTGAAGTTTCTTGTTGTTTACTCAATTCATTTGAGCGAAACACTTGTACTCAAAAGAGAGTTTATACTTGTGAGAAACTTTGAGGAAGTGTGATAGAACATCCACACTGTGGAATCAAGGAAGAACTGTGCTGTAACATCTCTTTCATTCATAGTGGAATCCAGCCGATAGGCTGTCAGTGCGGAAGAGTGGACGTAGGCTTGGAATAAGCCGAACTACTATAAACCCTGTGTTTAATCTTCTCTTCCCTACTCTTTACTTTACCTTGATCGTAATTCCGTTTAAAAAAAGCAAAATAGTACTTCATTTCTATCGTCTGCTTAGTATTGCTGTGGTATCTCGAGAAATTATTTTTACACCTATTCACCCCATCTAGGTGCTTATACTAGTTATATCAATTGGTATCAGAGCCTGTGTACTCACTTTGTTTGAAGTGTTTTACTTCAAAGTTAAAGATCCATGGCTAGTATGTTGGCTCCAGGGCTGGTAGAAGGGCAAAGCAATACCAAACCACCTTACTTTGATGGAAATGATTACAACATATAGAAAAACAAAATGAAGGCATTTCTAAGATCAAAGGATCCTCTGGAATGGAATGTTGTAGAAAAAGGAATCACTCATAAAGCTGCACCTGTCTCAGAAAAAGGAAAAGATACTGTGGAGTCTAGCCAAATGACTCAGGAAGAGATAATCGAGAGACAAGCTCTTGATGCAAAAGCAATTTATTCTTTATATTGTGCTTTATCACCTACTGAATATAACAGAATATCTTCTTGTGTTACAGCTAAAGAAGTCTGGGATAGATTACATATTACCTATGAAGGAACCGATCGAGTGAAGGAGACCAGAATCAACATTCTCCTCGGTCAATACGAAGCCTTCAGAATGAAATCAAGAGAATCTATAACTGACATGTTTAGTCGTTTTACAAATATCGTGAATGGTCTTGAAAATCAAGGTCAACCAATTTCTGATCCGATGAAGGTAAACAAGCTACTGCGTGGACTCTCTAAGGATTGGAATCACATAAAGACCTCAATCAGAGAAACCCAAAGAATCATGCATCTATCTGTTGATGAATTGGTTGGAACTCTTCAGTCTTATGAAGTGGAACGAATCAATGAAGACGAAGACCCTAAAGGTAAGAAATCTATTGCATTAAAATCCAATGATGATTCTGATGTTGCAGATTCTGAAAACGATATGGACGATAAGGAGCTTGCTCTCATGATAAGAAGATTCAGAAAGCTGAACAGAAAAGGAAGAAGATTCAATCCAAGGAAACAAAGTTTTCAAAAGCAACAGACTAAGTCTGTTGAGGATGATGAATCAAACAAAGATGTAGTCTGCTTTGAATGTAAGAAAAAGGGACACATCAGACCCAATTGTCCTCTTCTGAGGAATAAGAAAGGAAAAGCTGAAAAGTATCGAAAGGCTCTTAAAGCAGAAACCTAGAGTGATACAGAATGTGAAGAAAGTGATGATGATTATGCCAACATATGTCTAATGACACAACCGGATTCAGATTCAAACTCCGAGACAGACTCAGATTCAGACAATGAATTTGAGGTAAGTAACTTCAAAATCCCTATTAAAGTTTTTAAATACATTGATAAGTTGTGTTTTAGTCTTAAGACTTCTCTTAAAAGGATTTTCGAACTCAAAAAGGAAAATTCTGCCTTAAAACAACAAGAAAATGTTTTGAAAGAAAAGGTGAAATGTTTAGATATGAATGTTTATTTTCTTAGAGAAAGTGAAGATAATCTTTCAAAAGAAAATGCATTCTTGAAAAATGATATCTCAAATATTTCCAAAAAACTTTCGATAAGATCTGAGAAACTAGAGAAAATACTTTATGTTCAAAGACCTTATTTCAATAAATCTGGTTTAGGAATGACTGCTGAAACAATTCCTTTAATTGATTTTCCTAAAGTGAAGGAAAGAATCAAACAAATACCCTCAAGAGATACTTATAAAAATCATTTTAAAAGGACCTTTGTAAAACCAGTAGGTCGCAATGCTCTCAGATGTTCAAAATGCAATAATGGATATTATTTTGAAAAATAATGTCCTATGGTTTAGAAACCTGTCAATAAAGTATGGGCAAAAATCACATATCATATTAACACGAATGGACCCAAGAAAAGATGGGTACCAAAGAAAGTTTGAGTTTCTTTTTTAAATACAAGTCACTATAAAAAAAAAAAAAAAAAAAAAAAAAAAAAAAAAAAAAAAAAAAAAAAAAAGAAGGTAAAATGGTATCTGGATAGTGGATGCTCAAGACACATGACAGGAGACTCAAATTGCTTCATAAAACTTGTTCAAGTAAATGGTGGAAAAGTCTCATTTGGAGGAAACGACAAAGGAAAAATTGTGGGATTTGGAACTGTGAAGATTGGAAACCTCACAATAAGCAATGTTTCTTTAGTTGAAGGACTCAACTACAATCTACTCAGTATCAGTCAGCTATGTGATACTGGTTTCAAAATCTACTTTCAATAGGGTATATGTTCAGGAACCAGTAAAGACTCTACTCGGTCATTTATGGGACGAAGACATGGAAATATCTACCTCTTGGATGTGAAACCAGATGAATCGCAATGTTTAATTTCAATCCAAGACGAAGCAAGCTTATGGCACAGAAAGCTTGGGCACATCAATATGAAGCAAATAGCCAAAATTTCAACAAAGAAGCTTGTTCGTGGTCTGCCCAATTTATCATATCAAAAGTCTAACCTATGTACACCATGAATATTGGGAAAACAGGTAAGAAATTTTTTTAAACCAATAAATCAAGTTTCCACTAACCGTGTACTACAGCTTCTACATATGGATCTCTTTGGCCAACCAGAATACAGAGCATTGGAGGTAAGAAATATTGCCTAGTAATCGTGGATGACTACTCACGATTTACTTGGGTGTATTTCCTAGCAAGTAAGTCTGAAATTTTCTCTTACTTTGAAAAAATTGCTAAAAATGTTCAAAACGAAAAATGATATGTTATTTCAAGTATAAGACAGATTATGGAGGTGAATTTGAAAATCAAGATTTTACAAGGTTTTGTGATGAATCTGGTTTTCAGCATTTGTTCTCCTCTCCATATACTCCAGAACAAAATGGAGTTGTGGAAAGAAAGAATAAATCGCTTCAAAAAATGGCTAGAACTCTTCTAATTGAAAGTAACATCTCCTCACGTTTTTTAGCTGAAACAGTTTTTACAGCATGTTATATTATCAACAGAGTTTTTCTAAGGCCTATTCTAGAAAAAGCCCCCTATGAATTATTCAAAGAAAAGAAACCTATTGTTTCATATTTTCATGTGTTTTGATGCAAATGTTTTATACTGAAAAATGCAAATGATCAAGTTGGTAAATTTGAAGAAAAGTTAGATGAAGGCATCTTCCTTCGATACTCAACCACAAGCAAAGCGTACAGAGTCTACAACAAAAAGACTCAAACTGTGGAAGAATCAATGAATGTCAAATTCCAGGATTCTATACAAAATGAATCTATTCGAGACTCATCTTGAAGATTCGAACACTGCTCTAGACTCTACAAAGTCTAAATCTCAAGAAGTAGCTCAGACTTTGAAGGACCAGCAACAAGTAACTGTTGAAGATTCAAGTGAAGGAAGTGATCATCATTCTGACAAATTAACCAGCAACTGGAAGCATAAGTCCAGTCATCCCAAAGATCTTATCATTGGCGACATTAATGAAGGAATTCGCATAAGATCCAAAAAGCGCGAAGAATCTAGTGCTGTGGCTCTTATTTCTGAAATAGAACCCAAAAGCATAGAAGAAACTTTATCTGATGAAAGCTGGATTGAAGCCATGCAAGAAAAACTCAGGCAATTCAGAATCAATGATGTTTGGGAATTGACTCCAAAACCGAAAGGTAAATCAGTTATTGGAGCTAAATGGGTTTTCAGAAACAAGATGGACGAAAAAGGAAAGGTCGTAAGAAATAAAGCAAGACTTGTGGCCAAGGGATACACGCAAGAAGAAGGGATAGACTATGACGAAACTTATGCACTAGTAGGAAGGTTAGAAGCAATTCGTTTATTACTTGCATTTGCTTGTCATAAAAATTTCAGGTTATTTCAAATGGATGTCAAAAATGCCTTCCTAAATGGATTCATCCATGAGGAAGTCTATGTGGAACAACCACCTGGGTTTGAAGACCCAAGAAAACCAGACTCGGTATTCAGACTCAAAAATGCCTTATATGGCTTAAAGCAAGCACCTCGAGCTTGGTACGACAGGCTGAGTAAGTTTTTTATTCAAAAAGGTTTTGTGAAAGGTAAAGTAGACACTATTTTATTTATTAAAAGAGAAAGCAAAAGTTTTGTGCTAGTTCAAATATATGTCGATGATATTATATTCGGATCTCCTAATGAAAGTCTGTGCAAGAAATTCTCTAAGACTATGCCAGATGAATTTGAAATGAGCATAATGGGTGAGTTAACCTTCTTTCTCGGGCTTCAAGTAAAACAACTAAAGGAGGGAACTTTTATTCATCAAGAAAAATATGCTAATGATCTCGTTAAAAAGTTTGGTCTGAACAATTGCAAGAAGGCTGAAATACCAATGTCAAGTTCCTTGAAGATAGATAAAGATGAAGAATGAAAGAAAGTCGACCAGAAGCTATACAGGAGTATCATTGGCTCACTTCTTTATCTTACTGCTTCTAGACCTGATATTTTGTTTAGTGTTTGCATTTGTGACAGATTTCAAGCAGACCTTAAAGAATCTCATTTAAATGCTACAAAGCGTATTATTAAATACATTGCTTCAACTTCAAGTATCGGCCTATGGTATCCTAAAAAAGAAGACTTTACTCTTCTTGGATACTCAGACGCAGATCTAGCCGGTTGCAGAGTTGATAGAAAGAGCACCTCGGGTACCTATCAACTACTTGGAGGCAGGACAGTATCTTGGTTTTCAATAAAACAGAGTATAGTAGCTCTCTCTACAACATAAGTAGAGTATGTTGCTCTTGGAAGCTGCTGTTCACAAATTCTATGGATAAAACAACAGTTAAGAGACTTTGGAATTGAAGATTCATGCACAAAGATTAACTCCGACAACACAAATGCAATAAATCTTACCAAAAATCCAATTCTTCATTCAAGAGCAAAGCATATAGAGATTCGACATCACTTCATTAGAGATCATGTTCAAAATGGAGAAGTTTTGATTCAGTATGTTGATACAAAGAACCAACTGGTGGATATATTCACAAAGCCTTTGGAGAAAAATCAATTTGAAGTTATTCGCTCTAGACTCAACATTTTGAGGTTTGAAGAAGTTAAAGTCTAGAGACTCTCAAACTTAGGCAAACAAGACCTTGACTGTAAGTTAGTCTCTCTCTCGAATCTTATCTTGAAAAAGTACGATCGTCAAACTGTGGTTAATTATTGCTATATTTAATCGATGTAATTATTGCAACGTTTCATTTTCAACAAAGAAGTTATTTTTTTTAAATGACTATTTTTGCGGAAAAAAAGGACAGTTATTTTGAAAATGCATCTTTTTATTTTCCTTTGTGACGATTTGTATACCTCTCTTTTTAATCGATCGTGCACTATTGATTCCTCTTCACTTTACTCTCAAAAAAACCCTAGAAAGCATCGATCCTCCATTCCTGTTTTCTTCTCTTGCCTAATCTTCGAAAAAAATTGTCATTTTTACTTGGGAAAGTCAAGCAAGGAATCTTTCATAGAGTGAAAAAGATGTCGTCTTCAAAAAAGTCTTCGAGGATTGCAAGCAGGGGACCACGGCGAATGAGTGAGGGGCCTACGCACTTCGATCTCACCGAAGAAGATGTGTCTCCAGATCAGCAGCAGAGCCCACAACATTCTTAGCAGTGTCATTCTCCACCATCTAGTTCTCAAAATGTTGGACATCAACAAGAAGAAGATATCATTGAAGACGCAGATCTTGTAAGAGCTCAAAAGTCCGCTTTTATTTATAAGCTGTATCGTTCTTTAAAGGGGACTCGTACTCCTTTGAACTATGTCGATGATTTTCTTAAAAACAAAGGATATGGGAATGAATATATCTTTATGTGAAAAATTGAAAGTTTGGGAATTGCTCGTAAATGGGTGGCAGAAGAAACCCTTGCGAATATCCCAAGTGATCTTCGTGATTGGGGAATTAATTCTGTAGATGACAATGATGATGACAAACTGTACAGCCAATTTCAACCGAGGATGGGTATTGCGGCGAAAAATCGAGGAAAAAGAGAAGAGATGTTTAGATCGAAAGAACAGAATGATCTATACTCAAAATTGATGAAGCGTGGGGTAATAAACCCTAGGAGTGTGGATTTTGATTTTCTAGATGCTGTGAATGTGAACTTGAGGGAAAAGTTCGGTTATCTTCAACTTGAAAAGTTCTACACTAACACCACAGAGGTTTATGCTGAATTAACTGCTTATTTCTATTCGAATATCAGTTTCCTAGATGCGAATATATTTTCTTTCAGCGTCAAAGATCAAGACTTTGTAGTGGATATGGATATGCTGGCAGATATGTTAGGAGTTGAGAGAGGAAGATATCAACCGATCAAAGTTTCTATTGCTTGTGCTACACTGGAACTTGTGAAGGACAGAAGAATAGAGGAAAAGATTTCCTACCTAAGGATGAGTGCGTTCAACATTCTGCTTCACAAAATTGTGATCAATTACCTCAGACTGAAATCAACTTCCAAGACTAATGTTTCAAGTTCAGAAGCAAAGCTGATGTATGCCATTCTCACTGGGAAAAAGTTTTATCTTCCTCACACTATTATGTTCCACATGTACAGAGCAGTGGTGAAAGACAGAGGTCAACTTCCTTATCCAAGTCTTGTGACGAAGTTATTCAGACATCTGAACATTCAGCCTCCACAAATTCTTCGTGCTCGATCAAGTGATCATATGGTGGTAGGATTGAAAATGGTGACCAAGATGCATCTGAAGGAGTTAAGCAAGGCGTTGGAGAAATTTAAGGAGAAGACTCCTGTAAAATCTCATCAAATCTCTTCTGCATCAAAAAGAAAAGGAAATGAGCCCATGGTTGCTCCATCCAAGAAAAGGAGAGCTTTCATCGTTGAAGATGAAGATGATGAGGAAGACATCACCATCTCTGCAATGGCGTTGAAACATCTGAGCCGTTCCGCTCCAGAACAGAGGACTCGAGAAAGAGAGGAGAAAGAAAGAGGAGAGAAAGAAGCAGAAGAAAAGGATGCTGAGGAGGCAAGGGATGAAAAAGAAGAAGAAGAAAGAGCACTTGGCGAAAAAGAAGCAGAAGAAGAAGAAGAGAGAATGAATCAAGAGGAATGAGAGCCTGAAAAAAATTCTTCTCCACCTAAAGGCACAGAAACATGGGGAGATAATGAGGGAGTCAGCCACTCTCCAACTGACCCAGAAGCTATTCATGCCTCTCATTTTCCTGAAGAAGAACATGATGCTTCATCGCCAAATCTGCACAATTATTCTGATATGCCATCATCTGCAGATCGTGCTGAAGCCAGTACGCAGACCGACAGTTCAGCAGATTTTCGTAGAATTATGGATATTCTCTTGGAAATGCGCGGTCAAATCTATGCTCTGGGATGCGAGGTTCAAACCTTGCAGAATATAGGTCAAGTTTCTTCAGTTTCATCGAAAGATCTGATCCAAGCCCTCTCTGTTCAAATTCAGGCCAATGCTAAGGGTGAGGAGATTGCACAACTGAATGAAGACTTGAAAAGGCTAGAAGGCATCGTTCAGTCTATGGGAGATTTCCAGCTTGTCCGCGTTCCCAAGCAATCTTAACTTTATTCCATTTTCTTCTCAACCTTTTTAATGCTGACAAAAAGGGGGAGAAAGATTTGAATCAAATTTTGAATTTTTAATCGTTTGGTTTGTTTGATTTGGATTGATGTTTGACTTTAATTTTGTGTCTAGATGTGAATTTGGATTTAACTCGCTATTGATCGCTATTGATATCTTATGGATGGCTTTATCATATTCAAGACTAACCTACTTTCTGTGGTTGCAGATTCTAGTGTTATTCATTTAGCCATTTATACTTATAAAGATATGTATATTTGTTTAAGAAATGTTTTGCAGGTCAAAGTTAACCAAATCTGCAGGAAAGTTTTGTCACCATCAAAAAGGGGGAGATTGTTGGAGAAATCTTCTTGAAATATTTTGAAGCTGACAAAACGTTTCCATCAGTCTAGTCTGAAAGTTTGCAGACTCTGTTGTTTAAAGTCTGAAGACCTCCGGACAGCCAGACTCAAGATTCAAAGTCTATCCTCATTGACAGTTCTAATCCGTTGAAGAAAGGCTATCCAGAACTGGATGATTTATTAAAGATATGACATTATCGATTGGAGAAGATCTCTTGGCTTGATATGACATAATGGAATCCATTTAATTGATCGAGATTGATTCAATGATCAAGGATCCAATGATTGGCGAAATATTCGTGGAAAGTTCTACTTATGGAAACCGAGATCCTGATTGTATGGGCGAACATGATTGATGGGCTATCGACATGTTCCTTTAATAGCTCGAATGATCTTCCTAATTGATTCCGTCCAACGAGTAAATTGGAAGAATTCCTTTGGTAAGTACCAACGAGTATGATGGCGTAAAGGAGTATATAAAGAAGACGTTCTAAGCTGTTCAAAAATATACGATAGAAGAATTCCAAAGTCTGAAGTTTCTTGTTGTTTAGTCAATTCATTTGAGCGAAACACTTGTACTCAAAAGAGAGTTTATACTTGTGAGAAACCTTGAGGAAGTGTGATAGAACATCCACACTGTGGAATCAAGGAAGAACTGTGCTATAACATCTCTTTTGTTCATAGTGGAATCCGGCCGATAGGTTGTCAATGCGGAAGAGTGGACGTAGGCTTGGGATAAGCCGAACCACTATAAACCCTGTGTTTAATCTTCTCTTCCCTACTCTTTACTTTACCTTGATTGTAATTATGTTTAAAAAAAGCAAAAGAGTACTTCATTTCTATCGTCTGCTTAGTATTGCCGTGGTATCTCGAGAAATTATTTTTACACATATTCATCCCCTCTAGGTGCTTATACTAGCTATATCACTTCTCTCTTCCCTCCGCCGGAGCCGGGGGAGGGAAGCCAGCGTCCGACGAGGCGAGCCGGCGGAGGGAAGAGAGAAAAAGTAAAAAAAGAAAAAGAAAAATAGTAATGAAGGACTAAATCAGACATTTATCAATAGTTTAGGAACCAAATTAAGCCGATCGAAAGTTCAGGGACCAAATCGGATATTTATCAATAGTTCATGGACCAAATTGAGCCGATCGAAAGTTTAGGGACCAAATCGAACATTTATCAATAGTTCATGGATCAAATTGAGCCGATCGAAAGTTCATGGACCAAATCAAACATTTATCAATAATTTAGGGACCAATTTGAGCCGATCGAAAGTTCATGGACCAAATTGCACATTAAGTAATAGTATAGGGATCATTTGTGACATTTTCCCATGATATTTCTATCAGATGCCAAATCAAGTAAAAACTTGCAATGCCTTATATTTATGACAAAAGATATTTGCAATATAAATCATATATAATTCATAGGCAATCATCTAAAATCATGATAAATGTATGTAGAGATTTGCAAGGCAGGATAAAAATATTCTCTTACTCAAGGCATATGTTTTTTTTTTTGGTAAAATACTCAAGGTATATGTTTGCATTATACCACTGATTAAAAAAAAACATTACCAATCTTCGCATGAGATACATTTTTTATTGCATCATGATTTGCGTAGATTTGCAATCATCCTTCCCTTAAAGAATTTCTTATAATCAACTCATTTCCCTTTTTGGTATCCATCAATTTGAATCATTCCATTTCGTTAGAGTAAAATAGAAAATCTCCATAGATAAACAGATATTCTTTCTAAACTCATCATAACAAAGTATTTAAGAAAATAATATTATGCACAATAATATCTTGAAAAAGAAATTCTCACTTAGTCAAAGCACAATAAAATCAAGGAAAATAAAATCCTTGAATATTTAAGAAAGAATATTTTGCATAATAAATTAATATCACGTAAAACGGATTTCTACTTTGCAAAATATGACAAAATTAGAGAGCATAAAATCAAACCAAGTTCTCAATTGTCTCTAAGCGAAATATAAAAAATAATCACATGATTCTTCCTTAGATAAAACCAATCATAGAATATGATCATTATAAAATCTAAATCAATCAAGGCATAAAAAGAATATAATGAGAATTTTTAAATTATGTACTCAAACCAAATTGAGAAATATATACCTTCCTTACCAAATTCTCTTTCTTCTTTTCCTTTATTTCCTCGATTTCCTCATCGGATTTTGAGTATGTGCCTGTTTTGAGTCTGTGCCCGAGTCAGACTTTGATTCTGAGCCTATGTCTAAGTCAGACTCAGATTTTGAATGTGTCATCAAGCATTATTTCCTTGCTCATCATCTTCTTTTGTTCTTTTCTAGCCATTATGCTTGTATTGTCTTCTTTCACTGAATTTTCTTCATTTTCTACCCAGCTTTTTGAATTGTTTTATTATAAAAGCAAGTTCTTCATCGTCCCTGTCATTTTCTGAGTATGTATCATCAAAATCAACCTTAGATATTAAAGCGATGGACTTCTTACCTTCGGGATCTTCATCGTTGATTTGTTCCACTTCGTAGGATTGAAGAGTGCCAATCAATTCATCAACAGAGAGTAGCATAATCCTCTGAGTCTCCCAGATTGAGATCTTGACATGGTTTCAATCTTTTGAGAGATTTCACAAAAGTTTGTCGACCTTCATTGAGGAAGATTTGGATGACCTTGATATGCTAAACCATTTATAATTTTTGTAAAACGGCTGAACATATCTCCAATTAACTCTCCTAGCTTCATTTTGAATGATTCATATTGGCCAAGCAGGAAGTTTATTTTTGTCTCTTTTACACAATCAGTCCATTCATAAGTAATATGAAGTCTATCATAAACTTCTTTTGATGTTTTACATGAAGAAATTTTGTTATATTCAGTAGGAAACAATGCGCAATATAAAGAATAAATGGCTTTTGCACCCAGACCTTCTCTTTTGGACATATACGTCCGAGACATAGGAGCAAGGGGTTTGGTTTCTTTGTCTTTATCATTTTTATTTGATAGACGCAGCAGTAGGATTGATTCCTTTTTTCACAACATCCCATTGCAAGAGATCTCTGAATCTTAGGAATGCTTTCATTTTGTTCTTCCACACATTATATTTATTTCCATCAAAATATGGTGGCCCAGTGTTGCTTTGCCCCTCCATAAGTCCCGATGCCAAGATATTAGGTATAGAAAATCTTTAGCTCAAAAGTAAAAACATTTTTATAAACCGAGTACTTGACTCTAATACTAATTAAAAGTGCTAGTATGAACACCTAGAGAGTGGGTGAATATGTGTAAAAATAGATTCTACAAAATGCAGTGAAACATTTACTTTTAACCTGAGTTAGAATAATAACATATTTTTGAAACTGAGTCTGAAGAGTAACAAACTTTGAGCGAGTTCAGATTTTAGCAGTTAAATAGAACTATGAACAAAATAAAGGAGTTCAGTGAAAGAGAATAGAAACATAAGGTTTATAGTGGTTCGGCTTAATCCAAGCATACGTCCACTCTCCCACGCTAACAGCCTTCTAACTGGATTCTACTATGCAATCAACAAGAGATTATAACTTTGAGTGTAAACACTTAGTAGTAGATCGCACTATCTCACTAAGTCACTCTTTTGATATTTCTCTCACAATCACAAACGTTTAAGCTCACAAGAGACAAGTGTATGATCGAAGGTCGCTCAGACTTTGGAATTATAAATTTTACGCTCCGTCTCTAACTTGCTCATCGGTCCTTAATCTCCTTAAATACTCCTCCACTTCCAAACTAGCCGTTAAACAATATCTCGAGGATTGTCTTCCAATCTACCAATTGGACAGATCTATATCTAAAAGATTTGATAGCCGTTGAGTGATAGAAGTAGAATCCTAAATTGATTCCGATCGCCCATACAAATAGAATCTTGGTTTTCATAAGTAGAGTTTCTTCGTATAAAAAGTTCTTATCTTCAAGATCCAATTGTTAATCAAATAGATTGAGTCATTCAAATCAATCTTGATGTAGAATCCAAATCAGATTAATAGCTGTTATATGTTTAGAGCTTGTGTTACGTTCTTTCAAGTTGTTTCATTCTGAATCTACTTCGTTCTGAATTTGAAGTAGAGTCTAAGTACAATAGACTTTACAATCTGAGTCTGAACATATTCTACTTCTGAACAAATTTAGCTTTAATGTCTGGACACAGTCTGAATAAGTTATGCTTCAGCATAGAGTTTCTCTTCTGATTCTTCATTCATGTTCAATTTGGAATTTGTCAGAGTGGACAAACTTCTGATGTAGAACAGACTTTAACACTAAAGTCTGGCAATCTTCAGACTTTGACAATATCATTCACATGTTCTGTCATTTGCATAGTATATTACTTAACCATTAAACACGTTAGTAGTCTTTGATTTATTTTGTCATCTTCAAAACATCATAAGGGATTTCCCTAACACATGCTTCCCGTGACAAAGGGCATCCCTATTGATGAAATGAATGAGAGGGCATGGAAGAAGCACTAGTTCCGGAAGAAATACTTCAAGGACAAAAATGATAACCAAAAAGTTGGGTTCTAAAATCATGTACTTGTTTGTTAGGGGTTCTAGTGTTGTTGGGTCTGAGAGGAATGCAAGGTCGGTCAGGTTCACTAGTCTTTAGTCCTTTACTTGTACATTTTGGATTGAAAAATAATCATTCGCCTCGACATAATCCCTCCAACCAAGCTCTGTCTGTTCACAATTTAAGCTCAGATCACCGAATACCAAGTTCAGTAGGACACTGCTATTGCTATGCTAGGTGAAGATGATATTTGATGCTTTTTGAGCACATGTAGATGATGTTCGTAATTGGTAGTCCCATAATCATCTCTAACTTCATTCGCCGAGATGGCAACGTGACCAAGGAGTGCTGTGAATGGTTTTTCTTGAAAATTTCATTCAATATCATCGTCGCTAGTCTTAGACTACCCAGTGAACAAAATGTGATTTCCCACTTTCCCCATTGAGGCGAAGGATTCCAAAATGCACCCGAACTTTCGAGAAAATATTAGGTGCATCTCAGACCTGAGCAGATCCTTAAAAGGTTCAAGAATCCTCTAGACAAGCAGGAGATCCACTATAAGGTGGGAGACCCCACTTGACTATGGCCCGTATTCCCTGCTAATCCAAGAAGAAAAATATCAGATTAGTTTCAGGGGGAGTCAAGTGCCGTGTCCCTGAGGCATTATATCGGGCGAATCCAAGCATCTCGCCACCTCTCCTTAGGACGTGGACAAGCGTTGGTAGACCTGGCTAGGGAGGCTAGACCTCCTTCATGTGGGAGCTGAGCTTGCTTAGGTGAACCTTTAAACCTAACTTAAGCAAGTGATGAGGCAAATGATTCCAAAACACACCCGAACTTTCAAGAAAATATTAGGTACATCTCATATTCCACATTGTTGGCCAAACACTCAACTAAATGGCAAGATGGGTCTTAGTTAATTAATGCTTTCCTTATATCTCACCGTTACTCTCTCTCCTCTCCATTGCTGACGACTCTCTCCCTTCCTCTCTACTTCTCTTTTGTCCTTTCTTTAAAATGGGTCCCACTTGTCTAATGGCTACGTTCTCTCTCATCATTACCCCTCTCCTCAAGGCTCAAGGCCACTTTGACCATGGAACTTGACCTCGAACCCCGAGCTTGGGGCAGGTTAGGCAGCTCAAGTTTCGAGCTTGGCCTCATGGTCATGGCAATGGCTACTAGAGCTTCAAGTTCATGGCCATGATTGCCTAATGCTTTAAACTTCCATCCATGGCCGCTAGATTGAGAGAGAGAGAGGGGAATGGAGGAATTTGTTGCTGAACCCTTATTGAGCGGGGACAATGAAGCACAAATTCAGGTTGCTATCGAGCTTAGCAAATGCACAAGGTGGCTAACTGCAATTTGATATCTCTTGTGAATTCCCCTCAAATCGCCATATCATCGTAAAATCTAATTTCTTGAATATTTCTTTCAATATCGCCGTCGCTAATCGTGCACATTTCGGACCACCCGGTGAAGAAAAATCCGATCTCCCATGTTCCCTAATCAAAATAAGGTGAAGGACTCTCAAACACACCTGAAGGGATAAGTGTCATTTCTTGCAACCAACGGTGAGCAAAAATGGACCGAGCACCGACTCCCGATGGATCCAAATAAAACCCAGCCTCTGTTAAATTGCTAAATGGAGGAGAGATGAGGCTGAAAGATGAGGCTGAAACTTCATTTTTCGTTCAGAACAATGAAGTCTTTTACAAAAGACAAATACATAATGTAAAAACATAACTAAAAAATGACCCATAACTATCCATGTTCTGCATAAAGCACTTATTCCACTAACACCTAAAAACTAGGACAACTAACACACATGATTCAACTATCTCCAATAACTGAAAAACTAAATCAGCAAAACGTGCAAAAATAAATAATTATTATTTCAATAGCCTCACGCCGAGGGAAACGGTGGATGTCACGCCCCGAACCCCGGGCGCGCGCACATCCCACTGCGGTCAATCAAATGCGACATTCCCAAGTAGTGTCGCCGACCCCATTCATTTATTAATGCGCAAGCGAAACGTATTATAAAACCCATGACAATAAAATACGGGATAGAAAAGCAGGAAGCAAAACCACAACATAACACTTTCATAATTCAACAGAATTACAAACAGAGGTCTACGGCCAAAAGTCTACAAAAGACCGGCTCTTAAAAAGGAATTGTCATATGACCGACAAGTCGGACACGTTCTCCAATCTTATGACTTCACCTCTGCAACTCCTCAAGGCCAACCAAAGCTATCTGATCGCTCCGTCCACTAGGGACCTGAAATTTTAATCCCACAACCGAGATGAGACGATGTCTCAACAAGTTCAACCCCATAAACCCCTATTAGAAAGAAAATACGCCCCGGGTGGCCTAGCCACATCACACAGAAGACTTACCTCGCATTAGCCTTCATTTGCAGGTTAACACAATTTATATAATTCAACCACGTACAATTATGATAACCAAACAACCATGGCACAATCACATCATCATAACAATTCAACCACTTGGATCGTCTCAGCGATCAATCGACTTGGCCGATTACATGTCAATTCAGCAATTCAATCATTACTCTTAATCACGGCCCACCCGGCAAAATTAGAATCAGTGGCATCACGGCCCCACTCAGCACGACCTTTAAAAAGGTAGTAGATTACGGCCCGGTTGGGTGCGACCTTTATCAGGTAGCAATTCACGGCCTCACTGGGTGCGACCTTTATCAGGTGGCATATCACGGCTCCACTAGGCGTGACCTCTAATAGGTGGTTAATCACAGCCAACTCTCCCATTAATTTCGACACTTGAGACTTTATAAAAAGAATCCATATTTATCATAATCACACTCAATTTGCCACAATCAATCATCAAATTCAAATTCTAAATACACAGCAGCGATCGGCACGAAATTCGAGAGTTTAGGGTCCCGACGAAATTTTTGAATTTTAATAAATAATTAATTTTATTCCGAAAATTAATTAAATAATAATATCCATATTTTTCGCAATTCACACTCAATTTATAATATCCAACCATCAATTTCAAAATCCGAGACACAACACACAAAGCGATCGACACGAAAGTCTCGAGCAACCGAGGTCAAAAATAATTTTTCTGTTTTTTTATATAAATAATAATATTTTAATAATTTCGGATTATAATATAATATTATATTTTCCAGAATTTCGAAGCACTTAAATAATTCAAAACTATAATCATTTTATGTCACATCAAGGCTTAACTTTAAATAACTTCTTTTAACCTTTAATTTAAACACACTTTAACATAAACCAATCTCTTAATCCAATTTATAATTAAATACACTAATCCACACACCTAAACTTACTTAATTTAAACTAAGCACACTTAGGGCATCATTAACACTCTAATCAATATTTAGTGAGTTAAACTCACCCGATTAACGAACTGAGCGGAACAAAACGACGAGGACGACGAGGGGATCGACTTTCTCCAAAGTGGGCCAAGCATCCGGGCTCGGGAAGATGGCCAAAACGGGCCAAACGTCCACTTCCATACCCATTTTCTTGGCTGTTGTCCACTGCGATTTGAGGCCGAGGAATGGTAGATCTGGAGCTTGGATGAGATGGGGAAGGTTGAGGGGTCGAACCGGACCTAGGCGGGGCTCGAATGGTGGCCAGAGGTGGCCGAAGGACTCCGGCACGAGCTGATGCAGCAGCTGCGACGTGAGCTGAGGCGGAGCGGAGATTGTGCGACGACGGGCTGGCGAGCGCGCGCGGGTCTTCGCGCGCAAACAAGGGTCGACCGCAGCGAACGGCGAGCGACTACAGGCGTCAAGCGATCTTCAGCTTCTTCGGTTGCTGGGTTTCGAAGAAAAAGATGAAGAACATGGAGGACAGAGCTCGACGGGAGAGGAGGAAGACGGAGGGCGTGCGGCGAAGGCGGAACGGCGACGGTGGCTGCGGACAGCCGGCGACAAGCGGCTGAGCGGGAGGCGAAGGGCTGCTCTAGCTTCTCTGCAAATTTTCTGGTCTTCGCAAACCAACCATGGAGGAGAGAGGCGACAGGGGAGAGAGGAAGAAGAGAGGGAGGAGAGAGAAGAAGGGGGGCAATTTCTTTTCTTTTTCCCTTTCTTTAATCCAACAAATTGGCCCACCATGATGATGTCATGCTCCACTCACTCAAAACTCCAACAACCTTATTCCAATGGGTCTATTTTATTTTTCCGCCGGGGCATGAAATTTTGTACAACCAATTCTCCAATTCCACTTGATTCCCTTCCAATTGAATCAAATTGAAGTCCATAAAATTAATCCAATGTCACCACACTTCAATTAACATCTTCACTTGTCCATAGAACCAACTTAAGTCCCAAAAGTACGACCAAAAGCGGGCCTACTAATTTCTTGAGCCAAATTAACCATTTTCTAATTTAATTGCTAAAAAACTCTAATTACATGAAAAATCTTCTAAAGATAAGCCAATGATCCGGAAATGATTTGTGACACACCCAGACTTCCAATTTCTGAATTCGATCTCAATTCCACGGTTAATTTTACTTTGGCACGATACTAGCGCGGCCCAACCTACCGGGTAGCCTTTAGGAATTTTCATGCATTTGACTTGTGGTTGATCATCTCAAGCCACAATGTACATCTTTGAAACATTGGCGATCTTCAGTTGTCGAGATAATCTCAAGGTTTTAAATACGAACACAGGGTACCCAATCGACAGAAAAGTCGGTCCAGTGCCGATCGACAAGAATTGTGCGATCTAGTGGAATCACCCGCACCTGATCACATGCCTCTGTCAAGTTGACCTATCTCCAGTCTCTAATTGATTTTTTAATTGTGCCGCAATGACCCTTGCAGATTAGCTCGGTTGAACGATCGCTTCCTAGTCAAATTCTCAAGTCTGATGCATTAGAATTTCTTAACGGCTTCACCTGATAGACTAACTTTCACATGAGTGGCCGACTCAAGGAAAAGAACTATATGCGTGCCAACGAAATGCCCGTCTCAATTTATTGAAAATAGACTTGGAAAATCGGGATGTCACAGTGGAAATCACCGGAAATAGGCACATCGCATGTTGCATTCAATCATTAATGGGTAGTCCTGAATATACTCTGTCCAAAAAAGGGCACTTGACGTACAACACAAATGATTAACTAGCAATCTCTCGCAGTTAGAAAGCCATGCACAATTCGACTTGCAATTACCGAGCGCCACCGCGAACGTTAGTTAGCAACGTTGTTTGTTTGCTTGCTGCACTTTCTTCGTGTTTGTCTCCTCCATCTACCCTCCTTTTCCTGCTTAACAAATCAGAGTAAGAATCATGGAATGCCAACTCATCTACAGTCAGTATGCTAATATGAAATTCAAAAAGATATCAAAAAGATTTCATATCTTAACAGTTAGCAACGCTGTTTGTTTGCTTGCTGCACTTTCTTCGTGTTTGTCTCCTCCATCTACCCTCCTTTTCCCGCTTAACAAATTGTGAGCTTTTTCATGGTATTAGAGCATGAATCATGGAATGCCAACTCATCTACAGTTGGTATGCTAATATAAAATTCAAAAAGATTTCATATCTAAAAAATAATATCAAAAAGATTTCATATCTTAACAGTTAGCAACGCTATTTGTTTGCTTGCTGCACTTTCTTCGTGTTTGTCTCCTCTATCTACCCTCCTTTTCTTGCTTATTTAAAAAAACGAGTCTTTTTCAGTCTCCTCATCACAACATTTTCCTTCATTATTTTGATGCACCTTGCATCCTCAACCGAACCCATCTCTTGGCTCCCAGCGAACCAACCGCCGTTGTATCCAATCGAGGGACTACGATCAGCAAGGTTCACATGGGAGGATTAGGAGGTGGAGTGACGCGAGGCGAAGTGCGGAAGCAAAATAATGCAGGAAAATATTGTGACAAGGAGACTGAAAAAGACCCATTTTTTAAATAAGCGGGAAAAGGAGGGTAGATGGAGGAGACAAACACGAAGAAAGTGTAGCAAGCAAACAAACAACGTTGCTGACGGTTAAGATATGAAATCTTTTTGATATTATTTGTTGAATATAAAATCTGTTTGATATCTTTTTGAATTTCATATTAGCATATTAACTATAGATGAGTTGTTGTCAAAGATTGTATTTTTCATTCTTTTTATAAGCGTGTACAATCTGTAAATTAAGTAATATGAAAAATCATTCACAAATTCTTACTCTAATACCATGAAAAAGTTCACAATTTGTGAATGATTTTTTCAAATTACTTAATTTAATTTACAGATTGTACACGCTTATAAAGAGAATGAAAAATACAATCCTTGACGGAGTAATGCCAACTCATCTACAGTGGGTATGCTAATATGAAATTAAAAAAGATATCAAAAAGATTTTATATTCAAAAAATAATATCAAAAAAATTCATGTCTTAACCGTTAGCAACGTTGTTTGTTTGCTAGCTGCACTTTCTTCGTGCTCGTCTCCTCCATCTATCCTCCTTTTCCCGCTTATTTAAAAACGAGTCTTTCTCAGTCTAGTCGTCGCAACATTTTCGCGCCTTCCGCACTTCGCTTCACTCCACCACCTAATCCTCCCACGCGAACCACGCCGATCGTAGTCCCTCGAATCGGATAAGCTTCGGAGTCCTGCTTTCTCGATCGATCGGATACCGCGGGCGGCTGGTTCGCCGGGAGCCGAGAGAGATGGGTTCGGCCGAGGACGCGAGGGGAGTGTACAAGGACCCCAACGCCGCCATCGAGGATCGAGTCAGCGACTTGCTCTCCCGGATGACCCTGCAGGAGAAGGTCGGCCAGATGACCCAAATCGAGAGGCGCGTCGCCACTCCTTCCGTGCTCTCCGGCCTCTCCATCGGTAAGCCTCCTCTTTTTTGACTTCCGTTCGCCGGGGCCTAGTTTGAATCGCCAGTTCATTTGCATGTGCGCGCCTTCGTTGCCGACTTCGTGAGCCTAAGAGTGGTTCCGGTCCGGTTCAATCTGAACGATGCGCCGATGCGCACGGCGTTTCCGTTGCCGAAAGTCTGTTTCTTTGGTCCGGTTACGCCGTGGAGAAAAATTCGAGCGAATGATGAGGGTTTGGTGCAGGGAGTGTACTTAGTGGTGGAGGCAGTGGACCATTGGGGGTAGCAGAAAGTGCGTCATCTGAGCAAGCATTGTTGTCCGATTGGACCGACATGGTGGATGGATTCCAAAAGGCGGCGCTGGAGTCCCGCCTGGGAATACCGCTTATTTACGGGATTGATGCAGTTCATGGCAACAATACTATATACGGCGCCACGATATTCCCTCACAACATTGGCCTTGGAGCCACTAGGTCAGTTTCGTTTACTTCCTTTCTGAGGCTTCGAGAAAAGGTTTGGACTCGCTGTCCTCTCTAATGTTACTAGTATTTCGGTCAATAGTCTCTGAGGATTTGCTTAGGGATCGATGGAATGGAGAGGAAGGACTGGCAGTTTAAGAACAAAATGACAGTTGATATGCAGGGCATCGACAGAAAAATGGGTTATAAAGGAACTAAACTATCCTTTTACAGTGGTAGATGGGTTATCTATATGTTATGGTCACGACTAAAATACACATTGTCATGTCGTAGTTGTTTTTTACTTTGTCATGATAAATTATTATTTTTTGGTAAATAGTAAGAATTATATTAACTAAAGCCAAAGCGAAGCAAGAAGCTATACAACAAGAATTCGGCACCAAAAACTTACGCTCATGAGAACAAGAACAGTCAAAGTGAGTGGAAGGGTGCCAAGTAAAACAAGACCACCTGCACAAGAGCAGAGGAAAGCCAAAACAGCTGCAAAAGCAAACCAAACGGCCTACACAGGGTTGTCATAATAATTTTGTTGTTGAACAACCTAATTTTTTCAAACAATTGATAGAGATGGAGAGCTGGTTCGGAGGATTGGGGTCGCAACTGCACTTGAAGTCAGAGCAAGTGGCATTCCTTATACTTTTGCTCCATGTGTGGCTGTAAGTAATTTCTTTCGCTTTATTTCTACGCACTAGTATTCATCTCTCTATAACAAGGCTCACCAGCTAGATGACAAATTCTCGTTTGAGGGGTAAAGCCATGACGTCGATGATTTTGTTAGCTAGTGTAGCTTTGAGAGCTCACTACTCTACCTTATCGAAGTTCACATGGACAAATTGAATAAGGAAGTGCTGCAAATTTGTTTTTCAATTACCATAATGGCTCCAATTATGTTAACCCAAATCTTTGTCATGGGGATGGTCTTCAAGAGTTATTTGACATCAAGTTCAAGCTATCGATTTGGTTCCAAATCCACAATGATTATCTCTTCTCTTTTCACAAATCTTCTGTTCTCATCATTTTATTTTCACTGTTAATCCTAGTTTGTTGAGAATTTTAGTTGAATGGCTTCTGGCAGGTGCTGAAAGATCCCAGATGGGGAAGATCTTATGAGAGCTACAGTGAAGACACTGATATAGTTAAAAAGATGACCGCAATAGTAACGGGTTTGCAGGGCCAGCCACCCCAAGGGCACCCAAAGGGCTATCCTTTCGTAGCTGGAAGGTAAAGATAGACCTTATCTGGTATTTGAACCTTTCCAGTTTACATAATGATCTACCTATGTCATGTCAGTTCGGAAAAGCGATATAGACCTCATGATTATAGATGCTTTCTGGTGATTCCTAATTTTTGATTGGCTCGTGATAGCATTCTAGGAATTTGCTTGAAAGCTGATAGATGAGGGATGAGGTGCCATTGGTCTTTGCTTTTCTGAGTTGAAAGTATGTCTGCCAGTGTGCTCTATGCCGCTTTACCTATTGTGTATTTTTGAGCATGTTGAGGACCGGCGTTGAACACTTAATATTTCATCTACTTTTCTCTCTCAACCACCTTTACTCTTCCCAGCCATAATTTCATGTAGTTATATTTGTCACTATGCTCTTTAGTTCTCTCACTTCTTAATCTCTCATAACTCACTATTTCTATACATCCGAACAAAGTCATCGTCTCTTTCTCATTTGACACCAGAAACAATGTTATTGCCTGTGCCAAGCATTTTGTTGGAGACGGAGGAACTGAAAAAGGTGTAAATGAGGGGAACACTGTAACGTCTTATGAAGATCTAGAAAGGATACATATGGCACCCTATTTGGATTGTATCTCCCAAGGTGTTTGCACAGTCATGGCATCCTACTCTAGCTGGAATGGGCGCAGGCTGCATACTGACTATTTTCTCCTGACAGAGGTCTTGAAAAATAAGTTAGGTTTTAAGGTGAGGAATCCCAGTGAATTCATTTACTGAATGGCAGAGCTTGTCAATCGACACAAAGAAATTGGAAGATTGTATGTCGCTAGATTTTGTTGGAACGATTTGCAATTCTTCTACTTTATTATAACAGATTGAGATTCATAAATGGGACCACTCAACTGATGTGACAGAAATGTTGATGCAGGGTTTTGTCATTTCAGACTGGGAAGGGCTTGACCGACTCAGTCAACCTCATGGCTCAAACTACCGTCAGAGTATTTCTCTGGCAGTTAATGCTGGGATGGACATGGTAAAAGACCAAATAGAAACGATGATATTTATTTGGAAAAAAACCACTAAAAACTTCAAACTTTGCTCTAAATGACATATTTATCCTTTTTTTCTTTATTTTTGTGATATGAAAAATCCCAAACTTTTTCAATTGTGACACATTTACCTAATCAATGACATTTTTGTCTTATTTTTCCTATTTTTTCTATTTCTTTTTCTTTTTTTCTTTTTTTCTTTTTCTTCCCTCCACCAACCATGGCTGAGCCAGCGGAGGGAAGCCGACGTCCGGCATCGGGCAAGGGTCGCCCTCGCTTGGGCTAGCTAGGGCCTCCTCACCAGCGTCAGGCGAGGGCACCGCTAGCCCGATATGGTGAGGGCCGTCCTCACCCGTTGCCGACAAGGGCCTGGCGAGGGAGGCCCTCGCCCGACACCAATGAGGGCGACCCTTGCTTGCGTCAGGCGAGGGGTGCCCTCACCGACATCGGGCAAGGGCCTCCCTCGCTAGATCTGGGCAAGGGTGCGAGGGAGGCCCTCGCCTGACGCCAGTGAGGGCGGCCCTAGCCAACCTAGGCGAGGGTGACCCTCATCCGATGCCGGCCCTCACCGGACGCCAACTTCCCTCCATTTGGAGTAAATCTCTCATGGTTAGCAAAGTTCAGGGCTTTTCACGTCAAAAAATAAAAGTTTAGGGTAAATCTGTCACTTTGAGCAAAGTTTGGGTTTTTTGTAATTTTTTCCCTATTTATTAAGTGAGATCCATAATGTCCGATTTATATGGTAACCCATAAATCTTTTTTTTTTCAGATTATGGTGCCTTTTAGACATGAACAATTTGCAGAGGATTTGATAGCCTTGGCTGAATCAGGGGAAGTACCAATGTCCAGAATAGATGATGCGGTTCAACGGATACTGAGAGTCAAGTTTGTATCTGGTCTATTTGAGCATCCTTTTTCTGATAGATCATTGCTTCAGATTGTTGGTTGCAAGGTAAATTCTAAGGATTTTCCATGTTAGAGATATACTTTAGCTGTCATGAATTATGCAGATGTGCTTAACCATCTCATCAAGGCCAAGTTTTGGGCACTCTAGTATTTTTATTATATTTTACAGCACCTGAATATTAAATGAAATTCTGGAATACTTCTTAAAATTGGATCTTTTGTCTTTTAAGATGTCCAGTGATATATCTAAAATTGTTCAGCCTGGATGTATTAGTAAGTATATTTTACTTTGGCCTGGACAAACAGTCTGACCTTAATCATCTTTTGGCAGTCGCATAGAGAATTAGCACGGGAAGCAGTTCGAAAGTCGTTGGTATTGTTGAAAAATGGGAAGGATCCTATGAAACCATTTCTCCCATTAGACAAAAATGCAAAGAAAATTCTGGTTGCAGGAAGTCATGCTGATGATCTGGGTTATCAATGTGGAGGGTGGACTATCGCTTGGCAGGGAAGCAGTGGCAGGATCACAATCGGTATCCATCCTTCCGTATATCTTCCCTATGGTTAAAATTGCACACCATATTTGCTTTGAGTAAAAGAGATTTACTTTGGTGTTGGATGAAAGTGGATGCATGACTCATGGAAATAGGAGTACAGATAGTCTCTAGATATCAACAGACTTGTGTATGAGTACCCCGCAAAGAGAATTTTTTTGTGATACTTTGCAGTATCTTTACTGCGTTTGAGCTTTCTTTTCTTCACCATGTTGACCTCTCTTTAGGTTTTAGTGATATGATATGCTATTTTGGCTATCTTCATGTCCTAGTTATATACATTGAACCCACCTTTCAGCTTGAGAAACATGAGGAAGATATAAATTGCTAATTGTGTAGAGCTGTGTCTTAAAAATATTGAACCTGCCAACTCTATTTCAGATCTCTCTTGTTCATAATGCCTTCATTCGAAGTGATGTTACAATTATTACTGATGAACATGAAACATTTTCTTCTATAGGTACGACTATCTTAGATGCAATCAAGGAAGCAGTTGGAGGCAACACAGAAGTGATTTACGAGCAAAATCCATCTCCTTCCACATTAGCGAGTCATGATTACACATTCGCCATTGTTGCTGTTGGTGAAGGTCCTTATGCAGAAACTCTGGGTGATAACGCCGAACTTGCAATCCCATTCGACGGAACGGACGTGATAAAGTCAGTCACGGAGAGAATACCTACACTCGTACTTGTCGTCTCTGGAAGACCCTTGGTCATAGAACCACATGTTCTGGAGAAGATAGATGCTCTGGTTGCTGCTTGGTTACCTGGAAGCGAAGGAACAGGCATCACAGATGTGGTCTTCGGCGACTATGATTTCGAAGGTCAATTACCAGTCTCGTGGTTCAGAACGGTTGAACAACTGCCCATGGACCATAAAGCTAATTCTTACGATCCCTTGTTCCCCCTGGGTTTCGGATTGAAATGCAAGAAGGAAGCCTGATGACGGGGCAATTCAATGAGCGATGAAGTTAATGACCAACGGAGAAGTAGCTGGTCCGGTCGAAAATGCCTTCTGAACCGGATATTAGTGTGCATTTGCATGAATAATCGCTTCATATCTTGTTTTATGAAATTTAGAATTTCAACCGACGATGCGACACAAATTCTTATTCCATTTTCCTACTATCTTTGATAGGGCCTCATTTTCTTTTTTTCCCATAACCAAATTGAGTATGGTTTTTAGAAAACAAAATACAAATAGCAGTAAATACAAAAAAGTATCATAAAAGTCTTAAACCAAGGCATCAATTTAGTTTTGAATTTTCTTAATTAAATTAATTTAGTCTTAAACATTTTCATATTGATATCAATTCAGTTCATCAGGCTAATTTCTTTGGAAATTGCTAATGTGAATATTAGTCGTCTTACGTGACACGAACGATATTAACGTAAACATTTTTAAATTTTGATTTTTAATATTTATTTTTCTTTTTTCTTTTTCTTTTTTCTTTCATTTTGGCTCTCGAGCTCGTCAGTCGCGCGAGTGAGGTAGCCGTCGCCTAGATCTAGCAAGGGCCTTTGTTCCCTCACCCACGGTAGGGGGTTCGCGACCCTTACCAACTAAAATGAAATGAAAAACAAGAGGAAAAAATATAAAATATAAAAAAATTGAAAATTTTATTAAAAAAATCTACATAAGCATCGATTGTGCCACATAGGATAATTGAAATCACCTTCACGTTTCTAACATAAACTGGCTGGATAGATTGAATTGGTATCTATATAAAAAAGTTTAACATTGAATTGGTCAAATTTAAAAATTTAAAATGAAATTAGTACAAATGTAATAGGTTTATGACATTTTTGTACCTTTCCCCGGCAAATACCATGCATTTCGATGATCAAGCACATATTTGCCTGATGAAGAGGTGGGCATAAATATACCTTGTTCGCATCAGTGGCGGAGGAGTGGCAGTTTTTCACAGCAATTATAGAATAGCAACCATTGAGGAGGAACAGAGAATTATCAGAATTATCAGAACGATGACGGGGGGCTGAGATTAAGTGTGTTTTGTAGTCCATTCGTTAATTATAATTTTCTTAATCATTTTTCTAGTTAGTATCTAAACTTTAATCCGATTCACAAATCATCAATCGTATAACGATAATGTCACTGCTTTGACAAAACCAATATTTGGCAAATAAGGTATTCGCCATAATAGCATAATACCATAGAAGTTTTAGGTGACATAGCACCTTACAATTCTCATAATGTCCATAGGCAAATACATGGCATGCTCATCACAAGCTAAAGCAATTAGACAGATACAACATGAACCACAAATATATATGAGTATGACCCCTAGTAATACATGGGAGCTTCAGCAGGGGCATCTCCAATCTCAGAATATTCACCAGAAAGACTCCCCATAGGCGCATCACTCATGGGACCGGATGCTATGCCGGCACCTCGAACCTCTCTCATGACTCGTTTCGGGTTGCTCCGTTGCACCTCACAGAGATCCGCCAAATAGACACCTGTTGAAAATCGATGGTAGAGTCAGTGATGGTGAAGATTTCAGGAGGACAATGTTGTTTCGAAGCAGATGGCGTGGATTAATTTGCGGTTGGGAATTACCTTCTCCGAGGGCCAAGTTGAAGTAAAGATCAACGATGTTGGGGCAGTTGTGGTGACACGCCGGTGAGCAGAGCTTGGCGGTGAAGGAAGGCTGAAGGAGAGCATCTGAAGATATGCCAACAGACTGCCTATCCACTCCACAGGCACGGATGCAATCATCGGTCTCGATCCACTCGCGCATGATATCCACAGCCACCTGAGAGGTCTTGCACTCGTATTCCATCTTCCCATCCATCAGGCTCATGTAGTTCTCCAGGACGCACCGCCTTCCGTTAGATGCAATCGAGAACGCGCAGAGTTCCGTAGGTAGCTGCTCGCACGCAATGTTACCTGACAACGAAAAACATAAGGAAAAAAAAAAGATGGCTCAGTCGAGAAATCAAATAGCTAGTCACAGTTGCACTATGGCAAAGAAGAAGCACGGGTTATTTACCCAGAGCTCGTTGGAGGAAGAACGAGAAGGCGAGGAAGAGAATCAAGGCCATTTTTGAGGAGAAGAGGGAGCCTGTTGCTACGACAAAACGCGGGCAAGTGAGAGATCTCGGCGTCTTTGATTGTTGCAATTGGCTGCGTAGCAACTTCTCCTTTGCTGGTGAGGAATCTCTCTGAAGGATGCTAGTTTATATAGCACAAGGTGTTGGAGACCTTTATGTGACGAGAACCTTCGGTATGAATATAAAACTGGAAGCTAGTGGTGAAGGGATGCTTGTTTCTGTACCGTAATTCCCATGGAATTCGATGACACTCCATGAGACAACCGTAGAGGAAGTTTAGTTTGGGGGCAACGAAATCAACAATTTTAAATCATTTCGGTCTCTCCAATGTGCCACACGGAAGCCTCTCAAAAGATTCATAAAGATGATGGTTCAAGCATCTCAGAGCCATTTTTAACGTTTAGCCTTAGGACCCATATTTTGGCAGTCCCAGGCAGCGAAGATATTTTCAAAGTGAGACTTTCGCGATCAAAATATGCAGCTCGTCATACATTGTGAAACAATACGAAAGAATGAAGGATTAGCAAAATTTACCATCTTGTAAACAAAATTCAAATAAATTCATAGACGTTCTTGTACTCAAGGCTCGACTTTGTAATCTATGCACATATAAGATTTTATCACATAGCAGCCAACATGACAAGAATTCAAAGGTTGATGAATTGACGACTATTCAGTCACCAACCATAATTCAGCAAGCAAAGGGATCAGTAATTCTGTAAACAAAATTCAAATACATTCATAGACGTTCTTGTACTCAAGGCTCAACTTTGTAATCTATGCACATATAAGATTTATCACATAGCAGCCAACATGACAAGAATTCAAAGGTTGATGAGTTCACGACTATTCAGTCACCAACCATAATTTAGCAAGCAAAGGGATCAGTAACTTGATGGGGAATCAAGAAAATGAAAATTGCCACAAAATCTAGCCTTACTGAATGCAATATCAATTTATAAAAGACAATAGGAATTCCAAGGCTCTTGTCTAACATATAAAAGTAAAATTGCAGGTTACAGAAATAGCTAAAATATTGTACTTAGTTTTCTCCCCCCTCATCAACTAACTTCACATTCTACAAACCAGCAACTGGAAGTTGAGGTTAGAAAGAATGGCTGCTATAACATAATAGCAACTTCTCCAACTGAAATCAACAACCAATCCGATGTCCTTCACTACATCTCCTCCTCCTGGTAATCACCCTCCTCTTCCTCGTACTCCTCATCATCAGCGGTCGCATCCTGATACTGCTGGTACTCCGAGACCAAGTCGTTCATGTTGCTCTCTGCCTCAGTAAACTCCATCTCATCCATTCCTTCCCCAGTATACCAATGCAAGAAAGCCTTCCTCCTGAACATGGCAGTGAATTGCTCACTTACACGCCTGAACATTTCCTGAATCGAAGTCGAGTTGCCGATGAATGTCGATGCCATCTTAAGGCCAGTGGGCGGAATGTCGCAGACAGTCGACTTCACGTTGTTGGGGATCCACTCAACAAAGTAGGAGGAGTTCTTGTTCTGCACATTGAGCATCTGCTCATCCACTTCCTTGGTGCTCATCTTTCCACGGAACATGGCAGAGGCGGTGAGATAACGCCCGTGACGTGGGTCCGCTGCGCACATCATGTTCTTGGAATCCCACATTTGTTGAGTTAGCTCAGGGACTGTGAGGGCTCTGTACTGCTGCGACCCACGAGAGGTAAGCGGAGCAAACCCCACCATGAAGAAGTGAAGACGAGGGAAGGGTATGAGGTTCACAGCAAGTTTCCTTAGGTCAGAGTTGAGTTGCCCCGGAAACCTCAAACAGCAGGTAACTCCAGACATTGTTGCAGATATCAAGTGATTCAAATCTCCAACTGCAACAACCCAACGCGCAAAACGTTTGCTCAGTTCACAAATAAGCCTAAATGCAAGACAAAAATACGCCACACCAGCACCAAATATTTCTTCACCAATTACCGCCAGAAT
The DNA here is from genome assembly GCA_017140615.1 of Eucalyptus cladocalyx. Taxonomy (NCBI): domain Eukaryota; kingdom Viridiplantae; phylum Streptophyta; class Magnoliopsida; order Myrtales; family Myrtaceae; genus Eucalyptus; species Eucalyptus cladocalyx. The sequence continues at coordinate 35,152,098 of CM029517.1, read as the reverse complement.
ATCTCCCAAAATTAATTCAACCATCTATCTAATTTGGATCCTCACATAAACACAATACTCAACTATTCAAAAATAGATTTCTTGCGTTCTTATCATCTAAAAGAACCATCTAATCAATTTAGATCCATCACATAAACATGACACTCAACTATTCACTAACAGATTTTCTGCATACTCATCATCTAAAAAAGAACGATCTATTTCAAACAGGACCATACGCCGACAAACACATCTTAATGTATAACAAAAAAAAACCAAAAAAGATACATGAGACTTCCTTTTCAGGAAAGAAGGAACTCACAGCTAGGAGTCGTGAGCTTGAGCGTGCGGAAGCAAATGTCATACAAGGCCTCATTATCGAGAACCATACACTCGTCGGCATTCTCGACGAGCTGGTGCACGGACAAAGTGGCGTTGTAGGGCTCCACAACAGTATCCGACACCTTCGGAGACGGGAAGACCGAGAAAGTGAGCATCATCCTGTCGGGATACTCTTCCCTGATCTTCGAGATCAACAGCGTCCCCATTCCCGAACCGGTACCTCCGCCCAACGAATGGCACACCTGAAACCCTGCCGTCCATTCACAACCGAAAAAAAAAAAAAAATCAATTCTCGCCCAAATCGAAACCCTAATCGCAAGCAAAAGATTATCACAACGCGGTTTCCGTACCCTGGAGGCAGTCGCAGTTCTCGGCCTCCTTGCGGACCACGTCGAGGACCGAGTCGATCAGCTCGGCGCCCTCGGTGTAGTGGCCCTTGGCCCAGTTGTTGCCGGCGCCGGACTGGCCGAAGACGAAGTTGTCGGGGCGGAAGATCTGGCCGTAGGGCCCGGAGCGGACGCTGTCCATGGTGCCGGGCTCGAGGTCCATGAGGACGGCGCGAGGGACGAAGCGGCCGCAGCTGGCCTCGTTGTAGTACACGTTGACCCGCTCCAGCTGGAGCTCCGAGTCGCCGTGGTACCGCCCCGTGGCATCGATGCCGTGCTCCGCGCACACCACCTCCCAGAACTTGGCCCCGATCTGGTTGCCGCACTGGCCGCCCTGGATGTGCAGGATCTCACGCATCTTCGCTCGGACGATTGAAGCGCAGAGGATTCGAAAAATGGGCCGCGAGAGGAAGAGAGAGAGAGAGAGAGAAGGGAGAGATCGAAATGGAGGAGGAATAATGGAGGACGGGGGGAGGTTTGTCCGTTTATATATGGAGAGAGAGAGAGAGAGAGAGAGAGAGAGGGAGAGGGAGAATTAGGGCTTCGAAATTCAAACGGTTGAGAGATTTTCTTTTTTCTTTTTTCTTTTTTTTTTAAAAATGTTAAAGAAATGAGTGGGGGAGAATCGATGGCCAGGTGGCCGCCACTTCGAGGCTTAACGGATAGAAAAAAACCCAACGGTTGATGCGAGACCATGCGCTGTACCAAATTTTTTGAATTTCAAAATCGCGGCTTGGGCGGGAAACGGTGAACCGCCTTGCCCTCGAGGGGCGCACTCGTAATTTCACCTCCCAACGTTTATTTCACTCACCGTTTTGCTTCGTCTTTTCAAACTCAATTTTGTTAAACATCGAATTACATTGGAATAGCAAGTTTAGCAGTTTTACAATACGCAAGCATCGCATTCAACAGATCATATATGTCCACTTCAAAATAGCATTATCATCTTCAAGCAAAGCACTTAAAACGAAGATCTTCTAAACTAAGTTCTAAGATTAGTGTGCGATTAGAATTGAAAACGGATCGAAGATTTGAAGGGGCATTCGGAGATCGAGCTCCCAATCCCTTTCGAAAAAGGGCCCCGCCAAGTTGGAATTGTCATCATGCAGCCAAGAGGTATTTACAAGTTATGATGAGTGAGGCAGAGAAAAAGGAGAAAGCGAGAGGCCATATTTCAAAAGTCCCATAAAATGCGAAAACGTTGAATTTTTTTCACAAAGGAGTTGAAAGAGAACAGTCACGGATTCGATACCAAAAATCATTACATTAAGGGCCGGCTTTGAAACGCTTCAAAGAGAGAACCTGAAACTGATAAAGCCATACTAATCCTCATCACTCCATATCTATAATGCCTTCAATCTAACTATGTTTGTGCCGAAAAACCCATACATACACTAGCCATCTGAACTTTTCTGCTCTTCCCTTACACTGAATCTGCCGTCCAGTACTTTCAAGCATTCATTATTGAATTCTATACATGCAGAATAGCTTCCGCACAAATGAAACAAGCGCTCGGTATCAAAGCCTGCCTTGCCAACATCAACAGATCAAAAATCGAATAGTACAAAAGCTTTGAGCACTTCACACTAGAATCAAATCGATGCATTTGACATTTTAATATTCCTTGGCATGTACGTTTTCCATGCTCAGAGGGTTCGACAATGAAATGATTTGACAAAAGTAACTATTTCCCTAATTCACATTTTTTCTTCCTTCTCCTCCTTCCTTCACTCTCTCAGTGCTCATCATCTTCTTATTCCTGCTTCCGCCTTGGCAGTGGGGACTGGGTTTGGTCATGCTCAGATTGCCGCAGGATGGAAACCTCAGAACATTTCGAGCTCAATAGAAAGGGTAAAGACATAATCCATTTCACAACATGACACCAAAGTACTGAAAAGGACATGCAACAAAAAAGAAAAAGAGAAATAGTCTACCCGGCACAACTGAAAAGACGGTCATTCTCCATGAGTGAAATACTAAACGTAACAGACAATAAAGGATGTACAAAGCTTTGGCTCAATGTGGACACTTTTCGAAGCATTCCTTGAAAAGGCAGAAAACCTTCACGTATCATATTAGCTTGGCAAAAACAGGAGAGCATAATGTTTGCGTTAAATATGCTACCTACCAAGGAAAATTCAGGTGTTGCTTTTAGCATGTGTTGGGATAATTGAGTGTTAAAACGTGAAATCATTGTGTGAGAATTTTATTTGTATTTCGGACTAATTTTCCATCCATCCACGTGAAAGGGCCCAAAAATTCTTGTAAGGAAATACCATCCAAAAGATAAGGATTCAACCAAAATCAAGGCAGGATAAGAAGGATAGTCCCAAATTTGCACACACTATGCCTAAGCAATGCCTTAGGAAACCAAAGCCAGCATGATATGCCGGCACTCTTCCTCCACAACCAAGTCATTCCTCCATATCTAATATACATTTATATGATGTTTAGATGGCTTATCTAGGGCTGTCAAATGGAGATTGACCAAGTCCACTGCATATAAGTGATATCCTTGTACACCATACAGTAATACCAAACACACAAAAAACTACATCCTGATACCTTCGTTCAAGTCCTCAATTTAGTTCATGATCTTCCTATTCTCGCTTGTAGAAATCAAAAAGGATGGGCAAAAGGCTTAAAGTTGAGTTGCACCTCAACTAAAGCCACAGATTTTCCCACAAGAAAATGCTTGGGTAAAAGGATATCAAAATAAAAAATCAATACATGCATACCTAGGTCAAAAACAAATTAAAATACAGCAAACTAAAGAAAAAATGCAAGATAACAAAGTGGTCCATGACAAGTTTCCCTAAATAAAAGTCCAATAAGTCCGAAGAACTAGTAGGTGCACCAGACATGTGCCTCCAACTTCCTAGCCATTTGCATTCTCGCCCAAATATTTGCTTAATTGCCCGTCAGAATGGACCCAGAAATTCTAAAAGCATTCAGTTCTAACCATAACAGAAATCACCAGATCGTGTATGGAAGCAACTCTTCCAAAGCAACAAAAATAAGCATTAACGGGTGGCTGCAGGTATTGCACCCTTAGCACAAAACAACAATGCCAATACAAGTAGTGTAAAAAGGCAATTAAAATTACTTAGAACAACCAAAAAGACATCTGAACAATGAAAACCACAGGAAGTAATTGCACATATTTGGCCAAGTCCACTAAAGTTCTAAAGCGTACTACCACTATGATTAAACTATCACATAAAAGTGCACCCCTAGCTTCATAACAAATCCAACTCTTATCTAATAGCCCTCTAAATAACTAATTGGTAGAATAATCATCAAGATGAAGAAAAATCATGATGAAGAAAACTCAGGAGCCTTCAATCCATTACAAAATTGTCATAACAACCAAATCTATGAGTTAACATGGTTCTTATCAATCACAAGACATTCTTACTGGACTAAGCATGCTATTTGGTAAGCTGTTAGCACTAAGCATGAAAATTTATTTGTTCATAGCAATATCAAAACACTTTGATGATAAAGAGAAATGGCTAGTGCAAATATAGATTTGATATAAAAGAATAATCAGAATGATCTTGCAAAATTCAGGGAAAACACGAACCTGGCCAAAACACAAGGAAGAAGCAGAATTTCATGTCCACAATTGCCCATAGAAAGAAAACTGCCCCATAGCCAATCATATCAAGAAGACATGGACAACTTTGTCAGTAGAGAATTACAGATGACTTCACAAATTATAGCAATTTTAGAGGGTTTCATTATTTACAACAAAAAGTCAAGCAGAGTTTTGTGGACACACGATTTTTTTCCAAATGCACCAATCATGAGTAATTAACTCAGCGTTGTAATCATACAATAAAAATTTCACAAATGGCTTCACAAAATCATGAAAATTCTACTTCTGAATATCAGGCATAGCGTGATGCATAGGTTTAAAATTTTGCGTCATTGACATTCATTATGTCAAATTCCCACTCTCACATTGCAATCTATCATGTATCTCTTTTTTCTTTTGGTCGAAATCTATATATCTCATTTGCCTATAACCTTAGAACCACATAAAATTCGTTTGAGTAGTTTTGCAGGATGAATATTATGGACTTTTTTTCTTTAAGAGCTTATTGTGTATAATATTTTTTTTGTTAAGACTTATAAGATATTGATACCATCGCGTTTTTCAGATTCAACACAAAATACTGCTCACAGCAGATTCTTTGTTAAGTTTGTATTCTTCTGGAACAAATTCGATTGCTGTTCCAATTATTCATAATTAATAATTCAATATTCCACTTAGACTTAGAGTGATATATAGACTTTGCTTTTTCCTATAAACCATAGGAAGATCCATAGTAGGATCATTCCACCGTTATTTAATGGCTTATTTGGCTTGATTTATCTTGTAAGAGTGGAAGGAACTCATTACATTTGTCCAAGATCCTAATTTCATGCTTAGTCATGTAGGAAATACCTGAATTCTCCAGTATCCCAGGATCATGTATATCATACAAGAAATGAGAAAAAGGTTCAAGTTACTCAATTATTGCACTGCTCAAGTGGCAAAATCTGAATGTGTAAACTCTCCAATCCATATCTGACCCCATTTCATACTTCGTTGGATCATTAATTAGCAACATCACTAGATGTCCCCAATCCATAGCTAGGTTACTTGACACTAATTGCACAGCCACAGCATTCAACTTGCCAACCATTATTAACATACATACATACTATAAATAAGGTGAATGTGACAACTACCTTTTTTGTTGTTTCTCTCCTTCAACAATTGAAGATGCAAAGTAATTATCCTACTAACAATTGATTGTTTTTCGTAACACTTAGTCTCGTAGGAAATACTGGAATTCTCCCGTAACCCAGATCACAGATATCATATAAGGGATGTGATGAAGGTTCAAGTCACTCAATTAATGCACTGCTTACATGGCAAAATCTGACTGTAAACTCTCCAATCCATATTTAATCCCATTTCATATTAGTTGGATCATTAATTAAACTAATGCAATAGCAAGAAATCACTATGTAAGTCCAATCCATAGTTACTTCACACTAATTGGACAACCACGACATTTAACTTGCCCACCATTATTAACATGCATACATACCATAAATAAGGAATGTGACAACAACTACTTGTTCCTTTCCTTTAATTGCCCACCATTATTAACATGCATGCATACCATAAATAAGGAATGTGACAACAACTACCTGTTCCTTTCCTTTAACATATGAAGATGCATAGTAATTATCAAATTAACTAGTTATTTTCTTTCCCTTCTCTATTACCCACCTGTCAAATCCAACTCAAAAAGAGAATTAACTACTTTTACTACATCAGCCCATGTATTCCAACCATGAAAACTGTCTAAAACATGGGAAGAATTTATGATTCTTAACTACATCGCTATATCAGTGATTCCCCATCTCTGCCACATCTAGGAAAACTTCTCTATGTGCATCCATAAAGAACCTATTCAAAATGAACCATTATTTATTTACCACTCTCACATTAAATTACATAAAAGATTTTACAACTTCAAGGTGCAGATGATCCACTATTCACTTGAAAGCCAGTCCACTAGTTCATTTTTGGTGCAGAAGCTGATTAAAATGATTTGAGAAACTAGTTTAATCTCATATCTTAACCTTTAACAGTTACTAATCACCTAACCAGAAAAAGGAACTTTTCCAGCACATTCACTTAGATACCATTACACTTGTGCGAGATTGAATCTAGTAAGGTTGACCTGAAGGATGGATCAAGGTGGGCAGACATATCTTGACCATAAAATAGAAGGACGAAAGAAAGCCATCACATGGGTAGATGAACATGGATATGAAATGGAGTGACCAGGCCAATCGGACCAATGATCAGCAACAGCCATTCCAAAATTTCCTAATTCCATATAGTATTGTCACCCCTCACTGCTTCATCTTTGCCATCATCCAACTTCTATTCAAAAAAGTTCAAACTATTCCACCTCACAGTGTAAAATGCAATTTGTTAGTCAAGATGGTAACTCAAAATATCAAGTTCTTCCTCACTTCTCTTTTCTTATCACCTTTTTCCCTTCAATTTTTTTCTTCCCTCTTACCATTACTGTAATTTTTCCACATTTGGATTCCATGAATCATCCTCAACGTATGACTTTTGCAAGCTAAGAAGCATACCAATCTGAGTTATATTCATAGTATTTTGGAGATTCTTTACCTTTTCTATTTCCTTTAGATTATCTCCATTATAAATGTGTTTCCAAACATCTTATGTAACTTCATGAATACTCTCAACTTATGACTTTTGCAAGATAAAGAACATACCAGTCTGAGTTAATACTCAAATAGTATTTCCAAGGTTCTTTACCTTTTCTATCTCCAGTAGATTATCTCCATTATAAATGTATTTCCAAACATTTTATGTAACTTTACGAATACTGAGTAAAGCCATGTTCTCGAATCTACAATCTTGTTAATTTATTGGGATGTGACAATAAGCCAATCACAATCATAGCATAAGAATTATACTACATAATTGTTACTCAGAAACGATAACAGATGACAATAGCATCTGATCAAGTGATTTAACAACCATTTATTATCTTCGATTACACCATTACTTATATAGGTACAATAATAATGCTTATCCACTATACAACAGTAAATTTTCGGAACTCGGAAATACAAAATCTTCATTATTGAATTCATGGTGGGATCATCTTACAGGAGCCATATCGGGAATAAAATCTGAAAGTGAAAAAGCCGATGATGATATTACCAATACAAAACCTACTAATGAATATTAAAAGATTTTAATTCTGAAAAAATCTACGTCAATGACGATCTTACCACATCAAAATATGTGCAGTAAACCTTTCCACAAAGTTTTGGCCTTTCTTTGTCAGCTTCTCCCAAAAAACACAGGTTGAATTGAAAAGATCTATTGTAAGAAGAAATTTCACCAAAAACCAAAAAAAAAAAAAAAAAAAAAAAGAAAGATCAAACCTAGGAATCATCTTTGAGATAACGTAGTATGATTGCATGATGCAGCAGGAGCAGATCCAGTAGAAATTCAATAACGCTGACATGCAGTTTTTTGTTTTGGCAGTAAGAAAGCTAGCTAGTTGACTTGTAGAATAGATAGAGTTCTCCAAATGAAAATAACATGAATTTGAACACCTCCAAGGTAACAAAACCTACCTCTCCATCAGCCCACATAAGATTTTGCTACCTCTCTCCCTCTCTCCCTCCCCCCCTCTCTCTCTCTCATGTATCTACAAGATATGGCTAACATGTACTTTTTTAAACGTTAGCAATATACAATTATTTTCATCAGGTCCAAACTATAGAGCATATCGAGGAACATCATGGACCACTGTTGCTGAGCCAACTGAAGAACTTCTCCCAAATACTGCTGGATATTATATGTCTACCATCCTATCCTTTGTCATGCAAGTATTGACATAACTTAGTAGCATTTAATGATGCCATAAAGTGAATCTCGTATGATATTATGTCAACTAGCACTCCCACTCATACCTATGTCATAGAAATAATTAACTACTTGAAGTTGCATCCTACAGTGCATAATATATCCTTGCCTTTTACCTTTCAAATGGATAAAATACTGTAGGCACCTTGAAGTCTCAATCTCATAGTAATATTTCTAAAAGGCATTTTCTTTATATACTCCTAATACCATTGGCTAGACCCAGCGGGAAATTGCATTCCTCCTAGAAGAGTCATCAGTCAAGACATGGCGAAGACACAATGAACCTTCTCAAAATTAGGCTAATATTTCATATTTGGGCAGGCCTCCAAACGACAAAACCCGGAGAGGATTCTTGTTATACTAGGCCAACCACAATATTTCTTTTCTCCACAGAAAACACGCATAAACATCAAAACCTGAGAGAAATGCCTTTATAATATCTCGAGAAAGATATAATGTTCTTGGAGAAGTCAACAATGTATTTGTACATATGGATTTTTCCCTTTTTTCAGCTTAAATGACGGAAGCTAAGAATCCATATAAAAAGCAATCGATGATAGCCATAGAAGAAAAAGAGGGAAAGCTAATAAGTTTGAAGTTGGAGCAATACAAGAGTACAGGAAAAAACACTAGATATAGGTTCAGGATCATAGCCAACAAACTTAGCAAAAGTAACATAAACCGTCTTGAAAGCATAAAAGAGACATGCAAGGTAATACCTAGATTTCTAAGTCATAGATACCAAGAAAAACAGGTCATGGCAATCAACAGTGCGGCGCACAGCCAAGTTTAATGCTTGCTCTCTCGATCCTCAAAACCAGCATTTTTCCACTTGCTAGCACCTTCAGCTGAAATTATTCCCCTGAATTGGCTGCAGAATCAACAAAAAGATCATATTAAACAAAGAAAAAACGAGCAACGGTCACAATACTAAAACAAATATTTACATGATCTTTTTAATGCTTGTTTTCTTGACCCTCAATACCGGCATTCTTCAACTTGCTAGCATCATCGACTGAGGATCGATCACTGAAACTTCTACAAAGTCACAAAAAAGGGATATAATAAAACTAATAAATCAAAAGGTTAAAGAGAGAAGGAAACACCCACAATAATAAAATAAATGTTCACATTTTCTGTTTCTTGGCATTCTGCTGCTTAATGCTTCGAACCATGTCCATAGCTATTTTCTGGTGCTCCCTTGTTTGTGAATGCAGGTCCAGACCTTCAACTGTTTCACAATCCACTTTACAAATCCGACACCAGCCCATACTTGCTGCCTTTCTCTTTCTTGAGTTTTCAAAAGAATCCATGTCACCCTTCATACAAAATATCAACAAGAGAATTATAAACAATATGGTCCTTGGGAATAGAATAAATATACTTTGGGCTAACCAAAACAAGGCAATGATCAAATAAGGAGCAGTTCATCAAAATATGCACGGAGTATGCATTGAAAATCAGCGCCACTCAACTGTATACTTTCCATCATTAGGGTGTCCTTGGAGAGGAAAGTTGCTTCTGAATCCAGTCTCACCAAATCTTGGATGACCAAACCTGTTGCCTCGAATTGACTCAAGCCCAACTGGTTCTCCTACACGAGTATGGCTGTGGAAGGCTCCCAAACCAGCAGGCTCACCCATCCGCATTTGCATGGGCAGGTCATGAGAACCAAAAGCATCACCTTTGCGTATATGGCTTGACATAAAATCATCACCACTTAGACCACCATTCCTCAAATGCTCACCCATCCTTAAATTCCTTGTGTCCTCAAAATGATTCTTATGAAAATGGCTTGGCAAAGCTGGAAACCTACCTTCTGGGAAAGAACTGCCAGCACCATATACATGTGGCTCCCTCCTACCATTGTCAGCAGGAGGATTTCGTTGAACACCTGGAAGGCCTTCAAATCCATGTGAAGGGATGCCAGAATGCTCTCTACCTGGGCTTCGATGGGTCAAACCATCCTTATGACGTTGACTGTAACTTGGCAGCAATTCAAAACCTTCACGACCAAAAGAAGAACCTAATCTCGCAGGGTTGTCATCGGGATGACCTAATGCTCTTTCACCAAGTACACCAGTACGATCATATGATTGGAAGTTCCTTGATGAGGCAGCTGCGTACTTAGGTGCGTTGTCAGGATTAAATCCACGAAATTCTTTGTCAAGAGGATCTTTATTAAAAGGACTTCCAGAGGAAAAGCGTCCCCCATACTTTTGCACAGCCTCAGCATCCGAACGATATGGTCCACGAAATCCTCTAGTATCTCCTTCAAAAGCTCCACGGTCAAAACCACGACGAGATGGGTCCATAGATGGAGGATTGAACCGTTCATCAGGCAAGGACTTCAATGCAGAGTCAAATCCAGGAGGCTGGCCCATTCTTGACAAGTTTGATTGGATTTCTGAAGGATGTCCAAATACACGTTCCATGTTCCTCGGAAGATTACTGTCAGTTTGTCTACCATCCATAAAGACAGGCCTCTGGTTTGGAAAGTTTTCAGCCTCAAGTACATTGTTAGGTTGCTTATGAGCCATTCCAGAAGCAGGTCCAAAGGCAGGAGGGCCTTGATTATACATACCTTGCGGAAGAACTGATTGGGGGCCAAATTGCCCTTGACCTCTCCCAAAGGATGCTATAGGGCCTTGACCAGGTGGTAAATTACTAAAGCCAGGAGGACCATGATGAGATACAGAGTGACCTGGCATTGGTGGGTGTTGTGGAGGTCCAAGAGGAGGCTGTTGCAACATTGGAGGTGCAGAAGGCCTATGTTGAAAGGATGATCCATGAGGAAGTAGTGAAGCTTGATGCCTACGTTGATCAACGACCTGATTTGGATGAGAAGCTTGCAAACTACCGCCAGTCTGAACATTTCCAGGAGGAAGGAAACCCCGAGGATCATCATACCCATGAGTAAAGGTAGTAACATGAGGCTGAGGCAAGTTTCTCTCTTGTTGACCAGACTGTGGTACAATTTTTCCATCACTGCCAGAACGATGTAGCACCAAGTTGGAGTTCTTCTGCAAACCAGTTTCTTGCACCAGAGAATTTCTCCTTGATGAGCTATCCACATTTCCCTTTCCTTCTCGTGCCACATTCTCCTCTGACATGGGGCCAATACCAGAACTGTCTTTCTGATCTCCCATAAGAATTGCACCTTTTCCATGGGAAGGCTCCATCATATTTTCTGTGGTCTCTCCCTTCACCTTCCGCTTTATAGAATGCTCTTCATCATTTAATGCCGGTGCTTCAGATAGAATCTCATGAGTGGATGTATCTGCAAAAGACCCACCAGGTTCCCCTATAGCCTTGTGATCATCATCTAGATGCTTTGCCTCAATTTCAGATCTCACCATCTTCATTTCAATAGAATCAGTTCCCAAAGATGACGCTACATCCTTTCTACCACCTGCTCGAGGCAGTAGATCTGGTCGCTGCTCACCTGCACTTGATATTGTTGCCCCAGCCTGTTGCTCCAAAGAGAATTGCGCTTGATTATGGGAACTGACCAAGTTATTGTGGTTGAAACTAGCCTGCATTGACTTGACCTGGGCTGGAACACCCGACTGTGGGTAGAATTGTGATGGGATCCCCTGATTTGGAAAGGTTGGCCTCCCAACACTCTGCTGTGGCTGTGGATGGGTTGGGAACTGTGGTTGCAATGGATGAAGAGGAGGAACATGAGGGCGCAAGTGCGACTGCACCTGCTGCTGCTGAACAAAAGTACCTTGATGTGCAGATCCAGGTTGTCCTCCAGAAGACGGCTGCTGAGTTGGATACTGTTGAGGCATCGGTGGTTGAAATGGTGGGATGACTCCTCGTTGTGGGACCGAGTGTCCTGGTTGTTGAGTATGGGAGTAAATGCCCTGCTGCTGCTGACCGGGTGGAATGCTCAAGTTTTGAGCAGGTGAAGGCAACAGAGCTGGTTGTTGCTGTTGGTTTGGAGCTACAACTTGAGGAGCTGGATTCATATGGGGAGGAGGTTGAGGAAACTGACCCTGCATTTGATTAAACTGCTGAGCCTGTTGGTGAGGACGAACATTCATCATGTGCTGCTGGGGAGCTTGCGGGGTAGGCTGAGTTTGTGGATAAGACTGATAACCAGTTACTGCCTGACCCGATGGATGCTGTGTTTGAGACTGCCCCTGATTCACCTGAGGATGCAGGTGAGCCTGGGAAGGAGGTAGTACCTGTGATACAGGTTGAGTTGGTAAATGATGTTGAACTGGAGCAACAGGTCTCTGTTGAAGCTGGAGGTGGGGAGGCGCCTGAGGTTGAGTCTGTGGATGGGGATACTGTGCCTGCGCTTGCAGTTGCTGATGCTGAGGCACCTGTACATGTGGCTGTGGATGAGATAGAATGGGATATTGGGGTTGTGGTTGGGATTGGGATTGAGGATACAGCAAAGCCTGAGATGGGTGAACCTGAGCCTGAACTTGTGATTGCAATGTCATGTTTGGTTGAAGTTGCTGCTGCAGATTCTGAGATTGGGCAACTGCAGCAGACTGGGCATGTAGTTGCACTTGCAGCTGTCCATAGACCTGAGGCTGGACTTGAGTTTGGGCCTGAGGCTGACCCTTGGGCTGTGTATGAGATTGTGGTAGGGGTTGGGGCTGGGGCTGGGGCTGGGGCTGGACCTGCGGTTGGGGCTGGGGCTGGGGCTGGGTCTGGGTCTGGAGCTGGGGCTGGGGCTGGGGCTGGGTCTGGGTCTGGGTCTGGGGCTGGGTCTGGGTCTGGGGTTGGGTATACACCTGGGGTTGCAGGACGGCCGGCTGCTGATATGGATAGTACTGCTGATACTGCTGTTGATATGGATCATATCCTATATACTGTTGATAATACTGATGATAATGTTGCTGTTGATGCTGATACCATTGCTCTGGAGTGAGAGTAGCAGCCTGACCGACACCTTGGACCAGAGAAGTTGAGCTAATTTGTTGTGCTGATGTTGCAGGTGTAGCAGTTTGAGAAGTCTGAGCCTCAGGAGCCTGAGAACTTGCGGTCCCAGCCTGATTAGTACTCTGGCCCTGGCCAGCAGTAGTAGTATTTGTACCAGACGCCTCTTGAGTACCCTCTGCTGGCTGCACTTGAGGATGCACGCCCTGCCATCATAATTGATTGGTCATGAACATACCTAATTTACAATAACTATCCAAAATTTAAGGATGTCCCTGTACTCACAGGGCAACTCTGTGCATGTTCCTGGACTTGGCGATGCACAATCTGAATTCCACACCGGTTGCACACAACAGGAGAATTGCCGAAGGCACATCCAGCACAATGAGTGACACACTCGGAAAGTGGACCTTGCCATGTGCATCCACTCCTGTGATATAGGCAATGCACTGGTATTTTGCTGATAGTCTCAGCCAATGCTTTATTTGATTCTACGAGCGGCTGCAACAAATGAAAAAACCTCAAAATCCCAGCTTAAAAAACATTAAAACAACGGTTGTTAATGCAACTCCAGGATGCAAACCTTTGAATCTGCTTCAGTAACCAGATAGCCATCATAAGGGCAAGCCTTAGTACTGCCGGCGATGTATGCCAGACATGGTTTACAGTACAGGTGAGTACACTGCGACTGAAGAGCTTCATTTGGGTATACGAGCAAACGACAAACAGGACAGAAGTACTCTCCGGCTAGAGATTGGATGTTCAGAATGCATTCGTTGTCAAACCCCATGGTAACTCACAGGTAATCAACCTACGGTCAGACTTTCATGATCTGTTTGAAGGAAAAAAATAAATAAATAAATAAAAGAACTGTTAACACAAACAAAAAAGGAACATCCCACGTAATAGCTATTATAAACTGCAAAAAGCTTATAAGAACGAATAAGAATGGTGCAACCTCAACTAAAACCAAACGAGAAAACAAAATAGAATGAACTCTTCAAGAGAATTTCAAACAAGAATGCACAGAGTTGGCTACCTAATTTTATCTAGCATGATCTCCCCACCAAATAGACTTATACTCTCTTAGCTCAGCTCAATCAAAACCGCATTTCCTTTCTCACTCAATTGTTCTCTTTTTACCAAATTAGGCGGACATAATTTTTACAATGATAAATGAAAATCCAAAGATTCCTTAAGACATACTCTTTCTCTCAAACCAAACAAAAGAGGCATCATCAACTATAACTGCAAACTCAAGAGAAGAAATGCACTGAAAAAGACATATTCATCCCACACTCCAGCTGCAACATTCACATGTATATCACAATATGAGCCGATGATTGGGATTTCAGAGATTCATGAGGGCAAGACGGACATTCTAAATACAAAAGGAAAAGCAAAAGGGATTGATATTTATTGTCTTGCAAGAGGTCTGAAACCGAATTGTGTCACCAGTTCATCTGGGGATCAGACACAATTAAGCAGCTCACAAAGATCATTCCACTTCTTCCGCCAATAAAAGCACGTCAATAAAGCACAAATCTTTCCCACCAGTACAGCATGTTAAAGTACCTTATAAAGCCAAGTACCGTTGTCCTAGACTTCATTTCATCATATTGAAAAGCAAATGCTATCTAACTTATCCAGCAAGATAAATCCTTTCAAGTATAGAAACGATCTTCATGAGATGCGAATCCCTTCGCAGTTATTTTAGAGAAAAGATAATTCCATTTACGTGGATGAATTAAATGCAGAGTTTCCCAATGGCAACATCTTTTAGAACGCATTCGATTCTTTCTTCTGACCTGGTGCAAACAATCGGAGTTTGATCTGCATGGTTAATATTGCACGACAAAAAGCAGGAAGAAAATGCATCTAAGATGAGACAAATTCACCAGAAACTTCATTCTGCATGGCAAACTAATTTGGTACTTTCTCGTGGTTTACTCATGCAAATTACATCGCACATACACATACAAATACACATACCCAATTTCATACTCCACATAGAAATTTACAGTGAAGTGGTTCAAACACTAATTGCAATTTCACTTGCCTTGATTTTATCATGGTTTGAGCATTTGATGTAATATCACATCATGCAGTTCCTGGGATTAAGTCAGCCGTATCTACGTCTCCCAAACATTCGGATGTACCACCCCCAGTGCTTACTTAATAAAGCGAAACCGTCATAATTATGATGCAAACAATCAGAAAACAATATCTCCTCCTAAAACAGTAAACCACGAATTAAATGTTGAACCGTCGAAAACTTGGCTTGCCCATTTTACATTCTTAGGAGGAGATAATGTTTTCTGATTGTTTGAAACATAATTATGATGGCAAAATTATTCATGTGCGCATAAATACAGTATACTACACCCCATGCACGTCAACTTCAGTTTGAAAGGATGATCCATGCAGTGTGATAGCAAATATTTGCAATCAAACTCAAGAAAATGATGACAAAAGTGAAACCTCCTTAAACCGAAGAACACCAAGCCAAAGCAATACGCTAATGGAAGAAAATCCGGATTGTCTAACAAATGCAACACTGAACTCCTTTGAAGCACGAGAAGATAAAAGGATGACATCAAGGGTCACCAATTTCGGAATCAGCATGCCAATGGTATCACGGTCTGGTGGTACAGGAAGGGTGAAGGTATGGACCGTGAGTAGTCCAAAACTACCTTAAAATATAACAAATAAACGCAAGCACATACGAACAAACACCAGTCTTAAGGACCACATCCGCAAACTGAACAGTAATAAGTTTGAACAACACATCCAAGGGGAAACAAACTAGATTCTTTATCATGACAAAGCACTAAACACGAGCTAACTTACAAAATCCAAGTCCAGCAACCTCTATGATAAGTCAAAACAGTGCTTGTTTCCACTCTTTTTCCCCACTCGATTTCAAAAACAACGTGCATGATGTTCAAACCCACTTCGATTGGCGCTAGCAATCTCTCCAACCAAATGTCAAAGTTCTAAACGATTAGGCAAGTTTCCACCTTTTAGCCTGATTTTGCAGGGGAAAAAGAAAACTACAGCCCGACCCGATGTACCCGTCATCATTGGAATTTCAGAAACAACGGACCTAACAACAAAAACCCACATGCAAGAATTTAAACACCCGCACGAGAAGGAAAAATTCTGCCTTCCGCCACTGATCACAAACCCATACCTCGCAAGAAGTAGCCAACGAGCTCGATTTTCAGACAAGAAGCCCCGTAGCCCGACCCGATGCACCTGCAGAAATCAACAAGGCGGACCCGATCAATGGAAAAGCAAAACAGACGGAGGAGGCCACCGGGGGCTGCCCAGATACCAGATAGATCAAACAAAGAACGCCTAAGAACCTCAGGAATAAAAAAAAGGAACAAAAAAATAAAAAGAAGAGAGAATCAAAGCTAGGGTTCGCGTTTCCACGAAAAGGATCCATCACCATCGCGAACTAAGAAGCCAGACCAAACAGTAGCGAACCAGGGAGATCCAGACCTTCCAGGGGGGGAGACGATGGAGGCGGGCGGAGAGGAATCGGAAGCGAGGCAGGCGAGGGCACCAGAGGATCGGGCGCTGATCGAGCGAGGGCGGGCAGTAGAAATGCCGGCGAAAGAGGGAACAGATTTCCCCAAATCCGGAGCAAAGTGACGAGCGGCGTCCGAGCGCAGGAGAATGCCCTAGCGCCTATTGCCGAGAGCAAAGTGACGAGACGTTGGACTGAGAGAACAGGGGGGCTTATATAGGGAGGGACGATGAGGAACCGAGTTTGAAAAAGCGTGGACTGCTGCCGTTTTAATTGGTGCGAATCTGATTTTCTTAGCCATTGCCTTAATGACCGATTTATTCTTCTGCTCTTTCTTTTATTTTAACAAAATCCATTCTTCTAGACCTGAGCAAGTCCTTAAAATGCTCGAGAAAAAAGAAATAGCAGTGGGGGGTCGCCTTTGTATTCCCACTCATCCAGAAAGAAAGGATTGGGTGAGAATTGAGAAGCATGCCGATGGAGAAGATAAACACTTCATCGATACGTGTATTAGCCTTTCTTAGGTAGGAGAGTATGGTAACTTTTCATGCCTGAAATGAGGTAGGGTGGTGTCAAAGCCATTGCAAGTGAGCTGAGCTCAAGCCTATCGGCCAGTTGCATGGTTGTGCAGTCAATTGATAGGACTGAGTCTTGATGATCGA
Source organism: Eucalyptus cladocalyx (assembly GCA_017140615.1). Classification (NCBI taxonomy): domain Eukaryota; kingdom Viridiplantae; phylum Streptophyta; class Magnoliopsida; order Myrtales; family Myrtaceae; genus Eucalyptus; species Eucalyptus cladocalyx. The sequence continues at coordinate 35,134,809 of CM029517.1, read as the reverse complement.
TTTATTCCATGGATCCTTTTTTTTATATATAAAATCATTTATTCATGATGTGATGGAAATAGCTTTGATCAGTCGCAGTGAGATTGATGCTTACTTGATCACTTCAATTATATATGGATAGAAACATGAGACTATGATGAGGTAAATGGGCGTGGTATTTTGACAACATGGTTGCATGATGAAGTGACAAAGGGAGCAGTTATATATCTTCTAACCCTAGATTTCAATTTAATTTGCACCAAGGAAGGGGTATCTTATGAGTAGATTTGCAAAACTCAATGCTTGCATGCGATGATCATTTTCTTTATTTTAATGTTTAACTCTCGATCATTTTGATGATTTTTCGATTCAAATGGAGTAGTGTTTTGATGTCCTCATTCTCCTACCTTTTGGTGCCGCATGGCCAAGTTATGTAAGGAGTTGTGTTTAGTAAAGATTTAAGATTGAATTCTTGTATTCAACAAACATTCATTTGTAGTTGTGTTGCCGCCACCTAAGGAGAAAATTTGGAATTTACTCATCAAAATAAATTACTCATTTTTTTAAGCACGAAACCCACTCTTGAATTCTGAACTTATCCCGTCATAGGTTCTAAGGTCTAACGGATTCTTTTATTTTATTTGATTTTTAGTTATGCAAAATGAAAACGAACGCAACAACAAAAATGAAAGTTTCTCATTTGTGGATAAAAACAATCCTTAAAAGATGAACACGTAAAAAAAATAATTAAAAAAAAAGTTCAAGACACGTAGCATAAAACATAAATTATAGAACTTGATATGGTATCCACATCCCTCACACGTAATCAAAGTCATCTCCTTACATCCCTCGACCTCTGTTTAACATATTATCTTGATACATCAACTTCACATATACACAACTATAATTGAATATAATTGGAAGGCCTTCATATAATTAAAGCAAGTGAGAAATTAAAATCTAGATTATCACCATACATGTTAACACGTGACAATATAAACTTCACCAATCCATGAAATCACGACCATACCAATCATCATATCTACAATCCTACATAGCACGAGATCCATGGATTCCAATATGTTTTAATGGTGCAACAAATCTATTTATAATATATTAAATGCAATGTGAAATTTGATGATAGTATGATACTCGCCACAGCATATTTTCATCGAATAACGTACTGTAGGGCAGTTTTTCTTAGTCTATCAACAACATAGAATGATATGAATGGTAACAAAATATGAATGTTATATGTTTGTTTTCGGGGAACGAAACTAGGATAGATATAACAACCTCGAAAAATTAGTGTAATATCCAACCTTCTTGTCGCTCTATGTAGCTGCTGATTTTTGAAAACCTTTTCATGATAAGTCTCAATCTAAGCCCTTTGTTAGAACTTTACAAGTGAATCCTACAAGAGACATTCTTTTTATTTTATTTTTTTCTCTCAAATATGGTTAGAACTTCGTCAAAGTTCGAATCCTCCTGAGAGATCCGTTAGAGATCAAAAATTGTAGAAGAAATAACAAGATGTTTTTATGGTCCCTTCCAGGTGATCCAAAATTATTATTTTTTTTAAATTAATATATTGAAGATAATTACATATTTACAAAATACCGTCTCAATTCATTATACTGTAGTTCCAAAGGACCAACTAAATATGAACAGTTCCCATCATCATTATTTCACCGAACAAGCATTTCTTTATAGTCACGGTGTCCCTACCCAAATGAGGGGACCACAGCAGGAGAGTTTCCCTCCTCATGTAAAAATTGCATGCAATGCAACGATCAAGTTTCCGAAAACTACATAGTTCACCGAGTTAATAATATATTCGCACAACCACTTGAGGTTCGCCCCAGTTGCCACCCTTCCAACATGAAAGGGGGAGATGAGGGGTTCAAATCCCCACCTTCTCAGGGAGAGATGGGGGTAGGGACGCGTAAGTTTCGAGAGTGGGTTGCGACTCCCACGCCCTGCAAGAGGCAGAGCACAAGTCTGCAAGTGAGTGTAGAATAGGAATATAATAGGATTGACCAAAAAAATAATAATAATAATAATATATTCGCACAAAAATTACTTTCTTGAAAAGGACGTGACAACCAACAATTCCACTCTCGAGGCAATAAGGAACACGGCCACGGATAATACCTACTAAAGGATGCGAGACACATCGATGAACTTCCTCAAGTTAGTGAGACACTGAGGCTATGCATGATAAAATTTATATTTATTGATTTTTCTGTTTCTCTATTCCCCGGAGCAAGGTTTGGAGCAATCGTTTTAACGCATGATTTGATTTTATTTAGAAACGATTTTATTCCGTAAATAGATTTGAAAAAAAAAATCATAATCTAAAATTTTTAAACTTACCGAGTTTAAAATATAAATTAAAAAATTAATTTCTTATCATAAATTAATTTATATTTAAGAAATTTTGTCATGCGCACCCTGAGAATGAACATTAACCACCAAAAGATGGATACCACCTTGCCAAAAAGGCAGACAAGTCCTTGTCTCAATCCCTTGATTTCAGCTGGCACGATGCTTCCATATCCAATCGCGACGAAAATACCACGAGCCTACGAATCAAAGCTAGTCACCTTGTAGGAAGATGTCCCTGTCCTGCCTTTAGAAGGCCGAGAAAAAGACCCTGCTGCGGAGCTGTTTCCGTTCGCATCTTTGGCAAAGGTGAATACTGTGGCTTTTACCTTTTTTGTTTTTTCTTTTTGTCGGAACTACTGTGGCTTAAAATAGACAAAATCCTTGGCTAACTAAGGAAAGCTATACAATTCATCAACTTCTTCCCATAATGTTATACCCGTGTTTAATCATGATAAAATTAAATGTAATAGGATATGAAATTTAGGGACCTCGTAATATCATATTCCCTAAATAAAGCCAAATATTTTTATATCATATTACGTTCTCTATTAGGTAAGAACTACATATCATTGCACTCCACAAATACGTTCTTATATATTACCCGTGTAAAAATACCAATTTTTATCGTCATTAGCTCCCAAATCCAATATAGAAAGAGGACAAAAAAACTCCAAAATCATATTACTTTGAAAATTTTGCATATTAATTATTAAAAAAACCATTATCGATCGAGATGTAAAAAATTGCCATCGACATAAGGAAAAAAAATCTTTTTTTTCTTTATTACAATGGTGCATCGCAACATTCTAAATGTATATCTATCCATCCTAAGTTGTTTTACACAATATAAGTCATTACTCTTAATGACATAGTCAAGATTATCTAAACGAGCTCGGTTTGTAACAATTATGTGATCCTTCAATATATACTTATGGTATTGCCTTTCATCAGTATTGTAAAATACAGTCATATACATCACATGCGTAAGCAATATATGTAGGTTCATCTCTTCTAACTTTAGAATGCTAAGAATTTCTTCGTTATTATCATAATTTACATCTAACGAGGAAAAAACAAAAAACGTAGATGCAAATTGATAGGTGAGATTATAGCAAATCATCCAAAACCCCGCAATACAACCTTTTCAAACCGCTGGAGCTAATTGCGAAGACAATAATGCAGGCCTACAACTAAAACAGGAAGAATAACACAAATTATTACTGAATCAATCCATGATTATTGCCAGAAATGGACAAATAGAAAGTATTCACAAATTTTTAGCATGATTCACTACTAAAGAGCTCGAAAATGCATAAAGAGAAATCTCTTGTAAATTCACTGTTAAAGAAACAAAAAGTAAAATGCTTCAACTCTCCCATCCCTTTCGTAAAATCTACTCTTGAACTAGGGAACTGTGGAGGAGAAGGAACTTTGATTTTCTTGCCCCTTTTCATGAAGTTTCGATGTGCACCATCTACGAAGGAGAAGCAAAATGAGAAGGTATGGCTTTTTAGAAAATAACTTTTATATCATGGATATAAGAAATCGTATTTACCTTTATCCTATCTCTATACGAGATATTTTGTCCGGGATATATCCCTTTTATATTCAATTTTATTTTATCTTGAGCATCAACGGGACGCAAAGTAAGATCAACTTTATTCATGATACTAAATGCAGCCGACAGGTTTTAAATGCAAAATTTATTAGTAATATATTGTCCTTTTCCTAAAGGCCTAATGACCATACTCTTCAAGTGGCGATTTATTCCAACGTGAGGGGAATCTAAAGGCCTATTTGGTAATAGTTTCGGGCACAATTGATTTTATTCTTTTGTTTCCGATAACAAAAATGGAACATAAATCCGTTTAGTAAATTTTTTGCTCCCGAAAACAAAAATTCATTTTTTTATTCACGGGAATAAATTGGAAACATAATAATAATAATAATAATAATAATAATAATAATAATAAAGTCGCTTCTTATTTTCATGAACAATTCCTAAAATAAAGTATAATTTTTTTTTTCTTCCTTTTGACCGGTTGTCAACCTTGGCTAACACCAAGACTAGTGATCGGCCATATGAGGGTTGACAACATTGCTGGAGTATCGCTAGCCCCTAGCAACGCCAAGCCATGGCAAGCCTTGTCGGCCCAGCTGGCACGAGGCCAGCCTTGCTAGGCCACCATGAGGCTCGACCGCACTCAGATCTAGCAAGGGCAAGCCTCATGGTGGCTAGGTGAGCCTCTAGCGAGCTCGCCAAAGCCTCCCCACCAGTTGCTAGCCACGATAGTGGCCGTCGTGGCTAGCAACTGGCTACAAAGAAGGAGAGAGAAGAATGGAAAAGGAAAAATAAAAAAAGAGAAAAATATAATAAAAGTACTTTAAAAAAATTTAAAAAATTAAGCATCCTATCAAACGCAATTCTATTCCGAAAGTATAAATTTTGGATAATTATCATATGCCTTCAAAAATTCAGATATTATTCTCGATAATAAAATAAAAAAAGAATTATTTCTGAGCAAAAATTGTTATTGACAATAAAATGATTACTAAACACATCCTAATTGAAGCATGAACATGAATGGAAAAAGCTACAACATGTGCATTTTTACTTTTTGATTAATTCGAAACATCCAAATCATAACATATTAATGTTGATTCATAATATATATTTCTTAGCAAAAATTTTGGAAAATTATCAAATGCTTTCAAAAATTCGGATATTACTCCCGATACAAGAATACAAAATAATCATTTCTAAACAAAAATTGTTACCAATGATAGAATAGTTATCAAACACGTCATAATTGAAGTATGAGCATGAATGAAAAAGACTGCAACTTGTGCATTTTTACTTTTTGATCAATTCAAAACATCCGAATAGTAACATATGAATGTTGATTCGTAATATATATATTTCCTAGCAAAATTTTTGGATGATTATCAAATGCTTTCAAAAATTCGGAAATTATTTCGGATAACAGAATAAAAAAGAATTATTTATGAACAAAAATTATTCTCGATAACAGAATGATTACAAAATACATCATAATTGAAATATGGGCATGAATGAAAAAAAATGCAACTTGTGCATTTTTACTTTTTGATTCATTCGAAACATCCGCATCGTAACATATGAATGTTGATCCGTAATATATATATACTTCATATTTCTTAAAACTTGGATAATGTTTAAAATTTTAATGATAAAACAAACAATTAATTTTTCACCTTTGCCAAAGCCCATACAAAAACGCTCATGTAGTGTAGTGTTAGGGGGTGCATGACAAACCTTTGTTTCTCGTTCTAGAAATAATTTTTCTATTCCAGGATCGTTTCGGAATAGAAACCGTTTAGTAAACCTATTCCATTTTTCTATTTCGAAATAATTTGTTGGTCCGTAAATAGATTTGGAATAGAAATCAGAATTATAAATTTTCTACTTCTTTATTTCTATAACAGAAATGAGAAATAAAAATTCTTCTTATCGTTCGTCAACCGGTCCTTTATCCGTCACCGTCGACCACTGTCCATCGGTTATCGCTGCCGGTCGCCGCCGCTACTGCCGGTCCGCCGCCGTTCGAAAAGAAAAAATTTGTTTTGTTATCAAATGAATTTCTATTTTTAGAGTAGAAATTTTGTGTCGTTATCAAACGGTTATTTTTGCTTAGAAACTCTTCTAGAAATAGAAATAGAAAAATTTATTTCTCTTCTAGAACCTATTTCTGGAACAAAATGGTTATCATTCACCCCCTTATTCTTTTTCCTTTTTGCTTTTCAATGTCTTCTCCTTAGGTGTTGTTACTCCATGGATTAAATCTATTGTAGAATATCCAATTAGAAATGTACAAGAGTATTTTATCAAAATTTGCAAAACTTATGATACCACCATGGGCGGGGTAAGTTCGACGGTGGGTATTAAGGGCTTGTTTGGTAATCGGTCAAATAGTGTCTGATTCTATTGTTTTGTTCTTGGGAGTAGTTTTTGAACAGAATCGTGTTTGATAAAAAAAAATTTCCTAGAAATAAATTTCTATTTTTTTTGTTTCCGGAAGTAGATTTGAAACATAATCAAAAATAAATAAAAAATGATCCTTATTCCCGAAAACAACTCTAGAATCAAGCCCATATTTTCTCTTGTTCATCTTCTTCTTCATCACCGCCGCTCGTCGCCCACTGTCGCCAGTCGTCGGCAATTGGTCCGGCGAGCTAGCCAGAGGCTCGCTTGGCCACCGGCAAGGCTAGGCAAACCTTGCCTAGTTGCCGGTGAGGCTTGACCGACAAGGGCCGGCCTTGCCAAGGCTTGGCGACGCTCTAGGGAGGTCGCCGCCCCTCGTCTGGAGCTAATTGTGAAGACAATAATGCAAGCCTACAACTAAAACAGGAATAATAACATAAATTATTATTGAATCAATCCATGATTATTGCCGGAAATGAACAAATAGAAAATATTCACAAATTTTTAGCATGATTCCCTACTAAAGAGCTCGAAAATGCACAAACGGAAATATAAGAATCTCTTGTAAATTCACTGTTAAAGAAATAAAAAGTATAATGCTTCAACTCTCCCATCCCTTTCATGAAATTTACTCTTGAACTAGGGAACTGCAAAGGAGAAGGAACTTTGATTTTCTTGCCCTTTTTATGAAGTTTCGATGTGCACCAGCTACAAAGGAGAAGCAAAATGAGAAGGTATGGCTTTTTAGAAAATAACTTTTATATCATAGATATAAAAAATAATGTTTACCTTTGTCCTACCTCTATATGAGATATTTTGTCCGGGATATATACCTTTTATATCCAATTTTATTTTATCTTGAGCATCAATGGGACGCAAAGTAATATCAACTTTATAACTTCTATTCATGATACTAAATGTAGCCGACAGGTTTTAAATGAAAAATTTATTAGTAATATATTGTCCTTGTCCTAAAGGCATGATGACCAGACTCTTCAAGTGGCGATTTATTCGAACGTGAGGGGAATCTAAAGGCTTATTTGGTAATACTCTCGGGAATAATTGATTTTATTCTTTTGTTTCCAAAAAAAAAAAAAAAGGAACAGAATCTCTTGCCATAAATGGACAAATAGAAAATATTCAAAAAATTTTAACATAATTCACTACTAAAGAGCTCGAAAATGCACAAATGGAAATGATAAGAATCTCTTGTAAATTCACTGTTAAAGAAACAAAAAGTATAATGCTTCGACCGTCCCATCCCTTTCGTGAAATTTACTCTTGAAATAGGGAACTGTGGAGGAGAAGGAACTTTGATTTTCTTGCCTATTTTTATGAAGTTTAGATGTGCACCAGCTAGCTATGAAGGAGAAGCAAAATGAGAAAGTATGGCTTTTTAGAAAACAACTTTTATATCATGGATGTAAGAAATCATATCTATCTTTGTCCTACTTCTATACGAGATATTTTGTCTGGAATATATACCTTTTATACTCAATTTTATTATATCTTAAGCATCAACGGGATGCAAAGTAAGATCAACTTACTTCTATTCACGATACTAAATGTAGCCGACAGGTTTTTAATGCAAAAATTATTAATAATATATTGTCCTTTTCCTAAAGGCCTAATGACTAGACTCTTAAAGTGGTGATTTATTCCGACGTGAGGGGAATCTAAAGGCCTATTTGCTAATACTCTCGGGAATAATTGATAATATTCTTTTGTTTTTGATATAAAAAAAAGAATCAAAATCCGTTTGGTAAATTTTTTGTTTCCAAAAATAAAAGTTCATTTTTTTGTTCTTGAAAACAAAAATTCAATTTTTTTGTTAATGGGAATAGATTGGAAATATAAAAAAAAAAAAAAAAATTACTTCTTATTTCCATGAACAATTCCTAGAATCAAGTCTTTTTTTTTTTTTTTTTTTTTTTTTTTTTTCTTTTGGCCTATCGTCAACCTTGACTAACACTGAGGCTATAAGGGCTGACAACCTTGCCGGAGTGTCATCGGCTCCTAGCAACACCGAGCCATGGCAAGGATCATCGGCCCAGCCGGTGTGAGGCCAGTCTTGCTAGGCTATGGTGAAACTCAACCTTGCCTAAATCTATCGAGGGCGAGCCTCACAGTTGCTAGGTGAGCCTCTAGTGAGCTCACTAGGCCTCCCCTAGATGGTTACTAGCCATGGCAGTGGCTAGTAATTGGCTACAACGAAGGAGGAATAAGAAGGGAAAAGGAAAAGAAAAAGAAAAAAAGAGAAAAATATAATAAAAGCATTAAAAAAATTAAGCATATTATCAAATGCAATTCTATTATGAGAGTAAATTTTTTGAATAATTATCAAATGCTTTCAAAAATTCGGAAATTATTCCTGATAAAAAAATAAAAAATAATTATTTATGAGCAAAAAATGTTTCCGATAACAAAATGGTTACCAAACACGTCATAATCGAAACATGAGCATAAATGAAAAAGACTGCAACTTGTGCATTTTTACTTTTTGATTAATTCGAAACATCCGAATCATAACATATGAATTTGATCCGTAATATATATATATATATATATATATATATATATATATATATATATATATATAATCTTAATATTTCTTAAAACTTGGTTAATGTTTAAAATTTTAACGATAAAACAAACAATTAATTTTTCACCTTTGCCAAGGCCCATACAAAAACGCTCGTGTAGCGTAGTCTTTTTCCTTTTTGCTTTTCAGTGCCTTCTCCTTTGGTGCTGTTCCTCCATGGATTAAATCTATTGCGGTCCTATTAGAAATGTACAGGAGTATTTTATGAAATTCGCAAAACTTATGATGACGTCATGGGCGGGGTAAGTTCGATGGTGGGTATTACAAATTATGGGGTAGATTTTAGGTTCAGACATTTTCAAAACTGAAAGTGTACGGTAGGTTCTCGGATTTTATTCATACTCCTCCATACCCTTTGGAAGATACTCGTGGAAAGACACGAAATATCTTGTATAATAGTTAGATAAACATACACGGATTAAACTATCCATCACTCGTTACTTATTTTATTAAAAAAAATAATCGATTACTGTCTTTTACTTCGATCTTATGTAGGCAACTACGTGCTCAATTATCAATGCACTTACATGCTCCAAGACAAACTTCAAACGCTCGAATAAATAGAACTTTGGCATTTTTATTTGATAAGTATTTTCTAAATAGGATCATAGGAAAGTGATAATACTATACGAATTTTTGGGTCAACACATATGACAGAAACTTTTTGAATATCTCTTTTTTGGTTCCAAAAATTACTATATACGAGCTCGGGATGCGAGCAAATTAATACAATAATAATATCCACCTCAGATCAACCACTCCAATTCAAAAAGTAAAAATGATGGCGACAGTAACGGAATCAAGCACTAGCACTGTAGCACATGCTTCTTCCTTCTTCTTCATATCATCTCGGAGTTCCTCCCTTCCCGTCCGCTTGCTCCACCTTCCCCAGTTCGCCTCCCGATCCCGAAACCCCTAATCGTCCCCCCGCCCCCGCCCCCGCCGCCGTCTCCGCCGCGCGGCGGCCCGCGCCTCTGCAGCTCCCCGCCCCTCGGCCTCCTCCGATGGCGGCGGATCTCCAGCCCCGGTCCGAGATTTCGTTCCTCGAGACCTTCTTCTGCAGCGCCCTCGCCGCTTGCTTCGCCGAGGTAATCCGCCAGTCGCCCGCTCCGTTTTGTTTGAGTCCGAGCTTCGCGGCTGTAATGTTGCCAAATTTGTGTCCGCTGTTCGGTTTTCGCTTAGGTACTGTTTTTTTTTTTCTTTTTGCTGCTGTGTGGGATCTTGTTGAACGATGGGGTTGAAGACGGAACTTAGTTGGAGCCGATCTTGCTTTCGTGAATGATGGAGGATTCGCGGTGGGTCGAATTATGTCGTACTCTTAATAGTGCTTCGTTTGGCTCACAGCTGTCCTCATTCACGAATAGAGCTGGCTAAGATAAGTAATAAAAAGGCTATAGCTCTATGAACCCTTTGCCTTGTATACTACAGATCTCTCGTGGGTTGTAATTGGTAGTTGTGGCAATTTCTTGTACGATATGACCCGTAAAAAGGAAAAATTGGAGTTGGCTCTGCTTTTAGCTTGTTGGCTTGGATGCCAGATAATCTGGGGGCACACACTGTCACGGGAAATATCGGCGAGCGAAACTCATCACTTAGTTTGGAATTAGCGTTATCATCTCTTGCTCTGAATTAACAAGTGGTCAAGTGTCAGAGCCATACGATTTCCCTTGTGCGCTTCTGTTCTCATCAGCTGCTAATAAGATGTAAATTATTGGAGACATTTTCCCCTCCTTTTCTGGAGGCTTACTCAGGGATGTTCTGCTCATGACTTTTGTGACTAGTTCTTAGTTTTATCTGCTCATGAATTCTACTTCCTGATGCGAATTCACATCTTTTGGTCTGTTTTCATTTTCTGACCAATTGATTGGCCTGAATAGTACTTTACTACTTTGCATAGTTCTGCACCATTCCCATGGACACAGCTAAAGTCAGGCTACAGCTTCAGAAGAAAGCACCGGTCGAGGAAGGAGGCCATTTACCTAAATACAGGGGCTTGTTGGGTACTGTTGCTACCATTGCTAGGGAAGAAGGACTAGCGGCACTTTGGAATGGCATTATTCCAGGGTTACATCGTCAATGTATATATGGTGGCTTGAGGATTGGATTATATGGTCCTGTGAGTCTCCAATGGGTTCTCACAACTATCTAAATTGATGATTGCTGTGGGTAAACTGGGCATTACAGAGGTTTTTTGTTAAATAGGTCAAATCATTTTTAGTTGGCAGTGACTCTATTGAAGACACTTATTTGTTCCAGAAAATACTTGCTGCATTATTGACTGGTAAGCATATTTTGTGGCTAATCAAACTACCTCCACAAGTTAAGTTTCCGTCTTTCTGTAAGATGAAGGTAGAGACGCCTGTTACTCTACTTCCCTTTATCTGATTGCGTTTCACATTGTCAAACAGGTGCGATAGCAATTGCGGTGGCTAATCCTACGGATCTTGTTAAAATTCGACTTCAGGCTGAAGGGAAACTGCCACCTGGGGTGCCAGGTCGTTATTCTGGAGCTTTGAATGCTTATTTTACAATTGTGAAACAGGTTAGCTAACAATTAGTTCCCATTCAAACTGTGGCATGTCCCCATGGATGTTAATTTATGAGCGGATCAATACAATCTTCAGGACCCAACCAAGAAAACTTCGATCATTGACAAACCCGAGTCAAGTATTTTTGGGTTCAGGGTTCAGGGTATCTATTTCTTGAGAAAGGGCAATGTGTTCCAGATTAAAATCACACCAAATGGATTCTGTATAGATGTATCTTCTGTTAACAAACTGATTTTATGCTCAGGAAGGACTGGCGGCTCTTTGGACGGGTCTTGGACCAAATATTGCACGGAATGCTATTATAAATGCAGCTGAGCTGGCAAGCTATGATCAAGTGAAAGAGGTAACGCTGGGTTGAATAATGTCCTATATGATTTGTAATGACCATAAACTAGTCTTGCAGATTCTATTTTATCATGTCCTAATTTCTTTAAACTTATGCAGATGATTTTGAAAATTCCAGGGTTTATAGACAACGTGTTTACTCAACTCCTGGCGGGTCTAGGTGCAGGGTTCTTTGCTGTCTGCATTGGTTCTCCTATTGATGTGGTAAGCTCTTGTGCTATAAGCAAAAATTAAATCAACAAGTCTTCATAATGTTTGTCATTTCATTACATGATTTTTGTTCTCCTCCTAGGTTGGTGCATGAATCTAGTTTTATCGATTTGTGATGATTGGAACTCTTTATCAGCACCACTACATCATTATTACATGGCTGTAATGCTCCGCAATTTCAGGTTAAGTCGAGAATGATGGGCGATTCGACATACAGAAGTACTCTTGATTGTTTCTTAAAGACTCTAAGGCATGAGGTACATCAGCTTCCGTCAAATTTAATTATTGTCCAGTGAGTCGTGACTGCACTACACTCTAAACCACTCTGAAGATGCCATACGTTAACAAGCGAATGCTACCTCTCTGCTCTTGCCATGTTGTAGATTTTCATTCCTGTTCCAATGCACTGTCAATTCTGTAGATTGTGGACCTGAATAAACTGAACGGTTTCTCTGGCCACCTTTTTTCTCATCTATTCTTTGAGTCAACTGACTTAGATGATTGTCTACACCTACGCCTAGTTTATAATCATATGGAAGATCCTTCAACATCGACAGCTCTCTAATTCATGCTGATTTATTGGCAGGGATTTTTCGCCTTCTACAAGGGTTTCCTCCCAAATTTCGGTCGTCTGGGATCATGGAACGCTGTTATGTTTCTTACCTTCGAGCAAGTAAGAGCATAGATTACATTCACTTTATTGATTGGGCATGTTGAATTTCTGTGATGAAAAGAGTTTTATACCCCTTGCTTGTTGGTATCTCTCGTTGTGAATACACTGAGCAGGACCATCCTTTTTTATCTGGAGGTTAATTGCTAACTGTTCTGTATTGTCACGATAGGCTAAGAGATTTTTGTTCGGAGCTGCATGAGGGAAGTCATTCACAGATAGGATAAGCAGGAGGACAGAGTCGCGGAGCTTTGCCGTGGATGTACCGCTGCTGCTCAACTGTCAAAGAGGCTGCCGACTCTATGGAAAAGAGTCATGTCCCGTCAGCCAGCTGATGCTCCATTGCATTTATCAACTTCATGAATAAGACCTAGTAGTGTAATTTCCCCATGCTGAGGGCATATTTATGGGGCCTCGATTCTTTCTACGGAGAGACTGTAATCCATGGACCAATCGATACACACTTAATTTGTTAATTTGTGCCGGAGAAGGGGCAAATTTGCTTGCGGCATTCGCATTTATTTCTTGTGCTGGTTCTCTTGAATGTGTATCCATTCGGGGCTAAAACAAGAGCGCTTTTCCACCCTCTCCGCGCCAACCGAGAGGGGCCTTGGAGCCTGGTAGTATGCACAGCTCGCGACGCTTACATCAAACGGCCCACTCCATAACTGAACCAGGACCCGCAGGTCCATAAAGCCTCCACCCCCACATCCCCATGACAGATACAAAATACCTAACCTCCAACTAAAACATAAATTATTAGTGCGCTACCAAAAATACAAAACCCAAAAAAGAAAGCAGTCTCCGGTGGGCTACAGCCTATTCCATAAGATCTAAATCAGAAAAATAAGGAAAATTGCAACTCCAATCTCACACTCTGGACACCAAATAAACCCTAGCCTTGACCACCGACCCGTTCCCCAACTTGAACCCGGGGCTCACCGGGAACCCGACCACGTGACCCGCCGGCACCTGCCCGCCCGAGAACCTGACCACGCTCTCCATGTACTGCGGGTGGAACTCCGCCCCTCGGCTCGCCTCGAACAGGCTGGGCGCCGGGTCGAGCGCGAACGCCAGCAGGTGGAGCAGCCACACCGCCTTGGCCAGCTTCAGGAACTCGCCGTAGAACTCCGTCCTGGGGTGGCCCCCGCCGCCGACCTGCTGCTGGTGCTCCAGGCTGCCGAAGAAGGACTCCTCCATCTTGGCGTGCACGATGGCCAGGTACTTCTTGGCGCAGAACTTGCCGAAGTCGCAGCTGGGCAGCACCCCGAGCAGCTCCACCGGGTCCATGGCCTTCATGTCCCGGTACCGCCCGAAGCAGTCCCGCCGGTACTGCCCCGGGTTCAGCAGCGACGACAGGCTCCCGTCCATGTAGAACGTCTCGTGGTCGAACCCTTGGAAGATCTTGCGCGCCACGTAGGACTCCAGCGCGTACTTGGCGTGGTGGACCCCGACGATCGACGCGTTCGCGGCCGCCGCCGCCGCGGCGCCGGCGCCGCCCCCCGCGGCCTCGATCGAGCGGACCGCGGAGGCGATGTCCCAGTGCGCGGCGCGCATCAGCGAGAGGAGGAGCGAGGTGAAGGACTTGGAGGCCTCCCGGACCTGGCACATCGTCGCTTCGAAGAGCTCCGGCGCCGGCGACGCCGGGGCTGCAGAAAAACGGTTGGTCCAAAACGCGTCAGCGAGCAGCGAAACACGCGAGATCGGGATTCGAGGGAGGGAGGGGGAGAGAGGGAGAGACCTTGAGATTGAGTGCAGCTGAGTCTCCTCTTGGACAGAGACCGTCCTTTCCTTGCATTGAGACTGGTCGAGCTCCGGAGCTTCTCCTTCAAGTTGTCGACCTCCACTTCCCTGACCTTCGCCTCCCTCTTCATCTCCTCCAGCGCCGCCTCGTACGGCGCCACCACCTCCCTCACCTCCGCCGGGCGGCTCCCCACCCTCCTCCAACCGCCGCCGCCGTGGCAAATCAGGCTCCGCCGGTACCTCTCCCTCAGGACCGCGAGCCTCCTCAGCTCCGCCACCACCGCCACGTCGGCGGCCCTCATCTTCTCCGCGTCCCAGGGGCAATGCGCCTCCTGCAGGCTCCCGTAGGCCCTCTTCATCGCCGACACCGTGTCGAACACGTCGTTCATAATAGCCTCCATCTCCGCCACCAGCCTCTCCGCCCTCGTCTCCCTCTTGCTCCGCTCCACGACCTCCGCCCCTCCCTCCTCCACTCCCCCCTCCTCTTCCTCCTCCTCCTCCTCTTCTTCCTCTTCCAGGTCTTCAATTCCCAGCGGAGAGCCGCATTCTCTCTCCCCGTCGTCCGAGTCGCTCGCGAGCTCGCCGGAGTCGTGCCGCGCCCCCGCCGCCAGCGGATGGAGCAGGCAGGAGGCGGTCACGCGCTGTATCAGATCGGAGAAGTTGGACACCTTGCCCGCCATTCCTTCCTTACTTCCTTCCTTCGGTCGACAAGGTGGAGACGAAGGTGTCAGATCAGATGCAACTCCGTCCGGCCGCGAGCTCGATGGGTGAGCTTCGGTCGATTCTTTAATAGGGACGACATAGATTCTCGAGCCTTGACATGACACCTCTCTCTCTATCCATCTCTCTCTCTTCCTGACTGTCTGACCGCTAGATTGGAATAGAGGGGGTGCGCAGGATAAAAGGTGGCGCCACACCGGTTGAGGATAGCGAGGGGACCCCTACGTGTTCATGACGTTATGTACGAGGGGAAGTCAACAGAAAGTCAGACAGAAAAATGTAGATGCCGAGCATTGAGTAGTGAATACGAGTTGCGTCTGCCGAAATGATACGTATAGTTTCAGGATTTGGTGGAGACACTGCTCGCTCGGGAGAGTTTAATGACTCAAAACTTGTTAACAAATTGTAATTAAATCTTAAATTTTTTAAAATATAATTAAATATTAAAACTTATCACAAAAGTATAATTGAGTTTTAAAATTTTCAAAAAATATAATCTATTCTTAAAAACTTATTAAATTAGTCAAAACAAGTTCTTTTTTACCATTTTTTGAAATTTTTTAAATTCATTTACATTTTTGTAACAAGTTTTTGAATTTATTTATACTTTTTAAAAATTTTATGACTCAATTATATTTTTATAATAAGTTTTATGACTTATTTGTATTTTTGAAAGTTTTCATAGCAAGTTTTAAAATTTTTAATGTATTTATTTTTTTAATGTCAAAATACAAAATGTAATTATTGAAAGGGTTTAAAACTGAAATTACCTAGACGTTACGTGTCGGGAAAGTGAAAAAAAGAAAACAGGTGTGCAGGCACACAGGTGTTTGGTCTGGGGGCTTCTACGGCTCGAATATATAGATCTTTTTAGAAGGCATCAGAATCATCCCAGAAGACGCACCAAATCAGCCCTTTTCTTTATCGGCTCTATTATTTGCGCTGTCGGAAAGCTGCTTTTATTTTTTCGTCTTCCTGAGACAGGAAGATGAAAAGGTATGCCCTGAAAAGTGAAACATATGCTTTACTACTATTGGGGGATAAAAAATGTGGAAATAATACGCTCTAAATAAATTATTGATCCGTTTTCTTTTTACTTCATTCAAAATTTCGAAAAGAAATAGTTTATTCAATATGGTATTGGAGCCGGATTATGTGCTCCGCATTTATTTCGCGCGTGAGGCTCCCCATTCATTATTCTCATGTGCTGTTTTCAGTTCAATTCACCATTACTACTTTCCAGTTTCCAGGCCCGTTTGTGTGAATTTCAAAGCTAATTTACATGACGCGACTTTGTCCACTTTCGGTGAGCATATACAAATGTAGGTCCTTGGATGCAAGAGAACCGTGGTGGCATTATGCGGTAGACGACACGAGGGTTGAGACTTGAGGGGCCGATGGTTTGTTCTACTTCCAAGGCTTTTGGATTGACGTGGGTTGGGGTTGTTTGGAGTGGTTTGGGGAGTTCACGGCTTGGATGAGAAGATACGACAAAAAAAAAAAATGTGGAAGAAGAAGGAAGGACCGGAAATTCAGGCCATTGTCCATTGTCCCTACACCACTAACTTAATGAATCCCCTGTAGCACATGCTATCTTTGAAAAAAAGAAAAAAAAAAACTAGCTGTAACGCAAACAGAAATCAAATTGCGTCTGCCGGGAGTCGAACCCGGGTCTATTGCTTGGAAGGCAATTATCCTAACCGTTGGACTACAAACGCCTTGTTATGCTGTGTTCTGATTTTATTATTTTTATCAGAGAAAACACATTGTCTTCTTCACCCCGAGTTACCACGTTGATGCATTTTTATAGCGGCACTTTCTGTCATTTGTGGCATGTGTATGAAAATGTGGGGAGGCAGAAGAAAGACGAAAAAGAAAGAGAGGAACGGCATCGTCTCGTCTTGGTACGATGTCGTCTAGACACGGGTGAAAATTAAAATGTGGGGAGGCAGAAGAAAGAAGGGGTATTGCGTCTGCCGGGAGTCGAACCCGGGTCTATTGCTTGGAAGGCAATTATCCTAACCGTTGGACTACAAACGCTTGATGTGGTGAATGAAAGAAATATTAGAATGAAGAACACTTGTCCTTGTTACGATCCCCTATACTCCATTTTCCCCCCGCGGAATCTGTCATGATTGTTGCCCGTGGAGCAACCGCGCTAAGAATCCTTGTGTCAGTATGGTGTCCCGAGCCCCCGTTGCGCCACTCGATTGTGGCAATTCTCAATGCCTTGGAAATGTATCAGTTCCGTCATTTGCGCACATTTATCGAAAATTCTGCTACAAAGATCAGTCCAAGCCCGGCGTCCGAGAGTGAAAGGCAGGTTTCGTCGAAGTAATGTACTAGACAATGCTTACGAGGAAGGAAATTCCTCACCGTGATTTTTTTTTTCTTCAATTATTATTGCCCGTTCTGATGTCGAGTGACGATAATATTCTATTTCCTGTCAAATGCGCTAATTCGTGGACCTTCTGGTGCCTCAGTGAGAGTAATACTGTATCTTTATATTAACCTTAGAAGCAAGTCCGGACGAGTTGTCTGCTGAAACAAAAAGGCCGGACCAAGCACATCCTTCGACTGCTCAGACCAAACTCATTGTGAACACGTATAAAATTTGGACCTCCCTTGAAAAAATAACCAAGTATATAATTCGACCATCTCGCATCCCCAGATCTCACAAGGTACATCGAGTTTCTCATATTCCAGTAATATACAAGCTAGCAGCAAAGACTATATCACGCTTTATGGCATTGGAAGCTGATTCCATTTTCTTGTATAATGCAGAGTTACCCATTATCGATGCTGCGTTTTTGAATTCCCGACACGTCTCATCCAGTCTGACAATGGTTCGTACTATAAGACCTTCGGGAACATCAGTGAGCTCACA
Source organism: Eucalyptus cladocalyx (assembly GCA_017140615.1). Classification (NCBI taxonomy): domain Eukaryota; kingdom Viridiplantae; phylum Streptophyta; class Magnoliopsida; order Myrtales; family Myrtaceae; genus Eucalyptus; species Eucalyptus cladocalyx. The sequence goes on along the minus strand of CM029517.1, from coordinate 35,116,755 downwards.
AATATCAGCAAATGGAGTGCCCTGCATGAGGAAGACCACGAAGTGATCAGCCATTCAAGAACATTAGCAATAGGTAAAGCTCAAAGTGTTTAGTAAATGAAACCTTTGCCCATTCATAAACCACTTCGACCAGACCAAACTTCAGATTTTCTCGAGCAAATTCCTCAGGGTTTATCTGCAGGTGGAATAGGGCTTGGACATCGCCGAGTCTTATTGCTGTTTCATATAATCTGTATAAGAGTACATGTTCAATGAGAATGCATATGATGTTATGGATACAGCAAGGCAAAAGCGCTAGAAACTTATTGAAGCAAGTAATTCCATGGCCATCGCTTTTTTGCTTTTCACATGGCATTCAGTATTTGACATGTTAGGACACAGGGAATGAGAATTTCACAAGTTACACCTATCTATTATGATAGCTTATAGGCACAGGTCATAAGGGAAGATTTTCCTGCAGGTCACTAGGAAGAGATCCGAAAAAAGAATGGTGCAATCTACATCGCATATATAATTTTCCTTAAAGATACAAAAAGGACAGTACGACACAAGCAAAGACAAGCATGGAAAGATAGGTGAAACCAAGTTATACAGTCAAAACATGATTAGAGATCCCCAAGAACCTAAATACCAAGAAATCTCATATGCTGCACCAAGTTCTGCAGACAGACTTAAAATCAAAGACCATTTGTGTGAGGTCTAAGTAAGCCTAAGCATACATGTCCCCTGGCTCCCTATCTGTACAGCCCCTTGACAGAGGCACACCAGATGACAGGTGCAACACACTGCTGGCAGCTGGTTCAATCAAAGACTGATATGAAAGTTTTTCATTATTGGTCCTAAGCAAACAAGGATGGAAAAATTAAAAGGAAAAGGCCGGAGGAAAGAGTAACCTTTGCTTAGCCTGAAGTAGCTTGGGGGTGAGAGAAGGTTCAGAAGTATTCTTCTGCTGGAAGACAAAGGCAGACATTATAGCCACTGCTTCCTCTGGTTCCAAGTCATCTAGCTGATTCTCAAATAGACACTCTGTGCATATCAACTCCTCCCCAGAATTCATCTCACAGGCTACACGGCCTTTTATTTGAACAACAAGGTCGGCATCAATGCATCCAATTTCTTTCAGAACATCTACCTGCATATTGAACAAAATATAAGTCTCACAAAGCACAAAACTTCAATTTGTCCTAAACTTAAAAAAAAGAAAAAAAGAAACACCAATGAAGATAGACACCAATATTTTCACAATATTACCCGGCCCTGAAACTCCGGCATCTGTTGAAGTGCTTCATCAGACATTTGAAACTTAAGAGCCTTAACCTCTTCTTCGTGCCATTTTATTTCTTTTGCCAGCTTCATATGCTCCTGCAGTTTAATACACCCATGACACTTACTCTCTGCCATTTTCTGCAATAGGGAATTCCATTTGCGATAGATCTCCACAAGATCCATATCTTTCAACTTTAAGTCTGAAATGTAAGGTTGTAACCATGTGAGATATAATAAATAAAAACATAATAGATTACAAGTAGCAGCAATTCGATAAGATAAGCAACTAGAGCCTTGTCAGTAATACAGCTCCAGGAGCACTGCTCCACACTTCAGCAAACTTGTCTGAACAGACCACTTTATGATAACAGCTAGCTTCTCACCAAGATTTTTTACCAGAGCCTTTTAAAAAATCAGCCACTACAAGGTGATATGTAATGCACCTATGAGTTACAATACAAGTAAGGGCGCATTTGTTTCACTAAAACTTCATGATAAAATAATATATTTTCCATTGAAATCATTTTCAAGGAAAACAGTTAGTTTTCATTTGTTAAGTGATTTAGATAAAGTAATTTCTTTCTTGCCAGAAAGGGAAGTCGTTTTCCCCAAATCTAAGCTTATTGTTTTCAATCAATAGAAAACGTTTTCCATAGATTGGTTAGTTTTCTGCTGTCCAAAAACCAGAAAGTCGGAAAACAATTTTGCCAGAAACAATTTTCCTTCAAACAAATGGAGCCTAAATTAAAGTATGAGATAGGCTCCTCTCGCCAAGACTTCTTACATTAGCCAATTAAAAAAATTCGAAAGTTGATCGACACTACAATGCACCTACAAGTAACAACACGCAAATAGCATCAACAATCCCCATGGCTGTTCAAAGTAAGAGCTTGTGCTTCCTCTAGGCGACTAGCATATGTGAACCCAACTAACTACTTGTCCTAATGGCCAAGGACTCCGTCATTATTAATTAGATCACATGTGTACTCAAAATGGATTATGTAAGTTATACATTCATATATCCTTTTCATTCAACTTAAAAATAAGTCAGAAGCACATGACTCTTTGACATGTGAAGCAGCCTCTCTTAAAGCTGCTAAGACATCCTATGATGCTACAGTGAAGATAAATGATCCATTATCAGTCAGTGAGGTGCGATATGCTCCTCTCTGCTTCAACACCATTTGGTAATCAATAAGGCTCTCCATTAACTAGATCAGAGGTAATGAGTAGTCCAATAATATAGCCTGAGGGGTCATTAACTCAACAATACTTTTCAAGAAACTTCTAGTGAATCGGCAATACCTTTCACTGGATCTAGTGCTGGAGGGTACTTAAGCCCATCAGATTTCAGATTCAAAAGCTGTTGAACTGTGTTGGAGTAAGCAGCAGTGCTACATTCTTCAAGAAGTCGAACCTGGTCTATCTTTATCTTGCAATTGCAGATGCATAAGAATTCTTTCACATCAACTTCCCTCACCTCATAAGTCATCCCAGCAGCAGTACCATAATGGGGAAATGTTATTTTGATGTTACCTGATCCTTTACGAGAAGTAGAAACTGAATAATATTCATTATCAAAAGCACGTTTTGATTTTGGCACCAGAAAAGAACCTGGTGCAAAATTAACTGCCTTCTCATCTCCAATGTTCTTGCTACTTGGAGAAACCTGTGTGGCTGATGGAGAGTTAGGTTTCAGAAGTAAAACTATATATTGCTTTTTCCCAGTGACTGCTCTGACAACAGCTCCAAGTAAATGGTCCTGAGCCTGCCAGCACAAAGTTACCACCTCTAAGGACCAAAACAATCTTCAGAATTCAAAGACAAAAATAAATGTATACAACACAGATATGAACCCCTCAAAAAACATGCCTACATCCAGCTAACAGCAGATAACAGGACACGCATATGTGCAGTCAGCAGTAATGTCAATGAAACACCACTTAGCAGAATCATAAAATCACCTCCCAATAAGCTGTAGTGCAAACTCTCACCTAGCTGATAGAGGAAATTTTGCTCACTTTGAAAGTGCTCATGACATAATACGTTTAGCTCCCTTAGCTCCATGTCATCACTACTTACCAGGAAGCTATTCTTGATGAAGATTTACTAATATCATAAATACCTTATCTACATTTTGGCCGGAGATGGTAAAAGATGCACATGCTGCAATCAAAGAAACAGACTTACTGATGTTTCTTTGATTGCAGCATGTGCATCTGAGGAGGGCATGACAACTACCACCCTTCCAGGCGTAAGATGTTGTTGGGCAACTGAGGAGGGCATGACAGTATCAGAAATCTGTTCGTGAAGCTTCTCAGCTTCTAAGTGCATCTCATAGTATTCCTCAATTGCTGGTTCACCTTTTATACATCTGCATTCACAGAGTACATGAGTGACATGTAAGTCAGATCAAACTGTTTAGCTATCAAAGCTAGTCCTTGCCCCGCAAGGAGCAATTCAATATGACTGAAGAAAACATGGGTGCAAGATAGACAGACACAGACACATTCAATAGCAGGGGAGACACATTCAATAGCAGGGGCCATATCAAGGGTCAGATCATTTGTATTTAGCAAAAAATGGGGCACACTGTTACCAAGGCAACGATATGCTGGAACAATGTCCCAGTTCTTCATCCCATTTGAAAATGAGAACAGCCATGAAGGATAGCTAATTATGGGCCAGGTCTGAGAAGATTATATTAGCAAAAGACAAAAGGACCAGAAGGCCATAACTGAGACAATGGCAGTGGTTCACATCTGCAACACAATATTTTAAGGAAATTAGCTAGCGCATAAAGGCAAACATAGCTAGTTTACCCTCATCAGACTTAACAACAACAAGCTCCTCTAATTAGTCTGATTAAAAATCATGTACAACCTCCTTTCCATGCATGAAAAATCCCTTTTATATACTGAACAAACCAGAATGAGCAATTCAACTAGTGCATAAGCGCCACCAAAACAGGACCTGCCATAGTAGGTTACTGATAATAGGCACTACTTTAGTTTGACAAGAAGCAGAGGGAAACCATATCCTAGTTAATGGAATACCTTGCCAGGTTAAACAGTCATAAAGTAATGTTGCGTGACATATTAATCATTTTCCAAGAGCACCACAGCAAATATATGCATGAAGATAACCCATAAGTACTTGTCTGATGAACCAAAATAAAACATGTGGACCTAGCAAGGCTAGCAACATTGTAGGACCTACAAAGGGGGGAGGTGGTGGTGCCACACCCCACCTCCCACCTCCCAAAGGACCCGCTCTATTTTTTATTTTTTTATTTTTAGTATAAGTGAAATAAGTACAAGAATTTATCACCAATATCATAGGTTTAGTTTTTATCTCGTCCCCCCAAACCGAAAATCCTCGGTAGGTGTCTCCTTCTATACAACTTCACAAACTCTTTCCCCCTACAGTTTGTTTGATTAGAGAAGGCAGAGCATCTGTACTGTTCAAGATGACAAAAGCGAGACACACAAACTGATAAAGAACCCAATGCAGAAGTTCCAGGGAGTAGATCCTGTCCTCAACATACTCTATAGATTTTACAGGCTGAGCAATCTTTCTCATTAGAAGCTGTTGGTTTTCCGGCAATTTTTTCTGAGCATGAAACTCAGCAAAACTTCTTTTTAGCATATCCTCCACCTGCAGAGACCGCAATAAACACTGATAAGTAATAAAACATTTTGAAGTTAACTGTTTTACATAATTTTAAATCCCCAGCTTCAAAAGAAAGATGTACATAAATTTTAAGTCCCAACTTCGAGACAGATCAGATCACATATGGAAAACATGACATGAGAAGCATGCGTATTTTGAATGCATATGCTTTGAAGGCTTCTTCAATGAATGCTATTAGGTGATAATATGGGCTTAATAAACTCAAATGAGAATGAGCCTGTGCAGCAAATGAAATCTTCTAGCATTTCTCAAGAAACAATTATACGATAACAATAATCAGAAGAAGTAATTACTCTAAAGCTGGTCATTTGACAACCAATTCACAGTGAAAGAGGAAAGGCTTACCTATAAAACAGAAACTTCAACCTAGAATGCTTAATTCTTGAGAAATAGACAAAAGACAAGCAGAAGACTACACCACTGCCACCAGCCCTTAAGAAGAGCTCTAAAACAATAGATGACATTGTAAAGTCAAAGAATATAAATCAGTAACAGTGTAAAAAACGTGTATCATTTCTTTCCTTCCAAACAAAAGGAATAAAACAGGGGAACGAGAAAGATTTTCGTTTCTATTTCCCTCTTCCTGGCTGAATATGCGCATGACCACCGTAAGTGTCAGACACCAGCTAATTCAGTTGGTTCCAACGTCTTATCAAGTAATACCTTCAATTCTTCAACTCGTAGGAGATGCAGAATCATAATATAGGTCAGGCGAAACTGTGATGCCAGCTTGGTGGCACTTCCCACAATAACATCCTTCAAATCGCTCTCCCCTGGGATCTCGTCGCGACACATTACAATAACTGTACCGATTTTATCAAGTCCTCTTCTGCCCGCACGTCCTGCCATTTGAGTGTATTCACCAGGAAGCAATTGTCTGAATTCTCTTCCATCAAATTTCCTCAATGTATCAAAAACAACCTGCAATGTGTCAAATAGATCTAAACTTTGTGACGCTTCCCAGTGACACGATGTAAAGAAATGCTCAAAAGCTTACGGGAGTAAGTTTGGAGTTCTGAGAGCCAAAATGTGCTCCTCAGCACAATTGGCTTGGACACAATGGGGTAGATTACTCCAATATTAATATTTCTATGCCTCGGTCAGTCCAAGCAGGTCAGAGGGTCACCCACCCACTTCTAGGATAGATAGACCTGCATGGCTAAAGGACTTCGGTCCACTGAATCTGGCTAGGGCATAGGATTTTTAAATAACTGGTCCACCCATGATGTAGAAAAGAAGGGGAAAAAGAAGGAGGGGGAAGGAATGAAAGGGGGCACGTGAAGCAGAGATCATTTTAAGTTTATTGTCAGAAGGCAATGAAGGGAAAAATTTAAATTTCTAGTATTTTTTTCCCCTATCCCCGAATTTTTTCCTCCCACACATTGTTCCCAAAATAAAGCATCAGAGTCAAACTTCTCCAAACTCAATCAAGCAATGCATCCAGAGAGCTCATTGACATCGCTGGTAAGAATATACATAGTACTGAAAGATATATAAGAAGCTGATTCCAAAGCTGCTATCCACTACATACTAAGGAAATGAGATAAAACTACTACTTAGCGATTGCATATCTGAAAACATCATATTATTCAAGTAGTTCAAAATTCAAATTCAAAACCCAAAAAAATATAGTGAATCATGAGTTTAAAACATGCATAAACAGAGCTAGGAAGACAAGCCTATAAATAAGGCTCACCGTTCTTGCCGGGGCATTGACTCCCATTGCGAATGTTTCAGTTGAGAATAGAACCTACACCACCAGGTGATAAATGTCAACCAGTGTTAGCTATTAAAGTAGCCAATGCATTAATGTCAAATCAACTAATTGTTAACCAATCAATCCTTTAATGCACATGGTATTATGCAACAACTTCAGAATTTTTCCTTTCCATTCAGGAAGAGCACAGCATACGGTCATAAATTATATCAATACTATTATCAGATACAAAACGATGACAGGCTACTTGTTTTTACCTTGATTACACCACGGCAAAAAAGCATTTCAACAACTTCCTTAACAATAGGAAGCAATCCAGCATGATGCACACCGATTCCTCTGCAAAGAAGTCTCTGAACTCTGACAATCTGTGTACCACATCATTTACACTGGCTTTAGGAATAACATATGTATGGCCTGTGTTCATGTTATTATTAAAGAAAGAAGTCAAACCTGTGGTAAGCTCCTGTCAGATCCCTTTAGCCGTGAGAATGCTTTGTCACAGAAAACACGAATCTCACTTTTTTCGGAGCTGCTTGTGAGGTCTGTTCCTGGTATGTTATCAGCCGACTTGTCACAACGATTCTTAGAGAAGCAAAAAATAACCACCTAAAAACAAAAGCAAAGTGAAGATGTGAAGAAAACAAAATCTGCAGCAAAAAAACAATTTTTTATATTTGAGACATTGTGACAGCATTCCTTAAAAGATATGAATACAATTTTACCAATCAAAGGAATGAGTTTGTTTATCTTTACTTAGCATATTTGTAGAAACCTAAAATGGAAGAAATACCAGGGTTACTAAAAGGAACATGTCATGGCCAAGACATCCATGTAATACTTAAGTGATGTTATCTGCAAGGACCATACTAGACACCATTTACTGAGAGGGACGCACCAAGTTCCAGACTTCTACATGGCAATTCAGTGCTAAACCTAGCTAAGGAAACAGGGAAGAAAAATTAAGAAAATGCATTTCACAAGTTGCTTCCCCCAGAGTACTAATGGGCCTCTACGTAGAAATATTAAAGGAACTACCACATAGACTAAGAGGGCATTTTATGTGGCTTTATTTTTTGAAAGCATATTAAAATGCAAAATTTTATGTGGACCACACACTCCTTCTCATAATTTCCGGCTAAAAATGTTTCTGATTATGGCAAGAATTTCAAAAATTGCTTTTCCATTTGGCTTTTGAGCCAAACCAAGCTCCACCAAGACCAATTTAATGGTTTACGAATTGATGGCTCTATGTTTTCATTTTCATGTCCACTTTTCAATTTGCACAGCAGCTCTATTTTTGAGTTTGAAATATGCTCAAAGTCTTAAGTTTGATTATCAGTCATTCCAGAGAAACCTCAGCAGAGGAAATTCAAACTTACAGGTAAGAGTGATTTATTGGAGAGCTTGTTGATAAGCTGTAGCCATAAAGAAGCTTCTGATCTTCTCATACCCCAGTTGTTTTGACTGCTGCCATTGCTCTGATGACCCCCTCCATTTCCAGTATGTTTCCCCAGATTTTGGGAGCTAGAATGCTTGTTCTGCTTCGCTCGACTAAAGTTTTCACGTTTCTCACCTCGAACCCCTTCATGATTCGATGAATGCCCAGCATATGATCCACTAGAACCTCCATGTGGAAGTGTAGTTTTTTTCTTAAAAGCATCTTTTGCAGATTTCACTCCCTGGGAAATGAACTTTTCACTTTCACATACTCTGTAAATTTCTCCAGAGTAAAATAGACAATGCTCTAACGGGACTGGTCTTTGAGTGGTCCTGAAAATTAGAAGAAGGGCATTAGGAGATGTTGAAGTCAGAAGGAAAAAATCTCTGCTTAGTGAAGGGACAGCAATAGTCTGAGGAAAAGTCTCCTAAGATCTGTCTCTATTTACTTCAGAAAGCACAATTCAAGCATCATCTCAGGTATGCCGTTTACCCAGTCACACGAATTTTTTTCCGCTTGGTCCTGCCAATCCAGTCTGCAAACTCCATTGTGTTAGGTACCTGCAGAATACCATGCCAAATAAGAGAAAATTGAGCCATTTCAGCTGAGAAGACTTTTTGCTTCAAGAAATTACAAGGCTCTGGTAGCAAAATCAGAATAGTTATTAAAGAGTTGTCAGCTTAGTACAACCTGTCAGATTGTGTGCATATAGTTTGCAGTTTATATGAGAATCGCAACACTGTGATTAATGTATAGTAGGAATCAGAAGTACCGTGGCTGAGAGAAGAATGATATTGACATGTCTTGGTAGCATAATAATTACTTCTTCCCAAACAACCCCTCTATCAACATCATTGACATAATGCACTTCATCGAATATAACCTATCTCATCATAGAGAAACAATTGATTAGTAGTTTAACAAGATCACATAGTGAAACAAAAGAAACAGAAGGTCATCTTATAATGACAAAAAGGTGTTACGTGTGGAAACAATGCTGTAAAGCAGGGGGATTCTTTTTGAGTCCTTACCCATTCAATATCACGAATGATATCGGCACCTCGATAGAGCATTGACCTTAAAATTTCAGTGGTCATTATCAGACAGGATGCCTCTGGCCTTAAGCTGACATCACCAGTAAGAAGTCCAACATCAAACTTCCCACAGAAGTCTCTGTACTTTTGATTGCTGATAGTCTTGATAGGAGCTGTGTAAACTGCTCTGGTGCAATGCTGCATCAAGAAACTTAAATTAAAACTGAACTTTCAAGTAATTGATAAAAGTACAATTTGAATGAAGGCATTCTTCTAGATGAATTGTGACGCCTGCACACTAATGAAACCCTGTTCACATCCCTGCAGGGTCTAATCGAATCCTTTTCTAAGTGAAAATTCAGGTATTGAGGCAGGTGATCCAATACTAAGTAGAAAGGAAGGAGACAAATTCAAAAAAATAAAAAATAAAAAAAGGAAGAAGAAAGTGAGACTGTTTTAATATTGAAGCCATACCTTTGAAGCCAAAGCAAATGCATATTCTGCAACAACTGTCTTTCCAGCGGATGTGTGAGCTGACACAAAGACTGAGTCTCCTTTTTCAAGATAATAAATAGCCTATGGTACCACAAGCCAGAATGGATAGTTTAAATACAATTAACAGGATCCGACAATTTTCACTAAAAAAATTCCAGTAAAAATGAGAATAATCTCTGGAGAATCGCAAACAATGCCAGCCAAGTAGTTAAATTCCAGTTCATCAAGCACCAACTAATATTCACTAAAAATTAGAAAGAAAATTCATTTGGATCAAAGAAGAAAGATGAGATAAATTTTCTCGATACGTAATTCAAGGAGATCACTTGGACTTCAAGTCTTTGGCAAGATGTTGGGTATCGTCACTGATAGAATTTTCAAATAGATGATTCAAGGAGCACTCTGGTGCAGTAACTGAGTGTAATTCTCAACAGCTTCCATCCAGTCAGAGAATTTAATTAAAAAGTTGTGGAGAAATGTTAATTTAAAAAATACCCTTGCAAAATGAGTCCTGATTTCAACTCACACATCCATATATTTAGCTCAGAGACCATTAGAATAATAGCATATTGCTAAATGGCACTAAGCCTTAGTAAATCCCCTCAATGCAGTGGTTCAAATTCAATTGGCAAAAAATCATGTTCATTTTAACTAGAGCCCCAACAACACTGCTAAGCATAATTATTAAGGAACGATTTGCTTTCTAAAATATCAATTATTTTTATCATGAGACAAGCCAGTGCATCAAAAGCTATGAACTTTTTTGTTTGGTTACTTGACAAGTGCCCTAAGGGTACTCTTTAACCAAACCACTTAATTATAACAAACAGCAGGGAGCATTCATCTGAAAGGAGCGTTTGTAATAAAGAGAAATAGATAATTGAGACATAGATAATTGGATATGGTCGTATCATGATCAGTTCATTCCCTCACTATAATAATATATGTAAGTTCACCAGTACCTCCTTTTGGAACTTATCCAACTCAAATGGAAAATCAAGAGCCATGTCGGGTACAAGTTCATGAAAGTGATCGGCAATCCCATCATTGTCTGCTCTAACAGCCCAGACCTGCCAATTTAGATGATTTCAGACAATAACCTCAGACATATTGCCGAGCAGCGGTAGATGCAGACAACAATGAGACAGCTATTGCTAATTGCAAGTAAGAGAGTTGTTAAGTTCAGCTTCAACAATAATTAACCTCTGGCTGTTGTTTGTCGTTGTTCTTCGCTGCATCTGGTTGGAAGCCCGATATTCCTGGTTCAACAGAAAAAATTTCATCCAGCATGGGTAGTTCACCTTCTGCCACTGTGCTAGCTTTGTCAATCCTGCTAGATTCAGCTTCTGGGACAAGGGACTCTGATTCTGACATATGACCTTCAGACATAAAGATCATGACTATTAGCCGTATGAAATGGGAGAAAATTGACAAGAAAATCCAATAAAAGAAAAGATTAATACCCTGAAAAACTCCAAACCGGTACACTTGTGACAAATTTACCCCAAACTAATTTTTTGACCACGAAAAACCCCAAACCGATACACTAGTGACAAATTTGCCGCAAATGACCCCAAAAAACCCCAGATTGGTACACTTATAACAAATTTACTCCAAACTAATTTGTTCGACTACCAAAAACCCCAAACTTGTACATTTGTAACATATATCCTCCATTAAAATAAATTAATATCACAAAAAACCACAAAAATGGTACAACTGTGACAAACAGAGTATAAAATCTCAAATCGGTACACTAGTTTATTATCACGTGTTATCAAATTTAGTAATTTGACAGCGAAATTTAATGGAAACTAACATAAGGTAAATTTGCTACAAGTGTACCAGTTTGGCTAAATTTGTAAAAGGTGTACCGGTTTGAGGTTTTTATAGTTAAAAAATTAGTTTGGGGTAAATTTATCACTAGTGTACCAGTTTGGGGTTATAAAGGATATTAACCCTAAAATAAAATAGGCTTCCAAAGGCCAATTCCCTACATAAACTCAGCGATATTGGCATGCTAAAGATTCCCCAATCATCAAGTGGAATTTTGATTTAAGGAAGTATAACATATCTTTGGTGATCTCAAGCATCCCAAAAGTTTCATACGAAGTGTCAAGACATAAAGGGGCGGGACAATAGCCACCCATGCAATCTTCTAATTGCAACCCTATAGATGGATAGGCATACATCATCAACTTAGTTCTATCCTCTTTAAAAAGAGGGTTAACACGAGAAGCCATATACCAGGTTTAGATTAGGAGGTGATAAATAACGTTAATTGTTTCACAGAAAGAAAATCCAAGACCATTGAGCACTAAACAGTCCACTTAGATTAAGTCAGTCTAATTGTTTGGGCAGATCGTACAACGACCATATATCAATTAAACATCAAAAGATAAGCAGCTCATCAATTCAAAGCAATTATATCATTCTCCACCAATCACAAAGACAAACATAGTTCCACAGTGGAAATCTGCTAAAGCTTCATTTTCCATTAAAGCCCAATAACTCTATAGCACAAGAAAAAAAAAATACTAAGCCAAAGAAAAGTAAATGCAGGACGACAAAACCTTCAGTATCATAATCTGCAACAGCTTCCTCTTCCCAAGCTTTCTTGAACAAGTCATCAAACTGTACAGAGACCTCCACCTGCAGTGCAGGTGATAAATGAAAATTGACTCATGCAGAGTTCAGTACTGAAAAAAGTCTTCAAGAACTCTCGTGACTTAAGCTATTCAGATGAAGTAATGACGAAGTTAAGCTTACATAGTGCAATAGCAAAGTCTTCCCTAGAAAATCCTAGAATTCAGAATTTCTGAAAATCTACTAAAAGCACTGAGAATGCATCTGATACAATGAAATGATAACTAAAATTTAAATGACTGCAAAGACATACCACCTTGTTGTCTGAAAAGCTCTTGACAGAATTCCAGTCCTTGGACACATTCCATGAACATGGATAAGCCTAAGAAGACACGTTCGCGAATAAAACAAATGTACATTCAAAAAGCTCATTGACCTTTATTTTGCTTAATGCAATCTAAAAGATGATAATCAATTAAGCTAACCTGGAGATCCCCAAGATCCACACCTTGCTTGAAGCTTGGGGGAGTGACCTGCGGAGAACCCCCCTTCAACAATTCACATACCCATTCACCACTAGAAGCACCATCAGGTACAATCCTCTCCAGAGAGTGGGCATCATCCAGACCACCTGGACGGAAGGGACGTTTGTTAATGCTTCCCCGCAAAACGTCTTTTGTGGGCCCAGCCATTCGTGGCAATGAACCAGAATCTTGAGCATCCACCATTAGCTCTGATACATTCACCTAAAGCACATGGGTAGAGGTAAAGTTGGGAAACGATGAGGAGAAAAGGGTAGCAGAAAGGATGATGAGATGTGCTTCCAAAGGACAATTTCCACCTTATTTTTTAAAGTATCAGTTGGCATAAGTTTGTCAAACCCCAGTGAACTACAACATTTACATCAGAAAGACAGAAAATTGATGCCAAAAATTTATGATTTGAAAAAGAAAAATCTACCTCCACAGATTTAGGCTCCCATACTCCTGATTTGCTTTTTTGGCGTCTAAATGGCAACTCCCACACAGGCACCACAACAGATCTCGATAATGATGGGTCTAATGGTACTTTGGCCTCATCAAACCAGTTAAAGTCCCAATGCCTTCCAGCCTTTTCGGGTGAAAATTCATCAACATCCAGTGTGGGCATTAGGTAGTTCTCCTCTATATACTCCTTTATTGATTCAGGAGTTTCCTCGGCAAAAGCAGGCGGCTGAAATAATTACTGAATGGAGGTAAATGCGGTGCTTTGAAGTATGAGGCATTGAGGCTCACACTAAATAAGAAGATAACGGTCATATTACAATCAAGCATGTGCTGCAAAAGGAAAAGAATGGAGCCAAACCCAGCCCGTCTATTCTTCCAGAAAATTAAACAGCTTCCAAAACCCATGATAAAGTTGCAAGAATTCAACATCTACCGTATAGAGCGTTTTAATTGTGTTTGCCCTTATATCTCCAGAAGGAAACACAAAAACCCAAAAAGGCAAAGTTGTCATACAAAAAAGATTAGCAAATGGCGCCTAAATAAGAGTTTGCTTAATTAATTTACTACTGAAAACAAGATCCTTCCTCAACCAACTTCATGTTGCATAAAAACTCTCACCTTCAACTATCCTAGCCATTCCCACTAGTTTAGTAGTTGCCGCCTGTGCCCATATATTCGCGCAAACAAGAGACAAAACCGATCACTCCGATACGAATTATCCACAGGACATGGTATTTATTAAATATTCAATAAAACCGCAAAGATCGACAATCACAAACGCACTCCTCAATTCAATTCATATAGAAGCCAAGCCACGAGAGGCTAGAGCCAACATAAGAAGCCCCGACTAATTCTTCATAGCCTACCCTACTTAAAATCTCGCCTTCCTCTACTCGCACGATGCTAGCGATTGCAAAGAAGAGAAAGATGGAGACTCCGAATATAGACTTTAGTTCCATGAGAACTGCAGTTCCGTTCTAGCCGGAACAATGAACGCGCCGCACACGCACACGCCGCACAGAGTCGGGACTCGGTTCGATAGAAACCTCAGTCAACACTCAAACGCAGAGCCACAGGGACAAAGATAAAACAAGGCGATCATCCCCGCGCCACTACCACGGCGTCCTCGCCGAACCCTTAAAAAGAACGAACGGCGGCGCACTAGTGCGAGTCGATCGACAGCTAGATTTCTCGCGGCATCGAGTGCCGAAATTCGAGACTGAAAGGTGGAGAAGGAGGAGGGAAGCGAAGGGACTGACGGAGACGAAATCGGGGACCGATCGGAGCGGGTTCCGGCGCTCGACGGTGGAGAGGGGCTCGACCCGGAGGTGGCCGCCGTGTCCGGTGAAGCCGACCCGGAAGGAGAACCCGTTCGCCGCCTCGACCGCATCCATTCGCCGCTGCTGCTGCTGCCCTCGAACTCGTTCCTCGGGAGTCTCGGTTCGGTTCCGGGAGAGCCCGTTCTCATTGATTTTCAAAGAGGGATTTTTAGTTTTCGCGCGAACCGGGCGAAAAAACGGCGGTGTCGGGACGGGAGCTTAGAGCTTACTGAGCGAGGAAAAAGACTCCAAAAAGCTACAACGAGGGGTGCGCTTCTCTGCCTGGATAAGCAACGAATCCGCACTTTCCAAGTCAGGTGTGACAGCATAAGCTAATACCACGAAAAAATTCACTATTCAAGCATTCTCAGGGCCCGTTTGGTTCGGCTTTTGGGGAATGCATTTGCCAAAATGCGAATACGTTTGGGTGAAGGAGGTTTTTAGAAACGCGAATATCGTTTGGTAAAATTTGTATTAAAATACAACTTTGGCCAAAATACTGGATTTGGTAAAATTTGTATTTGTAAATTACTTTTAATAAATTAAAAAAACAAAAAACAAATTATATTTTTCTTTTTTCGAAATCCGACCCACCGGACCGCTGGATCCGGCCGGCCGGATGGCGGATCCCCTGGGTCGCGCGACCGGGCGACGACGAGCGGCAACATGGCGCGACCCGGCGACCGCTGGTCGCTCGACCTCGGCGGCCGTCGCGAGGTCGCCGACCCGGCGGCCGTCGCGCAGGGTCGACGCGACCCCTGGCGGTCGCTGGGTCGCGCAATCCAGCGGTCGACGCCTGGGTCGCGAGATCCGGCGTCGCCCGAGGTCCGCGACCCAGCGACGGTCGCCGGGTCGGGCGACCCTCGGCGGGGTCCACGGCGCGCGCCATCCCTTCGCCGGTGGTCGTCGGCCTCCGTCGCGGCTTGGAGAGGTTGGAGAAGATGAACAGTAACGAGCTATTTGCATCTCCGGATGCAACTTGCCAATGCACTCAAGACTCCATTGGGCTAAAGGCCTTTAGACTCGCTTTGGAATGCAATTGCATCTTCCCAAAGTCGCAAAAATACTGAACCAAACGCGTTTGCATTTGGCCAAAGGACTTTAGAGTCCAAACGGAAAGCATTTGTAATCTTTGAACCAAACAGGCCCTCACTCCTTAAGTTAATACCACTAAAAAATTTCATATGACGAATTTATTCCAAATTAAATTTTAAATTATCAAAAATCTCAAATTAATATACTTTTAACAAATTTATCCCAAACTTATATATTTATAACAAATTTACCATTAACATTGACAGTTAATCAATATATCAATTTGAGATTTTATTTTCTATTTGTCACAATTATACTAGTTTTGTGATTTTTTGTGATATTAATTTAATTTAGGGGCTGCATGTTTTTATTCCTTGTTTCTGTTCAAAAACAAAATTTTGTTTTTTTGTTCCGGAAACAAAAATTTTGTTTTTTTGTTAGGAAATAAAAAAAAATAAACGCGTTTGTTTGCGTTTTTGTTCAAAATCGGATTTTTTGTTTCTGGAACACAAAAAAAACAAAAAGGAGAAACAAAAAAAAATTGTTTCTTGCTTCGTAAACACTTTTTCTTCTTTCCTTCTTATTTTCTTCTTTGGCGGTCACGGCCTCGGCCATGGCCGGACCGAGGCCGTCGCCCCGTCGAGGGCCATCGAGGGTCGGCGAGCCTCGCCGGATCCGGGCGAGCTACTGATCCCCGGCCGGCCGATGGCAGAGGTAGTGCAACCAGCCAAAAGAAGAAAAAATAAAAAGAAAGGAAAAAATGAAAAATGAAATAAAAATATTAAAAAATTAAAAGAAACAAAAAAAAAAACATAAATTTACCAAACGTGTTTTTATTCATTTTTTATTCCCATAACAAGTTTACAAAACGCATATTTCTAGTCAAAAATTGTTTCGGAACGTAAAAACATTTTTTCTATTTTCATTTCGAAATAATTTTTGAAGCGAAACGTTACCAAACGCGCCTTTAATGGATAGCATATTTGTCATGAACATATTGGTTTGAAATTGTTGGCAGTTAAAAAATTAATTTTGAATGAATTCATCACAAATGTATGGTCATTTTGGAAAAATTTTGTCGTAAATGTACTAGTTTAAGATTTTTTGTGATAAAAAAATTAGTTTAAGGTAAACTTATCGCAGATACATCAATTTAGAGTTTTTCGTAGTATTAACTATATTTTTTATGGAGCAATTATCATATCAAAGCAAGACATCTTTAGAATTCATAATCGCTTTTGCGATAGCCCATTAAACCTTTCAACTTGAGATTGGATCTGACCCTAGAAAATTTATATTCGAGTTAAAATTTACAAAATAATTACAAAATTAAGCAACATGAAAATTTCATCTCCACGTTAAATGCATTATATCGTGTTTTATGATCAGAGTTATGAAATGCATAGAGAAGCTACAGTAGATAAGAAAAGCTAGTTATAATCATCATTATTTTAGTAACATTAACATTATAAATTAATTCATGCAATTTGCAAAGCAGGACTCACTCTATAGGTACAAGGATAATGGAGCGAATGCACGATTGCAAGTTGCTGACAGCGACAGACCATGTCGATGGCACGCGTACCTTTAGCAAATAATGTTTTAACAGTTCTTCTCGACGCATGTCTGGCCCTCCAGACTTGTTTCAAGCGTCATTTGAGAAAAATTCGAAAATCTATACAGCATCGGTCACCGACTCATCATGCGACGTGGTCATTCACTCTGAATCAAAAGGCACTTCTTTAAAATAAGATTTGCCTAATACCAGAGTACTCTCTGGAGAGCTATAGCTATTCGAAAGGCAATATCTACTCCCACTTTACAGAGGTAGAAAACCGGCAAGTTTTTAACTTTCGTGTTGGGCTTTGCTTTTGATTTGGATTGGTGATCAGACTCTTGCTAGGATGGAGTGCAAGAATTCAGCTAGTACAGAGAAATATCGATCTATAAAGGAAAGTTACACTGTATATCATTACATCCATGCTTATTTCTCATCCGCAGTTAGGCGGAGTGCGTTTGTGTAATGAATCTAGTTTTACAAGCATAAATTACAGAGCATGGTTGCCCCTCTATCGCAATATATAAAGTAAGAGGGAGAGAGGAGGGAAGGGAGGGAAGCTAGAAGCGGGTCTAGTTTCAAATTTCTTTTCATGGTACACAGCACCCCTCTACGTTCCAGATTTCCTTGGCGTACTGAGCAATTGTTCGGTCACTGCTAAATTTGCCACTTCCAGCAGTGCTTAAGATAGACATCCTGAGCCATCTTCTTCTGTCCCTGCAATACAAATGATGACGTTACAATCACTTCAATGGAGAAAAGACGATTTAACACTAGTAACCCAGTAAAGAATGCTTGAGAAATGACACTACTGAGATCTGAGATGACACTGCCGAGTATCACAATGCTCCTACATATTGGCGCTGATGTCAAAGCTTGATGATTTGGCTAGTAAATTCCAAAATTTTAAGGGATTTTCACGACTTGGGTTCCATATGACCAAATTATGCGTAACATATCGAAAGAAAGGTCCTAAGTGAGGTTTTTTTAGACTCAACATCTCTCAAAGGCAGCCAACTGAAGCGGCTGCCAATAACAATTCTACTTAATAGATAGCTCATTGACTAGGTATCCATCTTCTAGTTTTGGCCTAACAAGAACCACCTTCTGGGGGCTCACGTACTTTCTGGCTGAAAAACCAATGTCTAGTTGTAACTATGTTGTCTCAGGCCACACATGTTTTACCTTAGATAACTCGCATTTTCTGGGGTCAAGCAGTCATTTCAGGTGCGGAAAAATGTTCAAGCACAGGTAATTCACAACATAAGTATGTGGGGTGCTGATGACTTACTTGTAGGCATCATCTACTCTGGCTTGGGCTTCCTTATAACTGGGGAAGTCATGGCCAACAAGAAAATAATCTCCTCGACCATATCCAGAGTTACCCTCCAGAGAATCAAGGAGTGGATTGTAGTCATAGCTTCCAAATGCTCCGCTTCTTATAAATTGCTTAGCTTCTTCAAAGCAGGGATCCGGTTTGAACTGCAAGCAAGGAGAAATTAAAACAACAGAGCCCAAAGCTATGCTTCAACAGCATGGTATGAAACTCTCAGACAAAGAAAAACTGCTGGTACGAAACAGTCAAACAACAAATGAGGTAAAGGAGCAAATGCTACTATTCTTGCTCCTTGTTTAGAGGTGATTTTAGCTTAATATTTCACGAATATTGTCTAAATTGCTTTCTAATTTACTGTCATTGTTTTATCTTAAAGCTCAGTTTTTCAGGTGGCAAAAAGCCTCACGATTTGTCAAGGACCAGAGAGGTGGGTTTAGGGGAGACAAGAGTAAAAGCAGACCGACTTTCATCTTTGGTAGAAGGAAATAATCACCATCAGAAGAAAAGATCCTGAAATCACAAAAGCATATTTTGACGAACTTAAAAGGGAGTTGCTGCATTAAATGCAGCTTGAGGATCATCCATGAACTTCACCCAATCCATCCCTGTTAAAAACTTGAACCAGCAAGATACCAGCCAACGCAATTGCAGAACCTTTGCCTTCTGTTTTATTCAAGACCATTGCAGAACCTTAATTATGTAGTCTTGCAAGTTGTAACAGCTACCACTTGCATCTGAATTTAGTTGGAGAACTTGTGAATTTGATTCTCACTTCACAATTCTAGTTTTTTCTAGGGATATGTACTGTAGAAGTCCTAAAACTTGTGCAGAAAGTGCAATTGAGTTCTAAAACTTACAAAGAGTTCAATCAAGTCCTAAAACTTGTCCAGAAAGTGCAATTGAGTCCTAAAACTTATAAATAGTTCAATCAAGTCCTAAAACTTATTCAGAAAGTGCAATTGAGTCCTAAAGTTAACACCGTTAAGAAAGTTAACGGAAATTGCTGACGTGGCGACGTCATATTTTAAATGATTTTTTTAATTTTTAATGGCTTTTTATTATTTTTTATTCAAAATCTTTAAAAATTAGATTAAAAAATAAAAAGGAAAATCTAAATTTATTTTAAAAAGAAAAATCTTAATTTATTTAGAAAAAAAAATTATTCAAAAAAAAAAAAGGGCGGTGGACTTCCGCCACCGCCCATCGCCGGAGGGGCGGCGGCGTCGCCGCGGCCCAGGCGGGGTGGCCGGCCCTCACGGGGGGCCGGCGGCGCCGCCGTCCCTCGCCGGGCCGAGCGACCGTCGCCCGCCTTCAGGCGAGGCCTCGTCGCCCCGAGCTCGCCAAGATGCGGCGAGCCTCGCCGCCCCGAGCGAGGGCCGACGAGAGCCGGCCGGCGAGAGCCGGGGCCGACGAGGCCTCGCCCGGGCGGGCGACGGTCGCTCGCCCCGGGCGAGGGACGGCGACCGTCGCCCGCCACGGGCGCGGCCTCGTCGGCCCTCGCTCGGGGCCGGTGACCGTCGCCGCCCCCGGTGAGGGCCGGCCACCCCACCTGGGGGGCGGCGACGGTCGCCGGCCCCTCCGGCGATGGGCGGCGGCGGAAGTCCACCGGCCTTTTTTTTTTTTGAACAATTTTATTTTTCTAAATAAATTAAGATTTTTCTTTTGTTAAATAAATTTAGATTTTCCTTTTTATTTTTAATCTAATTTTTAAAGATTTTGAATAAAAAATAATTTTAAAAAGCCATTGAAAAATTAAAAAAATCATTTAAAATATGACGCCGCACACGTCAAAGCCAATTTCCGTTAACTTTCTTAACGTGTTAACTTTAGGACTCAATTGCACTTTTCGAACAAGTTTTAGGACTTGATTGAACTATTTGTAAGTTTTAGGACTCAATTGCACTTTCCGGACAAGTTTTAGGACTTGATTGAACTCTTTGTAAGTTTTTGACTCAATTGCACTTTCTGCACAAGTTTTAGGACTTCTACAGTACATATCCCTTTTTTCTAATTATGTGTACGATTAATTCAGATTTATTATCATTCAAGCCATACCAGCCATCTTTTAGGAAACTCGTATTTCTTACCAGTCCATTTTCTCTATCCTTCCGTAGCCTAGGGACCTCATCAGCTGTTGCACCAAAGAGGAAGAAATTCTGTTCCCCAATTTCTTCCCTGATTTCCACATTGGCCCCATCCAATGTTCCTATAATGAGGCAGCCATTCAGTGCGAATTTCATATTGCTTGTGCCACTCGCCTCCATTCCTGCAGTGCTGATGTGCTGAGATAGCTCACTTCCAGGAATGAGAATCTCTGCTACTGAGACATTGTAGTTTGGAACAAATATAACCTGAAATATGCAAAATTTACATAAATGGAACATAAAAAACGAATTTGTTTTCTGATATTTAACATACATGTTAAAAAGCAGCGCAAGCTTCGTGAATGTTTCTGGAAAACCAAAGTTATGTGTTTCTGTATTTTTTTGAATTACCTTCAAGTAGTCGTTGACCTCAGGATCACTGTTGACGACATTACCAACATCAGTCACAAGCTTGACTATTCTTTTAGCATTCGTATATGTTGCAAATGCCTTTCCACCGATCATAACTGTTCGTGAAGTTGTCTTTTTCCTCTCTTCAGGACTCATCTCCTGCATGGTTTTTATTAAAAAGTTATAAGAGCACTACAATACATAATAATTGCAGGAAATAGCCACATAATAATCCCAAAAAGTAACTTATGGTGTTTGATACAGAAGCCTCCACTCTATGAAATCAGAAAATGCATATGATTACGAAAGTAATATAAAAGTAATCTATCTGCATAGAGTAACAGAAGTTCATTAAGAAGAAGGGTATGATCTTGGCTTAAAAATATGACAAATTGCATTACACCTTCAGTTTTCATTAATTTGGTGTTTAAGAAATAAAGAGGAAGCGAAGTTGAATCTGACTGACAAGCCAAAAAGATAAAAAAAATTGCATCACTTGGATACTTAGTATGATACGGGGAAACGAAACTGGTGCAGAAGACGGACAATGAAACAAATCTTCAATTTATCACTTTGATATGCATCATCATGCCTATTGATTAAAAAAGTAATCGCATTTCTGGCACTTTTCTTGCCCTTATTTCTTCGCTCCAAAAGAGAAACAAGAAAGATAAGTACTTCCGTTTTCCAAGATGAAAGTAAGAAGTGATGGAGTCTGCTCCTTACCTTAAGTTTCTTATATCTATAGATCACGCCCAGAATATTCATCAGTTGTCTCTTGTATTCATGAATGCGCTTCACTTGAATGTCAAATAGACTGTTTGGGTCTATACTGATACCCGTCACCCGCAATATGTACTGTGCCAACCTCTGCTTATTAGCCATTTTTGCAGATGCCCATTCATCTTGGAGGTCCACATTATCAGCAAACTGTCCAAGCAAGCATAAGTGATGAAACTTCCTACAGAATCAAAAGAAGCTAGCCTCCTCCAGGATTTAATCTTATATCATGTAAATATAATCTGTGGCACCTACTTGACGAAGACCGACAAGGAGGTCTAAGTTCTTCACCCACTGATCAGTTTTTAACCATTTGGTGATAATGCCACTGAGTTCTGGACTGCAAAATCGAAGCCACCGTCGAGGAGTAATACCATTAGTCTTATTCTGGAACTTGGATGGCCAGATGGAAACGTAGTCTGCAAATAACTCAGACTTCAAGATGTCACTGTGCAATTGAGCAACTCCATTGACCTACAGAACATTACACTTACATTGAGTTCATCATTTTGGAAACACACCGTCTATAAGGGGGAAAATCACCACATACTACAAAAAGGCATAAGGTTACATGGAAGATGAAAATATAACAGGGAATCTTACTGATAATAGCGATGAAGAGCAGTAAAAGCCATAGCTTTCAGGGCAATGTAATCAAGCAACAGGACATTTTTTTGTAGGCTATGGTGATTATTTACATCCTAAAGCGATTTGTTTAGAATTTGTGTCTAATATGAAAGGAGATACTAGAGAGACATAGGTGCTCCTCCTCTTTTAGTGCATGCAAAAGCTTGTGACCTCTAATGAAAGCAGATACACAGTAATGGAAGGAACTGACACTAAGTGGGATATGAATTATTCCCGTTTGGCTGATGGAGCCTCTAAAGAGAAACCCTGTATGGACCACGTGACAAGTAGACTTAAAAACATTGACCCCATGGATAAATATTCAAAAATAGATTTCGGATGCTCACAAAATGGTGGTTTTAGGAAGAGAGTATTAATCAAGCGAGCTTTAAAAGGACTAGTCCTAATGGAGCTCTTACCGTGTGTCCAGATACCACACATAAGTTTGCCATCCTGACAACTGGCTTCTGGGGGTTGTTATCCAGGATTCGCAGGGTGGAGAGCTTGTTCTCAAGGTCTTTTCGTTGTGCGTGCACCATTTCCATGAACTGGGAAACAGTCACCATCCAATCTCAGGTGCCGTGCACATATATTAGGAACATAATAAACAGATAAAACATACCCTCTTATCTATTTCTTCAATGATCTCCATATGTCGAGGAAGAAGCTTCCGCATGACAGCTTGTGACCACTTCTCTAGAGCTTCAGGAAGGACTGTGTGATTAGTGTAGGCAATTGTCCTGCGCCAATAACAATATTTTCCATATGCAAGCTCGTCATAAAACCAAAAAAAGGAGGAAAAAGCTAGATGTTGCAGAGCTAAATTACCAGAACAGGTGCAATAGATTCATAATGCAAATCATCGGCAGTACAAAGTAAAGTTATGCTTCACCTTGTTGTAATATCCCATGCCTCGTCCCACCCAAGTCCTTCATCGTCCATTAACAGACGCATTAACTCTGGAATCGCAAGAGTGGGATGAGTGTCATTCAGCTGTACTGCAACTTTGGTTGGGAAGTCAACCCACTGCCGTGATCCTTCTCCACCTTTCCTCTCCTTGAACCTGAAGATTATATCCTGCAAGTGATTGGTTTTAGACGCAAGAACTTCAAAATTATAGAAAGTGGATCTTGGCATTAAGATGATCACCCACTGGAAGAAAATGAAAACAGCAAACCGATACAATCATCTAATATCTAATAAATTACTGGAAAGCTTCTTTCAGTCTGACTTCTTATCCATTTCAAAACCCTCTGTAAAATAATAAGCAAAAGTTAACATATAAATTCCATCCGCCACCCACACACCCACTTCCTCCACTGAAATAATAGTTACCCTCACCCATTCATCCACTCAAAAAACAACTATCCTTTTCCTTTCTAGAATCAACTCACAATCTACATTTTGAGATATCTTTTTAAATTTGCACTTGCGCATAGCATGTGCTCAACACTAGTAATTTACAAGGGGAAAAAGATGTAGGAAAAACACCGAATTATATAGTTGTGCACCCTTGATGAAACATATATCCAGCATTTTTTTTTAAATATGAACATGAAGAAAGAAGATATATAACAAATCAGTACCAGAATGAAAAATATGAGAACTAAAGGTTGAAAACTTTTCTGACCTATTGCTAACATCAATAGTCGTACTAGTATTTAAGGGAGAGATTCCTTATTTTGGTCTCTCAACCTAAATCACCTCAAAACCAAGTTACGATAATAACTTGAATTAATTTTAAATGTATCCATGGGCTATTTTCCTCATTTAGCTCTTAAAAGTGAAAACTACCATTAACCACCACTCTCCAGTCTCCACTACTCTCCACTATCTAAATGTAGTTAGTCAATTGTCAAACAGAAAAAGGTTGTTGCATTTTTTAAAGAGGGAAGTATTTATCATTTGAAAATTTGTAATGGGACTCACCGGCCCAATCTAATGTAAATGGGACATGGAGGTCTAGTTTTCTCAATAAAAGACGGATAAGAGAGTCAGAAAAGTCAGAATCCTGCATCAAACCATCAGGAATGTCACTGTAATTCTGGTACATTTGATTAGTTGTGCATGTTTATATCTTAGTCTAGGAGATAGCTGTCCTCATGACCCAAAAGATTGAATTACCAGCCGAATCAACTTGTCTTTGGCTCTTCCTCCAAAGGCCAATACCATTAGAAGAAAAATGAAACTCTATTACCCAATAAATATACCGTTACTAATCATGCTAGGACATTTGATAAACAGAAGAACATAAGTTTGGATCTATCATATGGTTAGAAGGTGCAGCCATAAATATTAATTCAATCTAGAAGAAAGGAGAAGAAAGAAGAAAGAAAACCTGCAGCGATGCACTACAGAGAAAGAATTGTTGCTTCAGCCGTAAAAGTTTTCCACTCTCTGTTGCATCTCCAGGATATAAAACAGCACAGATCTGCAAAAAGATTGTTCATATCCATAGCTTTAGAATTATGAACTGCTTACAGCATCTACTAGGACAGAATTTTGTGCCATGCATATAGATTATACCAAATCAAAGAGATGTGCTTTTTACATAATGAAACAAGACTACCACTTTCCAAACGTCACTCACTTGTTCAGCTCGAGAGTGCAACTGTCCAGCTGATTCATACTGTCCATCATTGAATTGGAAAAGGTCGAAATCCTGAGAAGAAGCCTTTGCTTCCCAGAGACGAAGACTATTAGTGTTCTTGGTCTTGTAGCCAGGAATTGGGACATCATATGCTAGAGCTTGCAACACCTCTCCACCCACCCATTTTCGGCTGCAATGCACATATACTAAGTGACTGCTTTAGGAAGACCTGACTTGCTTATGAATTTATGACGCAATAGACACAAGCAGACTTGCCATCGCTACTTGTAGGTACATCAAAGAAATTGTCACGCACTCCTCAATCAACCCCAAAAGAAGTTAAGAAGCTACACTTACAATCCATTTGGATTAACCTCCACATGGCCAAAAAATCTGACAGGGAAAACCACGTCATGCCTAACAATTTCCCAAGGACTGAACTTCTGCAGTAATTTGCAAAAACAGATCTCAACGAAATTCTATGAAACAAACAATATTAAAAAATTATCAACTGCTCAGAAAAGAACCTCCAGCCAATCCTCAGCAATTTCTTCTTGTCCGTCCTTAGTAATGAGCTGCTTGAATAAGCCATATCTGTATCGCAAGCCATATCCCCATGCAGGGAGATTCAATGTCGCCATAGAATCCAGGAAGCAGGAAGCAAGCCTCCCCAGGCCACCATTGCCAAGTGCAGCATCCTTTTCCTGAAAACAGGTTCATTAGAAAGCTCTCTTTGCAAGAGCATAGATACCCATGAAAACATCCAGCTTATATGGGTGACAATCCACAATCCAATTAAAAGAAAGGACAAAATGTTGAATCAAAAACAATGATGTTAAACGATTATGATCTGAACAAGATCATTCTGCTATATAAACAGTCAAGTAAGCTGTAGAGGTTGCGATGTACGATATTTCATATAAAAGCAACAAAGCTCTGACGTCAAAGAGGATAGTCGAATCGACTGCAGTCCTCAAAAACGGTACTCCAAGACATGAGGCAACTGAAAGCGAGATCAATTACCTGCTCAACAATCTCCTCTAGATCATGTCCCAACTTGTTCAAGGCATCACCATATGCATCTTGGATGTCGAGATTCCCAATCGCATTAGTTAATGCCCTTCCTTGAAGATATTCCATTGACAGGTAGTATATTTGTTTTGGATTGGTTTTGTGATAGTGAAAGTAGGTCTCATTCCATTGCTGAGAAAATAGTAAATCAGCAGAATGCAACAATTATTCGATAATTGACGCCTAGACATCAGTGCAAACAGTCGTCCTTAAATTCAGCAAAGAGTTTTCATCAGTGCTCAGTGTTACCCACGAGTCTAACAAGTAATTACAAACTGTGAAATAAGCACAATCCCAAGCAGCCAAACTGGAGTGGAACTAAGAGTTTCCATTTTCCTTTGTAAAAATGTTCCGGACCAGAGTTATTAACAGAGAGTCATTAAGGGTACGAACTTGGATGAGGCGATCGCGGACGCTTTCAGCCGTTGCGTAGTACGCTTGCTCCGGCTCAAACTTGAAAGGAGAAAAATGGGGGCTATACTTAGCATGGTAATTGATATTCGACGCTATTTCAGCCGGCTCATCGGCCAAT
Organism: Eucalyptus cladocalyx; assembly: GCA_017140615.1. Classification (NCBI taxonomy): domain Eukaryota; kingdom Viridiplantae; phylum Streptophyta; class Magnoliopsida; order Myrtales; family Myrtaceae; genus Eucalyptus; species Eucalyptus cladocalyx. Next base: position 35,090,194 of record CM029517.1, on the reverse strand, counting down.
GGACATGCGGATGCAGGTACTTTAGCAGAAACGCCGTATGCCGTCATTCCATTGGTCTCCGCAGTGGCCGCCATACCGAGCCCCTCCTTGCTATCTCAGTGCTACAGAGAGATTACAAAACGATTAAAGCATCAGCATACTAAATCTCGGAATCGTCATTAAGAGCGTTTCGCAAGAACCAGTGCTCCCTAATACTTTACACAGTGATGAAATCTTCAGAAAAAGGTTCACCGGATAACCGCAAATTTCGGAAAAACGATAAACAAATCATGCTGATCGTTTCTCTACATTTACGAAAGGAACGAGTTCGAATCCCTGATCAGCGCACACCTAATTGAACAGAACAACAAAACAACGCCACGGACTGCAAAAACGAGCGAAAATCGATAGTAATATCCGCCGGTTCCAAACCAAAAGTTTCAGATGATGCCTATGAGTCGATTCGACGGCGAGTCGGGAGTCGAATCCGATAGAACATTAAGCAGAAACACGCGCAATGACTTCGCCGAACAGCGGCGCCGAAAAAGCTCCGGCGAGTCACCTTCGAATGCACGCAAAACAGAGAGCGCGCGGAGATGGATGAAACGAGGAGCTCGAAGGAATGGCGAAGTAGGGAACGCCTCGTCACCTTAAAGCAGGGAAAAATCGCGAGGGAGGAGAGGATATTTTCTCGAGCGGCGAGCGAGCGAGCGAGCGAGAGAGAATATGCGGACTGATATCAACGGAAAAGCGAAACGGGACAAAGGACAGGCGAGGCCGAAAGGGACATTACTGGAGGTTTTCGGAAAAAAGCCAGGGCGATGGAGAAGCTGCGGAGAGATGATTTGGAGCCAAAAATATCAAGAGAGCCTGTGGAGTGAATTGGAGGCGAGCGAGCTTCGAAAGCGAACGGAAAGAATGGAGCTTCACATGACTGGGAAGTGGGGGAAAGCGCTGGGGCGAGCGGTGGACATGGCACGTGCGAGCCGGCATCGGGATTGGATATTTTGATTCCTTTGAAGCGTTTTCGATTAAAGTTTTGATTTTTTTTCTTTCCCGATGATATTTTTTGCTTCGAGAGAGAGGCTGGGACGGGAAGCACGTGATGCGGCGATTTATTGGCGCGAACCGGGCGGGTGCCGTGATGCAGGACGGGCGTCCACGAGGTCTATCGGCTCAGTCTTCTCTTTCGTCCCCTGCAATTCCGGGTTATCGTCCGACCCCTTCGAGAGATCCCGTCGTCGGTCAACAACCTCACAAGAAAGACATGAATTCGACCATTCACGACGGAGGATCCATTCCTTGGAGACTATAAGGGAAACCTGTAACAGGGGGAACTGAGTCAACCTGCGATTGAGGATGCTGTCGTAAGACATGTTAACTATGTCGTGAGCATTTAACACATCCTCACTCACTTCAGGCATTGAAGGCTATTATACCTGTAGCCGGGATTTTCATCCACCATCGTGAGGTCTCCTAATTACCTATTTATATTTCTCTTCCCGACAGAGAGGAAATAGGAGGACAGCATCCTGTAATCAGGATTTTCATCCACCATCGTGAGACCTTCTAATTACCTATCTATATTTCTCTTCTCGACAGAGAATGAGTAAGAGGACAGCACGGGGTCTCTCACCCCAGGACGGTTCTCCTGCCTATTTTCTCCATGAGCCTTTTAAGGACCTACTTAAGTCCAATCATCCGACTCTTCAAGAGATCCCGTTCGTCAGTCAACAACCTCACGAGAAAGACATGAATTCGACCATTCACGACGGAGGATCCATTCCTGGGAGATTGTAAGGAAAACCTTTAACTGGCCTAGTGCTATGAATCGCATGAGGTTGCCACGGGGGAAATCATTTGCGAGAAAAATGTACAATTTTGGGCAAATAAAGCTGGAACCCAATATTAATCTTGAACTTTTCTAATCAATAATAACAGTTGGTAATTGTGGCTCGAATTGTATAGTTCTCAATAAATGGAGATTACGTAACCACGTCGAGCAGTTAAACTGATCACTCCTGCTCTAGTTCCCATCGTTCAACTTTCGGGGAAAGAATCATTTCATCGCTTGTTTCTATTCGGGAGCCATCATTGCAGAAGTAAGGACAAATTGGGGTCCTCCTTTTGCATTGGATACTGACTTGAACGATGGAGAAAAATCTGATATAAGATTTTCATGTTCCTGAAAATTCTCGATTTCACTACACGTCTTGTCTCGTTGCCTTTTTGGTGCAAATAATTTGTCTGGTTTCACATATATCAAGTTCAATTGTGGAGAAGCAAGCTGGACTTTTCGATTGATATGATTCATCCAGTTGCACGACTGAAATTGACTTGTAACCTAATAGTGACATTTGAACAATTGATTGTCCTGGTTGCAATCACCTTTTCTTTTTCTCCTCCTTTTCTCTTTCCAGTCGGGTACGTGTACAAACATTTGTGCAATGACGAAATAAATAGTTTGATGACTATTAGGTAATTTTTCACCATTATCAGTGAGCTAAAAAGGCTGCATTTATATCATGAAAAGCATATGTTTATAGTATGATGACACAATTCCATTTGTTTCGTATAAATTGATGATTTCCAAAATATATTCCTAAAAAATTATCATTTATATTATATGAAATAATTAGTCAATGAAAAATGTTCGTTATCAACAACAATCTATATTTAAATATTTTATTCGTTCATTTTTATAAGCAATATAAATTATTATTTTTTAAAATATATATTTTAAAATCATTTATTTTCCATAAAATAAACTCACTCTAAATAATTCAAAACTTTATCTTTTCATATATAGTTCATGAATTTTTAGAATATAAAGTAATGCAATCCTTCTTATTCAAATTATGGAGGGAATTTGCTGAATAGGTGACATATTTTGTTACATATCGATTTAGTACCATCCAATGTGGTAAAAAATGCTAATGTGGACATTGAAGGACTTCTCCAGTGATAGTGACTAACCATTGCCTCCTCCATCGCCCACTTTCTCTAATACTAATGATGCGTTTGATAACGATTTTATTTTTTGGAATAATTTATTTTCATAAATAGTTTTTTTTTTTCTATTTCTATTATCAAAAATAGTTTAAGAGTAAAATAAAACATCTAATAACTGCACAAAATTTATATTTTCAAAATAGGAACATGAATGTATTTGGTACAACGTACAATTTTTTTGTGACATGAAATTTATTTTAATTTGTTGAGAATTTTTTTTTTTTTCTTTTCTATTTTTCCTCTCTTCTTCTTCCTCCTCTAGCCAATCATGAAGTGACGGCCGGTGGTGGGCAGACCAGTTAGGAGAGGAAGAAAAAGAAAAAGCAAAAAAATGGCTTATTTTAGAAACCGTGTCGAAGAATAAGAAGTTACTTTTTTTTTAACTTATTCTTTTTTTATTTCAAATATATTTCTTAAGTATTTTTCTATTTTACAAAATAGAAAAATTAATTAACGTTACCAGCTGAATGTTTGTTTTTTCTATTCCGAATAACGAAAGAACAGGAAAATCAAAACATTGTCAAACAAAGCCTAATTACCACCACAATCTCACTCCAACCAATTGCTCCTTCTAGGGCCTCAAGCGAACCACCACTGTCGTCATCACCACCGCAGCCAATCATCACTGCCTTACGATTAAGCGTCGCCACTAAAATCACCAAAAACGTACCTAACTCCACCACAGGCAAATTTATTTGAACATCGCCGCCAAGGGACATGAAGATTACTGTCAGTCTGTCACTACTTGTTCAAAGGTCGAACCGTCTCGGTGCTCTCTCCGTCTCTCACGCATACACACCCATGCACACATTTGAGGCGGGGAAATGAGGTCACGAGCTCAACGCGCAACGTTCAATCCGAGTCCGTGAACTTCATTAGAGAAAAAATTGGATAAACTTTACTCACAAAGTCGGTCATAAATCACTTTATTTATTGATCGGCATGTATCTAATGGGGCTCACGTCTCAAATTTTTCAGAAATCCCTTTCGTACTCACCTTGTCTCTCTCCTCCCTTGCACCCTTTTTCTGTCTCTCTTTTCCGTCGATTTTTCCTTCTTCATAACAAGAGACAAAAGGAGACAACTTTAGGGGCGCGACACAAACATTGTTAGCACTTCCGTCCTCACTTCCTCGCTAAAGCTCAATATGGCACCAAAAATGGCAGCTTCTTCGAGCGCTTGGATGCTTGCGACTAATAATATGGCCGTGTCGATCGCCGTACTTTCAGCGGCTCTTTGCTCTGAAGCTTTCCACTCCGTCGATCTCCGTGCCCGTGAAGGTTTAGATCTCTCGAATGGGGCTCGAGCCTCCGTACATCTACCTTGTCATCAACGGCATCATCATTAAGCCACTTCATGCCATATATACAAAAAAAAAAAAAAAAACTTAGCAACTGATAGAGAACCCTATGGTGGCAATACACAGATCCAAATCGTCTCTTACTCCCAAAGATGTGAGGGGCGTTTTATGGAAGGGATAATGTGAGGTAGAAAATAATTTCTTAGAGGGTGATGGAGAAGAGAGTAATGGAGGAGAGAGACAACGTGGGGTGATTATGGAGGAGAGAATGTGAGCGAGAAAGAAATTTTTGAAAAAATCTGAAATATAGACACTATCGATCAATCAATAAATGGAATGATTTATTGCTAAATTGAGGAGTAAGACCTACCCAATATTTTATAGATAAATTATGACTTGGCAGTCCACATCACCAAACACATGTGATGTGAGCTGCCATTTGGCAAAAAGGACCAACTTAGGCCAAATTTTAGAAATTCAAAGACTATTTTGGAAAAACATTGAACAGTGACAATGAAGATCGAGTTAACGTTTGAGTAAAACTAGTGTCATTGCCTTTGTGTTTTTTCTCATTATTTACATATCTTTATTGTAATAACATCATTTTATAAAATAAAATAAATTTTATACTTTTGAATAATCACAATAATTTTTTTGATATATTCGACAAACACATGAGTTGATAATTATATTTTTCTCTCTCACCTACTTTGATTTTAAACTTGAATCTATATCTTATAACTTCCTTAAATAAGTTCAAACGTGAACAAAGAGGCCCAACACCAAAGGACCACTAATACTCTCATCGAGCCCTAAATAAGAAAAGTAGATTAGAAAAGAAAAACAACACCCAATTCATCAATAAATTCAAAATGCATTTGCTTAGTGAAAAATAAATAATTTAAAAAATATTTTCTTAAAATCGATTGGTTATATCGCTTACAAAAATGAATAAACAAAAAATAATTTTATCCATCAAAATATCTAGACGTAAATTGTTGTTGATGATTAATAACTTTTTTAATTAACCAATCATTTCAAGTGAAATAAATGATTATTATTTTTAAATATTGTTTTCCTTAGCATCATTCATGTACATAGTTATCTAAGTTTCAAAGATATCTCGAGATTATTCCTTTGTAATCGCTCACAAGAAAGGTTATGATCTTACTTGATATGGCTTTAAATTTCACAGCACTTATAGAAATTTAATTAGTGTGAATTACAAACTCTAAATTTTGCAAACATGTTGCATTGGCTTTTCTATCGCGACTGGACTTGGTAATTTGGTAGAAGTTTGACTTTACTTTGTTGACCAAACTACCATAATATCAAAAAATCGATTAACTTGCTAGATACTTATCGATCTCAAGTCTTCTATGTTAATAGCGTTAATGGCTCTCTATTTACCGGGGCACAAAAAGAACTTGCTTAGTGTACTTAAAAACTTACTAATGTCATAGTCAACCAATCAATTATAAGTTTTGGGAATGCAATATAACATTAAATACTGCCGCATCCAAACCATCAAAAGTTAAAAAAATTGATTTATATTTCCAATTAAATTTGAAAATGATCATTCATTTTTCTTATTTTCCCCCAGAAAAAACATTTTCATCATGGGTTATCGCAATGTAATAAGCACACATGCAAAAGATCCTAAAATCACGGAAGTTTATCAATAGTTTGAGAGTTAGAGATGTTTCTCTTGGTTTTTCACTTTTTATTTTATTTTTTAGGAATAAGTGCATTATAAATCAGAAAACTTATCATGAAAATATAATTCAATTATAAAACTTTCAAAAAGTACAAATACATTATAAAATTTGTTACAAAAATGTAATATAGTTATAAAATTTTCAAAAAATGTAATTAAGTGCTAAAATTTAGGGATATGTTTAGTAGAAGTCCACTGCCCTTTTTTTTTTGAACAATTTTGTTTTTCTAAATAAATTTAGATTTTTCTTTTTTTAAATAAATTTAGATTTTCCTTTTTAGTTTTTAATCTAATTTTTAAATATTCTGAATAAAAATAATTTTAAAAAGCCATTTGAAAAATAAAAAAAAATCATTTAAAATATGACGTCAACAAGCGTCGTGAGAATTCCGCTAACTTTTTTTAACGGTGTTAACTTTTGACTTTCAATTGCACTTTCCTGAGTTTTAGAAGTTTTTGATTGATCAACTCTTTGTAAGTTTTAGAGACTTAATCGCTTTTTCGCAAGTTTTGGACTTGAACATATCCCTAAAATTTATTATAAAAATGCAACTGAGTCATAAAATTTTCAAAAAATACTAAAAATAAAATGACTTGATTTGATCGATTCGTTAAGTTTTAGAATTTGATTGTACATTTTGAATTTTTAGAGCTCGGTTATACTTTTATAATAACTTTTATTATTTAATTTGACTTTATTAATAAGTTCGAGGATGTTCAATGTACTTATTTTTTATTGTTTAATTAGTTTTTTTTCTTAGGGCGGGGTCTACTCTACGTCAACTGCCACAGCTCCCACCTTGCAAGCTAGTGTCACTTCACTCTTCGCTTGCGATTTGCTGCTGCTGCTGCTCCTTCCCCCCTCAACACTCCATCGCTCTCCACTCAATTCGCCATGCAAACGCAATCGCCTCCGTCACCGTCAACCACCCTCTACTCCCGCCACCGGCCCTCCCCGTGCCGCCACCGCCGCGCGGCCAGGCCGACCGCCGCCGCCGTCCTCTGCGCCTCGTGCCTTCGGGAGCGCCTCGCCGGCTTCGACGCGGCCAACTGCCGCGGCGCCTCCAGTCACTCGGTCCCTCGCTCCGTGGCCGACCATCTCCACCGCAGCAAATCCCACCGCGAGTCCAATTGCGGCGCCGCCGCGGCTCGCAGGTCGGCCGAGCCGCGGCGTAGATCGTGCGAAGGCGTCGCCGGGACCAGCCTGATCGGCCTCTTCAATCTGGAGGATGGACCGAGTGGTCGGGGTGGGAGTTCTGCGGTCGGGGAGGGGAACGGGGAAGGGGAGATTCGGATCTGCGACAGCGATGTCGAGCAGAACGAGGAGGTTGGTGACGGAGGAGTATGTGATGATTTCGAAGAAGGAGCTGAGCTGAGGACGGTGAGGGAGTTCATAGATCTCGATTGGGAGACTAAGAAGCGAAGGGACAAGGATTCGAGAGGCTTTTGGGGGGTGGCTGCGGTTTTGACGGACAAATTGAGGAAATGGAGAGGGAAGGAGAAGGTCGCGAATCTAGGTCCAGTCGGACTTGTCAATGGCGGCAATGTGGCAATTGGAGAGGAAGATGTACATAAGGAGAAGGTCAATCGGGAGGAATCAAGAGATATGAGAACCGAGGTTGGAGAATGTGGATTGGGGAGGAGATCTTGTGACTCGGAATGGGTTAATGGTGGTAGGATTTCTCATGATGTGCCTAGGGCTTCTCTGGATGGCCACATGATTGGCAGGAGTTCCATGTATCGGCATCTGAATCCAGCGGTTTCTGCGGTCAATGATGTGAAGTTGGTTGATGATCAATCTGAGGATGGGGTGTCCGAGGAGAAGTTGAGCTGTGTCGATGAGAATGGCAAGAGTCCAGGTGGGCATCTCCACACTAGGCATTACTACAAGGAGCCAGCGGCATTGCAAAGGCAAAGGAGGAGCTTTGAAAGATCGAATTCTCACAAGAGGGACAAACTTGAATTTGAGGTTGATGATGCGAAGCTGGTGCCGAGGTTGAAACCATCGCCCACTGCAACGGAATTGTTTAATGGCACAAAATTGCTGATCACCGAGCAAGAGTTAATGGATTGGAGGCTTAAGTCAGTCAAACCAGATGATATGGTAACGCTTGAATCCACTTTTCAGAATGCTGCTCCTTTTGTTGGCAGGCAGGACCAAAAACGGTGCAAGAAATTGCAGTTGCTGGGTTGGCGGAAGGCCTGGAATACGTGGAGTTTGATGCACTCTAGAGGTGAGAGAACGGATGTCAATAGAGGGATTAGTTGCATTGCTGGAGAGTTAGACAACCACTTGGTGGTTACTGAGTCTCGGCAAGAGCGGAACAATGTTGCCAAGGAAGATGAACCAACTGGTAATATTACCCAGAGGCTTAAGCTGAGTAACAGTGTTACTGCTAGGAGCAAGAGTGCACAATCATATGGGCATAACGCTGACAAGGGCCTGCGACCCATCTATCTTGCTCCATTAAGGACTTCTAGAAGTAAATCAGAAAGGATGTAGGCTGTCTGCCGGAAAGAGTTCTTGGTAGTTGTCACCGGTTAATGTAACAGAGACAAACTGTCTCAATCGTGTAAAGCTTGAGTAAATTTTATGCAGTTCATTGTCTCTTTTGGTCTCTGGAATTCGTTGTCTCAAAAAGGAAAAATCATTGTTTAATACATATCTCATAGTTCGGTTGCTGCTGAAATTCACATTAGCTACAGCATTGTCCATTTGCTGAGAACAGGATTTAACAGTTGCTGATAATCACTACCAGTTGAAAATAACTGTCTGGTTCGATATCGTGGTTTGCACCAGTGGTCGGAACTTTTCTGGCCTCCAGGGCTCTTGACATGAATGCTTTCTAATACTTTGAATTTGTTATATCGCATAAACGCAATGTTGTTTCTTGGACAGAAAATCCAATTTGCTGAAGTTCGAAACCACTGAGATGAAGTATGATGCCTCTGAAATTTGTGATATTTGCAGAGCCATCCTAATGTAGAAAATTTCACATATGTGCAAACTTTGGAGAACTGTTTCTATAGTTTACATATATTGTTGCTTTAGAAACCGCAATCGAACATTCCCTATCTGTTCTTTGTTTCAGCTACCTATGTACTGACTAGTGCTCTGGCTCCCGCGCTTGGACTCCCATTGAACCCAGTAGCTGTTGCTGAGGGTGAGAAACTTCTGTCCCCATCTTTGTTTAAGATAGACTCAATTTGGCTCAAAGGCAATGGTCCATTTGATTGAGTAGGAATATGGTTATATTGTGAATCGAAGCAAAGTGGGATGGGGCTAGGGCCCAACTTTTGTTCACATTTTCTTTCGGTAATAAGCATCTAATCACTTCAGATTGAATACGGAACATGCATGCGTTCAATTATACGTAAGCTAAGTTGTTAAAAGATTAAAAATAGCGATCAGAGCTTAGCAAGACTAGTTTGTAAGGGAATAGTTATGTGCTATGCTTTCCAGAAAATGTTTCATCCTCAAGAAAAAAATTCAAGCAAGTACCATATGGGCGGTCCGAGGCTTTTGCCCAAAGGGCAGGAGGTTGAAAAGGAAGCTAACAGTGCAGTTGACGAAAAGGACCGTGATCGCACCTAAAAGAAAATTAAAAAAGTGGGTGGAGAGCACAAGAAAAGCGACACATCCACACTTTGATGAAGTACATCAAATTTAATTGAAGTTAAAAAAGATATCGACGAATGTAGCGTTCGGCAGGAGCAAACACCGAGGCTGAATCAAGAGGAGAATCGACCTTGAAATCGTGAAAGATTACAATGACGTCCTTTTGAAATTGGTGTGACGATGCTTGGTTCTCCTACAAAGGTCTCTAGCCCATGACTTGGGATGTTCTCTTTTCATAAGCGTGTTAAGCCTACGCCATAATTGAGTAAATCTGCAGAGTTGGAGCTCAACTTACTGGCTACTGGCTGAAGCCCATCTTGTAAACTAATTATGTTTCAAATTAAGAGGTCGAAAAGGTCGACCGAAAGACAGTGAGTCGATCGAGACCTCAACACAGGCTCAAGACGATCTCTGGGAGCTGCATGCTAAAGAGTCTCCTCACACTCCTGTAATGGGTTAGGATGAGAATTGTGACTGGTGGATGTTCACTGTAGTGTTGCCTCCACAGGGTTTACAAATTGATATGACTCTAGCCTCTTATTATTTTGTTTAATTTAACGAAATTTTATTGAGAGTAGAGGTTTCAAACAAAGCTAAAACGCAAAAAGCTAGATAAGAGGCCAACCACATTGTGCTCAAACTTCGTCGGTAAATTCAACGCCCCCAATTTTGCTCATGTAGCGTTTCTACTTTCATGACATGTTGTCTACCACTCCCGAGTTCACTCAATATCATATCCTTTCTCTTGAAGTTCCGCAATTACCTCATTCCTCATCCTAAGCCACAGCTTCTGAGCTTCCTGCTCAAGCTTCTTGTCCTGCAACTCCTTCTGGTAGTTGTAAGCATCCTTATCGGTTTCGACAACCCCCTTGGGCCCGATGGTCGTGCCGATCATGCCCCCCTTGGCAACGAACTCCTTCCATGGCTTCTTTGTCGCCCGGGTACGGGAACTGTCGCCGCTCGTACAGGTGCGCCAGCTCTCTCTCTTCCTTCGGCCGAGGCTTCAGCGTCCACCACCCCAGGGGCGACGTTTCGTTGTAGAGCCACGCGGCGCCCATGAGTGCGGACGTGGCCAGCAGCCCCTTGCCCAGCTGCTTCCAGAAGTAGCGGTCTTCTCTGCCCATTCCTATTTTGCTCAACACCTTCTCGGCATCGAGCGATTTGATGTACTGGAGCCCTGGACAATCGTATCGTCGCATCAGAAAGGAAGAAGTTTGTAGATATCCAATGTCCAAACGGGATAGACCCATTCGAGCATTTCATCGAACATCTACGGGGCGCGCGGCGTGCCTCGAAGGAAGAGGCTCAGATCGGATCGGAACCTGCGATGAATCGCGCGATAAAGGAATCGAATTTTTGTAAGCTCACCTGTTTTGGCTTCGTGGAATCGTTTACGAACCATTTTTACGAGTGCAACTTAGAATCTTCAACGAGCTCGGTCGTGCTGCAATGGCTTGTTCCGAAGAATGTTGGTCCCTTGTCATGCGACGAGGCGGGAGAAAATGAGGGAAAGTGAGAGATCAGAAAATATTGTGTACCCTAAAAGTGCCGCGTCAAATTTTCTCTCAACCATTCACACGTCGACACGTGTCCTCGGGGCCTGCCACGTCTTCCTCTTCTCTCAATCTTCTACTCCTCAACTCAGGAGAAGATGGTGGAAAATTGGAAAGCATCAGCCTTTTGATGGCCCAGTTGGCATGTCCATTGCCACTGCGGCAGCGCAAAAATGGATCCGTCAAGTGTTTTTCCATCAGAAATGAATACAAAATGAGTAAATTTCCTACCGATTTCGAGTTAATAAGTATCTTGTCGAAATCGAGTTTCTCTCCATATATTCGTGCCGTGTCCTTGTGTCATTTTTATATCTAAAATTATTAAATCTATGGCAACATAAACTCGGGCGTAGTCAAAGTCTGGTCACTTTGTCAGCATTTCCTCACCGGACCATGCGATGTTGTGGCCGGTAAAGATCGCAAATTTATGTCACAATCGATAGATGGATTCTATTGCAACCATACTGCCTTAACTGCTTATCATTATCCATGCCTCACTCAACAGTAAGAAACCGCAGTTCTGGAAAAGTAGCATACAAATTATACGATTCCCTTTTCCACTCTGACGACATTGGACCTGAAGCGATTATTCATGCAAATGCGCTCTAATATCTAGTTCAGAGCTTCTAGAATTTCAACAGGAATTTAGGGGACATTGGATCTGAAGCGATTATTCTTGCAAATGCGCACTAATATCTAGTTCATACAGCATTTTTCGACCGGACCAGCTACTTCTCTGTTGGTCATTAACTTCATCGCTCATTGAATTGCCTCGTCATCAGGCTTCTTTCTTGCATTTCAATCCGAAACCCAGGGGGAACAAGGGATCATAAGAATTAGCTTTATGGTCCATAGGCACTTGTTCAACCGTTCTAAACCACGAGATGGGTAATTGACCTTCGAAATCATAGTCGCCGAAGACCACATCTGTGATGCCTGTTCCTTCGCTTCCAGGTAACCAAGCAGCAACAAGAGCATCTATCTTCTCCAGAATATGTGGTTCTATGACCAAGGGTCTTCCAGAGACGACAAGTACGAGTGTAGGTATTCTCTCGGCGACTGACTTTATCACGTCCGTTCCGTTGAATGGGATTGCAAGTTCGGCGTTATCACCGAGAGTTTCTGCATAAGGACCTTCACCAACAGCAACAATAGCGAAAGTGTAATCATGACTTGCTAATGTGGAAGGAGATGGATTTTGCTCGTAAATCACTTCTGTGTTGCCTCCAACTGCTTCCTTAATTGCATCTAAGATAGTCGTACCTATAGAAGAAAATGTTTCATGTTCATCAGTACTAATTGTAACATCACTTTGAACGAAGGCATTATGAACAAGAGATGTCTGAAATACAGTTGGCAGGTTCAATATTTTTAAGACACAGCTCTACATAATTAGTGATTTATATCTTCCTCATGCTCTCAAGCATAAAGCTAAAAGGTGGGTTCAATGTATACAACTAGGACATGAAGATAGCCAAAATAGCATATCGTATCGCTAAAACCTAAAGAGAGGTCAACATTGTGAAGAAAAGAAAGCTCGAACGCAGTAAAGATAATGCAGAGTATCACAAATTCTCTTTGCGGGGTACTCATACACAAATCTGTTGATATCTAGAGACTATCTGTACTCCTATTTCCATGAATCATGCATCCACTTTCATCCAACGCCAAAGTAAATCTCTTTTACTCAAAGCAAATATGGTGTGCAATTTTAACCATAGGGAAGATATAGGGAAGGATGGATACCGATTGTGATCCTGCCACTGCCTCCATGCCAAGTGGCAGTCCACCCTCCACATTGATAACCTAGATCATCAGCATGACTTCCTGCAACTAGAATTTTCTTTGCATTTTTATCTAATGGGAGAAATGCTTTCATTGGATCCTTCCCATTCTTCAACAATACCAATGACTTTCGAACTGCTTCACGTGCTAATTCTCTATGCGACTGCCAAAAGACAATTAAGGTCAGACTGTTTGTCCAGGCCAAAGTAAAATATACTTATTAATACATCCAGGCTGAACAATTTTAGATATATCACTGGATATCTTAAAAGACAAAAGATTCAATTTTTAAGAAGTATCCTAGAATTTCTTTTAATATTCAGCTGCTGTAAAATATGTGAAATATACTAGAGTGCCCAAAACTTGGCCTTGATGAGATGGTTGAGCACATCTGCATAATTCATGACGGCTAAAGTATATCTCTAACATGGAAAATCCTTAAAATTTACCTTGCAACCAACAATCTGAAGCAATGATCTATCAGAAAAAGGATGCTCAAATAGACCAGATACAAATTTGACTCTCAGTATCCGTTGAACAGCATCATCTATTCTGGACATTGGTACTTCCCCTGATTCAGCCAAGGCTGTCAAATCCTCTGCAAATTGTTCATGTCTAAAAGGCACCATAATCTGAAAAAAAAGAAGAAGGATGTACGAGTTAATCAGACATTACGGATCTCACTTAATAAATATCATCGTTACCATTGGTCATTACCATGTCAATCCCAGCATTAACTGCCAGAGAAATACTCTGACGGTAGTTTGAGCCATGAGGTTGACTGAGTCGGTCAAGTCCTTCCCAGTCTGAAATGACAAAACCCTGCATCAACATTTCTGTCACATCAGTTGAGTGTTCGCATTTATGAATCTCAATGTGTTAAAATAAAGTAGAAGAATTGCAATATCGTTCCCACAGAATCTAGCACCATACAGTCTTCCAATTTCTTTGTGTCGATTGACAAGCTCTGCCATTCAGTAAATGAATTCACTGGGATTCCTCACCTTAAAACCTAACTTATCTTTCAAGACCTCTGTCAGGAGAAAATAGTCAGAATGCAGCCTCCGCCCATTCCAGCTAGAGTAGGATGCCATGACTGTGCAAACACCTTGGGAGATACAATCCAAATAGGGAGCCATATGTATCCTTTCTAGATCTTCATAAGATGTTACGGTGTTCCCCTCATTTACACCTCTTTCAGTTCCTCCATCTCCAACAAAATGCTTGGCACAAGCAATAACATTGTTTCTGGTGTCAAATGAGAAAGATACGATGACTTTGTTAGGATGTAGAGAAATATTGAGTTATGAGAGATTAAGAAGTGAGAGAACTGAAGAGCATATTGACAAATATAACTACAGGAAATTATGGCTGGGACGAGAAAAGGCAGTTGAGAGAGAAAAGTAGATGAAATATTAAGTGTTTAACACCACTCCTCAACATGCTCAGAAATACACAATAGGCAAAGCGGCAGAGAGCACACTGGCAGACATACTTTCAACTCAGAAAAGCCAAGACCAATGGCACCTCATCCCTCATCTATCAGCTTTCAAGCAAATTCCTAGAATGCTATCACGAGCCAATCAAAAATTAGGAATCACCAAAAAACATCTATTTTCATGAGGTCTATATCACCTTTCCAAACTGACATGACATCGGTAGATCATCATGCAAACTAGAAAGGTTCAAATACCAGATAAGGTCTGTCTTTACCTTCCAGCTACGAAAGGATAGCCCTTTGGGTGCCCTTGGGGTGGCTGGCCCTGCAAACCTGCTACTATTGGAGTCATCTTTCTAACTATATCAGTGTCTTCACTGTAGCTCTCATAAGATCTTCCCCATCTGGGATCTTTCAGCACCTGCCAGAAGCCATTCAACCAAAATTCTCAACAAACTAGGATTAACAGTGAAAATAAAATGATGAGAATGGAAGATTTGTGAAAAGAGAAGAGATAATCATTATAGATTTGGAACCAGATCAATAGCTTGAACTTGATGTCAAATAACTCTTGAAGACCATCCGCATGACAAAGATTTTGGGTTAACATAATTGTAGCCATTATGGTAATTGAAAAACAAATTTGCAGCACTTCCTTATTCAATTCGTCCATGTGAACTTTGATAAGGTAGAGTAGTGAGCTCTCAAAGCTACACTATCCAACAAAATCATCTACATCATGGCTTTACCCCTCAAACGAGAATTTGTCATCAAGCTGGTGAGCCTTGTTATAGAGAGATGAATACTAGTGCGTAGATATACAGCGAAAGAAATCACTTACAGCCACACATGGGGCAAAAGTATAAGGAATGCCACTTGCTCTGACTTCAAGTGCAGTCGCGACCCCAGTCCTCTGAACCAGCTCCGCATCTCTATCAATTGTTTCAAAAAATTAGGTTGTTCAACAACAAAATAATTATTGCAGAGTAAAAAACAACGACGACATGATAATGTGTATTTTAGTTGTGACCATAACATATCGATAACCCATCTACCACTGTAAAAGGATAGTTTAGTTCCTTTATAACCCATTTTTCTGTCGATGCCCCAGCATATCAACTGTCATTTTGTTCTTAAACTGCCAGTCCTTCCTCTCCATTCCATCCATCCCTAAGCAAATCCTCAGAGACTATTGACCGAAATACTAGTAACATTAGAGAGGACAGCGAGTCCAAACCTTTTCTCGAAGCCTCAGAAAGAAAGTAAAAGAAACTCACCTAGTGGCTCCAAGGCCAATGTTGTGAGGGAATATCGTGGCGCCGTATATACTATTGTTGCCATGAACTGCATCAATCCCGTAAATAAGCGGTATTCCCAGGCGGGACTCCAGCGCTGCCTTTTGGAATCCATCCACCATGTCGGCCCAATCGGACGACAATGCTTGCTTAGATGACTCACTGCCTATTACCCCAAATGGCCCACTGCCTCCAGCACTGAGTATACTCCCTGCACCAAACCCTCATCATTCGCTCGAATTTTTCTCCGAAACCGCGAAACCGGGCCAAAGAAACCGACTTTCGGCAACAGAAACGCCATTCGGATTGAACCGGACCGGAACCACTCTTAGGCTCACGAAGTCGGCTCCACATGCGCGCGCATGCCAATGGACAGGCGATTCAAACTAGGCCCCGGCGAACGGAAGTCAAAAAAGAGGAGGAGGAGGAGGAGGATTACCGATGGAGAGGCCGGAGAGCACGGAGGGAGTGGCAACGCGCCTCTCGATTTGGGTCATCTGGCCGACCTTCTCCTGCAGGGTCATCCGGGAGAACAAGTCGTTGACTCGATCCTCGATGGCGGCGTCGGGGTCCTTGTACACGCACCTCGCGTCCTCGGCCGAACCCATCTCTCTCGGCTGCACCCCTGCGAACCGGCCGCCCGCCGGATCCGATCGATCGAGAAAGCAGGACTCCCGAAGCTTATCCGATCCGAGGCACGACGATCGGCGCGGTTCGCGTGGGAGGATTAGGTGGTGGAGTGAAGTGAAGAGAATTGCGGGAGCAAAATAATGCGCGAAAATGTTGTGACGACTTGACTGAGAAAGACACGTTTGTTTTTAAGTAAGCGGGAAAAAGAGGGTAGATGCAGGAGACAAACACGAAGAAAGTGCAGCAAGAAAACAAACGACGTTGCTAACTAACGTTCGCGGTGGCGGTTGGTAATTGCAAGTCAAAGCGTGCATGGCTTTTAACCGTCGGAGACTGCTAGTTAATCATTTGTGCTGTACGCCACGTGCTCTTTTATCTTTCGGAATGTCGATAATTCTGGACAGAGTATATTCAGGACTACCCATTAATGACCGAATGCAACGTGCGATGTGCCTATTTCCGACGATTTCCACCGCTTCCCTCGGACCCGCGGCGAGGCTGGGTTTAATCTGGATCCGTCGAGAGCCGGTGCTGGGTCCGTTTTCGCTCACCGTGGGCCGCAGGAAAGGACACTTGTACCCCCCATGCCTGAAAGTTCAGGTGCGTTTGGGAATCCTTTGCCTTCATTCGATTAGGGAATGTGGGAGATCGGATTTTTCGTCACCGGGTGGTCCAAAATGTGCAAGATCAGCGACAGCGACATTGAAGGAAATATTCAAGAAATCGGATTTTGCGATGATATGACAATTTGAGTGGAATTCACAGTGATTTCGCAGGAGATATCAAGCCGCGGTTGGCCACCTTGTGCGTTTGCTATTGAGTTTGCTGAGCTCAATCGCACCCTGAATTTGTGCTTCACCATCCCCGCTCAATACGGCTTCAGCAACCAATTTCTCCATTCCTCTCTCTCTCAATCTAGCAGTCATGGACGGAAGTTTAAAGCTCAGACAATCATGGTCACGAACTCGAAGCTCTAGTACCATTGCCACAACCTTGAGGCCAAGCTGGAAACTTGAGCTGCCTAACCTCCCCCAAGCCCTGGGTTCGAGGTCGAGTCCCATGGCCGAAGCGGTCATGAGCCTTGAGGAGAGGGGTAATGATGAGAAAGAATGGAGGCATTAATCGACAAGTGGGATCCATCTTAAAGAAAAGACAATAGAGAATTGGAGAGGGAGAGAGTTGTCAGCAATGGAGAAGAGGAGAGTAACGGTGAGATAAAGGGAAGCATTAATTGATTAAGAGGGACCCATCTTGCCATTTTTTTTTCGGTCAGTCCTACTCTATTCCTACTCTACATTCACACACTCAGACTTTTGCCGTGGAAGTCAAAACCCACTCCTGAAACTTACGCGTGATGAGAGTGGAATATGAGATCCACCTAATATTTTCCTAAAAGTTCAGGTGCGTTTTGGAATCCTTTGCCTTAACAAGGAACGTGGGAAATCGCATTTTCTTCACCGGGTGGTCTAAGACTAGCGAGCACGATATTGAATGAAATTTTCAAGAAATCCATTTACAGCACTCCACAGTCACGTTACCATCTTGGCGAATGAAGCCGGAGATGATTATGGGACAACCAATTACGAACATCATCTACATGTGCTCAAAAGAGCATCGAGCATCATCTTCACCTAGCATAACAATAGTAGTGTCCTACCGAACTTGGTATTCGGTGATCTAAGCTTACAGACAGAGCTCAGTCGAAGGGATTATGTCGAGGCGCATGATTATTTTTCAATCCAAAATGTACAAGTGAAGGACTAAAGACTAGTGAACCTGATTGACCTTTGCATTCCTCTCAGACTCAGTCAGACTAGAACCCCTAACAAACAGTACATGATTTTAAAACCCGACTTTTTGGTTATCATCTTCATCCTTGAAGTATTTCTTCCAGAACCAATGCTTCTTCCATACCCTCTCATTCATTTCATCAATGGGGATGCCCTTTGTCTCAGGAAGCATGAAGGTTGCAAAGCAGCCCATCACGACGATCCATGCAGAGAAGAAGAAGAAAGTCGCCGATCTCATGGTGCAGAGCATGGTCAAGAACACTTGAGCGATGATGAAAGTGCAGAGCATGTTCATGCCAACGGCGAAGAAGAAACCAGCATTTCGCGTCTCCAGTGGGTATATCTCACTGGGGATGAGCCAACCTAAAGGACCCCATGACCACGCGAAGCCAGCCACGAAGAAACTGACCAAGAAGACCACGAAAAGGGCGTACCCTTTTGGAATTTCGTTGGTGGATTTCAGGTGTATCGCGAGTGTGATGCCCATGGTACACTGTAAGCAACCAAAAAGGGTAAGAAAAGATCGTATGCCAAACACAAACTCAAGGAAGTTAATGCCATAGAGAATGAAGCAATGAACTCAAATAGTGGAAACTGGCAAATGCTTCTATTTTGTAACTCAAACAAGTCAGGAAGGTGATGAGATGAAATTCTGAAAACTAAATCTAATTGTTCTGGACGGCCTGAACTGACCTGGGCGACGAGCATCTGAATTGCCGCCTCGATGAGCAATACCTTTCTCCCGCATCTATCCACGGTAAAAATCGCAATGAAGGTCGACACCACATTTATAAGACCCGTGACCACGGCAGACAGAAGCGAGGCATCGCTGCCAAAACCCATAGTTTGGAACAGAACCGGAGCATAAAACATTATCACGTTGATACCAGTGAATTGCTGGAAGATTTGGATAATTGTTCCACATATCAATTGTGGCCTACTCGAGGGCTTCGCGAGACTTTGGAACGAGCCTTCCACCTTTTTGGCCATCTCCGTGGCGTGCAAGATTTCTTCGTATTCTGTGTCGACGCTATCCGTCCCCCTAATTTTCTTAAGTGCCCGGAGTCCTTCATCTAACTTCCCACGCTCTATGAGGCTAGTTGGAGTTTCCACTATAGCGAGGGAGCCAATCAAAAGAGTTATGGCAGGAACCGCCGCTCCGCCTAAGGATACCCGCCATCCGTTCGGATGCAACCGAGACGTTCCATAATTGATGACGTTGGCAATCAGAATCCCAACAGTGATCAGTAGCTGGAAACATATATTAAGGCCTCCTCGGTAGTTGGCAGGAGCAATTTCTGATATAAAAAGTGGTACTGCCTGTATGTGCAGGAGAAGGACTGGAGTTATTATTGTTGGTAGTGAAATCTCAAAAGGATAATGTCAAAATGGGTCAGAAGGATTCCATTATAGAGAAGCTTTGCTCAATGTTCCATGAGAAAATTCCTCAAAGGCACCTGGAAAATATGTAGGTAGCCCTAGCTAGTACTACCAGACGATTAAACAGAAAAGATCATGGCAAAGTACAATCCTAAATGCATTTTTAATCAAGTTAGACTTGAAACCCAGCTGTAGAATTCAGTGTATCACACAAACTCATTCTTGAGAAATTTTGCATAGATCCAGCTTAACAAACTCGATCAAATTCAATGAGGGACTCGTGGAGAAACATGGATGAACTCCTATTATGCATACAGTGTATATGAGCATCATGATCTTCATCTAACGAATGAGAAGATATTAATTCACCTGGTTGCCAAATCCCACTCCTGCACCTAGTAACAGCCTTCCAACGATCAGCATCGGCAAGTCCCTAGCAGAAGCATTTATAAAGGCGCCGACCAGGAAGAAGACGGAAGCGGCCTGCATCGTTGGTTTTCGGCCCACCTTCTTGCAAACAAACGAAGCAATCAAGCTAGCCACGATGGCCGCCAGGTACAGCGACGACGTGAAGAGCTGGAGATACTGGTCATTGAACTTGCAATAGTTGTTCTGCTTGGCGCGGTGCTTCTTCACATAAACGCTCGGAAAGAACTTGATCAGAAAATCGTCCATGGAAGTCACTCCTCCTGCAACCACCATAGCAGCCAAAGTCAGGTCGTTCCCGACGCGATTCGACACGTTCGCAGAAAACACTAGTCGGACAGGCCTAAGGAAAGCCGAACCGATCGCCTCATCTCCATCCTACCAACTCCGGGGCGAAGGAAATGGGCGAGTGCCGACTCTTACCTGAAATGCCAATGTCGTAGCCGAACATGAGACCGCCAAACGCAGCGATTATGCTGCAGATCAAGACCTGGCCCGTGAGCTTGCCGCCATCGGCCGAGCCACCGCCGGCACCGACCACCGCCATGGCAGGCATTTTCTCAGCAACCCCACCACCACTTCACTAGCAACCGTCTCTCTCGAGCAAGCGAGCAGAGTTTGTTACCGACGGCGTCGGCGGATGAGCTGACGTCCTCTCGCTTTGCATGGAGGCAATATATATACTTGGGCCGAGACCAATGACGGGCTTACACGCAGAGGAAATCAGTTTCAGGGTTTTCGTGATCATCTGAAACGTGCTGAAACGAATCGCATCTGGATTGGATTGAGTGTCGAGAACTCGGGTTCGGATGAGGCTGACTCGACGAGATCCTAAAATCGCTCGCCCCTTAGCGCTGATATTTGATATTTCATCTGCTGTTTTGACCTTTCTTCCCCGTTTCTCTGCAACTGATATTTTCTCGCGTTCTGCGGGAACTGGGAGTGTGCATTTGATGAAGAAGAGACCCCTCTCCCCCCGCTCTCCCTGCAGAATTCCATGTTCCGAACGGATAAAAGTCGACGCATTTAAGAATACGCGAAGCCCCTCGAATAGACTTAATAAAACAAAAGAAGTTGACAATCTAATGATGGGAAAATTGCTTAGTCAAACAAATGAAATTATGAATATATAAATTTTCGTAAGAGAGATAAATAAAGTCGGTAAATAATAACAAAGTTGATAACTCCACATGAAATCATATTAACGATGATAAGTGGTAGCTCAAATGAGGACTAGTAATTTAATATCAATTGGTAATTCAATCAAAAGAATGCTAGTGAGTCATTCGAGTAGATATTGATAAAGTCATTTAAGAGTTAATAAATTTGGCTCGTTTGTTAAAATTAAAAAAAAAACAAATAAATGCCACTAAATGTATACGAAGCACCGATATTTTTGAACTATCATAAAAAGTGTCGGTAAGGGCGTGCATGGAAACGTTTCTAAGAAACGTTTCCGGAACACTTTGTACGGATTTTGTTAGGGAATAAAAAAAAACGAAACGCGTTTGGATGCGTTTCATTTTTTTTGTTTTTTTGTTTACGGAACGAAATAAGAACAAAAAAAAAACAACAATTTGTTGTTTTTCTTTCTTAAAACATTTCTTGAAGAAACATTTCTCTTCTCTCTCTTCTTCTTTCTTCTTCTTTTCTTCTTTTTTTTTTTTTTTTTTTTCTTTTGCGGCGAGGCTCGGTGTCGCCGGCACGGCGAGGCCGAGCCTCGCCTTGGCCGGGTGAGGCCGAGTGTCGCGCCCCCGGCGAGCTCAAGCTCGCCCGGCCATGGCGAGGCTTGGCCTCGTCGGATCTAGGTGAGCCCGAGCTCGCCCGGCCAAGGCGAGGCTCGGCCTTGCCAAGGGCCGCAAGCCTCGCCGTGGCCGGGCGAGGCTGCCCGGCCCGTCGGCCGGTCGCCGGCCGAAAAAAAGAAAAAATAAAAAGAAAGGAAAAAATAAAAAATAAAAAATAAATGTTTAAAAAATCAAAAGAAACAAAAAAAGAATAAAATTTACCAAATGTGTTTGTATTAATTTTTTATTCCCGGACCAAACGTTACCAAACGCGTTCTTTTGTTCAAAAATTGTTCACCGGGAACGAAACACTTTTTTTGTTTACGTTTCCTGGAACAAAAAAAGAACGAGAAAAGTTACCATTCGCACCCTAACTTATCGATAAGGTGGCTAACAGGCATGCGGTCCTTCTGGTAAAGGGATTTGGGGAGAAGGGGCGGATGAAAAATAAAAGCCTATGGATAAAGGTTACGTTTGGTTGTCGGGATAATAATAGGATATGATAGGATAAAGTAGGATATTAAATCCTCTGGGATTAGCCTCAATGGCCACCCTTCTAACATGGAAGAAGAATGTGAGGGGTTCAAATCCCCACATTCTCAGGGGATGGGTGGGGACGCGTAAGTTTCAGGAGTGGGTTTCGACTCCCATGCCCTGCAAGAGGCATGGCAAAAGTCCGAGAGTGAGCCTAAAATAGGCATAAAGTAGGACTGACCAAAAAAAAAAAAATCCTCTGGATAATAAAGGCGGACATGTCTAATCCTATCAAGTGTTTGGCGCACTTTAGGATAAGATTAAAAAATAAATATAATATTCAACGAAATTATAAAATTAAAAAATAGAAAATTCAATTAATCAAAGGCCATGGAAAAGCCCTAGATCTAGGAATTGTGGTCATCTCTGCAGTGGCCACCATTGAAAATGGCGAGATGCGAAGATGGGAGAAGAAGTGGAAGAAGAGGGCTGACAATGAATCGGAGAGGTGGAGGCATTCATTTGACGTAGATGCTTATGATATCTTCTCTTTTGTTAAGTTCTTTCTTTCCTTAAAAAAAAATTCTTATCCAATCCGGGCTTATCCCATCCCCTCCCCTCGATTTTTTATCCGGCATTTTATCCGGATGTATCCGGGTTTGTCCGATCCGGTGGACATTCCCAAACATTGGATAGGATAACAAATTATCCTTTCCAGACTCAAATCCGGACTACCAAATGCAGCCAAAAAGTATTGATTATCAAAAGCTTATGGATTTGGTAACTTTTTTACCCTTTCAATTATTTCATATATGAAACCGCACACAAAAGAAAGGCAGGATTTTTTTTAAAGCTTTTTTTTTCTTCTCTTTTCAAAGGAGAGGGATTTTTTTTTTTTTCTTTTCCTTGGATGCGAGCTCTCTTTGGAGTTGAGGGTTTTGCCATTTAAAATGTACATACTTGTATTCTTGTCTAGGAGGGGTCAATTAATGAGATAATGATACATACGGTCCCTAAATATTGGCTAAATATGTAATGTGTTCTCTAAAATTTTAAACTTTTAATTTATTTAATATGGTTCATGAATTTTCAATTTGTTTAGTGTGATTTATGAATTTTCAGTACATATTTAATTTAGTCCATAAATTATATAAAAATGTTCAATAGTTCAAATCGAACATGTGCAACCACATCAATCAAATCAAAGATCCATCAACTATATTACCATTGAGTTACTATTCATGAACCACATTAAATAAATTAAAATTTTAGAAATTATATTGCACGTGAGCAATCTTTAGGGACAAATTATATTGCACATGAGCAATCTTTAGGGATCGTTTGTACCATTTTCCTCCATTGACATGTGTATTCTACTACAAGGTCAGACTTATTTTACCTTTCTTTATTTCTTTAATTTTTTTTTTGGTGAAATGATATTGCTCTACAAAGCAACGTGAATCACATGGGAGATTATGGTGCATTTGAGAGTGGTCTTTAACAGCCACTTTGAACCCCCAATATGAATTCCATAGAATTTCCCTTACTTGCTCGAACAACCCAAAATTCAGTTATTTCAACTACATTAAATGATTTTTCAAATTGGTAAAGGCTCTATAGTTTATGGCCGCTTCTTTATGGTACCAGTTGTTGCTTCATTGAATTTGCTTCATTAATAGGCTCAAGATTCGACTTTGATCGTTACGTCTTGGCATGCTGAGCTGAAGGGGTAAATAAAAAAAGAAATTTCCTAAATTATCCTCATTGATTTTCATTTTTCTAGTTTTGCCCTCACTATTCATATTCTTTTTCTTCTCAGTATGGTTGCAGTGGCCTAGACGACCGTCATCGGGGGTGGCACCACCGTCGCCAAGGGTGGTGTGACTGCTGTGTCATTTGGGTCATAGAGAGGTCTGGGTCGCTGACCTCGCATCTCCCGCAACCCCACGCGACCTAGATCGGGGGTGGCAAGGTCCTCTTGAGACCTCGCCGCCTTAGATCCAGGTTGCGACAAGGTCACTCGACCCCGGGCGGCCTTCGCCAGTGGTCTTCAGGGGCCACTTGACCTTAGGTAGCCCTCCCCAGTAGGGGTGTGCATGGTTCGGGCGGGCGGTTCCCGACCTAGAACCGGGAATCGCCCGCTGATGACCGGTTCTGAAAAATTAGAATCGGGATCCACCCGTTTGTTGCATGGATCCACCCGGGAACCGGACCGCCGGTCCGGTCCGGTTCCCGAGTGGATCCATGGAACCGATCTTAACGCAAAATAATTTATGTTTTCAACATATAACGGTCGGGTCTATGAGTTGGGAAGGAGGGGAGGAGGTCTATGGTCGGGTTTTCAACATAGAATGGTCGTAAAATAATTTTCCGCGGCTATGGCGGGTGGCGGCCGACGCGAGGGGGCGTCAACGCTTGGGGAGGAATCGAAATGGTGATAGGATTAGGAGGAACCGAGGAAGAGACAAAGAGAGAGAGAGAACCAAAGACAAAGGGAGTGAGGAGATAAGATCTAATTTATGGTTTTTTTTAGTAATTTTTTTTTTAATATTAAAAAGGTTCCGGTGCGGTCCGGGTGGGCGGATCCGCCCATGGAACCGAGAACCGGACCGAAACCCACCGGTTCCGAAAAATTGGAGCCGGGAACCGGACCGGTTCCCTCAAGAACCGCCGGTTCCGGGCGGTTCGAGCGGTTCCCGGGTATTTTGCACACCCCTACTCCTCAGTTGTCTCTAAGGCTGCCTGAGTTAGATGTTAGCCATTGACAACAAATTTCGATCGCCAGAGGCCGGCCAATTTTTTTTATTTATCTTTTGAGAAATTTTTTTTATCACAAAAGTCCTTTGTAAATATAATATCTCAAAACAATATTCTATTCAAAGGTATTTTACAATGGACTTTCATATTATAATTTAACAAACACAATTTGCATTCTGAAAAACTTCTTAAACCTAAAGTCATTTACATTTTCCCAATAACTTTCCCCAAAAGTCCAACTAAACGTACCCTATCTCTTGACAAACCTACTCGGTTGGTAGGCTCTACTTAGGACCGGGCATCGTTCAAAACCTCAACTACATTTTTTGATCATTGATTTCTTTCCTTCGCATTCATTGTGACCTTATTATACATTCAACAGCCCAATTCATGTCGCGTTCACCTACGCATTCTCGTATTTGTTTCCCTTCTTTCGCTTCATCCAACAAGAAAAGTGCACCAAGCAGTCCTAAGCGTCCCGTTCAATGTGTAGTCAAGTTCTTCTTAGCGATGTATCGGGCAGATTTGTTGCTATGGCATGCCGGATATAGAACGTGTCTTGTTTTGTATTTTTATTAAAATATGTGCGGGGTTGACATGGCTGGCGTCGAAACAGTCAAACTTAATTAGAAAAAAAAAGCCAAAAAGTTAAAGAAGAAATAAAGATAAATCAACTAATCCTAAGATAAGATTGGGACCATGGCCATGGGGTGGGGGCGGTTGAAAAATTGGGGGCGGAGCCGCAATTACCATATCCGAAAGAGGCCATGGCTACGAGGGTGCTTAAATTTTTTCTCTATTTTATTTGTTTAATTTTCCGATGTCGTGCCGTTTCAGCTACACATGAGTTTATAAAATTTTAAAAAATAAAAATGCTAAAATTTGAATGCACCGCATCAATAATTTTGTCAACATCCTATCGAAAAAAAATTAATTGTGCTAAATACAAAATCTTTAAGACTTAATTACATAGAATTTGAATACATATTAGGGAAAATGTCTAGAAGCACCGCCACTGCCAATGCAATTTTTTTGGGGAAATTTTTTTACAAAGTTAATGTTATAAAATATTGCGTTGCAAATATGTAATAGAGAAAATAAAGAGATTGAGAAGAGAAAGTAGGTAATAGAGAAAGTCAGAGGAGAATATTTTATTTACAGTATATCACAATAATGTCTATGACAAAAATTAAGCTCCTATTTATAAAAAATAAGGATGTCTTTATCATTAATATTAATGTATCAAATAATACATATACTTTGGATATAGAGATGAACTTTCATTATATAAGGAGATGTACTTAAAATGTATAATATAAATGTATCATAATAAGTACGTTAGATAAGATGAATATAATGAATATTTATTCATGTATTTCATAACACGGCGATACAACTTTCTCCAATTTTTCTTTTTATTTTTTTATTTTTGTGTGGCCAATTAGGTGTCCTAGCCTCACTATTTAAGACGGGGGCATAGACCATTTTCTCCGTTTGTATTTTTTTCCCCAAAGGACCACGTCAGCCAAGGTGGGGATGGGCGATTTTTCCCGTCGCGACGCACCGTCATCAAAATCGAAAAATAATAATAATAATAATAAGCCCACGGAATGGCCGCGACCGACCCCAGAAAAGAAAAAAAGAGAAAAAAGAAAAAACCGCACGCGCTAGCTCCTGGATTTCGCCCCCACTACGCGCTAGCCTCATCCGTCCGTCCCCGATCGGACGGCCCAGATTCCAAGCTGCACAATCTCCCCCCTCCACCTCGAGCCTCTTCCTCTTTTTCTCCCGTCTCCTTCCCTCTTTTCCTCCCTTTCTTTTGTCGTACAGCTTGCGATGATAACACGAGGACACGGAAGAGATATTAATCCCGCCCTCGCATCCCCGCCATAAACGACGCCCCGGCGCATCGCAGCCGAAGCTGAAAGACATTTTTAAAAAAAGAAAGAAAGTTTCGATTTTGTTCATCTCACCCATTTCTAGGGTTTCGGAATGATGACGATGGAGTCCCTCCATCCCGCAATCCATGGAAGATTCCACACGGACGCCCTCCACTGCTCCCGCGGGTTGAGCCTGTTCTTGCGCCAGTCCCGGAGGTTCCACCGCCCCCGCCGCAATTCGATTCGCCCCGCGTTCGGCCCCCCTCCGCCGGCGGTCGGTTCGTTGAATTGCCGGCGGCTCCCGATTGCCGCCGCCGCCGCCGGCTCGGGCAGGCTGAGCCTGTGGGGCGGCGCCCTGCGCAGCCACGGGCTGAGGGATTCCAGGATTCTGGCGAGCACGCAGGACGGGGACTCGACCGCGAGCCCGACGAGCGAGAAGAGCGAGGCCAAGGCCGGGGATGGGGCCGGGGTCAATGTTAATCAGAAGCCCGGGACGGGATCGAATAAGAGGAGGGAGAGGCAAGGGAAGGGGAATTGGTGGTGGTGGTGGTCGAAAGGCGGGAAGTGGCGGTGGCAGCCCATAATTCAGGCGCAGGAGATTGGGGTCTTGCTCTTGCAGTTGGGAATAGTTATGTTTGTTATGCGGTTGCTCAGGCCGGGGATCCCGTTGCCTGGTTCGGACCCGAAAGCACCCGTGGCTTATGTTAGTGTTCCGTACAGTGAGTTCTTGAGCAAAATTAATACTGATCAGGTGAAGAAGGTGGAGGTTGATGGAGTGCACATAATGTTTAAACTGAAATCCGAGGCTGGTAGTGGAGAAAGTGAGGTGGGAAGTGTAAGTAGGTTGCAGGAGTCGGAGTCGTTGATAAGAAGCGTGGCTCCGACTAAGAGAATCATTTACACCACGACGAGGCCTACGGATATTAAAACTCCTTATGAAAAAATGCTTGAGAATCAGGTCGAGTTTGGGTCACCTGATAAGAGGTCTGGCGGATTTTTGAATTCGGCATTGGTAAGTTTTTAGGCAAGTGATTTCCCGTTGCTTTAGCAACTCCATGAAGTCGTCGAATTATGATTGAGGTGGATGATTAGCATGAATTGGTCTTTTCAGTAAAAAGTCACCTTTTTATCATTAAAGTTCTGCATCCTGAATATTTTTTGTTATATCTTGCTAACTAGTGTTCATGGAATGATTTGATTGTTATGACTGCTTCTTTGGACGAAAATTTGTTTTCCGTTCCATAGACTATGTGCTTTCAGACTTGATCTATTTTACTATGACACGTGATTTGTGTTCTTCTAGATTAATTGCATGTTTGTTCCAGCTTATTTTATGGATGAAGAATGCATATAATTATTAGTGAATAGAATGAGTGCTCTGCGATCTGTTGTCGATCAACCTGTTAGAGTAAGTATCCGTTCTTGACATTTTATCGCCGTTAGTGTTAGGCTTGACTTATTGGACAACCTTTCTACTCTCCTTCTCTTCTATTCTAAAGGAAGTTAACAGTGTTCTCTGTTCTACTATAGTGAAGGGATGCTCTCTCTTTTGATTTGTCGGACATACTAATGTAGATCTTCTGAAAAGGCTCGGTCTTTTGAAGATGTGGATATGTTGAAGAGAGTATGGATGCATGATATAGGCTTTAAGCAAACTGCGTGGAAGGCTAAATGTTACCTTTGAATCAAATTACTTAATTGCATAACGGAATTCATGTTAATGTTTTTACTCTTTTAAGTACAGCATGAGACAAAGTTTCCTCATTTATTTTACTTTCCTTTTGCAGATAACTCTATTCTATGCAGCAGTGCTTGCTGGTCTTCTACACCGGTTTCCCATGAGCTTCTCTCAGGTTGTGCCAGCTCCTTATTGTTTCCATACCTTGAACCTGATGCTGTGATAATCTTTAATTGGGTACTTTTTTAATGCAGCATACTGCTGGTCAGCTTAGGAGCCGCAAATCTGGGGGTGCTGCTGGCACGAAAATGTCTGAGCAGGGGGAAACAATAACTTTTGCAGATGTTGCAGGTGTCGATGAGGCTAAGGAGGAATTGGAAGAAATTGTGGTATGTCAGACCTCCTTCAGTTCATTATGG
This sequence comes from Eucalyptus cladocalyx, assembly GCA_017140615.1. Lineage (NCBI taxonomy): Eukaryota > Viridiplantae > Streptophyta > Magnoliopsida > Myrtales > Myrtaceae > Eucalyptus > Eucalyptus cladocalyx. The sequence goes on along the minus strand of CM029517.1, from coordinate 35,061,278 downwards.
TACTACAATCAAAATCTAGTTGTAATCCTGAAGGCTTCATGTTTATTCAGGAAATGTCATTTACTGCTGTTCTTTACTGCTCAGGAATTTCTCAGGAATCCAGACAGATACGTACGGGTTGGCGCTCGGCCTCCCCGAGGTGTCCTTTTGGTGAGTTTTCACGGAATATAATTGATGTCCATCATTACTTCAGGAAAATTGGGTCAACTGATGTCCAGCTCAATTCATGATATATGAGATTGAAGTTGCTTCCTTTTAGTGCGGATTCTATCTGCAGTTATAATAGTTGTATATCTCTTTGAAAACTTAATGGCCAATAATATTTCACACATATGGTTGGCAGCAGCTGTGATTACTGACTGGGATCACTATTAGTCCATTGAACCTGAAGCCTCATGTCATTTTGAGTCAGTAGCTTTTAACTAGTGTTTATGATTTGTTTTTTGCAAATAATTTGCAACTTCCAGGAAAATTTATTGATTATTGTTCTGTTATCACAATATCTTTTTATCCATTATTTTCATGCGGAATTACGTTGTAGTCGGTATTATTTTCTCAATGTTTGTAGAGACAGTTATGCATTTTTTAAAATCTGAATATCGGTGGGTGATTTATAGGGCTTTGTTTATTGAACAGGTAGGTCTTCCTGGGACTGGTAAAACACTTCTAGCAAAGGCCGTGGCTGGTGAGGCTGAAGTGCCTTTCATAAGTTGTTCCGCTAGTGAGTTTGTTGAGTTGTATGTTGGCATGGGTGCCTCTCGTGTGAGAGATCTTTTTGCACGGGCAAAGAAGGAGGCTCCATCTATTATTTTCATAGATGAGGTAAATGTCTACAATATTTCCTGCTTGAACATCTTCGAGCCTCTTTTCTTTGGTCAGTTGTCAGGAAACATCTTCTGTCTCGCAGATAGATGCTGTGGCAAAAAGTCGTGATGGTAAATTTCGCATTGTCAGCAATGATGAAAGAGAGCAAACCTTGAACCAGCTGCTGACTGTAAGCTTCACTTGAGAAGTTCCTTTTGGAAGTATATATTATGATCATATAGAGGATAAATTATCGTTAATCTCCTTGCAGGAGATGGATGGGTTTGACAGTAGTTCTGCTGTTATTGTTCTTGGAGCAACCAATCGCTCAGATGTCCTGGATCCTGCTCTTCGTCGACCTGGGAGATTTGATCGTGTGGTTACGGTTGGTTTTTCTATCCCCTAATCCAAAAAGTGATAGCTAATTTACCTTCAAGAAATAACTTGTTCTGGTACACTTTAGGTGGAAGCACCCGATAGAACAGGCAGGGAAGCCATCCTTAAAGTTCACGTTTCCAAGAAAGAACTTCCTCTTGGAGAAGATGTTGACCTCACTGGCATTGCTTCTATGACAACTGGTTTTACTGGGTAATTTTAATCTCAACTCTTGTTGTGGTGTGCCATTCTATAGAACTTTGCAACTTGTAATCATGGCCTAACTTATTACAATGTCTTTTGAATTTCGCGCAGGGCTGACCTTGCGAATTTAGTGAATGAAGCAGCTTTGTTGGCAGGTAGACAGAACAAACTTGTTGTGGAGAAGGCTGACTTCATTCAAGCGGTAGAAAGATCAATCGCTGTAAGTCTCTCTCTCTCTCTCTCTCTCTCTCTCTCTCTGGGTGCAGCATAGGTGTTTTATTTGATCTAACATCTTTTGCCTCCTTTTGTGTGGAATTGCTTGCCAAATTACTAATCTATGGTTTAACGTATCGCTAGATGATTATATGTGTCGTCTACTTTCACATGTAAACACTTTTACATTGAAGTGTGTGCACAGTCAAGCCATTGCTTGTCTTAAATTAGATTTTTTTATTAGATTTATTGCTTTATTGTAATCGTGTCTTTCATGCTTCATTTCCTTGGAGACTGCAAATGATTCAATAGATGTTCCTTGGTTTCGATAATGTTGGATAATGAACCAACAAGCATGTAGAAACCTATGGTTGTTTGGTAGGATAAATGGTCTCTTTGTTAACTTGTATCAGGGCATTGAGAAGAAAACTGTGAAGTTGCAAGGAAGCGAGAAGGCAGTTGTTGCACGTCATGAAGCTGGTCATGCAGTGGTAGGCACTGCTGTAGCAAATCTGCTTCCTGGACAGCCACGGGTTGAGGTATATTCTAGCTATGATTTAACTACTCCTGCTCTTTTTGTCAAGGCCTTGCTGTCATGGAATTGCATGATTATATGTGGTGTCTTAGAATTTGATTGTACTACATATGCAGTGGGTTTTCTTTCTTAATATTGTTCAGTTCTTTCAAGCGAAGTTTCAGGGAAATTTAAAATGATGGTTTTTCAGGATGGAGTTATAGTTCCTAGTCTATTTCTAATGGAATTTCAGTCTTTGCCTTACCTGATATTTTGAGATCATGTTTTGCTGTTGGCTGATGGGTTATTTAGGCTCTATATTTCTGTTTCGCCATTCACCTTTTCTTTTTGGTGGTTTTGCTTGTTCCATTATTTACCTTTCCTGCATTTATATAGTGGATGCATTGTGCCAATTGACTTTTCATCATCCTTTCTGTTACTAGTTAGATCTCAGCTGCTATTGTTTGGGGACTATGAATTAGGTTATAGTGGTTGTGGATGCTTGCTCTCAAATTTTTAAAGAGAAGCGAAGATTTCTTTACCACTTTCTTTTGAATCATAGCTCCAAACATCCTAATTATATTTTGATTGATGTACCTATTTCGTTGAACATATTTTGTATTGGGGACATATATGGCTCAATAACAGACATCATTCATGTTCTTTCAGAAGTTGAGCATTTTGCCTAGATCAGGTGGTGCACTTGGATTTACTTATACTCCTCCAGCAAATGAAGATAGATATCTGCTCTTCATAGATGAGCTACGCGGTCGCTTGGTCACTCTTCTTGGAGGACGTGCAGCAGAAGAGATTGTTTATTCAGGACGGGTGTCAACAGGTGCACTTGATGATATACGACGGGCAACTGACATGGCATACAAGGCTATAGCTGAGTATGGCCTAAATCAGACAATAGGACCAGTATCTTTGGCAACACTTTCTGGGGGTGGGATCGACGAGTCCGGTGGAGGAGCTCTCTGGGGAAGAGATCAGGTCTTGTACAGTGTTTCTCTTCTATCTTGCACTGTTCTTAGTGACTCATTTTAGGACAGGAAACCAGTCCCAACCATCCTGGTTCGAGAATAGTATGTGCTTTTGCAGTGTGATTGATCCGCTATTGTAATGACAGGGGCATCTTGTTGATCTTGTTCAAAGAGAGGTTAAAGAATTGCTGCAATCTGCAATGGATGTAGCACTCTCTGTGATTCGTGCTAATCCTACAGTATTGGAGGGGCTTGGTGCACATTTGGAAGGTAATTACTCTGACCACCTGACTCCTTTCCCCTTTTCTGTGCATTCTACCTTGTCATATCTGTCAGTTTTTTACTGCATGTCTCCACCATGATGGTTATATTATGAATCAGTTGAGGTTTAGCTCTTTGGTGTATAACTATCTCTTATTGGTTCTACACTATTTCTGTTTCAACAGAGAAAGAAAAAGTAGAGGGTGAAGATCTACAAGAATGGCTGAAAGCAGTGGTTGCACCAGCCGAGCTTACCACTTTCATCCGGTGCAAGCAAGAGTCTTTTCTGCCTTTGCAGATGGAGATGGGGTCTTGATGATGGTCTATCTGCTCTTCTATTGCTACCCAAATGCAGAAGATGCAGATTTTCATTTCCACTCCTGAGTAGTTGGAGAGTCAAAGTAACCTTGCAACTACATACACATCGGAGTAACCTTAAGTTTTCAAGTCAATTTGACACAGGCCGGTATATTCTTTGGTTTTCACCTCTCCATGAGCGTGTCTAATGTTATTGGCAGTGCTGAAGTTGAAGATGGAATGCTCCTTGAGCAGTCTGCGGTGCCTTGTCATGAAGAAAATAAAGGAATGGCCGCATCCCAGATCTCATTTGGCTGGTGGTGGTCGAGGTGAAATGAGTGTTGTATACTGGTATTTTTACTGTCATGGCGGTTGCAATTCATACCTTCTCAGATGAATACCTGATATGTTCTGTTGATAGGCATTCAGTGTGTTGATAGAGGCTATATGTAGATATGCGATGTATATATATATATACTCTTCCATACAGACTTGTCTGCAAATGTCTAATCATAGAGAGCAGATTTTGGATAGATCTGCAATTTGTCATGGTTCGGATATTGAAACTTTTTGTAGGTTGTTCTACAGAGTCGGGGCCAGGTGGGGATATGCTTGATAGACTCGTCACGTTTTCCTCTTGGTGCTTGTTGATTTTGTAGCTTTTGAAAGTGCGAACGCGATAAAAAGATCCATGGTCAGAGACTATGCTAGACTGGGTTCTCTTATCTAATGTCCATTGGAATTTGTTTTTTAGTCTATGGGAGTAGCATAGGATCCTTTATTGGGGGGCACCAGGAAGGAAGGAGCCACGTCCATTCTTATCATGCAAAGGACATTTTACATGGATTCCACGAATGCACGCTGTTGTCCTTTACGGTCGATTGCATATGCTTGATTGATATTTTTGCATGTGGGACTAAAATATCTGTGTTGCTTTCTGAAAACGATGCTTGCGGACGTTTGTTTTCTGCTATTGCAACAAAAATACAAGTTCGACCTGGAATGGTAGCTTGGGGAGGACCACTAGGCTCGTGCAGAGTGCTGCACATTCGATTTATGCATTTTTCATCAGCAAGGAAAGTATCTAGCCATCGATGGGCTTGAGTGGCTGGAGAAATTTCTCATCTCAAAGTTATACGGTATACATTTTATACCTTACGACTTTTTATTTTTTATGGTTACCTTGGCACGTTGCGATATCTTTAAACAAGAGATAAACTATTTTTAATGTTCGTAAAGAATTAGGACCATAGTCGTAATGTTTTACAGTACCATGTTGTAGTATAGCCAGCGATCTTACAGAGAGAATCAGCGCATCCTAAGTTGCAATTTTAAGCGCAACTTTAAGCGAATGGTCGCGAAGCGATTAACTATGTACTCCAAAAAGGAGGGGTTTCATTTTGGCGTTCTTTTGCCGTAACGCAACCATCTCAATTGCCATATTAGCTTGTGTATGGCCGCGCCTGACGGCATATTGGTCGAAGTCTTCAGCCCTCTTCATTTCTCTCAATCTTCTTGAATTCATCAATTCATTTATCATACAGCTCGACCATTTGATTAGATTTTTGCATGTCAAAGCTAAGCAGAGACAACAAAAAAAGGCAAAAGGACTAAGGATTGAGCATGTAACGAGGGCATTTTGATAATGTCTAGAGCTCGATCTATTCGTCTAAGTACATCGTAGCTGTGGACCCATAACCAACTATAACCCATTCGATATAATTAACGGTTGAGATGAGCTTGGTTTGGTTCGATTAATTTGGAGCTAGAAAGGTAGTTTCTGATAACGAGGCAGTTAGCGCATGCGTACTGCATGATTGGCAGCAGCCAGATGAGGCAGCGGTGCCGAGTCACCGACAAACTCATACAGCGAGCAGAACCGGCGAGCGACTGTGCCGTCACGAGGCGGAACTCAACAAACGGCGAGTGAGTAAATGTCGTTTTGGCCCGTTTCCCTGGCGATTCTACAAAATATCTCCTCCTGCCCCGAGCGCCACGCGGGCATTCGCTTTTTTGGCAAAAGCTTTTTCTGGCTTTACTATAAAGCATCGTCCTCTGTGACCGTGTATCTCCCAACTGGAGCTCTCTGGGGTGTGCGCGAGATCGTGAAGAGATAAGACTGAGAGCTTCTTCTCCTCCCAGGTTCTCTCTCTTTCTCTCTTCTCGTTCTAGGAACTCGACGTTTTCGCTGTTTCAGGATCATTTCGCATGTACGCATTTCGTTTTTTTCTTCTTTTTCTTTCTTTTTTATGAAATTTGCGGTACCTGTCTGGCCTTCATCACGCTTGATTCGAGGGGAGTTATGTTTTCCAGATGGTTTTACGTGTTGATTTTTACTTCTCCGATAATATATCACACGACCTGTATGTTGATGTTTGCCGCCTCGGAGATGCAGAGGTCGTCGTGAAATTGAGTTTCAGTGGGAAGTTCAGTTCGACTTTCGGTCTGAGATTCGCTCTGGTACATTGGCTGCTTCCGACGATAGTAATTCCGCATCTCGTTTTATTATTTCTAAGGAGTTTCGATTAGCCGCATCGAAACGCTGCCTACTTTTGGATAGTAGATGATCTGTGAATTTTGCTCCCGTCCTGATGATGCTGCGTTTTGCAAAATAAGATCTCTTTTTGGCGCTTGTTATTTCTTCGATTTTGTCCGGATGCCTTGAGTAGATAGTGCATTTTCTGTTGCTTGTTGAGATGACTGTTCGAATCCTCGCGATTTGCTATCTGTTGTGCAGATATGGCTTCGGTAAATGCTACCTTTGCGTCGGTCGTATGCAACAAATGCAGTCACTCTGCTGCGAAGTTTCCGAGCTCTGCCTTCCTGCCGGGGTTTGATGCCTTGGGTCGTTCTTCAAGCGCATGCAAGAAGGAATCCTGTCCTGCTTTGAAAAGCTCGGGTCCTAAAGCCACATTGACCTTTGATCCACCGACATCGAATTCTGAGAAAACCAAACAAAAGAAGCATACACTTGACCCTGCTGCTCCTGATTTTATGCCCCTTCCTTCCTTTGAGCAGTGTTTTCCAAAGAGCTCAAAAGAATACAGGTTTCGTAGCTTTCAGTTCTTTCTACTGGGAAATTCAGCCACCATAAAAGTTGAAGTGGGCATTTGCATTCTGATGCATGAAGCAACATGGACTTTTACATATGTATTGTTTGCTTTGTAGGGAAGTCATTCATGAGCAAACCGGTCATGTACTGAAAGTTCCTTTCCGACGGGTTCACCTCAGTGGAAACGAACCAGACTTTGACACTTATGACACAAGTGGACCCCAAAACATTAGCCCTCGTGTTGGTATGTCTATGGCATTTTCCTTCTCGCTAGGACCTCATTCCTATCTGCTGTTGGAATCCTGTGAGATGGACATAAGCTGATTTGTTGTCATACACATCTACTTCTTCCCCTTTGTTTTATGATTTACATGGTTTTGTTGGAAGGTTTCACTACTTATATGCGAGCATAATTTCCTTTAATTGACATGTTTTTAATTGGTTGCTCTCGCCATTTCCATAGAACAAGGAATAGGGAAGTGCACTAATGGTGTACACAATGGTCTTTATGTGGTTATTGCACTGTAGGTCAGGCTGAGCTTCAATGTATAAACTTGGGAATAAATTTATTAGGCTAGTTCATTCCTCTAAGGCACCATTTTTTACCAGGAAAGGTCGCAACCATTTGTCAGAATGGGATTTCATTTAATCATGCTTGTCCTTTGAAAACATGGAGAAAAGCACCAAGGAAGTTAGGTTATGCCTGCATTTTATGGGTGGCACAGATAGGCTTTTTACTAAGGTTACAGCATTACATCTTGGCTATCATGTCAGTTCTCTATGTTTGGTGCCTAAATATCTAAGAACTTTGCTTCGTTTATTCATGTGTGTAAGTGAGTTTTACTGACAATCAGGGCTGCCCAAGTTGCGGAAAGATTGGATTGACCAGCGGGAGAAGCTTGGTGGACCAAGATACACCCAGATGTATTATGCTAAGCAGGGAATCATAACTGAGGAAATGTTGTTTTGTGCCACTCGTGAGAATCTAGACCCAGAGTTTGTTAGGGCTGAGGTTGCTCGAGGACGGGCAATCATTCCATCCAACAAGAAGCATTTAGAGTTGGAGCCAATGGTTGTTGGAAGAAATTTTCTTGTAAAGGTTAATGCTAACATTGGAAATTCTGCTGTTGCAAGCTCCATTGAGGAAGAAGTATATAAGGTCCAGTGGGCAACCATGTGGGGTGCAGATACTGTGATGGATCTCTCCACAGGTCGCCACATCCACGAGACCCGTGAGTGGATACTCCGTAACTCTTCTGTGCCAGTGGGGACGGTACCCATTTATCAAGCACTTGAAAAGGTGAATGGAATTGCAGAAGATCTTAACTGGGAGGTTTTCAGGGATACCTTGATTGAACAAGCTGAACAAGGAGTTGATTATTTCACTATTCATGCTGGGGTTCTACTCAGGTACATTCCTTTGACTGCGAAGCGCATGACAGGGATCGTTTCCCGTGGAGGATCCATCCATGCAAAGTGGTGCTTGGCTTACCACAAGGAGAATTTTGCTTATGAGCACTGGGATGACATACTGGATATCTGCAATCAATATGATGTGGCGCTGTCCATTGGCGATGGTCTGAGACCTGGATCAATATATGATGCTAACGACTCTGCACAGTTTGCTGAGCTTCTGACCCAAGGGGAACTGACTCGTAGAGCTTGGGAAAAGGATGTCCAGGTAATATACAATACACACTGGAAGGATCCTCTGTTAAATTTTTTTTCTCTGAGAACAGATCTTAATATGCTGGAATGCTCGACTTTAAGACACCCCTAAGACCTATATCCATGGAGAATCTCTTTCTTGTTTCATATGATCTTGCAAAACAGTCACTTCAACCTTTCTTTTGAAGTTGGCACTTTATTTGTAAACCTCAAAGCTTATACTGTTTTTTATGCTTTAAATAAAATATATGTAGATCTTTTACGTACAATCCAAGCATTAGGATGAATGCATCTTGGCTATAAAGCTCTTCATTTCTTTCATGTAGCACTAGATAAACTGGCATTGGAGTTCTAACTTGCAATGGCGCCAACAGTGGGGGTTCTTTTCCTTTTAATCTCGGTTAAGAGTTTAAATTGCAAACTTCTCTGTCTTGTTTTTCCAGGTAATGAATGAAGGCCCTGGTCATATCCCGATGCATAAGATTCCTGAGAACATGCAAAAGCAACTCGAATGGTGTAATGAAGCTCCTTTCTACACTCTGGGTCCCTTGACAACTGATATTGCTCCTGGGTATGATCATATCACCTCCGCAATTGGTGCTGCCAATATTGGGGCTCTTGGTACCGCACTTCTGTGTTATGTGACGCCAAAGGAACACCTTGGACTTCCCAATAGGGATGATGTCAAGGCGGGAGTTATAGCTTATAAGATAGCTGCCCATGCAGCTGATTTAGCTAAATGTCACCCACATGCTCAAGCCTGGGACGATGCACTGAGCAAGGCAAGATTCGAATTTCGGTGGATGGATCAGTTTGCTCTATCATTGGACCCAATGACTGCCATGTCTTTTCATGATGAAACTCTGCCATCAGATGGGGCTAAAGTTGCACATTTTTGCTCAATGTGTGGACCTAAATTCTGCTCTATGAAGATAACGGAGGATGTGAGGAAGTATGCTGAAGAGCATGGCTATGGGACTGCCGAGGAAGCCATCCTGCGTGGAATGGATACTATGAGTGCTGAATTTCTTGCTGCTAAGAAAACTGTCAGTGGGGAGCAACATGGTGAAGCAGGTGGGGAAATATACTTGCCAGCTGACTATGTAAAGTCCGCCGAGAGATGAAGGTAAAAATCCCCTCATTCTTTGCTGCATTCCCTGTTGTAACGAATTAAGCTAAGCATAGCACTCATAAGATGCTGGCTGTATTTTCCATATATTTGACACTAATTTTGTATGTGAATAATTCATTTCTCTTATGATGTTTTATGGGAACTCCTTGCAGGATCATGTGATAGGCAATATGTTTTGGGAACCTCAAGTAATGGAAATGCTTGAAAATGCAGCAAAATAGACTTATCTCGAGGATCGTGATATGCAGTTTTAGTTCTGTCTCAGTCAATAAGAAACTTTCTGCTGATTGTTCCATTTAGCAGTATTTTCTTTAATTTATTTCCTGGACCGTTCCATTGACAAAGAAAAGCACCAGGGGTGTCTGAATCTGCTCTAGCCTGGCTGTTTTGCTGGGATGGGGTGGATCAGGCTGAGAAAGTCCCTTTGAACCTGAACAGGGTAATACCTGCGTAGGGAGTGTGCGATTTCTTTTCCTTTTTTTGCATGCTTCCACAGGAACAGAACCTTTAGAAATGGTTGGGGACAAGTTGACCCATGCGAGATGAACTTCCGCAGAATAGCTTGCTTATCATTCCCATGAGCAGGAACTTATGCAAAAGGAAATACCACGATGTTCACTGCTTCAACCTGAGATTAATAAGCCCACAAGAGCTAAATTTCTTGGGGATACAATTTTTTCATCCACCAATTAACTGACTTTAATGAGGTAAGAACGTGTTGTTTCAAAGTAAAGATAAAAAGAACAGACTACAGGAGGATAGTTGAAGTCCACACGTAGATGCTTGTTTGTGTGGGGCAAAAGAAGTTCCCTCCAAGCGAAATTTATGGGTCGCACTGGAGATGATTCATTATTGTGCCTTGTTTTCAACATGGCCATGTCGGAACTTGTGGTATGCTGGGATGTCATCATTTGCCTGTGGATATTAGTTCAGTATTATCTACGCTGGAGAGAAATGACCATTCGTGGTATTTCCGATGTCTCAAGTCGAGCCTCGTGTTCTGGCTTGGGCGACAGTCCAGGCAGACAATCTGTACCCTCGATTTCGCTGTTCAGGTGATGAATGATTCTTTCATCATCAGTCAGCTTTACTGAGATTATTAATGAAGATGCTTCAGATCTTGAATGGGACACATGGATGGCCTCCTGCTAAAGAAATCGATTCAGATGTAGTGACAAATCCAAGCTTGAACTTTCTTTATTTTCCGGTTGACAGAAGCTCAAAGCTGGTATACCCTTGAGCTTGCGGGAGTGATGAATTACGAGTTTCATGCAATTTGGGCTTGAGCTTGATTCTCATTTCTCACGAACCACCTCGTTTCCCAAAATGACCAACTAACTGAAATACATCCCGCAGGGTGCCAAGGGTTGCCCCTTGTATTTCTATCGAGAGTAAGGACGCCCATTAATTCGGAGAAGTAGTGTGTTTCCGAAGTGAATTGTCCAAAAGGCCAAGTCTTAACTTCTTCGAAACTAAGACAACATTCCCCACAGACCCGACTCTACGCAAAACCAACCGTTAGTCTAAACCCTCCATTGAAGTTTAGGTTCCATAATCACTAGCTAGTGGTCATTCTTTCCATATAGAAAGGGAGAGGTAGGGAGAGGTGAGGAGTTCGATTCAACTCTCTATTCATGAAGAGATTTAGGGCCTGTTTAGCATAGGCATGTTTGGCAACATGCCAAATAGTGCTTGATTCTTATTTTTGTTTTCAGAATCAGTTTGGGACGAGAATTGCGTTTGGTAAAATTTTTGTTCGGAAATAGATTGGGAAATGAATTGAGAATAAAAAAAATTATGATTCTTCATAAAAGAATCAAAACAGTGAAACTCTTATTCTTCTCTTCCATCATCCCGTGATTGTAGTCCGCCACCGTCCGTCGCCGCTCACCGCCGGTTGCCAGTCGCTAGTTCAGCAAGCTCGCCAGGCCAGGGCGAGGTCCAGCAAGCTTGCCGGTGGCCAGACCAGCCTTGTTGGCAGTTGGGTGAGGCTCGGCGGGGCTGGGCGAGCCTCCCCCAGCTGCCAGCGAGGCTTGGCCAACGAAGGCCGACCTCGCCAAGGGCCAGTGAGCGTCGACGGTCGGTGACCGGCCACATGAAGAAGAAGAAGAATAGGAAAAAAAAGAAAAAAAGGAAAAAAGGAAAAAAAAAAGGAAAAAAGTAAAAAAGTAAAAAAATTATTTAAAAATCAAAAGAATTAATTTGGAACAGAATCAATTAATACAATATCAAACGTAATTCTATTCCAAAAAAAAAAATTTGGACAGTTATCAAACGCTTTTTTTACTCGAATTAGTTCGGAAAAGAATAAAAAATAATCATTTCTAATAAAATCATTTCCTAAGGAATAGAATTGTTATCAAACGCGCCCTTAGTTTTGGGTGTAAAGTTTGATTTTCACTAATTGCAAAAAGGTAGAACAAAAGTGGACAAAAGAAAAAGAGATTTTGGCTTTGTGATTCAAAAAAGTTTAGGCTTCAATTACTTCACGGAAAGTAAATAAATCATATTTTTTTAAATGATTATTTATATCGCGTAAAATAATCAATTGATGAAAAATATATTTTTATTATCGATCATAATTTATATGTATACATTTTCATGAATGATATAAATATTTTTTGTCGATTCATTTTTATAAGCTATTCAAGTGATCATCCTTAAAAAATTATTGTTCAAATCATTTATTTTTTACGAAACAAATACAACAAAATTTCACATTATAATAACCTATACGCTAAGTGCTTCCAACGTGTGGCCATTGCCCCACCCACATTGAATCAGCTTAAGGAAAGGGAAGAGGAAAGGTAGGAAAGGAAACAAGATGGAGATGAAATCGAAAAGGAAACTGTATGATTGGTATATCACATGTTATCTTTCTTTTTCTTTCCTTCTCTTTTCTTAGCTGAACGATTGCTTTCTTCTGCAAAAGTAGTATTTTCACGGCCGGTGCCTACGACGGTCGAATTGGTGGGGGCGTCGACAAAACAGGAATCGTCGGATGGATGTACTTTACACGCCCGAAAAGACCGAATACTCGGAGTCATCGACAGACCCGCGTCACAAAGCCATCAAAGACAACATCTAAAGTGTCTTTTGCGCCCTGCTTTATTTTAATTAGCCGCTGCACTTGCGCTAAATCCGTGTGAAAGCATCTCGACTAATGTTTTCTATCTAACTCGGGTTTTTGCGTTGATTAAGAGAAGAGTAAACTCGTCTGCGCGTTTTCAGATTTGTTCGGGCATTTCCAATACAAATCGTGAGTCAGTTCCTCAACGACAGTCATAAAGTGAAATCGATTGGAAAGTTTTTTACACGGCTTATAAGAAAATCAATACTCAAGTTTAAGTATTAAAACTACTCGTCATTGAGATAGATTCGAAAGATATTATTGAACTTACCAACGAAGAGATCATGATGAATAATACCAAACTTGTCCTGTTGAAAGATATGGAAGGAATCTCGAGCTCTTATTGTGAATTTAAAACACGACATAATTTCCGACGAGGAAATCGTCCTGGTTGGCTTGCCAATCAGGGAATAAAGAAACGCGTGGGCACTATGTTCTACGAATTCTTTTAGTTTTTTGGTCAAATGTTCTAAGCATCTTAGAGAGTCGGAAGGTCGATTCACATTTCATTGAGGGATAAAAAAAGTAGTGTATTTTAAATGCTAATTTGTGCCGCGTTTACTTTTATTTACCCAGAGAAAAAACAATATCAAAATTGCTTCATAATTCATTCAATAATAATTTCGACAAAATCTTTTTAGAATTAAATTTCCATCGAATTATCATGGGCAAGCAAAGTAGAAACGTTTAAATGTGGGCGATCCATCCATTTCATTTTCTTTTCTTCCTAAAAAATAAAAATAAAAAATAAATAAATAAAAATGAAAGTGGAGGGGTGGATCTACGTTTCAGTATATCGAAAAGTTGGTTGAGAAAAATTATGCGAAGTATATATCGATCTTACAATGGATGTTTCACCCATCCCTCAATTTTCAACGGCACGAGCGATTACTATATCACCTTACCAGTTTTTCAAACATGTCTTACGAGATGCTGTAGAGTCTACCCTCCTCACCCTAAAGATCCTCTAATTTGAATACCTTCTAAAGATGAAAGAGTTTTAGGACATACAAAAGATCTTAGAACAATAAACTAAAGAAATTAAAAAGCGTCTAGCTATGCCATTGTGGGCCCCACATGTGTGTGCAACAAATCCACTTTCCTTTTCCGCGGTGGGGTTACGTTATCCTTACTCTCTCTTCCCTTTCATACCACATCGCCCTCCTCCTCCGGTAGTACAAATCCGCCTGCTCCCCTCCTCCGGACCCCACGCGCCTCCCTCCGCCGCCGCCTCCGCCACCGCCAACCATGTACTCCCCCTCGCCTCTCGACCTCGAGATCACGGTCGTATCGGCCAAGCACCTGAAGAACGTCAACTGGCGCAACGGCGATCTCAAGCCCTACGCCGCCGTCTCCCTCGACCACGACCCCCACCTCCGCCTCTCCACCCGCCCCGACGACTCCGGCTCCACCCGCCCCGTCTGGAACGAGACCCTCACGATCCCCCTCTCCGCCCCCGCCCCCGCGCCCCCGCCCCCGCCGCTGCATCATCGTCGCCGCGCGACGCGACCCTCGCCGTCCAGGTCTTCCACTCCAGGCCCTCCGAGACCCCCAAACCCTTGGTCGGCTCGGCGAGGCTCCCCCTCTCTCAGCTGCTCGACTCGGACGGCGACGCCCCTAGGGTTTACGCGCTCGACCTCTATCGCCCCTCCGGTCGGCCGCAGGGGAAGCTCCGCGTGAAGCTCGCCGTCCGAGAGCGGCCTCCTCCTCCTCCGCCGCCGCCGCCGCCGCCGCCGCGATATCACGAGTTTGCCCCGGAGGATCGCGGTAATTACTTCGCCCCACCTCCTTTTTCGCAATTCAATCACTCGGTTCCGTGGTCTGGCTATTCTTATGGCCATTGTTATTACGCTCGGCCTCCGCCGCCGCCGCCGCCGCCGCCGCCGCGACAAACCTCACCTATGCCGCCACCGCCACCGCCACCGCAAACCCCGCCGATGCAGCCTTTCTCTGGTCACGCCGCGAATTATGGAGCTCCAGGTGTCCCCTCAGCTCCGGTTGATTTCTCCTCTTATGCTGTCGACCATAAGCTGAAGGTGCCCGGCGGTTACGGTTCCCCGTATTACCCGTCCGCCCCTGTCGATTTTTCCTATCCTGCTCAAGAGCATCGGCGGATTCCTCCGCCTCGCTGGGTTTCTGATCACATCACGTCGGCTTCTGTTGAGTCCTTGAGCAGTGAGCATTTGATTCCTACGCCGCGCTGGATCTTCAACCACAGGGCATCAGCTCCTGTCTATCCCGCATCGTCGCACAGTCACAGCTCGGACAATCTCGTCCCCAATGAGCCTGCAGCAACATTCGATTCGTCACGGTATGAGCAGAGGCCAATGCCACGCAGTGAAGATGTTGCTGATTCATTGGAGGGGTTGAGTTTGGAAGAAGGAAACGCCCACAGGACTGATTATGCGGTGAGGAATGCTCCCGGCCATGGCCGTTACCAAAGTGGTTGTTGAAGGAAGCCCCTTGATGCCTGGGGCGTTGGAGCTCTACAAAGAGGGTAAATGTGGCTCATAAGTTAAGCTGATATGTAGATTCTCGTAATATACTTGTGTATATGCAGTCATATTCTGTATGAAGTTGCCAGCCGACTTTATTTGCATATCGTGAGGCTTGTTTTTCTCCTACATTATTCTACTTAAAACGCCAGGACACAATGAAAGTATGCATCTTTAAGGAGATACTACGCTGTTACCCTGCACATTCTTTGGGATGCTATACTGTAATATGTGAAATGGTTTGGTGCAATTGCTTGTTTGGAGAAAGGTATGATTGTGGCACACTCATACTGATGTGCAGATTGATTGATGTGTTTGAGATTTATTATGCTAATCTAATTTGGAGACCTTTACCGTTTCAACTATAACAGACCTTGGGGTCATGAGGCTTCTCCCCCGCCTTAATGTGGGTTACCTTGGCCTTGGTTTTAATAGGTTGACGCAAACTGATGTCCTAACATTCATCATTGCATGACATGGTTTAGTTATTCGATGAAATTCCTGTTGCTGATTTTTGTGCACTTGGAAAGAATTGAGTGAGAGAGCCTTAGAATGAGAGTCTCTTGTTTCTGTATATTTTTTTTGCCCAGCCCCAGGCAACACCCTCTCAGTGTTTTACATCAAGATTGTCCATTGTCCAGCCTCTCAATGTTTTACATCAAGATTATCCTGAGGTCCAGATGAGGACCTAGATGAGGACCTAGATGAGTCCTTTTAAGGACTTGCTTAGGTCCAAAGAGTCTCTTTTTTCTGCATTTACTAAAAATTGCTTCAAACTTTTACAGTTTTTGGTGGAGCAGAAAAATATTTGTG
This sequence comes from Eucalyptus cladocalyx, assembly GCA_017140615.1. Taxonomy (NCBI): domain Eukaryota; kingdom Viridiplantae; phylum Streptophyta; class Magnoliopsida; order Myrtales; family Myrtaceae; genus Eucalyptus; species Eucalyptus cladocalyx. Next base: position 35,045,337 of record CM029517.1, on the reverse strand, counting down.
GATGTAAATACATTGATTGATGTTGGAGGCGGAGTCTTGTAAAAGAACTCTGTGTTTGTCCTTCTGCCCTTTTTTAATGTGCGTGTGGTACCCTGCTCCCTTTAGTAGACGTTTCTTGATATTTACATATGAAAATCAAAGAGTTTCTCAATCTTAGACATAGAAGAAAATTATGGTGACCAACGAGATCGTATCTGCTGGGGATATGTAATGAAAGCTGTGGAATACTGCAAGGGAGAAAGGGACTTTTGGTCCATGCTGCTTAAAATGTTTGGAGCAGGATATGCATCCACTTTGCTTGGACATGATATAGAATGGTACAAGCAATCCACCCAAAAATTGAAGTGGACAATTCTGATCTCTCCTTGAGTGAGAAAAAATAGCCACCTACTCAGTAGTTTTTTTCTGCTGTATTGAAGTACGTAACAGAGTAGACTCATCCACTGTATTCTCTTACAGATTTAAGAAATACTAGCTGAAAACAGAAAACCGTAATTACAGAGAGTTTGGTTATCAATTTTCAGATAAATGAAGTCGATGATTCAATGGCTCGTCGTTGCACAGTCAACCGTTTCATATCTTTGTGTTGCTTTCTGTACATCAACCAAATAGATGGCTGAAACAGCTCCTATGCTTAATGATATGCTGCAAATGCCTCTATATTGGCAGCTATTATAGCAGATGATTTCTCGAGTTATTTGAGAAAAGAGACAACTCGCGCTGATTTTTCCGCATGAATGGGGATAAAAAAGTCCCAGGACCAGATAGCTTTTCCGGTTCCGTCGATACGTCTGCTTTTTCTGTCGTCGGAGGAGATTCTTTTGCAGCTTCTGCAAAAGATCGCTGCACCTGACCATCACGTGCATCCACAATGTCCGAGTTTAGACCAATTTCTCAGTGTGACAAACAAGTCTGTGTAAACTAAGATCTTGGCTAATAGACTCGGTCAAATTCTGACCTTGAACGGGCCAGCATATAAAAGGTAAGAAGGGGAAGAAGAGGCGATTCCATGATCGGCGTCAATCCTCCTTACGCAAGCTGCAAAGAAAGAAAATCAAAGCCAGAAATATTGTTTATGTAATTTCAGTCAAATGGTTCGTCCCGGTTCTGGAAACAATGCGTCCGTCATATACGACCGTCGAGCAAAAGCCGATGAAATTAACGCGGGCACAGTCGCCGTCCGTCCTGGAAAGTGGAGACTGGTTTGGGCCTTGACGCTTGGAAGTGAACTGGCCCAACGGCCCACAAAAGCCCAGCCCACTCACCGCCCAACTCGAGAAAGCGAAATGGTGCAACACGCGCAGAGAGAGAGAGAGAGAGAGAGAGAGGATGAATCCACCGCAACTGCCACCTGGTCTGGCGCGCGGGTCGTCACCCTCTGGATCGGAAAAATCTCCGGCCGATCGCCATCCCGTCGGCGGCGGCGGGGGCTTGGAAGCGTCTCTGGTCAGCCTAGCCCACCATCACCACCACCAGTCGGTCGTCCTACGAGACCGCGCCGAGAAAGCCAAGAGAGAATCGATTAGGAGCGCGGCGGCGGTGTCGGATCTGCTGGTGGAGGTGGTGAACGGAGGGGTGGAGGAGGCCTTCCTCAACCAAAAGCGCATCGAGCTCGAGATTCGAGCATTGGCCGCCACCGCCTCCCGCTTCATGAAGCAGACCGATCAATGGCTCACCTCTTCTCATGCTATGAACTCCGCCGTCAAGGTCTTTTCTTTTTGCGCAACTTCAGATCGCTTTACCAAACTAAGCGAACGAACACGTCTTAATATGTTAGCAATATTCGCGGAGCAGGAAATTGGGGACTTCGAGAACTGGATGAAGATAATGGATTATGATTGCAAGAGCATCAATGCAGCCATCCGCAACATTCATCAAGCTTGATTTCCGGCTGTCGGATAGGGAATCCATCCGCATTCTCTCTGTTTGTCTTCCTCGTGTCGAAGGTACAGGATCGTGGCCCGTCTTCATCTGTCCGCTCATTTTTGTTATGGAAGGACAGCTTCTTTTCTTTTTTGGAAAGGTTGACTGGGTGACGCCAGAGGTGCTAGAGCCTCGGCTGGGACCAAGTGCGCAAAATGGATCTTTGTGACATTGCTTGTACATTGAAATGTGCATGGAAGCTGATCACTGGCATTACAGTCATTCTTTGATTAAGGATAGTTTCCGGGCTAGTGAAGCCGGAACAAACTCTGCTTATGCATGGGGGGTGTTAAGAGAAGTTCGTGATGTGCTGAAACCTCATCTTGTACACTTAATGGGAATAGTAAATCGACGTACTTGTGGCATGACAATTGGCAATTCATTGTGTCTTGTTGGATGATATTCTTGAACAGTTTACGATGTGCCGCTCTGTCCTTTATGCCTAAAGTAGCTGAGTTATTCAAGACAGGGACTGGCATTTGGTTTGGTGTTAGATGGGATGATTTGGTAGCTATCCTAGCTGCTTTATGTGGCACTTTCATTCCTAACTCTGTTATTGATATTGGACTATTATGTACTGTTTCTATATGCTGCGCTTTGCCTCCTGCTACTGCTTGGAATCTTGTGAGATAGACTGGTAATAAAGTGGACTGGCATAGGTTGATTTGGTTCTTCTGCTGTGTCTCTTTTCGGAAGACGATTGAGTCTTCCCGTTTTCTATTCCGCTCTCAAGTCCCTGAACTTGTGAAGTCTCGTTTCTGTAGGGGACCAATTCGCTGACATACCATTGAGCCACTTTTTATTAACATAATGACATCGAGCCCTTATTGCAGCGGATGTCATTGCAGCCATTGGTACTGCATTGGCTGCTTTATTTTATTGTACCGACAATTAAACACTTTTTTCCCCTAGTATACCTAAGTTTGCCATGATTTCCTGGTTGTCTCTCTTGAACAGGCTTCCAACTTTGGATTGGATTAGTGCTTGGGCATCAACCTTGGCTACATCTTCTGTTTGCTTCTTACATATGCAGGCTGATGAAAATCAAGATTACTGTCTTTGGGCTGCAGCTTCTCTTCCCTGGTTTGGAAGAAGCTTTGTATCGCTATACATGGATGAAGGCTATATAGTGGAAGCTAGCCTGGAATGGATTATTTTCTACTTCTGGCGAGCGCTGATCTTCTTGCGGATAGAGTGATTAAGCTGGTTTGTTTAGCTTTGAAACATAGTACTTGAAGGACATCAGGATCTCGAGCATAAAGCCTCCTCTCCTTTAGCTGCTCAATACTGTGTTTACTGGGGTATTCAATTTCCTAGTTAATTTGGCCTTTTTTTTTTCCATGTATTGCTCTGATAGTGTTGGTACTGCTGGTTTGAATTTATTTTTTACTCTATTTGGCTTATAGGGGGCTTAGTCTACATTCTTGGTTAGTGATGCGATGAATTCTGACTAACCTATATGAAAAAAAAAGGAAGATTAAACCTCCTCTGCGTGAGAACAACGAAGAATAGAGAAAGTCCACCTGCTAAATTATCTATGACCGAACATTTTCCTTTTCGACTAAAAACAAAAACATTTTCCTTGATTTGGTGACATTGAATTGAGTGTGAGTTAATGATGAGTAGGATGATAGTTGTTTTTGGTTGCTCCAATTATGGGACTAGGCTTTCATAAGAATTAATCGCTCATGTGAAGTTAATGATTCACATCTATTTGGTACCAAAAACTTATCTGATTGAGATAATGCCAATGCTGAAGTTGTTGGATTATTTGAACGTTTGGCAAATCATAATTTAAAGGGCTTTGGAAAGTGACTTTATTGTAAATATCGTTTGGTAAACCCAACTTTTGCAAAGGGCTTTTATTATTTTTTAAAAAAATAAAAATCAAATATGATGAAACTCCGTCGCCGATCAACGCAGGCCAACCACTTGGAAGAATCTTTTGGGTCTTCCAATATCAATAGGTTGATTGTTTCGGCAAGGTTGGCCGAGGTTGCATGAACCAAGATCTCGTCGACGACGAGGCTGCCTAAGGTCACGCGACCTCAGGCGACGCCGCCTAGGCCTCACTGACAACCAGATCTGGATTCGCGTGACCCAAGCGAGGTCACTTGAGGTCGCATGACCCAGGCAAGCGTCGCCTGGGTTCCCTCGACCTTAGGTGACGTTGCTTGGGTCGTGTGAACCCAAGCAACACCTGCCTAGTTCGCACGCCGCGCGACCTCAGGCGACACCTTTTTGGGTTGCGCAAGCCTAGATCTGGCCGTCGGCGAGGCCTAGGCGGCGGCGCCTGAGGTTGCGCAACCACATGCAGCCTGGCCAGCGGCTAGATCTAGGTTCCCTAGACCTCAGCTTCATCGGCGGCCAGATCTGGCTGTCGACGATTGGGGTATAGGGAAGATGATGCTCGGTAAAAAAAAAAAAAAAGAAGAAGAAGTCAAGAGTTGAATTCGCATTTCCAAAATGCTAAAAGCCCAGAGCAGGTGGGACCTGTTTTGGGCTTTCAGCACTTCAAAAGCAAGTATTTAGCCAAGGAGATCTCTAAATGCTAAACCAAATACCTAATATTTTTCTCAATGCGTTTTATTTGTTGATTCAAGATATTAGCCTATGCTCGCATTACATGTGATTAATAGCTCTTATTTTCTTTTAGGGATAAGTATATTAAAAGTCTTAAAAGTTGTCATGAAAATGCAATTGAGTTCTAAAACTTTCAAAAATTGCAATTAAGTCATAAAACTTGTCATGAAAGTATAATCGACTCCTAAAATTTTTAAAAAGTAAAATCAAGTCCTAAAACTTGTCATGCAAGTACAATAAAGTCTTAAAATTTTTAAAAAGTGCTATCAAAAGAAAGATTTGATTTGAATAATTTGATAAATTTTAGGACTTAATTTCACTTTTTGAAAAATTTTAGAATACGATTACACTTTTTTGACAAATTTTAAAGTTTAATTGCACTTTTTAAAAAGATTTAGAACTAAATTACGCTTTATTGACAAGTTTTAGGACTTCTAATATCCCATTTATTTTAAAAAGATCTCTTTCCAAGCACACACCTCAGGACACCAAGAACTTTTGAACCGCTAGCCCGATGTCTTTGTCACAAAAGTAGACCCACCCTGCCGTTGATGCCCTTATCGCCTGCTACCTCTCTCCTTGCGCTCGTGTCTCTATGACAAGCTTGTAGCTTGCTCACGCCTCGCGGGGAGCCAAGCTCATGTCCCTGCGAATTGTGCAAGGTGAGCCCTTGTGCTCATAAGGGCCACGACTAGTCACGTGAGCTCCATAGCAGATCTTGGCTATGGCTAGGAGAGCTCTACTATAGAGCTCAGGCATGGCGGCCTTGGCCATGGGAGTTTTGTAGTAGAGCTTAACCATGGCATCCATCTAGGCGTGAGAAGAGGAAGTAAAAAAAGTAAAGAAAAGTTAAAAGGAAGTAGGCATAAATTGGCAAGTCGTAAAAATGCTTTAGATTAAATAGAGAAAATAAAAAAGTTTAGGACCAAATTGGCCGCCGTATAATAAGTTTAGAACTTTCTAAACAATTATCCCAAAAAATTGTGTGGGAGAGAGGGAGAGAAGTGTACTTTCATTTTTCTTTTTCGTGTGTAGATTTTTTTTTTAAGCCTTTTTTCGTGTGTAGATTGAGAAATAAAGGTTTTGGCAATAAATTTAATTAAGGAATAAAGGAATTCAAATTTGAGCTATGAAAATATACTATTTTTAAGGAATTGTTTGCCCCACACCATTACTAATGGTTACCGGTAAAAATCTTCCAATATACAACAATGTCTCATTAAGATACTACATAACAATTCTAGTATCTCTCTAAGAACTCTCAAAATGAAATAATTGAAAACAAATGCCGTATATTTTAAGAAAGAAAAATTGACCGGACGGAAAGTATGAGATGGAAATGATGAATTTATATTAGTCATTAAGAATAAATGCAACCCTTTAAGAAATGTTGCATTGTCAACATATGTTTTTTCAAAAGACACATTGAAAATTCAAATTAAAAATATCTTTTATTTCGAATTTATAACTCCTAAAAATAACTGTAACTCTATTGTGAACACTTACACTGTTTCAATAGGACTTATTTCATAATTATAATAAATAATATTTTTTTGTCGGTTTTACTTTACTTCTATTCTAATTCTTACTCTTAAACTTTTGTTTTGCCTCATTGCATGGTGGACTTGAAACTAAATCGTCCTCATCCCAATCCCCGAGAATGTGGAGATTTAAACCCCTCACTTCCCCTTTTTATGTTGGAAGGGTAGGCACTGGGACAAACCCCAATAGTTAAATAATAATAATAATTGATTAGTGCCAAATCCAATCCAAAATCATGCACCTTGCACATAGGTATAGTAGGGTCTAGCACACTAAGCCTGTCATCTACATTAGTAAGAAAATAAGACATTGACACTTATATATTAGCCCAAACAATCCCATCTATTTTACCCAGTTGGTGAGCGAGTGAGCAGTGTTGGGGGCGGCTGTGCGAGCGGCATCTAGTGGCAATGTCGAGGGCGAGTGGCGTCGGCGATGGGTAGAGGCAGAGAACGGGAGACTTAGAGATTTGGGGCAGTGATTGGTGTTGAGCGACAAGGGTTAGGGCGAGTGGTGTCAGCGACTGTTGTCCAGCGGCATCGAGGGTTAGGGCGTCTAGCAGTGGCGGTGTCGTCAAGGGCGAGCGGCGTCACTGAAAGTGTGAATGAAGGGTAATTGATTTGGGGCATTGCCTATTTGGGGCTTCTTTTGGAGCCCTAACTAGTTCTCGGAAAAAAAAAAAAAAGGAACCGGAACCGGTCTCTTTAGAATTGGGAACTGCGCTGACCCCTAGTAGAGCTTAATGATGGCATCCATCTAGGCACGAGGAAGTGAAAAAAGCGAAGAAAAGTTGAAGGAAGTAGGATTAAATTAGCAAGTAGTAAAAATGCTTTAGACTAAATAGAAAAAATTAAAAAAGTTTAGGACTAAATTGGCTGTTATATAATAGGTTTAAAATTTTTTGGACAATTATCCCAAAAAATGGGGGGAGGTGTAATTTCAGTTTTCTTTTTTTCTTTTCATGTATAGATTGAGAAATAAATGTGTTGGTAAAAATTAAATTAAGGGATAAAAGAATTCAAATTTGAGCTGTGAAAATATACTATTTTTAAGGAATTGTTTGCCCCACACCATCGCTAATGGTTACTAGTAAAAATCTTCCAATATACAATAAGGTCTCAATAAGAATACTACATAACAATTCTAGTATTTCTCTAAGAACTCTCAAAATGAAATAATTGAAAACAAATGCTGTATTTTTTAAGAAAGAAAAATCGACAAGACGGAAAGTATGAGATGGAAAATGATGAATTAATATTAGTCATTAAGAATAAATGCAACCCTTCAAGAAATGTTGCATTGCCAACATATGTTTTTTTCAAAAGACACATTGAAAATTCAAATTAAAAATATCTTTTATTTCAAATTTATAACTCCTAAAAATAAACGTAACTCTATTGCGAACACTTACACTGTTTCAATAGGACTTATTTCATAATTATAATAAATAATATTTTCTTTTTGTCGGTCCTATTCTATTTCTATTTTAACTCTTACTCTTAGACTTTTGTTCTGCCTCCTTATATGGTGGACTTGAAACTAAATCGTCCCCACCCCAATCCTTGAGAAGATAATGATTCAAACCCCCTACCTCTCTTTTCTATGTAGGAATGGTGGCCACTGAGACAAATCTCAATGGTTAAATAATAATAATAATTGATTAGTGCCAAATCTGATCCAAAATCATGGGGTCTAGCACACTAAGCCTGTCATCCACATTAGTAAGAAAAGAAGACCTTGACACTTATATATTAGCCCAAACAATCCTATCTATTTTACGTGGAACAAGGCATTTCAAAGTTTGTTTTACTTCCAAAGGGTGGTGGGATTGACACACAAAATGAGGAGAGTAGAGTGAGGATCAAGTGTGAAATCATATCGTGTAATACTAATCACTTGCATAAATAAATTAAAGATCACCAAAGCAAAAGTACAACCTAATGAGCAACAGTTAATTTTATATTTATGAAATTTTCAAAGCTTAAGCATGTTATAATTAGGGAATTAGAACAAAATTACTGAAATCCCTATAATTTTCGAAGTTCGCTTACATCTATAATTAACACAACTCTTAACTGCGAGGCTTGTAAACAAGGTCCAAAAACCCTAGTCGAGAGTCCTACTTTTTCTTAACGTAACATCTGTTCTGACGAATGCAAGAATGGAAAGAGTCGCCTAAAAGACGCATCCCAACCAAAAACAAACGTAAAAAAATCACTCATCAGAAGTTCAAATGGTCAAGAAATGTCTAATTCTTTATACTTTCCCCAAAGGAAAATCAGTGCAAACTTTGCTTGCGATCACTTCCTGTTCTTCTCCTTCTCATGCACGTTTCAGGTTCTCTCCCTCACATCTAATGCCATTTTCTCATTGCCGGTAAACCGTCTCCAACCACTAAACTCTCCCTCCCTCATTAAATTGTACAACAAGACTTGCCACGAAAAGAGATGCCCTTAATTTTATTGGGTACGTGGAACAGGAAGTCTTCAACTTTAGGTATTAGCTGTGTATTGTTGGCCCTTTGATTAAGTGGTCGAGTTTAAGCCAACTTAGCACTCCATACCATATTCACTCATGCGTCAGCTGCTTTGACAGATATTTTGAAACCCAAATCCACAGATTACGTGTTCCCTAGCCCTACATCATTCTAATCCCCCGGTCTTAACAAAGCAATAGAAACGTCTTAACAATAATGAAAATGATTGCTATGCATATATAAAAACCAACAGCACAGAAAGATAAAGGACGAGGAGGAAGAAGAAGAAGAAACAAGAGCAGTATGAAACTGGAGTCTAATTGGTAGGCTCCACTATCCCTTTCATGTGAGCATACACTTCTTTACCTTCCCAAAAAAGAAACGTAGGTTCGACTATATAAGCAATAACAAATGGGGTTAGGTGATTTCCAAGTGACACCGACGTCTGACCGTATTGATCACATTAGCAATGTGCTCAATACATCCTAACTATTTCCTATGTCTATATATGTACCCTATAATCATGCATAAAAGTCCTACAATTCATAATATTCAGTGACATGTGAATTGCCCATTAAATCGGAAGCTGTCGAATGACCAATATTGTTATCACTTCGATAATAGAACAATAGACACCGAAACTATTTTGTGATATTTATTTACTAGATAATGGGGCAAGTTAGAAGTTTCGAGGAAAAAGTGGCGTCAATCTTGCATTTTATAGCCATTTGACCTAGCGTATTTGTGCAATCTTTCCTACAATATTTAGTGAATAAACTACATCGCTTTATCAATTAATGTAGAGCCCAAGCTAGAGGATTGTATGTGTTCATGAAGCTAAATTTTCTCTAATTGACTTCTCAGTTCTAGTAAAAAGCAGATGCCATGTAAGTTCAATGATTAGAGGCAACCCTAATGGCGCCAAAAATTTCCATTATTTATGAGTTGATACAACGAAATCACACTCCATCAACTTAATTAAAAAATAAATAAATGACCATACTTTCATATTGTACCCTTGCAACTACTAAGGTGACCATATGCACGACTGATGCCGCATATAGATTTTCAGGGGAGCTTTCTTGTGTTCACTCCTTTTACTAGGTTCCTATCAACCCCTTTGACTTAAAAGATTTTTCCTAACAACTCCTCCTACATCTTCCTCACGCATATCCCCACTATATATTAACAACAACTCAACACCTTCTCTCTCGCATTCGCTAGCCACCCTCGTCCACACCACACCATGGAAACGTCACTCCTCCTCTTCAACTTGTCAGCTCTCGCTTGTGCCTACCTGATCTGGTTCTATCTCTTGGCCCGGAAACTCACCGGCCCCAAGGTGTGGCCGGTCGTGGGGAGCCTGCCGTCCCTCTTCATGAACCGAACGAGGCTCCACGACTGGATCGCCGGCCACCTCCGGGCCACTGGTGGTGCTGCCACCTACCAGACGTGCACCATTGCCCTCCCTTTCTTGGCCTGCAAGCAAGGGTTCTACACTGTCACGTGCCACCCGAAGAACATCGAGCATGTGCTCCGGACGCGGTTCGACAACTACCCTAAGGGCCCGACATGGCAGACTGCCTTCCACGACCTGCTCGGCCAGGGGATCTTCAACAGCGACGGCGAGACATGGCTCCTGCAGCGGAAGACGGCGGCCCTGGAGTTCACGACTCGGACGTTGAGGCAGGCCATGGACCGATGGGTGAATCGGACAATCAAGAACCGGTTCTGGAAGATCCTCGACAAGGCCGCGAGCGAGCGCATCCCCATTGACTTGCAAGACCTCTTGCTTCGCCTGACGTTCGACAACATCTGCGGGCTCACGTTCGGTAGAGACCCGGAGACCCTCTCGCCGGAGTTACCAGAAAACCCTTTCGCTATGGCTTTCGACAAGGCCACTGAAGCGACCCTTCAGCGCCTGCTTTATCCAGGTTTTCTATGGAGGCTGAAGAAGATATTCGGTGTCGGAGCCGAGAAGAGGTTAAAGAAGAGCCTCAGAATCGTGGAGAACTACATGAACGATGCCATCGACGCGCGCAAAGCGAGTCCCTCTGATGACCTCCTTTCGCGCTTCCTGAAAAAGCGGGACATCGATGGGAACCTCTTCCAGAGCTCCGTCCTCCAGCGGATCGCGCTGAACTTCGTCCTCGCGGGGCGCGACACGTCCTCCGTTGCACTGAGCTGGTTTTTCTGGCTCGTCATGAACAACCCCCGAGTCGAGCAGAAGATCGTGCACGAGATAGCAACGGTCCTCAAGGACACCCGCGGCGATGATCACAAGAAATGGCTGGAATCCCCACTGGTGTTCGACGAGGCCGACAGGCTGGTCTATCTCAAGGCGGCGCTGGCCGAGACCCTGCGCTTATACCCCTCGGTGCCGGAGGACTTCAAGTACGTGGTCGCGGACGACGTCCTGCCCGACGGGACCCACGTGCCGGCCGGATCGACGGTTACGTACTCGATATACTCGGTGGGGAGGATGAAGTCGATCTGGGGCGAGGACTGCATGGAGTTCAGGCCGGAGCGATGGATCTCAGAGAGCGAGGGCCGGTTCGAGACCCCGAAAGACGGCTACAAGTTCGTGGCTTTCAACGCGGGACCGAGGACTTGCTTGGGGAAGGACCTGGCGTATCTTCAGATGAAGTCCGTGGCGTCGGCGGTGCTGCTGCGCTACCGGCTGTCGCTGGCGCCGGGCCACCGCGTGGAGCAGAAGATGTCGCTCACCCTGTTCATGAAGAACGGGCTTCGCGTCAATTTGCATCCGCGGGATCTTGCCGAGACTGCTGCATGATGACAGACAAGTAAGGAAGGATTGACCGATGGGTCTTCGCGATCGAGAAGAAAGCGTGTGCATTGGTCTTAAAGATTGGTGTGCATGGGGACGACGATGCATGTAATCATTTTATTTTCTTGTCATTTGAGTTTGTATTTGTCTTACCTGGAAAAATCTTACATATATATTTCTAAAAAAAAAACCCATTTATTTTAATGCTTGTACTTGGAAATTCTAGCTTCATTAAATGGATAAGTGATAAGTCTGTGTCCTCATTTACCATGAGATAAGTCTGTTCTTCCAAGTAGCACCCGTTCAATGAGAGATATGTATTTCAACGGGAAAAAAGAATGTATTAGTAAATTCATGTATGAGTGCATAGCTTCAATAAAAGTGAGTACATTATACAGAAAAGTTGGTGATTGAAATTTGACCAAATGAATGTCAGTAAGCGACCTGGTTAAGAGTTATGATATCAATATAATCATACTTTGATAGAAAATATGGTAATTTGATTTCTATAAAGTTGGTAACTTCAACAACTTCAATTTAAGTAGATAAAAGTTGGTAATTTTGTTCTTCTTGGCTTGACACCAGCTTTTGAACCACATAAATCTTTTTAAAAATATATAGATACCGACACGTTGAATCGAATACATATATAGATATAATACTATTTCAGCCATATTATATAAAGAAGAAAATCAACCCACGATTTTCAGAATACCGCGTCAGCAAAAATGCAATTGATATCCCCCCTGTCATCTTAAATTAAACTGTTTTATGGCAACATGCAAGAGAAAACTCAGATTAGAGTGAAAACATATTTATCAATCAAGAGCGTGATAAAGAAATAATCGATTTACAAAATCGTCAAGAGGCGCTTTTCACTATTCAAATCCACTCCACGAAATAAATTTATTAATTTCAATAAATAGCAAAATAGTGGCATTAGATTAGATTAAAAAGATGAAATAATAAATTAACAAGTCGAAAAATTAGAAAATATAAGAAAATCACTCAAGAAAATGACTATATTTTGGACCTCAAAAGGAGGATCGTAAGTCTTTCAATACCTTGAGATTTAGGATCGCATAATAAAATTTTTGGGGAAAATTCCAAAATGGGGAAAATCTCTCTTTTTCTCAAATAAGGGTCGGAGTGAACATTGTTTGAATAGGGATAGAAATGCCATCACTTTCTCAAATAAGGGCCTAGAGTGGATGTTGTTTCAAATTAGGACCTAAAGTGATTATGTTTGTTTCAAATAAGGACGACTTTTTAGTGATCAAGGGTATTTTTGTCTTTTGTGATTTCTGCCTTTTTTCTTTCCTCTTTATTTTTTTTTTTGGGAAAATTTCAAAAAATGACCCAAAGTGTCCTTATTTTCTTAAATAAGAGCCCAGAGTGGATTTTGTTTCAAATAATAACCTAAAGTGGCTTTGGTTGTTTCAAAATATGGACCCCACCTCACCGATTGCCGACTAGCTAATTTTTTGACCGGTCAATGGTATTTTCATCATTTAGCATTTTCCCTTTTTTCCTTTTTTTTTTTTGGTTCTTCTTCTTCCTCATTGGCGATGGCTGCCAGCCATCGGCGATGCCCACAAAGGGCTAGGTGAGGGTCGCCTTCGCCAGTGAGGGCCATCCACGCTAGCCACAAGTGAGGGATGGCATCGCTTGGGCATGGTGACCCTCACCTAGGGGCCATTGACGAGGTTTGCCCTCGCTAGCTACTAGTAAGGACCGGCGTGGGCGGCCTCGCCTAGCCCTCTGTGGGCATCGCCAGTGGTCGGTGGCCACTAGTGAAGAGGAAGAAGAAGAACCAAAAAAAAAAAAAAGAAGAAAGAAAAAAAAGACGGAAAATGGAAAGACAAAAATATCCTTGATCGCGAAAGTCAGTCGCTTATTTGAAACAAACATAACCACTTTAGGTCCTCATTTGAAATAACATCCACTTTGGGTTCTTATTTGAGAAAGTGATGGCACTTCGGGTCCCTATTTAAAACAATGTTCATTTTTGACCCTTATTTGAGAAAAAGATGACACTTCGGGTTCTATTTTGGAATTTTCCCAAATTTTTGAAACAAAAGTTGATTTATGGCTAGAAATTGAGAAGTTAAAAATTTTAGTTTCTATTTTATTCTTCAAATTTATTTATAAAATAGAAATCTATTCTAAAAATAGAAAAATTAAATTGTGTTTCAAACGCATTTTATTCCAAACTTGTTATGAAAAAACAAAAAAAACAAATAAATGAGAGAAATATAAATTTTATCATGCGTGCCTTATCATCCTCACCGCCTCTCCGATTTCTCCGTCTTTTCACCTTTTCTTTTCATCTTGTCGGCTTCGCCACTGGAGTACTTAGATTCAATGCCTCCCAGGTACTCGCTCCTTGTCATGCTTTCGCACTAATTCAGTCGAGCTCAATCGTCGACCCCGGGTCGTGCTCTTCACTTGGCATGATCCTTCCCCTCCTCCTTGGGTTCGTGATTCGTGCGAGGGCCGGCGCCTGGGGGGAAATTTCTGGGTTCGAAGTAAAGGATCAGGGGTGGGATTTCTTTTGAGTTTGGAGGATCTGAAGATTGTCCGGCCAATCATGTTGTTGAATTGTCTGCAGAAGGGTATCGAAACGGCTAGGTTGGTCTGGTCCAGGTTTCCAAACTCTCGATGCAATTGGCATCTCGTAGAAGAGCAATGAAGGCATCGACAAGAGTCTCAACTATGACCGTCGATTATGTAGTCATTCAGAATCATACCTACCGAGAAGAACATGTGAATTTTTTTATTTATTGCATTTGAGGAATTTTCAGCTTGAGTAGGTGTGAGCCTCAAAAAATGAGTTAAAGCATGGATTAACCCATTTACGACATATTTTTAATCAAATTTATTTAAGATATATTTAAAATAAACAAGCAATCTTACAAAATTGGCCTCATTAAAACCGAGTCACATAATGAGTTGCATGATTTTATCTTAGTCATAGTTTTTCGGAACCTTTTTATTTTTCTTTTCAATTTTTTTTTTGAAGTGATCTTAGATTCGAAGGGATATGACACCGTTTCGTGATATTTTGAAAAAGCAAAAAACACAAGAAAAGTTAAAAAAAGAAAAAAAAAGAAGAAGTTACGGTTTGTAATTTTAAAAGCAATAGTTTGGAGCGCGTAGTGGCGCGAAACGAAGCGGTGGCGCTCATCCCTTCCCGCTAAAACAAAACCGCTTATATCCATCTCCGCCATCTCTGCCATCTCTGCCGTCTCTGCCGTCTCTGCCGTCCCCTCCTCAAATCCGAGAAAACCCTACCGATTCCTCAGCATTCGCTCATCCACAGCAATGCCTTCCATCGCCAAACGAGGCGGCTCTCCGATCTCCCCCGCCCCCAAGAATCTCCCGGAGGCTCTCGCCGGCTCCGACGGCGACTCCACTCCTCAGAAGCGGAAGCTCAGATCCCATGCATCGGCCGCCGCCGCCGCCGCCGCCGCTCTTCGCGAGGGCGGAGCCGTCGATCCGGCGGCGAAGAGAGTGTCGCCCCGTCGGTGCCTGAATCAGAGCCCAAACACTCCCCCGAAAGTGAGCTCGAGATTCTCTTCATACTCTGTAGTTACGCCGTTGTCGAAGTCAGCGGCGCCGTCGGTTTGCCGCCGCAACTGAATGGATACTGAATTGATGATGGAGAGATCGCGTTCTTAAATCCTGTACTTGTCAAATGGAATGTGCGTTTATTGCAACCGCTAGGAAGTGAAAAGGCGATTTAGATAGTGGATCGGTTATGGCGAATTCGATTCCCTGTCATCTAAGGAAAATCACGTAGTTAGTGTCATTGTGTTAGGATTCAATTGATCAGGATCAGCCGTAAATTTTGTACTATTTCTGGGTTTACGCTGTAATAAGATTCGGTCATGCAAATTTCGGCGCACGCCTGACTAGGAAGTTGGAAACACCAATGGTTTTGCTAATCTGAAATTATTTGCAGAGAATTGAGAAAGCAGTTGCCGATAAGCCCTCGAAACCGAAGAAATCACCAGCCAAGAGATTGCCTGATATTCTTGTCGCCGATAGCAAATGGAATCCGAGAGGCAAGTAGAACCTACCTATCAAGATAGATTGAACACCATAGCAACGCTGACTTTAATTCTGACGAAAGGAAATTAATGTTTCTGTAATGTGACGATAGATCCTCAGCAGATGAGTGCAGCGAAGGCAGCGCTTCACGTGTCGACGCTGCCACCATCTGTGTCTTGCCGAGAAAATGAACAAAAGACGATTGTGGATTTTTGCAAGGGATGCATCGAGCATGAGAAAGCCGGCAGCCTATACATCTGTGGATGCCCTGGGACAGGGAAGTCCTTATCCATGGAAAAAGTGAAGGAGCTCTTACTGCATTGGACACAGGAGGTTAGCTTATCCATTCTTTACTGCTTGATGATGCTGTGGTTATATTTATTATCCCTTTCTGTGAATAGGATCCCAAGAACCTTCATTCATCATTTTAGATAAGAATATATGATGTACTTTGGCATACCTACATTTTCACAAGTTAAACACCTTCCTTAAAGACTAAGGACATCCTTTATAGACAATGAAAATGTCTTGGTGCTTCTCAAAAGGACCTCGATGTTATTTGTGCACATATTTCCTTGAAAGTTATTAATCAATTACAGCTTTCGCATCACAAGGTTAGAGTTTCATAATAGATATGTTACCTTTCTTGAATATCAGCATTTAGATACTTAGATCTCCAAAGTAGATTATAGGAGTAGTTTTTTGTGCTCATCTTAGAAACTGTAAAGTCAATTTTATCTTTTGACTTGTTTGCTATGAGAATTCAGAACCAGAAGTCACGATGCTTTCTGATTTCTTCTAATATATATCACGACTGTTGATCTGTTTGGGATCTCTCTTTACAAAAATGCTTCGAATGTTTCCAGGCAGGCCTTCAGCAGCCAGAAGTTTTAGCTTTAAACTGCACTTCTCTATCCAGCACATCAGAGATCTTCAGCAAGGTAGTTATAATGGAAAAGCACCTACTTTTGCATGTTAGACCCTGCACCTCCTTACCTGCCATGTTTGCTGACAGATATTATCCAAGTACCACTTGCCGAAAATGACAAATAATTGTACCTCAGCTTTGCAACAGCTTCAGAAATTATATTCAGAGAAGCAACAATCCAGAAAGATGATGTAAGGAGCAATTTCATTGACTATACTTATGAACACTTCATGCCATGAGGCAGTATTGGCCCAAAGTCATGTAGATCCTGATACAGTTCAACATGTTGCAAGAAGATGCAAATTCTTTTAAGTTGCTCACATTTATGGCAGTAGGAGTATATGAGTCTATGCTTCTACTGAACTAATTTTTCCTCTTGCAGGCTAATTATTGCAGATGAGTTGGATTATTTGATCACAAAAGACCGTGCTGTGCTTCATGATCTTTTTATGCTCACCACTTTCCCATTCTCTAAATGTATATTAGTAGGTACTTATCATTGCTCACTATATCTGGTTGAACTGTACCTTTTACTTTCTTTTATTATTTTATAAAGCAATATGCTACATGCAATTTGACGTCAGTTTGGCCATATTCCTTCTTGCAGGAATAGCAAATGCAATAGACTTGGCAGATCGTTTTCTACCGAGGCTTCAATCCTTAAATTGTGAGCCATCTTTTCTTGACTTGATGAGATACAAACTTTTGTCTTGATAGAATTTATTTTTGACTTTTTGCTTACTCTAAATTTTGTGGCTCATGCACTTTCACTTTGTTTGAATGTAAAACGCTTGAAGCTTTTGCAACAAATAAATACTGACACACATATTCACATGTAATTCCTTCAAAAAATTTTAAAATTCGAATGATAATCTCAATTTTGGCAGAAAGCAAATAAATACTTTTTGCTTTTGCTGAATCTCAAACAAACAAGCCCTTAGTGTTTCTCTGATCTGGATATAGTGCTCACTCCTGTCTTTGTCCTTTTGTTCCTGTTAGGCAAGCCTACCATTGTTACTTTTCGGGCTTACTCCCCAGAGCAGATTGTCAGGGTTCTTCAAGAGAGACTCAAGGTAGTTATATGCTTTTCCCTATTAGAATCTTCTCTTGTTCTCAGCATGCTGCAACATCTGAATACAAAACCCTGAATCTGTTTCCTTTTGAAATTGAGTATGTGGGTATTTGAACTTCAATATCATGATGCCTAATCTACCTCTATGAGTCATTTCACGAGATATATTGTCTTCTTTTTACATTTATCCTTAAATTGAAGTTTCGGTGGCTGTGAATACGGTACATTTTACCTACCACTTTGAAACTTACAAGTCAAGTTCATACAGATTTTTCTTAAGAGAGACAAATTCTGGAGGAATTCCTTTTAAGCACTTTAATGAGTAGACTTTGCTGAAATCATAGGATTGTTATTAAGAGCCATTGATGTTGATGGCTGTTCATTTGACAGGTGCTCCCTTATCCTGTCTTTCAACCACATGCCCTGGAACTCTGTGCCAGAGTGAGTCCGTTAGTGTTTTTTTCCTGAGTTTGAAACTCTTGCATCATGTCTGCTGTTTCTTTAATTATTTGTATATATGGATACTGAGTGAATGTGATACAACAGAAAGTTGCAGCAGCATCTGGAGACATGCGGAAAGCTCTTTGTATTTGCAGGTTCGTAACTTAAAACAAGATAAGTTCACTTGTAGCGTATCCTAGGTTGTTAGATTTGCCATTCATGCCATGATTTCTTCCTGTTACTGTATTTTTAAGAATATAAGCATTTATATTATCATCAGAAATACAGAAATTGATACTCTTTGTGAGCTCTATATCCGAGAAAGAAAAGCCCCCATACCATTGTCATTACTGTAGGAATTACTACTCTTTAATGAGAATTTTTTCCCTTGTTTTGGCAAATTGATTTCTCAGTCTGTTAACTTCTCCACATTGCCAGTGAAGGAATTCACCAGTTATTGCAATAGATTATATGATTTCTTTTATAAATTGTCTCCATTCCCATAAGTAGTAACTGGAGTTAGGTATTGTTGCAGGGGTGCAATTGATATGCTAGAGGTGGAGCTTCAAGAGTCAACAAGGAGCACAAATTTGTTGATGCATGATGAGGAGAAGGGTCAGCAAGCAGTCACAACGCCTGAATTCTCAAAACTGCAAGAAATAGATGCTGTGAGTGTCTGCTGTGGTGACTTTGCATTCCTCTTCCAAGTTTTGATCTCTGATCTCTCTAATTGGCTTTTTAACGTCTGCCAATTGATGGCAAGTGTTTTATAGAGAAATTTCCTTCTGCATATCTGAATTAGGATTATGTTCATCAAATGTACAATTCTCTTGTCAGCCATTCAGACGCATTAAAACCATTACGGGTTGTCCAATGAATAGCTCTTTCACAAAATTTTTGTAAAGCAATTCAACTGATAATAGATAATAAACTGTAAGAACATCAAGCAGATGAACTTTAGCAGAAACACTATGTAATATGTGGAACTGGGAAGTATGCCGCAGACTCTTAATGAATATTTTGCCATCTTTAAATTAGTTTATCAAATGCAGTGGTTTTCATTTGTCTTTATTGAAGCATTTTGTCTGTCTAGAGAGATGTACCCGTATCGGATTGACTATTATAATTGTTACTATGTCATTTTATCATCTTTAACTTTTTGAGGTTGAAATATTATATTATCTAAAATTGTTAAAGAATATTATTGTCCATCTCCTCTTTAGGCATTTCTGATTTCTTAAACTTTTGCCAGGTCAGGATAGATCACATGGTTCTTGCATTATCCAGAACATTCAGATCACCAGTGGTGGACACCATTCAGATTCTTCCACAACATCAACAGGTATGTTTAAGTAAACACTGAGTAGCATCAAATTACGTTTTATATATAGCAGCTCGATATACAGGTATAAAAATCAACAGTTTTGTGTGTGCTTTAGCCATTTATATCCAGGGTTTTTCATTTCTTCCTTACTTGTCCTTAGCTGGCCACACTATTAAAACTTTTGTTACTTTCTTAACGACCGGACTGCAGATTATACTTTGCTCTGCTGTGAAACTTTTCCGTGGTCGGCAGAAGGATACAACTGTTGCAGAGGTGCGTCTCATTTTTGACTTCTGACTGCAGAAGAATTTTGCAGTTGCTATTGCTAGCTAACTTGGTATAGAAATGCAGTTATACAAAAGTTACCTGGATGTCTGCAAATCAACACACATACCTGCAGCTGGATTTCTGGAGTTTTCTAGTATGTGCAGAGTCCTTAATGATCAGGTAATATACCATCACCAAATGTGCTATCATTCTTTGGTTCTTATTTTGCAGATTAATCTTTAAAATCAAATAGTATCTGCTTAATTGATGGCCATCACTGAAATTGCAGGGTCTCCTCAAATTAGGTCAATCTCGAGAAGATAAATTACGAAGAATAGCATTAAAAGTTGATGAAGCAGACATTACATTTGCATTGCAGGTATCACAAAAAGGACGCTTTTCTCATCACTCTACCTATAGCTTCTTCGTTAAGATATCTTCAAAGTCCAACTCTCACCATTTACTATATTCTGAACAGGGAGTTCGTTTCTTCCGAAACTGTCTTCAGTAGTGCTACAAACGGTGGCCACAAACTCATTATTCCTCATCTTGCAACACAAGGCTTTATTGCTCTTCATTTATCTGGTCACTCTAATTTCAAGGTTAGCATCAGCTCTTCAGGTTGCGTTATGAGAAGAAGAAATTGCAACTATTTGATTTATCAGTAGTGATCTTAACATATAGTATCAATAATTTAGAAATTTGTGTGCACAAGTCACGACTCCCTCTGTCAACTTTTATTTGACAATGATTTAACTCGTACATTCTTCTTTGCATTCAAAATTTTTGACAGGTGTCTTCTCTTTCCCATTTGAGCATCATTGTTACTAGTATTTCCTCCGTTAAGAAGCTCAACGGAAAAGCATCAAGTGGAGTTCAAACAGATTATGTACAGAAGTTTATTTCAGACGTACAGGAAGGAAGAACCCAAATTATACCGGATAAAATCAATCAAAATTTTGAGTATAGCTCTAAAGAAATTTTTAATTTTGTTTGCTTACTATTAGATGAATAAATAGCCAAAGGAAAAAAAAAATACTGCACCGAGTAAAATAGTTTTATCTAAACCAATTATTTTTTAGGTGCTTTATATTAGTTTCTGTTGTCAATTAACAGTACCAAAAACTGTTGTATAACGATTTAGTGGCTCTGGAAATTATCTGGATCGTGGCTCTGGAAATTTTCTTTTACAGAAAGAGAGTTTTGCAAGCAGTAGATACTCCTTCAGTCCATTTTATGATTGTTGATAAGTGAATACTAATCACTGATTATCATAGTTGGATTGTAAACTTCATCAAAGTTGGCATGTAAGCTCATGAGTATAAGGAGACCGTTTCTCTATCATGGCAGGGATGCCATTCTAACAAACAAGAGGGTCACAGATTCTAACAATGTGTAATTAACACATTCTTGATTCATTAGAATTTCGATTGGATCCATCTTAGTGCAAAGCAATTTCATGCTAGAACTTTTTGCAATAAAATTGTTTGACATTGCAATTGGGGTATAACGAACTTCCAATCTGAGTACAGCTTGATACCCGCTATTGTGGGAAAAAGGACACAAAACTCTTATGTACTAGGCAAAGGAACCTAATCAAACACGCCAGAAACAAAGTCATCATCCTCTGGCTGCTCCTCCACTCCTTCCTTCTTTTTTCCTTCCTTTGCAGGAGCAGCGGTGGCAATAACAGCTGCAATAGCTGCGGCAAATTTGCTTGGATCCTGAAAATCACTGAAAAGTTATATCTTGCCAAAAGACAACACGCATGGAATAGACAGACTCAAGACAAACGGAACAAGAACACCTGTGCGCTACCTTGAGGTGTTCCTTGACTTGCTCAACCAGAGAAAGATGACCATTTGGGGTGCTGCCGCAATTAGGGTTTGAGATGGCCAATGACACAGAGGACACCTTGGAGAGCTCAGTAGCAGACCCTGGACAAGATCCTCCTCAGTCAAGTCAAGAACCTCGGACTGAAAAACAGATCCATTCTCCTAAACCGTGATGACAACAAGTCAGGAGGATGATTTCTACAGATGCCCTTGTCTTTGCGGGGATGTTCGGCACCTGAGAGAAAAGGGGGCGTCTGAGTACCTTTTTTTTTTTTTGCCCAGAAGAAAACTTGTTGGACATGATTTTGCTTAAAGACAAATGATTCTACTTGTTGATAATTCTACCTGGAAGAAGGAAAGTCTAAAAAGGGTCGAGTCCGGTATCGCCCGGTGGAACCGCCACGTTAATGGGGTAATGAGACCAGCACGACAAGGAGCTCCCACCTGTTCAGCTAAGCATGAACAAAATTAGCACACGAGCAGAATCAATTAGTTGCCTTAGAGCATGAGTCAATATAGGATTATTCATAATGGAAATAGCTAACTCTTATCTTAATCATACTACGTCGAGGACATTTGCCAATCAAGGATCCACTTATCGAAAGGTCCATAAAAGGAAACCCAAAGATGCAAATCCAAAAAGTCAACAATTGATAATTGGTCCAGAAAACTTCCAAAGAGATTGAGAATATGTGTGTTAATTGCCAGTCCCTGATGTGATGTTAAGCTGATGAAGATGCTCAAAGTGCAAGCTTTCCACCATGCTCAACAGAACCACGATTGCAAATTATACGAACTTCTTATGGTCTCTTGATCAGACATAAAAGAAAAAGAATAAACACAAAATCCCCACGGAAGAAATAGCCTCGATTAGGTGCGAAGATCAGTAATCTCATTTTTTTATAGGCTGAGGAGAACAACTTTCTGAAGGATTTCATGGCAAGCAAGATGAATGCAAAAGAGGATTATATGGCAGGCAAGACTTTTATAACTTTGGAAACATATATTTGGGAACCTCTTCACGCACTTCTTTCAAGTCACCCTCCGTGAAGATCAGCGCCACATTTCCCGGATTCAATCGGCCTTTCCAGTGTAAAGCATTAAATTTTGCTGTGTGAAACCATAGTGGCACGATGTACTGATTTGGGAGACAACTCTAGAAGATGATAGTAGATTAATAGTTACACTATGTGTCATCTTTTCTCACACTTTCTCTTGCGACTGCTCTGAAGACTAGATAAAATACTATTGACTGAAAATCTCGCTTTTTTCAAATATTAAAGAACTCAACACGCGCCATTCTAAAGATAACATTGTTCGAGTTCGACTGCAGACACGCTGATAAAATGCCGAACAAGGTTGCGATTTCTTTCTATTACATCGTTTTTTTTTCTCCTTCGTCACTCTCTCTCTCCTCTCATCGTTTTCTTTGGTTTCTTTATGCCTTTGAGGATGATAATGGCTCAGAGCCGTTTACTAGCCACTCGTCACCGATCTGTTTTCTTCTCTCCCTGGCTGGCGAGCAACACCGACACTCGTCCATGCCCGTCATCATCATCGTTCAGCCAGAATTGGTCGGCGTTTGGGGACCGAGATGGGTGAAGCCAAATCTGGACAAGCGGCTTGCGAGCGATGCCGACGCTTGTCCATGGCCGTTGTCAGCGTCGTTCGGCAAAATATGTGCGGCTTGGTCAACGAAAGCGACTCCGCCGGTGGTGATAGTGGGGGAGGCATGGAGGTCAATCTTAGAGGAAGGGGATGACGAGATGGGTTTTTCAAGCATGAGGGATTTAAAGAGGCTGGCACCGGAGAACATGATGTCGAAGTAGGGCAACTCCTTAGTGGCCATCGAACGAATAACAGGAGGCGGCGACGATGATGGCGACGGAGAGGCAGGAGTTGGAGGCATTGTGCGTGTAGCGGATGGAAAATGGGGAGAGAGGAGTGATAGGGAGAGGAGGAAAGAGAGAAACGCCATTGTTGTTTCACAGAGCGAGCTTAGAGAGGAAGGAAGAGAGAGTGAGAAAGGTGACAGAGGAGAGAGATTAAGATAATTTTTTTGATAAATATGCTCATTATGCATATATTATAAATATATCACGACGTGACAAGATAAGTCCATTCAATATTTTGTTTTTGGGCATGGTTTTGGGGTGGGAGCTAAAAGCATCATGGTGGGCCAGCATCAATCTCGGTTCGAGGTTACTCGGTTGGTCAATTTTATATATTTTCGGATAATGGGTCCACAAGGCTCAGCTCAGCCTCGTCTCTTAGGGCCCTTCTACAGCATAGTGGGGCCCACGAGATCCTGGACAGCATTTGACTTTTAGTGCGGCACAATGGGAACCCTGAAGCACGTGAAGCCTGCGTTTTGCCCTTAGCCCCTCCACGCAGGATCTCTCCCGTTGACCGACTAGCGGCACTTAATTTAATACTACTTTTACATGTAAGATTAGGCGCTCCACTCCAGGGCACTTCCTGAAACATACTTAGATCTGAAATAACTCGATCTTTAAATTGCTGATTGTACGTGGCATAAGAATAA
This sequence comes from Eucalyptus cladocalyx, assembly GCA_017140615.1. Taxonomy (NCBI): domain Eukaryota; kingdom Viridiplantae; phylum Streptophyta; class Magnoliopsida; order Myrtales; family Myrtaceae; genus Eucalyptus; species Eucalyptus cladocalyx. The sequence continues at coordinate 35,021,560 of CM029517.1, read as the reverse complement.
CCAATGTGTTAAGAACTACGAAATTTTCCCAATTGATCGCTTAATAAAATGTCTGCGGAAAAGCTCTTTTAACTCTTTCATCTGAACGGACACAAATCTTCTGGGCCATAATTATCGAGGCAAGAAGACAGCCCAAGCCCAAGACTGAGCCCAAGGTTCCGGAAAGTGGGCCTGCGGATAGTAATTCCCACGACCACCATGGAAGCACCACTTCACGCAAGACAAGGCGAGATCTCATCATCTGCCCGTTCAAAAACACAGCCTTTCCACTGTCAAGAGTTTCTGGAAACCGTACGCAGGACGAGCGAGAGAGGCGGCTGTATATAGGCCTGCGCGTCTCTGTTTGAATTCCCCCACCTCTCTCTCCTCTTTTTCTTCCGTCTCCGTCCTCTATCTCTCCCGCCGACACCGGAATGGCTCTGAAGACTCCCATGGAAACCCTAGCCGTTGCGCCCCGCCAGCTCCCTCCGCTCCCCAGGGCGCGCCCCGTCGCGGCCTCCGTCGGTTTCGGCGGCGGAGTTTCCAGCTCCCTCGCTCTGCTCAGCTCCAGCTCGCGCTCGCGCTCGCGCTTCCCCGCTCTGCGATGCTCGGCTCAGCCCTCTCCATCATTAGGTCCGTCTCCATTCCTCTCATGTTCGCGGGAGAAGCGGTTTTTGTGTGTCGCGATCGTTTTTTGTGTTAAGAAGCTGTCGAGACGGATTCGGGAGCCGGCTTGCGTGTGCATTGCTTGGGAATCGGTAGGCGGAAGTAATGGAAGAACGCGAATGTGGACGCGTTCGTCTTTTCACGATGGTTTCCGTCTCTGAGAGTGCTTCTGAAAATAGCTGAGTAATGGATCCGTCGGTTGAATGAACTCGAACTTTGTTCCTTGGAAATGCTAATTTAGGTAGAAAGCGAGGAGAGGTTTTGAAACTGTGGATCCTTTATGTATGAATTATTAGCAACTGAATCGCTCGACTTATTGAATCCGGGTGACTACTTTACTTTCAAATGAGGTGATCTGCTTATCTGATTTGGCCGAGGTTAGATAGTGGTTCAGTACTGATAGGTTTTTCTGTATAATGAAAGAGAAATATATGTGTTTTTCTGCACTTTGTGATTTTTGACATTTAATTTCTAGTTGACCAGTCAGCAAAGTTCCAAGAAGCTGCCAAGAAGGGCAATTTGGTTCCCCTATACAAATGTATTTTCTCTGATCATCTCACTCCGGTGCTTGCTTACCGGTGTTTGGTGAAGGAGGATGACAGAGATGCTCCTAGTTTTTTGTTTGAGTCTGTTGAGCCGGGTTTGCAGGTTTCTAGCGTTGTGAGTCTTCATCACCTTTACTTTTCTTCACTTATTCTTATCCACATAAAATGCGTGACCATTGTTTTTTCTTGCAGTTATCTGTCATCTATGTGAGGAGAGCATAATTGTTTTTCCTGTTTTGTGCTCAATCTGCTGTAATATTGTTTTAGGGGAGGTACAGTTTTGTTGGAGCTCAGCCAACTATTGAGATTGTGGCTAAAGAGAATATGGTAACAATCATGGACCACGAGAAGGGGTCCAGGATGGAGGAAATCGTGGAGGATCCAATGGTTGTTCCTCGTAGAATTATGGAGGGATGGAAACCCCAGATGATTGATGAACTTCCAGAAGCATTTTGCGGTAAGAAACTTGATACGATGGTTTTAATCTGCTGATATTCATATTGTTTTGCTTTATTGCAGCTTCATTTCTTCTATGCAAAACTTACTGAACAAGGTTGTTATCATTATGAAAATATTATGTCTCGAGTGATAATGGATTTTGAATTGGACTATTCAACTTTTTCATGATATCAAAGTCCTATTTCTTTTCATTATTTCAGAACTAGTTTTCATCTTTTATCTGCAAATAACAAACTCCTCTTGGACCAGGTGGATGGGTTGGTTATTTTTCATATGACACGGTGCGCTATGTGGAGAAGAGAAAACTACCATTCTGTAGTGCCCCATCAGATGACAGAAATCTACCTGATGTTCATCTAGGCCTTTATGTCGATGTTATTGTATTTGATCACGTGGATAAGGTACATTCACTTTGTTCACAGAGCATGTTTCAGTCAAAATTCGATTCTGCGCGTGCTTCTTTTCTTTTGGTGTGAGAGCACCTTCTGTAGCTGAAAATTCTGAATAAAGAAATTGGAAGACATGAACTTAAAAATATTCATGCATGGTGGCTTTCAATGTGAGAGTTCAAATTGTTGAGTTTTTTTTTTTTCTCTAAATCACAAATAAGTGATACTCCATGAAAAATGTGATGGAACATGTGCATAACGATATACAACTGATAATTCTGTCACTAATTCAATGTCCTTGATTTTTCATTTCGTTTCCCTGCCACCAGAAAGCTTACGTTATTCATTGGGTTCGATTAGATCAATATCCTTCAGTCGATGAGGCGTTCAATGATGGAATGAATCGATTGGAGACTTTAGTATCTAGAGTACATGATATAGATCCGTAAGTAATCTTCTTTTTACATGCTAAATGAAGTACTTTTTATTATGATCAAGCAGAAAGTAAAGTACTATTAATTGGCCTGCTAAAGCTTGATCTGCGATTTCAAATTTCAGTCCAAGACTGCCGGCCGGTTCAATAAAGCTATTCACTCGCCTGTTTGGTCCAAAGTTGGAGATGTCAAGTATGACAAGTGAGGAATATAAGAAGGCGGTGCTGCAGGCTAAAGAACATATTCTGGCTGGTGATATCTTTCAGATTGTGTTGAGCCAGCGCTTCGAACGAAGAACATTTGCAGATCCATTTGAAGTCTATAGAGCATTGAGGATTGTTAATCCAAGCCCCTATATGGCTTATTTACAAGTGTGCCTTCCTTTCCATAAGCTTGTTTTATAGTAAGAGTTATTGTGGAAGCTGAATAAATGTTCTTCATTTGGTTTAGGGAAGGGGTTGCATACTTGTTGCTTCAAGTCCAGAAATTCTTACCCGGGTGAAGAAGGTAAATATGAGAATAGCTAAGGAATTTTCCTTTAGACTTTTACTTGGCATCTTCTTTCATACCCTCCTTTTGCTTGCACTCAGAATTTAAGAGTTTCTTGGTAATTTTTCCTTCATGACAGAGAAGGGTTACTAATAGACCTCTTGCTGGGACTGTTAGAAGAGGGAAGACACCAAAGGAAGATTTGATGTTAGAGAAAGAGCTTTTGAGTGATGAAAAGCAGTGTGCTGAGCACATTATGCTGGTGGACTTAGGTAGAAACGATGTTGGAAAGGTTTATTGCTTCGCCTTCTTTGTTGTTTTATTCTCGAATTTTGTTTTTTACAGGATAAGGCATTCTAGTGTTCGGATATTGCTCCTTTCTTTGGTGATACTTCCGGTTAGTCAACTTTGATAAACTTCCAAAGCCATCTAGTACTATGCATAATCAGTGTGCCGTTGACAATGCATACCTAGTATGTGGTCCCTTTAGTGGACTTGTGTCTTGGTGCACATGGGAGCACTCATCTTCAATATCTCATCACCTTTCACTGTGGATGAGATTTGCAGACTTGTGGCAGATATTGCCTCTGAGTTTTCTCACCCATGTTCATGATTTGTATCAAATACACCCACAAAATATGATAAAGTTTTCATACTCTCGCCTATGTTGAAGTGCCATTTGGCTTTTATTGTTTAGGTTATAAAAAATTTACCCATGTTGAACATGTCATTCCTATTGCTTACCAAGATATTTCTCATGCATGTCTACTTGGTTTTTTGTTTGCTAGACAGTTAAGTGTTCTGCTTAGTGAATTTCATGAGTGACCTGTAACGAGAACGGAAAAAAGGAAAATTTTACATTGATCCTGCTATTTTTGGTGATGAGTTTTGTAATCTTTGTACTATTAGCTTATTTATGCATGGAGATGACACCCTTGTTTTTTCAGGTATCTAAACCTGGTTCTGTCAAGGTTGAGAAGCTCATGAATATCGAGCGCTATTCTCATGTGATGCACTTAAGCTCTACGGTAATTGTTCTTTTGAATTTGTCTCCCATGAGGATTGCTGAAGAAAAAGTCTTCCTATATTTTTACGTAATTAACACAAGAGGAACTAGTTAAATAGCATTTTGATTATAGTTTTTTGTTGAATGACGGAAAATTGAATTAAATGCTTGGTTAGGTCGATATGATACTAAGCTATCTATTTATAATAAAGCTAAAAAGCCAAAATTACAATATCACCCTTATTGTCTCCATACGTGAAATAATAAAGGACAAGGACATAGACCAGTATACCCCTATCAGCCAAATACTCTCAACACATGCCCAACTTGACTAAAACATGGTAAAATGATTTAACCTCTAGCTCTTTAGTGAATATGTCAGTGAGTTGGTCACTAGACTTAATAAAGGGCATACAAATTAAACCACTTTCCAACTACTCATTGATAAAGTGACGGTCAATCTCCACATGTTTCGTACAATCATGCTATACAAAACTATGAGATGGCAATCTTATTATCTCAATATAGTATCATAAGAACATGAATAGATACAACTGGATTTCCAAGTAATCCTTTAAGCCATAACAACGCACAAACTCCCTGTGCTATGGCATGAAACTCTTCTTCAGTAGTAGAATAAGCAATTACATTTTGCTTTTTACTACACCAACTCACAAGATTTCCTCCTAAGAAAGTATAATACCCAGAAATAGACTTCTATTCAAGGGATCCAGACCAATTAGCATCTGTATAGGCTTCAACTTTCAAGCCATCATGAGGAGACAAAAGAATCCCTTTTCTGGTTACCAAAAAAAAAAAGAATCCATTTTCTAGGAGCAGACTTCAAATACTAGAGGTTCCAAAGAATGGCACCCATATGAGTAGAGTATGGATCATGTGTAAATTAACTCACTAAACTCATGGCAAAAGTAATATCAAGTCAGGTGTGGGACAAATAAATCAACTTGCCCACTAATCATTGATAACAACCCTTATTTGCTGGATCACTATCCTTTTCTTGAAGACGAGTATTGGCCTCAGTAGGTGTATCGGAGGGATGACATCCCATCAAGGACATACTTCCTTGGGGATAGAAAGATATTTGAAAATTTGCCAATGTCAATCTTGAGAAAGTTACGGAGCTTTCCAAGATCCTTTATCTCAAACTCTTGTCCAAGAAACATTTTCAATCGGTTGATCTTATTGTTATCATTCCTCGTGACGACGATATTGTCTACGTAGACAACGAGAATAGTGACTTTGGCATTTGATCTTTTCACAAATAAAATATGATCAGCATTACTTTGTTTATATCCAATGAAAACTATAGCTTTTTGAAACCTACCAAACCAGACTCAAGGTGGCTGCTTCAAACCATAAAGTGTATGTTTTAGCTTGCATATTTTTCTTTGAGTTTTATCACAAGAAAAACCTAAAGGAATCTCCATATACACTTTTCTTTAAACTCTCCATGAAGAAAGGCATTCTTCACATCTAACGATTGAGATCCCATCCCTGGTTAACAGCACAATAAAATAGAACTCAAATGGTATTCAACTTGGCAATTGGAGCAAAAGTTTCTTGATAACCGACCCCATAAGTCTGAGTAAATCCCTTTGCCATCACCGTGCTTTATATTGTCCAAAGTACTATCCATCTTCTGTTTGATTACAAACACCCATTTGACCCATTTGTATCCTACAGCTTGTTTTCCAAGAGGATGTGCCATTTTTCTTCAAAGCATGCATCTCCTCCACCATTGCTAACTTCTACTTCTCATTTACAAAAGCTTCTTGCCAATTCTGTGGAATGGAAACAGAAGATAGAGAAGACACAATAGTATAATAGGAGCTAGACAAAGAGTCATATGAGACATGGGATATAGAGTGTTGAGTACATGTTTTAGTACCCTTTTGAAGCGCAATAGGAAGATTAGAAGGAGAAACCTAACCATAAGGAGTAGAATAATCCGGTTCTGGAAATGATGACCGAATAGACAATGTATCAGTGATCTTAACTTGAGTGTTGGTAGTGGGATCCCTGCAATGATATGTCTTCAATGTCTCCCCTTATCTCCCCCTGAGGTACTATACTATCCTCTTCCTATCTTGCATTGTTGTCCTCTTGAGAAGGAGAACTATCAAAGACTATTGGAGAAAGAGGATAACTAATATCCTCAATTAACATTTAAAATGGGCAACACCTCTACACTAGGACATTCCCTTGAAGAGGTGGAGCAGAATAATAGAAATTACACTTGTGAAAAATCACTTCCATAGGTACAATGGTGTGCCTAGACGGAGGATGATAACACTTATAACCCTTATGAGTAGCTGAATACTGAAGCGAAAATGCAGTGGAGACCATAGGGTGCCAAGTCTTTTTTCTCCATGGAGAGTTAGAAGAAAGACATTCTTGTTACAAAACTTAAGGTAAAGTGTGTAAGTTGAAACACGCAAGTCGGATTCCAAGCTGCATGTGGAATTTTGACTACGCACATTCACGTGAAATCTTTTACCACACACCTTCATGTAAGAGACAAGTGGCTCTAATACCATGTTGAAAGACAAAATTGAACTGAATGTTTGGTTAGGTTGACGTAACCCCAAGCTATCAATTTATGATGTAGCCAAAATTACAATATCACCCTTATTGCCCCCATATATGAAATAATAAAGGAAATAGACAAGTACACCCCTATCAGCAAATACTCTCAACATTTTCTTTGGTCTGTTTGTAGTGTCTTTAACTCGTAACTTATTTAGTGTTTGAAATTTGATTTTATCTAGTTCTGACCTCCCTGAGTTTTAGAATCCATTGCTGTGAACTTTTATGATCAAATGCAATCATGTCAAGTTTTTCCAGAATTTATCAAACATTATATTAAATTTCTATGTTTTGGGGTGAAAGTCAATATGTAACTTGTTGTTTGAATCACACTGGATGCATTCTGCAATTTTTAACTGAACTTCTGCTCTTTTCTCCCTCTTAGTTTTATCTCGCCGTGATAATTTACTCTTATAATAGTGTATATGGGGTACTTCTTTCGCACCTTGATAACAAAGGAATAAATTATTTATTGACTTCTGCTTGCTATTTCAGGTCACTGGGGAGTTACTTGAAAATCTATCTGGCTGGGATGCTTTGCGTGCAGCATTGCCTGTTGGAACCGTTAGTGGTGCACCAAAGGTTTGCTTCTGGCCCTATCAGTAATTTTTAATATCCAGGTTGCATTTCCATGGTACATATTGGATTTTCAATTGTTCAGTTTGCTTACAAAGGTGTAATGGATCTTCATGCATAAGTAAAGATGAGAGTATGACAGAAAACTGACTTGATTATGTGGGAGATATGCATTGATCTATTGACTACTTTCAGATTCTTGGCATATGTAACTATTGATGAGTTACTTTAATAGAGCTCCTACAACTTTTCATATAGTAAAAAAGAATTAATTGGAGACCACCTGTTTGGACATTACATTTGGCTTGAGCTTTTTTTTTTTTTTTTTTTTTTTTTTTTTTTTTTTTTTGGGGGGGGTGGGGGGGGGTTTCGTTAAGAGCTGGGGTGGGGTTTTCCTTGAGAAAACCATGCATATTGTGGAGGAATGTTTGAAATACCTCTTAAATTTCTCCATTAACCATCTTCGCCTACTACTATTGGATGAAACAGTTCAACATAATTTTCTATGTGCTAAAAGTTGATGCATCTTTTCAGATAAAGACATCTCTGTATATTTCCATGATATTATGCAAGTATAATCTTAAATCCTGTTTATTAGAAAAGGGGAAAACACATTATATATCAGTTGCTGGCCCTTCTCTCCGCCAGAAGTCATGTTACTCAGTTGCTCATCCTTTACGTATAGGTGAAAGCCATGGAGTTGATTGATCAGTTGGAGGTCACCAGGCGTGGGCCCTATAGTGGTGGATTTGGAGGCATTTCATTTTCGGGTGACATGGACATAGCGCTTGCTTTGAGAACCATTGTTTTCCCAACTGGAATCCGCTACGACACAATGTACTCGTACAAGGACATGAGCAAGCGTCGGGAATGGGTTGCTCATCTTCAGGCTGGTGCAGGTATCGTGGCTGACAGTGATCCGGCTGATGAGCAGAGAGAGTGCGAGAACAAGGCTGCTGCTCTTGCCCGTGCTATTGATCTTGCCGAGTCGTCTTTTGTTGATAATTGACTTTAGAGTCCTGCTGTAAGATAGCTGTTATTTTTTTCAATCCACCCCGTTCTCAAGCAAAATTTGTCAGTTGGGGCACCTTTTGCTTGCTGTATGGACAAGATTTTTGAAACGGTCTCAATTAGAAGTGAGCATGGTTCCAAGACAGAACCTGAAACTTGAGAACCGGATCAATAAGAACTTGCCCGATTCTAGATTCTAAGGTATACATGGTAGATTTGAAGTTTCAAAAATATCACATGTATTAATTGGTAGGTTTCAAGTTCTAGGTTAGTGGAATCTGAAAATTAGAACTTGGGATAAGTTTCCCATGTTTTTGTTGGTCTGTCTTTATATGCAATTTTGTGGTGTTCTATGGTGTTTACTGATAAGTGTATAATTTGAAATCACTGGTTCGGACTTTTATTTTATGACTAAAATTTTTATTTGGTTAATGTTTAATATTTTTCATGTATATAAATATAAGTTATGGTCAGTGAGTTGTAATAGCAAGTTGCAGTTATTAGCTGTAATAATTTACTATAATTTTTTAATTATAATAAAAGTGAAACTTGGGTAGATCCTAGAATTTGAAACAAGGTAGGTTCAAAGTTTTAGGGTATGTAAGGTAAGTTCAAGTTTTTAGAAAATGAGGAACTTACTTTAATAAAAACGTTTTGGATTTCAAGTGGGATCTATATGAAATTTGAAACCACTTATTCCTAATCTTAACTAATCTCAGGAGAGATGTTCATTTAAATCTCAATTTTTGGAGTAGGGGCTCAATGCTAAGGGATAAAAAAAAAAAAAACAAAAACCAGTGATTGACAGTGTGGTGCTTGCTTTTTGAATGTTTATCTCCTGAAATTACCTATTGAGCTCAGGCTCTCGGAAGTCGGCTTTGGCGATTAATACGTAGCAGCCGATGAAATATTTCATTTCATACTATACTGTCTTTTCACAATTTTAGGAAAGTCAGATTTCATTGCCACACCAAGCTATGCAGAATGGCCGAATCCACCACAGATCAACATGTGGGTTGGAATAAACACAAACGAGTTCCTGGGAGGTGCCGTTAAGAAAAGAAAAACTACACATGCTTCCAACCAAGAAAATCGAATCTTGGCCAGAAGAACTTTATAAAACCGAATCTTGGCCAGAAGAACTTTATAAAACCTAAGAAAATCGAACAAGCCCGGTTATTGCATGATTGAGAGAGCTGAGGATAAGAAGTCTCACGTTTAAGTTGTTGATGGCCTTCGACACTCTGCTTTGACCGCGAAGGAAACCTACTTAACCAGCTGGCCTATTGAAAGGACAACAGATGGATTATTAATTTTTCATCGGGGACCAACATTGGATCAACAACTTCTTTCACTTCTTTGGCGTTCAACTAATATCATATCATGGGGCCCAACCAACGTTCGCCAACGGAAGGCGACTCTGCCAGCAAGCTTTGAACTAGGATTTACGAATCGAATGACAGACACGAGAAAGTTATCTCGGAAGCTTTCCAAAATAATGCATTGAGATAAAAGTTTGTGTACTTAGTGTAGCGCAAGGGTCCCGATTGTTTTTATAGCCCAAGTGAGCCTAATATCAAGATAAATATTAGCCCAGATTTAAATCCGCACAAATCAAGCCATCAAAACCCGAGTTAAATTATGCTTCAAATTTGAATCACTGGGCAAAATCTGCGTTGAGATTAATTAAGAAAGCTATCTCAGACACATTCAAAAATATTGCATTGAGATAAAAGTTTGTGTTCTTAGTCTGGCACAGTGGTTCCAATTGTTTTATAGCCTAAGTGAGCCTAATATCAAGGCAAATACTCGGATACACACAAGTCGAATCCATTATGACCAACGATCACGTCGACCCGGTGCACAATCGACGACCAACGATTACGTCGATCCATTATGATGGGCTTCTGTTTGACTGGTCGCACAAAATATAGAGTTTCTCCTCTCACTTTCTTGGAGATGTTCTTCCTGGAGGCGTGAGTGTTAAAAAGTGTGAGGAATTCATCATAATTTATTTTAAAAAGTAATTACGTGCAGTTAAACTCAATAAATTTTGGGCATTATCGATGTGAAAAATATCTGAGCCCATCCGCGATTGCATTAATTAATGGGAGTCACGTTTATTTCTCGATAGAGCCCCTTGTTTTCTAGAGAACAGCTTTCCAAGAAAACGCAAAACGACGCAGAGCTGCCCTGACCAGTGACGAGGAGAGGGATATAGATAGTAGTGCCGTAAGAGCGCAGGCAACTCGTGATTCACGAGCAGCAAAAGATTCTTCAGACGCCAGCGTCGTGTTTTAGATAAGGACTCTGTCTCTCTCCCTTCCTCCGTTGCCACGCTCGCAAGGACAATATTCAAAATCTATTATCCAATTCCGATAGCCTTGTCATAAGCGAGCGAGGGAGAGAGAGGCTCATCATGCGTTGATGCCATTTTACGTGTGCCACCTTCTTCAGAAGATTGTCGGCAGGCGGGCCTCCCTAGAATCTCAAAACCGGGTATCTCCTCCTGATCCACCGCCCATTGGTTTCCCCGATGAATTATTGATGTGCAATCTTGAAATCAAAGTGCTTTGATTTTCCTCGAATTTGCAAACCTCGTTCGGTTCTGGATGAATCGAAAATACCCTCTTTCGTCTTCGAGTCCTGGAGGATTCCCAGTCCATGCTGCTGGTTTTTTTTTTCTAATTGGCCTTGTATACACGTAATCACGAGGTTTCTTTATACACTTTCTATTGTCCGGGAATCCGTCTATGAGCGTTTTGTGATCGTTATTCTTGTTCCTTATGATGTAACATAGGGCTGCACTGTGGAACTGACTGGACTTTCCTCAGAGTTAAAGATTAATCAGAAACTTGAACGTCCTTGATTGATATGTCATATGTGCGCCGCGACTGCTCGGGAAGAACAAACTGTTACGGACTTTGTTTGACGGCTGTCGGCATGCCCCGTGTGGGATCATACCTCATTGTGTTTTTCTCTCCTTTCCTTTGTAGTGGAGTGATCGTCGAATATTTGCCTCAACATTTAAGACTTTCGGTCTTGTCTTTGATCGGTTGTCTTGAGTTTCTTTCAAAGAACGGATACATAAGGAGTCCTACTCAAGTATTCTCCACCAGCCACAGCAACTTTCGATGATGTAGTAGTTTGAGTTTGAGCTTGTTCCTGGAAATGAGTTTCAACCTTATCATGTGTTGAGCCATTCTCACTTTATGGTATGGTGTGGGATCCTTGTTCATAGTATGTGGCGACAGTCGATACAAGATCATGTCGCGTTGATTTGAGGCTTTTAGGAGATCTAGACGAGGGCGTGGCAGGGGAATCTGATTGCGTTAAGTTGCCTGGGGGGAAGGGCTCTGCATTCAATGTTTGCTCCTTTGTCGATTTGACCAGGGCTTCCTTCCTAACGAAGCGAAACCTCGCACCACAATTTTTTTACAGTTAATCGACTGGTTACGGACTCCACTTATAACGCTGCTTGTCTTCCAATTATTGTTAAAGATATATGCTTGACATACTATATGAACTTTCTTTCAAGCAGCTACACCCCATAAGCTGATTTCTATGTTCTTGCAGTTTCTTTTGGGCCACTAGCTGGCTGACGGCGAATTTGGCTTGCAGGCATGTCAACTGTGAAGATTTATATTGTGTTAAGTGTCAATCTCTCTCTTCCCTCTCCTTTGCACTGATGCATATTGGTGAAATTATGCGTAATGAGTTTTGACTTGCCTATGTTATCTTTCCTTCCTTCCCTTGACTATGAATGTTTATTGAAGGTACTACTCCTTATACGGGCATGTGGAGATTATGGCACGAGAAGTGCAGCGAGGAGCTAATACTGTTCAAGGTGTTGAAGCAACACTTTGGCAGGTATTTGCCATTCAACAAATGATTGCTCCGAAAATACTGGATTTAGATTTTCTGACAATCATTCAACTGATGGAATGAAACAGGTACCCGAAACGCTCTCTGATGTGATACTGCAAAAGATGAAGGCCCCCAGTAAAGCAGATGATGTGTCGGAGATCAGGCCAGAACAGCTTTTGGAGGCTGATGGGTTCATATTCGGGTTTCCTTCTCGATTCGGCGTCATGGCTGCACAATGTAAGGCATTCTTCGATGCCACTCATGAAATATGGAAGACTCAAGCACTAGCAGGCAAGCCTGCAGGAATCTTCTGGAGCACTGGTTTTCATGGAGGTGGCCAAGAGCTTACCGCGTGAGTGCATCTGTTCTTCCAATTCACTTCTTTAGAATTTGATGGTGCAGCGATCTGTAGAATATTTATGTACAGCATTAAATCTTGAGTACCTAGCTATGGCAGGCGTGTTTGCTTGTGCTCATCTCTCTCTTTCCGAATCACGTCTTGAGAATTTGATGATGCGGCAATCTGTAGAATTTTCACATACGGCATTAAATCTTGAGTACCTAGCTAATGCAGGTGTGTTTGTTCGTGCTTGCAGATTAACTGCTGTTACGCAACTAGCGCATCATGGAATGATATATGTCCCTCTTGGATACACCTTTGGTACTGGCATGTTTGAGATGAACGAGGTCAAAGGCGGCTCTTGTTATGGTGCTGGAACGTATGCAGCTGATGGGTCACGGCAACCCACAGAACTGGAACTAAAGCAGGCTTTTCACCAGGGGAAGTATGTTGCTGAAATAGCTAGGAAGCTCAAACGCCCAAACCCCCAGACCTAATCACAAAGCAAGCAGCTGTACATTTGAATGGTGGAAAATATTTCGAAAATTCAAGTACAGGGTATAGTTGACATAAACTGGCAAGTGTGACATTTCATGGCGATTCAAGCACAAGCCCCGCCATGTGAAGTAACACAGTGACAATGCGGGGGGATTTCGGAAAAGCTTGTTTTGAATCACGAGATGTGAAGAAACGGCACCACTTCTTACCTTTTATCATTGTTCTACCTTTTATCATTGTTCTACCCTTTCCCTGATTTCGATTAGAGACATTCTTAAGTAATCTCATAGTTTTTGGGTTTGTGTGATTGAACGATCAGTTGGGATAATTGATTTAGGAACGGTTCCTGGATCAGACAGGATTACCTAATTCATGAGAATGTGATTCAATCACGTGTCCACGCTGCCTATCGCCATGGATTCCTTGTTGCTTCTTCAACGAGTCTGAGGTATTAGTCATTTGATCAATGCGACGGCTTATATCGATGTACTTAAAGCCGAGGGAACAACTTCGCCATTTAGAATGGATGTTCCAGCTTATAAACAAGAACGTGATCCACTTAAATCAGATCATTAGTCCAGTTAAAAAAGAAGAATGAAAGAAAACTAAGTCTGATTCACAAAGCAGATAGGGGCAAGTGAACATGTTCTTCCCCCAATATCAGTTCTTTTGAACAAACCAGGTAACCACTCATCATTGTAACTCCACCAAGAACAAACGCTAATTTACATTCACCGAAGACAACTGCGCATGATCAAGAGGCGGTTTCTCCAGGTATCCCCTTTGCCGGTTCGTGGCAACAAAGACAATTGCACCAAAACAAAAACTTTAACAGTGCCTTCTTCTCGCACGTCTCTCAACAATTTGTGTGACATCCTCAATCTAACCCTAATTTTCGAAATGGGATTACAATAGTGGCAAATTTTCAAAGCAAGATTGCAATGGGGATCGATAGGTCACAAAAATGCTGATAATGCCACTTTGGGGGCAACAACTCGATTTTTCATCGATGGGACAAAAAATTAAGAAAGGTAGAAATGGGTAACGGACGAAAATCCATGTGGGCCCAATGGGCCCTTGGACCCATGAAGGATGGCCCAATGGGCCCAAGCCCAAGGTGGGTAGTCCAATGGGCCTCACACCCAAGATGGGTGGCCCAAAGGAGTCCAAGTACCACCCAAGCTCTTTTTGGTCTTTCCAAGTTTCTCATTAATGCCCATGTGAATAGAACCCAAGGCTTGTGAAATTACCATTTTGCCATTCTGCCTAATAAAACAAGATATGGATGCCCAATTAGGAGAGGAGAGAGAAGATGATGACCTAGCTAAGCCTACCTATCCTATTTTCTAACCTAGGCATGATGAGTTCATTTAATGTGCATTAAACAACATTAATGGAACTTGAGGAGGAAATAAACCAAGAAGCAATCTTGGCCCTCCATTATTGTCTTGGGGAGCAAGGATGCATCTTGGCCATCCAATGGCCTAGACTTGTGCATCAATCTTTCTCTCTCTCCCCTAGTTCATTTAGTCACCGATTTTCTCTCTCATTCTCTCTCTCCATTTCCTTGCACTAGCTGAACCCTCTCATCCTCCCCATGCCTCATCTCAAACCCATATCCCTCTCTTTTCCTTTTGGTTGGAGCCACTGTGAACCATCAAAAGCGGCATGCCCTTATTATCGCCGTGGCTGAACCGTTGTCCTCACCACCTCATGCCACTGTCCCTTGGCTGTTTTGGCCTTGTCGTGGGCTGCCAAGCACCAACCGGCCACCACCAAGCCTCGCCGAACCTCATTGTGAGCTGTGCTACCAACCCTAGCCTTGCCATGATCTCTTTGGAAGGTGATCAGCCATCATCAAGCACCACAGCAGCCATCCAACTCTTGTCGCACCTTCACCGTCACTTGCCGAGTTTGGAATCGAGAGTGAGTGGCTTTCTAGCCCTTGAATTGGGTTGTTATTGCATTTTGGAGTTAGTTTAGGGCTAGATTAAGGTTAAATGATGTTTTGTTGATGTGATAAGTAGGTTTTGCATGATAAGTGATCATAGGGTTCGAATAGGATATCATGCATTGCCGATAGGTTATTGAGATAGATTATCATGCTTTGTCGATATATTATTAGGATAGGTTATCACGCTTTGCCAATAAGTTATCGCGATAGGTTATCATGTATTTCTAATAAGTTATCGTGATAGGATATCTTATGCGATTGGTTATCATGATAAGCCTTTCTAATATCTGATAAGCTATTGAAATGTGATAAGTATTAAGTTATGATGACATGTTATAATAATGTGAAATAAGTCATTGTATAGGTTATGACGGCATGTGATAGATTATTCTAATAACTTGTACACAATTGTAATGATTTATCTTACTTTGATGAGAGTCTTATATGCCATGAGTCCTAATTTGATTGATGTATTGTTGGTTGCTAAAGTTGAATATAATGCATGCTTATGTACCTGTTAGAATGGGAAAATAATAAAGGTTATGGTATTCGTTAATTCTAACCAATTAATAAAGCATGTGAGGTATGTGGAAAAATGGTATGTTGAAGTGTTCAAGAGATGTATTTGGGTGATATGATATGAGATACAAGTATGATATGATGACATGTGACTAATTAGCGCATACGTATGAATATGTGAAACGATAGTATGATGAAGTGTTTAAAGCGTTATTATGAGATAATATGCCATGAGATAGAAGTATGATTAATTTGACAAATGCATGATTGGGATGTGATCATGTGACATGATAGCATGATATTGTTGTGTAATTAGTGATGTCGCATATTGTATGATTATTACACACTCTTCCATCGATTAATGAGAAAAATATGAAATGAGCTTGAATGATGTATGATCGTGTGATCATTAAATATCTTGATGTGTATGATTATGCGGGGTGATTGTATGCTCGTGTGATCATTCAAATACCCAGATGTGTATGATTATACAGGGTGATGGCTCCGTCCTGATGTGTATGATTATGTGGAACGATGCTCAATTAAGTTCGGATGCCCCCAAGTTAACTGGATACCGTTTGCAGATGGATTTCGGAACGAAGCTCCTTATTGGAATGCTATCTTGAGGTGTATGCATACGCAAAACAATGACAAGTTACGCCAGATGATTGCGAACCTTTGAGTTAGCCTTGGGTCTTGAGTGGCCGTAATAATTTGAATATGGTTGTGTGAAAAGTGTACGAGTGCATGAATGCATATTTTGAGAAGTGATGCTATAGTCGGCACACGTGAGATCTGAGATTGATATATGAGTAGTTCTGGAATATTGCACGGCATGAGTGCATGAATACATATTTTGAGAAGTGATAATCGATGCTATAGTTTGCACACTTGTGACATGAGATTAGTATATGAGCAGGTCTAGATTATTACATGGCATTGGCACATAACTATGTTATATTACACGTTTTTATGTTTGGCTCTTGAGTGTAGGAGGTGTTTCAAGAATTGTTTATATGCTCATATTGATGGCTTTGAGGAAGTGGAGTAACCATTCATGTTATAGTTAAGACAAAGTAGAGGTTGCTTTGCTATTGATCTGTCATCGATAGATAACCTGCACATTTAGGGTGTTTCTGAGATGAATGACTTCCATGCATGAGGTCTAGGGAGTTCACTCATTGAGTTTATCTCACTCCTCGTTGTTTAACTTTTTTCAGGCTCTAATCGTGACTAGCCAAGCCTGAGCTATGGTATTTTGAGTTTGGACATGTACTAGGCACGTGGGGGTGATACCACCCTTTTCAAGTCGCTTCGTAACATAAAGGAGCTAGGCCAACCCCGAAACTTTTTGGAAGTGCGAATAACTGTGCATTTTGATTGAACATGAAATGGCATAATGAGTAACGTTCAAGTTAGAATATAAATAGCTGGTATGTTGTAATGACGTTATGGATGCATATATATATATGAGTGTGGTTAAAACTATCCTCGTTTGTTGATTGGGTGAATTATTTATGCTTTCACTTGCGTATTTAATTAAATAAAGCGATTGGGTTGGCGATGCCTCGTGGGACGTCGCAATCGAATGACCTAAAGAAAATGAATGACAACGAGTATCGATTGTCACGTGTCTCGAGCGGGTCGGTGCGTGACAATTTGTGTCAAGATA
The DNA here is from genome assembly GCA_017140615.1 of Eucalyptus cladocalyx. NCBI lineage: Eukaryota > Viridiplantae > Streptophyta > Magnoliopsida > Myrtales > Myrtaceae > Eucalyptus > Eucalyptus cladocalyx. The sequence goes on along the minus strand of CM029517.1, from coordinate 35,004,549 downwards.
AACAAGGTAGTATGAGTGTTAGTAGTTTGCTCAATGTGGCTCTTATCTTTTCTTCGTGGATTAGTATCTAGGGGTGAGCATGGTCCGGGTTGGGTTGGCCCACCCCATAATCCTAGAATCAACCCACACAGTACTAGTCCTTAATTTTTGGGACTAAGGACCGGCCCCTATTGAGCTTGGAGTTGAGGACTGGACTGACCCAATGGGTTTGGTCCGGTTCTAGAGTCAACCCAAGACCAACTGATAATTTATTTATTTCATTTTTTGTACTCTTTGAAAAGGCAACCGAGGATCGGACTGAACCAATGGGTTTGTTCGGTTCCAAGGTCAAGTCGGGACCAACCAATAATTTTTTGTTTCATTTTTTGTACTTCCTGAAAAGGCGAGCGAGGACTGGACCAACCCTATGGGTTCAGTGACAAGCAACGAGTGTTGAGTGGGGTGATCATCGAGGGTCGAGAAGGGGGTAATAAGCCATGCAAGCATCGAGCAGCGAGCGGCACGAGTGACCCAAAGCAAGTGAGGTGAGTGTCGAGTGGCGAGGGGAGAAGTTGTTTCTTTCGATTTTAGCAAATTAAAGACTAAGAGGACAAATAAGGCAGAAGAGAACAAGTACTAGAGGAGGATGCCGTAAGGAGCTATTTATGCCCTTTTAAACGCTATGAGGACTTCTCACAAAAATATTTTCCTCCTTTATAAATTCTGGTTGTTGACACCGTAAAAGATATTAAAAGATCTAAGTTATTAAAAATAGTGTAAAATTACTTAAACTACTTACTAAGGAATTATTTAATGTTATTGACGCCGTTTATTTTATGGTTTTCTCTATATAAAAAAATTATAAATAATATATTAGATATATAATATATATAGAATCAGGGTTGGTCCGGGTTGGATCGACCCTAAACTCTTAGAACTCATGACTAACCTACACAGCGTTGGTCTAGAAATCCCAAGACCGAGGACTAACCCAATCTTATTGGGAATCGGACTAGGATTGATGAGGTTGGGCTGGTCTAGGGTTGGTCTAGGGTTGACCCTAGATCGATGCTCATCCCTAATCTTGTTGCTAACTTTGCAAGGAGATTATATCGCGGTCAGGAGAAAATTAAAGAAAAAAGATCATCATTTGTAATACTATTCTTACTGAATGACTGAGGCCTCAATGCTTGTAAAAGATGCCACTAATTATGTGAAAGAAAACTGCTAACTACAACTATATAAATAGTTAACTTTGTTTGGGAATTTACTATTTACATTACAAAGTTAGTAATCATGTATAGTTCTTGTTCTTCTACTTTAAAAAATTACCAGGTAAGTAGAGAAATTACAATCATTTCAAAAAAAGAGTAGAGAAATTACAAATTTCAAATGTTTCAAATCTACTTCTCCATTTTAAACTCATTAAGTTATCGATGTGGAGAGCCTACTAGCTACATATAGATTGAAAGTTACTTATCATTATAGTGAGATGCTAATTTCATTAAAAATTACATTAGTGGCAATTGTAACTTTTCAACGCAAAAAAATTATTAATCATAGTAATGAAATTATTACCAAATGGCGGGGTGCGGAAAAGTTACTATTTACTGAACGGTTGAAAATTTATCTTTATTTTTCCGTGCAAAGTTAGTAGTCGTATTTTGAAAATTATTGATTGTTATGTATATTTAAAAAACCCTTGAGCACGGTTTCAATAAAAACTCGTATCTTTTATGAACAACCAACGACGTCGTTCCAGCGGCTGAGCTGACGAAAAACCAACAATCAACTTACAATTCCGCGCAGGAAGACAACGCAGCACCTCGATCGAACAACAACCCTCCTGCAAATTTCTCTCCCTCTCTCTCTCTCTCTCTCCTTTCTCTCTCCTTTGACCATCGCGAGGATGGAGAATCTGTGGCGAGCGGCGACGTTCCAGGCCCCGGACCCCGACGACTACGCCGGCGTCGAGTTCTGGGCCGAGCCGGAGCGGGCCGGCTGGCTGAGCAAGCAGGGCGACTACATAAAGACGTGGCGCCGCCGCTGGTTCGTGCTCAAGCAGGGGAAGCTCCTCTGGTTCAAGGACGCCAACGTGACCCGCCTCTCCGAGCCCCGCGGCGTCGTCTCCGTCGGCCGGTGCCTCACCGTCAAGGGCGCCGAGGACGTCCTCAACAAGCCCTTCGCCTTCGAGGTCTCCACCAACCAGGACACCATGTTCTTCATCGCCGACTCCGAGAAGGAGAAGGAGGAGTGGATCAACTCGATCGGCCGGTCGATCGTGCAGCACTCGCGGTCGGTGACCGAATCGGAGGTGGTCGATTACGATAGCAAGCGGTAGTGCCTGTAATCGCTCCTTCCCTTCCCCCGCCCCCCTTGCTTGTACATTAGGCATAGGTTTTATGAGATCCGTCTCAGGAATTTGTGTGTGTGTGTGTTTATAGTCGGTGGTTCTCGTTTCGGACTGCTTCACGCAGAAACCCGGATTATCACGCGTCCAATGTAAGGTGTCGATTTTGCATGTTTTGTTTTGATACATCGTCTTTTTTATTGCTATTTCTGTTGAATTTAGTGCAATTCGGTCCCCTCTGGATAAAGATATGGCGATCACCTTCTGATTTCTGCCAATGAAAGGAGTATCTTTTTTGCTTCTCCCAGGATGTCCTTGTTTTTGCCTGTGTTTCCAGCCACTCATCCGTTATTAGTTTGTGGTAAAGCTGGGTATTCGAGCTCCTTGATTTCACGATAGCTGCTAGAATTCAGTGAATGTTAGACTAATCAATTGGAATTTACTTTTCATGGATGGTTCATTCCGACTGACCTAATAGCTATTTAGGTACCTTGTAGATTGATCAATTGGAGTAAATGATGCTACAATTTATGCTTTACCAATGATATTAGGAAGTATTGAGTTAAGTATGCGGTTCGGTCTGAGTGTATGGAGATGTATTAGGGCATCCCAGTAACAGACACTCAATATGTTTTTCGTGCGAGCTGATTTATGATTTTGACTTCATTGGCAAATCTAAAGAAAGGGGATAGATAAAGCGGGCAACATTGAAGAAGCTACCAAGGAGTGAGTGCACTCCACCGTTTATTATCATAAAACTAACAGAGATCATAAAGGTGCTGTCTACGGTGAATATCTGATGTAATTGTTGCTAGCCAAGAACTGAAGGCTACTCTCAGTCGAGCTGTAGGATCTGTGCATCATGATCATGTTCTCTGGCCAAGGAACTTTGCCCTGATTTCAAAAAGTTCTGTCGTGACATCTTTCATCTTCATGCGCTCGTTAGGACTGTCCAGTGAGCAGAGGACTCCAAGCCTCAAGAGAGCAATCAAGCAATCAATTTTGGCCGTTGTGGCTCGACTGCTCTCAACATTTTCTCCAGGAAAATGGGCTCTGCTGCTCTCAACAACCTCTCTGTGACTGCAATGAGCTTGTGCTTCCTGTAGCAGTGAAGGTTCAACAATCTCTTCCGCTCGTCCTTGCAAAGCTATCTTAGCATATTCTTGGAGGGTCATCCCATCCTTAAACATGCCATCTGTAGGGCGTTTTCCCGTGAACATCTCCAGTAGCAGAATGCCAAAACTGTAGACATCTCCAGGCATGGATGCCTTGCCACCCATGCCGTACTCTTAACAAAATGCAGGGAAACTCAATTAAACATAGAGAAGTTTTGATATATGCAAAAGTCAGTTTTGTCCTGGCTATTTATTTATAAAACGAAAAGTTTAGGCATTTCTATCCATGGAGGGTCAATAAAGAGGAAGATGGTGAAGGTATTACCTGGAGGAACATAGCCGACTGTTCCCTTCACTCCTGTTGAGCTGCTTTGATTCGGTGAGCAGTTACCTGGTAAGGCACTAGGTAGAAATTTTGCTAGCCCAAAATCTCCTAGATGAGCTGTCATATCATGATCAAACAGAATATTGCACAGCTTTAGATCACCATGAACTATTGAAGTTTCGCATTGGTTGTGAAGATAGTCGATTGCCAAGGTCATATCAAGGGCTGCATTCAGTCTTTGGACAAGGCTAAGATTCCTCATATCAGGTCGGACTTCTGACTTCGTTACTTCAGGTTGATCTTCTTTTGGGTGCAACCACTCATCTAGACTTCCATTGTGCATAAACTCATACACTAGAGCTTTGAAATCGGCACCCTGAAAGTCAATGCTTGAGCATGTGGTGATGATCTTGACGAGATTCCGGTGACGGACACTTCGCAACGCCTCGCATTCTGCAATGAAACTCTTGAAAGCTCCCTTTCGTCTGAGATTGAGTACCTTGACTGCTACCATCATCCTTTCTTCTCCTAGAATTCCTTTGAACACAGAGCCATAACTTCCTTCTCCAATCAAATTCGAAGATGAGAAGTTATCAGTGGCTTGCTGGAGCTGAAGATATGAAACTTTTGGAGAGTGTTCTTTGACGGATGGTGCTGAAGGTTGTTTTCTTCCAGATTTCCTCGGCCTGATCAGACTAATCAAGAAGCACGCTAAAAGGAGGAAGCACAAAATGGTTAATGGAATTACTAACTTAAGAGTGCTCTGCTTCTTCTTTCTGTGGATTTTGCATGGAGGTAGTCCTAGTTCCTTTGTACCCCCACAGAGGCGGCTGTTCCCTGTAATTGGTATAGCACTGACATTTCGAAATAACCCATCATATGGTACTTCTCCCTCGAGGTTATTGAATGATAAGTTTAGATCCTGTAGGAGAGTGAAATTCTGTAGGTACTTTGGAATTTGACCGGATAAGTTGTTCCTTCCTAGGTCAAGGAGTTGAAGGCTTTTCAAAGCTCTGAGAGAGGAAGGGATGCTTCCTTCAAATAGGTTGTTTCCCAGATCAAGACATTCTAGCATTATGCATTTCCCCAATGTAGGAGGAATGACTCCCGACAACCTATTGTCAGAAACATCCAATTCTACAAGGCTGCTCATATTACCCAGCTCTTGGGGCAGCGGTCCGTTCAAGAGGTTTCTAGCCAAATTAAATGAAATGGACATGAAAGGAAGGGTGGCTACCTCTGCTGGTATTGTGCCAGTGAGGTTGTTACTGGACAGGTTAAGTACTTCGAGACGTTGACAGCTTCCTATACTAGAAGGTATATTGCCTTGTAAACTATTTTCTTGCAAGAGCAGTTCTGTCAACTGGCTAATGTTTCCAAATGAGGGGGGAATTGCTCCAGAGATTTTGTTGCGGGAGAGGTCGATTTCTACTAATGCCTGAAGCTTTCCAATGTTTTCAGGAATCACACCTGTAATAACGTTCCTAGACATGTCCAAGCGAGTTATACCTTTCAAGCGTTCTATTCCACTTGGAATTTTGCCAGATATCTGGTTTGATCCCAATATTAGCCATTCGAGCTCACTCGAGAAGTTGGAAACCGAAGGAGGTAACTCACCTTTAAATCGGTTCATGCTTATATCCAGGAGTCGGAGTCTGCTACAGTTGGTTAAGAAGTCATAAAACTGAAGCCGTCGTCCTTCAAATTTGTCAACTCGTTCTTGGACAGAACTAATCTGCCAAGCCCCTTTAAGTTTGCAAGGTTTAGAGGTAGGGTTCCCGAGAAACTATTGTTGGCGAAGTCGAGTTCTACCAGTCTTGTCGCATTGGGTAGCGAAACAGGTATTTTGCCTGTGAAGCTATTTCTTCCAACGTAAAGCCCTTCTAGATTAGGAAGAGTGAAGCCAATATCAGGCCGAATTTCACCATGCAGTCTATTGTTTTCCACATCAAGAGCTAAGAGAGAAGTAAGATTATAAACTGAAGGGGGAATAGTCCCGTAGAAATTGTTTCCAGAAATCTGCAGAAATGTTAAGCTTGACATTTTCCCAACGGCAGCGGGGATGGTACCCTGTAGATGGTTATCTGAGATGGAAACTTCAAGCAGTGAAGTTATATTTCCTAACCATTCGGGAAAATTTCCCGTCAGGCCATTATCTGGAACTAGAAAACTAGCCAGTTTGATTAGCGTACTCTTCTGTTCGGCTAGGATCTTACCTGTTAACTTGTTGCCTGTCAAATCGATGCCCAGAAGTTCTGAACAAGAAGTCAAATTGATAGGTATCTCTCCCTCAATAGCGTTATGGCTGAGGTTGAGGTACTTAAGTCGGTATAAACGACCAACCTCCGAAGGATCCGACCCTGGAAGCCATTGCTGGCGAGGTAAAAATATTGGAGGAAGGAGAGATTTCCTATGGATGCTGGTATCGAGCCAACCAACTGACGATCCATTAGGTTCAGAACGGTGACCCTTTCTTTGTGCCGGCGGCTACATTTGACACCCGTCCAATTACAGAAAGACAGAGTCATTCCATGAGCTCATCACCCCGAATGGATCGATAACTATATGATTCTTGAAGGAGATCAGTGTGAGTTTGTCGGGTGCATCTTCGGAGTACGCCACTGTTGCCGGGGAAGACATGCATCTTGGAGCATCATGCATGTCAGGATGCTCAGAAGTATGGGAATGCAAAAACTGGCGTAGGCTTGTGAACAAAGTGCTCTCATCGTGAGGAATTACAAGATGGCAATAGAGGAGGAAGTTTGCGGTCCGGTGGGGGACAATGAATTGCATTGGCATATTTATTGGATCTGCCAAGCCAATTACAGGGGACCGAAAATAGCATAACTACCTTGCCTACTGACCTGTTATGTAGCACCGACATAGATACCTAAAACGACACGACACGACACGATACGCCAACAAATCATTTCTTAAAAAATAAAGAATTTTGACACGTTTCAACACGTTATATATTGAATATATATTTTTATATATAAATGCAAAAACAAATAAATTATAATAAAAAGAGCATTGAATTAATTTATACTAAAAAAATTAATCCAACATTTGTTAATATAATTTATTGTTTTAATTTGATAGAGATTAAATGAGAAATTCAAAAATTGCAAACACAAAAGAGTAAATTTGAAGTAACATGTTATGTTTTCTTACACTTTTCGGAGATTAGTGAAATTTCTTATAGTCCAGACAGAGTTCGGAGTTCATGATATAGATTGGCTTAGAGCTCCTTTGCAAAACAAGGTTTAAGAAAAATGAAAATTCAGGACAAGAACTCTCAAAGTATGACCAAAGAAAAGGAGATAACTAAATTTGCCATGGAAAATGTGAGAGATAACTCACAAGCCAATGACATCGACCAAAAGAGATAACTTGCATGTGACGCTTGCGAGAGGCAGAAAGAAGCAAAAAAAAAAAAATCACAACTTTAAGTTTGCGAGGGCGGCGGAGTGAGGTCGTCGAGAAAAGGGGCATTCCATCATCACTCACGGGAAGGTCAAAACTTATAAGTGAGGAACTTGAGAGTGGGAATTTTGTTCTTTTCCCTTTATTTTTATTATTTTCATTATTTTTCATATAACAGTACTTTCCCTAGCCTAGTGCTACAGTAAAAGTGAACAGTGACCCTGCTACAGTGAAACTGTACGGACTCAACGGTCTCGTCCGTCACGGGCATTGTAGCTACTGGTGACCGAGTCCGAGTCATCGAGCTGTCTTCTAGGAGATGAGCTTCGTACTTCTGGCTGGAGGGCTTCAAGATCTTTCGGTGAGAGGATCGATTTAGCCTTCTTGATGAGGATGCTTGTTCATGAGCCCAATGAGATGCTTCTTCTTACGCCCGGTTTGTTTCTTCGCTTGTAAGTCGTCTAGCGGGAATGCTTGGGCGAGGCCGGTTTGATGCATGTGCATAGTACGATGTGTCCATGTTTTGGAATGAGGACGAAGGTCCCTGTTCGTAGGGATCCTGGGACAGAGGACCTCCAAAGCGTGCATAGGGATCTTGAGTAGACTGGACAATGTCATCTTCGTTTGTCATTTCATGCTCTTGGGACGATGCAGCTTGTCTGTATTGCATGAGTGCTTCCTTAGCTTGGTGCTAGGTCATAATGATCCCACGTAGTGGGTACATTATTCCAAATATCTTCAGGAATAGTTTTGTTTTCTTGGCATATGATTCTCTGAAGTTCTCGATACTCGTTTTCACAAAATCTGACAGATCTTTGATAAGATTTGTGAATCCTGGCTTCTCTACTGTTCAAGTTAGGCTTATAGGATGTGGTTCCTATTTCAAGTGGTGCATCGAGAATACTACCATTATTTCTACAGAAATTCCATGGACGTCGGAAAAACAGGATGGTATGGACTTCAGGATTTGGTGTCATGGTTCTCAGTTCTTTTTCCAAATCTTGTTTCCAGCATGTAGGATGATAGAACCAATTTAGAAAATCTAAAAGATTTCTATCACATTCCTTTTCGATGTTTCTTCCGAGCAAGAATATCCTGGTGAGATTAGCAATGAATCTTACGGTGGGGATTTCAAAAGCTATTAAGTACTTATTAGTTAAGTACCATAACAGCTTTTGAGCTGGTCGGGAAATCATCTTCTTTCCGAGATAAGAGGATGGATGAAAGGATAATTCAAATTTAACCCGAAAGGATAAAGAATCGAACCTCCATTGAATATGAATAGTCGTGTGACATTGCCACATGAGGTTCTCAGATTTTCGGCAAGGCTGTCATTCGGATTTCTTTGGATAATTTCTTTGGGATATTTCCAGCTTGGCAAATCTCGATCTTCTCAATCTTGTATTTTACCCCATGATTGAGCATATGGAAAGCAGGCCTTTTGATGTACATGTTGATTTCATCTGTTGCTTTGGGCCTTGACAAGAAGTCAGCAAGCACATTCTTTTTCCCCGGAATGTGTTTGGTTTCAAAAGAATATTTTGAAAACCATTCAGCCCATCGCAGCAATTGAGAGTTTGGAATCTACTTTTGTTTAAACTTGGTCATCTGTGGAAAAGATGCCATGTCTAATTCTACTAGGAAATGATGGCCAATGAGATGAAACTCAAATTTTTTGATTCCATTTTTTTGCTAAGATTTCTTTGAAAGTGGAATGGTAATGCATTTCAGCTTGAGAGAACTTTCCACTTTTGTGAGCACAAAGAAGTCTCTTACCATCAATTTCTTGAACGGGACGGCTGCCCAATATTCATCTTTGGCGTCGGTTTGGAGAATTCTTTTTTACTGTTGATGGTATTTGCAATGGTGGGAGATTTTGCATAATCTCCTTGAGTTCGGCGCGCTTTGGTTTGAATTTTTCCCCAAGGTAGGGAGTTCTTCTTCAGCATGGATTGCAAAGGGATCAGGAGTTTTGCAATATTGGGGACAAAAACTCTGAGATAATTGATTATCCCCAGAAATTGCTGAACTTGTTTTGTCGTGAAGTTATCCATAGGAAACTTCAATAATTCTTGAGCAATGTGTGGCCCTGGATAATATGTACCTTTGTTGAGGTGCATACCAAGAAATTCAATTTTATGTCTGGGCAATGTTCATTTTTCTTTGAGAAAGCATAATGCCATGCTTTCTTACTATTTCGAGAAGCTGCTCAAGAAGTTGACAGTGTGGATTGCTCATCGATTTGTAGAGTAGAATATCGTCGATGTATACGGCTGCACTTGATAAGATTGGTTGGAAAATTCGACACATGGCCTTTTGGAACAAGGATGGGGCTACCTTTAGGCCAAAAGGAAGAACTTTCCCTTTGGAAGTGCTTGGTTCGGGATACTGAGAATCCTGTTTTGGATGTTTGTCTTCGGGATGGATGCCCAATTGCCAAAATCGGCTTTGAGGTCGAATTTGGAATAGATGTGAGCCTTGGTTAAACCAGTAAAGAGAGAATCTCTGGATGGTAAAGGGAATTTGTCATCTTGGAGAAAGAGGTTGAGGGGTTGATAATTAATTACCAATCTCATTTTCCCTCTATTTTGCTCAGCACGTTTATTGACATAAAAAGCTTCACAGGCCCATTGAGAATCGGAGGTTTCAATGAGGCATTGTTGTAATAATTCTGAGCATTCCCTTTGAGCTAAGGCCAAATGTTCTGGGTTCATTCCCGTATGACTCGCCTTGGTTGGATTGATGTCTTCATTTTTCTTGAAGGGAAGGCGTACAAAGAACTCAGGATTTTTCCATAAGGGATGAGAACATTTTTGAGTGAATTCGAATGGGATTCGAACAAGATTCGAGCAACTTTTGCATGATTGGATCTAACAAACTCATCTCAATGGAAAAGAGCCTTTGAATATTGACAAACTCGGAGAATTGGTCTTTATATCTAAGACCTTTTCCGGGAATAATGCGAAGCTGAGAGATTTGAGTCATGACATCCCACCCAATTATTAGATCTTTATTGGGAAGGTTTGATCCAAAAATCTTTGTCGTTATGGAACACTAGGGAAAAAACTGGATGGTGATTGGAGTGGTTCGACATTTGTGGAGAAAGTATCTCTGAAGCGGAAATTGAAATATCGGATGTAGGGAGTCAGAATTCTTCGGGTAGAATTTTAGTATCTAGAATCGAACAACTTGCTCTGTGTCAATAAGAGCAATGACATTGATAGGCTTGGCAAACTTTGAGGTGAGGATTTTGACAGGAAAATGAGGGCAATGAGTTTGACTTGAGAATATATCAGGATTTGGCTCTGAAGATGTGGAAGTTATATGAAAGATGTCTTCAGATTCTGAGTCATACTCAGTTTCACTGGAAGTTTGATAAAAAGGGATGACACAAAGTGTTTGTTAAGTTGGTTCATCATCGGCGAGAGAATAAAGATTCAATATCATCATTTTCAAGTGAAAAACCTGTTTCATTTTCTATGAGATGATTCGACCTTTTTTCGCTTGAGGACAATTTTTGGCGAAATGTCCTTTCTTGTTGCAAATGTAGCAACGGCTTGATTTCTTATGACTGTGCGATCCTTTTCTTTGCGTAGGTATCGCCATTTCTTCTTTTTCCGGAAATGCTTAGAGCCATGTCTGGATTTCTTTTTAGAATACTTCTTGTAGTGCTTTTTCTTCCGGGAATACTGGCCACAAGTGCCATCACAATCTTGTTTGGAGCATTTGATTTTTAGCTTCTGATGAGAACAAGCTGTTTCAAGCCGCTTGTCATCTGTGATGTATGTTTGAACCATTCGGCGCTTTAAGCATAATTCTTCAAGGCATAGATGAACTTCTTGCTGGATTTCTCCCATGGGAACGTCTTGTATCCTTCTTTGCTTTCCAAAGAAAGATCTTTCAACCATCTGTGATAACTCCTTAGGGATAGAAGTAAGGAAAACATGCTTAAGATTTGGATCTGCGCCAATTTGGTAAAAGAGCTGAAGCATTAATCTATAATGCTTATCAATATGCCTTTTCTGAAGGGAGCAACATCTTCTTTCAAAGAATTCTCTTCTTTTGAGCTCTTTGAGATCTCCAGGTGTTCCCACAAAAACATGATATAGGTAAATAAGGGCATGGCTGTAAGTTGGTGACAGTAGAAACGTAAAGTTTGGTCTTGTTACGTGAGTGATTGCCACCAAAATTTAAGGCTTCTGTGAACCTTGTAACAAAATTGTAAAGAACATCATTCATATCATGGTTGGTGATGGTGTGTACTCAACCAAGTATGAAATTCTTCAAGTCTATGTGGCCATTGCGAATAAGGAATATCGTCAATGGAGAAGAATTGTTTTGATGCCATAGACACATGCCTAGCAGGATTGGTTCTAGTGGGATTACTAGTCTGTCCAAATTCTGGATCAGAATAGTTTGATTCCATCTCCATTTCGTAATCATAGTCTGGAGGAGTGCCAGCCATGAATATTTGCGAGGTTGGTGGAGCAATAGGGGGAGAATCAACTGTGTTATCTGAAAAGGATGAGAAAGAGGAGAGGGATGTTGAGTCTAATGTAGTAGAAGAAGTTTGTGCAGCTTGCAGAATCTGCTTTTATGGGATAATAGGATCAGGCTCAGGCTGTTGGGTACTCGGATTAATTTCTTGCTTACCCAAATCCTTCAAAAAGGATTCTAATGGATTTGATAACATCATCTGGTCTGGCTTTTCTCTTATAACAATTGAACTTGATTACGTAGGTGGTATCTTCTCTTTCCCCTTTTCCTTTTTCAAGGCTTTGAGACGGCGTATATCTGAATCCTTCGGAGAGATCTTGTGGGATATTGGCAAAAACAAACACTTGTGGTGCTTTGGGGATGCATACCCAGTTTGGACGGTGGTGCCAATGGATCGAAAGGTCTGAATTTTCCTTCCTCAAGAAGTTGTATTTGCTTCTTGAGTTTGTCTATCTCGGCTTTGGATTTTCAAGATAATGGTACCCAAGATGTTGTCCTGATTCCAAGGCTTGAAGCCTTTTCGGAACTCGAAAGTATCTTCTTGGTACCCTCATCGTATCTTCGGAGATCTTGTTGCACGTTTCCAATTTTGGAATCAATGGCCTTGAAGGCATTATTTTGTGCCAACAGAGTCTCTGATTGCCAATTTAAAACAGCTTCAGCCGCAGGGGTTTTCTTCTGTCTTCCATGTTCATCCACATCAGTGGGGGTAGGAACTTTAGGAACATGGCGGTATCTACCATGTGGATCAATAAACTCTTCGGTGGCTGGGAACGAGAGTTTAGAACTTTCCTTGACAAGTGGAGGGAAGTCGACCGTGAAACATGGCAATAGAAGAAGTGGGTGGTACTTCGTTGGGACTTCAAGCGGGTAAGAGTGTTTCTTAGCCCATTTGAGGATTGGCTTATAGAATGGAGAAAGAACTTGTTTTTTCCGGGGGAGGAGAAGGTGGAGGTGATTTTGGTGGATCTTGTGGGGTTTGGGACTTAGTACGAACTCGGTGGTGGAGGTGGTGCATAAGAGACCATGGCGGTATTTGTCACACTCACCAAGAGTATCAACGGAGGAATCTCCGTTCAAGTACCTTTGGTACATCTTATCTTTGTGCATTTTCCGTCGAGGTGGAGATCTTGCAAGAGGATCTACCTCATCAGGAGAATTTATGCAATGGGAACATTGGCAAAAAGGATCCCAAAAACAATGACCATAATTATCTTTATAGTAATGAACATGATGTCCATCACCATCAAAGTGTCGAACAAGCTTTTTCGGGTCCGGTTGAGAAATAGAGTCGGAACACATGGTTCAATCATGAAGAGGGTGCGGAAGATAGAAGGACTTTCTTCCTTTTCCTTGCCAAATTTGATGGAAACAGTTCCATCTTTTTTTTTTTCGTACAAACTCTGAGTTAGTGGACTGGAAAGGCTTGTTATGCTGATGCAGCTTTTCATAGTTGGTGATCCAAGTTTCTGGAAGAAGCTTGGCCAACGTATCCTTGGGGATCTGTCTGGTAACATGGATGCAAGACGCCTGGTCGTTCTGTATAGAGATGAACAACGCATCTTCATTACCATTGTTGAAGTTGAGGTCGAGGGCGTGATTCTGCACTCGATAGACCATCTGGTAATGTAGGGTTGCGGCTACAGATTCAGCGGTTTGAGGGGCTCCGGTGATTTGGACTTGGACTTTCAAGAAAGAAAGTGGCGGGGGTCCGATAGAGCGATATTGAAATTTGGATACAAAGTTACAAAACTGTTCCAGCATTTAAAGTGGTTTGAATAGTGCCTATACATGCATGCTGGTATTGTAAAAACCTGGTATCCAATAATGTTATTCTTGCCACGACGGGCAAACCTTTCCGACCATGGAAGGTAAGGGCAAGACGAACAGCTCCATAATGGACATGAGAATATCCATGTTGAACCCATTGTCTGGGAAATTCTGGAGGGATCTGAAGAGTAACAAAGTACTCTTTTTTTACGTGGCGGGAATAGGATGCTGGTCAAATTTAGAGGACTGGACATACTCCTTTACTTGCTTTGGAGTTTGGTGAATCAGTTGGCGAATAGAGCGGATGGGTGAAAATGACGAAGTGGGTTTGGCAAAAGCGGAGTAAGGGTTCATCAGAGGAACACATAGTCGATTGCGAAACCTTAAGGACCCATATACGTGTAAACTGAAATCCGTTTGTCTTCCAACTTCCACACCTTCTTTGAATTTCTACAATTGAGGATATTCATTTTGTTTAGCCTTAATTTTGTTAATCAACGTCGATTGTACTTGAAGGTTGGCTAATCGAACACAAAGCTGATGCACTAATACCTCTAAGTCCAACTTCCTCATATCTTCAAGAATAGGTTTATGAAGAGTGAGCAAAGTTATCATATTTCCAAAGGACTTACGACTCAAGGCATCCGCTACCACATTAACCTTACTTGGATGATAATTGATAGATAAGTCATAATCCTTTAGAAGTTCTAGCCATCTTCATTGCCTCATGTTTAGTTCTTTATGAGTAAAGATATACTTTAGGCTCTTATGATTAGTAAAAACTTCATATTTTTCACTGTACAAATAGTGTCGTTATATCTTTAAGGCAAACACATCTGCCTCTAATTCCAGATCATGAGTGGGGTAGTTATTTTCATGTGATTTTAATTGTCTAGAGGCATAGGCAACAATTTTATCTTTTTGCATAAGAACACAACCCAAACCCTTTTTAGACGCATCGCAATAGATTATGAAGCCACCGATTCCGAAAGGTAGAGTTAGTATAGGAGCTGACACCAATTATCGCTTTAACTCTTGGAAACTACGCTCATACTAATCTGACCACACAATAGATTATGGTCATACCTTATTCTGAAAGCAGTTTTAGGCACATCATCAGTTTTTATCTTCAACTAATGATATCCAAAATGAAAGTCGATCTTAGAAAATACCTGAGCTCCCTAAAGTTGATCAAATAAATCATCAATTTGGGGCAAATGATATTTATTTTTTATTATCTCCTTGTTAAGTTCTCGGTAATCTATACAAAGTCTTATACTACCATCATTCTTTTTCACAAATAGAATAGGAGCTCCTCAAGGCGAAACACTAGGTCTAATGAAACCCTTATTCAAAAGCTCTTGCAGTTGCATTTTCAATTCTTTTAATTCAGCGGGTGCCATCCGATATGGTGCCTTAGAGATCGGTGCTATACCGGGCATCAATTTAATACAAAACTCAAATTTTCTATCAAGAGGCAAGCCTGGTAAATCTTCAGGAAACACACTTAGAAAGTCTCTAACAATAGGAATATTCTCCAACTTCCCTATAACCTTACTTGTGTCTTTACACAAGCTAGATAACCATAACAACATTTTCTCAAAAGTTTCTTCGCTTGTGAAGCCGAGATCAACGTTGGAAAAGTGTCTTGACAACCTCCCGAAAAAGAGAATTCGGGCTGATTTGGAAGTCTAAAGATTGCTTTCTTCAAAAAACAGTCAACAATAGTACGATATGTAGATAACCAATCCATCCTTATGATAACATTGAAATCTCGAATATTTAACTCCACTAGATACTATGGCATGACAACATTATTAATCCGAAGCACACATCTTTTGAATACATGATGAGCAACTAAGAAATTGCAAGTAGGAGTATCAAAACGCAATTCACATTCAAGAGGGTCAGGTAACACATCAAGCTTCTTTGCAAATTCAATTGAAATGAAAAAATGCATAGCACTGGAATCAAATAACGCATAGGCACGTTGTGAGGTAATAGAAATATTACTTGCAACAACTGCGTTAAACGCCTTCGCATCCTCCTTCGTCATTGCAAAAACTTTCCCACTTGCACTTTGTTTTTTGTGGGTTCCCTTGGGGCCTACCAATGGAAGGAGCATTCCTCCGCATAGAACAATTGCGTGCGATGTGTCCTGGTTGTCCACACATATAACATATCCTACTATCCGTAGGAATATTCCTCTTCGTGAGGCAATCACGTGCCATGTGTTCCATTTTTCTGCAAAGAAAACATGCTCCTAATTTACGATAACAACGACAGCCATGAAGTTTTCCACAAGTAGCACAAGAGCTTTGATCACTTTGATTTTGAGACTTACCTAGCTGATTGAAATCTCTTCGCTTCCCACTATCGCTAGTACGATTATCCTGGTAATCAGCGGGCTTAAATATCTTGTGTTGAGGTGTTCCTTGTGTGTCATGCTCCAAAATGTCTTGCTCGACCCTAATTGTTCAATTCAAAACATCTTTGTATGTTGTTAGTTCAAACAGTATGAGTATAGCACGAATATCCAGTCAGAGCCTACATTGAAAGTGTTCACCCTTACGCTTTTCATTGGCCGCAAAACCATCCTCAAATTTACTTAACCGATTAAAGCGGGTCGCATACTCCATAATTGTCAAGTTACCTTGAGGTATATTGACAAAGTTGCTTCTCATCTTTGCTTGGAAAGATTCTGGAAAGAATTGGGTGTTAAAAGCCTCAGTGAAGTTATTCCATGAAATGATTGCATCATTATCTCCGAGAGCCAGTCTAGTTCCTTCCCACTAACTAATAGCTTCGCCTTCTAAGCATCGAGTGGCGAAGTTGACCTTTTGGTCAGCACGAACATTCTTAGCTCTGAAAATCCCCTCCATGTTTCTAATCTAATCGTCGGCCTTGAGAGGATCCAACTTTTTATCAAACTTAGGTGGATCCGCCATTTTGAATTGGGCAAAGGTGCATGAGCTAGCTACTCCACCTTCACTTAATTCTTTCGCTTGACGATTCTAGTGAATTATTGCCTGCGTGAACTCAGTCGGAGAAATCGGCTCTTGGGGCTCTTCCTCAGCTTCATTTAAATCAGGACTCCTATCAAATCGGTCCTCTAGTCTCCCCCTTAAAACTGCCCCTTGAGAAGCTTGAAGCACATCCTTAGTATTAGGGGTAGCGACTCGCTTGCCTTTGCTGTTCTTACGAAGCAAGGCAAGAGTCTTTGAGTCGGTACACATGATCACTTGGACCCAAGAATAAAATTACACCTTAGTATCGAAAATGTTAGCACATTAAACCTATCACACAATCTCTCAATGTCCCATATCTCTACCTAGAAAGATCAAAACTTAGGTTCTGATACCAAAAGATGTCACACCCCGAAACTATAAGAAAATGGTGATGACATAGTTGTACTTCATCATGAAAGACACAACCTCAAATATAACCAATTACTTGAAAACAAAATGTATATCCCCAAACATATATACATATCAAATAAACCAATAGGTTGGTTACAAAATCAGAGTTTCTATAGTCGATTAAAAAGAATATGTACAGTTAGAACTCAACCAACCCAACAAATTTACAACAACTATATAACCAACTCCTTAAGCCATACCCCAAACTAAACTCCCAAAAGTTTCTCAATAGTGCTCACGTCCTACTTGTTGCTAACCCTAGGACTTGAAAATATGGTAGATGAATGGAATGAGCAACCACAGCTCAATGAGTAGCACATACCATAAAAGCATATCAAATTTCCACATTGCATATTTAAAACTTAAGACATGGCTCATTATTGCCAAACAAAAATATAATAACTTGCATGAACAAATGTGTTATATGTTACCTCAACCTAGCTATATCAAATAGCAAAATTTCTCATTCATCCATAATAACAAAACATGCATCACCAATTTGGTTTAATATTGGGACTCATCCTATCTCATATCAATTATTTATTCCATGCTCAATATCTAAATTCAAGGCCCTAGAAGTGGCTCCCACAAAATTACGTTATCGTGTAACATTTAGCCATTGACCACATATAGTAATAGTACATTGCCCTAGAGGTAACTCTTACGAAATTTTGTTATTGTGTAGCATTTAACCATTTACTACGCATGTCAGTAGTGCAAGGCCTTAGAGCCCTAGAGGTGACTCACACAAAGTTTTGTTGTTGTATAGCACTTTGTTCTTTACTCGTTCACAACACATTTGATTTCTTCAGCACAACACATATCTTTCAATAGTCATCACATAATCACATAAATCAATTGTATCAAAACAGCATGCATAACCCTTCAAGAGAGGTTTGTCGAATCATCCCACAATAACTCAAAAGTATCGAGCACTATATCCATATTTATACAACAAATGGGTCCTCACTTCTCTATTATTCTTACCAGTACATGAGTTTCACAAAACCAAAGAAGACATTAGTACTACTTACCTAGGGATCCCCCAAAATCAAATAACACACGTTATTTGATCTTTCAATCTTGCGATCCTATCAAATAACCGAGAAATGATATTAAATTTGGGTAACATGCTACGTCAATCACGAAATGGCTATATTATGCCTAAACGTTAACAAAACAATTCGTATGCGCTAATAAATCACATACTCAAAACAATTATTCAAGCCGTTCTTAATGCGGCATTTGAACGTAAAACTTAGTTATGCTATAACTTTCTCTATCGAACCCTGCTCCAAGTATACTTATAATTAATAGAAAGCCCTTCTAACATGCTATAATAATCTCAATTTGATCGTCCCAAAATCAAACCAAAAACTAACAAAATAAGGACCCGAAGTTGCCAGATGCGCAGTGTTCATTGTATGCGGTAAACTTCGAAATTTTGTTTTGGGCGAACCGTAAGTTCAAATTACAATCCATAAAATCCCTTAGCTCCACAACACCTTAAAGTATCATTTCTATAAAAATACATGGCTTAACGATTCAAAAATCGGACTTTGCCACTCAATTTTCTCAAAATTCCGAATTTGAGCCCTAAACCCATAAATTACTTCGATTGGACGAACGATTGGCTTAATCTCTTACCGGGCGTTGTGTTATAGAGTCAAGTCAGCTTAGCGAGACATCTATAAAGTGCACACATCAAAACTCTTTTCCTTTCTTCCCCTTTCTTTTCTTCTTCTTCTTCTTCTTCTTCTTCTTTTTCTTTCTTTCCTTTCATCTTTTCGCCCTCTTTGCCGAAGTTGTCACACTCTTAAAAGTGACCGACTACTGTTTACCCTTTTTCCTTTTTCTGTTTTCTTTTCTCTTTTTTTTTTTTGACTTTTTAAACCTTCTTCTATTTCCTTTTTAAAAATAAAGTGGACCCCACCACTGAGGGGAAAGAGTCCAACTATTATATTATGCTCGGCCCAAAGCAGAGTTGTCGCGTCGCGTAAATTGGGAAGAGTAAATTAGTGCATAATTTCAGGTAATGTGAAAGGGATGCGGAGTTATAATGCTCCTCCTGCACGCTTTGTTGGGTGGTGATAGGTCATTCTTCAAATCTCAGACTTACAAGTCAATATTCCTGTGGAATGCCATACCAATGTGGGGACATGCTTGTTTTTTTCTAATAATTTCGCCCACAGAATTTGTCACTTATCGGAGCTCTTTCAACGTGTCCATTTGCATTTCTGCACCACTAGACGGGGCATCAACTTTGTCCGTGTGAATTGTAATCAATCCCTTTGCTTGGGAGACATTAAAGTGGACTTTCCAACGGAGAAGAATATCGTTTCCCCAGTCACCAGTTTTCGCACAATAATTCCTTGCCATATGAGCCGCATACATGGGTATTTGGTAATCGGTGGGAGTAATCTCACCCAAATCGAAACAAGAAATACCCTTTTTTTAGGATGAACTTGACGACGTAGAAGGACTTCTAGGAAGAGTGAACTTTGAACTCATATATAGCTCAAGAACGAGCTGAGTTGGAAGAAATTGAATTTTGATAATTTTTTCAATAATCAAAGTGCAAGTTCCAGTGCCGAGATGAATTTTAAAGTATGGCCACTAATTAATAATCAAATCGAAAGTTTTGCACATTGTTACTCAAAATGGTTGGTCAGTCGAGCTTCAGCATTGGGGAATGGAAGACCATAGGTGATTAATATCTGGAGTAATTGGTTTTTTATGCCCTCATGGATTAGTCTCTTGCTCAATATAAGCTTTTAATTTCCGCAATAAATATTATTACTATACACAACTATATATAAATGTGAAATAGACTAGTCTAGGCAAAAGGATGAAGGTGCCGGGGGCGTCATTGGCCAATTGAATGGAGTGGAGGTTGCTTATGACCTATTTGATAATCGGCCAAACAATGTCTGATTCTATTATTTTGTTTCCCAAAATAAATATAAAAAAAACAAAAATCCGTTTGATAACTTTTTTTTTGTTTACAAAAACAAATTTATTCCCGATAATAGATTTGGAATGTAATTAAGAAGTAGTAAAAAAATACTTCTTTATTTCTGAGAACAATTTCATAATCAAGCCAAATTTTCCTCTCTTTTTTTCCTTTCCTTTTCTCTTCTTCTTGCTCATTGTTGGTTGTCGGCCACGATGATGGCTGACGATTGGCTAGGCAAGGTCTAGCGACCTTGCAAGGCTAGACCTTGCTAGGCCAAGGCGAGGCTCATGTTTATAAAAATTACATGAGGAAATCTCAACAGTTTCAATAATTGATTCCATACGCTAAAAACAATCAATGTTGACTTACAAAATTTCTAATTCTTGTAGTCATGCGCATGATTTCTAGTTGCCATCCACTTGTGCTTGGCCAAAAACAAAGTTGTCGTATTGTGTATGACCGACAGTGGGAAGTGGACATGAATTGTCAACAAGGTTAGCTAGTAGCAATCCAATCGATTTTTCATATCATGAATAATTTCGTATGTCCATTCTCATTATCTGGAATTGTCAGTATGGCCATTCTGACTTCTACCTAGGGGTGAGCAGCTTCTGATTCTTTACAGGTTCCGATTGGAACCTGGAACCTACCCTTGGGTACAGGTTCCTCATTTTTTGGAACCTGGAATCTACTAGTCATAACCAAGAACCTGAAACCAATCATGTCATAGGTTCCGAGGTCGATTTCAGGTTCCAACAGTTTTTTTTTTTCATTTTTAGTTTAAAAAAACGAAAATGAACGTAGCAATAATAAACAACTTTATACCTCTTAATCCTTGCTCTTTTTTTGAGCTTATCCTTCAAATCATGATTAACACAGAAAAATAGCCTAAACTCACCATAACGGGGTCTGACACCTTGACAATCCTAGAATGGTTATAGTTGATGTTGATGGACTCTTGGCCTTGAAAAAAATGCTCAATTATGTTTTCACCTTTATTAGTAGAAAAAGAAGGCTTTACAGATAATATGAACTGAACCCCCTAATTCATGTCAATTGAACAAGCAAGCTACTCAGCTTCATTCTATCATAAGTGAGATGGCATGAAAACATGCCTTACAAACCTCTTCCACTGATTGTGATACATATGAAAGCCAAAAACATCACCAAATAATAGATACTGCAACTCATCACCGAACATCCACTTCAATTGATTTGAGTTATGCTGTAGCAAAACCTTCAGCTTTTATGACTGATCTCATCGTAAGACCCCAAGTTTGCTCATTATCTCATATCCTAAATAGTGACTTGAGAATTCTAAAAGCAGTAGCAGTAACCCCTCGTGTTTGAAAAGTTTCAAAACACGGTCCAATACAGATTATGGCACCGTCTAGTAAGATTATCTTTGTTTTAAAGCCTTTTCATGTCAATGAAAATATTCTCCTAATTATCCAACACACTCCTCAAATAGCAATAATCTATTATGGAAGAAACAAAATAACAATCACCAATGGTTAAGGAGGAGGCCAGATGTGCTTCATTTCCTTTCTTTTCCGATTCTTTCCAGTCAACTGAAAAACTCAAGTAAAATATCAAGCTTGCCTACAAATTTGTATAAACAGAAATTGCAGAAGGAAGACCTTTGTCTAAAGATGCTACCACAGTTATCCAACTTTTATTAAAGTGTTGCTCACTGTTCTAAAAGCGATGCCCAACTCACTTCAAGTGCATATAAAAAGATTAATTCAGCTGAAAGAAGACAACAATGGAACATTGCCTTTAAATAGAGAGGTTAGACATTGTCTCACCTCATTTAAACGAAATGGTGGCTGTATGAATGATTCTCTTCCAAATTTTTTCTTTGATGGTTATGCGAACACAGGACTAGAAAACATGTTATCCAGCAGATCTTTCTCATCCTAGAAAACATGTAGAGCCAACAACATTATTCTACGACTTCAAATAAACTAGAAAGATTCTTCGTATTCTTTTTTCTGGAAAGAATTAGCAAAGGTAATAGCACTAATTGCACTGGAATAGGAACACTGACGGTCACAACCTATAGATATGTGACCCCCGGAACAACATTGACAATGTAAGGTTTAAGGTCTTACCTTGTACTCTTCACAGTTGATACAATATAGACCTTCGTAATCAGCTCGGTACACAAGCATGGCACTCTCACATCTCATGAATTGACCAAATAAAGCAGCTAAAATGTTAGATTAAATCTAACAGTTAAGAGCAGAAATGACAAGAGATTGGGCCTGCGATTGAGGCTGGAAGAGGTGAGTTTTTTCGGTGTTGAGGGCAGCAAGCGGTATCAAGGGATGTTGGGCGGCGTCAAGGGGGTTGAGCGGGCATTGAGGGGGCCGTGCAGCGTAGAGGGGCTAAGAGGCGGCGAGCGAGCGTCGAGGGTGTTGAGGGGGCTGAGCAGGTGTCGAGCGGGGGTCGAGGGGGTCGAGTGGTGCTGAGTGGGCATCGAGGGGCTGAGTGGCGTCGAACGCAGACCCAGGGGGGGGGGGGGGAGCGGCTTTGAGAGTGGCGAGCGACATCGAGTCGTTGAGAGGAGCGAGCTGAGTTGGCGTCGAGGGAGTCAAGACGTTGGAGTGGACAAGGAGAAAAGAGTGAAAGAACTAATCTGAAACTGAGGGGAGTTAGGTCCGGTTCTCCGGTACGCTCACCCCTACTTGTTCCGTTCCATATTTTTCAACCCTAAGATCCCATTATAATCTCCATTAAACGGGCAAAGTTTACCGGAGCTACATAGATTCAAAGTAGAAGAATGATTCTTCTTAGCATGCTTCTTTTCCTAGGATTCTCACGGTTTGTGCCTACCCGACGTGCTAATAGAATGGAAAATAGTTGGGATTATTTTGTCCTGACAAAAGCGCATAGTAACTATCATTTTGATTCTTTAATGAATTAGTAAGTTTCTGGTACCAGTCTATCCATGCAGGATTCAGCAACTTTTTATCTGTAATCTATCCCTTGAACCTTCCATCAAATTTGCTTTATAATATGAAAAAGCTGAGCCATCGAATATCCTGGATAGCTAATGCAAGCACAAAGGGAAAATCCTCGTCCACCCACAGCAACTGGATAGGGATCCTCTCTCTCAGAAGACTACAAGACCAAGGTTCAATCATGGAAGGGAAGTCACCCATCTGATAACCCATCCCACCATATGAGAATTGTCATCTCTCCTTCCTATGACGAGAAGATGGTTCTCTATCGTATGTTGACCTACTATCTGATTCGTGCTTCTTGGATCGACTCTCTTCCTTCCTCTCATAGCCATCTCTTGATCTAGGCTTTGTATCGTCGTCGTCATGCCGTCTCGATCTCTTTTCTTCTCTCCTGTCATAATCTTCTCTCCTTCTGGGCTCGTGATCATCATCGTACCTCTTAGTCCTTTCTTCTTTCCTGTCCCGGTCTTTCATACCTCGCTCAACATTGTCATTATTACTGTCCCTCCTGAAGTTCTTATCCTCCCTCCTATCAAACTTCCCTCGTGACTTCTGTTCAAAATCATCAGGATCGTGCCTTCTTGATTTTCTATCCTCCTCGCTTTGACGGTCTGCCTCCCTCTCCTTTGCAGTGAAACTTGAATCCATACTTCGAGATTTATGGCCATCTCGCACTCTAGATTCAGGAAGACCGTTGTGTGAGAGACCACTAGACCTTTTATCTGCCCTTTTTGGACCATCAAACTTGTCATGACCCCATTGCCCATCATCATCCTTGGCACCCCAGCCAGTATTAGCAGCTCTCTGATAATAGAAGATCACCAAAAACGAATCCATCAATTAATAGACAGCAAGCATGCTTGGTAAAAAAAAAAGACATGCGATTTGCTTCCAAATAGAACACTCAACACAACAGAACACCACGGATTTAATATCTCTACTAGCTTCTGATTAAATAGATTAATGGTTCCCAGCTTGGCATGAACGGCAGTCATGTAGAGGTGTTTAACATTATTCAGAATCAGAATCACTATAAAAATTTTATTGACCAATGTCTAAATTGCCAATTGAATATACTCTATACACAGAGACAATCCATGAACTCTCATAGATATGTGTATGTTATATATATATCAGAAGAGTGTAACTCGTTGCATTTAAAAACACAATCACTGCAAAAAGGAAGAAAGAAAACCCTTTCAATTCAAGCCATCCGTTCCCTTGCCTCTAAAATAAACCAGAAGAAACAAGAAAGACTATAAATCCCAATACTTTCTAGTTCCAGCCAGTAAATTTGGTATTGCAGCAAAGGGATCACTAAAGGGATTATACCATCTACATCTTCTCAAGTGAAAAGAAAGCTCAACCAACTTAAGTGCAGAAAGGAAATGCTAACATCAGTCTTGAATTCAAGGTGCTTCAAGCGTATTTCCTTGTCCAGATTCCAGAAGAATAAGCATCTCAAGTGCATCCATTATATGTTCCAAGAAAGCACTATAATGGCAACATCAAACTGACGCTAAAGCATCTTACTTGCTCATCATGTGAAAATTTGCACCCAGCTCCTCGAGTGCACTCCCCTCTTTGGAAAGCACGACACACGCCCCGTTCTGCCCTCTTCCTCTGCTCTTCCTCCTCATCCTCTTCTTCCTTCTTCTTATAGTTGCTGACATGGTCTACTCTTACAATTCTACCCAGTATTGACGCTCCATTAAGATTATCTAACCATCAACGAGAATCATGAGAGCTTAAACAATCAGTCTAAACAACAAAACGTCAAAACAACCATCCAGTATGCGCAACCGTTCATGTACATGGATTTGGTTGGGGGGGTAGGGGTGGGAGAGAGAGACCAACCTACAGCAAGGTTTGTACTCCGTTGATCCTCGTATGCAATGAATGCAAAGCCTTTCGATTTACCAGTACCCTTGTCTCTAACAAGGTTTACATCGACGATCTCTCCATACCTTCAGAAACCCATTAGAATACTAATTAATGAAAAAAAAAATGTCAAAATCAATTTCAAAAGCCGCAATGAAGATTCAAATTAACAGATGTATCCATCAAAAAGACGATGAAGCAAGAGACCCCATTGAAACAGCTTTATCTGTACCCCTTGATAAAGGAACTGAAGAAGAGCAAATATCAATCACAGTTTACTAAAAGCTTGATTTCACAAAGAGCAACACATCAATTCCACAAACATATGAATAAATCTTAAAAAACTATACATACTGCAATATTTGGGAAATCAAAGTATTCGAGACCTTAGGCTTCTAGATATGCACCCAATGCTAATAACTTTCTCTACTCCACAGTCTCTGCAGCCTGGACAGACTATGCCAACTAATACAAAGAATTGAAACATCATAGCAGCTGGTGATTTCCCTAGCCACGGGTCAGAATTCCACATCTCAAAGCCTCGAAATCAGCTAAGAATGCAGGTAAGAGCTATAATATGTATGTGATATGTGTAGATGCTCAGAAAAAACATGGAGATGAATGGGCAAAATGTGGTTACACAAGTCCAAAAGTCCGGTCCTTTCCAATCAAGCTTCGCGTGTCGAAGGAGTTCCCAAATCAGTGAATTGAAATGACACCTCGCGAAGTGGTACACTTGAGCCATTTACTTGAATTTGGTCGTTTCAAGCCGCTTACTGGTCACCGTTTGTGAAATTACTACATTTTTCTTGTTCTGAAGGTCATCGAGGATCTTTGACTCCACCAACAAGATGCAATAGATGCAAACTTACTGGGCAAAAACCGCGAGGAGATCGCCTTCGGTGAGATCGAAGGGAATGCCGCCGACGAACACATACGCAGATTCCTTGTATTTGGCATGCCACGAAGCTTCGTCCGATATCCCCAAGGCCGCTTCTCTACTGTTTATCTTCTGGATGCGTTTCACCAAGGTAAGCGGATTCATCTCGTTTGCGGTGATATCTCAGGAACAAGCAGCGATTCTCTCTCCCTCCCTCAGCTCTACAGCCCGATTCCTTCACTGTCGAGTTCACTGAATACACCGATCGAACGAATTGATCGCAAGAAGCAGTAAAACCACAACAGAACATACAAAAAAACACGAAGTAGGGATTGGAAAAAGATCGACAGGATCGCGAGATTCGGATTGAAATGAACTCGAGGACGACGCAATCAGTTCCCGGGGAAGAAATTTAGGGTTCGCAATGGAATACAGCGAAAAGGCGAGGACTTACGATGCGGGGTTGCCGCCGCCGGCGAGACGCGACGGCTATAAACCACCGACCTCGGTTTGTCGACGAAGGGCGAACGCGCACAGACTCGACGGAGGCTCGTGCGCGACGGAGAGCGGTGGGGAGCCAAAGGAAGGAGAGAAGAGAGTGTTCAAATGCTCCGACGCAGGACGCTACACGTAACTATCCCCTGCCTTTCGAAGTGAAAATGTAACATACGAGGTTAGAAAATTTCCCAATAAGGTTCATTTTTTATTAGAGGATCTAAAGTGAATGGTCAATCTTAAATAAGGCTTTTGTCAAAAAAAAAAAAAAATCTTAAATAAGGCTCGACTCGCCAGTAAATGAATAATTGATTTTTCTGGCAGCTAGAGTAGGGCATATTTGCCCGAATTAGAATTTGAATAAAGAGTAAAAGGAAAAGAGAAATTTGAAAAATAAACAAAGAGTATTAACCATCACTATTCGTTGTCCTATCTCTCTGCTTGATGCTACGGAGGTCGCCACTGGTGTGGTTGGCTCAAAGGATGCCACGAGCCTCCCCACTGCTCTCCGTCATTGGCTCGATGGCTATAAACCAATCTTAACTAAGGCTTCACTTGTCGGTAAATGAATATTTGATTTTTCTGACAACTAGAATAGGGCATATTTGCCCAAATTAAAATTTGAATAAAGATTAAAAGGAAAAGAGAAATTTTAAAAATAAACAAAGAATATCAGCCATCACTATTCTTTTTTTTTTTTTTTTTTTTTTATGGCCGAAGGACCGCTGGAGATTATCCTTCGGAGATCACATGACCCTCCGATGCTTGGTAGCACTGGTGGGGCCGCAAGTCGCTATTTAGACGTAAACTCTCGGGGCTGGCCCAGTAAACTACCTTTGGGACCCCCACTTAAGTGGTGAGCGATTCGAACTCGTTCCCTCGACGATGAGAGAGTGAAACTCAACTATCAAGGCTACCTACGGGTGGGTAGCCATCACTATTCTTTATCCTATCTCTTTGCTAGATGCTACAGAGGTCGCCATTGGTGTCGTTGGCTCAAAGGATGCCAGATCTAGGATCTCTAGGGCCGGGGATGTCGACGTCGACTCCAACGCCTCGAGCCCAAACTCGCAAAGATAGAGGTTGGTGGGGCTTTGCTGGACGATGGAGGTTGCTGGTGTTGTAGGACGATAGACTCGGGATCTCCAGGGTCGGCGACAACCCGGAGAGACGAGGGATAAAGGCAAAGGGCTTTGCTCAAGGCTCAAGGCTTCGCCTAGGCCTATGACGACAGGGTGGTGGAAAAAGGGAGGCAAGGTGGTGTGATGGTTAGTCGGCGCATGGCGGGCTGGTAGTGTCGATCATGGTAATCATGTTGTTCCACTGAAAAATTAAAATTGGATTCAATTAAAAGATGAGCATTCTCTGATGGAAAATTTGTGGAATGTTTTCAATTTGTGGAGTTGTTTTTTTCCAAAATTCAATTTTGAATAAAGGGTTTAATTTGAAGTAAATCATTTTCCTTGACAAATAACATGAGACAATGCATTGTTTTAATCGGGCACTATGACATAGTAAAAAGGAGATTTCAGTACTTTCGGGAGCTATTCCTGATTTTTTATTTTGAAACATGAAATATGGAAACGGTGCTAATCAAGCAATTTAATGAAGATTTTTTAAAATTTAAATTGTACGAATACTTTTCTCCATTATATTTACTCAATTTAAATGTCATAAATGCAAATTGTGGATGATCATATGAGTGTGACGTGAATTTATATTTACATAAGTTGTCTAGGCCCAAAAGGAATTTCACCACCATATTTATATTTATGCACATCTATATTCTCTATAATTAATTAGTCAAAGATATTCATTTTAGATTTAAGATGGATAAAACAACCTCAAGATGGCAAGTGTATTAGCATTTTTCTAATTTTTGGTGTATTAATTTTTGTGTTAGTGATGAGACACATAAAATATTTGACAAATGTAGCCATTAAAAAAAAAAAAAAAAAGAGGTGCAGTGTAAAAACACAATATAAATCAAGAATATCAGTTGATATGGCATACAAGTTAAACAAGAGTGAAAAGGTGATAAAATATTATTGGATGGTCAATAATACTGGGAAGATTATTCAAAAAGTCATAAATCTATTACGCATGAAAACTCCAAACTGGTACATCTGTGACAAATTTAGCAAAAAACTATTTTTTTTACCACAAGAAACCCTAAACTGGTATATCTTTGACAAATTTACCCCAAACTGGTACACTTGTGACAAATTTACCAATTTTAGTTTTCGTTAAATTTTATTGTTAAATTATTAAGTTAAATGACGTGTGTCAGTTGATTGATATACCGATTTGGGATTTTATCTTCGTTTGTCACCGTTTACAATTTTTGTAATTTTTTTTGTAATATTAATCCAATTTAGCAAAAGGTATATTTGTCACAAATTTACCAGTTTTTGGTTTTTTGGGATCGAATAAATTAGTTTGAAGTAAATTTGTCATAAATGTACCATTTTATGATTTTTTATGATCAGTTGGATAAATTTGTCACATGTGTACCAGTTTGGCATTTTTCATGATCAAAAAAATAGTTTTGGGCAAATTTGTCACATGTGTACCGGTTTAGAGTTTTTCAGGGTATTAACCCTTACTAATTCAGTTTTAAATATTTTAATTTTGCCAATTAAGTACTTAATCTTTTCATATTTTATCAATTAAATCTATTTGGCTATCTTTTATCAGAAATCGTTGACGTGAATGTCGGTCGTCTTACATGGTGCAACCGTTGCTAACGTAGATATTTTTTATTAATCTTTTAGCGAATTTTTATTTTTATTTTTTTTCCTTTTTTTTTACTTCCCTTCCCTGCCTTCCCTCTGGCCGGTGGTGGAGGTCTAGCAACTAGCTAGAGGAGGAGAAGGAAAGAAAAAATGAAAAGAAAAAGAGAAAAAAAAAATCAGAAAATAAAATAATTATTAAAATCAATTGTCCACGCAAGCATCAACTATGCCACGTAAAACAGCCGACCTTCACATCAGTATGTTTTTCGTGCGAGCTGATTTATGATTTTGACTTCATTGGCAAATCTAAAGAAAGGGGATAGATAAAGCGGGCAACATTGAAGAAGCTACCAAGGAGTGAGTGCACTCCACCGTTTATTATCATAAAACTAACAGAGATCATAAAGGTGCTGTCTACGGTGAATATCTGATGTAATTGTTGCTAGCCAAGAACTGAAGGCTACTCTCAGTCGAGCTGTAGGATCTGTGCATCATGATCATGTTCTCTGGCCAAGGAACTTTGCCCTGATTTCAAAAAGTTCTGTCGTGACATCTTTCATCTTCATGCGCTCGTTAGGACTGTCCAGTGAGCAGAGGACTCCAAGCCTCAAGAGAGCAATCAAGCAATCAATTTTGGCCGTTGTGGCTCGACTGCTCTCAACATTTTCTCCAGGAAAATGGGCTCTGCTGCTCTCAACAACCTCTCTGTGACTGCAATGAGCTTGTGCTTCCTGTAGCAGTGAAGGTTCAACAATCTCTTCCGCTCGTCCTTGCAAAGCTATCTTAGCATATTCTTGGAGGGTCATCCCATCCTTAAACATGCCATCTGTAGGGCGTTTTCCCGTGAACATCTCCAGTAGCAGAACTCCAAAACTGTAGACATCTCCAGGCATGGATGCCTTGCCACCCATGCCGTACTCTTAACAAAATGCAGGGAAACTCAATTAAACATAGAGAAGTTTTGATATATGCAAAAGTCAGTTTTGTCCTGGCTATTTATTTATAAAACCAAAAGTTTAGGCATTTCTGTCCATGGAGGGTCAATATAGAGGAAGATGGTGAAGTATTACCTGGAGGAACATAGCCAACTGTTCCCTTCACTCCTGTTGAGCTGCTTTGATTCGGTGAGCAGTTATCTGGTAAGGCACTTGGTAGAAATTTTGCTAGCCCAAAATCTCCTAGATGAGCTGTCATATCATGATCAAACAGAATATTGCTCGGCTTTAGATCACCATGAACTATGGAAGTTTCACATTGGTTGTGAAGATAGTCGATTGCCAAGGCCATATCAAGGACTGCATTCACTCTTTGGACAAGGCTAAGATTCCTCATATCAGGTCGGACTTCAGGCTTCGTTACTTCAGGTTGATCTTCTTTTGGGTGCAACCACTCGTCTAGACTTCCATTGTGCATAAACTCATACACTAGAGCTTTGAAATCAGCACCCTGAAAGTCAATGCTTGAGCATGTGGTGATGATCTTGACGAGATTCCGGTGACGGACACTTCGCAATGCCTCGCATTCTGCAATGAAACTCTTGAAAGCTCCCTTTCGTCTGAGATTGAGTACCTTGACTGCTACCATCATCCTTTCTTCTCCTAGAATTCCTTTGAACACAGAGCCATAACTTCCTTCTCCAATCAAATTTGAAGATGAGAAGTTATCAGTGGCTTGCTGGAGCTGAAGATATGAAACTTTTGGAAAGTGTTCTTTGGCAGATGGTGCTGAAGGTGGTTTTCTTCCAGATTTCCTCGGCCTGATCAGACTAATCAAGAAGCACGCTAAAAGGAGGAAGCACAAAATGGTTAATGGAATTACTAACTTAAGAGTGCTCTGCTTCTTCTTTCTGTGGATTTTGCATGGAGGTAGTCCTAGCTCCTTTGTACCCCCACAGAGGCGGTTGTTCCCTGTAATTGATATAGCACTGACATTTCGAAATAACCCATCATATGGTACTTCTCCCTCGAGGTTATTGAATGATAAGTTTAGATCCTGTAGGAGAGTGAAATTCTGTAGGTACTTCGGAATTTGACCGGATAAGTTGTTCCTTCCTAGGTCAAGGAGTTGAAGGCTTTTCAAAGCTCTGAGAGAGGAAGGGATGCTTCCTTCAAATAGGTTGTTTCCCAGATCAAGACGTTCTAGCATTATGCATTTCTCCAACGTAGGAGGAATGACTCCCGACAACCTATTGTCAGAAACATCCAATTCTACAAGGCTGCTCATATTACCCAGCTCTTGGGGCAGCGGTCCGTTCAAGAGGTTTCTAGCCAAATTAAATGAAATGGACATGAAAGGAAGGGTGACTACCTCTGCTGGTATTGTGCCAGTGAGGTTGTTACTGGACAGGTTAAGTGTTTCGAGATGTTGACAGCTTCCTATACTAGAAGGTATATTGCCTTGTAAACTATTTTCTTGCAAGAGCAGTCTTGTCAAGTGGCTAATGTTTCCAAATGAGGGGGGAATTGCTCCAGAGATTTTGTTGTGGGAGAGGTCGATTTCTACTAATGCCTGAAGCTTTCCAATGTTTTCAGGAATCACACCTGTAATAACGTTCCTAGACATGTCCAAGCGAGTTATACCTCTCAAGCGTTCTATTCCACTTGGAATTTTGCCAGATATCTGGTTTGATTCCAATATTAGCCATTCGAGCTCACTCGAGAAGTTAGAAACCGAAGGAGGTAACTCACCTTTAAATTGGTTCGTGCTTATATCCAGGAGTTGGAGTCTGCTACAGTTGGTTAAAGAAGTCATAAAACTGAAGCCGCCATCCTTCAAATTTGTCAACTCGTTGTCGGAGAGAACTAATCTGGCAAGCCCCTTTAAGTTTGCAAGGTTTAGAGGTAAGGTTCCAGAGAAACTATTGTTGGCGAAGTCGAGTTCTACCAGTCTTGTCGCATTGGGTAGTGAAACAGGTATTTTGCCTGTGAAGCTATTTCTTCCAACGTAAAGCCCTTCTAGATTAGGAAGAGTGAAGCCAATATCAGGCCGAATTTCACCATGCAGTCCACTGTATCCCACATCAAGAACTAAGAGAGAAGTAAGATTATAAACTGAAGGGGGAATAGTCCCGTAGAAATTGTTTCCAGAAATCTTCAGAAATTGTAAGCTTGACATTTTCCCAACGGCAGCGGGGATGGTACCCTGTAGATGGTTATCTGAGATGGAAACTTCAAGCAGTGAAGTTATATTTCCTAACCATTCTGGAAAATTTCCTGTCAGGTCATTATCTGGAACTAGAAAACTAATCAGTTTGATTAGCGTACTCTTCTGTTCGGCTAGGATCTTACCTGTTAACTTGTTGCCTGTCAAATCGATGCCCAGAAGTTCTGAACAAGAAGTCAAATTGATAGGTATCTCTCCCTCAATAGCGTTATGGCTGAGGTTGAGGTACTTAAGTCGGTATAAACGACCAACCTCCGGAGGGATCCGACCCCGGAAGCCATTGCTGGCGAGGTAAAAATATTGGAGGAAGGAGAGATTTCCTATGGATGCTGGTATCGAGCCAACCAACTGATGATCCATTAGGTTCAGAGCGATGACCCTTTCTTTGTGCCGGCGGCTACACTTTACAGCCGTCCAATTACAGAAAGACAGAGTGTGACATCCCGATTTTCCGATTCTATTTTCAATAAATTAAGACGGGTATTTTGTTGGCACGCATATAGTTCTTTTCCTTGAGTCGGCCACTCATGTGAAAACTAGTCTATCGGGTGAAGTTGTTAAGAGTTTTAATGCATCGACTTCGAGAATTTGTGAAGCGACCTTTCGATCGAGCTAATCTGCAAGGGTCATTACGGCACGATTAAAATCGATTAGAGATCGGAGATAGGTCGACTCGGCGAGGCATGTGATCAGGTGTGGGTGATTCCACCAGATCGCACAATTCTTGTCGATCGGCACTGGACCGACTTTTCTATCGATCGGGTACTCTGTGTTCGTATTTGAAATCTTGAGATTACCTCGACGACCGAAACTCGCTAATGTTTCAAAGATGTACATTGTGGCTTGAGATGATCAACCACAGGTCAAATGCATGAAAATTTCTAAAGCTACCCGTAGGTTGGGTAGCGCTAGTATCGTGCCAAAGTGAAATTTACCGTGAAATTGAGATCGAATTCAGAAATTGGAAGTCTGGGTGTGTCACAAATCATTTTAGGAATATTGACTAATCTTCGGAAGATTTTTCATGCAAGCCGAGCTTTTTAGCAATTAAATTAGAAAATAACTAATTTGGCTCGAGAAATTAGTAGGCCCGCATTTGGTCGCTTTTGGGACTTAAGTTGGTTAATGGACAAGTGAAGATGTGAATTGAAGTGTGGTGATATTGGATTAATTTTATGACTTGATTTGATTCAATTGGAAGAGAATTAAGTGAAATTGAATTATTGATTTTGGGCCCGGCGGAAAAATGAAAGTGCGGCTAAATTGGAAGATGTTGTGGGGATGAGATAGTGGAAGATGGCATCACTAGATGTCGTGGTAGTTAGGCCGCCAATTTGAATGAGAGCTTGACAGAGTGGCGAAATCTTGGTGGTCAAAAAGTGAAGAGGTCCCACCATCTTCTTCTTCCTCAAGCTTGGAACCGGTTGGGGAGGAGGGAGCTGCATTGTGCGAACCAGTCCAGCCGCACGCCCCCTTCGTCCGCTGCTCGACCGCCCGTCCGTCGTCGCCGCCGCCTCGCCCGCCGTTCACCGAAGCCCCCGTCGCCTTTCGTCCCGCAACAGCCGCTCGCCTCCACCTCCGTCGAGATCCAGCTCGTCCTCGCCTCCGTGGGCTGCTGTAGGCCGCGGATCAGCCACCTCCGGCCGCCGTGAGTCCCGCCGGAGCCACCGCCTACGCCGCCTGAGCTGCCGCCACCCATCCCCGCCGGTTTCGCGCCTCACCAGCCACCGGATCCACTCCCTCTCGGCCCCGATCAACAACCCAGAAAATGGGTATGGCAGCCCCTTCGTGGGCCGTTTTGGCCGCCTTCCCGAGCCCGGATGCTCGGCCCGCTTTGAGGAAAGTTGTTCTCCTCGGCGTCCCCGTCGTTTTGGTCGCATTCGGCTCGTTAATCCGGTGAGTTTAACTCACTAAATCTTTATTAGAGTGTTAATGATCCTAAGTGTGCTTAGTTTAAATTAAGTAAGTTTATGTGGGTGGATTAGTATATTTAATTATCAAGTGGATTAAGAGGTTGGTTTATCTTTAAAGTGTGTTTAAATTAAAGGTTAAAAGAAGTTATTTAAAGTTAAGCCTTGATGTGACATAAAAGGGTTTTACTTTTGAATTATTTAATTGTTTCGAAATTCTGGAAATGATAATATTATATTATATTCCGAAATTATTAAAATATTATTATTAAAAAAAAAGAAAAATTATTTTTGACCCCGGTTGCTCAGAATTTCGTGTCGGTCGCTACGGTTCATTCGGATTTTGAAATTAATGATTGGATATTATAAATTGAGTGTGGATTTCGAAAACTATGGATATTATTATTTAATTAATTTTCGGAATAAATTTAATTATTTATTAAATTCTGAAAATTGTCGTTGGGGACCTTATTTGCTCAGAATTTTCGTCGATCGTTGTTGTGCATGTAGAATTTGAGTTTGATGATTAATTGTGGCAAATTGAGTGTGATTGTGATAAATAGGAATTCTTTATAGAATCATAAGTGTGAAAATTGATGGGAGATTGGTCGTGATTAACACCCTATTAGAGGTCGTGCCCAGTGAGGCCGTGATTAACCACCGATTGGAGGTCGTGCCTAGTAGGGCCGTGATGGACCACCTATGAGAGGTCGTGCCTAATAGGGCCGTGATGAACTACCTAGAGAGAGTCGTCGTGCCAATGGGGTAGTGATTGACCACCTATTGAGGTCGTGATCTTGTGGCCGTGATGGACCACCTATGTGATGGACCACCTATGGAGGTCGTATGAGAGGTCGTAGAGAGGTGTGATGGACCACCTAATTAAAGGTCGTCCGAGTGGGGCCGTGATTGCCACTGGTGGTTAAACCTTCCTATAGGGCCGTGATTGAGAGCAATGACCGATTTGCTAGAATGACATGTAATCGGCCAAGAAAGTCGATTGATCGAGACGATCCAAGTGGTTGAATTGTTACGATGATGTGATTGTGCCATGGTTGTTTGGTTATCATAATTGTACGTGGTTGAATTATATAAATTATGCTAACCTGAGATGAAGGCTAATGCGAGGTAAGTCTTTGTGTGATGTGGCTAGGCCACCCGGGCGTATTTTCTTTCTAATAGGGGTTTAGGGGTTGAACTTGCTTTGAGACATCGTCTCATCCGGTTGTGGGATTAAAATTTCAGGTCCGGTGAACGGAGCGACCGGATAGCTTTTGGTTGGCCTTGAGGAGTTGCAGATGTGAAGTCATAAGATTGGAGAACGTGTTCGACTTGTAGGTCATAGGACAGTTCCTTTTTTTTGAGCCGGTCTTTTGTAGACTTTTGGTTGTAGGCTTCTGTTTGTAATTCTGTTGAATTATGAAATGTTATGTTGTGGTTTTGCTTCCTGCTTTTCTATCCCAAGTTAAATGTTGTCAGGGGATTTGTTTCGTTCCGCTTGCGCATTGATAAATGAATGGGTCGGCGATATATCCTGAGATGTTGCATATTTGATCGACTGCGGTGGGATGTGCTCGCGCTCGGGGTTCGGGGCGTGACACAGAGAGTCATTCCATGAGCTCATCACCCCGAATGGATCGATAACTATATGGTTCTTGAGGGAGATCAATGTGAGTTTGTCGGGTGCATCGTCGGAGTACGCCGCTGTTGCTGGGGAAGACAAGCATCTTGGGAGCATCGTGCATGTCAGAATGCTCAGAAGTATGGGAATGCATAAACTGGCGAAGGCTTGTGAACAAAGTGCTTTCATCGTGAGGAGTTACGAGATAGCAAACAGAGGAAGAAGTTTAAGGTCCGGTGGAGGACAATGAATTGCATAGGCATATTTATTGGATCTGCCAAGCCAATTACAGGGGACCGAAAATAGCGCAATTGCCTTGCCTGCTGACCTGTCCGCGATAGAAACATCCACACGGAAGACTTGATTATCTGACCCCACCTTGAATTGATGACTGGGAAGAAAAAGTAAATTCTGCGAGTAATTTTACTCCTGTCACTTCTGTTCTTGTCATTCTAGTGCTATTGATCAACGCGCCCATGACTCAGTCAGTCATGATCAAGTTTGTACAAAATAGGTAAGGCATGACTTTGCTAGTGGGCTTAGGTGGGACTGGGAGATTATTACCACTTTATACATATGGGATCAATCAGTCAATAAAGCTCAGCTGCTGCTGTGTGACAATAATGTACACTTCATTATTCTATCTTGAAAATTTCATAAGATATATGACTTGCGTTTATAAAATTACATGAGAAAATATCAACAATTTTAGTAATTAATTCCACAGGCTAAAAACAATCGATGTTTCACATACAAAGTGTCTATTTCTCGTAGAGTCACGCACATGATTTCTAGCTCTTCTGCTTCTGTAAATAGCATTGTTGAGATGAAATATGCTCGGCCAAAAAGAGAGTTGTCGCATCGTGTAAACTGGGAATAGTAAATTAGTGCATTAAATGTGAAAGGGATGCGGAGCTATAATGCTCCTCCTGCATGCTTTGTTGGGTGGTGGTAGGTCAGTCTCCAAAATCTCAGACTCGGGTCGGAATGACTTGACTGACTGTCAACTCAAGTTGCTGAAGTCTGAGATATTCTCCGGTCAAGACAAGTCAATATTCCTGTGGAATGACATACCAATGTGGGGACATGCTTGTTTTTTTTCTAATAATTTCGCCCACGGAATTTGTCACTTATCGGAGCTCTTTCAACGTGTCCATTTGCATTTCTGCACCACTAGACGGGGCATCAACTTTGTACGTGTGAATTGTAATCAATCCCTTTGCTTGGGAGACATTAAAGTGGACTTTCCAACGGAGAAGAATATCGTTTCCCTAGTCACCAGTTTTCGCACAATAATTCCTTGCCATATGAGCCGCATACATGGGTATTTGGTAATCGGTGGGAGTAATCTCACCCAAATCGAAACAAGAATTACCCTTTTTTAAGGATGAACTTGACGACCTAAAAGGACTTCTAGGAAGATTGAACTTTGAACTCATATATAGCTCAAGAACGAGCTGAGTCGGAAGAAATCGAATTTTGATAATTTTTTCAATAATCAACGTGCAAGTTCCAATGCCGAGATGAATTTTAGAGTATGGCCACTAATTAATAATCAAATCGAAAGTTCTGCACATTGTTACTCAAAATGGTTGGTCAGTCGAGCTTCAGCATTGGGGAATGGAAGACCATAGGTGATTAATATATGGAGTAATTGGTTTTTTATGCCCTCATGATTAGTCTCTCGCTCAAAATAAGCTTTCAATTCCGCAATAAATATTATTACTATACACGACTATATATAAATGGGAAATAGACTGGTCTAGGCAAAAGGATGAAGGTGCAGGGGGCCTCATTGTCCAGTTGAATGGAGTGAAAGTTGCTTATATCCTATTTGGTAACTGGCCAAACAATGGCCAATTCTATTATTTTATTTCCCGAAATAAATAAATAAAAATACAGAAATCCGTTTGATAACTTTTTTTTGTTCTCAAGAACAAATTTGTTCCTAAGAATAGATTTGGAATATAATCAAGAAGCAGAAAAAAAAAAATTACTTTTTTATTTCCGAGAACAATTTAGAGTCAAGTCAAATTTCTCTCTCTTTTTTTTTTTTCCTTTCCTTTTTTCTTCTTCTTGCTCATTGCCAGTTGCTCGCCATGGCAACGGCCAGCAACCGGTTAGGTGAGGTCTGGCAACCTCGTCGGAGCCTTACTAGGCTAGGGTGAGGCTCACGTTTATAAAACTTACATGAGAAAATCTCAATAGTTTCAATAATCGATTCCATACACTAAAAACAATCGATGTTGACTTACAAAATTTTTAATTCTTTTAGAGTCACACGCATGATTTCTAGTTCTTCTGCTTCGGCATATAGCATCGTCCACTTGTGCTTGGCCAAAACAAAGTTGTCGTAGTGTATGGCCGACAATGGGAAGTGGACATGAATTGTTAATAGGGTTAGCTAGTAGCAATCCAATCAATTTTTCATATCAAGAATCATTCCGTATGTCCATTCTCATTATCAGGAATTGTCCGTATGGCCATTCTGACTTCTACCGTTCCATATATTTCAACCCTAAGATCCAACTATAATCTCCATTAAACGGACAAAGTTTACTAGAGCTACATAGATTCAAAGTAGAAGAATGATTCTTCTGAGCATGCTTCTTTTCCTAGGATTCTCACGGTTTGTGCCTACCCGACGTGCTAATAGAATGGAAAATAGTTAGGATTATTTTGTCCGACAAAAGCGCATAATAACTATCATTTTGATTCTTTAATAAATTAGTAAGTTTCTGGTGCCAGTCTATCCATGCAGGATTCAGCAACTTTTTATCTGTAATCTATCCCTTTAACCTTCGATCAAATTTGCTTTCTAATATGAAAAAGCAGAGCCATCGCATATCCTGGACAGCTAATGCAAGCACAAAGGGAGAGTCCTCGTCCACCCACAGCAACTGGATAGGGATCCTCTCTCTCAGAAGACTACAAGACCAAGGTTCAATCACATAAGGGAAGTCACCCATCTGATAACCCACCCCACCATAAGAGAATTGTCATCTCTCCTTCCTATGACGAGAAGATGGTTCTCTATCGTATGTTGACCTACCATCTGATTTGTGCTTCTTGGATCGACTCGCTTCCTTCCTTTCATAGCTTCCTCTTGATCTATGCTTTGTATCGTCATCAAATCATCATGCCGTCTCGATCTCTTTTCTTCTCTCCTGTCAGAATCTTTTATACCTTTTAATCGGGAAAAGTGCCAAAAAAGTCTTAAATCTTTTGGCTTTGTGCCGATTTAGTTCTAAACATTTTTTTGGTGCCAATTTAGTCCTAAACATTTTTACGTTGTGCCAATTCAGTCATTTCCGACCAATTTTGACCGGATTTTGCTGACTGGACACCAGCCGGCTGACGTGGCCTGATCGTCACTGACGCGTGTACAATTTTAATAATATTTTAATAATTTTTAATAATTTTTTTTATTTTTTTTAATTTTTTCTCTTTTTATTTTTATTCTTTTCTTTTTTTCTTTTTCTTTTTTCTGCTCTTCTTCTTCCTCAAGCCGGTCACCGGAGCTCGGCGATCGGCCAAAGGCGACGGCTGGCGAGGTCAACGTCGACCTCGCCGGCCACCTCTCTAGTGGCCGGGAGGGCGGCCTCGCCCGCCCGGCGCGAGGCCGACCTCGAGGCCTAGGCGGCGAGGCTCGCCCTCGCCGGATCTGGCGAGGGTCGAGCTTCGCCCACGGCCGGCGAGGGCGAGCCCCGCCAGCTCCTCCTCGCGCCGGATCTAGCGAGGTCGAGCCTCGCCGGCCGTGGGTGAGGCTCGACCCTCGCTAGATCCGGCGAGGGCGAGCCTCGCCCGCCCGGCGTGAGGCCGCCCTCGAGGCTCCGGGCGGGGAGGGCGAGCCCCGCCGCCAGCTCCTCCTCGCGCCGGATCCGGCGGGTCGAGCCTCGCCGGCCGTGGGCGAGGCTCGATCGCCGGCGAGGGTGAGCCTCGCCCACCCGGCGTGAGGCCGCCCTCGCGGCCACTGGCGAGGTGGCCGGCGAGGTCTCGACTTCGCCGGCTGTCGCCTCTGGCCGGTCGCCGAGCTCCGGCGACCGGCTGGAGGAAGAAGATGAGCAGAAAAAAAAATAAAAAAATAATAAAAATAATAAATAATTCCAAAATTATTAAAATACTATTAAAAGTTATACACGTCGTCTTGATCAGGCCACATCAGCCGGCCAGCGTACAGTCAGCAAAATCCGGCCAAAATTGGCACTACATAAAAATGTTTAGGACTAAATCGGCACAAAGTTAAAAGGTTTAGGACTTTTTTGGCACTTTTCCCCCTTTTAATCCTTTCTTCTTTCCTATCCCGGTCTGTCATACCTCGCTCAACATGGTCATTATTACCGTCCCTCCTGAAGTTCTTATCCTCCCTCCTATCAAACTTCCCTCAT
The DNA here is from genome assembly GCA_017140615.1 of Eucalyptus cladocalyx. NCBI lineage: Eukaryota > Viridiplantae > Streptophyta > Magnoliopsida > Myrtales > Myrtaceae > Eucalyptus > Eucalyptus cladocalyx. The sequence goes on along the minus strand of CM029517.1, from coordinate 34,964,671 downwards.
GACTTCTGTTCAAAATCATCAGGATCGTTTTTTTTCTTCTTTTTTTTGGGGTAAGCGAGCAGACAGTGCTTGATTCTATACATAATTAAGAAGTAGAAAAAGTTTATTTCTTTTTTCTCGAGAATAATTTCAGAATCAAGTCAAATTTTCTTTTTTTTCTCTCTTCCTTTCTTCTTTTTCTTTTCTTTCCTTTTCTCTTCTTCTTGCTCATTGCCGGTTGCCAACCACGGCGACGGCCGACGACCGGCTAGGCGAGGTCCGGTGACCTCATCGGAGCCTTGCTAAGCCAAGGCGAGCCTCACGTTTATAAAAATTACATAAGGAAATCTGAACAATTAAAGTAACCGATTCCACACCCTAAAAGCAATTGGTGGACTTAAAAAATTTCTAATTCTTGTAGAGTCACGCGCATGATTTCTAGTTCTTCCACTTCCGCAAATAGTGTCATCCACTTGTGCTTGGCCAAAAACAAAGTTTGTATCGTGTATGGCCGACGGCAGAAAGTGGACACGAATTGTCAATAGGGTTAGCTGGTAGCAATCCAATCAATTTTCATATCAGGAATTATTCCGTATATCCATTCTCATTATCGGGAATTGTCCGTATGGCCATTCTGACTTCCACCGTTCCATATATTTCAACCCTAAGATCCCATTATAATCTCCATTAAACGGGAAAAGTGCCGAGTTTACTAGAGCTACATAGATTCAAAGCAGAAGAATGACTCTTCTGAGCATGCTTCTTTTCCTAGAATTCTCACTGTTTGTGCCTACTCGACGTGTTAATAGAATGGAAAATAGTTACGATTATTTTGTCTGACAAAAGCGCATAGTAACTATCATTTTTATTCTTTAATGAATTAGTAAGTTTCTAGTACCAGTGTGTCCATGAAGGATTCAGCAACTTTTTATGGATAATTTTGCAAACAGTGCATGATTCTATACATAATTAAGAAGTAGAAAAAGTTATTTCTTTGTTCCTGAGAATAATTTCAGAATCAAATCAAATTTTCTTTTCTTCCTTTCTTTCCTTTTCTCTTCTTCTTGCTCATTGCCAGTTGCCAGCCACGGCGATGGCTGACGACCCGGCTAGGCGAGGTCCGGTGACCTCATCGAAGCCTTGCCAGGCCAGGGCGAGGCTCATATTTATAAAAATTACATGAGGAAATCTGAACAGTTTCAGTAACCAATTCCACACACTAAAAACAATTGGTGTTGACTTATAAAATTTCTAATTCTTGTAGAGTCACGCGAATGATTTCTAGTTCTTCCGCTTCCACAAATAGTGTCGTCCACTTGTGCTTGGCCAAAAACAAAGTTACCGTATCGTGTATGGCCGACGGCAGAAAGTGGACATGAATTGTCAATAGGGTTAGCTGGTAGCAATCCAATCAATTTTCATATCAGGAATCATTCCGTATGTCCATTCTCATTATCGGGAATCGTTTGTATGGCCATTCTGACTTCCACCGTTCCATATATTTTTCAACTCTAAGATCCCATTATAATCTTTATTAAACGGGCAAAGCGCCGAGTTTGCCAAAGCAACAAAGATACTCTTCTGAGCATGCTTCTTTTCCTAGAATTCTCACGGTTTGTGCCTACTCGATGTGTTAATAGAATGGAAAATAGTTACGATTATTTTGTTTGACAAAAGCGCATAGTAACCATCATTTTGATTCTTTAATGAATTAGTAAGTTTCTAGTACCAGTGTGTTCATGCATGATTTAGCAACTTTTTATGGATAATTGGGCAAACAGTGCCTGATTCTATACATAATTAAGAAGTAAAAAATTTTTATTTCTTTATTCTCGAGAATAATTTCAGAATTAAGACAATTTTTTTCTCTCTTCCTTTCTTCTTTTTCTTTTCTTTTCTTTTCTCTTCTTCTTGCTCATTGTCGGTTGCTGGCCACGGCAACAGCTGACAACCGGCTAGGCGAGGTCTGGTGACCTCAGCGGAGCCTTGCTAGGCCAGGGCGAGGCTCACTTTTATAAAAATTACATGAGGAAATCTCAATAGTTTTAGTAATCGATTCCACACACTAAAAACAATCGATGTTGACTTGCAAAACTTCTAATTCTTGTAGAGTCACATCATGATTTCTAGTTCTTCTGCTTCCGCAAATAGTGTCATCCACTTGTGCTTGGCCAAAAACAAAGTTGTTGTATCGTATATGGCCGACGGCAAGAAGTGGACACGAATTCTGACTTCTACCGTTCCACATATTTCAACCCTAAGATCCCATTATAATCTCCATTAAACGGGCAAAGTGCCGAGTTTGCCAGAGCTACATAGATTCAAAGTAGAAGAATGACTCTTCTAAGCATGCTTTTTTTCCTAGGGTTCTCACGGTTTGTGCCTACCCGAAGTGTTAATAGAATGGAAAATAGTTACGATTATTTTGTCTGACAATGGTGCATGGTCACTATCATTTTGATTCTTTAATGAATTAGTAAGTTTCTGGTACCAGTATATCCATGCAGGATTCACCAACTTTTTGTGTAATCTATCTCTTGAACCTTCCATCAAATTTGCTTTCTGATATGAAAAAACTAAACCATCGAATATCCTGGACAGCTAATGCAAGCACAAAGGGAAAATCCTCGTCCACCCACAGCAACTGGATAGGGATCCATCTCTCTCAGAAGACTACAACTACAAGAGCAAGGTTCAATCATAGAAGGGAAATCACCATCTGATAACCCACCCCACTATATGAGAATTGCCATCTCTCCTTCCTATGACGAGAAGATGGTTCTCTATCGTATGTTGACCTACTATCTGATTCGTGCTTCTTGGATCGACTCTCTTCCTTCCTCTCATACTGCCTCTTGATCTAAGCTTTGTATCGTCATCATCATGCCGTCTCAATCTCTTTTCTTCTCTCCTTCTGGGCTCGTGATCATCATCATACCTTTTAATCCTTTCTTCTTTCCTGTCCCGGTCTTTCATACCTCGCTCAACATTGTCATTATTACCGTCCCTCCTAAAGTTCTTATCCTCCCTCCTATCAAACTTCCCTCGTGACTTCTGTTCAAAATCATCAGGATCGTGCCTTCTTGATTTTCTGGGCTCCTCGCCTTGACGGTCTGCCTCCCTCTCCTCTGCAGTGAAACTCGAATCCATACTTCGCAACTTATGGCCATCTCGCGCTCTAGATTCAGGAAGACCATTGCGTGAGAGACCACTAAACCTTTTATCACCCCTTTCTAGACCAGCAAACTTGTCATGACCCCATTGCCCATCATCATCCTTGGCACCCCAGCCAGTATTAGCAGCTCTCTGATAATAGAAGATCACCAAAAACGAATCCGTCAAGTAATAGACAGTATGCATGCTTGGAAAAAAAAAATACAATTTGCTTCCAAATAAATTAACGGTTCCCAGCTTGGCATGAATATTTCTACTAGCGTCTGATTAAATAGATTAATTTTCCCAGCTTGGCATGAATGGCAGTCACGTAGAGGTATTTGACATTATTCAGAATCAGAAGCCCTACAAAAATTTTATTGACCAATGTCTAAATTGCCAACTGAATATACTATATAGATATGTGTTTGAACAGACTGTAACTTGTTGCATTTAAAAACACGATCATTGCAAAAAGGAAGAAAGAAAAACCTTTCAATTCAAGCCATCTGTTCCCTTGCCTCTTAAAATAAACCAGATGAAAGAAGAAAGACTTTAAATCCCAATACTTTCTAGTTCCAGCCGGTAAATTTGGTATTGCAGCAAAGGCATCACTAAAGGGATTATGCTATCTACATCTTCTCGAGTGAAAAGAAAGTCTCAACCAACTTAAGCGCTGAAAGGAAATGCCAACATCAGACTTGAATTCAATGCTTCAAGCAAATTTCCTCGTGCAGATTCCAGAAGAACAAGCATCTCAAGTGCAACCATTATATGTTCCAAGAAAGCACTATAATGGTGACATCAAACCGACAATAAAGCATCTTACTTGCTCATCATGTGAAAATTTGTACCCAGCTCCTCGAGTGCACTCCCCTCTTTGGAAAGCAAGACACACGCCCCGTTCTGCCCTCTTCCTCTGCTCTTCCTCCTCATCCTCTTCTTCCTTCTTCTTATAGTTGCTGACATGGTCTACTCTTACAATTCTACCCAATATGGACGCTCCATTCAGATTATCTAACCATCAACGAGAATCATGAGAGCTTAAACAATCAGTCTAAACAACAAAACGTCAAAACAACCATCCAGTTTGCGCAACCGTTCATGTACATGGATTTGGTTGGGGGGGGGGGGGGGGTAAGGGGTGGGAGAGAGAGACCGACCTACAGCAAGGTTTGTACTCCGTTGATCCTCGTATGCAATGAATGCAAAGCCTTTCGATTTACCAGTACCCTTGTCTCTAACAAGGTTTACATCGACGATCTCTCCATACCTTCAGAAACCCATTAGGATACTAATTAATGAAAAAAAATGTCAAAATCAATCTCAAAAGCCGCAATGAAGATTCAAATTAACAGATGTATCCATTAAAAAGATGATGAAGCAAGAGACCCCATTGAAACAGCTTTATCTGTACCCCTTGATAAAGGAACTGAAGAAGAGCAAATATCAATCACAGTTTACTAAAAGCTTGATTTCACAAAGAGCAACACATCAATTCCACAAACATATGAATAAATCTTAAAAAACTATACATACTGCAACATTTGGGAAATCAAAGTATTCGAGACCTTAGGCTTCTAGATATGCACCCAATGCTAATAACTTTCTCTACTCCACAGTCTCTGCAGCCTGGACTGCCTATGCCAACTAATACAAAGAATTGAAACATCATAGCAGCTGGTGATTTCCCTACCCACGGGTCAGAATTCCACATCTAAAAGCCTAGAAATCAGCTAAGAATGCAGGTAAGAGCTATAATATGTACGTGATATGTGTAGATGCTCAGAAAAAAACATGGAGATGAATGGGCAAAATGTGGTTACACAAGTCCAAAAGTCCGGTCCTTTCCAATCAAGCTTCGCGTGTCGAAGGAGTTCCCAAATCAGTGAATTGAAATCACACCTCGCGAAGTGGTACACTTGAGCCATTTACTTGAATTTGGTCGTTTCAAGCCACTTACTGGTCCAAAGGGAATGGTTTGAAGTGATCAAATCAAACTTAAATAAGGCTTGACCCGTCAGTACATGAATAATTGATTTTTCTGGCAACTAGAGTAAATTAAAATTTCAATAAATATTAAAAGGAAAAGAGAAATTTGAAAAATAAGCAAAGAGAATCAGCCATCACTAATCGTTGTCCTATCTCTTTGCTAGATGCTACGGAGGTCGCCACTGGCGTTGTTGGCTCGGAGGATGCCAAATCTATGATCTCTAGGGCCGGGGATGTCGACGTCGAATCCAACGTCTCGAGCCCAAACTCGCAAAGATAGAGGTTGGAGGGGCTTTGCTGGACGATGGAGGTTGCTAGTGTTGTAGGACGATAGACTTGGGATCTCCAGGGTCGGCGACAACCCGTAGAGACGAGGGATAAAGACAAAGGGCTTTGCTCAAGGCTCAAGGCTTCGCCTAGGCCTATGACGACAGGGTGGTGGCAAAAGGGAGGCAAGGTGGTGTGATGGCTAGTCGGCGCATGGCGGGCTCGTAGTGTCGATCATGGTAATCATGTTGTTTCACTGAAAAATTAAAATTGGATTCAATTAAAAGATGACCATTCTCTGATGGAAATTTGTGGAATGTTTTCAATTTGTGGAGTTGTTTTTTCCAAAATTCAATTTTGAATAAAGGGTTTAATTTGAAGTAAATCATTTTCCTTGGCAAATAACATGAGACAATGCATTGTTTTAATCTGGCACTATGACATAATAAAAAGGAAATTTCAGTACTTTCGGGGGCTATTCCTGATTTTTTTTATTTTGAAACATGGAATGTTGAAACGGTGCTAATCAAGCAATATGATGAAGATTTTTTAAATTTTAAATTGTACAAATACTTTGCTCCATTATATTTACTCAATTTAAATGTCATAAATTCAGATCATGGATGATCATATAAGTGTGACGTGAATTTACATTTATATAAGTTGTCTAGGCCCAAAATGGAATTTCACCACCATATTTATATTTATGCACATCTATATTCTCTATATTTAATTAGTCAAAGAAATTCATTTTAGATTTAAGATGGATAAAACAACCTAAAGAGGGCAAGTGTAATAGCATTTTTCTAATTTTTGGTGTATTAATTTTTGTGTTAGTGATGAGACACATAAAATATTTGACAAATATAGCCATTAAAAAAGAGAGGTGCAGTGTAAAAACACAATATAAATCAATAATATCAGTTGAAATGGCATACAAGTTAAACAAGAGTAAAAATGTGATAAAATATTATTGGATGGTCAATAATACCAGGAAGTTGTCCAAAAAGTCATCAACCTATTACACATTTACTAATTCAGTTCTAAATATCTTAATTTTGCCAATTAAGTTCTAAATATTTTCGTATTTTATCAATTAAATCTATTTGGCCATCTTTTATCAGAAATCGTTAACGTGAATGTTGGTCGGCTTACGTGGTGCAACTGGTGTTAATGTAGATATTTTTTATTAATATTTTAGAAAAAAATTATTTTTCCTTTTTTTTCTTCCTTACCTTCCCCTCTAGCCGATGGTGGAGGTCTGGCAACTAGCTAGAGGAGGAGAAGGAAAGAAAAAATGAAAAGAAAAAATAATTATTAAAATATTTTTATAATAGTCCACGCTAGCATCGACTATGTCATGTAAAACAACCGGCCTTCAAGTTAGTAATTTCTGACTAAAATTAGCTAGATTGACTCAAATTGCAAAAAATGAAAATGTTTAGGATTCAATTGATAAAATTGAAATATTTAAACCGAATCGGTAATTTTGGACAATTTTATCCAAGAACACCTCGTGCAAAGGAGGCAACACACGTCAACATCAAGAAAGTTGTTGAATTTCGCTATTGTGTACATATAAGCAAGCCTCTACAGATTGCTTTCTAATTTTTCCACAAATTCCATCTCTCATTTTTTGCAAAACTAGAAAAGATATATAATCAACTTTAGGAATCACAAAAATTATATGTGCATCTCGTACTCTTCTTGCATCCATAGAGCAATTAAATGTGTGACTACTTATCTATATACCACATTAATAACAATTAAAGTATACACAAAACAAAAGATTTGAAATTTTTTTACTTGATCATTCAGAGAAAAATTACATCATTACATGTAATACAAGTACAAACCAAATCAAATGTTCCCATTTCATGACATGTCACCTAAGAGATAGATTAACAAAATTAAATGAGATGATGCCATTTGGAAACATAATACTACAATTAACCAATCGATCACAAAGTACCCATCAATAATCTATGATCATGGAGCCAAATGAAGTTGATGAAATTGATTCTTTAAAGATGTTGAGTTTCAAAAACGACATTGTCTCTTGGCAAAAGGGAAATGACAAAGGTTAGAAGAGAGTCCATCCATTCAGAGAATATGCCTATGACATTGTTTTGAACATGTCTCTTCGGTGCAATGGTAAGGAGAGAAAACTGTTGAACTATGGCTAAAAAATAGCTCTCTTGCTATAGATACAGTTATTAGTTGTCGAAGCTAGTGGAGAATAATATAACATGAGACAAAAAACATGTAAAAAAATGAACTCTACATAGCATTCAAAAAATATCTAATAATATTCCCTTCCTTCTATTTCACATAAATTCATCTTCATGATTTATTTTTCACATGATAGATTGAAATATGGGCCAATCTTTGGTTTCCATCTTATCCTTTTTTCTTTTGTTTATACCTTACATAATTGGCACAAGTTCACCTTAAAATCTTAATTAATTTAGACGTGACAAGATATACTTACTGGCATCAAAGAAGTAACACATTTCTCAAAAAAAGATATTTGCTAAAAATTTTAAGAATAAAATGATAGGAATGTAGACTAATACAAATACCATTTTTATGGGATTATTCAAGTCTCCCACATCAATAACGTGCGGTTTGAGTTGAAAATATTATCCATTAAAATTGTGAAAATTCAAGGTTGACAAAGTCATAATTGCAATCCAAATGGTAAAAAAAAAAATCCAATAAATAATGATTAAAATAATGTATTTTTTTATATATAATTTATATTTTTTTATTATATTTTTTCCTTACCAAAAAAATCATGTATTTTTTTTAGTGATAAAGTATTAAGATTACAGTGGATGAGGTAAGGCTCAATCTCATTTAAACCCTAAACGATTATTAAGATAACATTGCCTGAACCGGTCGCCCTTCATTTATGTTATTCGATTTGTTCCTTTCTTCCTTTGATCTTTTATTTGGTCCTAATATGCAATTTATTCAAGGTCATAGCCTCATAGCCCCTATTCTCTTCTGCAATCGGATAAACAAAAGTCATTCGATTTCCAAAATATAGTTGTATTGTTAAAATCCACCCGTCACTTTTTAAGATTAACAACTTCTCATTTTTCTTGGGATTTTAATTTAACATGTTGCAAAAATTCTTAGATGATGAGGAAAAATAATTAGAAATCTGTGTCAAACGTTGTCCATCATCTTTAGAAGTATCATCTCCATAAGATTCCAAAGGATTGCTATGAGATGATAAAAAAAAAAACCAATCACCATGGACTATTTAACCTAATACTTAAGAATAATAATTATCAATATAAAGATCAGAAAAATATGGAGAATAAAATGTGAAAAACTAAGTAACTCGCACAACATTTCAATTGTTGATCAATTTGCTTAAATGATGAAATTACTACTGGCGTGAGGAAGCCTCATTAGTTGAAATGAGAGTACGAGCAAACCGTCAAAAAATTACAATCTATTCGGAACCTCTCAACCAAATTCTCCAAGGATAACAAAACAACCCATTTATTTATTCAAGCCGAAGTTGCCAAGCAGCCATTTTAAAATTGTAGACCATGCTTCCTCATAGAACACCCAGGATTCATGCACTTGTAGTAACTCTTGCACAAAACCAAATGACTTTTATGGATATAATGTAATTTAAAACCATCAAATTCTAATGTGACTCTCCTTATCATATCCTTTCTCAAAATAAAATTACAATGATGGCAATCGTCAATATCTTTTAATGTTAATGAGTAAGGTACTCGATTGCATTCTAGTCAATCACTCATATTATGGCAAGGAACAAGTAGATCGTTTGCTAATTGTAACTTGTAACAACTGATCGAAAGCGTTAAGCAAATACTCCTTACTCCGACAAAGATGAACCTCTTGACCTTTTGCAATTTAGCATGGTAAAATTCAATATAACTACACTGGGATATTGATGTTTCTTTTCTAATCTCAATATGCCGAATGGAACGTTGAAATTAGGTTTTGAAGTTTTTGAAGATAAGCCTACAACCAAATTGTGAAACTAAACTGTCAATTCAAGGTAAGTTAAATTTGTGAAGCTATAATAAAAATTTTATGGCAACTAAACACTAGGGAATTGAATGCATATGTAAGAAATGACCCTAATTACACATGTCTACCACTTTTCCTATTTATGATTTAATCTTATTCTTTTAGGAGATTGCTAGAGAGAGAGAGAGAGAGAGAGAGTATGAGGAAGTTAGTCCTCACATATGTGCTATATTAATTTAAGTTGGAAGATTTCTTAATCAACATGCTTACGATGAGTAACTCTTGAAGATTATCGACCATACATAAAAATTTCAGCCACATTCTTGAGACATCTTATCATGTGACTGCAATTTTTCCAAAATATTTACTATTTTAATCGGCTAGTCTGCTTATGCATCCCATTAAATCCATAAATTAAACAGCTTCTTCAAAAATGCTTAGGATTGTCCAGTTGCCATTATTACACGGCACGGTGAAAATAATCGCTTTCATCTAGGCCTACTAAGTGCATTCTTGAAATAAAAGTCTATCAATTTCCCTTTTCGTAATATATATATTTCCGCGGCACAGCACAACTGACATCTATAACTCTGGCAAGAAATATGGGTCATAAGTTTCTTTGTTGGATGAATTGTGTACAATAAGTTTGCATTTTGGAACATATAGAGTAGTTGCATCATTAGAATCAATGTATGTTATTCAATAAATGAATGGCGGGACATGTATGTAAGCCTTTTCAAATTTACTCCCATGTAAGAATAATCTGTGCCACGTACAAAACTCAACAAATAAGCATAAATAGTAATGAGTTCCATTGCACACCACAAAAAAAAAGAATAAGAAGCTCCATAACATAAGTGAATATGGTATAAGTGACATAGGTCAAAGGCAGAACAATACAAGACATTTGAGTTAACTGTCATAGCAAAATAGTACTTTGGATTTGTTAGGAAACATAGGTGAGTGAATTGTGTTAGAAAAATTCCACATTGGAGAATTAATGTGGTGTAGAATAGTTAATATATTTTAGTTGGTTTATAACTCATTGGCTTGAGCTTTTGAATGGAGGTGAGTCCAACTAAATAAATTGACGAACCTAGACTTGACCCCCTTGACGATATCTTTAGGTGACGATATCTTTAGGTGAATGTATCAAACTTCTACTGCGTGCTCTCAACAAATCGTACCAAAACCGATGATTGCAATTTCCGGATTGAGCTTACACATGAAGGGGAGATTATTATGATGCACATATGAGTGAGTTGTGTTAGAGAAATTTCATATTAGAGAATTAATATGGTATATAGCAATTAATATATCATAGTTGGCCTAGTTAATATATTTTAGTGAGCCCATAACTTATTTATTTAAGTTTTTGAGTTAAGGTGGATCAAACTAGATATATTGATGGGCTCGAACTTGGGCCCTCTCTTGATGATCTCTTCAAGTGAATGTATTGAACTTCTACTGCACGTTCTAGGTTGAGCTTACACGTGAGGGAAATATTGTTAGGATCTACGTGCGAGTGAGCCGTGTTAGAGAAATTCCATATCGAATAATTGACGTGGCGTAGAATAATTAATATATCCTAGTTGGTCTATAACTCATTGGCTTAAGTTTTTAAGTAAATGTGGATCCAACTAGATATATTGACGAGCTCGGACTTAGGCTCCCTTTTAATGATCTCCCTAGGTGAAAATATTAAACTTCTACTGTGCACTCCCGATATGATTTGAATTGTTTATGACATTTTCTTGCTTATATCTACACTAGTGATAGCCATCGTTCAATTTTTTTTTTTAACCTCACTAATAGTTTGAATGACAACTTGTGGTTTTCTAATTGGCTTAATCACCGGATTGACATCTTCATCATCAATTTCGATAGTGAAATTGCTTTCTCGATAGTTTCCCCATTCTCAACAATAGGAGATATTTCAAGAGTACCATCGATGTCAACATTATAAGTTCAACGATATCAATTTTCTAATACATCAATATAAATTAGAATCAATAGAATAGATCCCACCCGTAAGTGATAAGGAAAACCCATCAAATCTCCTTTTTTGGATTGACATGGTTACTCTTCCAGTAAAGCACCGATTAGGTTGTGGTTTAGGATGATTATGAGTTCATTTGTAAATAATCTCTGTAATATGTTCATTGGAAGCATGTTTAAAAAGTTTTTTCACCTAACAATTATGATACATACATTTCTAATAGCTACATAAGAATTCACAATCCTTACTATGCTTATGTTTGTATTTTCTCGAGTTATATCCATCATCAGAGAGTCTCTCAGTTATAACTGAAGGGTTATTCGCTCTATTATTCAGTCGTGTCGCCTATCACATTATTGGATTATTCTTTTCTACATAATAATCTATCAGGATTAACTTTAAGAAGTAGACTAACCCCTAAACTAACTGCTTGCGTCGATACAATTCCTTTGAAAAGACAATTGAATCACTTTGAACTGAATAAAATGATGCAAATAGTTGACATTGGTGTTGTCCAAAAAATTTCACAACCTATTCACTTCCTTGGTGCTTTGGCTTTGTGGGAGCCTTTAGAAGCGACCGCTGTTAGGGCTAGACCTATCACCTAAAGGGGATAAATATGTGAATATGCAGAATTTAAAAAATATTTGAGTAAATATTGCAACTAGACAATGTTTAATGACTGAAATGCAATCGTCAACTTTTAAATAATTTAAGAGGTAGAAAAATGTACGCAAACGTTTATAGTGATTCGGTTTTTTATAATCATACATCACTCTTCCACATAGATAGCCTATTAGCTAGATTCCATTATATAAATCAATCAAAAGTTATAAAAAAGTATTTTCTACTCAGTCATGAATGAACATATTTTTTTACACTCTCAACTTCTAAGAGATTACAAAATTGTGCTCATGAAAACTAATACTTTTAAAAAGATATGCTTTTTAGACTTTGGAATTTCAAACTTTGAGACTCGTATTTTTTCCTTCAACATCACGATTTCCTTTTATACTCCTTAATAGCCAATGGTCATGTCCAAGCTAATCATTGGCCATATCTTCTGAGAATCAATCCAACTAATCTACTCGTTGGACCTCAATGTCACTACAAATCTAATCACTTTAAGGTTGCCAAGAATGAAGTTTCCTTTAATTCTGCCACTTATGTAGTAGTTCGTGTTTCCATAAGTTTAAGTATTTCGTTTGATAAGTGCATTTCATCTTCAATTGATTGTCATAAAATAGAAATAAATTATGATTGATACGTATTCCATCGAACAACCTTTATATAAGGCATGAATCAATACTAATCGACTAATTGTTACACGAGTATGTATCATTTGACCAATATCCATAAATAGTCGATTACGATTGAAATGATATGATTATCACCACATCTTTGATCTCAAATAAAAACATCTAACCGTATCAAATTTTCCACCTGAAGAATACTCACCATCAAAGAAAAAAATTACTCATAAATTTTTTTATTAATTTATAAAATCATTTAGGGATATTTTCTCAACAATAAACATCGGCCAATTATCTCAAAATCACAAGCACTAAGGTAATTGTTTAGTACATCATTAATCAATTTGAAAACAAAACATGATGATCTAATTTTTTATCTAGCTATTATACTTTCTTAAGGATTTTCATCAGAACAAAAAAAATATTATAAATTAACATAGGAGTCTAGGACATCACATAATGGAAAGTAAGTAAAGGAAATCACAAATCAAATAGTGAAATTTAACTTTAAGGCCGCCTCTATGTACTCATCTCAATCGTCAGTCAAATATAAAGTTATAATAAGAAAATCTTAGTAACTTGTTCTTTCCTAATCTACCAAAAAAAAAGAGTTTGATTTCTAACAAGTTTGCCCAATTTTAAAACCCGAGAAATTTTTCAAATTCTTGGCTCAACTCTTTTTCTAGTGAGAGAAATTGATTAGCTACAATTACCATTTCCACAAAATAATATTCTTGCAGCAGACACAAAGAAGAAATGCAATAGCAGACACAAAGAAGAAATGCGAGAGGCTGAGGGTGTGATAATGACAAAACGAAGGAGGAGATGAAGAAAGGGCGGAGGGGTGGGGGAAAAAGTGTCCGTACAACTTTCAGACAAGAAATCTTATTTGAAATAATATATTTTCTATTATCCGATCTTCTCCTAGTTACATAAAAAGTTCTCAACTTTTGGTTTGTCATTGGTGATGATTTTTTTTCATTTTCCTTTCTAACAAATGGAGTTGATCATTCTACTATATTTTTGAAACTAATAGGTTTAAGTATAAGGGGAAAGTTCATGAACTTTTTTTTTTTTAATGCATGAATTTCGCAAAAATGACCAATGTATTGCTGGTCTACATAATTGGCAATTTCTATGTTTGTTGGCCAAGCTAAAAGAACATCTCGAGTTGTGGTTGTTAAAGATAGTACAGGTTACTGCGGATGAGATGTAATCAATGTTGATTGTACAACGAACAACATTAAAAATAATAATAGGATTACTTTTTTTATTTTTTCTAAACTTAATAAGTTTAACTATAAGTGGAAAGTTTATAACTTTTTATCATACATAAATTTCACAAAAGTTACTAATTTACCATTAGTTTGCGCGATTGACAGCTAGCAAAAAATATATGTGTGTAAGATTTTTATGTATAGAGATTAAGATGAAAGATTATATTGAGTTATGTCTACTAGAGGCAGTGTAAGCTGCAATGGATAAAATTTACTTAGTGGAAATGGAACTTGCTACGGATTAGATGAAGCTAGGTGAGCCTGTAGAGGTTGTAAATGCAATGGTAGAACTTGTTATAAATGTAATGGAAATATGGCAGACGATAAATGAAAATGAAGTAATGGAACTTATTGTGAATGTGATGGTGGAATCTGCTACGTGTGGAAATAAAACGAGGAATGTGATGAAGCCTTTAGAGGCTGTGAATGCAATGGCGGAATCTGCTACTATAGATGGGATGGAAATAGGGCAGACAATGAAATCTCTCTATGCTATGAATACGATAATTGAAAATGAAGTTATCAACACTACTAAGATAGAATAAGAAAATCTCATTAAGCCTGTAGAGGTCGTGGAGCTTGTGGAAGTTGTGATACGATAGTGGAACTTGCTGTATATGTGATGAAAATGAGGGAAGTAATAATAGAACTATAATGTTGTGGATTGACGAATGAAAATGAAGTAATGGAATGTACTGTGATAGAATTAGGGAATTCCATAAAACTTATAGAGGCATGGAGGCTGAGTTTGTGAATAAATTATCTTAAATTCAATCTAGTAAAATTTTATATTCTACTGATTGATCTATAAGCTAAGTTTCATTTCTTTTTTAGATTTTCACTCAATGGTTTTTATCATGACATCTTTGTTTAATTGATATTCTTTCCCACAATATTATCATTTTCCCCAATTCTAATCGGTCACAACTATTTCCAACACTTTTCTTCTCATGCACCCCCATTTTAGATGATAACTTGCAATCAAGAGAGCACAATTATGGTTTAAACTAGTTAAAATGTAAGATTATTATAACCTATTCTATCCAAATAAATATCGCCTTAGAACATCATGAAATATCGTAGATACTCGGCCGCCATCTAGATGTTGATTTTAATCATGCAATCATTAATAAGTTCACACAAATAAATCAATCAATCAAGAGAGATTAATTAGCTGCAACTGCCATATCCACAGTATAATATTCTTGCGGTATTTTCTTCCAATTGCATACAAAATTCTCAACCTTCGATTTGTCATTTATGATGATTTCTTTTAATTTTCCTTCCAGCAAATGGAGTTGATCCTCCTATTATGTTCCTGAAACTAATAATTTCAAGTATAAATAGAAAGTTTATAAACTTTTTTTATACATAAATTTCATAAAAATGACTAACGTATCGTTGGCCTGTATGTCTAGCGGCCCTTAAAAATATAAGTGTGTAAAGCTCCTGTGTTTATTGACTAAGCTAGAAGAGTATTTGAAATTGTGGATGCTAAATGTAGTGCAAGCTGCTGTGAATGAGATGTAATTGATTTTTTTAACCTAAAAGGTTCAAGCATAAGTGGAAAGTTCATAACTTTCTTTTATATATAAATTTCGCCGAAAGTTACCAATTTACCATTAGCCTGCGCAATAGATGGCTCATCAAAAATATACATGTGTAGGCTTCCAGACAAGTTATTGACTTACCATTAGGTTATGCAATTGATGGCTTGTCGAAAATATACGTGTGTAAGGCTTCCATGTATGGAAATTGAGATAAAAGATCATCTGGAGTTGTGTCTGTTAAGACAGTATAAATTGTAATGAATGAGATGTAGTCGGTGGAAATAAAATTTATGGTGATTAAATGGAGTTAGAGGATGTGGATGCGATAATAAAATTTGCAACTATAGATGAAATAGAAGCAGTGCAGATGATAAATAAAAATAAAGTAATGGAACCTCCTGCTTTCTGCAAATGGAATGGTAGAACCTGTTATGTATGGGAATGAAACGAGTGATGTGATGAAATCTCTAGAGGTTATGAATGCGATGGCGGAATCTACTGTTATAGATGGGATGGAAGTAAGATAGGTAATGAAGCATCTCCAGATTGTAAATATGATGAATGAAAACGAAACAATGGAACTTATTGCGAATGGAATAGTGGAACTTGCTATATATAGATGAAATATGAAATGTGATGAAGTCTCTAGAGGCTATGCATGCGATGCGATAGTAGAACTTGCTGCTGTGAATGTGATAGAAATAGAGCATGCGATGAAGTCTCTTCAAGTTTGTATTTGAGAATCAACAAATTCTACTTTGATGTGATGAATAAAAATGAAACAGTGGAACCTACAACAAATAGGATAGTGAAACCTAATGTATATGGGATGAAAACAATGAATAAAGTGTGGATGCAATATTAGAACTTGTTATAAATGGAATGGAAGCAGGATAGGCAATGAAATCTCTCTATATATGCAATGAATAAAAATAAATCAATAGAACCAACTATGAATAAAATATTGAAACCTACTGTAAATGTGATAGAAATAGAGTATACGATGAAATCTCTAAAAGTTGTAGATGCGATAATGGAACCTACCACTATAGATACAAATAATGCAATAGAGCCTTTATATGCTGTAGATATGATGAATGAAATTGAAGTAATATAATTTGTTACGAATAAGATAGAGACATAGACTATAGAAATTGTGGAGCCTATAGAGGCTGTGAATGAGATGACGGAATTTATTGTATATGAGATGGAAACATGGAAGATGATGAAGTTTGTAAAAATTGTGAATGTGATAATGGAACCTGTTATATATTGGATTAAAATAGGGGATATAATGAAGCCTCTAAAGACTATGAATGTAATGATGAAACTTATTTGTATATGCGTTGGAAATAGGGAAAGCAATTGTGGAATTATAGGTTGTCGGTTACTCGTTGTTGCCCACCGCCCATCGGTCATTGGTTTTCGGACTGCATTGGTTGCCAGATGTCGCTGCCATCGGTTGCCCATTGCCATCGTCTGTTATATGTTGCCGTTATCGCCACTGGCTAGAGGAGGAGTAAGAAGAAGAAGAGAGGGAAAAAAGAAAAATCTAAGAAAAAATTATTAAAAAGCTAAAAGAAATTTTACATTACAAAAAATTTACATGTCATACCAAATGCATTCTTATTCTTTTTTTATTTCAAGAATAAAAATTTTGTATAATTACCAAATGCGTTCTCTTATTCAGAAATTGTTATAGGGAATGGAAATAGAAAAATACTATTTATGGAAAAAAAATCATCCTTAAATGCTATGGGTTGTAGCTAGTGAAAAAGTTGAGGAAGCTAGAAATCCCTAACAGTGATGATCGATTTTAAGGTAAGTTGGTTATTACCTTGAAACTTGAAATCGGACTGAGCAAGGTTGTTTCTTTAGTTTGTAGAATTGGAGACTGGTTCACTTGGTCTTGGAATAGGATCGGACTGGACTGATTGATTTAGTTTGGTTCCAAGGTTGATATTAAAACCAATGATTTCTTCTCTCTCTCGGGTTCTCCTATTCCTTATAGGTGAGAGTTTTCCAACATTTAAAAGAAAATAATAATTTACAAATTAAAGGTTGCTTCAGAATAAAAGATAAAAAAAAATAAGAAATTTCGATTGGTTTGTCAATCTGGTTCCTTGAGTGGAACCGGGAATCGGAATAATCTCATTTG
The DNA here is from genome assembly GCA_017140615.1 of Eucalyptus cladocalyx. Lineage (NCBI taxonomy): Eukaryota > Viridiplantae > Streptophyta > Magnoliopsida > Myrtales > Myrtaceae > Eucalyptus > Eucalyptus cladocalyx. Next base: position 34,947,023 of record CM029517.1, on the reverse strand, counting down.
AAGATCACCTGGAATGACCGATTCAATTCTAATATTAGACTAGGGTCGATGCCCCTAATGTCTAGAATCGCCCTAGCAGAATGACGAAACCAAACACATTAGAACCGGTTTGGAAATGGGTTTCTGGATCCTTCACCCAAGTACACGGAATGAAACTGGAATTCTTCTTCTCGCCTCGATGGCCCATGGATAGTTTGGAAACCTCTAATTTCTATTTACCCCCAAACTAAACCAACCCCCGGCCCTACTCCTTTTCTGAAGTCGCACTATTTACTCATCACGGTCCAAAAACACACAAGCATCACGTGGGCCTGGCCTGGCCTAAGTAAATGATGGACCCAATAATTGGGGTCCGTTTGAGAAAGCTGCGAAAAAATCCAAGGAGCCGATCCGGCGGGAACACCAAAAAAAAAAGAAAAACACGATCGCCTTTTCAATTTTCAATTTCCTTTTTCTTTTTCGGGGGCAGGAAAGGAAAGGAAAGGAAAGGAAAGGAAAGGAAAACCAACGGCAACGGCAACGGGAGTGACATGCTATGCCTTTTTCTTTGTCATCTTGTTGTCCTGTTTTTTCAGAGGTATCATCATCACGTTCTTTCACCCGCCTGTTGGCCCTCCCCTCCAGCCCCTTAGCTGTACTCCCGAAAAAGTCTTTCTCTCTCTGTACCTAATAATGACAAGACCCGCTTGCCCTCTCTTGTTTCCCTCCACTCTCTCTCTCTCTCTCTCTCTCTTTTTCAACTTTACCACTCGCTCTCGCCACTTCCAGATTCGGAGACGCGTTTCCCCGTTCGACTCAAGTTCTGTCACCCAGCTCCTCCGTTGCAGCCGGCCGGCGTTTTCTCGTGCGTTCCGTCCTCCATTTTTATGCTTCTAGTCTCCGGATTCACAAGTGTGCATGTCTGTTTTTGTTTGTTTGTGCGTGCGTGCGTGTGTGAGAGAGAGAGAGAGAGAGAGAGAGAGAGAGAGAGAGTTGGGTTTTGCAAGAAATGCTGTTTGGCGGGACGGGAAAGTTGTTCAGGGGCAGGTAGTGTGAGTGTGACGTGTGAGGCTCTTCTTCTATTCGTGCTCCGTTCGGTAGGACTAGCATCGATGACGGGGCGCTTGGAAGAGTTTTTTTTTTTTTTGTACGTATTTATCAACAGTTCCTTTACTTGTGCTCCTTAGTTATGGTTCTCGGATGATTTTGGCTGTGGACACCATGATCTGCAGATTCCCGGGCGACGGTGTCGTTGCTCGAGCCCTGTTTAGTCTAGCCGTCTGTGCCATTCAGATTGGCTTCATTCAACTGCCCAGCTTAGGACCCCTTCTTATGGTACTGAGCTGTCGAAAACTATTATATCGACAACGAAAAAATTTCGGCCACCTAATTTCATCTTTACACGAATGATGAATTACGCGATGCTTGACATTTGGGGGGAATTCCTTACAGTAGATGCAGCAATTGAATTATGGATTGCCGCATGAGTTTTGCGTTGACTTTGGCACCAATGTGGGCGAGTATACTGATTGTGCAATATACTGCCTATGCCAGGTAGTTTTGTGGAGTGCTCTCTGATGAGAGATAATGTCTCGTTTGTCTAAGGACATTGATCCGGCATTCCAAGGTGCAGGAACGAAGGGGTATCCTTACAATCAATTTACCGTTGGAAGTTCCTTATATATACTATGCGGTGTTTCTTCTTACAAGTTTATGATATTGCTGATTCGACGCATTTTGCTGGTTGATCTTATCGGTGTCACTAGTTTTATTGTTGTGATATAATTCTTCAGGGACACTGGAGTTTCCTATTCCACAGATTTGTTTGAATCCCTCGTGACCATGTTTTTCGTTTGAATAGTTGGTATCATCCTTAATGGCATTATCTTCAGTGGTTTAGAGATTTGGTGCATTGAGAATCTTCGCTTAGTTCGCGTCCCAAGGGCTTCACATGGGAAATTCTATTCTGGGAGCGCATACATAGTGTTGAATGTAAGCCAGTTGTCCACTTGAGCCTACTCTTCTGCAAGTTATTTCAGAACTTCGACAACTGGAGTTTAGGATAGAATAGAGTATGGAACCTTTTCATTTCAAATTTCTGAGGAATTAAGCAGCTTTCCCTTGTATTTTGCGAACTCTTCAAGTGAAAAAAAATAATGCCCTTATTTGACTTAAGTTGCCCATATATTTACTTATTTATTTATTTATTTTAAAATGTTTTGCTCCTGGCATGTGCAACTGCAAGAAGCCAGGCATCAACATGGTTACTCATTCATCTTCTGTGTTTGTATATCATGACATCTACATTTTGATTTCTCCCCTTCATGCAAGACAGACAGTTGTGGGAAAGAGTGGCTCTCCTCAGCATAGCATTCACTACTGGCTAGGAACTGATGTTAAGGAGGTATTAATAATTTTCTTACTTGTCGGAAGTTTCAGAAATCTCACTTTTGGTGTTTTATTACCATGTGCTGATAGAGAAAATTAGGGTGCATAGAAGGAATGCCAATCACACTCAAAGGTCATGAAAGTATGATATTTTGAGTAGGCCAACTGTTTTATTCTGCCATTTTCCAAGTGAAAGAGAAGAGATGGTGTGAATGTGAGAGGAGCTGCTCGAAACTCCAAGATCTGGTCTGTGGGCTATAACAATCTTTAGAAGTGGAGAATGATGGGAAAGTATTTGAGTTCATGCACACCATCTCCAGTATATGGCACTGTTAGAAGATACACCTGCAAACCAAAAATAGGCCTAGTTTTTCCATTCTCATATCCCTGTTTCATGTCATGTTTTTCCTTACAACTTTGCAGGATGATCTAGCTCTGGCATCAGATAAAGCCCTTGAATTAGATGAAGCCCTAGGGTCTTGTGCTGTGCAATATAGAGAAGTTCAAGGCCAAGAAACAGAGAAGTTTTTGTCCTTCTTCAAACCATGCATTATACCCATCGAAGGAGTGTACAAGTCAGAAACAGGAATTTCGAATGGGGAAAAGTACTGCATCAGCTTGTTTGCATGCAAGGGAGAGCATGTTGTTCATGTTAAAGAGGTAAGCTCTGCTGAAATTGGTGAACAATTACACTGTAAATTTTCATTAGCTGCGCTGGCCTAAGATTTAAGTAATTCCTGTTCATTTGATGAGAAATAAGCTATAGCAAAAGCTAATAGTGGTATGTCATGAAAGAGATGTTGTCATTGGAAATGGCAGCTAGACTATCCCGAGGGCCATGCAAATTATCTAGCATATCACTTGATAGTATGCTCACGATAAGGGAATAGTGGGCATGTACAGTAGAAAAAATGACCAATTTTCATTGTTGCAGGATTTTACTGCCATGTTTCATCCTGGGTACATGCAAATATTCTCCAATGTGTAGTGCACTCTAGTCTTGTATTTAAGCTTCCATTGTATACTCGTAAGTAAAGGATCTCTCTCTTGGTTGAGCAGGTTGCATTTGGTCGATCATCCTTGAATCACTATGATGTGTTCATATTGGACACTACTTCAAAAATATTTCTTTTCAGTGGGTGCAACTCTAGCATACAGGAAAGAGCTCGAGCTCTGGAAGTTGTTCACTACATCAAGGAAAATAAGCATCATGGAAACTGTGAGGTGGCAACCATAGGTTAGATCTACTTACAATATCTCTCTCTCTCTCTCTCTCTCTCTGAGAATGAGCTGTGCTAGCATGAACTGATTTAATGCTGCAGAGGATGGTAAGTTTGTTGGTGATGCTGATGTCGGCGAGTTCTGGAGTTTCTTTGGTGGCTATGCTCCTATTCCTCGAGATTCTACATCTGCATTCGAGAAGCAGGAAATTGTTCAATCTGTAAAATTGTTCAGGTAACTAGTCCAATGATTTTATTAATTTTTTGCCATTACTGATTTCTGCTGTTGCACATTTGGTTCAAATAATAGCTCAACATCTGTAACTGAGAGCAATAGTATAAGAATCATCTGAAGTTACTAGCTAAGTGTGCAAACAATTTCTGTTAGGCACGTAGTAATTTTGAGCTTTTAGTCTTCATGAAGAATGGGATGAATTAATTTGAACAAAATGGAGGTCATGTGCAGGTTGTGTCATCACTACAAAATTGGTAGCATGAGCATGCTAAGAAGGAGATATCCTTATCCACATGACCATAAAATCCACTGAAAAAAGCCTACATGGAAGGTGTTGTAATTTGAAGCTGATTGCTCTAATGGGAATGTCTTCTTTGAATTATGAGAAAGTATGAAAAGAAACATAAAGGCATACATATGTGGGCAAAAAGCATTTTGTCGTGTCACCTTTAATAAATTGTGAGTGATTGTCTTTCTTGTCATTTTTAACTCCCTAATTGGTGCTCATGCATCCTAGTGCAGGATAATGACTCGGGGGAAACTATTTGAAGTGGCAAAGGAGCTATTGAACCAAGAATTGCTTGACAAAGATAAGTGCTATATGTTGGACTGTCATACCGAGATTTTTGTATGGATGGGCAGGTGCACCTCAATGACGGAACGGAAGTCATCGATTTCAGCTACAGAAGTTAGTCTCTAAGTCTGATCTCCCACCCTACTCTCTGGATACTATAGAAATTTGATGGGTGCAGATGAAAATTCAAAATGGATATAGGATTAAAAATATAAGACGGTTTAATTAGTTATGCATAAAACTTCCAAATAATCAGATTTCTAGATGTATCTCCCATTAGGATTAAAAATATAAGACTCTTTAATTAGTTACACGTAAAACTTCCAGATAATCAGATTTCTAGATGTATATCCTATTAGGGTTAAAAATATAAGTCTCTTTAATTAGTTATGCTTAAAACTTCCAGATAATCAGATTTCTGGATGTATCTCCCATTCCTTCATAGCAATCTAATTCATCGCACCATCGATCAGCTGAATTATTTAATCAATATAGAAGTAAAATTCCTTTAGCCAGCCAGTGCTGTTCTTCAGACAAAAAATGATTACTCTTTTGGTTGGGGAACTACTTAAAGATGCTTGCTCACAATTATCCCCATGTTTTTTGTGCTGAGGCAACTCATCTGTGAATGCGTGTTACAGGATTTTCTCCGAAATGAGGGCAGATCAACAAGTACTCATGTGACCTTATTAACTGAAGGATTAGAAACTGCCAGGTTCAAGTCAAACTTTGTAAATTGGCCAAAGAAAGAGGAACTGAAGTTGTATGAAGAAGGTCGAGGGAAAGTAGCAGGTTAAGTACCTGATGAAAGAAATTGTCTTGCAGAAGCATTCAAGCTCTTCAGATATACCGATCTTTTATTTTAATTTATCCTGTTCAGCTATGTTCAAGCAACACGGTTATGATGTAAAGGAGCTTTTAGAAGATGACCATGAGCCACTTATAAACTGCAGAGGGACAATCAAAGTAAGTTTTGGGTCAAGAAAAGCTTGTTGATTGTGAACACAAACTTGACATGGTCCAACGTGTTATCTTTCAATGACCTTCTCTGTTGCTATACACTTCAGGTCCTGCAGGTCAATAGTGGGGAGGCATCCCTTATTCCACTTCCAGATCAGTCAAAGCTTTTCAGTGGTGATTGCTATATTGTGCAGTACACTTACCCTGGAAAAGGAAGGGATGAGAATCTTTTCTATGCTTGGTTTGGGCGTGCTAGTCAAATGGTGAGCATTTTATTGCTTAACTTTTGGTGTTAGAAACTGTCTCGTCCTTTATTTGGAGTTGCCATACAAGAGCTTTTGTTCTCTGTCCTTAAGTACAAATACCATGCTTTTTCTTCCTGAAATAACTGTTTCTGCTGCTTGTAGGAGGACAGAGTCGATGCTCTTTCTCATATGTATGCCATTGCTAATTCAACCAAGGGGTTTCCAACTTTGGTTAGTTTTAATTCTTCATTCTTGCATCCTTAACCTCTGTTTGGGAAGATGGGAAAATTGGGGGGAATGAAACTGGGTTAAAAAAATGGGAGAAATTGTCAAATTTAAGCGAGATGGAGGTGGAGGGAAATGTAAAAATTAGCCAGAGATCTCTCCCACCTATCTACTTTCTTTCCCTTGGTTTCCAAATGAAGAACTGATCTAAATTAAGTGCTATTGGAATTCTCAAACATATAACTACTAGAAGACTGCCCATGCCATACATGGTTGCGATATTCTAATATGAGTAAGGTTCTATTGAGTAATTTCATCTGCGAAGACACAGCACTTAGTGGTCGTAGTCCCATAATAGAAGCCAGGCAAATATTATATTAAATTTTTTTTACTTATGTGACACTTCTATAGCCTGTTAAGCTTGTCTCATTCTAATACTCTTCCCCATTCTTTCCATCACTAACACAATCATTATAAACAAAAATAGAAAAGGGAGCTAACATATGTTTATTGTTTGTTAAGTTGCTTTAATTGAGTTATTTTTAATTTTTAAAGTTTTATTTCTCTTTTACTTGCATAAGGGTATTATGGTCATATATAATTTATATTTAATATAAACACAATAGGTGTAGGGTTTCTGTTACACAGAAAACTACAGCCCTCTCTTTGTTTCTTTTACATTCTCCTTCTCCTCCTTCTCTCTATTCCTTCTCTCTTCCTTCTTTCTCTCTTTCTACTTGCTGCGGGTTCTCTGATCAGCTTTGTGACATTGTTCACCTAACACGGCAACCCATTATTTACTTTTTATATAAAGGTGGTTTATATACTAATCATTAAAATAGTTGGTGGTATGATGTGAAATATTAATTTAATTGGTTACAGGTAAAGCTTCACGATCAATTTGTTCCACTCTTCAGTACGCCTTGCTAAGATTTTAGGCAACTTTTGATTTTTATTTGTCGAGTAGTTGGATATGCTAATATGTCCAAATTAAATACTGATTGTGAAGATAATCTCTAGAAAATAATCTAAATTAAGTATGTCGTATATGAAGCTGTCTTATGGAAAACAAAGTTATCATCTTGAATGTAAAATTAAAGAAAAATTCCTCACAATATCTGTGTTAAGATAATAACATTTTCCAGCAAAAGGTTATAATATTGAAATTGATCTAGTATGAATACATAATTGAAAAACTATTTTACAGCAATAAGGGTGTGAATCTAAATTAGCTTCACATACAGAAAAGAGGAGCTAACTCACCCATGACATAGGTTATAGTTTCACCTATTCTCACATGGGAGCAAATTTCATGTATTAAGATCACAGCATCCAAGAAGACAAATGCTGGAACAAAGTCTTGGAAGTAGTTATCATCTCTAACTTCTAACAAATGCTGCCTTATGAACCTGTTGAATTTCTTTGATTAAAGTGTGGAATACTTAGACAAGGAACTAATTAGTGTCTTATTTTCTATTTCCTGTTTCTTCAATTTTTCTTTTGAATAACTATGAGTACCTGACCCCAGAAGAGGACGCTTTTCTAAGTTTTGCCTAACTATGGATCTTTAATGGGTGGATGTGATGATTTTTCAGTTCTTGGCACACATTCTTGCACCATTATTCGACTAGTAGTACAGGCAATATAAGAAGCGCTGTGGTGGTAAACTAAAGTGTCTCCATTATATAGTTTCCTTAATGTATACGGATTTTGAGTCTTTGGTAAAGTATCATGAGTTTCACAACCCTCAGATATCGATCGATTCTTATATAGTTCTTTGAGGTCATGTAGTCACCTCTCACTTGCTTTTATGTGACAGGCTCAGGTTTATCAGGATAATGAGCCGGAACAATTTTTCTCGGTTTTCCAAACATTAATTGTTTTCAAGGTCAGAACACCTCTGCCTTCTATATTTTAGATTGTGTAATGCATTCTTTGGGGTTCGGTTTTCTATATAAGCCATCTTCGTCAGTTTTTGTTATTTACCTGTTGGCCTGTCACTAGGGAGGTAAAAGTTCAAGGTATAAGAAGCTAATAGCTGAAACAGGCATGCCTGATGAAACTTTTGATGAGACAAAGACAGCACTGTTCCGTGTCCAAGGAAAGAATTCAAATAACATGCAAGCCATCCAAGTCGATCAGGTAAATTTAAGCTTTTGAAGTTTTCTGATGGCGTCAGAGGCCAGTCTCCTGTAATCCATGCCTTTAGTGTTCTTTCGAAAAATATATATCGAATAACATGCAAGCCATCCAAGTTGATCAGGTAAATTTAAACTTTTGAAGTTTTCTGATGGTGTCAGAGATCAGTTCCTGTAATCTATGCCTGTAGTGTGATGAGGGTTATGCCCTTTCTTCAAATGTGTTTGTGTGTGTGTATTTCAGTCTTCCTTGCAAACAAACTTGTAGTGAAAAGGGGTAAATGTAAGTATATGATGCTCATTTCTTTAAACAGCAGGTTCTCTAACATTCCACTTACATGTCCAAAGCATGAGTTTGTGACTGCTGCATCCTGTTAATATATCAATTACCGGCCATTTCTAAGATTTCACTGCTTCTTCTTCTTTTCAGTTTTTGTGATTTGGCTCTGTAAAAGCAGCACTTATGTGAAAATAATGTTGTACTACTGACCTAATACTGTGCAATGATTTTGGTTCTCTTTTCCTTTCGGTTTCATCTTTGAATATACCTTCTGAATTAAACATACAAAAAGAAAAATTGATCTTGCTCTTGAATGTGAACTGCAATGGAATTGTGGTTTTCTTTAAGATCTGTATATGTACCGGATCCAGACTCTTGGCCCTTACATTGATCATTAGTTACTTTTCTTTTTTAATTTAGTACATGAAGCTGCATTCGATCTTGTTTTTTGAGTGTTACTTATTGATGACATGTGCCTTAGCAGGTTTCAAGCTCCCTCAATTCATCTTATTGTTACATCCTCCAGACTGGATTATCAGTCTTCGCTTGGATTGGAAATTTATCTTCAACTGAAGATCATGAACTCCTAGACCGAATGATTGAAATCATAAATGTAGGCAGATGTTCTTTCCTTATTCTCTGATGCTTAAATAATGCTAGTTAAGACATCTCTCTTCCATTTATACCGCTTCCATCTGCAGCCCACATGGCAACCTGTGTCTATAAGGGAAGGAAGTGAACCTGACATATTTTGGCAAGCATTAGGGGGAAAGACTGAATATTCAAAGGAAAAAAAGGTGAAGCAGTACATAGAAGGTCCACACTTGTTCGCAGTGACTCTTATTGAGGGTAGGCAGCGCATTGTTCTCTCATTTCTTCTAAAGATAAAGTAGAAAGATATTCAGATGATTATCCTGGCATTGGCTGTCATCTCTAATTGCATTCATGGTTATGGGCTGCTTGGACGCAAAATCTCCTCGCAGGTGATATCAAGGTATGCAAACTTTATGTCTATGAAAATGCATATAGTTCGATGAGCCATTCCCTTCTTAGATCATATATTGTTCACATGAAACCTCATTAAAGAAAAGGAAGAAAGTTAAATAAAATTGTTTTGCAGATTACATTTGAGACTTTAGTCCTTAGGCCTTTGGGTAATCATCTCTAGTACCTATCTGAACACAAATTGAATAATTAGTACAACCACAATTTGTCAGTTTACGAGTTTCATTATGACCTAAGGGAATAATGCAACTAGGCCTGCGAACTCATCTAGCTTCAAAAACTGTCAGAATCAGATATTAATATCTATTTGAAAATGACTTAAAAGGTGCAGCTGACAGCTCTATTGTGGGAACCAAATAACTGAAGCTTAAACTTGAACAAGTTGTTTTTATCTGATTAGTGTAATATTCTTAAACATGTTTGACATGGTTTTTGAGTTGGGTTGGCATATTTTGGAGTACATTTTTCGATGGTATTTTTCCTATACTCTTCCAGAGTATAAAGGATATTTTGGGTTCTTTTTGGCCGGTGGATGCTAAGTGAATATACAAATGCCAAATAAGTATTTCATTTGTAGTTATGACTTATTATCAGAACAAGGAATGAAAAATATTCAGAACTGCTACATATTTAGTCAAGAAAATCACATAGGTGGCAATTTCTCCTGAAGGTCAGAGCATCTTAGGTTGCCCTAGGAAATTCTTCGTGAGCCAATGGATGCCAAAATGATATGGTGGTTTTTATTCTAGTTAAACATTAATGTTAATCTTTGCAGAAAGATAGAATTGCTCATCTTGACACACAGAAATTCTTTTAACATTGTGAATAACCTTCAATTTTCGTTTTCTACTTCAGCTAAAAGAAATATACAACTTCACACAAGGTGATTTGACCACTGAAGATGTTCTCATATTGGACTGCCAAAGTGAACTTTATGTTTGGATTGGGCGCCTGTCTAGTGTTTCATCAAAAGAAGCCCATATTCTTGGCCAGGTTAGCTGCTTCGTAGTTTTTTGAATCAGATAATCTCAAATGTAACGATCTAGTTGTAATGTGGTAGGCCCATGCTGACCATGGTGCATTCTGCCAACTAATTGCATGTATAGCATTCATACATGGATTCATTATGTTGAGAACCTGTTGCACAATTCAGCCAAGATGTAACTGGCTGTGACAGTGCTTTTGGATTGTGCAATTCATTTCTTGCTTTTGTGCTTCTATCACATTGGAAGGACTGCAAGATTATGGCTTGTTTTTTATAATAATGGCATATTGCATGTTCTGGTTCTTTTCATCACCATCCTCTCACTTGGAAATGGCAGAAATTTCTTGAGATGGACATTCTGTGCGAAGGACTTCCTCAGGAGACTCCAATGTACATGGTTGTTGAAGGACAGGAGCCTCCATTTTTCACTCGCTACTTCTCATGGGATCCATCGCAAGCAATTGTTGGTGATTTTGTCATATTAGAAAAGCTAACTTGTTCATCATTAAGATGTTCATAGTTGCTTTCCAGCTTTTAACTAATGCCTTCCACAGATGCATGGCAACTCATTTGAGCGGAAACTTTCTCTGCTCAAGGGTGGATCACAACATTTGGAAGTACGTCTGTTACGAGACCTGTTGCAACTTATGTGGCCTGTAACTTTTTCTATGCTTAAATTTGTTCTTTCTCAGGAGCAGGGACTAAATACAAGAATAACAAAATGGACGTTCTTAAAGTTGGGATTACTTGCTCTTAATTAGTTAATATAGCTAGGGATATTCATTCAGCTTAAGGAAATCACTGAAGCTTCTACTCTTGACAAAGAATGGTCTACAAATTCTGTGCCAACATTTGCAGTTGAGAGTTTCATTTCCATTGATCTTTCTACATTGTATAGGTATCTGTCAGAAATTCATGGCCAGCTGGCTCCAGAGGGGGCACCCCAGAAGGTTCTAGAAGAAATTCAATCAGTTCTAATGGGCGGGCGAAAAGTGCATCGCCTATCCCCAATGTCTTAGGTGTTAAAAGTTGTACTTCAGAAAACCAGCTTCCTTACAGCCCTAGCCCAGCTGAGATTAAGCTGTTTGCAGGATCTTCTCCTCAGAATGGAAGTTCTGGTACTGAGAAGCTTTGGCACCCTCTGCATCATGAAGTTAGCAGTAGCCATACTTTTTGAATTACATGATAGCGCATCAATTGTGAAATAGTCCAATAAAGGATCCTTGATGTGCGCTTTTACTAAGGATCGATAGATACGCACTAACCTGCTCATGACCTGCCATGAGTTTAGATGGATCCCTCTTAATGGTTTTTGACCTATAACTTCCCCCAGAAGTGGAAACTTACGGCCCTTTAATCACTTTATCTGGCAATTTTTATCCAAGTGATCTCTTCATGGTGAATTTAAATTGCACTCGCAAAATTTAGAGTTGGGCAGGATTTATTTCTTCTTTTTCTGCATATTCATTAGTTAGACTTAGAATCTAATTGTTTTTGTCCCCTTGTTTTTCTAAGTTTCAATGACCTTATCCACATGTCTGGGCAGATGATTCATCGGCATTTGCTAGTTCTCCTGCATTACAACCAATGGCGCCTCCTGACAATGTTAGGGTCGATCAGGTTGAAGGAAGTGATGCTTCCGACAATTTGTCAATATACCCATATGAACGACTCATAGTGAGATCAGTTGACCCAGTTACAGGCATTGATATCACAAGAAGAGAGGTATAGTCTGCCCTACTCAATGGCACTAAAAGACTGTCAATCCATTCACCTATATCCTACTTTCTTTTTTTGACCAAGCTATAAGATACAGAAGTTTTCTTCTCCTCATTTTATTTTTTTTAGGCTGGAGCTATCAGTAAAAGTATTGGTCTTTTGGGCATTCACTCGGATGCTCTCTATTGAATACGACTATTGTGATTTTCTGTCTGTCTGATCTGAAACGTGACAATATTATATCAGGAGCAGTTAATCATGTCTCTACTATTCTTAGTCTCATGGTTTGACATGCCGGAATATCATTTTGCTATAACTTATGAATCAAGCTAGTCTGAGAACTGAAGCATGATTGTCTTTGTGGTGATTTTCAGGCATATTTATCTGAGGAAGAGTTTCGAGAGATATTTCAAATCACGAAAACAGCTTTCTATCAGCTTCCAAAGTGGAGACAAAATAAGCTAAAGATGTCTCTCCATCTGTTTTAGACAGCAAACATTAGATGCGCCCTTTGTAGGTCTTCTACTGCTGCAGATACACCGGAGTATATTTCTGATAGGAGTGATGGGGGCTGCTTACGGATTATTGTATCAAATGGTTAACTCACTTGAGTCTGGAGTTAAGCTTGAGGATTAATGTCAACGCTTAATGGTTCATATGTCGTTGGATATTGGATGGAAGAGCCTCTCACTTACTGTTCGGCGAGACACACTAGCAGGGGACAGTTAGTTGAGATGGATAAGAAAGTTAGATTTCCTTATGCCATCGGAATGTACCTTTCTTTTTGCTGTACATCAGAAGATTATATATGATCTGAGATGCTGAATTGTTTTGACCACAGACAGTTGTCGGCTTTATCTGATTAGATGGATTAAGTGATAAAAATATGGACTGTGAACGATGTTGGTCCTGATTGGTCTAATGTTTACTCTTAATAATCTTTAGTCTGCCTAGATAAGCCCTCCTTGGGATGGTAAATCATTTTAAGATTATAATATACAGTACGATGTGTTGAATTCATTGGTCTCGACTCAACAACCTTGTCCATTTATTGGGACATAATTGAAGGAATTGTGAGCGGTGATCTTGACCTTTCGATTTTAGGTTCCGGTTCAGAGATGGTAATGCCGAGAGCATCCGAAAGGCACTGATAACAACATACAAGAAATCCCGAGTTGCAAACTTCTGGGCAAGTCCTGATTAATTTGTCCTGCATGCATCTCGTCATCTTTGACATAATACTAGACGTGGAGAATTCACGAAACCCCGCTAGTGAACTCGTACATCATAAAAAAAAAGTGATCAGGACACGGGCTACAGCTGGACCGTGAGCGTCTATCTCAGGCACCGCTTGACGTGCACGATTCATTTCAATTTCATCTCTGGTGGCGCCATCAGGGAGCTAGATTTTCGACTGCATACGTCGAAACTGCGTTCCTAACCATTTCACCAATATGAAAAGAAATCGACTCAACAATGACCGGGCCAGCTTTTGGTCCGGCGTAACATCACGCCTAAAGATGTTTATCTGATATGCGATGAGGATCGCATGTGAGAGACCCTTTTAGACATTAAACAAATTGCGCACCACACAAACCTTCTCCAATCGCTGCCCGGCTCGATGTTTTTGACTTCCCGATACAGAGAATCGATTTCCCTGGGGAAAAGCATCCCCCAGAATATGCTCTTTTGCTCTCCCCAACATGCCGTCATTCAGCTTCGAAGTGGGGCCCCCTCCATCCCGATTGAAATGGGCCCCACCGGCTCCGCTCGCCGTCCAACTCCTACGATCCAGATCTTGCCGCGTCAGCTCGTGCCGTACCGTGACGTGGCCTTCTATTTCTTCAACGGATTAATGTGGAGTTGGAGTTTTCAGAAGAAGGGAAAAATCGCAAGGGAAGATAGATTAGGAGCGGAGCGGGGTCCAGTTGTTGCACCTACTGCCACGTGTCCCCTGCGAAATTGACTTTTCCGATGAGTGCACTTGTCACCTCTTCTTGTCGTCTACGTTATAAAGGTTCTTGGCCCGGACGCCCTTTTATTGTTCTCTCGGCCGGCGAGAGAGGACCACTTTACCTTTTCCTCTCTCTCTCTCTTCCCCTCCCGTTCGCCGGAAAAGATGAAGTCGCCGCGGCGACCGACGCTCGCCGCGCTGTTCTTCCTCTTCCTCGTCGCCTCCTCCCAAGCCCTCGACCTGAACCGCCGGGGGAAGCACAAGATCGATGGGCCCATCAAAACCCTCGTCGTCATCGTCATGGAGAACCGCTCCTTTGACCACGTCCTGGGGTGGCTCAAGTCCACCCGCCCCGACATCGACGGCCTGACGGGCCAGGAGTCGAACCCGCTCAACGTGTCGGACCCGGGCTCGCCCTCCGTCCGGGTCGCCGACGACGCCGTCTTCGTCGATTGGGACCCGGGTCACTCCTTCCAGGCGATCCGGGAGCAGATATTCGGGTCCGAGGACAGCTCCGCCGATCCGAACATGAACGGGTTCGCCCAGCAAGCCGAGGGCATGGAAGAGGGCAAGTCCAAGACCGTCATGAGCGGGTTCAAACCGCGCCTCCTGCCGGCTTACACCGCGCTGGCGAACGAGTTCGCGGTGTTCGACCGGTGGTTCGCTTCCGTCCCGGCCTCGACCCAGCCGAACCGGTTCTACGTCCACTCGGCCACCTCTCATGGCGCCACCAGCAACGTCCGCAAGGACCTGGTCCACGGGTTCCCTCAAAAGACGATATTTGATTCTCTGGAGGAGAGCGGGCTCAGCTTCGGGATATATTACCAAAATATCCCCGCCACCATGTTCTTCAGCAGCCTCAGGAGGCTGAAGCACATAACCAAGTTCCATAGCTACTCTCTCAAGTTCAAATTGGATGCCAAATTGGGTAGGTTGCCGAACTACGTGGTGGTGGAGCAGCGTTATTTCGATGTGAATGTCTTTCCGGCGAATGATGATCACCCGTCGCACGACGTGGCGATCGGACAGAGGTTCGTGAAGGAGGTGTACGAGACGCTGAGGGCAAGCCCGCAGTGGAAAGAGATGGCCCTGCTGATCACCTACGATGAGCATGGTGGGTTCTATGATCACGTGCCCACGCCGGTCTCTCACGTGCCTAACCCCGATGGGATCGTCGGGCCCGACCCGTTTTACTTCCATTTCGACCGGTTGGGCGTTCGGGTCCCGTCGTTATTGGTCTCTCCGTGGATCGACAAGGGTACTGGTGAGTTTTCGTGACTGGAGTCCGAGGAATGTGGTGCTGTCGGTTTTCTTTTCATTGAAAAGTTGGCTGTTGGGGATTAGATGTTGCTTGAGGTGCTAGTTAACGAACTTTTAATCAATTACCGAAAAAATAAATTCTAACCGAAAGGTCTAGCAATCTCGTGGAGTAGAAGACAGGTATACAAGATCCACTGAGACTTCATTTTTGAGCGAAAGTGGATGAGATGCTAAATTGCCCGTTGTTTGTCTTGAGCAGATATTTTTGGATCTATGTCATCCTCACTTTTCATGTTGCCTATTCTTTGCAATTAAGCTTGGATGTGTCTTCGTGAGCTGATTCTGATCATTACAGCTTGGCCTTCAGTGACCAGCCTGAATTTCTCTGCTCCATATTGATACTCAAGAGTCATTTTGACGGTGTCATTTCCAGATTGTGTGGTAGTTATGTACTTGTTTCCACCAATGATAGCTTGACTACAATAGAACTAATTATTACTGCTGAAGCAGGTTATTTGGTTTTTGCAATTTCGCGGTGTTGGAGTTCAATCTATATCAAATTTCTCAGGAATAGAGCTGTACTTAGGGGTTTGGATATTGTAACAGTGCTCAGAAAATATTTGCCTTTTCATTTCACGAGGCTTGAGTGAGGATGATGTGTGATTTGATGAGCAAGTTCATTTGCGCATAACAAAGTAACTTTAGCTACGATCTCCCTTTGGTGAGAACTCTGTCTTATTAAGCTGCATATCTCCTTGGGGACTGCCAAGATTGAACTTGATCATCCAATGTTAGATTGTTCTAGGACTATGTCTTCTCTATGTTGGATTTTTGCTCCTTCGAGGATTTGACTTTAATTGTTTGGTGGTTGGTGCAGTGATACACGCGCCTGAAGGGCCGACACCACACTCTCAGTTTGAACACTCATCCATCCCAGCAACTGTCAAGAAGCTTTTCAATCTTAAGTCAAACTTCTTGACAAAGAGAGATGCATGGGCTGGCAGTTTTGAGAGGTACTTCTACCTGCGCAACACTCCACGGGACGATTGTCCAGGTATGTTTTATTTCTTTTGCTTGTAGTTCTTTGAGTGGATTGCACATCTATTACAAGCATGATTTTATTTCTTTTTGGCGTATTGTTGGCTTTTCCAAATTTCCACATCTTAGAGAATAGCTTTTACATATTGTTAGCATGCTTAACCAGAAGATGTTGCAACTCCAGTCACCCCTTTTCAATTGCAGCTTAATATACCTATGTCCCCTGGCTTTCTACAATAATAAGTTGTTGCTCTTAGGACTGTGAGTTGCTCATGTAAGTGGCATTCTTAGATAATTCTTGGAATAAGAACAAATTTTCAGCTTTGATGCTTTTCTTTGTATTTCTTTGGAATAAGCCTCGGTGACACCTTGACAGTCCTTTGTAGAACTGTACTTGTGACGTTCTTATTTTGAGAGAACAAATAGTCGAAGGCCAATCTAACCCGAAACTTATCTATGCAGAAACCCTTCCAGAGGTTACATCACAACTTCGGCCACGGGGCCCAAAGGAAGATGCTAAACTCTCCGAGTTCCAAGTTGAACTGATCCAACTCGCGCAACAGCTGAACGGCGACTACGTGCTTAACACCTATCCAGACCTGGGCAAATCCATGACAGTCGGCCAGGCAAACAGATACGCGGAGACTGCGGTGAGGAGCTTCCTGGAAGCTGGAAGGGCTGCTCTAAGAGCTGGAGCCAACGATTCTGCTATCATCAAGATGAGGCCATCCCTCACGAGCCGAAGCGCAGGAGGACATCAGAGTTGGTGCGAAGAACTGTGAAGGGGATTGTTCTTGCGGTCGCTGTCTGTATATAACCACTAAGATCAATAGTGATACTTCTGTTGTATGCATTAAGTTAAAGGACATACTGCTACAATGGGATCTACTCATTATGGGCATTACTAGATTCAGGTGAAATTAAATTATAGTTAGTCGCTGGCAAATGGAGACCGTTAAAGACTGTCGAGAAATTGCAGTTGGCACTTTATGTACCCATTAATCATAGCGGCATTTCAGGTATTAGTGACATCAGGGCATGATTCGAATTTCCCGTACTTGGTTAGCAACATGTACAGATGGACGAGGAGTAAATAGATAATTCACGAATATCCCACTAAAGGATGAATCTCAGCGAGATGCGATTGCCCTGTTTTCTCGTGGGACTCGTGGTTTTACGTCCTTATTCGAGTGTCGATTCCGAAGTCGGTCGTAGGTTGTGCGATAAAAGTCATGGTTCACGTGTCGTGTCATTACCGCCATGCTTGCTCTTTTTAAAGAGCATTGATGGATGTCATATCAAAACCGCCATTCGGTTGGGGTCAGTTTGACATTTGGACCCCTCGAAGACTCCTCTTATTACGGTCAAGGCGCCTGGGCTGGAGGGCACGAACGAGAAAGCCGCGGCGCACGAAAGGCCACGTCACCGTCCCGCCGTGTTCCCCCTGATCGTCGGCCATCAATCGAAAGCGAGCGCTCTGTGTCTCCCTCCCTTTCT
This sequence comes from Eucalyptus cladocalyx, assembly GCA_017140615.1. Taxonomy (NCBI): domain Eukaryota; kingdom Viridiplantae; phylum Streptophyta; class Magnoliopsida; order Myrtales; family Myrtaceae; genus Eucalyptus; species Eucalyptus cladocalyx. Next base: position 34,929,321 of record CM029517.1, on the reverse strand, counting down.
CTCTTCCCTCAGTTTTTCCCCCTCAATTCGACGAAGACGGTTGCGTCGCTTCGAAATCTGCGACTGCCTCGCTCGCGCTTCGCTTGCGTATCGCTTCGACGCACGTTCGCGCGTCCTCCTCTTCTGCGTTTGATTTCGCGGAAACAGAATGATGACGAGGCGGAGGAGTTCCGCATTCCCGAAGGTGGTGATCGAGAGGGACACGGACTCCGAAGAAAGCTCCTCCTCCGACGATGAAGGTGAGGATGGCCCGGAACCACAAACCTCGGAAGAAGAAGAAGAGCAAGAGCAAGAAGAAGGAGAAGGACTTCCGGAGCGTGGAAGTGGAGACGTAAAGGAGGAGACTTTGGCGGATGTTAAGAAGAAAGGCAAAGCGCCCATCACCATCAGTCTCAAGAAAGTTTGCAAAGTGAGCCCCTTTTTTGCCTTTGCTCGCTCGTTTTCTTCAGTCTGTTTCCCCCGGTTGATCACTGGCTTTCGATCGTCGCGTGATCGTCTCTGTTCTTTTGCGTGTGATTAGGTTTGCAAAAAGCCGGGTCACGAGGCAGGATTCAAGGGTGCCACTTACATTGACTGTCCTATGAAGCCGTGTTTTCTTTGCAAAATGCCAGGTGATTTGTTCTGCTTCCTATAATTTCGTATGTATTCTAGTCTCTAATGTCCGTTGGATTGTGTAGTGCTGAGATCATCTATGGATGTAGAAGTCATTGCAGCGTGCTTCATCTTTTCGTTACCAGTGAAATGGTTTCTTTCCCCGACAAGTTCGTAGAGTTTTCCAGCAACAAAGAATGAACTGCATACTGTTATCAATGAAAGCTTCTATTTTTCTATATTTGTACGTGGTGATGCACTTTGTCAACCTAAATAACTGTCTTGAATTTTTACCTGTTTTTCTGTTTCGAAAATATGTCCCCAAGCCTTCTCATTGACGCACTTTAACTAGTGCCTCAAGTAAGCTCTCTAGTGTTATCGTATTCTTTCTCTCTTTGGTTCGCTTTAGTACATTCATTAATTCAGAATAGCGTGGCAAACTCACCTCTCTCTCTCTCTCTCTCTCAACTAAAGGTGCATGCACATCCCTGTTTTAATTTCAACTCATGATAGTTTAAGACTTGATTTGACTTGATTTGGATGTTTGACTTTTCCTGGTAATATTTTTTTTTTTCATTGCTGATTAATTTTCGTGTTGTCATTTTTCCAAATTGAATTAATTGAAGGCCACACTACGATGGCATGCCCCCATAGAGTGGCTTCTGAACATGGGGTTGCCCCAGCACCCCACAGAAATACCCAAAATCCTGTGGAATATGTCTTTGAGCGCCAGCTCATTCCGAGAACTCGTCAAGTAAGTAATGAGATGAAACTAATTGCGTATGCTTCTAACAGTTTCTAGTTCTGGAATCGCAATTAATAGCAACGATACAGCAACTGTGATTCTTTGTACTGAATTGTTCTTTCTCATGTAGCATTTGATACAATTGATGCATTAAGTTATGTAGTCTTCTATTAAGTTTGATTCATGGGTTTACTGCTAAGAAAGGTATGACTGGGCACTACTTGCAATGGTACAGCTTCAGAAGTAGCCTAAGTAGAAATAGCCAATCAGTGTCCTCAGATTTTACTGTATTTGAGCTGGTGGTGTCTTCTTGGTTTCACGACTAATCTGGCAAGTAAAGGCAGTAATGGGACCTTCTTTTCATCTGTATGGCTTCTGTGTATTAGTCTAATTTCCAGTTTTTCCCTTTGCCAAATTAATCTGCTTCCCTCTGCTTTTGGCCTTTCAATAAGTGAGTGCAGGAATAAGTTAATATCTGGATATTGTGTATGAACTGAGATTTTTAGGTTATGTGCTATCTGAACACAATGTAATGATTTTCTCATTTTTTTGCTTTTGGTGGTTTATATCTCATATCATATTTGCAATTACTTGGGTATCTTGCCATCTATTTCTGATAACTATTTTGTGTGTCCAATTATGTGCTGCCACAGTGCAAACCAGCTTATGTAATCCCCAATCAAGTGAGTTGTGCAGTTATCAGATACCACAGCAGACGTGTCACATGTTTGGAGTTTCACCCAAGAAACAATAACCTTCTTTTATCTGGAGACAAGGTCGGTTTAATATTGACTAAGATTTGATTGTTTGCATTTTGGATGGTTTTCTCAAGCTGACGTTAATACCTTCTTGTAATTGTCCATTGTGAAAGAAAGGACAACTTGGAGTTTGGGATTTCGATAAAGTGTCTGAGAAAGTAGTTTATGGGACCATTCACTCCTGTATACTCAACAACATGAGGTTTTTTTTTTTTTTTAATCTGTTCCTGTTTAATATTTATTCTTCTTCCCGGTACATTAACCAAGGCACTAACTGGCTTAATGTTAACAGGTTTAATCCCACAAATGATGGTATGATCTATTCTTCATCTTCAGATGGAACTATAAGTTACACTGATCTTGAGACTGGAATTTCATCATCTTTGATGAACCTTAACCCTGGTGGATGGCAGGTGAATTGTCAGCTCGTAAATTCGCTATTCTTTCAGGTCGATTTAGCGTGTTCTTAAGAAACAATAGAAGAGGGAAGAGAAATGGATCTTATGATGCTGAAATTTTGAAACAACTGGTGTGAAACATATCAGTTAAGAGTGTTTTTTCTACTGTAGGGCCCAAGCAGTTGGAGGATGCTATATGGAATGGATGTGAATGCAGAGCGAGGTCTTGTGCTTGTTGCTGATACTGCTGGTCTCCTGTATTTGTAAGTATTGTTCTTATTACAGTGTGCTATGGGGCCTTTTCTTATTTGCTTCAATTGCTGATTTGTCTATTGTGTCCTTCATGCATATCCGTACCGTTATGTATCACAGGCACTTTAGGATCCCTGGAAGGTCCGGATATGTTGGATATGTCAGCTTGGTTATGTTTGTTGTTCTTTTTAATTTAAAGGTGTCCTGTTAATCAGTTGGGTGATTTCAGCTTTTAATCTAGACTTCCCTTTGAATCATGCTTCTGGAAGTTTATGTCTTTATCTTTACTGAAAGAACTGTAAGCGGTTACTTATGATTGAATTTGTCCATGAAATCTCCTAGGTTGCCCCTTACAATAACTCAGTTGAAGTTATTCAATTGAAGGTTATTGTAGTAATTGAATGAGTAACTGCTCCTCTTGTCTCTCCGCCACTCCCACCTCTCTTACCCCCTCCTTGCACCAGTCTCTCTTTCTTCCGTCATACACATGTATATGTGTGCTTAAAGACTAATTTTGGTTGATAGGGCTGGTCTCTTTTAGTGTTAAAATTTATGTCACTGACAGATGAGACAATTTGGGAGGGAAATCTTTACGAATAAATGAAATAGATCACTAAGACATTTGAGGAATATGAATACTGTAGTTTTTGATGTGATATTTTTCCTCAGATACCACAGGCATGAATTTGGTTTTTTTCTTCTTGTGCCATAAATAGGGTGGATACCCGTTCCAACAATGAGACTGGACGGGCAGTTCTGATACACAAGAAAGGCAGCAAAGTTGTTGGACTGCATTGTAATCCTGTTCAACCAGATCTTTTGTTGAGTTGCGGAAATGATCATTTTGTGAGTTCATACTTTAATCATTTTGTGGATTTGCTTTCTTCTCCTGACAAGCAAACTGGTTGTCTCTTTGATTTGATTGAAACATGTTATGATTGGAGTATTGTAAGAGACCTGTCTAATTAGATTAGGAACTTGAGATCCTAGACTACTGGCAATATGAAATGTTATAGGTTTATGTCATTTGGTATGTGGTCTCTTCATGATATATGGCTTCTTCCCATCAGGCTCGTATATGGGACATGCGTAAATTAGAAGCAGGGGGTTCACTCTACAACCTCACCCACAAACGTGTTGTCAACTCTGCGTATTTCTCTCCTATATCTGGAACCAAAATCCTCACTACCGCCCAGGATAATCGACTCCGGATATGGGATTCAATCTTTGGCGATATGGATTCCCCCAGCAGAGAAATAGTGCATAGTCATGACTTCAACAGACATTTGACTCCATTTCGAGCTGAATGGGATCCAAAGGTGCGTCGAGTTCAATTACACAGCACTTATTTGTTACATTATTCACTTTCAGCCCAAGTTTGAGATTGAGATAACTTCATCATTCAGGATTCATCAGAGACTCTTGCAGTCGTTGGCCGCTATATAAGCGAGAATTTTAATGGAACTGCTCTTCACCCCATTGATTTTATTGATACCGGCACAGGACAACTAGTTGCTGAGGTCATGGATCCAAATATAACAACTATTAGTCCTGTGAACAAGCTCCATCCCCGGGATGATGTTTTGGCCTCGGGTAGTTCAAGGTTTGGATTTAAGTTCCCAAATTTATTAGTAGAAAAAATTCTCCAAAAAGGAGTGGTTCACATCAACTTTATGATTTGGCTATGCATGTTATTTTAGGAAGGGGCGTGAGACTTTTTTTGCTATTTTTAAAGATAATCAGTTGAAAATCTTCTCATGCTTTCAGGCCTTGTTTGCATTGGCATGTTATATTCTGATCTCTTTTTCATTTTTCTCCTTTTCCAGTTGGAGTTGAGTCATTCATCATCTGTACTTCTAATTATGTACAATGAACTAGATTAGATGGACTTGGAATCATTTCATCAGTCCTTTTAATTGCTTCAACACAATTTGTGGTGAATTTGCAGGTCTCTTTTTATTTGGAGACCAAAGGAAAAATCAGATTTTGTGGAAAAGAAAGAAGAAAGGAAAATACTTGTCTGTGGCAAGGCGGAGAAGAAGAAGCCGGGAAAGAATTTTGGTGATGAAAGTGAAGAGGATTCTGATTGCGATGGATTCAACTCTAAGGGAAAAAGATCCAAGTTCACTAAGAAAGAGTTGATATGTAAGAGCAAGCGGAAAGCTAAACGCTAAGCACAAGATTTCCTGGGGCTGATTATGTTCTGTCAGCTGACATCCATCTTCATACAGGCTGTTTAACTTGGTGACTGTAACTGCTCGGTTTTTGTCAGGTGTACCCCTCCTAACGTAGGTAGCTTAGCTCTTTACCTTTCCTCACTCCATCTAAATATTTCACTTATTCGGTTTTGCTTTGGCTACTTGTAATTTTGATCTTGGGGGGCTAGTATTTTGATGCTGTACTTTCACATTTAGTCAGATTTGATATTTTCAAGTCTTCTCTCTCTCTCTCTCTCTCTCTCTCATTTGGGGTGTGATGTTTAATTGCGCAAGTGAGAACATCTAAATAAAGATAAATGTTGTTCTGGAAAACAGTCGGCGTGACCTACTTAATGAGGAGGAGGGAATTATACATACTGTATTTGATCACTTGTTTTTCGCATCAATATACATTATAGATATATGTAATGCGATATTTATAATGTCTTCTAATGAAATCGGCTGTCACTAGTATGAACATAGAAGATTCCATATATAAAACATATGGCCGGTTTCACCCGTGTGGAGTGAAAAAAACCATCAAAAGAGGATGTTGGATTTTGCAACTACAATCATATGATACCTTACCCACTAGGTACCCTTCTAAACATTATATAAGGATAAGCATGTCTTAGCCAGGCTAAATAAAAGACACCAACTTTCTCAAGGAACACCTTTGAGGGGTCAACGGCAAGTTGTCAGGGTGGTTTTTGAACTTGTTTACAGATTTCTTTAGAAGCACGGTTAGTGGTGCGCCTCTTTCTCCCCTACTTGCCAAGGACCAAAGCAAGCCTAAGGGATCAGCTTTTCACGCCTCATGCAATCAAGACAATTCAAGATTGAATCCAATGTTTTACATTGCATCGTGAATCCAAGCTGGTCGACTTTGTCCCGTGTCCCAAGCAGTTTAACCGGGCATCGGAACAGGATGTCCATGAAATCCCAATTTGCCAAATCTGCCATGTTCGTTTGTATCAGCCCTTCTTTCTCCACGATAGTCCTCCATACCTCTTTCTTATCGGCCATGACTTTGGAGTACCAATGATCCTGCAAGAACATCTCTTCAGGAACTTGTAGTCCGAACTTCTTGGCGAGAGCAGGCCAGATCTCTTTCCATGTGAAGCTTGGCCCGTTAATGGAATTAAACGCCTGACCATTGGTGAAAGAAATGCTTTCACTTGTAGCTGCCCATATGTGCTGTTCAGCTACCAGACCAGCATCGGACCCATCAATGCACACCTCTTCCCAACACTCTCTTGTCCCCCCAAAAACAAAGGGTAGCTCAAGGTGCTTACAAATAGAGCCATACACGGCCAAACATCCCATGAAATTATACAAGGTCCTTCTCGAACTGCCTATCAATAGACCTGGCCGGTGCACGGACCAACCCACCTTGCCAGCTAACTTCTCCTTGAGCAAATCTTCTAAATGGTAATAGAAGTTGTACCTTGCACTTGCTCTTGGGCAATCCTCATTGTAGTAGCAAACTCGTTGGCCATCGAGTGGGTTTTCCAGGGACACATAATGCTTCATCCCCGTCTGAAGCGAGAAGTGCCTTAGTGAGGGAGAATTTGGGAGGACTCCATCCAAGGCATTGCGCATCATGGCCTTGTTCTGGTCACAGCATTCTGAGCTGTCCAGTGGGAACTGACTAGCCCAAGTGACCCAAAACACATGAGTCACATCCCTCAAATTTGACAGCTTTTGTTGGGTTTCGAAGGGATTCAGGAGATCGCAAGAGATGAAGCAGTAATTGCAACTCTGTATGGGCATGATCTCTGGCCGGCGAGCCACGCCGTACACTCTCCATTTGGATTTGGAGATCAACCTCTTGGCAAGTTCTTTGCCCACAAGCCCAGTGACCCCAAAGATGACGGCCACTGATCGTTTTCTTTGAGATTTATCAGCTGCCATTAGAGTAGCAACTGTATCAGAAAGGGCACAACCCTCGGGTTTAATCTGAGCTTATGAGTTTTGTTTACATGGAGAGACTAACGGACGTGAACATTTATAGGGGCTTGGGACCTGCCTGTTAAGAGTTTCCTTGTGGGAGGGTCCAAAATTGACAAAACTTAACTTCTTTTGAGGCAGGATTTTAAGGATTGTTCGCAGAATTGTCCACTACACCGTTGACATTGCGACTAAAATAAGATGCTAGTTGTTGCTAAGATGAGCAACATGTTTGTTCATTCATCATTCCCCACGAATAGTCTAATCGGGAACTCTTTATACGTTCCTGTTTTCTCAATTGCAGGGACCAATGCTACTCTTCTTCGGAGAAGAACTTTCCTACGGCAAAGCTCTTTCCCCTGGTGTGGTGGGATGAACTGGTCAATCATAGTTTCGTACGTAAGCTAGGCATAGTCTTTCGAGGCGCATCCTGATTCGCGTGCAGACCAACTGATATGATTGACTAAATCTCCACGATCTTTGAAGAGCTTATTCTAAGAATGATCAAGCGTTTGCTGGCAGAAAGCGAGGATGACCGCGAACTTGCTGGCTTTATGGTTGCAAAAGAATTTTTAAAATAAGTAAAAGCTGTAATCATATTGAATCAACACGCATCTAGGGTCAACATACCTATTCTACACCCTCTGTAGGGGTGTCCTTTTCACGGAGGATTTGGCAATAACTGCAGCCACACCGCTGCACAGAACCTCAGCTTCTCATTATTTCCTAGAGAAACGAACCGCAAAAAAAGTATCTTTACTTAAAAAGATCTCCTGAAAAACTGGGGTTCTAGACAAGTTTGTAATCACTGATGACGCTGACATATGTATTGCCTCGAGAACAAGTTTGTTTCTTTAATACATGTGAAAATGGCGTTCGCTTTAATAAACGATTTGATGCTGTTGGGTCGGATTTGAATGAAAGGACGAGATGAGTACACATAGGAAATGTCCGAATCCTATGCATGATGAGATGAACTGAAGAATCTTGCGCAGTAAAATATACGTGCGTGGGCGTCGTGGGATTGTATAGAAAGACCGAAGCCCTGCTCCTGAAGGAAGCTATCCTGGACCCACGTGGTCACCTTTTTTTGTTTGATAAGCTTCGGGGGATTCTTTGCACACTGCGTAATCTCTATTAATACATTCTTAAGTACTAATAATTTACCTATTTTATCTTCTTAGTTGCACCGAAGAACTCTCATCGGTGACATCATCTCAGAATCTCTAGAACATGTGAATATATTTCTGATGGATTGGCCTGAGTCATTAAAATATACCTAGAGGAAGAGAGAAGATATTGGTGCCCTGTAATTAAACAAATAGAGAAGAGAGAGCTGTCAATCGGTACGAATTGAAATAGAACATGCCCAACTTGCGCGTCCATTTTCATCTAGTTATTGCGAATCGATAGATCGATTTTTATTTCCAGATGATAGATCCTATCTGCATTTCCAATGGAGCTCTCATCACTAGGACATACATGTGATGTGTCACATCTGTCCTTCGGTCTCTCTGCTAGCGAGGTCAAGGCCAGGGGAAACGCATTCAAAACTCTCTCAAAATACTCATCAAATTCACTCGAGATAGACATGGACAATGTCGGTTCGAAAATGGTCGGATCAATCAAAAAAATTGACGATATACATGCGGCAATTTATTCGGGGCTCCGATAGTAAATCTGACTAAGCCGATGAGTCTTCAGCTAGTGCTTCGACTCCTAAGTTCGCAATATTCATCTGACCTGCATCATAAGAATTTGGAAGACGAAGTCGTCATTGCTAGGGCAGTAAAACTCGATAAAACTATGTTGGCCGAGGCCAGATTTCAGCTAGGAAATTACTCAGGGGGATTTTCTGGACAAAAAAGCATGCTCCGATGACGATGTAGCATAGGAACAGGACCACTCCCTTCATGTAATGCGACGTACCATCCTGCGGAAACAGAACCAAGATGGTCGCTTTTATGTTCTAATCCATGACCCAGTCACTAATTTTTGTTCTGACCAGAGCCGAAGGTGGGACAGATCAAGAAAAACCTGTAAAGTGAAGGAGGTGATCAAGATCGTAAATGCCAGGCAACCGGTTTCGATGAGGCTGAAATCAAGATCCATAAGAGTGCCCATGATCCAGGACACAATCACACATAAGGGGACCTGAGAATTTCAATGACAAAAATTTGGTTAACACTAATTTGCAAATGATTAGTTAGTACTCCAATCGTGGGATTCTAGGATTTTTCACTGCTTACGACAAACATGGAAATCTGAGTTGCCGATCCTAGAGCCACTCCCAAAGAAATATCCTGCCACAAACCAAGCGAATAGATAAATAAAAGGTAAAGTATAGTCAAAAGACGTGGCCACCAGTACCCATATGCTGCCAGCTTGACCATATTCTTAGAGACGAATTTCCGCTGACTATTTAAACGTACCAACTTGTTCTTGAGGGCAAAGATGATAGAACCAGCATGTTCCGCGGCATTGCCAACGATCGGTAGCAATATCACGCTGATGAAACTGATTGAAATTCCCCAGGAACTCGACGCGGCCTGCGGTTGCAAGGTCGCGTTTGTGAGGGTCGACAGGAATTAAATGGAAACTCGCGATTCAGGAAAGCGACTAATGTATGGAAGTCCTTAAATAGGTTTCGCTTATATGATGTGCAATTACCTCGATTGTGCCTACGACGTATTCGGATAATAAAGCTATGATCAACGTCATGCCGACCAGCCAACAAAATGCGCTCCAAAATCCTATCACCGCCTTCTCTCCGTCCTCCTCGTCCTCCTGATCATGATAACTAAACAAATTAGCCAGTGGAGCATTAAGGTACATTAATTCAAAGAAAACTAAGAAGGATTATGCATTCGAAGTACGTATCTTTATGGAAAAATAAAAACTATTTACGGACAAGTTTGGTGAAAATGAAATTATGACTACAACTTAGTAGTATCTTTTTTTATTTTCTTTTTTAAATTATGGGATTATAGTTTTCCAGCTACCATAATGTTTGCCCAAGAATGTAAATAAACAACCAACTAGAGCTTATCTAAAGCCTACAAAAGATGTGTTTTTTTACAACATAGTTAAGAACCTATTTAATTGTGAATTCGATTCACATTAATTGAATCATATGAGTTTCACGTGAGATCCACATGATCCAACGATCCATTTAAGTTATGCTCACGATAATAGATACCATATAATAATAGATACCATACAATAATTCTTGCTCCCTCAAATGGGATGGAATGTTTTATTGTGAGTCACCTCTTGGGACTCGAACATCTGCCGGTGGGTTTTGAGCTGGAAGACAATATAAGCCACGTATGCGAGTAGCATCACGATGCTGCTGGCTCTCGACAGCTGGAGCGTGTATTCAGCAACCGAGGCCCCGCCTGGTCCGCCACTTCCACCGTATCTGAACAGCAACGGCAACAGATGGCACAGCAATCCCAGCAACAGAAGGAGCGAGTTCACATCAGCCTGCTTCTGCTTGAACAATCGATCCAAGCAGCAAAAAGAACTACTGGTTAGGCAAACTTATCATCTTGATTAAATCAATCTTGTCGATGTGGGCGCTACGTACTCTATCGTATCTCTGCTCCTTCTTGAGGTTGGCCAATCCTCCGCAAAGAAGAGATGACCCCAGCACGAGGAGGAGGTTGGAGAGAACCGAGCCCAGAAGGGAGTACTTCACCACATGTATTTTGTTTTGGCGCAGCGCAAACAATGCTATGATCAGCTCCGTTGCGTTCCCGCACGTTGCGTTCAGTAGCCCCCCAACTAGAATCAAGCCCAGCCGATCACATTTATGTCAGTTGTCGTCTCTCACTTCAGAAGCCAAAATCATTTTTAAGGAAGAAGAAAGAAGTAAGTTGTTACAGCTCACTAATCAATCGTTGGTAATAGAGAAACGTGTACCTGTTGGGCCTGTGAAATATGCAATTTGTCTGAAAGGAGAACCATAAAGAACAACGTTAGATACACATATGTGGAGTGTCGATTATCAATGTTTCCGCACGTAAGCGCTTGATGTAAAGATCCGCTTACTCGGTTAGGAAGCTGACGCGTTCGGCGAGCGGGGTGAGGCCAAGCAAGCTCAGAGCAAATATCCACGCCTAGGAGAGATGGAAAAATGCAATGCTATCAGTAAGCAGTTTCTTTTCATCTAGTGATGGACGTATAAGGGGACACATTGAAGAGCACTGCCAATCTTTGCAGTGGAGACACATCTAGATAGTGGCTTGTTATCCTTTTCAATGATTAACAACCATTTTCATGAACATCGCACTCACTCTTCCGAACTTGTAAAGGTCTGCCGCAACCGCCAGCGGGATCGCTGGGAAGAGTATCGCGAGCTTGGTCCCGAGGATCACCTCTTGCATATTGGCGACCACCTGTCTAAGCACCGGGAGCCGAACCTTGGCCGGCACAAGCATCGGATCGGACCTCTTCCTTAGGACCGAAGAAGCCGATGTATTATGCGGCGCACGCCGATCAGCAAAGGATGCTTCCCTGTCCAAACCGTTCATGTCAGCGCCATTAACGCCGCCATTTTCCAAGTTCCATGGCTCTTGAGAATCCATCGTAGTAATGCGTAGCCTTATATGAACTTGATCAGTATGCAAGGAGAGAAATTAAATGCCGAGAGGCTCTTTTGTGGAGGAAATGCTGATGTGGTTTTATATAGAGATAGGCCAACGCGTGCTCTCTCAGGAAGGAAGAAACGTCGATGCAAGAATCGGAGTACCGTTCCGAGAGAGCAGCTTCCTGGAATTTTCCCACTCTTGTTTTCTTTCTTGCATGAATTTACACGTACTTAACGATGAAGGCGTGCAGGTGCTGGACCGTTGGTTGTGTGTACACATGAAGTTGGCCATATTATATGGCCCGTTTACGTGTTTTAAGGGTTGCATTTGTAGCCCACAGATAAGAAAAGAAATAAAAAAAAACCACCGAATGAATCAATGCTCTCCTGAGGTTGCAATTAAGCAAAAAAGATTAATCGGTCGGGGAGAGAATTGGAATTTACCTACTTTAAATAGCATAACTACCATTCACACATTGACACGTAAGGAAGTTTACGGACCGTCTTCATTAATATCAGTGTTTACTGTACTTAACATAAATGCCAAATTATGGAAGATGCATCCAGATTTAAGGTGTTGTTAACATCTCAATCCGTAAACTCGTAGCTTCCAAAACTAAACCGAGCTAGAGTGGAACCAAACAGACCCCCCGCTTGCCTCTTTTCAACCTCCATTAGGCTGAATAATCTGGTACCGAGATGCTTTGTCGAAAGTGTTCTCGCCGAGACAAAAAGTGAACTGCTTTATATTTTTGCCTTGAGGGTCGATGAGAGGTTGGGGACTGGACAAGGGTAACCATTTTCCAGGTACAGACAAGTCCATTATCATCGGAACTCCGTGAATTGTATTGCAAAGATGCCGTCATGATTGATTTACATAGAGTGAGCAATAAAATTTTGATTTACCAAGTGATGCATCGAAATGGAAAACAAGAGCAATGCTAGAGATTTGGAAAAAAACCGATTTACAAATTTATTCACAAACAACTTATAAGTGCACATTTAAACAAAGGCTTCTATATGCTATGCAACTTATGTAAAGTACGTTTATACAAACTATGGCGTAGATGCGTAGCATGCATCACTTTAAATTTAGATAATTATTACAAATGAGATATATTATCAATCTAACGGAGCCCGCTAAAACTGTTTTTTGGCTGGCTATCTAGAAAATAAACTTTATGAATCGACTTGTATCTAAAATATTAGTATACTAGATGTTGAAGCACTCATTAATGGTATGTCAAGCATCACTTTTCTATATGAGTACTGTCCATCCTAACGCTGTCCTTTTCAATGGTGCCTCATATCAAAGTAGACAACTACTTTGGAAGGATAGTGATTGCCTCACGAGTGAACTGACTCTGCACGGGAAGCCATAATTACATGTACAAAATGTTTGTACTCCGAGAAAGTTGACTAATTAATACCCCATCTAAAACTACAACGGTTCTGTAAACTATTTCATCGTCATAATGATCACGATTTTACATAGCACGCCTTTCCCTCAAAATCTTTTCGTTTGGTGTGCCAAAAATATATACACAGAAATATATAGATGTCCTTGACGTGCAAATGTATACACATACTCAAATCAGTTAGAGTTGACTTAGTGATTAATTGTGTGTAGATTAAGCGTATAACACATGTTCAATTCTTTCAATCATCAAATGAAAACAATCCTCTGTTTAGACCGTCCAACTCAAGTTACGGCACATTTTTAACCCGGTCCACGAGGTTGGCAGGATGCTTCATCAACCGGAAAATTACAAACCACAGAGACGAGATCCCTTTAGTCATAAAAGATCGTAATCAAGTTGCAGTACGATATCCACGCATGATTTTGGCAAGCAGCAAGATTACTTCAAAATCCGTCGCGCTCAACCCTTAAACTCGTTCGATGGTCACATCAAGGACTCTTTCGAACCCCTGATCAGAAAGATAAGGTGTGCATTTGCAATAATAATTAACGTCTGTTTGCGAAAGGGTTATTGAACAAGTCATCCTGCATTCATCGAACGTAGTTCAATACAGATCGAGGAAAATGACTTAGAATTACTCTCTCGCATTAAAAAAAAAGCATCCTTTCGTTTACAAGAGAGAGATACAGCGCAAGAACCAACAGATCCAATTACTTCAACTTGGGGGTACTTCAGATCACAACTATAAAGAGCAGGATCTTGTATTGATTTACTTCGCTATATCACCTGAAAAGGAAAAACGAGTATAGAATGTAGATTATCTCTTGTTGCTTGTGCTGCATGTCTAAGGTGAAGGGTTGATTCCAGTGTTGGAAGCCAAACTTGTAGGAAAATGAGCATTTTACTGCAGCATGCGTGAACCTAATCTATCTCGTTGATATATAGCGAGAGACTTGTGGAGCGAAAGTGCCTATTTTGAGAGCTTATGCGAGGAAGAGAGAGAGGCGTGTATTTTCCTGTGGAGCGAAATTGCCTATTTTGAGGGTTTGTGCGAGGAAGAATCATGCAGGATGCAGGCCTTGGCCGTACACCAGATGTAGAACTTTCCGGGAATTTTCAGGCGGTTTCGTCCAAGCGAATAAAACGCTGTAGAGACTTACTCCTTTTGTTTTTGTTCTCTTCTTCATCCCAAATACCGGGGAAAAAAAACGAAGTACGAAAAAGGGTTTTGCATAAGCTGCCACTTTGGTTGTTATGGACTTGGAAGGAGAAGAAGAGATGAGGGTTGGACGAAGTTTCCTCACGAACTCTCTCATTCCATCCCTCGTTTTGAGTAAATTGCGCGCGCTAATCTCATTTTGCCATATTAATCAGCAGCATTAAGTTAAGCATTCTATTCACGCTTCTGGCGAGCTCTTGCTTGGGTGTTTCGTTTCCTCCGTCAAGTACGCAAAACCTTCGCAAAGCAACATCTTGACTGAGATGAATTGAACGGCAATCCGAGGATAAAGGTACCTGTCGTGAGATTAGTGAAGAATTTTTTCTGAAATTAGTGAACAACGTTGCAGCAGGAGCTTGTCACTGGATCCTTCTCTGATCTTAATGAATTGCTCGTGCCCAGAAATATCTCAGTTGGAGACATGAGAGATTTCACGAGCTTTATGCGTACTTTCTTTCTTTGTATGCTCGGAATAGCTAAGACAATCGTCGTGGCCACATGGGCAAGTGTTGAACTATTGCCCAATCAAATAGATCGATTTATTAAAGTAAGCAAGAGGTCGAGAGACTCTCGACAGATCAATTGTGTCGTGCTTCAAAACTCTGTTTTTTCGAAGTTTACCTAGCTTTAGTCGTTGATTTTCAATGAGCCAATGAAGTTAGGATGTGTTGAGTGCACGCGTGAGTGGTGTGAAAGAAATCTCACATTGGATTTCAAAGCTAAGAGAGATAAGCAATATACTCATTGGTCCATAATTTAAAATTCTGAATTAAATTTTGATCAATTAAATTGTCAATACGCTCAAATTATGGTTTCCTAGGACCTAGACATGTTAAAATGAGTCATATGCCCATTTCTTAACCTATATTTGATGGATTAAATTATTAAACGGGTTAAATATATTTATTAAATGAGTTATGAAGTCATCTAAAAAGTCATAAACCTAATGTACAATGGATAATTTAATCTTAAATATTTTAATTATGTCAATTCAGTTCTAAACCTTTTAACAATTTTGTCAATTTAGCTCTAAACATTTTAATTGTATCAATTTAGTCATAAATCTTTTGAATACTAGCTAATTTAGTTCTAAATCTATATTTTAAATAATAGGCAAAAGGAATACATTGACAAATCGTCAAAAAAATTATAACTAAATTGGTAAATTATAAAAAGTTTATGACTGAATTGACCATTGTATAATAAGTTTAAGGTTTTGTGGATAGCTTTATTGATTATGAATGAGTTTGAAAATGTCAAGCCAAAGATAATATGAATGTTAAATAGATTCACAACTTATTTGGACCCAACCCACCTCGATGATTTTCTCTTACTTTCACTCGATCTCGTGCTCACTTACGCTGCGTTCTCACTACAATTTGGTTATGAGTTTTCCCACATTTGACTAAATATGCATAAACATTTTAGCAATATGATTTGAGTCGAGTCGGGTATGTGTTAAGTAGAAGTTGGGTCATGTATAGATTAATAGATTTTGCATTGCATCGAAACGTGTCAATTAGGGCTGGGCTATTTTTGACCCGACCCGATCCGGACCGACCCACTGAAATCCGGGTCATATTGTCCTGGATCACGGTCTCAAAGCCCATCCGCATGTAATGGGTCGGCCTTATAAAGCTGGCCCGACATACGTCCGTCGGAGGCCGGGGAAACGGGCGTGGGCGAGATCCTTCCAGAAGAAACGACAACGAAGCGAACCCGAACCCGAACGCAACAGAATCGCGCGGAGCAGAGGAAACGGAGCGCGGCGACGATAAGCAACCGGGAAGCTCTGCAAGACTTCCATCATGGCGGAAAAACTGGCTCCCGAGAAGCGCCACGTCTTCTCCCACAACGGTGCGTTCCGCTTCGTCTCTCGCTGCGTTTCTGAATTTGGGGGGTTGGGGATGTTCGAGCGGCCAGGGATTTCGATCTTTTGATCGCGCTTCGTGGCGCGTCGCGTCGCGTTTGGATTCTGCAGGTCAGACGGTGTTCGAGTGGGATCAGACCCTGGAGGAGGTCAACATCTACATCAAACTGCCCCCGAACGTTCATCCCAAGCAATTCTACTGCAAGATTCAGTCCAAGCACGTCGAAGTCGGGATCAAGGGCAACCCTCCTTATCTCAATGTCAGCCGTTGTTTCCTCGATTCTGAGGATCTTTTCTTTGGTCCCCATTTTAGATGAATTATGGAGTGGGATTGTGCTGTTCCGCTAATGGCCCTGTTTTGTTTTCCTGCTTTGTCAGCACGATTTGATGAGCCCCGTGAAGACGGATTGTTCTTTCTGGACTCTCGGTAATGCTCTTTGTTTCTTGCTCCGATCGCGTTTTTGCTTGTCTGCGAAATGAATGTTGTAGGAAAGTTTATGTCTGGCCCAGCTTTGGTTGCTGCTTGTTGCAGAAGGAACATGCTAAAGTATTTCTCTTCAGTAGTGTGTGTTTGGGTGACTGCGCATAGTTGAAGTGCCGCTGTGATTGGAATTTGCTAGAGCGCAGGAGCTGATGCGAACGGGCTTAAAATCGTTTTTTTTTTTTTTTCTTTTCGTGTTGTGTTGATTAGTTGTATGTTCTTTGTGTAGAGGATGATATAATGCATATAACACTTCAGAAGAGGGACAAAGGTCAAACATGGCCTTCTCCAATACAAGGTCAGGGTCAGCTAGACCCGTACGCATCTGACATGGAGCAGAAGCGCCTCATGCTTCAGAGATTTCAAGAAGAGGTGATTGTTATGTTTTCCGTATAAAATTAGGTTTTCATTGTCTTATAGGTTGTTGTATTTCCCACATATTCTATTAATGTTATGATTAGAAGTTTTGCACAATAAGGATTTTTGTGGTAATTATTTACTTAATGAGTTTGCTGCAAGTGTTTGGTTAGCATAATGTTTTAGCAAAAGAAGGTTATTGGCCAAACATGCTCATCTATACTTAGTTTTGTATGCATGTTGAAGTTTAAGATTCAAGAACTGCAATGGTCCGCCACAAAGCAGTTGCCTCGATCACTGAGACTTGGATGTGCTTTTGTTTATCTGATTTATGTATCCTTTTCCTTGGGTGAAGCATTTCATAATGTTTTGCAGCATGCTGTATGCTATTGCATCAACTCAGTAGTGCTTTGTCACTTGGGGTTGCTCCACTAGAATCCCTTACATTTGACTCTCAAAAGGCAGCTATTTTTGCTTTGTGTTGATTGGGAACCTTAGGCAGTGCCACCCCCTTTCCCTTTCCCTTTCCCCTCCACATACGATGCGTCACCTTAGCACCTGTAGCCCCAAAGAAAGGGACTGGATGGTCCAATAACAGTGAGCTAGCAAGTAGTTTAAGTGTATTAATGCCTGTCTTTCATTAGGACAAACCTCTGTTGCCATTTTCCTTTCTTTGACACTTCAAGGTAATCTTTCTGCTCCTTTGTTCTGCCTTGTGACTGATACCCTGCTTGGAAATTATATAAATGGGCGGAAAAGTTCAAATGCCTGTTATTCCTCCCTTTTCGAGCCTACCAGTTTTGTCATTCCTTAAGAGCCTGAGCCTAAAGATAATATAAGATTTTTTATCCAATAGGGTGCGTTTAGTTGTTAATGTACTTTTCTGAGAGTATTTCTGTGATTCTGCTGAAGTTGTTGTTAAGGTGAATTGTGAAAATTATGATTACAATGAGCTCAAGAGTTTAATGTTTGCTTAGCCTTGTCTTTGAGTAACAAATCATGGACCCTCGGAGTGGTACTAGTTCATTTTTCTGGACTCCTCTAATTGGCTACAAGTATCTTCTAATTTACTTTTTGATTTTTTTCTTTGTTCTACTACATGCAGTTAGCTAACGATGAGGTGTTGGTTGACCAACTTGGTTTTTCAGTACTCCAACTTTTTTCTACTGCTTGACTCTATATACAAAGATTTTTCTACTGAACTATCCCTTGATGAAGATGATCTGTTTATGCAGAATCCTGGATTTGACTTCTCTCAAGCTCAATTCACTGGCAACTGTCCTGATCCGAGGACCTTTATGGGTGGTATTCGGTCTGACTGACAATCTTTTTGCCATGATGGCTACTTTTATTAGCCTCCATATCAACTTCTAACAATCTGGTATATAAAATTATCTAACATGGATCACGTACCATTTCCAACTGTAGCGCTTGGATACTTCGTACATGTTCTGTATTATGTCTTTTGTCAAGTGTAATTTTACTTGGAGACAATTAGTGAGTGATAAAGCTGGGTGAACTTTTCTGTCTTCTGTCTCTCTGTAATTTTATGCATAAACAATGAGTAAGTGACAGGGTTGTGTGTTTCACCTGTCAGTCTCTGCTTCCTTTTGCACTTGCAGCGATGCTAAGTCGTGCTCCTGCTATTATGGTAAGTTCTGACTAACCTGTTGTACCCAACGTCATTATGTTATTAGAGTGGTTATTAGATTGTTTTCTTTATAGGGGGATGGGTGTCTTCATCATGCCGCCTCTTTTTATTAAGAAATCTTCGTGGAGAACTCAGGTGAATTAGGGATGGTGCCCTCTGGTCTTAAGAGGAGACTGAATTTATGTTGAGTTTGGAATTGACCGTATAGGTCTAGAATGTTCATGGGTTTATGTTTGCTGCTTTTCTCAGGAAAGGATGGTTAAAAGAAGAGACTAAATTTATGTTTGGAAATCATCCTTTTCTCCTAGTAAAATGCAACCTGTGTACTGAAGCCAACTCTAGTAATAGTGTATATTGGAGAAGGTTAATTTGGCCTAATAAGCGAACCAGGACCACAACCAGATTCAAGGAGACAGTGTTTAGATATGTTTTGAAGTGCGGAAGAATATCTTTTGTAGAGCTTGAGATGTTAGAATTGTATCGCAGAGACGAGCTCTTGGCGGTTTGAATCTGCTTACGTAATTTATGAATGCTTCCTACTTCAGGCATGGAGGAAATTTGCCAGGATTGATTGTGATCGAGGGCCTTGGCCACGTGGATCGATCCTTACACCATGCAGATCTATCATGGATCGATTCTGGTTGAGTGGGATCTATCCTGGTTGAGGGTCCTAACCGTGTGGATCGATCCAAGTCGAGGGCCCCAGCCGTGTGGATCAATCTTGGTGGATTATCAAATTGATCCTGGTTGAGAGCCTTGGCCATTGTGCCTAGATCGATCTATGACCAGGATCGATCTGAATTGATCGAGATCGATTGGGCTGATCGAGCTTGGTCCGATTGCAACTTCTTCAATCATTTCTTGTCCGATTGAATCCATTCTTCTTCCTAAAATTTGTCTGTCATAAAATAGCCTCTCCAATGGTTTTCCCACATCTCAATTAATTTTTCTAATTTTCCAAAATTTTTCAATTTTTTAAATTTAAAAAATTTAAAACTATATATATTTTTCCTGCTGTCAAAAGAAAAAAATTCTGGCTTTTCCATAATTTATATAACATTTTTCTAAGCATCTCTAAAAAAAAAAAATCTCATCAAAATTCAATTTCTATAATTTTTTAGTGGGGTAGTGCTTGTTCAAGCATGATTAATTTGTCCTCCGAGGGCAAAAATGCTCATAAAAAAAAATGCTCAGAAAGCTCTTTAAGGTTAGAGGTGCTCCAGCCGGGGGTGGCCGTACGAAACAGAAATGTGTGACGGAATGGGTTAGAATTGGTCCTCGAGAGATTTGGATGACAGCTAAGTAGATGTAAGCTGTGGATTCTTGATCTTTTGCTTTTTTTTTTATGTTTCCATTCTCTGACTATAGAGTTCATTTTACATGATCAACTTTGCTCAGCCATTGGCTGCTGAAGAGCAAAAAGCAGAGAAGTAGTGCGGATCTGGTTCCTCCGACCACAATCAGGAATCAACCCACCCTGTCACGTCAAAGCCATCGCTTTATTTGTGGAGCATTTGTTCTTGCGTGTTCTGTCACTCTCCGCAATGTTTTGATTCTATAAATTCTTATTCTCCACCGAAAAATGAAAACTTTAAGCTTTTTAAAATAATTTTGTCAAAGAGTGTCCTGTAATTAATTAGGAAACTTTTGAACTCAATGTATGCGAATGACGCGACTAATTATTCTTCGGCTTGTGGCACTGTCTTGGTGACATCTAGTTTGGATGTGTATTTCTTGCAACGCGTAACTCTGTTTTTCTTTTAAACATTAAATAAATTTCGACTTGCGGCACTTTTAAATTACAAATTATTCTTATCTTAACGAGCTTTAAGTGCCTTAATTTTCAGAATTAAGAGAAATATTCTTCGGATTATGAAATCATGTGTATGACTCTTGGACTCAAGTATATCTTGAAATTGTTTTGTCTAAACTTTAAAATGTAAAATTCGGAGGTATTCTTAGGGGTGAGGAAAGAAAAACTTTCTTTACAATTGGGAGGACAGGGTGCGCAGACACCGACACGTTAAAATAAAAAATACATTTAGGTTGAGCATCAAGTTATCGAATAATTGCTGAAAGCCTCTATTGAAAGTTTGCTTCTTACAACAAATTTTTTTTATACCGGTTTTATTCTATTCATATTCTAATTTCACACTCAGATTTTTGTCATGCCTCATTGTAGGGCGTGGGAGTCGATACCTATACTTGAAACTAAATCGTTCTCACTCCAATCTCCCTGATAAAGTTACACTTAAAATTAAATCGTTCCAACTCCAATCTTTCTCATAAGGTGATGATTTGAACCCTCACATCCACCTTTCATGTTGGAAGGATGGCTAAATCCCAATGGTTTGCTTCTTACTAATTAGACATGTGTTTCACATAGTATGGTACTTCTAACTAGTATCTCTGGTTGTAGCTGCAAGGTTTTTGTTGGGATTGTCGGATTCCCTGAAACCGGATTCGACACTAAATCGAACCCTAAACTTATGCGGAAGACGAGCCCGGGAAAAACATGTATCACCGATCCTAAAACACACCACGAAATCGAGCGTACCTTGTTAGCCACAGATTAAACACCAACGCCGATATGAGGAAGAGAAAACCGATCCCGTTCGATCCAATGACATCAATTGGCCTTGAAGGGAAGAGAGCGTCGCCTTTTTGCGTTTGTTTTTCTTTTGGAGGGAGAGAGGGAGGAGGAACGTACGTTATGCCAAAAGGTGCGTTCCTCCCTCTCTTTTCTCCCTTATATACGTCCCTCCAAAAAAGAAACGTGCCCCTTCATCATATCCCTCCATCCATGAGCCCTAATCTTGTGAGCCGGGCTTTTAGGCCCAACATGGGCGAACGGACCAACTTAGGCCCATCACATTAAATAATAAAAACCATCATCTCCCACTCGCACATGGTGGGCTGAACAAGATCCTCTTTACTTCTCTTCAACATTCATACCGGTGAATAATCCGTGCGACCAGCATATTTAAGAGCTCGTTGTCATACATCTGTTAGGAATATATAGCAGCTCATAATGTGCATCACACTTTGAGTAGATTTAGTATGCAATACCCTAGATTGATCGATCACATTTATATCTCTCTTAATCTCTTTTAAACAATAATATATATATATATATATATATATATATATATATATATATATATATATATATATTGTATTCACAATTATGATTATCCCAAAGACAGTCATAATTGGTCGACAGTGAATACAGAACTACAATGTGATTTTCCAAATTCGATCTTCCTTTTTCCTTCAAAACTCTCAATTTCAGTTTAACTTGCTTTTCTAGAAATAATCATTAGATCGAATCAATTCATGACCATTGGCAACATCCTAAAATAGCAAACACTAAATAGAAATCTTGAGAATAAGTAAAAGTCATGAGGGCACTAAAATTGAGGAACTATTTTCCTCAAAAGTCTCATACGGCATAAAAGTTGAGATCAAACTTTTGTCACTCTTATTGGTCGTTTCATACATACGTAATATGAAATACGTATTACGGTATTAACTCATTTCCCATAGAGCGTATGTTTACACCTTTAATACCGTACAGATGATAGTTCAGACATATCCAATGTCTAACTTGAGTTCACGTATCTACTCATTCATAAAATTCATCAGAACTCACATCTAACATTATAGATAGATAAAGTAAAATATGTGGATTATTTTACTTTCAGATATAGTAAGTATTATGTCATCATCTTAACACTCAGTTAATGTGACATATGTATTTTAAGCTTGAGCTCTCGATTATTACCTAGATAATAAGTTTAAAAACAGTCTCATCTCTATTTATCACACAGTAAATAGATGCGATTACATGTGTGAGTGGGCCAATCTTATATCTGTCCCACATACTTTCTCAACTTAAAGTAATGCACTGAGCATTAAGATGCATAAAGATCAAACAAAGATTCATAAGTATTAACAATGACAAAACACAAGTTTATTAATGTGAACAACTCAGGAAAATTACAATATCCAGTACATTAGACTCTACGCAGTCCTAGAGATTTTACATGACCACAAAACACATCTCTAGGTATTGGCTTTGTCATAGGATCTGCTACCATTCTATGCGTAGATATGTACTGTAAGTTCACATCCTTTCGTGCAATCATATCTTTGACAAAGTTATACTTGGTATCTATATATTTGGTCTTGTTATGATATTTTGGATCTTTGATGTACGCTATAACTGCTTGGCTATCACAGTTAACCAATAATGGATTTGCAGCTTTCTCAATAATACCTAAATGATCAAAAAATCTCTTAAGCCAAACTTCTTCTTATACCGCTGCTGATAATGCCACGAACTCAGCTTCCATTGTGGACAAGGCTATACATGTTTGTTTCTTACTGCTCCATGATATGGCGACATTATTTAGTAAGAAAGCAAATCCAGAGGTAGATTTTCTTTTATCTAAATATCTTCCCTAATCAGCATCTGAATAGCCTTCAAGTCGCAGATCCTTTCCTTGGTAATTCAACTTATAATTAGCAGTTTCCTTTAGATACCTTAGTATTCTCTTAACGGCCTTCCAATGCGCTTGACCTAGGTTGGATTGATATCTACTCACCATTCTAACTGCAAAACATATGTTAGGTTTATATATATCATAGAGTACATCAAGCTCCCAACAGCACTAGCATAAGGAACATGTTTCATTTGTTCCTTCTCTTGTGAAGTCTTTGGACACAATTTATAGCTCAATCATTCACCTTTTACAATAGAAGTATCTATGGGTTTACAATATTGCATACGAAATCGTTCAAGAACCTTATTTATATATGTTTCTTGCGAAAGAGATAACGATCTCTTCGAATGATCTCTTGAAATCTCAACTCTAAGAATGTATGCAACTTCACCCATATCCTTCATCTCAAAGTTGGAAGACAACCAACTCTTGACAGTATTAACAAACTCCATATTGCTTCCGGCAATTAGTATATTATCAACATATAATGATATGATCACAAATTGATCTTTGGATCTTTTGATATATACACAATGATCCTCATCTATCATTGTAAAATCATATGCCATTATAGTATTATGAAAACGTATATACCATTGTCTCGATGACTGCTTAAGGCCATATATCGATTTCAAAAGTCGACATACCTTCCCTTCTTGGCCTTCTTTAATGAAACCAGTAGGTTGTTCCATATATATTTCTTCATCTAATTCTCCATTGAGGAAAATAGTCTTTACATCCATTTGATATAACTCAAGATCCATACTAGCCACTATTGCCAAAATAATGCGAATCGAGGTAAATCTTACTACAGGAGAAAATGTTTCTTCATAATCAATTCATTCCTATTGATTATACCATTTTGCCACAAGGTGAGCCTTATGCCTTTCTATTTAGCCATCAGCTTTTCGCTTTATTTTGAGAACCCGCTTGTTCCCAATAGCTTTGCGTCCCTTTGGAAAATCAACAAGTTCCCAAACTTGGTTTGACTTCATTGACTCAATCTCATCTTCCATTGCATAAATCCATTTTTCCTTATTAAGGCAATTAGAGTATCATTAATATTTCTTGGCTCATCCTCATCTTGTGGAGCAATCATAAAAATTTCCCCTTCAATGTCAAAACGTCGACGGGGAATACTTTGGCGACTTATTCGCCGTATGGGAGATTGTACATTGTGCACATCATTCCCCATTATGCTCCCACTAGGATTATATAATTATAATGTCGTCTCATCATGCGGTTGTAATTGAGAATGAGTTGAGTTCAATTCATCACTTCTCATATTACTCCCACTTGGACGAACTCCATTAATATCATTATCTTGATCCAATGTTTCAAATATGGAGTAATCTCCCCCTATTTCACCATTCTTAGGAAATTCATCCTCTAAGAATGTGACATCCCGTGATTCAAATTCATTTATACTCCCACTCTCCTGCTCACCTATAAACACATACCCTTTCGAGTGTTCGGACTATCTTATGAAAATACTTTTCTTTCCTCTAGGACCCAATTTCCCAAACTTGTGAGATGACTCATGAGTATAGGCAGCATAACCTCATGACTTAAGAAAACTTAAGTCCGGTTTTCTACCTGTCCATAACTCATATGGAGTGAAAGTAACTGATTTGGAAGGCACCCGGTTAAGTATATAGGCAGCAGTTAACAACGTATCACCCCAAAAAGTGATAGGTAAGTTAGCATGCGCCATCATGGATCTAATTATTTCTAGTAGGGTTCTGTTTCTTCTTTCCGTAATACCATTTTGTTGAGGAGTATATGGAATATACAACTATCTTTCTATTCCTTTTTCATCACATAATTTTATGAACTCATCAGATAAATATTCTCGACATCGATCGGATCTTAATACTTTTATTTTCTTATCTAATTGATTTTCTATCAAGTTCATAAACCTTTTGAAACAACTTATTGCTTCAGATTTATGAGAAATCAAATAGACATATTCGAATCAAGTATAATCATTTATAAAAGTGATGAAATAAACAGCCCCATGCCTTCCTCTCACATTCATTAGACCACGGACGTCAGAATGGATTAAATGTAGAGGAAATTTAGTTCTTTTACCTTTTTCAAATGGTTTCCTTGTCGTTTTCCCTTCTAGGCAATGCTTATATATGGGCAAATCGACTTTTTCAATGTTGCCCAACAAGCCCTCTTTGACTAGTCTATTCATACGTTGTTGGCCAATATGATTAAGTCTAGCATGCCATACATTCACATCATTATCATATGAATTAGGAGACGTGAGAAGGGAATAACAAACATTTGCATTAACATAGTCAATATCTAATACAATGAAACCATCCAGAAAATAACCACAAACATAGTAGTTTGTATCTAAATACAAATCTACACCTCTATTATGGAAGTTCATATTAAAACCTAGTTTGACCAACACTAAAACATAAATTCAATACATCATGTAGGAACAAAGTGCGTCCACCATGCATGTTCAGTTGACAGGTGCCAATTCCTTTTACTTTAGCTCTGGAGTTGTTTCCCACATAGACCCACTTAGTTCCAGTTGGTACTCGTCGGAATTCCACGAAGGATTCTCTATCCTTCGCTACATGGTATGTCGCTCCTGAATTTACAGTCCATAAAGGATTAGACTCAGTCAAGAATACAGAACTCGACACAAAAGCAAAGTTATGAAAAGTACAAGGGGTGTATACCTTTTTTGGCTCACGATAGTCGTGACCATAGTGACCCTTCTTGTCACAATTGTAACAACTCACCCTTGACATTTTCTTCACTTGAGGACGTTTTCCTCTCTTGTGTTAGTTAACTCTTGATTTCTTACAATAAGGACTTGATCATTTGCATTTCCACATATTGAACGAATCAATACGCTTGCGCTTAGAGCTCAAAACCCTTTCTGAGCTAGAACCAGCATTGCAAATATCTATTTTCGACTCAAATGCCGTTATGCGGTCCTCTACTAGCTCAAGGTGACGCACGGCATCCTCAAGATCTTCCATAACATGGTCAAGAGCTTCTAGTGCTTATTGCTTTTCCAGCACATATTGAATCTTTATATTCAATATTTCACAATTGTTGCCGTTCATATCAGCAATTACGTTCTTAGTTGCTGAAATCATCGATCTGAACACATCAGACATATATGCACGAATAATTAATGCCTATCATTTATGCATCAACTTTGCACAGACCCATCATATCAATGAACAATTTCAAGGAAGGTTTCAAAATCAAAAGGTTACTATGTTTCCAATCATCCTCCAAAAATCCTAACTTAAAAGTATCATTAATATAATTGTCTTATGCAAAATAAATTCTATGAAACTACAAAAACCTCTATGAACTACCCACAGCAATCAATAATAACAGAAATCAAATAATATTTGATATCCAATAGAATAATAATACTTTCACATAATGCAACTAACATATTAGTTGGTAGTAAAACATTACATAAGACGTTCACAAAGCACACTTTAACAAAGACCAGCCTCTACATCTAACACAAAGTCAGTACACGAACTGAGAAAGATCATCTTTTGTTCAATTTCTTGATCTTTTCCCTTGTAACAATCCAGTAATAATCATCTATAAAATCCATCACCATTTTTCCTATATGAAGCGGCTTTGTTGACATCCCATATGCGATTCAACACTCCTTACCATTCTGGTGGAAGGGTGTTCATGAAAAATCGTATCATTCGACTGTGGCAATAAACGACCATTCCATATGACATTTTGAACTTTCTTGTTGACTTCAAGAACGTGATCAATTAAATCACCACTCTCCCTTCGATGATCAGTCGGCTCAGCTATCAACTTAGAAAGCTCTTTCCTTTTATTCATCGGTAATTGCGCGAATAGGTGTGCGTAACCTAAGGGGAGGCATTGTTCGCAACAAATACAAAACAAATAAGGGATCACATATAATCCACATAGACTTAATTGGAAAAAGAAACACTCTTTTCCTCTCTTTTTTTTTTTTTTTGTCAATGGTCAACGGTCAATGGTTAGGTCGCCGGGTCGGTCGGACCGGTCGGGCCGGTCAACCGGTCGGCCGGTCAGGCCGGGTCGGACGGACCAACCCGGCACGTGCGGCACGCGTGCAGCTGATGTCACGATGACGTCAGATGGCGCGTGCCTTGCACGCGCCATCGACAACACAAGCGCACGTGCCCGCGTCGGCCGTGCGCGCGCGTGCGACGCACGCGCTTGCCCTCGCGAATCGGCACGTGCGTGGCACATGCCGAAGACGTCATTTCACTCCGGCTGCGGGTGGGGGCGCGTCCGGCGGCCGTTGGTGGCGTTCCACCACTCGTCGTGATCATCTCGACGAGACCTTCCATCCAACGCCATTAGAAATCGATTTTGAGTTACAGAAACTCGAAAAAAAAAAAAAAATGGATGAACAGTGCACGGGTGTCGGGATTTTTCGCCCCGATCGATGTCGGCCGATTAATTTCGCGTAAAAAAAACAATAAGTAATCATCCATAAACATGAAAGGGGTCGGGAAAAACATGGAAAATGATCGGGAAACAAGAACCTGGCTCTAATACCAATGTTAGGATTGTGGATTCTCTGAAACCGGATTCGACACAAAATCGAACCCCTAAACTTGTGCGGAAGACAAGCCCGGGAAAAACATGTATCACCGATTTTAAAGCACACCACGGAATCGAGCGTATCTTATTAGCCACATATTAAATACCAACGCCAATATGAGGAAGAGAAAACCGATCCCGTTCGATCCGATGACATCAATTAGCCTTAAAGGGAAGTGAGTATCGCCTTTTTGCGTTTGTTTTTCTTTTTGAGGGAGAGAGGGAGGAGGAACGTACATTATGCCAAAAGGTGCGTTCCTCCCTCTCTTTTCCAAAAGGTGCGTTTCTCCCTCTCTTTTCTCCCTTATATGCGCCTCTAAAAAAAAACGCGTCTTCATTATATCCTCCATCCATTTCAATTTTGTGGCTTTTAAGAACTTAGGCCCAACGGATGGATTTAGGCCCATTACATTAAATAATAAAAACCATCAGTTTTCAAAGTCTAGCGCGTTGAATAGGGGAGAAAATTATAAGATCTAATAAGACCCCGTGCGGGAAACGGGAATTCTGGTCCCACTTCTCCTGCAGATCCCCTCCTTTGTGGCGCGCGAGATCGTACCCCCAGCGACACGCGCGCTCGAGATGGAGCCTCCCTTCCATGCAGCCCAAATTTTCACTTTCGTCTTCGCCTTGTCTTCTTCATCACCACCACCACCACCTCCTCCAAATTCACACCCTTCCCCCTGATCTCTCTCTATAAATATCTGCTGCTGCTGCTGCTCTCCTCCCATGGACCCTCCTTCCTAACCGTCCGATCCTCCTTTCCATCCCCATTCGATGATCGTCGCCAGATCGCGGCCCCACGCTCCTCCTCCTCCGCCTCCTCTCTCTCGCCCGCCGCGCTCCTCCCCATGGTGCGGGACTCGGCCAAGCCTCCCCAGCCCCCCGCCCCCCGCCGCGGCCTCGTCGCCGGGAACTACTGCCACGACGTCCTCTTCCGGGACGGCGCCGCCGTGGCCGAGTCCCTCGGCGGCGGCGTCTCCTTCATCTCCCCCGTGCTCGACGGCCTCTCGATCCCCTTCGACCCGGTGTCGAAGGTCGGTCGGGATTTCAAGTACGCGACGGCTCGCCGCCCGATCGCGGCGCCCGATCGCGAGACCACTCTCTTCCACGCCTACTTCGATTCCGGCTCGGGGGTGGAGGACGGGCGCGAGGACCGCGTCCTGAAGCGGGTCTGCTCTTGCGACCCGATTGCGCCTTCGGATCTCCCCGAAGGAAAATTTGATTTTGGGATGGCGGTTGGGGTCGGGGGCGAGATATTGGTGGAGACGCTGGAGAGAATGATTGAGATGTGTGACGTGGTGTCTGTAGATATTCAGGCCCTGATTCGGGTCTTCGACGGTGTTGATGGAACAGTGAGGCTCGTGGAGTTGAAGGAGAGTGGGTTTTATCATCTCTTGCCTCGAATTGGGTTCATAAAGGCATCGTCCGAAGAAGCGGTTTATATGGACGTGGAGGAGGTGAGGAATTGGTGCTGCGTCGTGGTCACGAATGGGAAGGATGGGTGTACTTTGTACTGGAGAGATGGAGAGATGAAGATTGAACCCTTTGTCGCTAGTGAGGTTGATCCAACGGGTGCTGGTGATAGCTTTTTGGGTGGCTTAGTTGCTGGGCTTGTGCAGGGACTGACAGTTCCTGATGCAGCTCTTTTGGGGAATTTCTTCGGTTCACTGACGGTTGAGCAAGTTGGGCTTCCCAAATATGAGTTGAGACTCTTGCAGGTTTGTTTTCTTGGCTTGTTTTTTTAGCTTACAATTGACTTGTTGCTCCTCAGTGGGGTGATGTCTTGCACAAGAGGATTGAGGTACTGAAAGGAGGGCAATCATAAAAACTAAGATTTATGTTTGCATTCTAATCATTGATTTCGGATTGTGCGTGCATGTTATGTCTCTGTGAGAACATTGGAACTCTAAGATTGATGCAATGGATCTTGTTAATTTGCTCATTCTCATGACACCTGTTATGTGCTGTAGTAGTGGAGTTCTTGGAACATTCTAAAAAACGGGGGACTAGTATTCCATGTATTAGTTATGGTGATTGCAGGATGAAGCAATGTCAATCAGTGTCCAAGGAATGTGTTGCCCCAAAAAATAAAAGAAAAACACCACCTTGTGCCTTGATATTTTTTCTTCACTATATGTCAATGATGTGTGGGGGACACATCAGTTACTTTCCTGAAAAAGAGAATTAAATGGGAAAACAACATAAACAGTCCTTGAACTTTGATTCAATACGCAATGCAGTCCTTAAACTTTTTTATTTGTTCAATATGGTCCTTGAACTTTGGTCCAATGTTCAACATGATCTCTGAACTTAAACATTTTCATATAGTCCAGAAACTACATTGAACATTTACTAATAGATTATGGGCTATATTAAATAAATTAAAAGTCTAGGGACGACCTTGTAAATTAGGCCAAATTCAAAGACCATATTGTACAAATTAGAAATTCATGTTTCAAATTGCACATTGGACTAAAATTTAAAGATCACTTGTGCTATTATCCCTTTTTAAATCTAGCAATCTTGCTAGGGAAGATTGCTCTGTTGCCATGATATTAGACAGACAACCTAGCAAAATTGGTGCAGCAAAACTTTTATCCTTTGACAATTTCTAGTGTAAGAGTTTCTTTTTGGATCTCCATACAGTTTTTTGATAATTGTTTCATCCTAAGATCAAGCAAGTGGACATGGTTTTGGAATCACACGAGTTTTGTGAGTTCATGCTACTGCACCTGTACTTAATGTAGATTTTCCCATGTATTACACCAGATATGCTGTCTTGTCAGCAGTAGGTAAGCTTCTATATGTGGATGTCTGTCATACAGTTAATTTGAATGTCAAAGAAAGGATTCCATGGTAATGTTAGCTGAACTCTGCAACTTTGTTAGCTGAACCCAGCAATGATAGCTGAACTTGGTAACTGAGACACATCTTTTATGAGGTTTCCCTGATGAATTTTGAACATTCATTTGACTGACTTTCATTCGAGTGAGTTTTTTTTGGTCAGCAATGATATAATTGACTTGACAAGGTAATTTTATAGGGCTCAAGACTAGTAAATATCCTATCAAAGTGTCACATATTATTGTTCTTTGCCTGGTCCATGGGGGATAGTTTATTGGTTTAGGTTTGTTCGCTTCAGTTGGGGTTCTACTTAATCAAAATACACTTCATTGTCATTGGATGGCATTCTAGTTGCTTAGGTTGATCAAACTGGGACTTTGATAATGGCAATTAGATATTCCTTAGGCTAGAAAGCTCTAATTCTGTTGTTGTCGTAATCAATTACCTGGTTACAATGTAAGAACTTGTGTTTGGCTGGGATATTACATAGGAATTTCTGGTTTTCTGTCGAAGGTGGAACTTTGTGGGATGATACATGTTTTGGCATCCGACTACCGTAGTTTAATTAAGCATCATCTATGCTTTCCTTAACATAAGTTTCAGACACTGTTGTTTTCACTATTTACCAATTTTGTTCTCAGTATTTGCATCTTCTTACCTTCTGCAGTGACAATGCTCACCCCATAACCTCGTTAACCTTGCCATGCTCTGTTTCCATGAGTTCATTAAACTTTATATCTGTAAATATATTTATAGGGTGTCAAGGATGAAGTAGAAAGGCGGAAGATGCAGTGTGTGCATAGTCTTAATGGAATAAATGACGAGCCGAAGTTTCTGAAGCCAGCAGGACATGATCAGTTCCATGCATCCCTTAGTGCGTTGAAACTTCAATCCAAGTACCTTATCCACGATTGTCCGAGGGAGCTGTCAAGTCCCGGCAAAGGAACCGAACATTCCAGCGTACTCTCAGCCTAGAATAATTCCATCTTCCACAACTTCGACTAATTGAGTTGAGACTAACGTGGCTAAAACAAAGAACCATTTCTTTTTGAACAGGTGCTTGGTTCTATTTAGTCTGAGACGTTAGATTACTAACTCTAGCAATGAGGCCTAAGAGTGACCCGCGGGCTGCGACTATATATTTCCTCGATATGGTTGTCAACATTGTTCTGATTGAGAGGCCGCTTGTTGTCTAGGTTATCATCCAAAGTTGTTTTGGGATATTACTTGCTGCTTATTTTACCAAGGGTACTATACATATTCTTTTGCTCTAGAAAATGAGAACTGTCCAGCTTCCCGAGTCCATGTGCAAAGGCCAACATCAAGATCGAGTTAAGTATTTTGTTGGAAGCTGCGCTTCGTTAAGGAGGGAGAGGCATCATTAATTCAACTGTAGCTTCGCTGAATACTTGCAGAAGGCCGTTAATGAGAAGATGAGTCTAATCCACATTCTTAGAGGTTAGAGGCGTCAAAATGGGTGTTGAACCCATATTCAATGAGATGGGTTATATATGAATTAATCAAGTTTTAATAAATGAATTGTTAATGGATTTGGGTTGTACGTAAGTATAATAATATATGAATTGCAAATATATTTGTCTTTAAACCTATTTACAATCCATTTATCTTATAAAGGTCATTAGTGGAGTTAATTGATTAAGGATATATCATCCTCTTGGAACAATTTTTATAATTTTTATTTATTTTAATTTTCACTCTTTAGTATTTTCTTTTTCTTTGTTCTTTCTTTCTTTTACTCTGTCCCCTATGAAGTTTGGCGGCAACCTTCCGACAAGGTGAGGTGCACAACCCCCATCCAATCACATTGGCGAGCCTCGAGCTCGCCAATCAAGCGAGGCCAATGCCTCACCGACTTGAGTTGAGCTTGAGCTCGCCAAATCAAGTGAGCCGAGCTCATTGGCCTTGGTGCTTGCGAGACCCGAGCTCACCAGTGTGGAGGCGAGCTCAACCTTGTTGGATTTGGCAAGGATCGGCTTGCTAGAATTGAGTGAGCTCGAGCCTTGCCAGCCCGTGGCAAGGGTGGAGCTCGCCTAATGCTAATCACAACCATCGTGGTCAATGACGGGTTGAAGGAGGAGGAAAAATAAAAAAGAAAAAAATTAACAATTCCATTTTTTTAAAGATAAAAATAAAATAAGAACACTTTAAAGGAGTGCACAAAAAGTCAAATTAGATTTTCTATACCAAATGGAAAAAAAAAATTTAATTCATTTTTTAAAGTTCAATTGAAAAATATTATCATTTTTAAAAATACTATATTTTTCATGAAATAAATAAAGCCTCGATTTTTCTTTAATATATAGGGTCAACCCTAGACCGACCCTGGACTAACTCAACTTTGCCTATCCTGGTCCGGTTTTCAGGGAGATTAGGTCGGTCCTTAATCCTAGAATTCTCGGACCAAAGACTATGTGGGTCGATCTTTGGTCTTAAGAGTTTCGGGTCCAAATCCCAACCCGACTAAACTAATATCGATATATATATATATATATTATTTATAATTTTTTTATATAGAGAAAATCTTAAAATAAACGACGTCAACAACATTAAACAACAGCTCTTTATTGAGGAGTTCAAGTAATTTTATATTGTTTTTTAATAACTTAGGTTTTTAATGTCTTTTACAACGATCAATAGTTATAATTTACGAATGAGGAAAATGTTTTTGTATGGAGTCCCCACAGTGTTCAAAAAGGTACATTATGGTATCTTTATCTAGTATTCGTTCTCTTATGTCTTATTTTTCTCCTTAGTCTTCAATTTTCTAGAAAAAAAAAAAAAAAAATAATTTCTTTGCTTGCCGCTTGCCACTCGACACTCGCCTCGCTCGCTTTGGGACACTAGTACCGCTCACCACTTAATGCTCGCTTGACTTGTTGCTTTATGCTCGACATTTGATGTTCATTCCATTCGACACTCACCGTACTTGACCCTCATCGCTTGCCTTTCTTAGCTAATCTTAATTATTATCAAATCCATTGAGTCGATATAGTCCTTGGTTGCCATTTCAAAGAGTATAAAAAATGAAATAAAAAATTACTGATTAGTCCTAAGTTGACCTTGAAATCGAACCAAACCCATTCGGTCAATCTGGTTCTCAATTATTTTTTTAAGGAGTACAAAAAGAAAAAAAATCTTACCTTTTACCAAAAATAAAATAAAATAAAAATAAAAAAAATTATTAGTTGGTTTCGAGTTGTGCAAACCGAACCGAACCCATTGGGTTGGTTTGGTTCTCGATCCCAGTTTCAATAGGATATGTCCTGGTCCCAAAAAATTAAGGACCAATATCGTCGTGTAGGTTAGTCATAAGGTTAGGGGGTAAATTGGCCAAACTTGGACCATACTCACCCCTACCATTGATTTTGTAATTATATAGAAGTATTTTGACAATATAATTTTTTCAAAAGTCATAAGAAACAAATTTTTCTACACTTAATTAAATTTGAAAGTGTTCTAATAATATGAATTGAGTCGGATGAGTCAATAAATTTATATTAGTAATAAATGGATTATAAACGGGTTAATAGATCAATTTGAGTCAAATCATTTATGACTTAATCTAAACTCAATTCAATCTACTCTTTTTTT
The DNA here is from genome assembly GCA_017140615.1 of Eucalyptus cladocalyx. Taxonomy (NCBI): domain Eukaryota; kingdom Viridiplantae; phylum Streptophyta; class Magnoliopsida; order Myrtales; family Myrtaceae; genus Eucalyptus; species Eucalyptus cladocalyx. Next base: position 34,895,264 of record CM029517.1, on the reverse strand, counting down.
TTTTTTTTTTTTGGTCGAACAATCTACTCGTTTGACAAGTTTAATTAAGGTGGAGGAAAATGCACAATCACCATCCTGCATACAGAAAGTTCAGCATCATTTTGGGCCTTGCCAAGCCCACTGGCCAAGATTGGACCATAACTGAGCCTCGCATACCCAGTCAATGGGCCCCTACCCATTAAGGCTCAGTGATAAGGATATCGGGCCTTCGTTGGCCCTGAGAACCGGTCTTAGAGGCCCGGTAAGGCCCAACACCATGTGCGTAGCCAACGGCTCACTTTTAGCCTAGTCAAGGACCAAAACTCTGGGTCTTCAACTGAACCTGGAACATGGGCCTTGGCCCATTAAGGCTAAAGGTCAGCCTATGGGCCTCGGTGGGCCTATAAATAAGCCTTCCTGCACTACGTGGCCCAATGAAGGCCCAAAACAACCGGCCCTTTTCGACATCGCGAGTCAAATGGCAACATCACTTGATACAAAGGCAAAATTACATCATATTGAAAAATATTCACTCCAGACACATTAGAACAACCGAAATGCCCTAAAAGAAGAGCACGGCTATAACTCCAAATCCAGTTTTCGGTTTCACATAACCTACACTGTTTTTGCATTTATCTCTTAACCGCTGCCTAAGAGCTAGTCATGGTAAACATGTCAGCATCAGTTCGATCAGAGTGGGAGTTCACCACTGTCTGCTATCACGACTTTGCTTTTGGGGGTGCCGCTCTGTCTTCCCTCAGCTTCAACTTTGTAAACCACATCCATCCCAGACAACACTTTCCCGAACACGACGTGTCTCCCATCAAGCCTGGGACACAATTAGAAGTTAGGCTTTTGGCAGGTACCCACTGCGATAGAACTTTTCAAAAGCCAAGGCACTACAAAAAATGTCCTAAAAATGGTTGAAATTGAGAGGAAAAATTAAGAGTGCCTCCGCCCCCTTTTAATCCAATCAACACGATGAATTATTTCCAGACGTGTTTCATTGAACGAACCAATCATTAGCCAAGGAGATCAAATTGCCCAGCAAGTGTATTGCTACATCTATAGCTAGTTTTCTTCGACATAGAAGTAGAGAAGACAAGAATCTTTCTGTTAAGGATTTTACGTACCAACTAGTCGTCACAGTTGTGATAAAAAACTGTGACCCGTTTGTGTCAGGACCAGCGTTCGCCATAGACAAAAGCCCTGAAGAGAGAGATGTAAAGCTATCTTTCAGCACTGACAAAGGAAACTCTCCCTTCACCTACAATCCAAGCAGAATAAAATTAAACCTACCTGGTCCAGTGTGCTTCAACTTAAAGTTTTCATCAGCAAACTTCTCTCCATAAATAGACTCGCCCCCTCTGCCATCACCAAGAGTGAAATCACCTCCCTGTAGCATGAAGCTTGGAATTATCCGGTGGAAACTGCTTCCCTTGTAGTGAAGAGGTTTTCCACTCTTTCCGGTGCCTTTCTCACCTGAAATAGTTAGGTACGTAATGATATACATTTCAGAAAGGACTGAAGCATGAAACTGAATCTGACACTGCAGTAGAGTATAAGAAGGGGACCAAAGCATGTACGCATGCCAAAGATGGGGAAAGAACAAGCCATTTACCTGTACACAGCGCCCTGAAGTTTTCTGGAAAAGAAATCATAGGTTGAAGTCAACAACAGGATTAAACATCCGTTACCAAGGCAAGTATAGATATGCTTCTCTTAAAAGTAAAAATGGCATCCATTACATACCAGTGGTCTTTGGAACTGCTTTTCCAAATAGACCCATGACAATTCGACCTAGAAACAGATGAAGATGCGTCAGCAATTGCAAGCGAGAACTATCCTTTATGCAGAAGATTCCTACATAACATTCTCAAAGCATGTGCACCAGTGATTGTAGACAGCACCATCATTTAGATTCCTAATTTTTTTTTTCCCATAATGGACAGAAGACGAGACTTTCCTCTCCAATGGAACAAGTTAGGTGACACAACTGCCTAACAGGTGTAGAGAATCAGAGGAGCATTATTAGTCAACACAGAATCACAAGCTTTGTTTCACACCAAGGAAGAAAGCTTTTATCAGTGATCTCCACTAGGATAATTGCAATTCACATGTCATATTACACTCCAAATTGACTTCTCGCAATCCCAACAAGTAAGTCAAGTGTAAAAGTTGAAACTACATTTATCATAGCAGAGAGTATGAGAATGAATAAGTTTTTGAGGTAATTGAGCTAGTGTTGCCGTCTGGGCAGGCTATCCAAGTGAGGCAGAGCGTACCTGCCGGTTTTCCAGCTATCTCCACATCAAAATAAACTTTGTGAGTCACCTCTTTCAAATCCTCAGACTTCTTCGCCTGAAAAAGCAATCAATTCCAAAAATTACACTAAGAAGATACTGTAAGCAGCTCATTGCATTCCCTAATTACTCGTTTCCTACCGAGCAACCCCGAAGCGCATCACTGCATACCAATAACTTCGAGAACGTTGCATCTAACGACTAAGATCAATCACGATTCATGAGTGGAGATGATTACACGGCCTCGTGAGTGTAGATCTTGACAAACAAATCTCGATTATCTCGGATCAACTTTAAACGCCGTCGCAGCATGATAGGTCTAATGTGACTCAATTAAAGCTCCAAACAGAAAAAAATCGCGACAATCTACAACTAACAGATTCGATCGATTACACCAAACCAGATCCATTAAGCAGCTCACGGCATGCCCAAATCACTCACTTCCTGCTGATCAATGCGCAGTGCATCGCTCCACACCAAGAAACTTCGATAATATCGCGTCTAAAAGTTAGGACTGATCGCGATTCGCTACTGAAAAGAGCTAGATGACCTTAAGATCTAACTGACAAAGGGATTCAGCCGTCTCGTGGCAGACCAAGCCCCATGCGATTCGATCGGAATCAAAGAATAAAGAAGAATCGCGACAATCTGCAGATGCAAAGAGCCGGCCGTTCGAATCCGGAGTACCTGAGCGAGAGATAGGGTTGCGAGTAGGAGTAGAGCACAGAGGAAAAACGATCTCGCCGTCGCCATCTCCACGATCTCCGAGCACGCTTGCAGAACGTTGAGCAGAATGCCGATGTCGGGAACAGATGCATCGAGTAGGGAAAATACAGACCTAATTAGCGAACGAGCGCCGCCAATAGGAGTAAGACACGTGGCTCTGCTCGGATCCTATTGGCTCGGTGGGCGTGGACGCCCAAATGATCATCATCCGCCCCCTACGCCCATCCGCCCCACTTCGCCAAAAATTTATGTTGATTAAAAATAAATTAGCCGTCCTCTAAAAATTGATTTAGTCCCGATGTGTTGATTCTCATCATTTTCATTATAAGTAAATAGACTGAGCTGCTGAGAAAATAACATGACATGATTTAGTGGATGTGTGAACAGTGAACACCATATGATCCGCTGTAAAATTTTGGGCAAGTTAGAATTAATTAACTAAGGCTGCGTTTGGAATTGGCCTTGCAAAGGGGCTTTGAGCCTCTAAAGATACTTAGGCCAAAGTTTGGGTGTTTGGGAACCACTTTGCAATTCCCATTAGGCCAAAGTTGGCCTTCTGAAGGCTGAAAGCCCAAGGCAGGTGCAAGGGTGCCTTGGGCTTTCGCCTTTTCGCATACAAGTTACACTGTTCATCGTTTTATTTTTTTCAAAACCATCCTATTCTACTGTTCATCGTCTTCTCTCGCTGAAGGATTTGTTGCTCGAAGCTCCGCAGACGGCTCGGCATGGTCGCGGTGGCCCGGAGACCGTCGCCGAGGAAGGGTGCGGCCGTCGCCGGAGAGTGGTGCGTGTCCGGGCGCGGCAATCGCCGTGGGTCGCGGCGGGGTCGGCGGGATTGGGGGCGACGAGGTCGCGCGGGAGGTCCCGCGACCTTGCCGACCCAGATCCGGACGGCGAGGTCGCGCGACCCCTCCGCGACCCGGATCCGGAGCGACGAGGTCCTCCGCGACCTCACCGCCCGGATCCGGGTCGCGGCGGCCAGCCGGAGGTCGCGCGACCCGCCGCGCGATCTAGGGTCGGCGAGGTCGACCTCGCCGCCCCCGGATCCGGGTCGCGGCGGGGTCGCCCGACGTCCGTAGCCTCCCGCCGAGGTCGCGGGACCTCGCCGCCCGGATCCGGGTCGCGGCGTGGTCGCCGACGTCCGTGCCTCCCGCCGAGGTCGCGCGACCTCGCCGCCCGATCGGGTCGCGGCGGGTCGCCGGACGTCCTGGCTTGCCTCGCCGGGGTCGCCCGACGTCCGGCGGCCCTCGCCGGGGTTCGCCGACGTCGCTTCCCTCGCCGGGGTCGCCCGACGTCCGTGCCCTCGTTGGGGTTCGCCGACGTCGCTTCCCTCGCCGGGGGTCGCCCGACGTCCGGCAGCCCTCGCCGGGGGTCGCCCGACGTCCCGCAGCCCTCGCCCGGGGTTCGCCGACGTCCGGCAACCCTCGCCGACCTTTGCCCTTACCAGTTAATTTTTTATATTTTTTTTATAATTTGTTTTATCACAAAAGTCCTTTGTAAGTATAATTTTTCCAAACATCATTTTGCTCAAAGATACTTCACAATGGACTTTTAAATTGTAATTTACCAAACACATTTGCATTCGAAAAGTCCCCTCAACCCAAAGTCCTTTGCATTTTCCTAATGGCTTTCCCCAAAAGTCTAACCAAACGCACCCTAATTAGTTAGAGGAAACTGAGTTCAATTAAAGATTGGTAAAAGATATTCTCCTTGTAGCCTAATCCAATGCGGGCAACCGTGGTTGTCTTCGGACATGGCCGATCGGATAAACTTCTTTTTCTGTTTTTGCATTTTTTTATTCTGCGTAACTTTTCGAGATAAATTTTATAATAATCATGAAATTTCTAAAAAAAATATGGATGAATCAAGCTATTAGTGCACATTTCTTGTTAGTTGTGTTATTGCAAAAAGTTTGAGAGGGCAAAATTTTGAAAATGTTGTAATAACTTCCGAAGATGAAAATAGATTTAGAGTTAAGTTAAAGATGGATCGATGATCCTCAATTAGCATGGTTCTTCAAAACCATTATTTTGCACAATGTTGGGATTTTTATTTCATTTTGATTAATCCTATAAGGATTCCATTATGTAGACTTTTCTCTTGGTGAGAGCTTTCCCTTACCCCATGGTGATAGTTTTCCATAAAACCCCACACTATCCAAAACCCTAAATCCAAAATTCCCTAATGTTCTATCCTATCAAAATCCTAACTTTCTTTGGATCCCTCACTATTCCATTACAAAATTCCTCTTCCCAAATTGTCCTCCCTTAGCTTCGTTGCACACCATTTCCACCTTTCGTGACTTCAATTTCACCTTTGTTGTTCCCTCTTGTTGCTTTAGTCTACCCGTTAACGATTTTCACCAACATTCAGTTTTATAGAATAACCCTTTTCTGGCTCCAATGCAAATCCCCCCTCCCCTCAAATTTTCACTTTGAGATGCCCAAACAAGCATTTCAACTAACACGACATTTGTAGACCTCCCTTCAATCCATTGATACTCATTTGATCCTTCTTCTCAACCTAGTCTACTTGTTTTTTCTCTTTACCTAGTCCCCTCTGCTCTTGCCACATCTGACTTCTAGGTACTTTTGGGCGATTAAATGGCTTGGGGTCTGCCCTTTTAGTTGGCTCTTTAGTTGAAATCATTTGCCAAGTATAGCAGCTACTTTATGGATCCTCTCACCTAGTAGCAAAAGAATTGTCTAGCTTGCCTAAAATCTTCAAGATAATACATTATGGGGTGCTCTACTAGTGTTGTTTTAGCTTGTCCTTTATGTCATGCCCTATTTCAGATATTCCAAAGTGGAAGTTGAGAAAGAATCCGAAATTCATTCAGCTGCACTTTGTCAAAAGTTAGGTGATTTATGGTCGGAAGATGATATCGCATTGGCCACGAGGGACAGTCCATTGGAGAAGAAATGTGAATGTGAGTTGACTCTATATGAAAAACTTTACTACAAGCCAAAGGTTAGCCTCCAAGCCTTTATTAGTACTATGAGAAAGGCGTGGAAAGTTGAGACCATCGTTTTTGCTTCCATTGAATCAGGGTTCTTTTCATTCACTTTCAACTTGGTTGCAGAGAAGGAAAGGGTGTTGAAGGCTGGTCCCTAGTCTTTTTCTAGCAATATGCTAGTTCTCTAGCAATCCGAACCTAATACTCCTAAGCATTGTTATGGATTCACGCATTGTGTTTTTTGGGTCCATTTCCAAAGTATCCCGAGAGGGAGAATCTTAGAGGAATTGATGTGCAACATTGTTGGAAATATTGGCCAAGTACAAGAAGTAAAGCTAGAATCTAAGGCAAATATACCTCATAAGGTTGGAAAAGTAAGAGTAATCCGAGATTTTTTGCACCACTAAAGCTAGAAACCATTGTTAACTCGAGTTATGAAAAGCTGTGAATTGATTTCAAATATAAAAGACTCTCACTTTTTTGTTATTTATGTGGGCATATTGGTCATTATTCTACTTACTACAAAGAAGTGCCTTATGTAGAGTCAGGACAAAAGGAGAATGTTGCTAGCAAATTTGGTTATTGGCTAAAAGTTAAAGTGCGAAAATATGGCCCATATTGGAAACTCTTCTACGATCAGCAGCTACATCCCCTTGAGGACAAAGAGATAGTTATGAAGATGCGAACTTATTAGTCCTATATGGCTCTAGGAACAAAATTATTAGAAGGGAAATGAGGGCACTCCTCTTTTAATAACTTTCCAACCTGAGGATGCTTAAGATTATAGGGATAGGGATCCTAATTTTATGCAAAGGCACCCCATCTCAAAGGAGCACCCAAACAAAGGCAAGAAGATCTTTAAGGAGCTAGTATTGAAGGAGCAAACACGTTTCAATACTTACGAGTTACAAAGTACACTTGCTTAATCCTTTGATGAAAACCAATTAATGGAAACTCCTGTTCAAGTAGTAAATGATGTGAATGTGTGGGCTTTAAAGGCTAGCCCTAATAAGCCACTAGGGAAAATATGAGTTGGAATTATCAGGGTTTGGGCTCTCCCCTGATATTGTTATGGATTCACGCATTGTGTTTTTTGGGTCCATTTCTAAAGTATCCCGAGAGGGAGAATCTAAGAGGAATTGATGCGCAACATTGTTGGAAATATTGGCCAAGTACAAGAAGTAAAGCTAGAATCTAAGGCCAATATACCTCATAAGGTTGGAAAAGCAAGAGTAATCCGTGATTTTTTGCACCGCTAAAGCTAGAAACCATCGTTAACTTGAGTTATGAAAAGCTATGAATTGATTTCAAATATAAAAGACTCACGTTTTTGTTATTTATGTGGGCGTATTGGTCATTATTCTACTTACTACAAAGAAGTGCCTTATGTAGAGTCAAGACAAAAGGAGAATGTTGCTAGCAAATTTGGTTATTTGCTAAAAGTTAAAGTGCGAAAATATGGCCCATATTGGAAACTCTTCTACGGTCAGCAGCTACATCCCCTTGAGGACAAAAAGATAGTTATGAAGATGCTGACTTATTAGTCCTATATGGCTCCAAGAACAAAATTATTAGAAGGGAAAGGAGGGCACTCCTCTTTTAATAACTTTCCAACCTGAGGATGCTTAAGATTATAAGGATAGGGATCCTAATTTTACGGGGAGGCACCCCATCTCAAAGGAGCACCCAAACAAAGGCAAGAAGATCTTTAAGGAGCTAGTATCGAAGGAGCAAACGTGTTTCAATACTTACGAGTTACAAAGTACACTTGCTTAATCCTTTGATGAAAACCAATTAATGGAAACTCCTGTTCAAGTAGTGAATGATGTGAATGTGTGGGTTTTAAAGGCTAGCCCTAATAAGCCACTAATATGAGTTGGAATTGTTAGGGTTTGGGCTCTCCCTTGATATTTTAGCATCTCCAAGCCTTAGTGGCTTAAGAAAAGCCTAGTTTGGTCTTCTTAATGGAATGAAGAATAAGGAACCAATTGTGGAGAGAATTAGGAGGTGACTTCAATTTCAAAATTTGATGATAGTGAATAGAGTTGGTACCGTCTGGGAGCTTATAGTTATGAGGAATGACGACGTGATTGTGGACATTGAGAGTAATTTGGAGGATTACATTGATTTAAATTGTAAGAACCTCGATAATGGTAAAATGATGAGAATTACTTTGTTACATGTCTCGATAAACTTTCAAGAGAGACTCACCTTATGGCAACAAATTCACTTGATATCCTCTCACAATCGGCTTCTTTGGATTTGTGTTGGTGATTTTAATGAAATTCTTTATCACTGGGAAAAAGTAGAGAAAAGAGAAGCGGACTATTATAGGCTTGTTGCTTTCAGAGAACTTTTACATGACTGCTCACTTTTGGATATAGAAAGTAAGGGTTGTACTTTTACATGGGCCAATAATAAAAAAGGAGATGCACTGGTTAAAAATAGGCTGGACAGAGTTTTGTGCAATTTAGAATGGAGGGTGTTATTTCCCAATGCGGAAGCCTATGCATTATTAGCAATATGATTCGATCATAACCCAATTCTACTTGTAGCATCCCCAACTTGGAATGTAAGGAGAAAAGAGTTTAAGTTTGAGGCATATTGGTATAGAGGACTTGGAATGCAGCATGATAGTCCAAAAAGCCGGGTGTGAACAATATTGTGCCCGAAGATATTTTGTGAGCAACACAAAATAGTTCTCCTTGGCTTTGGGAAAATGGAATAGGGAAAAGTTCTCAAATGTTTTTAAACATATTGAGTTTCTTCGGGGAAATCTCGTTGCATTTACCAACAAAATAAAGTACACCACGAATTGAACAAACCGAGAGATTGTGGAGGTAAGAAGAGATGTATTAGGGGATAAGATCACGGGTCCAATGGCTTAAGTGAGGAGATAGAAACACAAAAAAATTTCGCGTCACCATTGTTTAACAGAGACAAAGGAATAGGATTCCTTGCTGAAAATCAACAAACAAACTTGGAGTAGGGAACCTAGTCAACTGAAGTAGCATATAACTAGTTTCTATCAGGAGCTTTATGAAATAGTGGGCCATAGAAACTTCCAATCGATTCTAGATATGTGCCCTAGCCTTGTTAAGGTTGTAATGAATGAGTCTTAAATGGCATCAGTTACCCTAGAAGAAGTGAAAAAGACGATATTCCAATTGGGAGTGGCCAAGGCTCTAGGATTGGACAAACTTAATGGGCAATTCCATTATTACCATTGGGACTTCATTAAGAAGGATGTGGTTTAGATGGTCACAAATTTCTTTGACTTAGGTACTCTCGATCCTATCTTTAATAGAACTCACATTGCTCTCATTCCCAAAGTTTCAAACTCGGAAAGCATTTCTCAGTTTAGACCCATTAGCTTTTATAACTTTAGTTATAAAATTATATCCAAGGTTATGGTAAATTGCCTCAAACCTTGGCTTCCTAATATAATTGCTATGGGATAAAGTGTTTTTGTTAGTGGCAGGCAAATTCAGGATAATATTTTTATAGTTCAAGAAGTTCTGGACCAATTAAGAATTCAAAAAATAAAGAGGAAATCCCAAGCACTCCTCAAGCTAGATATGTAGAGAGTGTACGACCATGTAGAATGGGATTTCTTGTGTGCATACTTTTTAAAGATTGAATTATGTGAAAAATGGATCTCTTTGATTAGGCAGTGTATCCCTTCAACCACCTTTAGTGTGAAGATCAAAGGGGAACCACAACCTTTCTTCCAACCTACCAAAGGTATTAGACAAGATGACATTTTGTTTCCTGACCTGTTTATAATTTTGGCGAATGCTCCATCCTACTTATTGAACCGAGCAATTGCGAATGGTAATGTTAAGGGGATAAAACTGAATAGACATTGTCATGCACTTTCTCATCTCTTGTTTGTGGATGATGCAATTTTTTTTTCTTGGATGGAACTATAAAGGAATGTTAGAATTTGGCAAATTTGTTGAATCGATATGGTCTTGCTTCGGGTCAAACTATGAATTTAAACAAATCGGATGTTTATTTCAGTGGTGAGTATCCCCAAAATCTTAAAATGAATATGGCCAATGAATTGAGAGTTCCAATCATTAAGAGGATGAGGAAGTACTTAGGTATTCCCTCTGATTAGGGCCAGACTAAGAAACAAATGTTTACTTGAATCCTCATGAGACTAAATATGAAGTTAGAGGAGTGGAAATAGAAACTATTGTCAAAAGCTAGCAAGGAGACATTAGTGAAGATAGTGGTACAGCCTCTGCCTTAGTATGCCATGTCAATTTTTAAAATCTCAATCTTAATGTGCAAAGCCATTGAACAAAGAATTGTTTCATTTTGGTGGAAACAAAGTGTATCCAAAATAGGAGTCCATTGGAAAAGATGGGAGGTTTTGAAATCTAAGAAAGTTAGAAGGGGTTTTGGCTTCAAAGACCTAATCTCCTTCAACAAGGCTAATTTGGGCAAATAGGCGTGGAGATTGTCAACAACCCCTTTAGCTCTCTAGTGCTAGATCTTAAAAGAAATTTACTTCCTAGGAGGAAATTTCTAAAATGCAAGTAAGGGTTCTCGTCCATCATAAGGGTGGCTAAGCTTATTATTTGGAAGAGAAGTTTTAAGCTAGAACAGTAGATGGGTGGTGGGAGATGGAAAAAGTATCAATATTTGTGAAAACAAGTGGCTTTCAACTGCCTTGATTGGTGGTCCGGCTAACCAAGATGACCCCCAATTGGTAATGAACTTAATTGACAACAAAGCAAATGAATGGAATGTCCATAAACTAAAAGCACTTTTCATGACTATTTAGTGCAAAAAATATAGACCATCCCTCTTTATTCTATCTTGACTAAGGATAAGCTAGTGTGGACGGGTAATAATTCTAGGACTTTCTCGATAAAGAAAGGGTACAAAACTATATATCTATCACCAAAGAGTTAAGCACAACTCACGCGCCATCATCCTACTAGCCTCCTTGAGTGCTATGGACCACTATTTGGTATTATTCTCACCCTAAAATTCACTTCTTTACGTGGTGTGTGTCAAAATGCACTACCCACAAAAGAAAACTTGTATAGGTGCAAGATGTTACCTAATCTAATTTGCCCATTGTGCCGACAAGGCCCTGAAACGGTGGAACACCTCTTTATCTTGTGTGAATGGACCAAAGGTATTTAGTCAGATCCAAGGCTTAATATCAAAACCTCCCCGAGTAACATAACCAAGACGGAGAGACGAGTCTATGAAATACTTACTGCAGAAGGTCACACCCCATCTAGAGAATTGCTCGTTAACGTACTCTGGCTAATTTGGAAAGATTGGAATTCCTTCATCTTCCGAACCCATATGCCAAAAGTTGACACAATTGCGGATGACACTCTTGTCATGTACAAAACCTCACTTATTCAACCTCTAGTGTACAAGAGGTCAATCAAGGATGCAACTCTCTTACATGATTCTTGGAGGCCACCAAACAAGGAATCAAGTGACGCTAAATGTCGATGGCTCGTGGGTTGACTGTAGTTCAAAGGCCATAGTAGCAAGAATTTGTCGAGATGCCCATGGAGTGATCATAGACGGTTTCATGAAAAAAGTAAGGGCAGCTTCGGTGGCAATGACTAAAGCCCTAGCCATCTGAGTAGCTCTACTCTTTTTGTTAGATGCAAATTGGCTGCAACTGAAGAGGAAAAATAGTAATTTGTCGGTCTTGCTCTAAATTAATAGTTTATCTTCTATCCAGTACTTATCAGGCGAAGTACAACCTCCTTAGGCCTTCCGTCCGCTTATTAAAGAGTGTATGGGCTAGCTGGCCCAACTTAATAATGTGATATAGCCCATTGTCCATGGGAAGCAAATCAATGCACGGATTGGATCATTAAAGCACACCATTCAAGACACCTTCTTCTTCTAATTGGCTTTCTAACCCACCCCTATCCCTTTGGGATTTGCTATGTTTAGATGTTAATTGTGGTTGTTCTCCTAACTTTGATGGTTAAATTAAATTAGTATGCATTTGACCAAAAAAAAAAAAAAAAGAGTTGTCACTACTCTATTGAAGCCGACTAAGAGCCAAATGAAGCATGAGAAGATACTTTACTTCTTACACAACTATATATTTGACTGATTAAACTATTTATCTAATTAGTGCCTTTTTGTCACTGCTCTGTTAAGGTCGACCAAGAGCCAAGTGAAGATGAGAAGATACCTCATTTTCTACGCAACTAGATATCTAACATTAGGAACCTGATAAAACTAATTATCTACTTAGTGCCTTTTCGTCAACCGTATAACTAACTTCAGGGACCTAGTTATATTAATTATATAATTAATGCCTTTTCTTCACTACTCTATTGAGTCGAGTAAGAGCCAAATGAAGCATGAGAAGATACATCACTTTATACGCAACCAGATATCTAATTTCGAAAGAACCTAGCTACACTAATTATCTAAGTAGTACATTTTCATTACCACTCTATTGAGGCCGATTAAGAGCCAAATGAAGCATGAGAAGATACTTTACTTCTTACACAACTATATATTTGACTGATTAAACTATTTATCTAATTAGTGCCTTTTTGTCACTGCTCTGTTAAGGTCGACCAAGAGCCAAGTGAAGATGAGAAGATACCTCATTTTCCACGCAACTAGATATCTAACATTAGGAACCTGATAAAACTAATTATCTACTTAGTGCCTTTTCGTCAACCGTATAACTAACTTCAGGGACCTAGTTATATTAATTATATAATTAATGCCTTTTCTTCACTACTCTATTGAGTCGAGTAAGAGCCAAATGAAGCATGAGAAGATACATCACTTTATACGCAACCAGATATCTAATTTCGAAAGAACCTGGCTACACTAATTATCTAAGTAGTACATTTTCATTACCACTCTATTGAGGCCGATTAAGAGCCAAATGAAGCATGTGAATTTACCTCACTTCTTACGCAATCAAATATCGAACTTTAGGGACCTAAGTACACTAATTATCTAATTAGTGCCCTTGTCAATAAATTAAGATGATCATTTGTCATCTAAGTGTCTTGTCGAACCTTTTGTCCAATTATAAGCCATGGAGTTTTAGTCCACTAAGTGTGCACACAATGTTATTGTCTTGATTGTGGTCTTTGTCAATGACCTATCCATCAAACTAAGAAAACGAATCACAATACAAAGACAATATAAACAAATCACAATCATTACAAGGCCTTATTATGAGCCCCAAGCACGATCCCGTCAACTTACATCCTAAGCTAGAGATGCAACGACCATGAGCCGAGTGGAATGGTATGACTAATTAAGTGAAGATAACGAGGTATTAATCTAACGTAGCCTTACATGAAGCATGAGAAGATACTTTACTTCTTATGCAACTAGATATTTGACTGATTAAACTAATCATCTAATAGTGTCTTTTTGTCACTACTCTCTTAAGGTCGACTAAGAGCCAAGTGAAGATGAGAAGATACTAGGGGTGTGCAAAAGAACCTAGACCCGCCCGAACCGCTCGGAACCGGTGGTTCTTAAGGGAACTGGTCCAGTTCCTAGTTCCAATTTATAGGAATTGGTGGGTACCGGTCCGGTTCTCGATTCTCGGTTCCATGGGTAGATCCACCCCTCACCCACCTAGATCGGACCGATGTTGTAGTGTAAAGAGGGTTCCTTCCATATTTGTCACGGGTGTAGCACATGTCTGCATTTACGCTCGACAATTAACCTTTTGTTGTTGCAAGGTGTAGGGGTGAAAGTTTCCAAGAATCCAACTCTCCTGCAAGCTTGGGTTTCTGATTTGAAATCTCATCAACGAATTTTTCATGTCGAAGCATTGCTACTACATGTAATGTCTCATCGAGCATAGGAGCCACATCTCCTTCAACTACTGCTTTGTAAAGCATCCATTCAATTTTCGCTCCTCAAGCTTTGAAACGAATCTAGGCTTCACGATTGCGTTTGGCTCATAGCATTTTGCTATAAAATGGCCAAGAAAGTCAACTCCAGGAGACGGCAGAGGCGGTGGCAAAGATGGTGGTGGTGGTTGGGACGGAAGTAGCGCGAGGGTTGCAACCGCCGCCACCATGGCACTAGTACTTGAGGAGAATAAAGCTACCATGGTCGGGAGAGCCAGAATAAGTAGATACGAGGAGGGCGAAAAAGGGAAGCCGCGAAGATTGGACCAGTTCTATGGATCCAATTGAGAACCGGACCAGACCGGCGGTCCGATTCCCGGGTGGATCCATGCAACTAGCGGGCGGTTCCTGGTTCCAATTTTTCGGAACCGGTTCTTAGCGGGCGGTTCACAGTTCTAGGTCGGGAACCACCCACCCGGACCATACACACCCCTAGAAGATACCTCACTTTCTACGCAATCAGATATCTAACATTAGGAACCTGATAACACTAATTATCTACTTAGTGCCTTTTCGTCAACCGTATATCTAACTTCATGAACCTAGTTATATTAATTATATAATTAAATGCATTTTCTTCACTACTCTATTGACAGTTGAGTAAGAGCCAAATGAAGCATGAGAAGATACATCATTTCATACGCAATCAAATATATAATTTCGCAAGAACCTAGCTACACTAATTATCTAAGTAATAATTTTCGTTACCACTCTATTGAGGCCAATTAAGAGCCAAATGAAGCATGCGAATTTACCTCACTTCTTACGCAATCAAATATCGAACCTTAGGGACCTAAGTACACTAATTATCTAATTAGTGCCCTTTGCAATAAATTAAGATGATCATTTGTCATCTAAGTGTCTCGTTGAGCCTTTTGTCCAATTATGATCTCTGGAGTTTTAGTCCACTAAGTGTGCACACAATATTTTTGTCTTGATTATGGTCTCAGCAAATGCAAACGACTTTACTTGAACAACCGCGACACCTAAATTAACCAAGGAAGAAGCTTAAGAAAAGGGCTATTCACATCCTCAGCGTGGAAATGCATACTATCGATAAGTTTGGACTATTTTTTTTTTTTTTGTGGTAAAGTAAGTTTGGACTAATTTTTACTTAATCTAAATCAAGCAACTTGCCTAATTTGATTTTTCTCGACCGGAAGGTCCTAAAATTTTCCCAATATTTGTTGACACTGAGATTCTCATATAAGTTTTGTAGTCTTTTGAGATTTAAATGATTATTTTCGAGAGAATTTTTTTTTTCCTTAAGCGGACATGCCAGTTTTTTTTTTTTTTTTTTGGTCAGTGGACATGCCAGTTAAATAGGTCTCATTTCGTGACTTGGTTAAGCATGTAATCTGGAATTAAAGTTCATACCAATAAAAAAAAAAAAAAAGATACAAAAAAGAAGAAGAAAAAGACACCTGGAATTTAGAGTAGCTATCATTAAACCAGTATCCATGGCACCATCAACGCCTCCAGATTTTCCTGCCAAATATAGAAAGATGTGATTTTTTTTAATTCGGCGGTTCTGCTCTGCCCATGGATAGAATCTCCAGAACTGACCACAAACTTCCAAAATCTCCCCCTCCAACCCCCGACCCCTCCCCTCTACTTATTTCTCATCCCTTCCGCTCTCGATCCCTCATCCCTCATCCCTCTCTCCTTCATTCGTTCCTCACTTCTCTCTGTCTCTCTCTGTTTCTGAGAAATCCTCGTATTCAATCTTCTCTAAACATCGTCCATATCCGATGGAGGGTTCGGGCGTAGTCACCGTGTACGGCAACGGCGCCATAGCCGAGACCACCAAGAAATCATCCTCCTTCTCCGTCAAAGTGGGCCTCGCCCAGATGCTCCGCGGCGGCGTCATCATGGACGTCGTCAACGCCGAGCAGGCCCGCATCGCCGAGGAGGCCGGCGCGTGCGCCGTCATGGCCCTGGAGCGCGTGCCCGCCGACATCCGCGCCCAGGGCGGCGTCGCCCGCATGAGCGACCCGCAGCTCATCAAGGAGATCAAGAACGCCGTCACCATCCCGGTCATGGCCAAGGCCCGCATCGGCCACTTCGTCGAGGCCCAGATCCTGGAGGCCCTCGGCATCGACTACGTGGACGAGAGCGAGGTCCTCACCCTCGCCGACGAGGACAACCACATCAACAAGCACAACTTCCGGATCCCCTTCGTCTGCGGCTGCCGCAACCTCGGGGAGGCGCTGCGGCGGATCCGCGAGGGGGCGGCCATGATCAGGACCAAGGGCGAGGCCGGGACGGGGAACGTCGTGGAGGCGGTGCGGCACGTGAGGTCGGTGATGGGGGACATCCGCGTGCTGCGCAACATGGACGACGACGAGGTGTTCGCCTTCGCCAAGAAGATCGCCGCGCCCTACGACCTGGTGATGCAGACCAAGCAGCTGGGGAGGCTGCCGGTGGTGCAGTTCGCGGCGGGAGGGGTGGCGACGCCGGCCGACGCCGCGCTGATGATGCAGCTGGGGTGCGACGGCGTGTTCGTGGGCTCCGGGGTGTTCAAGAGCGGCGACCCGGCCAAGAGGGCCAAGGCCATCGTGCAGGCGGTGACGCACTACACCGACCCGGAGCTGCTGGCGGAGGTGAGCTGCGGGTTGGGGGAGGCCATGGTGGGCATTAACCTGAACGATGAGACGGTGGAGAGGTACGCGAATCGGTCGGAGTGAAATAGCATTGGGAATTTGCTTCTGGCTTTTCCCATAGCATATGTCTAGTCTAAGTGGATTTTCAGAGCCTGGGGGTTCTGGTGTTATTGTCACTTTTCAGATGCATCGCAGCAATTGATAATGTGTAGGACAACAGTTCTATAAAACTCCGAGCGATCGGACTGATTTTGAACGGGCTCGTTAAGAATAGATAGAGCATAAAAGACCCCGAGTGATCTTAATCCTTCGGACCGAATTGATAATGAACATTTAGAAGCCTGCCTTTATACATCGACCTTGGCACCCCTCTCTGTTCTTTTCATTGATGCTGGGGAATCTTTCTGAAGTTCTTTAATTTACAGTTTCGACCGTTCTGCTTTTGGTTTGACAAAACACTAGAAGCCTCTGTACATCTACCTTGGCATCTCTCTTATTATTTTCACTGAAGCTGGGGAATCTTTGCAAATTTAATGTGCAATCCGTAGTGTCCCATTACTGGTGATTTTATTGCTCTGTCCATGGGTGACTTTGGCATGCTTGGATTCCTCAAGCAACGAAGCCAACTTATTTAAACTCCGTACAGAAACCAGCATCAAAATTCAGAGTACCCTTTCCTCCAACAACAATTTCCAGATTTATTTAAATTGCTTCACTATAAAACATCGATCAAGGGTAGATCTTACCTTTCATCAAAAATAGCGACGGAAATACTACTTACTGATTTCTACAAGGAGCAGCACACAAGCTAGACCCTATATTTATCAAAGGCTAAAAGCTGTGTTTCTGATGCGTTAAGATCCTCTTTGTTGTCTCTGTTCCCTCTTTGGAATTCATATGTTACACCAGACAACACAAAATCACAACTTAATTCAGTCTCGTCACTAATTAATTAATACACTACTCGGTTCGTTACTACCGAGCAGTTTTCTTTCTTGTTCACCAACAGCCAAGGGATCCGATCCTCCATTTCCCTCTTGTCAACACCATCCAGCTCATCCACAAACATGAACTCATCATTATTGACCTCCATAATCATATCATCCTCACAGCCAAAAGCATTGTCACCATCATTCGCTTCAAAGTCATCATTATTGCGACGATATGATGATGAGCACAATAGGAGGATCGAGTTAATTGGACGTACCAAAAGCAGTGGAGGAGACCAACGAGAAAAGCGCATCTATTATAAATACATGGTAGAACTATTACCCCAACCCATGAATTTTCATTGCTTAGTTGTCACAAATGCAAAGCATGCCCAAAAAACTACTTTTCACATAAGTATATGCGCAATTACAGCCCAGATAAGCAACATCCCAAAAAACCAGTAGAACTTATAGAACTTAGAAGAAGCTCCAAAAGGCAGCAATTCCTGAGTACACCGCATCAAATTGCCTTCATAGCATATCAGGAATTGACTAAGCAAAGAGACACTTTGTCTTGGTCACATAAAGGATTCAGTAAAATTCTATGCGGATTCATTGGAGATCAGCAAAAACGAGAAATCACTTTAATTTCAGCCCCACTCAGATGCATAAAGCCGTCTGACCGAAAAAAATGCATAAAACTGAAAAATAAAACCACGGAGAAAATACCAGACTTACAAAGAAAACAAATTGTCCTACATCTACTCTACCTCAGCTCCAGAATATTCGAAGCCTGTAAAACCAAACCTTAGAGAAAGCAGAAACTTATCTGTAGAGGAATATTCCCAAAAAGCAGAAACTTTTCTGTAGAGGAATATTCCCAAAATAGAGAGTAAGATCAAAACAGAGCAAGATCCAAAATGAATAACTTTTGTCTGACATAATCCCACCGAAGCATGTCAGAAGTGAACAATATCCAATGACTCCGAAACAGCGTCCGCTTCTTCAAATGACTTTTGTCTTCACACACAAAACTAGAGACCCGAAATAGAAAAGAGATTCAGATTGAGAAGCAACCATAAATCCAACACTATCTAGTATCTAAATCTAAATACTATAAAAGAAGAACTGTGTTTAAGTGTGAAGACAAAGACCAAGGCGAACCTAGCTAGAAAGAAAGTGGGAAGAGAGAAAATGGAGGAAAGTTTGCTTTCTTGCGTCAAAGAACACAAGCCATCTATTCTCCATCCACATTTGTTAAGACCGATATTCTTACCTCTGTTTGGCGAAGCCAAGACGTTCTTCAACAACAAGCGACGAAGTTTTGAGAAGCATCGATCAGAAGAGCTTGAAGCGTGAGGAAGAAGAGGCAATGCCTTGAGTGAAGATGGGAAAATGAAATTTTCATTAAACCCGTGCTGAGAGCATGCCGAGGATGCTATTTCTCAAGGCTCCTCCACCCCAAATTGAGCTTTAAGTCTTCTGGAAAGTTTCGGAGATGCAATTTGCATCTGCTCAGAGCTCTCTAAATCGTTTGCCAAACCATTTGCGTTTGCGCAAAACCTTTAGAGGTCTAAAGAGCTTTGCAAATGTATTACCCAGCGCAGCCATGCTGTAGCGATCAGCTTTAATTTATAAAGCTCGGACAGTCATAAGTGCTTTTGCAATATTTGGGGAAAATCATGTACTGATCAAGTTTTGAGCACAATTAAAAAATCTAGCTTCTCTGAATAGACTCTGCAAATGAACTCCTACCGTTACAGAATCACTGGGTGTCCGCGTGCGTGCTTTTGCATATCGATCACGGTAAGGCCTTGTACAGATACGACTAGTTAGAGCAGTTCCTGCATTCAAAACGGTGTCCGGCATACTGCTGGACCCATCTGGTAAACAGCACAGAACTAAAAGTAGTAAAAAGCATTAAATGCAATATATTAAGTAGAACAACGACGGCTATGGCTTAAACTCCAAATACATAATCTATGGAGAGAACCGGCAATATCACATCAAAAGGACACTTAAAAGAGATGATTGGGTTTGGACGAATCGGGACTAAGGAGAGAACTGGTTCTCGGCCGGCTCACCACGGACCAGCCTGAGCCTCTCAATTGGGCCAAAACACGGAGCCTGGGCGGAATTATGTTTGGGCCAATGATGTGACAGCTGCCATGCGAATATGTTTTTAGGTCCACTTGTCATGTGAACGACGTCTTGCTCCGGGCATCGAGTGACGCAGATGTGTCTTATAATGCTTATAATACAGCATCAAATTTGAGTTCTTGGTACAACGGTTTTTATACATAGTTTTGCTCTTAAATTTATTAATGGGACAGCGTGCACGTACAACTAATCAATGCAGGTTAGTTGAGATCAGGATTCAGAAATCAATGAGTTCACACGCGACGGATACTGTAAGTGTTCACGTCGCCAATGCCAGAAAGTTAAAAAACCACGGATACGTGCAAAACGTCCAAAAAGCGCAGGCAGAGCTACTGGTTTATGCTGTAGAAACATCAAATGACATGACAACGCATGCATATGTGTCAAGCAGTGAGTCCTCGTACCGTCCTTAAAAAAATTATTTAAGCTGTGTGATGGCAATCTGCGCCAATTAACGTCGTCAGCGTGATGACGCTCTCCGCTGCCCTTCCAGCACGGACGGTGTAGCATTCTTTTTTGTCAAAGGGTCACTTCCCCTTTCTCTTTTTTACCCTTTTCAGTGACTTCTTTCGTAACGCAAGAAACGTGCGGACCCACCGAAGCAAACAAAGGGTTTTTGACAAACTGATGCTGACATGCTTTCGGAAAGATGAATTGAGTTGAAATGAAGGGAACCACATACTGAACATGAAATAGCTCCCTTGAAATATATAATGTGAAACTGAAATCATTACATGATTTAACATCTGAAATTCAGTGTTTCACCTTTGCATACGAGAGGAACATCAAGATAAATGCTCTCCACTGTTTCGTAAAGAAAAGGAATTCTATTTTCTAGTCCATGACAGTTGTAAGCATCTAGAAATTTTGACCGGAAAGAACAACTACTTCGAATCTCCATCGTCTTATATTTTGTAAGCGTAAAAAATTCCCTCCAAATCGACTCGTGATCGAGAATGGGAATCTTCAAGGGGCGAGTAAACTCTAATCTATTTCTAGGAGAGTTCCAAGCCCCCTAAATTAATCTCGTACATGTGCGAAAGCGAAGGGGAGACTTCGACTGTACTTATTATTTTAACCACGTCGCTTGCAGATGCAGAAACCTTTATATTTTTTCTTCTTTTTTTTTAAGGAAGAAAAAGTCTAAATTACCCACGCGGGAGATAGGAGGCGAGACCTTCAAGTCAACCGATAGGGGTCAATGTGCAAAATACGGACAGGGACAGCCACTACAGACGAGACATATGCTGTTGCTGTTGGGTCACCTTCTCGACCTTATCGTACAGACCTTTACTAAATTCGTGCGTTGGAATGGAAAGCACATGCGACGACTCCTCATGGAATATGCAGATCCCGGTCTAAAACAAACCCAGTTCCGCAAGCGGAGCTATTTCCCAGCTTTTAGCTGCTGAGCTTTAGCTTTCCATCTCGCGGTCGGTATCAGCAACGAAAGGCGGTCATCTTTAATCGTGTCCGGTCCAACTCGGCGCACGACGGGCGAAGGATGGAATAAAATATCCGGAAATGGCGAAAGGGCCGGTGAAGGTTAGAACGGTGATGGGGCGGGACGTGTTAAACGAGGGAGACGAGCCAGCTCCCCCACTATAATTTATTGTTCTCAATTATTAAGTTGAACATGGTGATCAGGACAACCTAATTCACGTTCATACTCTCCCATATTAAACTCCTTCGGCCTGCTAATCTTTTTACTGTCCCTGTCCGTTCCTCTCCTCCTCCCTCATCAGCTCTCTCTGTCTCTCTGTCTCTTCGCCGGTGGTCGTTTTCGTCTCCCGAGCATAAGAAGGCGCGGATCGAACCAGCAACCGGCAACCCACTTGCTCTGTTCGTTGGTTCCTGGGATGGGGAGCTACAGATTGTGCCTCTGCTACACCCGGAAGTTCAAGGTGAAGGAGGCGGAGCCGCCGGAGGACGTGAGGCAGGCCTTCAAGAAGTACGCCGATGGCGGGGCCACCATGTCGGCGGAGCAGTTCCGGCGGTTCCTGGTGGAGTCCCAGGGGGAGGCCGTCGCCTCCGTCGCGGACGCGCAGAGGGTCGTGGATCAGGTCATCCATAAGCGCCACCACATTGCCAAGTTCTCGAGGCACGCTCTCTCCCTCGATGATTTCCACCATTTTCTCTTCTCCGCTGATCTCAACCCGCCTATTGGATCTAAGGTATGATCAGCTCCTTCTTACTCTGGTTTGATTTGAGCTGAATGAAGCAGTCCATCTTAGTCTTCGCCTTGTCTGGACCATCAGCTGTGTGGTTTCGTACTAAAAGCGAGCCCTTTATTGCAAGTGGTTTAACTCGTTCCTAAAATGGAACTTTCCGGGTTTTGGTGAGTGAAGATCGCGAGAGTTTCCACATCTGCATCGGAGGGGACACGCGTGGAATGAAATGCTTTTTATGGGTATTGGGGATTTATTGTCGTTCAAAATTTGGAATTAAAGATGAGCTGTGAAGTTTGCTGCTTTTAGTAGATTACCCTCTGATCATGTTTGTATACTGTACTCTTCTCAATACCAACGTGCGGTCTGCTATGTCGTGATCTAAGAAAGATCTCGAATTTACCAGTTTCCATATCCCTGGGAATTAGCAGTGCGTCCATCTGAGTATTTCTCTGCTCATTCACTCTTGAACCATGTGTTCATTTCTTATAGATGTAATGACCCAAAAGGACCAACTTTACCATGAAGGTGAGATCTTTGTGGTCCTCAACTCAATTCCTCTTTCTTTCAGGTTCATCAAGATATGACAGCTCCCTTGTCCCATTATTTCATATACACGGGCCACAACTCGTACCTCACGGGAAACCAGCTAAGCAGCGATTGCAGTGATGTCCCGATCATCAAGGCACTGCAACGAGGAGTGAGAGTGGTGGAACTTGATATATGGCCGAACTCAGCGAAGGACGATGTGCACGTTCTCCATGGAAGGTTTGCATCCAATTCCTTGGTTTCTTTCTTTGCCTGACAATAATCTTTTGCCTCTACTTCTGTAGATGGGCCTCTTTTTATACCCTCCAATTGCGATTTAATATATTTTAATCTCAATTGGTAAAGTACCATTTTGTACATATTCCACAAAGAAAAGATGTTATCTCACTTGTCCAATTGAAAAAAGAAACTGCAATGGAAAAATCACAAATCCATTTTTGTATCCAGCATCATGTCTATTATTCTAAAAATGCCCTTTCTCCATGGAAGCTCTACAATCTAATGCCAAGGCTGCATGTTGTGAGTTTAGCCCTTTCAAATTGCTTGTAGTTGCAGAGCAATTACTGCAGATTCCAAAGATCCACACTTTTCTCATAGAGCATATAATTGTAACATAGTTTTTCTTCTGGCGAGAAAAGCTCAACTTGAATAATGACTTAACTTTCACAAGGAATGCTTTGCAATCTCTTCAATGATAGCAGAGTTATAGGGAGTTATCAGACTATTCTAACCCTGGTAACACATCGGTTCAGCACCTTATGCTGTATTAGAGTTGACAACATAATCTATATTCCCAAGCCCATTTTTTCAATGTACAAGTAAATCAGCTCTTCTTATCTAAGATGGAGAAGTGAAAAGGTTGTCTGATTGGTTCGTCAATTAATAATGAAGTATTACAACTCCAGGGCAAGTTCCATCACCCAGCCTTTCCAAATCTTGTCTGAGTATGTTTTATGTATGGATGCAGAACCTTGACAACTCCAGTGGAACTCATCAAATGTTTAAAATCCATAAGAGATAATGCTTTTGCAACATCTCCTTATCCTGTTATAATAACACTTGAGGACCACCTAACTCCAGATCTCCAGTCTAAAGTAGCTCAGGTGAATTCTCATCAGTCTCTTGTAATCCCATTACCCTTTCCTGCTCGCATTTTAGTGATGAAATTTGTATTTTCAGATGATCACCCAAACATTTGGAGAAATGCTTTATTACCCTGAAGCTGAATTAAAGGAATTACTCTCGCCTGAAGATTTGAAGCATCGCATAATTATATCAACCAAACCACCAAAAGAGTACCTTGAAGCTAAAGGTACAAAAGAGAGCAGTCATTCGGAGAAGAAGGATGCTGAGGATGATATATGGGGAAATGATCCATTGGATGTTTCACTTGCTCGACAAGACAATAAGGTCTGCTCGACTTTCAGTATAATGCTTACAATATGTGACTTTTCATATCTTCTTAATGGTGCTGAATTACTTGACTTCCTAGCTTTTAGATTGATTGCTTTTTTTTCCAACTTACCTGTATAAAATTCTATGCAGACTGAGGGTGAAACTAATGAACACAGTCATGAAGATGAAGAAAGCGATGATTGTGAAACTGAATCATGTCAACCAGGAGGACCTACTTACAAGCGTCTGATTGCTATACATGCTGGGAAACCGAAGGGTGGGTTAAAGGAAGCACTAAAAGTAGAGGCTGATAAGGTTAGACGCCTCAGTCTCAGTGAACAAGCACTTGAAAAGGCCACCGAGTCTCATTCGACAGACGTTGTGAGGTACTTACATCCAAGATAACATTGTTAAGTGGATCTATTGGTACAGATTATTGGCCATTCTGCTGATGTCCATGTTATTATTATTTTCTTTTGGTAAATATAGCAAAGTCTACCAGATATGATGTTTCTGCCTGTTAATTGCAGATTTACTCAGAAGAATATCTTGAGAGTCTACCCCAAGGGTACTCGGTTTAACTCCTCCAATTACAAGCCACTAGTAGGTTGGATGCACGGAGCTCAGATGGTTGCATTTAACATGCAGGTTTGCTTCAGTAATTTGAATTTCTTTGAGCACAGGCGGAATGTGTTTCAAGTGGCTCCCAGCATTATGTAGGGGAAAGGTCTTGCCATATTTTGCAATAGAAGTAATTGGCTTTGTTGTGAGACTGCTTATAGGACAAAAATTAATTGCCGAATTGGTTCCACTGGCAAAAAGCTAGTAGTCCTAATTCTGTAGCGAGAAGGAAATATAGGCTAGTTTCGTTTTAAATTAAACTCTTAATTCGAAGGGGTTATAACTCATGCTCTTTCAAAAGCAGTTGCTTACTACATGTCAATCAACGGTTGCAGGGTTACGGAGGATTCCTTTGGTTGATGCATGGTATGTTTAGAGCCAATGGAGGGTGTGGCTATGTCAAGAAGCCCGACTTTCTGATGAGCTTGGGTCCAAAGAATGAAGTTTTTGATCCCAAAGCAAAACTGGATGTGAAGAAAACTCTGACGGTACCATAGCAAAGATCTTGTTTCAGCCCTTATACCTTGGTCTTTGTCAACATATTGTCCTGTTCCTTTGGATCAAAGACACTGAATTCTTTTGTTCACAGGTGACAGTGTACATGGGAGATGGATGGCATTTAGACTTCAAACAAACACACTTCGATTTGTATTCACCACCAGATTTTTACACCCGTGTAAGCCTTTTTATCTTGGTCAATGAGATATTCCTGTATCTAAAATCCTTTGTTAAGCCGGGTGACTGTCATTTAACATGCATCTTGATGAGGCAAACTAGTCTTGGAGCCTGTAGGGTGCAAAGTATTTGTTCCCAAATGAGATTGGTTCCAAAGCTAGTTCTAAAGATAAACAAGCCACTTCCATTGGGGCATATCCGACATCATCCACTCTTGGGACAACATAAAAGTAAATTAAACTTTGAATACGTTGAAGCACTGTCGTGGAAAAGTAGGCTCTAGTGCATATTGGTGATTTTCCTGTCTAAATATCTCATACCGGGCTTCTTACCAAAGCTTCTTTTTTCTTTTTGTGGCCTATATTTTCTGTAATGTTGCTATCTAAGGAACATATCCATTGATAAGCGGTGGTACAGATCTTGTAAGACTAATAGGACTTAAAGAAAGGCACATGCAAAAAGGGCTTTTCTTTTTGTATTTTCCCTCAGTTTGGTGTGGTGGGCGGGAAGTTGGGATCAATCCTTACGTCCATTTTGGTGCAGGTTGGCATAGCAGGAGTGCCGGCTGATACAGTAATGAAGAAAACTAAGAAAATAGAAGACGATTGGACTCCAGTTTGGAATCAGGAGTTTTCATTTCCATTGACTGTTCCTGAACTAGCTTTATTGCGGATTGAAGTCCATGAGTACGACATGTCTGAGAAGGATGATTTTGCTGGCCAGACTTGTTTGCCAGTTTCTGAGTTGAAATCGGGGATACGAGCCATCCCACTCTATGATCGCAAGGGGGAGAAGCTCAGCTCAGCGAGGCTGCTTATGCGTTTCGACTTTGATTGAGTACTTCCCTCTGTTCAGTTCACATCTTGTCTCCTTGTAATATATGTAGTCTTAAAATTTTCGTTTGCTTCTCTCCGAGTCTTTTCATCGTCTTTTAATGTGGTTTTATTTCTTTGTCCATCGTTTTCTTCCACCCACTCCAAGCTGGGTGGTTGGAACTCGGCCTTCGTGATCCTGTTGTGCGTTTCTCCTTGTGTGATGTCAATAAGATCTTAGTAGAAATGTGTACGGCTTCAAGATGTTTTGAAAGATTGAAATAAAAGAAGGGCATTCGGATGTATCTGTTCTGTTCTGCCATGTTCTCCATTGAATTACTACAAACAAACTCTGGAACCCCATGAACACTGAATTGTAACGGGTTCTGCATATGCAAGAATGTAAGAACTAGCAAAGATGGAGTAATGTAAGAAGGTCACAGGGAAGCAAGAGGTGTAAGCTATCTTTCGGTTGTGGAACCGAAAATTCTGCTCAGGCCAGCCTCCTCCATGTCTGATCCGGTCGTCTCTCCATCACCTTGCAAGATACACCATGATATCAGTACTCTAAAAGTTCAGGGGTAAGGACATGATCCCGTGAAATAGATTTGAGGATCGTTCATAAATGAATGCAGAGTAAAGGAGAGAAGTATGGAACTTGTATAGAGAAGTTCAAACGTCACCAAAATACCGTTTGCTGAAGGGAAATCCATGTATTCATTCTCCATTAAGTACGGCTATTCAGACACTGCGACAGGACAACAGCAGGACTTCCGCCAGGTTGTCCTTCGCGTTCTAAATCCTTGTCTCCACCAACTCTCACTTACGTCATCATTTCCTGCTCATGCATCTTTCTCCTTCTACCTTTTGTTTTTACCTTTTTTGTCACTAACCATTATAATTTTCTTGATTAATGCATATTTTATGTTTTTTTTTTTCCGGCTGGTTGTCATTGTTTTCCTTCTTTTTAATTGTTCATTCTTCCTCAAAATGTCACTTTTCTCAAATACTAATACAAAATTAACGCATGACTCATAGTATAATATTTCAGCGATTGTGTCCCTATCAAAATTATGTATCCTTATTGAAGAAGAAAAATGAGGTAGCAGCTTTGATATAACATATATCTTATATAATTCATTGACCTGTCATAACTTTTGTTTGAAATGCTACTTGCAGCAATCTTTCCCAGTCATGCTCTAAACCCTTTTTTCTTCTTTTATTGTCTTTTTCATTTTTTTAATTGACTACTCATAAATGCCTTATATAAAGTTTTTGCACCTACATATATATTTACGTTAATTACCTTCGCGATTAATTTATTCTCGTATACATATAAAATACCCAATACGGCGTACCCTCTACGTGGAAAGCATGGCTCTAACCCAATATTGAATTTGTATGTTTTACATTTATCATAATAATGTTCAAACTGAAACTACATGGAGCTAGTGGAAGCAAATCAATTTGTGAAATGGATTTTAATTATTTCACTGGAAGTCCATCTTCATGTAGTAGCAAAAAAAAAAAAAAAAATGACAATATTCAGACTAGCTTTTTTATATTTATATCAATCATTTCCATAAAAAAATCGTGCTAGTTCGTTGCACATACTTAACGAATATATCATACTCTTTTTTATATCATCAGCACGATTTCAATCGATGCAGTTTGATTAGATAAAAAGATTATATTCAATCATCTGATAATGTTCTATATATAAACATATATTAAAGGAGAGTCTTGGGGAGGATATTTGTGACTCCCTTAAACCCTCTTTTTTAAAATTTTATTTAATCGTATATTCACCAAACTCATCTAACGTTTTCTTTTACTTAGTCTTAAATTTATATTTGGCTAGTTAATTTTATATATTTAATCACTATCTAAAAACATCTTTTTTTTCATTTCTAAAATATTTAGGTTCCCTTCAAATTGAACATGCTATTTATTTTTTACAACAACAATTATAATGATCTCAATTTCAATGATTCATATTAATCTGCGTGATCGGTGTCCCTTTAAATAAAATTACAAAAAATTATTTTACTATAGGAAAGCATATTTAACTATTGAAATGTAGTAAAAGTTCCAAAGTCATTTTTAGACTGTAATGTTTATACATCTTCAAAAAAATTAAGATCATGAATATCAATAATCATGCTTAGGAGATCGATGGTGATAAAATTTAAATCTGAACTGATAAAACAGCAGCGATATCAAAAGAGTGTCATGGAAGGGCTAATCCTATCTCAAATATAACAATATAATCAAATCTAAAGCTCTAAGATTTCATGCATATATGCTGGTGTTCATTTTAACTTAGATAAGATAACAAAGAGTGATAGTAAACATAGATCAATCATTAAAGTTTCTTCAAATTTAGACATGCCAAATAACTTAAATCTCAGGAGAGATTCTAAAAAATTGAGACAAAAAAAAAAGTTAGCTATTTATGTTTTCATGAATTTTTCGACAAAAAAGAAGTAATGTTCTCTAGTACTTAGATTCTATATATTTCATATGTCTATTATGGCTTCCAATGTACTGATCCTAAATTGGTGCCAAATTGGTGCCAATTGGCATATTCAGATTTTTTTTGAAAAACACATATAATAACGTGTAGATCATTTTTAGTCGTTTATATCTCGTATCACATGGATAATGATGCAATTTAATCGTAACTGAAGACATATTCCGCAGTGAAGCGGGAAATTCAGGTCGGGAGGAGTAAGAGAGGACATAAAAGAAACCTCGATTAGGTCTTGCATTATTGTTTCATATATTGCAGGACAGTTGGTCACTCTTACCGCGACTTTGTCCCGACCACAGCGATCGGGGTCACATCGCAAGAACGCTCTTTTTCCCGGCGTTGATGTAAGGCACTTGAGATGAAAAGAGAAGAAGGAATGACAGTAAATTCAATCTCATTCTGCCCATTCTGCTCGTGGAGCTGTAGATTTTGACTGATGGTCTTTGTAATAGGGACAAAGTCACCCAATTTGTCTTCGGGAGGATAAGCACAGTCACGAACGAGCTGGAGTAATCGGACAGTGGACCTCACCTCACGTTCTGGAATGGCCTTTTTCCCATCATAGTCCCCCCCTCCGCGCGGACAGGGACTCCCTTCTTACCTTAGACAGCACTCACCAAAGGGAGGACCCTATCCTATGATGCCTCTGCAGTCTGCACATGACTTATTGTCGTGGCGTATTTTTAACAATTTGTTCATTGTCCTTACTTGTTGCAATTTGATATAGTGGATGCACTTCTTTTGGAAATGACAACGTTCTATTGGATCGATGAGTTCACCTAGACTTATCGAATGGATGGATCTAGTCAAATTGAAAAAAGTTCGACTCAAGTATAACTCATTTTCATGCAATGTAAATCTAGTGATTCATGCCTGATCTAAATTATTAAAATGCTTCCATATTGGAACACTTATATCCAAATGAATTAAGGTGAAAGTGATAATTGAGTGAGCGTGAGAGCGAGTGGATAGGGGAGAGTCATAGAAGTGGGTAAGTTGTGATTTCCTTTAATACTCATACTATTATTGGATTTACCATTCAAAAGTCATTTATGATTCATTTAATAAATATAACTAATTTGTATAATAACTCGACCAATCAAATAAGGATTAAAAATAGATTTATGATCCATTTGAACTAATCTAGGTGCATTAGTTAAGTATTTTGAAAGCACGGTGAAGAAATGCAAAAGCCCTTAGCTTAATAGGGTTTGGGGAAATGCAAATTGCATTTGATAAAAGAAATCCTTTATAAAGCAACTTTAGGTGAAGTAATGTTTGGTAAAAAAAAAATTGCAAAGAGCTTTGGTTGTAATTTTTATTTTTCCTTCTTAAAAAGAAAATAAACCATTTGTTGGCTTGGGCAAAAGGGCTCACATTGCTGGCGAGCCAAACCTTATACCAATAGCCAAGGTCACACAACCTCAGGCGACTCCGGGCAAGGGCCGGCTGAGGTTGTGCGACCTAGGCAACCATCGCCTAGGCGGTTGAGCAACCTCAGGTGGCCATCGTGCGGGTTTTGCGACCTTGCCGGTCTCTGGTTAACTCTTCACTCGGCATATCTGACCTTGTCAACTCTCCCTAGCTGCCCTCGCAAAAAAGATGAACAGTAGCACCTGCAGAATTCAGTGCACTGCAGAAGTCTGGTCTCGTGGATCCCCATCATATGTGGATCAACAGATCGCAGTATCATGCTCGTTAGTTTTATTTTTTGGTCAGTAGCTCGTTAGTTTACAATTTTTTTTTTTTGGACAAGCTCGTTAGTTTACTTTGAGATGCTCAGTTTGGAACCGAACTGACAATGACATGGCTGCATTAAATGTGCATCGATCTATGACAGGCCTTGTTAATTGCTTGCAAGAACGTAATAGGCGATGCCCATCCTCAATAGTAAACACGGCTCTCCTCTTGCTGTAGATTATTTGCTTCGTATCAGTCAAGAGATCCCAACTGTCTCCAGTCCATAAGACCACCGACGATTACGGGATTAATTTAGTTAAACACATCCAGCAACCATCGCCTTTAAATAATGAAAATTTCCACCGAAAAAAATAAATAAAAATGAACGGATCGGATGGACGAATAAGACTGTTTAACGCGCTCCATCTGATCCGACTCGATTATCTTTTCATTAGATTATTTTCCCATCTCCATCCGTGGATAGATCATTCCACGGTAATCTAATGAATAACTCGAGTCAAACTTTAGGGCGACAGTGCCTCTACACTAGGCTGTTTCCAAGAAATAATGGAATAAAGACGATAAATCTATATAGAGTATTGCCCTTGCAGCTCGGGAGAAGATTCCTGAAAGAATTAGATGAACTGCAGAGAAAGAGAATGAAAGAATCGCCAGTCTCCTTCTGGGATTTAAACAAAACTTGTCTCGGCAAAAATGGAAGTTCATTCATTCCGAAGCAATGAAAAATGTTGGATTTGTGAAGTTACTTTGGCTTTCTTCACAGAGAGAGTACGCTCTCTCCAAATCGGCGACGACCTCGGCCATGTTAGGCCTCTCTTTGCACTCCAAGCTCACGCACCGAACAGCAGTGTGAGCCACCAGCTCGACCGCTCTAGCCTCATTTGTTGTTGGTGGCTCCGCCCTCCTGTCGAGCAGCGTCATTAGCTCTCCGGCTAGCACCCGTGGCCTCACGTACTCCACTAGTCCAATGGGTGCTGACCCGTCTTCGATCCTGAACACGGACCGTTTTCCTGTTAAGAGCTCCAATAACACTACTCCTAAGCCATAAACATCGCTTTTCGTCGTCAAAACATTCATCACGTAGTACTCTGGGTCGATGTACCCAACTGTCCCAACTGCTGTGCTCGACACGTATTCTTGGTCTGTTTCTGGCCCTATCAGAGATAACCCGAAATCGGACACTCTGGCGGTCCAATTCGAATCTAAAAGAATGTTGGATGACTTAATGTCTCTGTGGATTATGGGCGGCACTGCGTAATTGTGGAGATACTCGATTCCCCTAGCGGCATCCAAAGCAACTTTAATCCTCGATTTCCAGGAACTCAAACTCTTGCTGGTCGCTCCGATGGGCTCGGTGTTATGCAAGTGGTCATGGAGCGAACCGTTGCTCATGTAATCGTAAACAAGAAGCCTCTCATCCTCGTCCTGGCAAAACCCTACTAGGCCCACCAAGTGCTTGTGGTTCAAGCGCGACAGGACCGCTAGTTCCGAGCCGAATGCGCTTTCTTTCTCCTGGACCTTCTTCCTCCTCTTATTAGTTTTGCCCCTCTTGATCGCCACTAGGCGACCATCTGTGAGTTTCCCAAAATAGACCTCGCCAAAGCTGCCGCTGCCAATCTTGTTTTCTGGTGAGAAGCTGCTCGTGGCAGCCACAAGTTCTGAAAGGGAAAAAACTTCGGTCTTGTCTATTCGCTTCGATGGACATGATCCAACTATGTCGCGGTTCAAAGAACCGGAGCTCTGGCCCTTGAAGGAAACCGATCTTGGGTGTTGGGCACTAGGATCGACATTAGCTGTTGAATCCAAAGATGCCTCGGCAACTTCTTGTTGCACTTGCGCAGAATCGTTCATCTTCTTGCCAAAGCGACCTGAAACTCCAGCCCACAAGCAGTAGATAACCGTGCAGGCTCCCACAAGAACCCCTACTGACCCAACGATCACGAATGCCAGAGATAGCCGGTTCAGGGGTCTTCCAGGACGAGAAGGCGGCTGCAGATTTTGGGAAGGCGGCGATTCGCTTGGCGAAAGCGGCAGTGCAATTGGAAGCTCGACTTGGCAAGATCTGCAAATGGTTCCGGACCCGTGACACAATGTATCGGAATTCGGATACGTACCGCACATGCTGCACTGAGTCTTCACACACGGGCCAGGAATGATCATTCCTAGAGGAAGATCACTTCCAAGATTGTTGGACCAACCGAGTCCCCAACATGTCATGGTCAAGTTTAAGGTGATCAGGCCGCAAATTACATTTGATCCCGCCGCAATTGTCTCGAACGACACGCCCTCCACCAAATCGCTATCATACTCAAATCTGTTGGTCTCTCCTCCCCAACATATGACGAGGCCGTTGGTTTGCCGGACCGCGCAGCTAAAATTCGCCCCCGCCGCGATGCCGGAGAACTCGAAAGCCGAGTTGAAAGGGACGACCAACTGTCCATAGTCGTTGTTCCCCTTGCATACTAGAGTCCCGTTCGACGCCAATCCGCAGGCGTGCGAAGCTCCGGCGACCAGCGTCGACATTGTCAGATCGCCGAATTGCCCCTGAATCTCCGCTCCAGCTGCATTTTTCCCCCAGCACACGACCCTGCTTTTGTTCTTCAGAATCCCGCACGCGTAGCCACTCCCGGAGGTGATTGCACGGAACTGCCACGCCTCCGGTGGCGACGGAAACTTCGACCCGTTTCTCTCTCCTCTCCAGCACCTGGCGATGTTCGTGTTGACCTCCAATGCGCAAACATGATCGTCGCCCACGGTCAGATCGGTCAGCTTGACGGTCGCGCTGTAGTAGATACGCTTCGGCGGGAAGCCCGCGGCGGTCGTGTCCCAGCAGAGGACGGCGGAGCCGCCGGAGAGGAGGCCGCAGAAGAAGGTGGAGCCGCCGGAGATGGCCTCGA
Source organism: Eucalyptus cladocalyx (assembly GCA_017140615.1). Taxonomy (NCBI): domain Eukaryota; kingdom Viridiplantae; phylum Streptophyta; class Magnoliopsida; order Myrtales; family Myrtaceae; genus Eucalyptus; species Eucalyptus cladocalyx. Next base: position 34,862,362 of record CM029517.1, on the reverse strand, counting down.
AGGAGGTGTTGGGCTCGACGGAGACGAGGCGGTTGTTATGGTAGCACTCGATCCTCTGGGTGGGCTCGCCGGCGAGGATGCCGCAGAAGGTCGACGTGCCGGAGACGACGGCGGTGGTGGAGGAGGAGCCGAGGGCGTTGACCGCCGCGCGGGGCGGGGATGCGATGGAGGCGAGGAGGAGGAAGGCGGCGGCGGCGACGGTGAGAGAGGAGGGCGGGAATGTCATTGCGAAGGCGAAGGCGAAGGCTTGGAGCTGAGAGGTGTGCCTGGCTCTGCAATCTTCTTCATCGAGAGAGGGACAGAGCACGAGGACAGGACAGGAGAACAGGGAAGTGAAACGAAACAAGTAGCTCTTCTACATATGTTGGAGAAATAGGGTTATTATAATACAAACCATTTTATAGGTTCGAGTTTCAGGCGGTTCCCACTTCACTGTGAGAGACAGCGAGACTTCTTTGTGGCTTGATAACCATGGATTTGACCTCGTAGAACCGAAGTTGCACGGCAACAGGGTGGGGTGATCCTAGCTTACTGGCCAGGAAAAGGACAGATCTTTGACAAGGATTTCCTCGATCGACAGTAGCAGGAACAAGACCAGTACTGAGAGAGGAGGGGCAGAATGGACTTGACGTGTATTTTCAAATGGGTTAGGTTCAGTTGGGTTCAGGCGAGTGATTTGAGGCAATCTCTGCTCCCGTTCCTGTTGAGTCACGGGGGAAAATTTGTCCGAGCGCCTTATTCTCAAATTCAATGATGGAACGCGAACGTGAGCGCAACATGTCCATAGGATCCCATCTCACAGGTTCCTTTGCCCGCACTACACTCACTGGACAATCATCTGACGTATTCTTGTGGATTTCCCCCCTGCCATTATTTTTTTTTTTCGATTGTTCTCGACCCGTGACACTTTTTTGCAGCAGTTTGGTCTCCACCTTCGGATCGGAGTCGGTGGTCCTCGGGAGTGACAATGCTCGTAGGAAGCGAACAATTTCACCCGTCGGTTTCGCTCTAATTGGAGAAGGATTCCTGCACTGTCCCATTTCGTTGGTTTCAACGAATATTGGATAAAATTACACAGTAATCCGTACGTAATACTAATTTGTCAGTCGCAAGAGGAGTTGGTGATGTTTTATCCGCTCCTGTCGGGGTACGATGTGAGGCACCGTGATGAATTTGAAAAGAGTAGCTGAACTTGGTCTTTTGAGTGCCTTAGGCCCAAAAGGGAGGTCTTCGGCTGAAGAGATAAATTAAGATGGCCCAACCAAATGGCCACTTCTTTTGACGAGGGCCCATCTCTGACTCCCAAGCAAACAAATGGCCCATTCTCTTTCATGCACTGCAACAGCCATATCCATATCCACATCCAGATGAATAGTAATAGCATGTGCAAAAGAGCCTCAAAATTTCCCGACCCAGTTGCTTGATTCACACTACCCATTTCCATCCTGCTCTAGAGTTGGCTCTGTATTAGCTGACATGAGTTGCACTGGAAAGAAAAAAAAATGTCCTTCAAATGTTTCCCAACTCCCATTGACCGAAAACTTGCTATGAGCACACAGTCTCCTGTAATTCTAGCACGTTGACTCTTTTAACATTGAAAAAGGAGAAGATGTTTTGATTTATCTGTATTATAACATGGAAATGAGTAGTGGAAAGAATAATCAATGGAGTGCTCAACGATGTCATGACATGTGACAGATCGTTGCCTGGGCAACAACTTCCTCTTTAAAAGGAGGATGTGGTTTATGAAAAATTTAGTAGGGCCATCACTAATTATTATAAAGTTTAAGCCAATATATAAAAACATGATTGCTACCAATTTATCTGCCTATCATGTGACAAGTGATGATGCATGAAGAAGTAAGCTAATCAAATATGAATTCTTCACAGTGATTATTCCCAGCGGTTGCTACACCACATTAGCAATGGAACAGGTCCTCCCTCCCCTGGAGGTGATGGGTCAAGTTGGTTCGAATCTTCGAGTTTATGTTAAGGTGGAAAAGAAGCGATAGTTTTCCGAACAAAAGAAGCATTGGAAAATGAGAGCCACTGAGTCATTATCGGGAAAGGAGGATCTGCCAAAAAGGTTGTTCCAATGAAAAGGACAAGAACACAGATTATATATCAGTTGAAGTAACGCATGTATTTCTTTAAATAGTGGGCCAGCCCAAAGCCCATTAAATTGCTCCAATCGCCTATGACCTATGGTGAAAAAAGAAAAAGAAAACAGAGAAGATGCTTGCCCGATAGATAAGAAGAGAGAGAGGAGAGAGAAAATGCTCCGGAACACAAACGGAAGAACAAAGGAAAAAGAAAAAAAAAATTCACACATGCTTGCCCTGGACTTCCCGACAAGTTGGGGTGTGCATGGAAACACTCCAAAAAAGTGTTTCCGGAACACTTCTGTACGGAAAGATTTTAACGAAAAAAAAAGAATAAACGCGCGTTTGGTTGCGTTTATTCTTTTTTTTTTTTTTTTCTAACGAAATAAGAAAAAAAAAAAACAACAATTTGTTGTTGCTTTCGCTCCGTAAACATTTCTTGAAGAAACATTTCTCTTCTCTCTCTCTTCTTCTTCTTCTTCTTCTTCTTTCCTTCTTTTTTTTTTTTTCTTTTTTTTTTTCTTCTTTTTTCTTTCGCCGGTCGCCGGCCTTCGCCATGGTTGCCAGCCCCGGCGAGGCCGCTAGCCCCGTCGGCCGGTCGCCGGAAGCCGGGGACCGGCCGAAAAAAAAAGAAAAAAGAAAAAATAAATGAAAACATGAAAAATAAAATTAAAATGTTTAAAAAATTAAAAGAAATAAAAAAAGAATAAAATTTACCAAACGTGTTTCGTTCATTTTTTATTTCCGGACCAAACGTTACCAAACGCTTTCTTTTGTTCAAAAATTGTTCCTAACGTAAACACTTTTTTTTTTTTCGTTCCCAGGAACGTAAAAGGAACATAAATAATTCCATGCACGCCCTTAGATTAACTCCGGTTTGCAACACCCAGTAAAGATTCAAGTTGTATATTCATCTAAACGGAGGAATTTTTCAAAATTAGCCCATAAATTCGAAGTTATACGAATTTTGAACCGGAAGGTTCGATTGAAGAGTTGTTAAGTTATGGAATTATATGGAAATAATAGGTTAGCACCTTGTGGAGCCATAGGATTTGATGAAAAACAATTTTCAATTATGTTTTGATTAGAACGAATTTCTACAGCTTCATGTTTGAGTTTTGCATAGCGGATAGTGTTAAATATGACTCGAATTTGAGCGTTTGCTAAAACTCGAATTTTGGTGGACTCGCGAAGGAATTACTGAAGAGGAAATAAAGTTAAAAAAAAAGGCTACGAAGGAAGCAGCATCCAACTCTGCCGCTTGCAACCAAAGAGGAAAGTCAATCTTTCTTCTTTGTTGACCGAATCTTGGATTATTCGATTTTTTTTCTTCCATGCATGCAATTCTCTGGCGGTTATATATATATAACTTTTGCTCGTGGGACTCTCTTCAGCGAAGCCACATATTGAAGCGCCGCATGAGTGCTTGTTCCGCCGTTGTTGATGCAAGCAAACTTGAAGCACCAAATATCGAGTGCTTGAAAGTGGGTTCATTTGTGCAATTACATCCAAGAAATTTAGTGTTTGTAGTCGATTAAATCTTGAGGTAAGATTTGCGTGTAATTCCTTCGTGAGATTGAGAGATTATTTTCGAGGAATTTCGGGGCTAAACACTGGGTGCGTTATTGGGTGTAATTGGGGCTTGGGAAACACCGAGAGAGTGTTTGAGTGACTTGAGTGTGTAATCTCCTTGTATCGCTTGATCTATAGTGAAATTCGCTGCTACTCTCCCCGTGGATGTAGGTCTTTACGACTGAACCACGTAAATCTGGTGTCCGATTTATTTTTTTTCTTCTGTCTATATTTTGTTCGATCGTTGACCCCATCGCAACAGATAGTTTTGAATAATTGTTTTGAGCAAGCCTTTTGTTGGTGGGCAAGATTTGTTTCATTAGCGATTAAGTTAAGTATAGTTGAGTAGCAGTTAGGGCACCTTGGTACTTAATTTTGATATCATTTTTGATTAATTGATAAGAATATGAGTTCTCTTATTTGAGTAATATTCATATGTTGGTGAAAAGTTATACATTCTGGTTAGTGAACTTGAGTTGTGAGATGGATATGGAATTGAATTATGGTTATTGGAGAATGATATTAGTAGATCATGCTCACATCACTGTGATTATAACCCATTGAGAACTTAATTATGCACACTATTATCAAGATGTCCTTGTAAGCTAGATAATTGGCTGATATAGGTGGAAATCTAGCCAAGAAGGAACCATTCTATTTTCGAATCCAACTTTTGACTAGAAAAAGATTTTTCTATTTCTAATCCTTGAATGAGTTTCTAAGCAAAAATACACGTTTGATAATGATATAAAAATTTCTCTCTTCCAAGCAACTAGCAAGAGTGGCTAGTGGCCGGTGAGGGGAGGTGGACGACAAGGGAGGTGAGTCGCAATCAGCTGGCGGCGACAAGTGGATGGTGGTTAGTAGTAAGGTTGAGCAATTAAGATAGTTTTTATTTTATTTTTGTTCCAAGAATAGAAAAGTAGAAATTTTTTATTTCTCATTTGTATTCCAAATGTATTTATAAATTTCTCATTTGTATTCCAAATGTATTTATAAACAATTTTTTTTTTTTTAGAAATTGAAAGAAATAAGTTGCTTACAAAATGAATCTCTATTTCAAATCCGTTTCTGGGAATGAAAAAAAAAAACATTTGACCATAAATAAAATGGTCATCATGCATACCCTTAATCGCCTTTGTCAAGATTGTTAAGCTTGACCATAGTCAGATATTAAGTATTAAATCGGTCCATGAATTGGACTATTAACGTTTGATTTGATGGAGATTGATTAATGAAATGGATTATTGATGATTGATTTGATATCATTAATAAATAACTTTCATTAAATTGGTCCATTTTTATATTTTTACTGATATTGATTTATAAAAATACATAGTAAATGTTCAACATGCTTATAAGAGATGTATTATTCACTAGTTATGGTTGCTCGTATCAACGAAGAATTCTAGTAGCTAAATCTTGGGTATGAGCTCAACTCTGAAATGATATTCCTTGAGATTTTTTTATTTGTTCGTTTGAAAAAGTACATATTCCTGTGATAGATTTTAGAACTCAATCCCATAACTAGATTACTATTTGTTGGGAATTTCTAATTCCCAAAAACGGATTCGACACAAAATCAAACCCCTAAAACAAATGCGGAAGACGAGCCCAGGACAAACACATGTATCACCGATCCTAAAGCACACTACGAAATCAAGCGTACCTTGTTAGCCACAGATTAAACACTAACGCTGAAGTTCAAGGAAGAATTTGATCACAGTCTACCAAGAGGCGTACTGTTGGTTCAAGGGGAGAAACTTATGTTGGTTTTGGGAGAAGGGAAAAGAAAAGCGTGCGTATGTCCAAAAGGTACGTTTTCTTTTTCTTTTCTCCCCTTAAATACGTCTTCTTCAAAAGACGTGTTCCTTCAGCAAAAGACGTCCTCCCAAAAGTTACAACTTTTCAACGTATCCCTCCATCCATGGGCCCTAATTTTGTGGGCTAGGCTTTTAGGCCCAACATGGGCGGACGGGCCAACTTAGGCCCATCACATTAAATAATTAAAACCATCATCTCTCACTCGCACATGGTGGGTCGAACAGGATCTTCTTTACTTCTCTTTAACATTCATACCGGTGAATAATCCGTGCGACCAGTATACTTTGAGAGCTCATTGCCATACATTTATTAGGAATATATAGCAGTTCATAATGGGCATCACACTCTGAGTAAATTTAGTATGCAGTACCCTAGATCGATCGATCACATTTATATCTTTCTTGATCTCTTTTAAACAATGATATATAAGACAGTCATAATTGGTTAACCAGTGAATACAAAACTACAATGTGATTCTCCAAATTCGATCTTCCTCTTTCCTTTAAACTCTCAATTTCAGTTCAGCTTGCTTTTCTAGAAATGTCCAATTAGATCGAATCAACTCATGACCATTGGCAACATCCTAAGATAGCAAACACTAAATAAAAATCTTGAGAATAAGTAAAAGTCATAAGGGCACTAAAATTGAAGAACTCTTTTCCTCAAGAGTCTCACACGGCATAAAAATTGAGATCAAACTTTTGCCACTCTTATTGGTCGTCTCATGCATACGTAGTATGAAATACGTATTACGGTATTAACTCCTTTCCCATGGAGCGTATGTCTACATCTTCAATACCGTGCAGATGATAGTTCAAACATACCCAATGTTTAACTTGAGTTCACGTATTTACTCATTCACAAAATTCATCAGAACTCACATCTGGCATCATAGACAGATAAAGTAAAATATGTGGGTTATTTTACTTTCGAACATAACAAATATTATGTCATCATCTTAACACCTAGTTAAGGCGACAAATATATTTTTTAGGCTTGAGCTATCAATTATCACCTAGATAATAAGCTTTAAAACAGTCAATATCTATTTATCACACAGTAAATAGAGGCGATTACCCGTGTGAGTGGGTCAATCTTATATCTGTCCGACATACTTTCTCAACTTAAAGTAATGCACTGAGCATTAATATGCATAAAGATCAAACAAAGATTCATAGGCATTAATAATGAAACAACACTAGTTCATAAATGTGAACAGCTCAGGGAAATTATAATATTCAGTACATCAAACTCTACGTAATCCTAGAGATTTCTTATTGCCACAAAACACATCTCTAGGTATTGGCTTTGTCATAGGATCTGCTACCATTTTATGCGTATTATGTACTGTAAGTTCACATCATTTCGTACAACTATATATTTGATAAAGTTATACTTGATATCTATATGTTTGGTCTTGCCATGATATTTTGGATCTTTGGTATACGCTTTTGCTGCTTGGCTATCACAGTTAACCAACAATGAATTTACAACACTTTCAATAACACCTAAATGATCCAATAATATCTTGAGCCAAACATCTTCTTGTATTGATGCTGATAATGCCACAAACTCAGTCTCCATTGTAGACAAGACTATACACTTTTGTTTCTAATTGCTCCAACATATGGTGCCATAATTCAATAAGAAAACAAACCCAGAGGTAGATTTCCTTTCATTTAAATCTCCTCCCCAATCAGTATCAGAATAGCCTTAGAGTCGCAGATCCTTTTCTTAATAACTCAATGTATAATTAGCAGTTCCCTTTAGATACCTCAGTATTCTCTTAACGGCCTTCCAATGCGCTTGACCTGGGTTGGATTGGTATCTACTCACCATTCCAACTGCAAAACATATGTCAGATCTTGTACACATCATAGCGTACATCAAGCTCCCAACAGTACTAACATAAGGAATATGTTTCATTTGTTCCTTCTCTTGTGGAGTCATTAAACACAGTCTATGGCTCAACCCTTCACCTTTTGCAATAGGAGTATCAATGGGTTTACAATCTTGCATACGAAATTGTTCAAGAACCTTATTTATATATATTTCTTGCAAAAGAGATAACGACCTCCTCGAACAATCTCTTGAAATCATAACTTCAAGAATGTATACAACTTCACCATATCTTTCATCTCAAAGTTGGAAGATAACCAACTCTTCATAGTATTTACAAACTCCATATTACTTCCGGCAATTAGTATATCATCAACATATAATGATATGATCATAAAGTGATCCTTGGATCTTTTGATATATACACAATAATTCCCATCAATAATTGTAAAGTCATATGCCATTATGACATTATGAAAAATGTATATACCATTGTCTCGATGGCTGTTTAAGGCTGTATATCGATCTCAAAAATCGACATACTTTTCTTTCTTGACATTCTTTAATGAAACCAGTAGGTTATTCCATATATATTTCTTTCTCTAATTCTCCATTGAGGAAAGCAATCTTTACATCCATTTGATGTAACTCAAGATCCATACTAGCCACTATTGCTAGAATAATGCGAATCTAGGTAAATCTCACTACAGGAGAAAATGTTTCTTCATAATCAATTCTTTCATGTTGATTATACTCCTTCACTACAAGGCGAGCCTTATGCCTTTCTATCGAGCTATCAGCTTTTCGCTTTATTTTAAGAACTCACTTGTTCCCAATAGTTTTGCGTCCTTTTGGAAGATCAACCAGTTCCCAAACTTGGTTTGACTTCATTGACTCAATTTCCTCTTCTATTGCATGAATTCATTTTTTCTTACTAGGGCAATTTAGAGCCTCATTAATATTTCTTGGCTCATCCTCATCTTATGGAGCAATCATAAAAGTTTCCCCTTCAATGTCAAAATATCGACGGGAAATACTTTTGCAACTTGTTCGCCGTATGGGAGATTATACACTTTGCACATCATTCCTCATCATGCTCCCACTCGAATTAGATAATGATGATATCATCTCATCATGTGGTTGTAATTGAGAATGAGTTGTATTCAATTCATCATTTCTCATATTACTCCCATTTGGACGAACTACACTAATATCATTATCTTGATTTAAGGTTTCAAATAGGGAGTAATCTTCCCCTATTTCGCCCTTCTTAGGAAATTCATCCTTTAAGAATATGACATCACGTGATTCAAATTTAGTTATACTCCCATTTTCCTGCTCACCTATGAACACATACAATTTCGAGTGTTCGGAGTATCTTATGAAAATACTCTTCTTTCCTCTAGGACCCAATTTCCCAAACTTATGAGAGGGCTCATGAGTATAGGCAGCACAACCCCACGGCTTAAGAAAATTTAAGTTTAGTTTTCTACCTGTTCATAACTCATATGGAATGGAAGTAACTGATTTGGAAAGCACCCGGTTAAGTATATAGGCAGCAGTTAACAACGCATCACTCCAAAAAGTGATAAGTAAGTTGGCATGTACTATCATGGACCTAACCATTTCCAGTAGGGTTCTGTTTCTTCTTTCCGCAACACCATTTTGTTGATGAGTATATGGAATAGACAACTGTCTTTCTATTTTTTTTTCATCACATAATTTTCTGAACTCATCAGATAAATATTCTCGACCTCGATCGGATCTTAATACTTTTATTTTCTTGTCTAATTGATTTTCTACCAAGTTCATAAATCTTTTGAAGCAACTTAATGCTTCAGATTTATGAAAAATAAAATAGACATATCCGAATCGAGTATAATTATCTATAAAAGTGATGAAATAAACAGTCAAATGCCTTCCTCTCACATCCATTGGACCACAGACATCAGAATGGATTAAATGCAGAGGAAATTCAGCTCTTTTACTTTTTCCAAATGGTTTCCTTGTCGTTTTCCCTACTAGGCAATGCTCACATATGAGCAAATCGACTTTTTCAATGTTGTCCAACAAACCCTCTTTGGCTAGTCTATTCATACGTTGTTGGCCAATATGACCAAATCTAGCATGCCACATATTCACATCATTATCATATAAAGTGGAAGACGTGAAAATGGGAATAACAAATATTGACATAACCACAATCAACATTTAGTACAATAAAACCATCTAGAAAATGACCACAATCATAGTAGTTTGTATTAAAATACAAATCTACACAACTATTACGAAAGTTCATACTGAAACCAAGCTTAACCAACACCAAAACAGACATTAAATTTTGACGAATCTCCGGAGCATATAGAACATCATGTAGGAACAAGGTGCGTCCACCACGCATGGTCAATTGGCAGGTGTCAATCCCTTTAACTTCAGCTCTAAAGTTATTTCCCACATATATCCACTTAGTTCCAGTTGGTACTCGTTGGAATTCCACGAAAGATTCTCTATCATTCGCTACATGGTCTGTCGCTCCTGAATCTACAGTTCACAAAGGATTGGATTCAACCAATAATACAAAACTTGACACATAAGCAAAGTTCTAAAATGTACAAGAGGTGTTTACCTTTTTCGGCTCACAATAGTTGTGAGTATAGTAACCTTTCTTGTCACAATTGTAACACCTCACCCTTGACATTTTCTTCACTTGATGACGTTTTCCTCTCTTGTGTTGGTTAATTCTTGATTTCTTGCAATAAGGACTTGATCATTTGCATTCCCACATATTGAACGAGTCAATATGCTTGCACTTAGAGCTCAAAGCCCTTTCCGAGCTAGAACCAGCATTGCAAATATCTATTTTCGGCTCAAATGCCGATAGGCAGTCCTCTACTAGCTCAAGGTGGCATACAGCATCCTCAAGATCTTTCATAACATGGTTAAGAGCTTCTAATGATTCTTGCTTTTCCAGTATATATTGAATCTTCTTATTCAATATTTCACAATTATTGCCGTTCATATCAGCAATAACGTTTTTAGTTGCTGAAACCATCGATCTGAACACATCAGACATATATGCACGAATAATTAATGCTTATCATTTATGCATCCATTTTGTACAGACCCATCATATAAATGAACAATTTCAAGTAAGGTTTTAGAATCAAAAGGTCATTATGTTTCCAATCATCCTCCAAAAATCCTAACTTAAAAATATTATTAATATAATTGTCTTATGCAAAATAAATTCTATGAAACTACAAAAACTTCTATGAACTACCCACATCAGTCAACAATAACAAAAAACAAATAATATTTGACATCCAATAGAATAATAATGCTTTTACATAATATAACTATCCACTACACTGAGTAAAATATACAGAGGAAAATATCAATATAGAAAGAGATATTTACACCCAAAAACATCTCAAACTAATCTAAGAAATAAATAGGGAATATCCCTTATAATCTATCAGTCAAAATATCTAAGAAATCTAAAGGCACATTTGCTAACCATGGAAAAACTTTTGGAGAGCTTTCATGTCGCCTCCAAGGCGCATTCACTCTACGCCATGTGGCGCTCAATCTAAGGGTTGAAGTTTTGGTTAACTCAATCCTATAGTACTCTCTTACAAAGGCTACTACTAGTCTCATATAACCCGGGACCACGTTGACCTCCCATAGGCGATCTAACATTGCTTGCCATTCAGGTGGAAGAGTGTTCATCAAATGCGGCACATTCTCAAAATTCGGCATAAGATAACCATTCCAGATGATTTCATGTATCATCTGATTGACCCTGACCACATGTGATACTAAATCACCGTCATGCCACCAATAATTAGCTAACTCTGACATCAGTCTTTTAAGTCTTGCACTTCCTTCGTCCGTTCTCGGGATTCCAAGTATCCGTGCATAACGCATCATAGTTCCTGCAACAAATGTAGAACTAAAAATAAATCACTTATAATCCATAATAAACATAAGGGAAAATACATAATTTTCCATGATTCATGCAACAAATGTAGAACAAAAAATGGATTACTTATAATCCACATAGACGTAATTGAAAAAGAAACATTTTCTTTTTTTCTTTTTTTGGGTCAACGGCAAAGTCAACGATCAATGGTCGAAGTCAACGGTTAATGGTCGGAGTCAAAAGGCGGTGGTCGGGCCGGTCGGGCCGGTCGAGCCGAACGGGCCGGTCGGACCAGACAGTCCGGTTAGGCCGGTTGGGCAAACCAACTGGCACGTGTCGCCCGCGTGCGCGGGCTGATGTCATGAAGACGTCAACTGGTGCGCGCGCACGCACCAGGCTTCCGCTTGTGCGTCGCATGCGCCTGCGGGGGACCAAATCGGTGCGTGCATTGCACGCGCCGACGACCCCCGTTCGTTCCAGCCGCCCGTGGCGGCGCGTCCGGCAGTGATCCACTACTCGTTTTTCTCGTCTCAACAAGGGCTTCGATCTTACGCTTCTAGAAAAAAATTTCGACTTACAAAAAAAAAACCCAAAAACGGGGCGAACAAAATCGGGTGTCGGGATTTTTTAGCCCCTTATTGGTGTCGGCTGATTTTTCATGAAAATTCAATCAAAAATCATTCATAAACATGAAAGGGGTCGGGAAAACATGAACTATGGCTCTGATACCAATATTGGGAATTTCTAATTCCCAAAAACGGATTCGACACAAAATCAAACCCCTAAAACAAATGCGGAAGACGAGCCTAGGAAGAACACATGTATCACCGATCCTAAAGCACACCACGAAATCGAGCGTACCTTGTTAGTCACAGATTAAACACCAATGCTGAAGTTCGAGGAAGAATTTGATCCCAGTCGACCAAGAGGCGTATTGTTGGTTCAAGGGAGAGAAACTTACGTTGGTTTTGGAAGAAGGGAAAAGAAAAGCGCGCGTATGTCCAAAAGGTACGTTTTCTTTTTCTTTTCTCCCCTTAAATACGTCTTCTCCAAAAGACGTGTTCCTTCAACAAAAGACGTCTCTCAAAAAGTTACAACTCTTCAACGTATCCCTCCATCCATGGGCCCTAATTTTGTAGGCCAGGTTTTTAGGCCCAACACGGGCGGACGAGCCAACTTAGGCCCATCACATTAAATAATTAAAACCATCACTATTTATCATACATATGTGCATGTTGATATATATAATTGACAATAAGCCATTAGTGGTTATGTTTGGACTGCGTCCTCTTTCGAATAGGAGAATCTCAATCGGGACATGGCATTTTTTTAATGAGCACGATGCACAATGGCCCTTGAAAATTGTTATGCACTGCCTAATGATTTGTCTGCATCACACCTTCGACTTTTGGTTGCTCCAACCCAAGTGCTCTCCGGTGAATTCCTAATGACGAGACGATTCCTTCGAAAGTATGAACGACAAAAAGCCTCGACACTCGGCTTAAAGTTGGCAGCTTGTTTCCTCGTCTTCGCTTGTCCCTAAGCCACGTGACGCATCCGGCGATGAGAGACCGTCCGCATCATGGACATTATTGTTCATCGATTAATAAGTGACCATAATTCGAAGCAATCATTGTTAGACCACCAAAAGTCAAAAAAGAGTTTTTGAATGTCCCACCGGGAAAGTGAGTTTCGAAGAATGCTTTAGCAGCGCTTTCTCATGCTGTCTCCAGTGGTGCTGAGTAGCCTCGAATCTCTCTTATCTCAAGCAAAACTATCTCCCCACTGGCTTTAGCTTCGTAAAAGTGAAAAAAGGGACATTCGTTTGAAATCGCTTTAAAAAGAATATGCTCTGCCTTTGACCGACCGGCCGACCTTGGAAATTTGAAATCCCAAGTCCTCTGTTTCAGTTAAACAAAGCAGAGTAATTCCAGAATTCAGCTGTTTTTTTTCTTTTCTTTTCTCTTTTGCTTTGGGGGAAGAACTCCAGTTGCAGAAAGTTGATGCGGTGTATTTTATTACATTATCTATTGTCAATGTACAAAGTCAAGTCTCAAAATTTCTCATTCTCAAGTTGGAGACATATGATCTAGTAGCTCATCTAACAACTCACAAAAGATCTGCAGTTCCAGATCTTGGCCGATGCCTTCGACACCTTCGCGTTTCGCCATCCTTGGGTCCAACCAATCGAGTTCGATGGTCTCTTTCTCGCTAATCTTGCAGATCTCGCTCCACATTTTTGAGAAGCTCCGCCTCTGTTTCCTAGATCCAAGACACTTGCCTTCGCTTTGCGTCGGCTGATCATCTAGGAGATCGCTGTCGCTACGTGGAGAGGAATGCTCATGGTTTTCGAGCTCTGGTATCAGCTTTTTCCTCGAGCTTGGATGTTCCAATCCCGATTCATCTGTCGAAAAGAACTTCCTTATGAGCAACCCACAAATAATATGAACAAGCGAGTTATGATGGGACAAAAAGAATGAGAACTTGATGGGAAATGACACGAACCTGATGGGGACACTAGAGGGTCGCTAATGAATTCGCCAAAATCAAGAACTGAAACTGGGCTTGAATCTTCTTCAGAGCCGCACACGGCTTCCAAGCTACGAACACTTTGGCACATCTTCACAACCTGAGAAGGCAATGTTTGTGGTGTGCCCAGATCATTATTCGCCAAAACTGAATCGCTTGAGCTTGATTCTGTAGCTCCGCCCCTTTCATTTTCCCTGTTCGGTTTTTCACGTCTCTCCCCTGTTCGCCTCTCTTGAATTTTGCTTTTGCTTGATCTTCTCTTCCTCCCTTCTTTTTCACTTGCCGTTTCCGAAGTTCAAAACCAAGAACTCTTCGTTTTCTACCTCGAGGTACGTCGGCGTCTCCCGGAACGACAGCGTCGAACTGACTTGGAGATGCTGCCATTTCGTCTCGTCGCCGTGCTCGTCTCCTTTGAAGTCCAAGTAATTTAGGGATCGGCTCCTTGAAATTGAACAAGGGGATTTGTGGACGTGCACAGAACTGGTGTTTGGTAAAGACTCCAAGCCCATGAGCCTCGCGACGATTCCTGGAGTTGTGTTTGGTTCGTTCTTCTCTTCGGACTTGAACTGATCTCTGTCGTTGTCACACTCAAACGGATGAGTAGGGAGGTTGCTAGAGCAGAGGATTCTGCGTAAGACTCCTGCGATGCATCCACCACTCGTTGCACCTTTCGGGCTGCTTAAGTATGCATCAGAGGAGGTGGAAATGGTGGAGGAAGAAAAGGAAGACGATGATGATAGTAACTTCATTGTTGATAGAGAGAGAGGGGGAGAGAGAGAGAGAGAGAGGAATGAGTTGTAGTTATTGCAATTCTGCTTTGAACCTGAAAAAGGAATGGTAAACAGTGTGAAAAAGGAGAGGTTTTGAATGTTGCGACGATCTAAAGTTAGAAAAAGTTGATGGAGAGAGAGAGAGGTGGCGGGATTCTTATTCAAAATGTGGTCAAGCTGATGATACTGGTAAGAGTTGTTGCAGAGAACGTGTCTCCCCGCGCTTGTGTGAAGTCAATTTTTGAGCAGATTGTCTAGTGTACGTGTGTAGTAGGGTGGCGACGGTCCAAAGTCTAACAAGCAAAGAAGCCGGTTTTCACTCTTGAGATCTGAGGGGTGCACCGGGGAAGAAAAGAGGCTGAAATGTCTGAGGTTGATTGGACATGGCGCGGAGGGGACATTGAAGAGGATGTGTGACTGCGAGTTCAAGTGTGTCAGAAGTGAGCCTGAGACCTTGTCTCAAACGTGGGGCGTGTTAACATTCTTCGCGGGTCTGATTTGCACCATTTGCAGCCGAAGACACTTGACTCTTGTCTATTTTCACGTGGCTGAAACGCGCTTAGATAGAAGGGAGAGAGGAGAATGAAGGTGATATCAAACAGAAACCACAAAAAAGAAATTGGATTCCAAGAAGAAAAGAAGTCGAGAAACAGAGATAGGGCCAAGAGAGTACGCAATGCTCCCTACTGACCAGACTGCCATTTGCAGATTCCATCTGCTTTCCTGTCGGGCATTGAAAGTGAAAGCTGCACTTTCAACTTGTTGCAGGAATCTGCTTACGGTGGTCATGCGGGAAATTTTGCTTATTTTGTACATTTTAATAAGAAGCTGCCTGGACTTTATTTAATTTGTAAGCGGGAATTTCTGCTTTTCTAGCAGTCCAAGGATGAGGAGCGATTGAATTGAGGAGTCCCTGTTTGCCTGTTGATGGTAGGGCAGGCTACGTGATCTCATTAATTAAGTTAGAGTGGTTCCTCCATCCTATCTCCTGTCCATGGAAGCTGCATAACTTTAACTGAACCTTTGTATCGGAAAATCCCATGCAAAATTGGTACATCAAATGATGTAATGCGCCTTTATAAAATGTCGCACACGATTCGCTTTTAGAGGTCTTTTGTGGAGTTAGATTGTATTAGCAAGTAGTTTGCCAAATCAATTCCAATAAGCTCGGAATTACTTCTCGATGAGATATCCAAGTTGAATTATATTTGCTGATTAGCTTGACATTTTTCTTGATGTCCTGTAGAAATTTGTGGATTCTTTCTATGGTCTTTGTTTGCGGCAGAGCTTGCCTTTCATGTGGACCTCCCACTTGGAAAAAACAAAGCATCTGAAAATGCACAATCAAGTGCACTCGGTGAAATACAAGATAAAAAAAAAAAAAATGGAAACTCTTTTATGCATATCACAATGACCCTCCTTGGGAAATAACAAATTCTAATTTCTTCAAACAAAATAAAAATGCAAAATGAAAAATTTATGATGGGGTATGACGGGCTCATGAATTCCATCTTCATAAGGAATGCATTGAACTTACATGTGATGGCATGTTTCTATTCTTCGTTTATTCTGGTCGTGGAGTTAAATTCAGAAAAGTTGTCGCAAAATCAACTAAACACAGCCATAGTAGCGTCAGTTCCTATTCGTAGTGAATGTAGTTCCTGGAAAATTACTGGTGCATTACTTACGCTTACTGCTTCGCACTTAATCTCCTTGCTTGTCAATGTAGATTTTGACAATTTCGTGAATGAAACTTCTAAATAGACCATGGATGAGGAGGACATGTGCAATCGTTTCCTGTACTAGAACATATTTCTGTTGGTACATTTCCATTTCCTTCAGCATTGCAACGTTTATTAATCAACTACAGAATTGAATACAAAATTTTGGCAATATCGACTATACAACAAGAACCTATTTCTAGCTTACAGACATAGAAACGCACAGCATCTAAAATACGAGCTCCGTCACTAAATAACTACCTTCTTGACTGAACCTGACTCGAGGAATTTCCACTGACTCCTGATATCTGTTTTAGATTGGTAAGAGCATCTTGAGCATGCCTCCTTGTGTTAGCATTGCCATGCCTCAAGGCTTCTATCAAGGCCCTAACTAGATTCTGATTGAGTGAGTGGCGCGAGGATTGGCTTTCCACTCTAATTATCCTTTCTATCAGCCAAGCCGTCCTCTCCTGAAGTTCACCAGATCTAACTTCTGCGAAAAGGTTAATTAGAGCATCAATGGCGTCTTGCCTCTCAAGCTCCTCAACAGCTCTCTTCAAACTCCCGGAACTTTCTAAAATGAGAGTGGAAAGTGCCTCCACTGCAGCGACTTGGACGTCAGTAATCTCATCGTTAAGGAGATCTACAAGAGGCTTGATACAGTTGCTCTGTAGCAAACACAAATGAGCGTGCTCTTCGCACAAAGAGTTGTGTATGGGACATCGGGCAGGTTCTGGTGCACCCCAGCCACACATGAATACTAATGGAGAGCACAACCCCCGAGGTGGCGGTGGTTCTAAATCTCCAGCAGCAAGCGCCCTTCCAGTTTCCGACAGATTCTTCAATCCAAGGGCACCGAGTTGCTTCATTCTGGGTTTTGAAGGAAAGTTAAGCTGTTCACAGAACACGCTCATTAGGTGCAACTCTCTAATCACCGATAGAATCTCCAAGTTGGGGGATCTTGTAAACTGAAGTAAGAGGCCAACAAGTCCTTCGCCCATGCTTGACTGAGATTTGAAAATTCTCCCCTCGGACTTCGGATGATAATTCCTTATCGTAGTGACCGTCCATCTCAAGAAACTAGCTCCGAGGAGAGTTGTCACTTCATGTTCAGATAGAGGAAGATTAGAAAGTATGCATGCTGAATCAGACCTTTCACTTTCAATTGTTTTTGTATCTAAAATCTTCTCTTTAAGCAGAGGAATCTTGCTGGAAGATCTTAGTTGACTTGCTACATCTTGATGAAATCGTTCAGAGAGCAGTCTAGTAAGTTTGCAAGCATGAATTCTGTGCTCGTCTTCTGCATGATCGAGAAACAACATGGTCTTTTCAAGTCCCTGGCCATCCATTATGTAAGAAGCTACAGACTCTGCAAAATGGGGAGGAATAAGCTGGAGTAATTAACTAGAAGATTTAGGAACCCATTTACGGTCATACTTGGTTGACACGGGTGTTGAGGTGATAAAAAAAAGATGGCTTATATCTTTATGGATAAACACTGGTTTCAGAGTTGCTTCTTCATGTTCCAGGACATGGAAACACGTATATGCAGATGACTTTGAGCCCAGTTTATGAAAAACGGCACATTTTTATTTTTTATTTTGGTCAAAAAAAGAAAGAACTTCATTCTAAATAAAAGAATTTTATGTCTATATAATCAAACTTGAAAGCCCTATGAAAGTCATTTCCCCCATAATATGCATAGTACTCTCAGCATAGGCAGGGTTACCAGCAGCACATCCAAAAGTTCTACACCTCTTTCAGTAAGAAACTATAATATATCCAACTACAATACAATACGAGGCATGTTCAGAGATGTGTTAGTATCCAGGGGATCATCCGGAAGATAACATCATATGGGGGCATGATCCAAAAAGAAATCGTCATACAGGTCACTAAATCAAAACATGTAAAAGCAATATTACCTGATGCTTTTGGAGACGATGCCACACCATATAAAATGCGAAGTGCGGAAGCTTGGCATTTAGAAGATGTAGAAGATAAGAGCCCCAAAAGCTTCGTGATAATTGGTTTAGACTGCAGTAAATGGCCTTTCTTGTCAGCAGATGCTAATTCCCAGGGCCCAGGATTCGAGACTACATTAGCCATTGTCGAGGCTGCTAACTCCTTCAGTTCCAGTGAAGCATCGTGATCCTCGAAGAGGATGTATGTAAGAGATGGCAGCATCGAAGAATTAACAAGTATGGTAGCATTATCATCAATGCTAGATAGGTTATGCAATGCCATCAAGCTGGGTGCCTTTCCTTCTTCCTTCGCCAACATTAGAACAAGTATTTTGGCGCTTTGCCTGGCAACAAACAATTTGCTGTTGCTAGTCATGGTCATGCTTCCCAACATGGAAGCCATCCTTATTCTGACCTCATCACTACCTGCTCCCGGAAATCCAGGGTACAACTCAGTTCTTTTCATTAGGGAAAATTTCACTAAATGGACAAGCGGTAGTTTAAATGTTTGAAGTCTATTATTATTGAAAATAAGCAATTTCCAGGGTTCATTTTTCTTCTTTCACATGCACTCTTCCTGAGTGATGAGAAAGGAGAAATGCTTCATAGAAAGATGTACCTTCACAGAGCCGGCTAAGTAGCGGTTCAAATCTTCCAGCTGCTGCCAAATACTGGATGTTCTCCTCAACGGTCTCAATTCGTGCTAAGACCTCCTCTGCCGGATTGGATAGAGTGGGATGCTCAAGATTTCCTGCCAAGCTAGTTAGGAGAACTAACGCCCCTTTCTCCAACGCAATCTTTTTGCAATAAGCTTCATCATTTGAGAACTCGAGCAACAGTTTGATAGCATGCTCTCTTTCCTTTTCAGAGCTCCCAGTAAGACTACGTATTGCCAATCTAGTTATCCCCTCGTCAAGCATTATTTTCTGGAAAAGTTGACATACTCCATCAGAAATTACAGCTGTGTTAATGTTCAACACTATCTGGCATTCAAGCGGTCTCGCAGAAGCAATCGAGTTCATGGAGATATCAATTTTCAATTGAAGGAGAAGCGGCTTGCAAAAATTTGTGCACAATATTATATAACCATGTCACGAAACTGCAATTATGCAGCTTTCAAGGAGCCTTAATCTCTTCTTCAGGCTACATGCATAATACGAGATGGAGTTGCCCACAACAAGAAATGTGTAATAAATGCATGCCCACTGAACAACATGTCTTGCCTGATCGCTTGAAACAGTTGGTCCATTTCCTCAGTTAGAGAAACATTGATAGTCTGAGCTGACAAATTATCCTCTAATTTTGAATAAAATCATGTTTGAGACAACTCAGACCAAGCAACTATCAGAATAATTTCCACTGCAACATTGGCACTTATTTTCCTGAACTTTATCATCAATATGAAATATGCATACAGACACACTCAAGCATGGGTATAAAATATCCTTACTCTACCTAGAATTCTTGGGGAAAAGAATCAAGCTCGAATCAAGCGAAACAGCACAATCACACCAGAGTTATACAATGAGAGGAAAGAATGTAACCTTGCTTTCTTCATCCTTTGCCATGCCGAGCAAGGCAAGAAGAGTTTTGCTTCTCAAGTGCGTTCCAATACTCTTTGAAGAATTCCCCAGCAACTTTATGATCATAGAAACGAGACCAGCATTCCTCACTCTGTATCTGCTGGAGGAGGGATGATCTGCTGCTATCTTATATATACTGTCCAGAGCTCTCTCAACATCGTCTGCCTTAAAATGTTCCTCGCTAAGGCACTGCACTGCTGATTTGACCTGAATTTCAATGTTCCTATTAACCCACTCCTCAATTGCCCCGGCCAGTCCAATGTTTAGTTTGAGCTCTAAGGACTTGAGCACTTGACCTGTGACAGGGCATGTCGGGTCTCGGGCATCCTCTATACACCGCTCAAACCAGTGTTCGATTGCCTTCCGCTCATATGTCTGAGACGACTCCAGCACCACGGGCTCCTTCATGACATCCTTAGTCAAGGGACAGAGAAAGTTCTTGAAAGGCGAGATTTGGGCGCCTTCTTCAAAATCGAGATTCATGTCGCCAGTCTGAATGTCGGGCTCCACAGCCCAGTTATCTATAATTTTCTCCAGAGAGATCAGAATCCGCCTCTCAGTCGTCGAATTTGAGCGAACTAAGTCGTTCTTCAGGTGCTTAACTTGAGCAGATAATTCGGCGTACTTATGCGGTTCAATCCCTAATGCCCTAGCTAGCTCCATCACCATGGCACTTTGCACTGCTTTGCTTGGTCTTCTCCCTTCTCCTTCCTTCTGCAGACTAAGACGCACTCTCTCTTCATTCTCAGTCACCTGCCATAGAGATTTTGACTTTTTTTAGTCACTTTTACGTCGGCAAAATATGATATACATCGGTCAGAACCGAAGAATCATGATTATAGTATGCTACTTATGCAGGAGAGAGTGGAACTTAAATCGGGGTACTACTATGAATTTAGCCTGCTTCATGTCTCTGGAGAGATCCGCAACTTTCTTCCTGAGGTCAGGATTTTCGTGGACAGCCGACTCCAGCAACGCGAGCCATCCTCCAATCGCCGCCGTCCGCTCCTGAATCGACGCCTGAAGCGACTTGCAATTGATGAGCACGTAGATCTTGCTCTTGCTCACGTAGGCCGACACCGTCTCGGTCGCGCCCCCAAGATCGACGGCGATCCCCCGGAGGCCGGTCTGCACGGGCGCGGGGAGGTCCTCCGGCGACGGCGAGGGGAGGAGGAGGAGGAGCTGGTCGACGACGAGCTGGAGCCGCGGGACGAAGGCGCAGAACCTCTTCGAGTTCTCGAACTGGTGGTGGTGGTCGAGGGAGGAGAGGCGGGCGAGCGAGCTGCGGACGGAGTCCGCGGCGGCGGCGGAGGACAGCGTCATCTGGAGGCGGGGACGGCAGACGGCGGAGGGAGCGAGCGGCGGCGGCGGTGAGCGGTCGACATTGCCGGGGATCTCGTTCGCATTTTAAGAGGAGGTCTCCACTCGGTTCTTGTGCCGAGTAATGGGTCCCGAGGAGCGCCGCGTTTACGTGGCCATGGACGACGACGAAGAAGAAGAACGAGGAGGGGGAGGAGGAGGAGGAGGAGGAGAAGGAGTCAAAGGTTGACTTTGCGCAGACTTGCCATCTCCAGTTTCCACTGTTGCGACGACGGAGAAACTTCACCAAACGTAATTAACGAAATTCACTCCCGACTTTTCACGGTCGTTTTTATTTTTACTTTTCGTTTGCCCTTTTTTTCCCAGCAACGGTCCCGCGAAAAACAATCCTAACGGATTCCACTTCGTTTTTTCCTTTGGGATCAAGGAAACTTTATCATCCGGGACCACATCCCGTAATTTGGTGCTTACCAGTCAATGAAGAAGTTACTGTAATTACTAATTTATATATGGTCAAATTTTTTTTCATGATGAGGGTTTACTTTCCTGTGTGATCTAATCCGACAAGGTACCGGTTATTCAAATGCTCAAACTCACTATTACTATTTTAGAGGAATTATTAATAATAGATAAGTTGAAAATTAACCTTCTCAATTCAAAGTTACCAAGCAAATCGTACGGTTATATTCTTTCTAAAGGAAAAAAAAGTGGAAGGGGTGGCTAGTTCGCAAAGTCTCAACCCTAGAAGGCTTATCAAAATTATAAAGACTAAGATCAAGTCCATCTCCACCATTGATCGAATGAGACTCGTTGTAAGGCGCATATACAATAACTTTTCCCGTGGTCAATGATTGAGATAGGCGAACTTATCAATGCAATCCTCTTAGGTTTCTAGCTTGAAAAGTGTTATCTCACACAAGGATTGGAGTATACTGTGCTTTGAATTTGAGACTTTGAAAAAAGGCACTAGTTTTCTACCTGTTGACCCACTACGTTTTGAGGGTGGCAAATGGATAGGTTAGATTGGGTTTGGTGGTTATAAATGGTTCAACACGAATTCATCCATTTAACTCACATCAACCCATTTGTTTCTCGGTGCATGTAATTCATTTTTTTCTCTCTCCTCCTTCCTCGGTCTCCTTTTCTAAGTTTCAACATTTTTTTCGTCTCTTCAAATTCTAGAGAGGAGGGATTAGACCTAGAACTCTCCTTCTAAAACTCCTTTGATGTTTTGAAATTGACAAACTTATCCAAAGTCTATTATGAAGAAGTCTAGATTTCTGTGTTAAAGTCTGAAGATTGCTAAACTTTAGTGTCAAAATCTATTTTACATTAGAAGTCTGCCTACTCTGACAAATTCCAAACTGAACGCAAGTGAACAATGAAGACTTATCCAGATGAGGGGATTATCTTTCTTTCTTCAAGAGTTTTGTTCGTACATGTTATATATGGCCTTCTAGATGGAAATATCACCTACAAGATCGATTATTTTTATTAGAATTAATTTAGATGTATTAAATCTTTTTGGATAGCAAGTAAAATTGGAAATAATTTACTTATGGAAACCAAGATTATGATTGTATGAGCGAACATGATTAACGGGTTTTCATCACAATTTTCAAACAACTCAAAGATCTCCTTAATTGATTTTGTCTAACGAGTTGATTGGAAGAATTCCTTTAAAAAATACCAACGATCGAGAAGGCATGAAGGAGTATTTTAGGACATCTCAAGTCATTCGAAAGAGTGCTTGAAAGAGAAATTCCAAAGTCTGAAACTTTCTCATTTTCTTGTTATTTCTTACACTGAGCTCAAAGTTGTACTCAAAAGAGAGAGACTCATAGTGTGACTTCGTGAGAGAGTGGTAGAGACTCTTCACTGAAGTTGAGATCACAAGATTATAAATTCTCTTTTGATTCATAGTGGAAACCAGCCAAGAGGCTGTCAGCGTGGGAGAGTGAATATAGGCTTGATTTAAGCCAAACCACTATAAATTCTATATTTTTATTCTCTTCCATGAACTTCTTTATTTTGTTCGTAGTTCTATTTAACTACTAAAGTCTGAATTAATTCAAAGTCTATTGTTCTTCAAATTCAGTTTCAATAGTAAATTATTTCTACTGTTCTTTGCAAAAAATTGTCTTCACACATATTCACCCCATTCTCGGTGTTCATATTAGCACTTATATCCTCACTATTTTTCTTTTATGTCATCTTGTTTTCTTTTCTTACTCCCTCAATCTAATTTTAGATCTAGGAGTTTTGCTCTCCTAATTTTATATCTGGGAGTTTTTCTCTCCTATCTAATTCTAGATTTAGGAGCTTTGATGAATAAATGATCTACCTCCAGTTTCAATGGTGTTCACAATAGTTTTGGTGTGCTTGTTCAATGTGCCTTTCTTAAAAGCTTTGACAACTTGCACTTGCTAAAGGACTTGCTCTCATAGGTAATATGTTTGAACTTGTTCAACATATTTATGTTTATATTGTCTCTCTACGATGATGGTGTTAGGGACTTCGAATCTAAACGCACACCATTAAAAGGCAAAGCCATAACTATAGTTGGAAATAACAACGTGTGCTCATCATTGATAATTATGTGTGATTTGGTGATTTACCACCAATTTTTTTCGCTTGGATGCAGTCATAGATCTATTCATGAAGAACAAGCACTTGCTAATCTCTGTCAACATACCTTGATGATGTATATTGATTTCTAGTTTTTGGTGTTGGAATATAATACGCGAAATTGCCAGATAAATAAATGAGAAATAATAAGGACACTAGAAATTTACGTGGTTCGGTCCGAATATTGGTACCTACGTCCACGGAAAGAGCTAGCAGCAAATAATCCACTATAATAAGATAATCAGAGTTTACAATTGCTCACACGCTCGAGTATTTCTCACACCTAGATTTAACCTCAAACCCAAAGTGTTTATAAATAAACAACTCACTTGGACATAAATTCACGACACAAAATTACCACGTGTTCAAGTCGTACGCCATAAAAAGAGATCTCCAGCGTCTTTTACTTCTTTCCACATACGTACGTATCTTCTTCGTAGGGCTTCACTCAAGCGGCAATCCTATTTTTTGACTTTTTCTTTATGTGCAGAGGGCTTCAACAGCTTCACACCAAAGGGAGAATTCGTATCTATTATTATACATGTGCTTGGAGTCAACAACTTTGACTCTGGGCCCCACGGTTTGATTCTTTCTTCAAAGAATTGGACGGTGCTGAGATAACAAAGAAGAAACCCTTACTTTTCCCTTTTATTACATTATTTCTTCTTTTGTAAACCTTCAAGGAGTCCCTGTTGACCGAAAACATTCAAGACCCAAAAAAGAATTTCGAATTTATTTTCTTGTGCGTAATCTTGAATATTATCTTCATTAGCAAAAATATCTTCTCGACCACGTAAAATTTTTTTATCAAAGCCAATTGCGTTTTGCAAACGCTTAAACTCGAGACGTAATTTAACAATTCTCCACATTTGTTCGATGTTTGAAACCAAGTTATAGTGCTCATCATCCATACTGCTCTCCCAACGCCCTGACGGATGCTCACTCTCCATAGATGTCAATAGAGCTTAATAGAGCTTGAACTTTGCTAAAGGAACAGATTTAGTCATCATGTCTGTCGGGTTATCTGTTGTAGCAATTTTTTTAACAATAACATTACCCTTAGCTAATACATCTCGAATGAAGTGGAACCTGATGTTGATATACTTCGTTTGCTTGTGATAAACTAGATTATACGCCAAATATATTACACATTGGTTATCACAATATATATCCACATTTTTTTGTTCTAACCCAAAGTCCAAGAGCAAACTTTATAACCATATCATTTCCTTCACTACAAAGGTTAGTACCATGTACTCTGCCTTAGTCGAAGACGAGGCAATGTGATTCTGTATGGACGATTTCCAACTAACTACACCACTCACTAGTGTAAACACATACCCTGCTAAAGATCTACGATCATCCAAGTCACCGGCGTAATCCGAATCCACAAAATCAGTGATCTCACTGCCATTGTTGTCCCTTTGGTACACTATACCCACGTCTGTTGTCCGTTTCAAATATTTGAGGATCCATTTCATAGCTTCCCAATGAGTTTTATCATAACACTTCATATAGCGACTAACCACGTTCACAGTTTATGAAATATCAGGCATAGTGCACACCATAGCATACATAATACTACCTACGGCACTAGAATAAGGAACAAGGGAAATATGCTCAACCTTCTCCTTAGTCTGCGGTGATAATTTATCTAAAAGTTTAAAGTGTTTCGCTAAAGGTATATTTACAAATTTTACAGACTGCATATTAAAACATCCCACGATTTTTCTTAATATATTTCTTCTGAGATAGATGTAAAACTCATGCAGTCTTGTCACGCAAAATCTTCATACCGAATATTTTATTTATAACACCTAAATCTTTCATCTCGAATTAAGCATTTAATCGCCTCTTTAGCACATCAATATCGGACATATTCTTAGTTGCTATTAGCATATTATCAACATATAAAAGTAGATAAATCAAAAAACCATTCTCCAATTTCCTAAAGTAGACATAGCTATCCATCCGACTTTTTGAATAGTCTTAACTAGTCATGAAAGCATTAAAACGTTTATATTACTATTTTAGCCAAAGATTTATTTAACAAGCAAACATGATATTCCTTACCCATAATAGCAAATCCCTTTGACTGCCTCATGTAAATCTGCTCCTCCAACTTATTGTGAAGAAACACAGTTTTCACATCTAGCTACTCTAATTCGAGATCCTACAAAGCAACTAAAGCAAGTAAAACACGAATAGAAGTATATCTTACCACAGGAGAGAACACCTCATTGTAGTCAATGCCCTCACGCTATGTATATCCCTTCGCCACAAGTCTCGCCTTATACCTCGTTATCTCGACACTAGGAATGCCCCATTTCTATTTAAAGACCCATTTACTTCCGATAATCTTTTGGTTTTTTGGTACTTTGACCAACTCTCATGTATGATTTCGATAAAGTTATTCTATCTCTTCACTCATAGCTCCTAGCCATTGTGATAACTTCAAACTAGCCATCGTCTTAGAGTAAGACGAAGGCTCATATGTTTCCACATCGTCACTTACAGTCAATGTATAAGCAATATCTGTATAACCATAACATACCGATGATTTAATTTGCCTTCTCTATCTATTTGCGACTATAGTATGCTGCGGCTTTGCTGGTTGTTCACTATCACCAACTTCAGGAACTATGGTCTCATCTGCAGTTTCAACTTCAGTTACCTTCAAGGTCTCCAGAGTCTCCACCTGAAACTCCACCTCACTAATGATACCATGATCTATTTTTTCTGTTGGTTGTGTTTCAGAACTCCTCTGTTTAAGTATTGTAGTCTCGTTGAAAATCATATATCTACTGATTAGAAAATCGTGTGATATGGAATCGGTGCACCACAACCGGTAGTCTTTCACCCATGTGCATAACCTAGAAATATGCACTTTTTTGCCATCAGCTCAAGCTTACCATCACTCGCATGAGTATACGTAGGACATCCTAATATACATAATCCAAAGTAATCAACAAGTAACGATGCTTTCTCAGGAGTCTTCCACTCGATAGTAGATTATGGAGATCGATTAACTAGGTAACATACCATGTTCACTGCTTCGTCCCAAAATTCCTTGCCAAGTCCTATATGCGAAAGCATGCATTGAGCTCACTCAAGCAAAGTTCTATTCTTCCGTTCTGCCACACCATTCTGCTATAGTGTCTCAAGTACTATGCCGAGTCTCACAATATCTTCTTTCTCGCAGAACTCGATAAAAATTTTACTGCCGAATTCCATACCATTATCGGTTCTCAGGCACTTGATTTGTTTATCTGATTGTTTCTCAATCAATACCTTAAATTTATTGAGCCGATCAAACACTTCATATTTGTTCTTTATAAAGTATACATATACTTTCCTCGAATAATTATCGATAAATGTTAATATATATCGGGCACCTCCTTTTGAAGGAATCGAAAACAAGCCTCAAATGTCTAAATGAATATATTCAACTAGTCACTTGGTCAAATGAACAGCTGTAGTAAACTTAACTTAGTGCTGCTTCCGAAAGATTCAGTGCTCACATAAGTCCAATTTCCTTGTCTTTTGACCCTTCAACAACCCCCTTTCACTCAGCATCGTCATACATGCCTCACTCACGTGCCCTAAACCCATATGCCATAATTGAGTCAAGTTAGAATCTGACTCACTTGATGAAATTGCAGTGGTTCCAGTCACGGTCTCTCCTAGTAGATGATATAAAGTATTCATTTTCTTCCCCTTCATCACTATCATGGCACCTCGAGAGATTTTCAGTACTCCACCTTAAGCGGTGTACCTACACCTGATGTCATCGAGTGTGTCAAGAGAAATAAGATCCTTCTTGAGCTCTGGTACATGCCTCACATCTATCAATGTGCACACCACTTCATCGTGCATTCGAATATGAATTATTCATATCCCCACAGCCTTACAGACTGCGTTATTCCCTCAAAGAACTCCACCACCATTTGCGGTCTAGTAAGAAGTAAACAAGTTCTTATGAGGCGTCATATGATAAGAACACCCAAAATCTAGCATTCATTCATCCCCTAACGAAATAGTAGTTACACATAAAACAGCTTCTGCATCATTATTAATCTCCTTAGCAACGTTTACCACACTACTTGTGGCATTTTACCTATCAACTTTATTTCTCCGCTTTGGACAATCTCTCCTGATGTGCCCCTCCTTATGACACTCAAAGCACTTCACGTGTCCCTTGGACTTTCTATGAAGTGATTTCGATTTGCTTTTATCTCTGCTACTACTAGGCCCTCGATGTTGTTCCCTACCCCGAATCGTCAGTGCTTGTACTACTCCTTGCATTTGACCATCATCTTGCAACTTTCTCTGCCATTCCTTAAAGAATAAGGCGGACTTTACCTGTTCTGAGGTAATTGTAGTACGCCCCTACAACAGTGAATCAATAAAGTACTCTCATGACTCTGGTAAAGAGGCTAATAACAGCATGCATTGTTCTTCATCATTAAGTATTTTACTGACGTTCTTCAGATTCATCATAAGTTTATTAAATTCATCTAGGTGGGTTCTGATAAATGTACCTTCAGTATATCTAAATTGAAATATTTTCTTTAATATGTACAAGTGATTGTTCAAACATTTCTTCATATAGAGTGCTTGAAGTTTTGCCCATAATACTGCGGCATCCTTCTTCTCAATTGCCTTTATTAAAACCTCATCTGACAAATTTAACAGGATTGTACTATTTATTCTTTCCATTAACTGTACCCTCTCTTAGAGGCTTTCATTATTATCGGCAACTCATCTTCACCATCCAGTACCTTGGGCAAACCTTTGGTTGTTAATAATGCGCGCATCTTGATGCTCCATAACACAAAGTTGTTACTCCTATTAAACTTCTCAATTTCATATTTCCTCTTAAACATAATTACAATAACAGAATTTCTAGATAATAATCAAACAAGGGATATGCCCTAAGAGGCTGAATATGCCGTCAGTAAGGGATATGGATTAGAACGTTGAGAAGATGAAGAACTAGATGGCAATATGAAGACGAGTAGAAGCAGATGAAATGAAGAACTCAATCTAAGATAGAATGATTAATTCTGGAAGTAACTTGTATTCCATTATGTCAATTATATCATTGTAATACAATGTATTTGAAATAGCAAAGAGTACAGATTCTCTATTCTACCTCCTCTGTTCTATCTTACTTGTTAGCTTCTGCATCACGATCCTCTGCCATTGATCATTCTTCGAAGCTTTTCCTCTGATATAGAAAAATGCTGAGCATTCGTAGAAGATGTTGTTTTCCCTCTTTCATTCTCTCTCTCTCTGTCTCTCTATCTTCCTCCTTACCTCTTATATAAAAGTGAGAAAGTACAATCAATGAAGAACTAACAAAACTCGGTTACAAGGAGAAACTGAATACAACAACTTCTTAACAGAATATACCTAACCGATTACATCTTATATCACACGTGTTGGTTTTACATGACTTGGCGATCCATGTCATTCTCTATTTTGAACATCTCCTTCATTGATGTCAATCCAAGCTGGTCTCTCTTATAAAATCTTTACCGTCGGTTATTATTTCTTGTAGTTTGCTGTATCGCCAAGTCCTTTGCTTCCTTTTTGTTTATTGCTTTCCAACACGTGCCGTTTCCGTTCTTCTCCATCAGCTTTTGTTCCTTTATATTTAACAAACGTAACTACACGATGCTTGCTTGCAGGATTGTCGTTGGCTAGACTATCACCGTTCTTGGCAAAGCTACTGGCAAGATCAGCCACCATGGGCGACATCGCCGATGACGTAGGGACATTGTTTTGGCTTACCTTCGTTTCTTCATCCTTTCCCATCTCCTCTTAAATCAACCTATGGCCAACCCATTTGTTAAAACTTGACTAACCCATATATGACCAAAGTCAGTGAGTATAAATTAAAAATGGGTTTTCAACCCATTTTGATGCCTCTAACTACATTCAATGATGTAACTACTGAGGTTTACCCCAGTGGCCACCCTTCCAACATGGAAGGAAGATGTGGGGAGTTCAAATCCCCACATTCTCGGGGAGAGTTGGGATGGGGACGAATTAGTTTTAGGAGTGGGTTTCGACCTCTCACGTCTTGCAAGGTGGTAGAGCAAAAGTCTGAAAGTGAGAATTAGTATAGGAGTAGAGTATGACTGACCAAAAAAAAAAAACTACATTCAATGATGTAAAATTGCTATTTATTAATGAATACATAGTCAATCCTTTAAACATAAAACGGCCACATATCGCAACCTTTGGTTCATATAGTTAATCTTCTGATCTGTTGAGTTTGCCTACTCTTATTGGATAAAACGAAAGCATATAATGATTTCACATGCATATGATGTGAATTTTACGCATGTTGTCAAGAATTCTTCAAAAGCAACTATAGAAAAATAATAACCAATTAGATATATGATTCTCTCTATAACTAATGTACTCATAAATTTTCAATGAAGTCAAGTAAACATTCAAATATCAATAAACTAGCAACGTATGGGAAGAATCTTTAATTATTTTTATAAGATTATTGGTGGCATAAAATGACGGTTCAAATATAAGGTTGAGTTTAAATATGAATGAAAGTGAATGAAGTAGGTCAAGATAAAAGAGAATCAAGCTATATCAAGTTTGAGTCGATCTAACGCTCATAGGAGTCCATTTGACCACGGCACTAGAGAGAAAGTCTTCGACCTATTTGAATTCAAAACTAGCAAGAACGGATATAAAGTTTGAGCAAACTTGGGCACGAAAGAGCAGTTAACAAATGCTCAAAGTATTGGGAAGTTGATAAGATACTGGGAAGATGGAGGATATCATGGATACACAAGAGTAGTTAAGTGAAGCAATGTACATGGATTGTAGTAGCCATTGAAATGGACTGAAGAATCACATAGAAAAAATGCAAAGGAAAAGAACACGTTCAAGTTATGCTAAAATTCTGCAAGATTTTCGTCTGTATTTCTTCGGATTTCGTCGTCCGGAGCTACAGCGAACGAGAATTGGAGTATCATGGAGGCGAACGAGAGGCTAAAGAAGTGAGCTTTCTTTCTCCATCGAGAAAACGGAGTTCTGCTTTTTCAACTCTAGAGAGTTTTCCCTAATTTTAGATGCAGTCACTGTTTTGTTCATTTTGCCATGTAATAGGAAGAATTTTCGTGTGGACCTCAATTTCTTTTAAAACAAAGTCACCGTCAAGTCAAAATTTAATTTAGAATGAATTGCTGGAATTTGTTCAGACACTTAAGTGGTAATGACGGTTAACCAGTTTTTTTTTTTTTTTTGGTTGGTGACGGTTAACCAGTTGACATTTCCGGTTATTCTCTTCGCTTTTAAGAGGTCTTCACTCGGTTCTTGTGTTGAGTATGACGGGCCCGGAGGAGCACCGCGTTTCCGTGGCCATGGAAGGAGTCAAAAGCTTTGATTTCACCTACATATATTTGAATATTATGCATATTGACGAGAATTCTTCAAAGGCAACTATAGAAAGTAATTTGAAAAATAACTATCAAATATATGATTATCTCTATTAATCAACGTGCTCTTCTCTTGAAATCTTAATGAAGTCAAGTAATAATTCAAATATCACTAAATTGGTAATGTCTATTGAAATATGCTGTAATTATTTTTATGAGATTGTTGGTGGCATCAAATGATAGTTTCGAATACAGGATTGAGTTTAAATACAAAAGAAATTTAATGAAGGAGATCTATGTAAAAGAATCAAGCTTTATCTAGTTTGATCTCGATCTAATGCTCATGGAAGTCCGCATAACGCACTGATGAGAAAGTCTTTGACCTACTTAGAATTAGCCAGATCAATTATAAAGTTTGAGCAAACTTGAACACAACAAGGGATAAGTGAATCGGTGTCCATGAATTATAATAACCATAAAAAATGAAACGAAGACTCATATAGAAGAAACGTACTGGCAAAAACACTTATTTAAGTTATGCCAAAATTTTGTCATTTTTTTTTTTTTTTGTCTAGTATCATTCGAAATGTATTTTGAGTTTTATTTGAACTTTCGAGTAAAGCTTGTATGTCCATAGAAGCGAAACGAGAATTATAATACAACTTACACAGCAAGGACGACGGGTTGATCTAATTCCGGTTCAGGATTAGTCGATCCGCGACCCGGAGCGAGTAGATCCAAGCAGCCAAACGGGGTGGAGTCCCAGCGTCGACCTCCATCCTAAAATCAATCGATCGCGGGAGGTCTCCATCCGCTCCGCCATCGCCGCTCCTCGGAAGCTCCAGGCAAGGATTCGGAAATGGATCGAGCGCAGATCCTGCTGCTAGGGCTACCGCTCTTCCTGCTGTGCTCCGACCTCGTCAACCTGTTCGCGCCTCCGCCTGCGAAGCCGCCGCCGCCGCTCCCCCACCGCCACCATCACCACCAGCACCAGCCCCCCAATCCTACCGAAGCCCTAGAGTTCCCTCCTCAGGTGATCGAGCTCATCGCGCGGTTTGCTTCGAGGCGCGGAGTCCCGTTCGGTCCGTCTAATCGTTTTCTTTTTTGGTCTTTCGATTGCAGAAGCCGAGCGCCGTCGGCGGGATCGGTCTGGGGAGCACGGTCGTCATCAATTTCTGTTCGTCTTGCTCGTATAAGTAGGTACCCTTCGCTCCTGCTTCGCGCGTGCCTTTTTGCGTTGGCCTGGATTTGCTCGTACGGTGTTTGTGTTTGTTAGTCGCGGTATGATCGTCCGCGCGCTTCTGGTGACGAGTTTGATATCAGGCGATTATGCTTGTTGCTCCCTTTAGTGGGATATGTTCTGTTTGGGCTTGCAAGGAACTAGCTTGGGATGATTCCGATCGATAGCCTCTTGAGAACTATGACTTGCCATAGCTGTTCATCTATGTGGATGTAGAGGGTTTGCAATCTCCTTTAAAGAGTATGAAGTGATTGCTTAACTTTTGTAGAGTATGAAAATTGGGGCAGTGTGACTTTTGTGATATGATTTATGACGGTTGTAGTCACCATTAAACTTTGGCTCCTTAGGTCTCAGAACTGCTAGTGTTGATTGGATCAATTCCTGCTTTGAGTATCAAGTTCTAGGTTATTCATTTCATTATTCATATGAATTGTTTATGTCAGGGGTACTGCAGTAACAATGAAGAAGATGCTGGAGACGCAGTTTCCTGGCATTGATGTTGTTCTTGCAAACTACCCTCCGCCACTGCCAAAGCGCGTTTTGGCTAAATTGGTGCCGGTCGCTCAAATAGGAGTATTTGCTGTCATCATGGCTGGAGAGCATATTTTTCCGATGCTTGGGATTGCAGCACCTCCACCTTGGTATTATTCTCTTCGTGCAAACAGGTTTGGGACTATTGCTTCAACTTGGCTTCTCGGCAACATGGTCCAGTCCTTCCTGCAAAGCTCTGGTGCTTTTGAAGTTTACTGCAATGATGAGCTGGTTCGTTTTTTCTACCTATGATTACTTTATCTATTTTTAAAAATATTGTTGCAGAACATTGATGTCATGGATCTTCACTTTTGAGTTTTGACAATTGAATTTACACAAGCTATCTAAAACACGGGTGTCATATTGCCGTATAGCTCCTTGGGCTCTGTTGTCTTGCTAGTTCTATGGCTTCTTCTTGGAGATTGTTAACTGTCAAATGGGTGGGTCAAGTTCCGGTCGGATCGAAAATGGTCTAACCCAAATTGATCTATTTAATCCGTTTGACCCATTTCCATGCAATGAAGATCTAATGACTCATACCCATACCTATACCCGACTTGATCCATATTGTTAAAACACTCTCATAGTTAACCTAATCTACGAAAACTCATACTTAAATTGAGCCTCAAGCTGAGGTAACAGTGTGGAGTGAGCAAACACGAGATTGAGTGAGGGCGAGAAAGAATGAAGAGAGAGGCATAGAGGTAGGATGGGTCTAAATATGATATAAACCCGTTTATGACCCATTTATGGCCTATTTGACACCCATATAATGTTTAAACCCATTGATGACATGTTTACCTAATCTAACAAACCCATTTATACCTATATAACAACCATATGGGTTAAGAAATGGGTCAATTACCCATTTCGAGATGGTCATGAGAAATACCCTCATTTTGTTTGGCATTTGTTGTCTAGCTTTGGTGTCATTGTATGATTTGATCTATCAATGAATTATTATGACATTGACTCCTTTTCTCACTTGTATATCCCAGCTCTTCTCAAAATTGAAGGAGGGAAGGTTTCCTGGTGAGATTGAACTGAAAGACCTGGTTGGCAGAAGATTGGCAAATTCTAGAGTCACGGATGGCCTTGGGGTTATGTGGTCCTAGTTCTTTAAGATGATATGCTTTTCTGGTCAAATCTTAAAGAACCAGTTATTGCTCCCGATTATCAGCAGGTTTCATTTTGTGTACAACTATATGCATTTTTAGTGACTGAAGCTATCCTCATCTGAAAGTTACTTGTAACCTGTTCGATGTTTCTAATCCTAGAACCCTTCACTTAGTGTCATAAATATCACAGTGGATTGTGACTTCCTTTTTCTGGAACTAACTCTTGTCTGTCTTTTTTTCCTAGAATGACAAATGAAACAAAAATGAACAAACATCACTCTTTGGGAATCCTCTGCCCTCAATAAGACGAATTTAAATTAAGGTTGAGCCTTCATGGGCTCTGTTCTGAGACAACTTTGCCGTTGAATATGCGTTTGGCGATGTGCATAGAAGAAAACTAGAGTCATATATGCTAAGGGTGGCATGCGTGAATTCAGAGTTGTAAATCGAATGATTTCAAATCAGGAGTTTCTCGGCAATTGTACTAGGAATTGGAAATAGAAAAATCGTGATCTGCTCTTTGAAGCTTACTTCAAGTAGGGCCAATTTCATCTGCATGACATTTACCCCGACAGAGAGGATGGTGTGCAGGAAAGGCAGTTTCATCTGGCCAGATTCATAGATTTGATCGACCACATTGCGATATTAACAAAACTGCATTTAGTTCAGTACTTGCTCACTCTCCTGTTCCCACTCAAATTAATAGACACGGATGCTTCTTTGCAAGTCTTTTCTGACACTTGTGCAAGGTGTAGGCGATGGGGGAAATTCGATTTTAGACTTTTGGGAGTCTTGAAAAAGTTGCATTTCTTCTGATATCCAGCGAATCCACGAACTATGTGACTTTGTGTTTCGAACCTGGACTTGATGGGTTTGCACGAAACAGACAAGTATCAATCTTGGCTTACTGACCAGATTGACACCTTAACATCAACCGCGTGGCAGATCTAAGCTAACTACAAGAAGATAAAAGCAAGATCTAATAACCACAGAGAAACAGCACGTTTTCTTGTCCCAAGCATTGAAGAAATGACGGCATCGGACCCAAACTACATGGAGGATCGCTTTCTGGTATAGATGCCATGAACAGAGCCGTGTTTTCATTGTAGCCTCTTTTTCAAAGGGGACTGCCGCTGCTACTAGTAAAGCCTCAAGCTTGTGATTTAGAAATTTTTTCATGCTGGGTCTGTCCTTTATTTTCTTTTACCCTCATGAATGCTTAATTCATTTCCACACGCGATTAACTGAAAACACCAGCTAATTAACTGAACTCGCAAAGTTGAACCTGTCATGCGTGGTGTCGGCTGGGTGATGTTAAGTATTTGCAGAGCATACTGTTACAACAATATATTGATAAAGAGAACATTGGAAATAAGTCACTGCATCAAGTATATCACCCCCCAGTAGAACGAAGATCCAAAGTATGTATGGAAACTGATACCTAAGTTAATACACGTTTGATTTCCTGTCAATAAGGAAGAAAGAGTTCAACCATCATCAGCCTTTCCTGCCACCACGATTGCCGTTACCGACCTTCCCAGCTGGAGTTGGAGGGTCATGGCCACGGTTCGCCGATGGATCCCCATAGTCGTTCACTCTCACTCTCAAAGATCTTCCTTCCACCATCCCTTTGTCTTCATACCCTGCAATCATCAAGATATTTGAGTCCTTCACCATTGCTTTTCTAAGCTATAGCTAAAAATCCCACATTGGACGAAACGAAAGAACCCATGAAAGGATTTTGAGAGATGAAGATTGTGGAAATCTGTCCTATGCTATGCAACGAACGCCACAAGTTTACTCTTTCTAAAGATTCGATTAGCGTCAATTCAGACTAACTACAAATCCACCAACTATATTTGTGATGATTCTGTGCGGTCGATATCTTCCGCTCTGGTGTTGTTTAATGGAATAAGCTCTCTGCAAGTGATCTTTTTCTCTCCTTTTTAAACCAGATTCCACCAGAACCGACTTATGTGCCGATTCATTTTCATTTGATAAGCTGGATTCCGCCCCCATTGTTTCAAAACTTCACACAAACCGAGCCCCCCTGAAGAAATGATGAATAACAATAACTAAAAACCTTCCCTGCAATCAGACAAATTGGTCAACGGAGTGGCTCTAAAAGAAGAAGAAGAAAACACTTCAGCCCTGTAACGCCCCCCCTAAAAATAAAGAAGAAAAGAACACTGTGCCCAAGGCACGAGACAAGACAGGCATCGACAGTGTCGTGATGTGTGCATAATTTAATCGCCCGTTCCAGGTTTACCCTAGCTGTAACGCACGCGGTACGTACCATGCCATCAAGTAATCAACAATATAATAGGAGGGGAGGGGGACAAAAGAGAGAAAGAGGAGAGAGAGCGTCAGAAAAGTCGGTTTTCGGGCTTCCCCATACACGTGGCGCGTGTGAGTGGTCCGGGACCACGCTGAGCAATATTTTTTCAAGTCTGGAATAAGCAGAGAGCATCCAAGTCCAACCAGGTGTCTAGCGGTGCGCTGTGCATAAAGAAGTGATTAACACCCAAAAAGCAGGGCGCGAGGAAGTGACTTAAGACCCAATCGCAACAAAGAATGCACAAAAACTCAAATGACTTCACACCCAAATCGAACCTGTCTATATTAATATATTTACAGCCTATTTTTCCTACTAAAGTTCTCAAAGTGAACATGCCCACATGCCATTTACATCATTCAAGACGCAACCACGCTCTCACTGAGTAAGTACGCATATGAATAGTCAAGGTCTGCCTGCAGTCGAGGGTTTCATGCCATCATCTCGTCAAATATCCCCAGATACGTTTTCTAATCGAAACTGAAAAGCTCAAGATTTTATAGCTGCAGGCCGCGGGCCTATTTATTTTCTCAAATCAGTCTGCTGAAGAACAAACAAGCTATTTTTATTTCTACCAAAAGAGGGAGAAAGGGACGAAAC
Source organism: Eucalyptus cladocalyx (assembly GCA_017140615.1). Taxonomy (NCBI): domain Eukaryota; kingdom Viridiplantae; phylum Streptophyta; class Magnoliopsida; order Myrtales; family Myrtaceae; genus Eucalyptus; species Eucalyptus cladocalyx. Next base: position 34,825,355 of record CM029517.1, on the reverse strand, counting down.
GTCGGAAGGGAAGAAAAGAAATGAGCTCCTAAAGAAAGATTGTTTCATTTAACCGGCACAATAAAAGACAGTTTCGAACCCAAAATTAGGAGCAGATCAAAGCATGCTCTGCCCGTTCCATGCATACTGGCTTTACCTGATGCAATGCCATTGCCAAGTGAAAGGGTTGTCGCCGAATCTTGCAGCAGCAACACCAGCAGCAAGCAGAAGCACAAGCCCAACCTCCCTCTAAACATCTTCTCTCTCTCTCTCTCTCTCTCTCTCTCTCTCTCCCCCTCTCCCTGAGATCGCCTGACCAGGACGAGATTGAGCAAGTTGGTCACGAGAGACCAGGCCAGGCCACTACTTATAGGCTAAGTGGTGGCTGACGAGGCACGTGGGGATCCTAGCAGTTGACGTCTGCCAAGTTCGGGGTGGCCACCACGTTTCGGGGATTCATGAACACAAAACCCATCACCCCTTTCCTTACTCCCGAATCATCCTGGCCGCCCGTTTCCATTGAGTCAACGGGGTTGCTGTCGACGGAAAAAAAGGCAACTTGATCGTGTTCTTACACGAGCCATTATCATACGAGTATCTCCTCTCCTTTGTGGGGCTACCTCATGTCAACGGTGCTTCTCTCCCACCCCGAAGTGATGGATGAACCTACTTATGGTGACGGTCGAGGGCTTTTCCTCACGAATGATGCCAATCATAGACCATGGATCTCGTGAATTTGCTGCTGCGGCTAATCCTACCTCGAGGTCACGAGCAGATATTAGAGGCCCTATTGTTGAATTATCTGTCATAAATTAAGTGCGAAATGTGAGAGAAAGTCCAAAAAAAAAAAAAAATTGAAAAGCAGAACCACCTAATTCAATTTGTTGTCAATAGCCATGAAATGATGCTCTTAGGGAGATATTTTGTCGCTGAATAATCCTCTTACACTTGTAGTTTCCGAAAGATAAAGAACCCGTCATGTAAGCATTTGTATCGAGAACACTAGATCGTGCTCATCATGAGTCCAATCCTTTGTAGGAACTACTTGTAGAAACGAAGTTGGAAAATGAATTTATTTATACTAGAAACTATTTTGACTTGGCATCGGATGATTCATGAGTTGGTAAGGCATTTCTCGAGTTTGAATTCTATGGACTGAGAAGACTTAAATTATGGAAGATGAGTGCCCTGGCAACTGGTTTGCAAGTTAAGAACGGATGACACTATTAATTCCCCGGTACATCTACGGAGGCAAAGAAAAAAACATATATGTTAGCTCTTACACACGCATGAATATAGACATATTCTGGATTTTGTTTTCTAGTTTATATTCACTTTTTATTTCAAGAAAAGCTTTCGTATCTACGCTTGCAGTACCTACCTTTATTATTATTATTATTATTATTATTATTATTATTATTGGTATAAGTACCTATCTTCAGTAGGTAGATTCATCAAAACTCGCTGTTTTGCTCTTTTTTTTTCTGTCAAAGTAGACTCATTCCTTCACCGACAGGCTACTAAAACAGTCACAAAGCGAACCCCATAATTTATGTTTCCTCCATTCTTAAAGATCCATACCCTATCTCATAGCCTACGGTTTGCCAGACCAAAATATATTGACTTTTTAATAGGGAAAATCACGTACGAAACCATTCTACTTTAGGATTCGTGCCCTACAAATATATAATTCACTTCAATCTGGGGGAACTTTATTTTAAGTACCACCGACGACGTTGACCCGTCGAAGTTTTGGACCACAGTACTATCTCACCAGCCTATGCAGCCATTGATTTTGTAGCGCTGAAAAAAGCTAACAGGGTCGCGGCTAAATCGGCTGGCGCCGTAGTCAAAGCACCAAGAAGCTTTCGGCATCAAACTCCACCATAGCGTCAAAGTGCCTCATCATGCTGGCCCTAACTGCGTCGGGTAATTTCGCACCATCAAGACTCTAGAATGGATGCGTGCAACTTGTCGTCCGAGGGTCGAAACATACACAGCTACAGAAAACAACCCCATAGAAAGCGATGTAGATATGCTGAAGAAGCCGCATCGATTCGTTGACTCCTGATAAAGAAAACTCAAGAAACATTGGCGCACGAGCACTCCATCCGTGTCAACAGGTGCTTCGATTCCTACCCACCTTCGCAAGGAAAACAGCTATGACTTGGCACATCTCACGATGGAAACTTAATAACTTAATGCACTAGTTGCTTCACAGAGCATCGAGCAAAAAACAACTAATGTGTTGGAAACACATGGCTCTGAAAATAGACCTATTTTGCAGCCTCACATCATGCATCAGTACAAGCACGATCGACAAATCCAGGCACGGACACAGACTTCTGGGCTCAAGCACATAGATAAGCAAATGGAACGAGAATAGGGATACAATCGATACGATCAATCATCTTTTCTTAAACCCATATTTTTTCCGCTCGTAGAACAGATCTGTTTTGGCACTTCCTAAATTGACAATCTTGGGACACCCATCCCTGTCCTTCTCCTGCTGCGTACACTCCTTGCAGTAGTAAGCGTCGGATATTCCCACTCCTCCACAGATGACACACCTACCCTGAAAGGAGCCGTAGTTGCACTCATCGCACACTCTAACAAGGGCGCAAGGACGAACATAAGAGTCGCAGATGACACATTTCCCATCACACTTCTCGCAAAGGCGTCCAATTGCAATTCCAGGTTGCTTTCTGCACATGATCAAATCTGGATGATGCTTGGCCATCCTATCTCCTGATAGCGCTCAGCTCCAACCGCCTTCAAGCTGCGATTGAATGTATAATCAGGCTTGAGCACAAGGACCTTCACTTCACAGTTAAAAAAAAGAAAAACAGAAAAGTAAAATAGATTGCATTTAAGCAAATAAAGAACAAGACAACCAAAATGATCCAATGTGACAAGCCCAAATTCTTGCTTGTATCACCAAGCAATGGAGTTGATCAGCTGCAAATAATGATATATAAATTGCCTCTGTGAAGTGGCTGTCTAAATTCAGCCAAAATACGTACATATACTAAAGAGGGATCCAATGACGAACTGTGTCTGAATCAACAGAAGGCAAGTCTATGTAGGCAATGATTTTCTTACTTTTCCTTCGATCCTATCCTACTATATCGCGACAGCACAGTTCAACAAAATGTACACGATGGTTCAACAAAATGAACACGATGGATAAGTACACAAAGCGAAAGAAAGTAAGCAAATCTCCTTTGCATAAAAAGACCCAGTACTCCCTCTCTAGGCTTCTAGCAAGCCACATGTTTATTTGGAGGGCGCTAGTATTGGCTTATAGACCAATTTAAAACATCCTCTCTTCAAAAGTTATCCAGTTACCTATGTTTACCAGCAGGCCAAATCCAACTCCATCCTAAAGACGCCTCACTTCGCATCCCTTTTCTTCTTCCCTGTTGAAACCCAGGGGTTTAACTGTATCTGTTCTGTAAACAACACCATCGTGAGTCACTTCGCATCCCTTTTTTTCTTCCCTGTCGTGACTCGGGGTTTAACTGATATCTATTCCGTAAACACTGTCCTTAGTCTCTGTCTCTGTCTCTCTCTCATAATGTTTTAGTCAGCCTGTTATGCAAAAGTCCTCATTCCCAACACATCAAACTTGGCTACATCTGCGTGAAACACGCCCTAGTTTGCCAAGCCCCCCCATGCGGACTTTCTTCCAAAGCCTCTATTAAAGACTTGTCCAAAACCTATTCTTCAGAAAACCTCACAAAGTACAAAGAAAAAACATGTCGCGCCCGCTTCCAAATTGGATATTTCGAGGGCAGTGGCCATTGTTGCGAAATCGTTTTCCAACTCAAAGCTAGTAAATCAGATAGAGATAACAATGGCCCATGAAAGACAACCGAACAAACTGGAAAAAAAAAAAAAAAGAAAAAAAGAAGAAGACTAACCTGCGTACGATCGGGAGAGGGGGTGTGAAAATCTATTGGTATGGGAAAGAGAGCGAGCAACCGTATAAAACTGGACCGCAGGAGAAGTGCTAGAATTTGGCAGAAGGAAGCAGAACTATCCAGAGACGAAAAACCTCGCGCTTTGGAGCACTCCAGTTGCAGGGCCGGGCCTGGCCTACACGCGACTGGGCCCGACTGCGGTGATGGGCTTTGAGCCCTCGTAGCTCGAGAGCCAGACAAGTCCCCCGCGGCGTGCGCGAGGAGAAATACGAAAATGCCGAACGACAAATCGCGTCCGAAGAAAGGCGTCGATGCAATGCATGCGACACGGGGGACACGTGGCGGACCGTGAGAACAGTTGGCCCACCCCATCCCCAGATTTTTACTCGGCCATCTTCTATATCGCTCCCCCTCGGTCTCTCCCGAGCCTCGTGTCATTATAGTATTCGAACGTGCATAATATATTGAGTCCCACCCCAAATTTTCTCGAGCCGCCCCCCTGCCGAGCGTTGACATGGAGCTGCAGTCGTCGTATCCTCCTCCGTTTCGCCGCCCGAGCGGCCCGGCCCCGGCCCCGGCCGTCGACTTGGACGAGGGCTCCCGGACGACGGACCAGATCCAGGAGCCGGACCCGATCCCGGTCGTAGATCTCCAGCGCCTGGACGTGGAGGCCGAGCGGCTCGGGGAGGCGTGCCGGGCGTGGGGGATATTCCGGGTGGTCAACCACGGGGTCCCTCTCGATCTGCTGACCCGGCTCAGGGACCGCGCGAGGAGGCTCTTCTCGCTCCCCTTCGAGTCCAAGCAGGCCCTGCTCGTGGCCCCGCTGTCCTACTTCTGGGGCACCCCGGTCCTGACGCCGTCCGGGTCGGCCCTCCTGGGAGGCGCGCAGGGCGTGAACTGGGTGGAGGGCCTGAACGTCCCGCTCGGCCAGCTCTCGCTGTTGGGCGACGGCGGCGGCGGGGGCGGCGGCGGCGGCGGCGGAGGCGGCGATGACGATGATGAGGTGGTGACCGCGGTGGCGAGTTTGAGGTACGCTGACGCACGTCCCTTCGATTTCCCTGTCCGGTTGTTTCTTTGGTGTTATTCGGTAGTGGTCGGACGGGGGTGGGGCCTTACGGATTTGGGCCCCTTCTCCTTTTCTTTTTCCTTTGTTTTTCCTTTGTCCTCGGGATTGGAAAGTGATGCTTACTCATTGGATGGTCCCCCGCCAGGAAAGGAAAATTGAAAGAGACGGGTTAGGCCTCGACCATTCCGGCGACTGTATTAATATAAACGGGTCCCGTGATCGATCGATTGCGATTGGATGGACCGACGGATGGATGCTTAATGCCTAATGCTTTGACCCGACAGTCTTAATCTGGTTTTTCTTTGGCTGAAATGAATGACATCATGTCGTGAACGGAATGGAATTAGTGTAGAAGTTAAAAGAACAGTATTCACTTGGGTATATTTCTTTTACCGAAGGAAGTTAGCGATCGAGGCACATGCGCCGCGTCCCCGGCAACTTTAGATTAAGCCCCTAATTGATTACCATGTTGCCGAGCAATTCCAACTAGATTGCTATTAATTGTCCCATGATACTATTGCACTATACAATGTCTTTAGATCTTGATTGGTTATTGTAATCTCATTAATTTAATAGGAAAATTATGAGACTGAACGTTCTGTATAATTAGGAATCTCCTACAAGAGTATGGAGTTCACTTAGCAAGAATCGCTAAGCTCTTATTTCGAGCCATGGCTGAAGACCTTAGACTTGATCCAGCACACTCGAAGAGTTACCTTTCGGAGTCGACGGGATTCGTACGCTTGTACCGCTACCCACATTGCTCAAAAGCTGGCAGCGACATGTCCGGTATGGAAGCCCACAGCGACAGCTCAGTGCTCTCCATCTTGTGCCAGGATGAGGTGGGCGGGCTCGAGCTGTACAAGGACGAGCAATGGATAAAAGTACAACCTGTCCCCGATGCTCTAGTCGTAAACGTAGGCGATATGTTGCAGGTTCGCCTTAACCTCTCTCCAGCGCTCTTCTACGCGCAATAAGCTTGATGCCCGTCGGACTTGATTTCCTGTGCTTTCTTTTCGGAATTGGCAGGCTATGAGCGACGATGAGTACGTAAGCGTGAAGCACAGAGTGAAGGTAAAGAAACCACAGGATCGGACCTCGGTTTGTTACTTCGTGTTCCCAGGCCAAGACGGCGTGATCCGAAGCTCAAAGTACAGGCCTTTCACGTACGCCGACTTCCAGGCACAAGTGCAGCAAGACGTCAAGACCCTTGGGTTCAAAGTCGGGCTTCCTCGATTCAAGCTTTGATTTAAAGCTCCGTCGGTACTAATGAAACTGTACATGCCTCGCGAGGCTCTCACGTTACAAACAGTTTTAAAAAAGTAAAGACCGTGACAAGGCAAAAGAGAGAAGAAAGAAGATGGGGATGCAACTGATAGCTTCGACTTGTCGGGTTAATGTTATAATCGAGGGTAGATTTTTGTGTTGGAATCTCTCGTTCAACGTGAATGGTTTCTATTACTCGTTATCGATGGAAGAGATCTGGTCATATAATCGTTTATCGCGCCATAAACACTTTGATTTTTCTTCACCGACAATCGGTCGGTGCCCTATTGAAAAGAAGAAAAGCAATGTACGTAAGGGGGAATTCATCTTAGCGATTCCGTTGCCTCAGGAGGCGGACGGTGCAGTAATTCTGTCAAATCTCAATCGGATGCGGCGTCCTTCTTGGGTTTGTGGTACTCGTCGATGTTTACTCGAGTAGCCCCCAATTTTAAATTTGTCGCCGGTAGGTCCATTAGGGGTGCAATGCCCAAAGCATCCTCGTGCTTCATTGCAAATTTCGTGGAGGTACTTAATCACTTGCATTGTTGCATCACTTTTCGAATTTGAAAAACTCGACCCAAGTAGAAATCCAACGTCCATATAGAACTCGCACGGTTTGATGTCGGAACAAGCAATTGGGTCGGTAAGTACACTTAAAAGCGAAATTCTTACTCGGTCGTTGCACACTAAAGCAAATAAGATAAGCATTAGAGTTCTCTAAGCGAGTTCTCTATGAGATGTTTGAGTGATTGCAAATATTTGAGTAGGTCAACATTTAAACTGAATAACATAAATCTCTAGCGTTCTTATCATTTTTTCTTGATTTCTTTGATAATTTATTTTCCTTCCCATTAGACTTGAATTTGCAAGATCGATTAGTTCATGTCCACCGTTATGACAACATGTATTATGAGGGCGCGCATGACAACCATTATGTTAGATTTTTCTATTTCTATTTCTAGAAGAGTTTTTAAGCGAAAATAACCGTTTGATAACAACACAAAATTTCTACTCTAAAAATAGAAATTGTTTGATAACTACACAAAATTTCTTCATTTTCGAGGACGGTATGATACGATGCGACGACCTTTAATATAAAAAATAAAAATGATTTAGTAACAAAAAAAATAAAGAATAAAATAAAATAAAATAAAAAATAAAATAAAAATATCATTTTATTTTTAAAATTAAAATATCCTTAAAAATAAATTTATTTTGTTTATTCTATTTTATTTTATTTTACGAATAAATTTATTTTAAAATGAATAAAAAATTAAAAATTAAAATAAATTTATTTGACAAAACACTCAAGGCAAATAAAAATAATTTATTTTTATTTATCATAAATAATTTATTTTAAATAAATTAAATAAATTTATTTTTAATAAACTAAAAATAAAATGATAAATAAAAACAATTTATTTAAAGTTTATTTTTAATTTTTAAATGAATAAAATGAATATAAATTTATTATTTTTAAATGAATAAAATGAATTTATTTATTTTTATTTATTTTTATTTTTAATAAAATGAGGATAGGCGGAGGAGAAGGGGAGGAGGTAGAGACGTAGAGGAGATGAGAGAGGACTCACCGAAATTAGGTTTAGTAGGAGAAATTATTTCGATTTTTCTAAATCGAAATAAAAATTTCTACTTCGATTTATCTTCCAAATTAATTTATGGAATAGAAATCTATTTCATAAATAGAAAAACTGATTAGGTTTATTAAACATATTTCTATTCCAGAAACAAGTCGGAATAAAAAAATTATTTATAGAACAGAAATTTTGGTTATCATGCAACCCTGAGTTTAACCGCTAAAGAATTAAATTACCATGCACCTATGCACTGAGTTCTTGGGACCATTCTCTCCCTGAATTTGCGAAAACTCAGCTCAAGAACATCATGCATCGGCAAGAAACATGTGAATTTAGGAAATCAACGTGGATGATGTGATATGGAGACAGCCAGTCAAACGCACTTAAAAGGGAATCCTGATCTCCTCCATATAATTAGTGCAAATTAGCTGCTCTTTTCTAACCCAACTTTCAAAACGGATCGTCTTGTGACGTCACTTCCTAGTACGCCCCATAGGCACATGAATCTCAAAATAGCTAATGTTTCTTTGTTCCCGGGGGGGGCAGGACACCTAAGAAAAAAGGAAAAGGAGATCCCGAGATATCTCGTTAAAGGTTGTGGTCACGATCTTCTTAGATATCTCCCGTCTTAGGAAATAAAGATCGGAAAGTCCCCTAGTTTGTTATTTCCAAATTCGAACTCAAAAAAAAAAAAAAAAAAAAAAAAAAACGGAATTACCGGACCCCAACGACGGTTCGCGCGCGAAATCCTAATTCGCCGCGGTCCGACAACGTGATTATGGCACGTTCATGATCGGAAATAGCTTTACTTAGGTCGTTAAACAAACACGATAATCCTCGAATATCTTTCGAAACTTTTGAGATGCGGTCCCGTCATCTTTTTTGCTAAGACGGGATAGGGGTCGCTTTCTCAAATTAACATGGTGAAAAATTCAGGAAACAGGAAAGGCCGTCGCTAGCTATATATATTCCAGCTCCGCTTTACTCCACAAGAACATTGCTACTACTTTCCTTCTCGGGACCAACATGCCTTTTCGCTTTTGGACGAAATAAATAAAAATAAAAAACACAAAAAGAAGGAAGAGAAAAAAAGAGGAAATCTTTCCGACGGCTGGATGGACGTACACGCCAGCCCGCGAGGGGGCGAACGGACGGCTCGGATCGCTCGAAGAAGAGAGGACCGGGAGTCAAATCTGCCACTCCCCTCCCCTCCCCCTCAGTCGCTCCGGGGTCACGCGGCGTCTGTTTTTGCTTGGCGAGCAAGGCATTCTCCACAGCGACCACTCCCCCCTAACTGATCGTACCGCCGGAAGCGAGATTTTCCGTTCGGCGATTCCCTCCCTCCCTCTCCCTCGCTATGGCCATGACGATCGCGGAGCAGCGCGGCGGCGGCGGGAGGAAGCGCAAGAGGGCGGGCTCCAAGAGAAAGCTCGTCGCCGGCGATAGAGTGGAGGTGAGATACCGCGCACGCCGCCCTCGTCCTCCTCGCCGCTTATCCCCGTAGGCATTACTAGTTGATCTTGTCTCTTGCTCGTAGAGACGAGATTTTTCCGTGTTTGAACGGTGGCCGCATTGTTTGCGTTCTGCGCGTTTTCCACGTCCGGTTTGCTGTTTTTCTCTGTTAGGCGCTCTTTGCGTGGTTTGTTCCGTAGTTTTTTACGTGTCATATTACGGTCGACGAGCGCGCTCCGGGGCCTGAGTTCAAGAAACTCTCCTCGGGAGCCTTTGAGCGATCGAGGATTCTTTTCTTATCGCCGTTTGAGTGAATTTTGTTTGGCTTTTTTTGTGCAGATAAGGAGCGAGGAGGACGGCCTTCTGGGCTCTTGGCACTCGGCGGTGGTCATTGGATGTGACGATCTTATACGAGAGGTTCGGTACAATCATATTTTAGATGATGATGGCTCCGGTAAGCTCACCGAAGTTTTGCCCGTTTCGCCGCTTCTCGATGGTTTAAATCCTGGTGATGTTGACCGGAACGGTCGTCGGGGTAATATAAGGCCTTCGCCTCCGGTTGTGGTATTTGGTCCATGGGACCTGCCTTATGGTTGGTGCGTGGATGCTTATTACAACAACGCTTGGTGGGAAGGAGTGGTTTTTGATCATGAGGATGGCGCGGAGAAAAGGAATGTTTTCTTCCCAGATTTAGGGGATGAACAGTCTACCGCGATTGGGGACATGCGCATCACTCAGGATTGGGACGAGAGCACCTGCCATTGGCGGAGTCGTGGGTTCTGGTCATTTCTTCAGGTCACGGAAGCCCTCGAGGAAGAGTGGCCCCTCCCTGTATCTGTGAAGCAAATTTGGTACGACTTGCGAGAGAAAGGGGGTCTTGACATGACGATGGGTTGGACTTCTCGCGATGAATCACTGTGGAAGAAGCTGGTGCTTGAAGTCATTAATGAAAATCTTGAAATAGTCTTAAGGGATGTTTTACCCCTTTTGGACTCTGCGAGTGACCTGATGGAAGAAGGCTGTCCCGTTTTCGAGTCACCAGCCCCGGCTCTGAATGTTCAAATGCTTCCCAACGGAGATACTGATGGTCCTTGTTGTACCCTGCCTGTTGATGAACCATCAGTTGTGGAAAGAGCTGATCAGGATACTAATGTGACCAACATGGTAAATCACGTCTTAGATAATGTCGATGAAACTGCTGCCGGATTTCATAGCTCAGGTTTCGGCAGTAGACCTGGTCAAGAGGTGCATGGTCCGGAGATAATGGATTCTTTCGTGGTACATGGTGTGCCAATCACGAATACTTCTGATGAACAAGAACTGTCTTGGGACACAAAAGGTCCTTCTACATCACCGGAGGCTTTACCCCTGTTACCCTTTAATCCGGAAAGGAATTCTTGCAACAGTTCGCAAATCACTGCTAAAGCTTCTTCTACAATGAACGCCAACCAAAACAGTAACCCTATATCCAATTCAATCTGCAGTAACTCTGGAAACTGGCTACCTCTTGGTCCTGATTTGCTTCCAGGGGCTCAGTTCTGCCCTGATGTTATTGATAATTACGTGAAGGGATGCGGACATGGTTCAGCTTCTCTGGTAATGGATGTTAGAAAACATCTTTCATCTTTGGGGTGGGAAATGCAGGGCATGAGAAGAGGGACTCAGTTCAGAGTGAGGTACTTGTCTCCTCATGGGAAATGTTACTATTCTCTTCTGCAAGTCTGCCGGGATTTAACTGAGAAGAATGGAGAGATTTTATCACTTACATCTGAAGATGCTGACAAGAGCATGGTCACTTCACCTAAAGATCTGACATTTTCTTTACCTTCACAAGATCATAACAGTTGTGGCCATAATTCTGCTGTAGTATTTGATGTTCAACCTGTCTACTGTCCTCAAGCTGTTGTTGACTACTACATGCTTCAAGTAGAGAAGGGTGGTCGCAGCTACCATGACAACGTAGCACGTGACCTGAGAGTGAAGGTCAAGATGCACCTTTCAGCAGTTGGATGGACGTTCCGTTGGGTGTATAAGGCAGGAAAATTACAGAGGCAGTATGTTTCGCCCAGTGGATGTGGTTATTTTTCACTTCGAATAGCCTGCAAACGTTGCATAGATGATAATGGGCTCCAAATTGCAAACAACAGCAAGCAAATGGAGGGGGAGTCACCGAGCAACAAACTTCCATATGTAGTAGGCAATCTCAACATTCAGAAAACCTTGGTGCCAGAAAACGCCCTTTCTGAAATGTTGTGTGATGAAAATACTAGCCGATCAGCGTTGGGAAAACTTCGTAATCTCAGTGTTGTCAATTCTAAAGGTAGTAAAAGATTGCGATCGAAGAAAGATCTAGTAATGCATTCTGAATCTCAAACTAGTAGTAGCTTAGAACAAGTCAGTTCAAATGCTATGACAGAGGGATCGATGGGGTGTTCTGGTTCTTTGTCCGAATCAGGAGATGACTTAGAAACTACTCGGCCATCTCCCACTCTAGTATCGAGAAAGAGAGTTCGGCATATGGTTCCCCAGTTCTCACAGCATCACCCAAAAACTATATTGTCCTGGTTGATGGACAACAATGTAGTGTTGCCAAGAGAAAAAGTATTTTACCGCCGCAGGAGGCATTCCAGTAATTTGGCAAATGGGCGTCTACGACGTGATGGGATCAATTGTAGTTGCTGTGGCAATGTTTTTACTTTAAATGGTTTTGTTAATCATGCTGGAGGTGCCAACATTACCAACATGAAGCCAGCTGCCGCAATTTTTCTAGGAGATGGCAGGTCTCTGTTAGACTGCCAGCTACAGGCATTTCGTGCTAAAGGCATGAGTCGCATCATGAGAAAAACAAGAAGGACAAGGACCAGTGGTCTTCATGGCATCCTCAATGATTACATATGCTCCGTCTGTCATTATGGGGGTGAACTGATATTATGCGACGGGTGCCCATCCTCTTTTCATAAGGGTTGCCTTGGTCTAAAGGTTGGTTGTGATCATTGTTAAGTATTTTGCTGCGAACTTATGCAATTTTGCCTCCATCAATGTGTGTGTGTTTTGGATGTACGAGCAAACTTCTGAAAGGACAACACAGTAACATCTGATTATGTTGCCATCTATAGGACGTACCAGACGGGGACTGGTTTTGCCCCTCATGTTGCTGTGCAATTTGCAACCAATGCAAGTCCAGAGAAGATGCTGATTGTTCTGTGGATGACCATGTTTTACATTGTGACCAATGCGAGCGTAAATGTATGTATATAAGCACTTTATAATTGCTAGTTTAATGCTGAATCCTTATGTAACTGCTGTTTTCTCTGCTTGATCAAATGCTGTAGTTCACATTGGATGCCTAAGGACGAGAGGGGTAACTAAATTGGAAAGGGATCATAAGATGAACTGGTTTTGTAGCAAAATGTGTGAAAAGGTACATCAAACTGCCGTTGATCTCCTTTTCGGTTTCCACCAGTATTTTAAGGAGTAAATCACTAGATCGGTTCTCTTTGCTAAGCTGGATACTTGATGGCACAGGTGGCTTCCTCTTCTAGAAATATGTTCAGTACCGATACTTCTCACACGAGATTTGAATCAGACAATAAGAATTTATTCGTTTCCAATCTTGAGGATAAATATAGTTGTTTTCCTTTAAATCAGACGACCCACCTGTAACAAGGGGCTAAAGGAAATACACATTAAACTACTTGATGATTCAGTATTTAATGTCAGTACTCAATGAAGTCTAAATGCTCCAGAGGTGCAAGATCTTGATGAAAACTACTATGTGATGGCACTTTCTTACTTTCCACGAATGGAAAATTGAATGTAGAGAAACCCTAGAAGTTTTTCCAGAACTCCGTTTTCTTCAAATCCCACAGGTTTTTCAAAACATGTATAAGAGTCTTGGGACTTATGTCCAATTTCACATTTTTTAGCTATTATTTCAATCGTAATTGGCGCCTTCTTATAAACTAGTAATCGCTCTACTCCATTTTTCCTTTCCATGGTCATTTTAAAGGGGTGCCATCATATAGTAATTTGTGTATATAGGTTGCCTGACATGAAATTGTGTTTCACATTATATTATAATGGCAGGTATCCGCAGGTCTGTCCGAGCTCTTAGAAAAGCCAAGAAGATTGGGAACTGATAACTTGACCTGGACATTGTTAAAATGTGTAAAGCCTGATCATAATGGTGTCAATTTTCTTGATACTGAGGCTGCTGCAGAAAATTACGCCAGGCTAAATCTTGCTCTTGATGTGATGCATGAATGCTTTGAGCCCGTTAGAGAGCCTTACAGTAGTAGTGATCTCGTCGAGGATCTTATTTTTAACAGGAGGTGAAACATCTTAATTTCATCCATAGTCGTTCTTTACTTTTGTGATGTTAGTCTCTGTGCTCTGGCATACTTTTTGAGTTTACTTCTCCAACTGAAGTCCTTTGGCTTATGCATGTCATTTCAAACTGTCGCATCCTATGCTTAAATCTTTTATGGGAAGATTTTAGCAAAATTATGTTGAAAATGCGGATCAAATAATGTCGAAAACACATATTCCCGAATTTGCAGCATTGCAGCATGTGCTTGGAGCCTTTCTCACATTCCTCATTCTCAGCATCCATGACTTTCCCAATGTTTAAATCCTTGTGTTTTGCCATTCTGCAGATCAGAGTTGAATCGTGTAAACTTCCAAGGATTTTATACAGTACTTCTTGAAAAAGATGATGAGTTGATCACTGTGGCAACCGTAAGGTATACACTCAGTACCTGTAAAGTTTGTCAGGTTATAGTTCCTTTATATTTTCAACTTTCACTTTTTACGTACCACCAAAATGATTGGAACATCTCTCTTCCCAAAACAAAGGATCTACGGTGGAAAAGTGGCTGAAGTGCCTTTGGTTGGGACGAGGTTACAGTACCGTCGGCTTGGAATGTGTCGCATTTTGATGGATGAGCTTGAAAAGGTATTTCTCAATGTTCACCATGTTAAAGCGTGAATGCGGTTGTGCGTCAAGCTATTTTCTTTTTGTTCTTCCCTAATGGTTCTTTTTCCTCTAGGATTTTGGTCTGTGTTTTTTCATTCCCTGTGCATTTGAGTTTCTTTCATTTTTCTTTGCAAATGGAAAATAGATGCTTTTTTAAATCTGCCATATGTTATCAATAGGATGTTTCCAACCCATCTTATTTCAATGTTAAATTGTTTGTTTATTGGTCATGTTTGTTATCTGCTCGCCTTGTCATTTTATAGACAAACCATTAGTTCAGAGTATATATGTCTCTAACAATATGAGAGACTGCCATGGCAAACCTTCTGTTCTGTTTATTTTCTCAAGATGTGACTCCCAAGATAAACCAAACTAGTTAAGGTTCAAATTTTTTATGATTTTATTCTTTTCTTTTGACAATTTGTGGGACTATTAACAAGATAATTTTTTTAGCGGTGCAGATCCAAAAACCCATGTTCAGAATAATGCAAGTAAGGAGACTTGAATTTTTCATGAATATTAATCAATCCGCAGAATGATGACCATGGATATGTCATTATATGACAACTAGAAAATGCGTCTTAGGCTCATATATTTTGTGTAGCTGTCTTTCTATTGTATATGACATTGTTTGTTTTTCATTTCAGGGGATTTTTCCCGTCCTAGATGGTATCTGGATGATATTTCTGTTTTGCTTAGTTTAACTTTGAATGTGGCTTTGATGTTTGGCAAGTGGACAACTTCTATGACAAGCATTTAATTGAAAGGAGAGTTGTCCAGTGCAATGAACTTTTAGTGGCTGAATAGAAACTTGATTGTCTTGCTTTTTGGATCTGCCGTTCTGATCCATATGCTTCTCCTTACAGAATCTGAAGGAACTGGGAGTGGAAATGCTGGTTCTACCTGCTGTTTCTAGTGTGCTAAACACATGGATCACTTCGTTTGGATTCAAGAAGATGACAGATGTTGAAAGATTACAGTTTCTTGGTTACACCTTCTTGGATTTCCAGGGAACAGTCATGTGTCAGAAACGTTTAGCTGATATCACATTGGCAGAATCAAACTTACCCGGAGGTAAGTTTTGAGAAATCTCAGGCAAAGAAAAAGCAGATGATAGTGTAATTCTGCCAGTGATTCAATCATCCATGCCTTGTTTCAGGGAGCTGGCATACTTTTGAAGATGATGCAAACCATCAGCTTGATGAAGTTGATTTGGTGGGTTCCAGTGCTGTCTTCGATATTCTTCGAGAAGATATCACTGAGGGTAGTGAAACTGTCGCTGAAGGCCAGTTGAGGTACTCATCACGTCTTACTTTGCTACTGAGCTAACTTGGAAGGATTCAAGGATCAAAAGAAAACAAAATTATCTGTGGAAAAATGCTTTATCTGTAGGAAAAAAACAAGTGCAATGCCTTGTAATTTCAAAAATGGAACATGTCCATAATATTGGCATGGTTTCTTGAAGTTATATGCACTATGACACACAATATTATAACTTAATAGGCACTCTAAGTTATCGAGGCCTAAGTTTGGAAGGCTAAACTGAATCAAGAGATTGTAATTACCTGTATGATTGACATCAGGTAAAAAAAGGGGGGTATATATAGTCAGTATTTTGGTGCCTTGGAAATGACGTGCTTGAAGCATGTGCTCCAGACTACAATTCTTAGGTAAGTTTGTCAGCAGTTAGACAATATGATGCAAATAACATGTAATCAGACTTAACGGATAGTTGAAACTAAATTAGTGATGCATGATTATGACAACAAAGACAATACATTAACATTTCCAGTACCAATGATGCTGATAACTCTTCACACTCTATTCATCCATCTTGTAAAATTTGGAATCCTTGGTTGTAAATTAGGAAGACACTTTCCATTGCATCAAGAGGAGGAAGAAAGGAATGAAAATCTTGAAGTGTTCTATTAAAGGTGATCTTGCTTGGGCTTTCAAAGGTGCCGTATATATAATTGCATATGCTCATATAAACAAAGGTGGATGTGGCCACTTGATGCAGAGGAAGCACTGAAAGTTTACATGTGCTGGATGTCAATTAATAACAGAAGTTCTTTTCTCTTTAATTTGGTTGATGTTTGATTACCTCATCAATTGTCAATGATATTACTTGGAGATTTAACCAGGCAATTACCAGTATAAGCAAATTTGATGCAATGTTTTATCCTTCAACTCATCACTGTGCAACACAAGATGGAAGAGAGAGGGAGTAGCATTTGAATATAGATGTGTAGTATGCAGAGTGAGGTGGACTTGTTTATGACTGCATTTAGTAGATTGCAATAGACTAGTTCTAGATGTCAATTTGCTAAGGTTTTTTCTTGCTCTGCTTGATTCTGATCCTGTGATCTAGAATGAAAATTTAGCTGATGATGGTCCCGTAGTTTTCTACTATTTATGAAGTCCTTGTTCTACTGAAATAGAGCATTATGCATAACCATGAAAACTTGTATATTAGGACGTGAATGAATAGTATGGTGGAATTTCTCTTGACTAAACCACTATGAGTACTGCTTGAAGGGAAACCTAGTTGTACAAAAAGATACAGAAACTTGTACATAGATCAACTACTTAAGAACATCGAGATCATTTGTGACTTTTAATGCTTGAATTGTGATACAGACTCCCCTTACACAATTCCATAGTTGTGACGGAAGAGTTTTTTTTTTTTTGCTTTTTTTATTTTTGAAGAGTCATCACCCTCTTGGGGTGAAAGGTGGCAATGGTTCCATTTACTTCATCTTAATCATCAGTCTGTGAATGAGATGTCCTCAGCAGAAATAGTTTTGCATTTGTAAAGGAGTATTAATCAGGGGAAGGTACACTTGAGGCGCCTACTGTTTTTGCCAGATGTCATGCAGCAACACATAGTTAGCCCTCACTCAGTTATTATCCATTTTCTTCCCATTGCCCTGCTGGTTATAGAAATTTGAAGGAACAAATATAATGCCCGAGTAGAGTTCCTCTTGCAAACTCTTAGTGTTGGAGACACAAGGAAAAAACCTGTTTAAGTGTGTATTCTTTTAAGTATGTGAGGGTTAACTATCTGTTATTGGCATGACATACGGGACCATGATTTCTTTCAACTTTTTATTCATCTAGGAACTTACCTTTTAGAAGTTGCATGCATATATATAACTATTAGTGGCTCCGCTTCTATTGCTTATAACTGTGATTTTTTTCTAGTTCTGCTGTTGGCGCTGTTGTTGATCATGCTGGAAGCTCCAGCTGGGAAAATTTTTTATTGTTGGTATGTCATTTTGTTTTTAGTTTCAATGAGCTCTATCATTTCCTTAACAGCCCCGAAAGGCTGATTTATTTTTATTTTTTTGGGGGTTTATAGGATAATTTCGATGACAAAGAGTGTGGTGTTGAAGCCAGTTCTATACTGTCCAATCAGAATGCATTGGAAGTAGAAGGTGGAGGGTACAGTGATGGAGGATTGAAGTGTTACCAGAGAAGGAAAAAATTGGAAAGCAGTAGCTGAAGTCAGTTGGCACCCAATTAAATTGTTTATCTAGTCGATTGATCCAGTGTGAAGATATAAACGATGAGTGGAGAGGATACCGATTTTGGCGCAAACAGTGCCGGGGGAGATGGACATTGAGGGAATTCTTTCGTCAGTCATTCCTATGTATACAATTCTCATAGCTCAGAAGTCTGCTGTCTGTTTCTTCATCTATTGAGGTGGTGGTTTCATTTTTCACATTCGATGCGGTGTAAAGAGTCTGAGCATCGATTGCTGCCGTTTCTCTGAGTTACATTGTTTGGATGACCGTCATCTCCCATTGAGCTACAGATTTTTAGTTAATCTGAGGTAAAGCATGTAATCCTCTAATCCTTCGCGGACGGTATATTTTGCTGAACCTCCACCTGCCTAGCCCCTTAAATTGGTAGAGATTCTTAGTTCGCATGCTTTTTTCCCTTCTCTCAGCTTGTTCAAGAAGTTGCACATTGTTTATGATATAGCTGACACGAAGTGGCTCTTTGAATCTGGGCAGAAGTGGTTCAGCGTTTTCTTCTCGACGAGTGCAGAATCTAAAACTCAATCCCGACCCCTTTCTAGCATGAACTAGACACGAAGCCATCCAGCGTTCGGCAAGGAATAAGGACATGCTTCCCTTGCGGAAAGACTTCCATGTCATGAATTGCTCAATCCGAGTATTAAATGGGAGTTCTTTTTTCTTTTCTTTTTTTAAATTATCGAGGATGGGTATGCTCGTATGCTTATGTGAAGAATAACTTACTACGTACATGTTTGAGAAGAAAAGGCAAAGAACATTTGGGCGCCGATATGCTGTTTTCGCCTTGGACAGTAAGTTCAAAATCCCTACTTTCTTTCCTGAGCATCAAGTTACCTTTTCTTGCCAGAGAGAACATGGATGCGAATCTACGAGACTCACGTGTCTCGGCATTCTGTCTCCAATCCCGCGTCGAAAGGACGAGATTGTAATTCGTAGGGAGTGCTCCTTATTTCAATGCGGCAGCATTATTGTCGGCGAGCCATAGGGAAGCCACGCTTCGCGAAATCTTACTGCTTAATTTGGATAAATTAGGCCGATTAAGCCGCTAGGGTCCTGGGCGTTGTAACTTTCATGTAGAAATTAGGAGTTATAGGCTCCAGGGTAGGCAATTCCTACTCTAGAACTAAGAACCGTCCACTTAGAACCAAAATATTAGAACCATGAGGCGCTCGGTCCTGTTCTTGAGTAGGTCTATGGAACTAATCCCACCAAGTTTCATGCGATTAGTGACTTGTTTTCCAGCAAGTCGTGAACCCATAAGCAATCAATTCAAACACGGGTCATGATAAGATTCCAATGTCCATGCAGTTAGAATTTTCTTTCAAGAATACACGAATAATACTTCACTTTCCTCTCAATATTTCAAATAGTGAGTAGATTGAAGAAACTATAAAGAAGCAAATGGCAGCAATTAAAATTTCCAACTTATAGCAGATAGCGGTGATCAAGAGCAAGAGAGAGAGGCGAGGCTGTGAGTCTTGTCTGCAAGGATGGCCTAAGGTGTGGCCATGAGTTGATGGGAGTTGAGAGTGGAGAGACCGAGGGAGTTACTTGAGAGAGATGAGACAAGAGAGCGAAGATGAGACAAGACAACTTACAAGCGAGATTAGGGATTTAGAGTGTATATATAAAATACCGGTTTGGTGGGCGATTTTACACTTGGAATTAAAAACCAAATTGATATCCACTTGTTTCAATTTGGGAACCATTGATTCTGGGCTGGTCTGATCCAATTCTAAGCGGTTTCGATTCATTTGCACATCCCTTGAGCAAGATTAGAGGAGGTCTACAAAGATATGTGATTTATATGCATAAATAAACCAAGCGCATAAATAAACCAAGCTAAGATTTTCCCCCATCGACAATTTCCCCAAAAACCTTGGACGGCTCTTTTTTTTTTTCTTTCTGGAAATTAGTCCCGCTCATGTATTTTTAAGGTTTCGACAGTAGTCCAAGTCAACTAAAGGTTCTGACCACGTGAACCCTTCCCAGCCAAATCTAAAATCTAAACGCACCCCACAACGTATATCATAAACATATTAACTTTGTTTTATTTTAATCAAATCCACCTTGTCGCGTCTCCAAAAAAAAAAAGAAAAAGAAAAAAAATGTCATACAAAATTTCAAACTTTACCAACCGTTATATATTTACTCAAATTTTTTTATGATATCAAAAACTCCAAACCTACACCCGTGTGATACATTTACTATAAAAAAATTTCTACAACACCAAAAATTCTAAAATTTTGTTTTGTAATATCAAAAACCCTAAAAAATTAGTATTATAGAAAAAAGTTTAGGATTCTTGGTGTCGCAAAAGAAAATTTTGAGGTTTCTAGTGTCTAAAAAAAGAAAGTCTCGGGTAAATTTATCACATTACATAAGGGTCCAATATCACGCTTCTAGAAAACATTTTGTAAGAAAATTATTATATTTTCTAGTGTTTGGCTGAAATATGAAATTTGTGTGGAAAATGATTTCCATGTTTGTTATCTAGTTTGATTTTTTTGGAAAAATTACCAAAAAATTAAATTTTAATATTTTTAATTGACCAAAAAATTTTAATTTTAGTTTATATATATTTTTTAAAAAACTGAATTTTCTAATTATTTTTATTTTTTAAAATCGAAATTTTATTTTTTTCCTTTTTCTTTTCCTCCCTCCTTCTTCTTCCTCCTTCCTCCACCGCGGCATGCCTCGACATGGCCGGCTATCCAACAACTGAAGACATAATTGCTAAATCTAATGAGCTCGAGGCTTGGTCAATCCATGCAAGCCGCAAGCTCGCCAACTCGATCCACGGCGACCGACCAAGGAAGAAGAAAATGAAAAGGGATTAAAAACTTAATTTTAGAAAAAAAAAACATAAAAATAAAGAAGAAGAGGGAAAAAAAGAAAATAACAAAAAAAAAATGAGGAGGAGGAGGAAGTGAAGGCTTATAGGGGTGTGAGATACGGGAGATTAAGTAAGGAAAATGTTTTATACTTTCGAAAAGTGAAGAACATTTTTCTCATAATTTAGAAGACTCTTTTTCCTTTATAGAAAACGTCTTTCCAAAACAATTTATTTTTCGTAAAACGAACACTTTAAAAAATATTTTTTGAAAGTTATTTTTACTAAACGAATTGAACATAAATTTGAGATAAACGTGTCATATAGGTAAAAGTTGGGACTTTTTGGTATTACAAAAAAAAAAATTATGATTAACGTATCATGATAAATATAGTTTGAGATTTTTAGTGATTTTTACTTTAAAAAATGAATCATATCGTCCCACAAGTATTCCTTAAAAAGGTCCTCTTTTATTTATTATTATTTGGTGATCGCCGAATTTAAAGTAGCAAGCAACAGGGACAAGATCCCATCCCTCGTCCTCCTTTTCCAGTCCCTCGGTTGCAATTGCCAAAGCCTCTTTCTCCTTCTACAAAGACGCCTCTCTCTCTCTTACTTTTTTTCCCTTCTTCTCTGTCCGAGAAGATATTGTTTTCCGAAATGACCATTCCCTCCTCATTAACCCATCTTCTTCTTCCCCTCTTCCTCCTGCTCCGTCTGCTCCTGCTTTCGCTCCAATGGCGAACCTCCTCTTCAGCCATCATAATGAGCTTGAAGAACCACCGCACCGCGCACCCCAGCCGGACCCCGACCCTCCGAGCCAACCAGACCACGTGCCCGATCTTCTCGGGCACGTGGGTCCGCGACGACTCGCTCCCTCTCTACCAATACACCTGCCCCTTCATCGACCCGGAGTATAACTGCCAGATGTACGGCCGCCCCGACTCGGGCTACCTCAAGTACCGGTGGAAGCCTCTCAACTGCGAGCTCCCCAGGTACTTCGTTCGTTCTTTTATGTTACCCTTTTTCTTTCTTGGATTCGTCGTCTGTGGTGGGTGAATGGAGAGGGTGAGGGTTCGGCACGTGTGGCAGGTTCAACGGGGTCGAGTTCTTGGAGAGAATGAAGGGGAAGAGCGTGATGTTCGTGGGCGACTCGCTGGGCAAGAATCAATGGGAGTCGCTGGTGTGTCTGATCTATGCCGACGCTCCTCAGACGCAAACTCAGATGGCCAGAGGTGATCCTCTCTCTACTCTCAAGTTCTTGGTAATGTCCCTCAATCTTAAATCTCACTTGCATTTTCCATTTTCCATTTTCCATCTTCCATCCAACCCATATCTGAAAATTTATCCTTTATTTGCATTTTTAGTTTGGAAAAATCAGTAGGGTTTTGGGGAAAAAGAAACTGGGATTTTTCAATCTTGTCCAATAGATCATTGGAAAAAGAGATGTCTCACGTAGGGCCCAAAAGGATGCGTTTGGGGTCAGCACTTTTGAGGGCAGTTGTTGCCAGCTGCATTACATAAGGACCGAACCCAGTGAAAATTTGGTTTTTTACTATTGTTATTTAGTACGTTCTTTGGGCTTTTCTTCCCCTCATGTCATGTTCGATGGGCAAGTTTCCTCCACTTTATTAATTGGAGTTTGTGGCAACGACAAGGCAGGACTATGGCGTGACCATATCGTTCTATAAGGCCCGGTACTTGGTGGACATAGACGTGGTGCAAGGGCGGAGGGTTCTCCAGCTCGACGACATCTCCGGCAACGGCAACGCATGGCGGGAGGCGGATGTGTTGTCGTTCAACACGGGTCACTGGTGGAGCCACACGGGATCTCTCCAAGAGTAGGCAAAAGCGACTTTCCTTTCCTTTCCCTCTTTTGCGTTTGATGATTGCGCGTTATGGATTGTTTTATAGACCTGTTACTGTGAATTTTATGGGGGGGAATGGATTAATATTGGACCGAGTAAATGACTGGATTGGAAATGGTGGATGGGCCCAGGTGGGATGTCATGGAATCAGGAGGGTCGTACTACCAAGACATGGATCGTGGGGTGGCCATGGAGAGAGCGCTTCGAACGTGGGCCAAGTGGGTCGATGCTAACATTGACCGCAGTCGCACCGGCGTCTACTTTCTCGCCATCTCCCCCACTCACTACAAGTATATCTCTCTCTCTCTCTCTCTCTCTCTCTCTCTCTAGGTTCTTATGCAATTGATGCAAAAAAAGGAATTAGCAAAGAGCGTCTCAATCATTGATAATTCGTTGTACAAGCAGGTGTGGAAGATGTCTTCTGATCACGAGTGTAACTATTAAAGTATAAAAACGGGATAAGTGCATCAGAAGTCCTGAAACTTATTATACAAAAGTGAATTTGAGTTCTAAAACCTTCAAAAAATGCAATTAAGTTCTAAAATTTATTATAAAAGTGCAATTGAGTCCTAAAACTATCAAAAAGTATAATTAAGTTTTAAAACTTGTCACGAAAGAGTAATCATGTCCTAAAACTATTAAAAAATGTTATTAACAAAAGGATTTGATTGCACTTTTTGAAAATTTTAGAATTTGATCGTACTTTCATGACAAGTTTTAGGACTTAATTGAACTATTTGAAAGTTTTAGGACTAAATTGCACTTTATGTCCTAAATCCTTATAAAAAATGTATATCTATTATGTGCAAGCAAGAGAAAGGGTCCTAAAATCTGGGCCACTTTTCTAAGCTCGTTATTTGTAACCCAAGAAGAAGTATAGCTTTTAGCATTAGAAAAACTTGTTGGATATTGGGTTGTGAGTGGAAGCTACGCAGGTTGAGCATGAGCTTGCATTAGGCTTGTCTGTGTCTGAAAAAGCCAGCCCTCATTCCCTGTTTCTGTGAGCCTATAGTCTGTTGTCTACCATAAGCCAGCTCATCAGCTTTTGGAGTTTGCATGCCTAACTCGTTAATTTTGAGGTTCATTGTGTTTTTAAAATGTTGGGGACTCATGCTAAGGTTGAAGGCCAGCTTCCTCCATCTTGATATGAATTCCAACTCGAAAAATTACTGGCAAAACACGAACATCAGTCTAGCTCTACCTTTAGGCTGTTTCTTTTCTTAGAAAATTGGCAATGGATTGCTGCCAAGTATATAGCTTTTAAACTAAAATCTTAGCCTAAGAATCAGTGAACTCATCAGCAGAGTCCCGCACTAAAGAAATATTTGTTTTTAACAGATCTGCATTACTTTTTGTACCTTTTGTAATCGGTGTTTTATAGCCAGTGTTTGAAGGAGTAGGTAAATCCTGCCTACACTGCTATTATCTCCAAGAGCTGGTTTTAGATCGACTTGGTTCAATAACTAAATAAGAACGCCGAAATTTTCTTTGAGTAAGAAACATAATTGACTCAAGTGACTGTATGATATGTAAAGCCCGGTTGAATGGAGCGCTGGAGCAACAGCCATCGCCACTGCCAAAAACTGTTATGGAGAGACGGTGCCTATGAGTGGAACTGCATATCCAGGTGAATACCTGGAGCAGATGAGAGTCGTAGACGAAGTACTTAAGGACATGCATAACCCTGCTTATCTTCTTGACATAACAATGCTCTCGGCTTTGCGAAAAGATGGACACCCTTCTATCTACAGCGGTGAACTGAACCAACAACAAAGGGCTCACCCGGATCGTTATGCTGACTGCAGCCATTGGTGCCTTCCCGGCTTGCCTGATACTTGGAACCAGCTTTTTTATACGGCTTTGTTTTACTAATTTTTCTCTTGTTCTGATGTACACTAATTGGCAATTGTAACAATTGGCTTCTCTGCCTTTTTCTACAATTCAAAGTGGGGGCGTGAAGATGCAAATGCCTTCTTTGTCATGTAAAGAAGACTAAGACATTGTTTTTGCCGAGAAGTGCGGTGACATTTTTCTAATCAGCATCTACCTAATCAATGGTTAGGTTATGTCGGGCTTTCGCAGATTTTCCCTTTTATGATGAAAGAATCACATTCTGTTCCACAATTTCAAGGTGCGAGAGTTTTGAGCCTGTAGATTTTGGTAGGACTCAGAATTTACGAACCGGAACTCGTTTCTTCTCTTATCCTCGCTTTGACAGCAAGCGTATCTATAGGAAAAATCATAGAAGTAGAGATTGGAAAGCAAAACTCAAGCACCGAATCATTATGCGAAGTAGATGGATGTTCAGGAGGGTAAGAACACCGTTAGCTAAAAGGAAACAGATTATTTGGCGAGTTAGTTGGCGTAAACAGGATCACATAGTTTATACTGAAGTTTAGATACAAGCTTTAGACCATACCACGACACAGATCTCTCGCTTTTTAAAGCAAGCTTGACAGGACACTAACGCCAGAAGCTAGAGATAGCACATACCAAATTCTAAGACATGGCGTCCGAACTAGAACACAACTATTCACACAATGCAGACATAATTTGTTAGCCAAGCTTGCAAAATGAAGCCGGCGCAGGACTGCCGTCCGTAGAAAGCAAATACTAGCTCTGGATTGCCACTCCAGGAGCAGTAACTTCCATAATACTCCTTACGTCCCCTCCGATTTCCGATGGCACCATTCCAGCATTAATGGTACCCACATGCTTGTCATAAGCTGAAAGGTGAACCCCGAGGGCAGCCCTGCCAGAAGGATCAAGGTTGTTTGACCATGCGTCATCCCACTCGATAGCCTTCGCAGTGCTGCATGCTACACTCGGTCCTCCAGGAACACTCAATCTTGCTGAGTTCTGCATGATCAGAAAAACATGAACTCGCCAGCATTAGGTAATATGAACTGGACTGCTGCATAAAAGTGATCCGACGAAAGTTCATAAAGAACACCTGTGGGAAGAACCTCTCAAAAATCATCCTATAGTAGTAGCCTTCCTTCGTTGTGGGAGTGTTATGTGGGTAGATATGTGAAGCATTATCAATCATTTTATCTGTGACCTGACAAAATTATCGAGTGGACAAGGCAAGCATTAAGCAGTTGAATGCGATCCTACACAATGTCGAATATGGAGGAAAAGTCGAGAAGAGAGAAAATCATTGCAAAACTAGTAGGAAGAGACGTACATGTTGGGCCGCATGTTCTTTAAGGCCATCAATCCAACTGTAGCCGACACCATCGCTAAACTGTTCTTTCTGCCTGTACAGTATATGCTGCAGAGCATCATATAGAACACATCAACCCAAGGGTCCAAAGATATTGACAGGCTTTTGTATAAAAAAAATTGCAGACCACAATTGTCGAACCTTTGGCAAGTATGGATGCTCTTCGTCATCAAAGGCCTTCCTAAGCACCCATTTCTCTATACGTCCTTCTTCACGTTTCGCCTGCATACATGTTCAAATTACGATATGTCCGTGTGAAACTAATTCTCAAGAACAATATGGACAAGGACCATCGTAACACGATTGATAGCATTGTCTTTTACCATTTTCCACTTAGGATCGATTGACATCGCAACATTGATGAATTCTTTATCCAAGAAGGGAACACGGGCCTCCAAACCCCATGCGGAAGTAGCTTTGTTGGCCCTCAAGCAATCATATTGGTGGAGGGCTTTGATCTGCTTACAAATTGAACATGAAGGATTATCTATTGCATAACTTCTTTTCCTCGAAACTTACATAGACAAGGATTTGCTAATTAAACTTTTTGTCACCTTGTGACATGTTTCACGATGAAACTCTTCTTTGTTGGGGGCCTTGTGGAAGTATAGATATCCACCAAAGATCTCATCAGCTCCTTCCCCAGAAAGCACCATCTTCACACCAAGCGACTTGATCTTACGAGACATTAGAAACATAGGGGTGCTTGCTCTGATTGTGGTCACGTCATACGTCTCGATGTGGTATATGACATCTTCGATGGCATCGATACCATCCTGTTGTTGGTCATACAGAGAAAATCACAGGTTGTGAAGACATTATCCAACCATATCAAGAAATTAAACAGAAAGAAAACGATAGAAATGGATTCAAGGTTCAGCACAAGTACCTGTACAGTAAAGTGAAATTCATGGTGAACTGTGCCCAAATAATCCGCAACTTCCCTTGCAGCCTTTAAATCGGGTGAACCCTGCTCGACAGATTGAAGCACTTTTAAGATCTAGAAAAGCATTTCCTCAATTTTCGATTTCCGAGATATAATCTGTGAAATACCTCTAAACCAACACAAAATGAATGAAGTTGTGCCCCCCATTGCTTTGCAGCTTTCGTGCTTGCCAAATGACGGGCAGTGACAGAGGCAACAAGTGATGAATCTAGGCCTCCAGAAAGCAAACTCCAAAGGGCACATCAGTCATCAGTCTTTTGATCACAGCCTACGAATTCACTCACATATTAGGTCTCCCATCAACATCTCCAATTGGACGATAGGAACAGATTATACACAACTTACATTTTCAAAAGCACGCCTTAGAGTAAGAGGATCATAAGGAATTGATGGGATTGACTCTGAGAACCAAGGCGGATTATACCACCTCCTAAGTCCTCCTTGCTTGCTCGAGTACATATGACCGGGTGGAAAGCACTCAAAATGCTCGCAATCATCATGCAGACCTTTCAGTTCTGACGAGATCCAGACCGAGCCTGAACATGAACAGCAAAAGAAATGTTAACCATACTCGGGATTTCTAGAAAGCTTGATTACTCGTTTCTAACTCGCAAGGTCTCTCTATGAGGAGTTACCGTCGAGTCCCCATCCGATATAGAGGGAGGTGATCCCAATAGCATCGCGGGCAACAATAAAGCTGTTGTCTCGCCTATCCAACAGCACAAAGGAGAACATTCCATCTAGCATGTCCACAAAGTTCTCCCCATACTCTTCATACTATCAGATGCAATAAAAAGTGAAGTTAGTAGTTTGTTAGCTCTGTTATCGAATTACATTAAGTCAAACTAGGGACTGCAAAGATATAAACAAAATTTTAGGCCAAGAGTTTTGTGCACCACCGCTAACCGCTCTAAAAGCTTAAATTAGATAAACAGATTAGTCAACACTTAAATTGTGGTAACTTAGACAATCGAATGATAAGGAGATATCTGGCAAAAGATTAAATAGCAGCTTAGTCTTCTATGAAAAAAGACAAAAGGAAGTGGAAGTAATGCCAAAGGGCTCACCAGATGTGCAATTACATCACAATCGCTACCAGTTCTGAATTTGTGGTTATGCAAAAGCTTCCTGAGCTGTTCATGGTTGTATATTTCTCCATTCACCTGAATTTGAGAAGGAAAAAAATTTCTTTTAGCACAGTCTAGCACATTTCCTTCAAAGGGGAGAAATTTGGAAGCATACATCGTCTATTCCTAGCCATGATTATGCCCGTAAGTAAGCTTAACGTACAGTGACAACGATCGTCCCATTCTCGTTGAGAAGGGGCTGATCACCGGAAGCCGGATCGATGACCGCCAGCCGCTGATGGGCCAGATAGCAGTCTCCATGCTGGTACAGCCCGCTCCAGTCGGGACCACGATGCTTCAGCCTGTTGAGGCAACAACTTGCGTTAGGAAATCGAACCAACCAACCATAAAAAGGCAAAATCTCGTATGCAGGAGGCCAAAGCAAACACGAGCCGGCCCAGAGAGTTCGTCATCTTCCATATTTTATTGAATTACACCAAACGTATAAAAAATTTGAAAATCGAACGGCGACGGATATTAGCAAGGAATAAAGATTCCTCCACAATAACGTAGTTAGGGCTAGGGGTCCCGCGGCCACGTCTGCATCTTCGAAAGCAAGACGTAGACGCTGATGGAGGTGACAGTGAACAGAGCATATTCAAAATAGTTTAATCGGCCAAAAAGCCGGCGACTGAATATTCTCCTTGATCCATCGAGTTTATGCACACATCAAGATTATCAAAAAAAAAAAATTCAAAGAACTGCATCGACGGGAACCAAATTCTCCCGGCGACGACAGAACCTCCGCACCACGTCCTCATCGCGCGACGTCAAAAGGACGATCTGGGTCGCGACGAGAATCGTTCTTTTTTCTCGCCCTTAACCAAGCCACTGCCTACGAGTCGCCGGCTCATGCAAGTCGAGAGGCGAAGACGTCGGAAAAAGGAGAGAAAGAAAGAAAGAGAGAACGAGAAGCGAAGGTCGACGTGCATTTGCCGCAGCGACGCGCGCGGGAAGGAAAGGAAACCCGAAAGAAGGGGGGGAAAGGAGGGAATTGCCTGCGAGAGAGCTCGAGCACTCGAACCCGTTTGGCCTGAGAGTCGCCGGCGAAACCGAGAACGGCGAGAATTCCACACATTCTGGCTACCAGGCTTGGACGAGGATGGGGACGAAAGAAGGAGGAAGCGGCGGATTGGGGGGAGCGAAAGGGAAGAACTTCCGACGAGGGAAGGTTTGGAGCAGCGAGATGCCGGGAGGGAACAACACGTATGGCGGTGGGGGCGAGCGGAGCGACGAGGCGAACGGTGCAGGAACTCGGCTCCATTTTTATACTGCCGATCGCGCGACACGTGCGCTCTCCTGGTTCGCCGGCACGAGTGGACTGTTTGTCTGTCGCTGTCACGTGGATCGATTGATTTGATTACCATCGCTGTGAATCTTACGTCTTATCTTTCGTCGTGGTACCATTAAATCCCGGAGCGCGTGCATTATTGATGTCACCAACGTGAAATATCAATTTGAGTAATTAGAAAATTATGAAATTTAAATATTACTAAAAGGCCCGGGAG
This sequence comes from Eucalyptus cladocalyx, assembly GCA_017140615.1. Taxonomy (NCBI): domain Eukaryota; kingdom Viridiplantae; phylum Streptophyta; class Magnoliopsida; order Myrtales; family Myrtaceae; genus Eucalyptus; species Eucalyptus cladocalyx. The sequence continues at coordinate 34,796,046 of CM029517.1, read as the reverse complement.
TTGGATCGGTGAATAATAAGATTTGTGAGTGGGTAGTTATTGTGTTTTGAATTAATGGATAAGTGACGTACATTTCTCTAAAGTTTCAATTCGTTTTCATAGATGACGAGTTTGATTTTATAAGTATAGATTTCAATAGGATGACATATAATCAACAATATTTTCGCAAATATGAGTATATATTTAAAAGTATGTTATGTGACCGATGTAGATATATGCGTTGAAGTACATGCTTTTTCCGGCTTATGATAATATATTCTAGATATTAAATAGTGTTAAATGTTTTGAATTGTTCAAGATGGGTGATGTTAGGTTTCGTTTTAATATCTCCAAACGAATATCCTGATCGTTCCCTATGCTTAAATAATGTCCGAACGATATTTTCAAAAATGGGGAAAAAGAACTTTCTTCTGATGACGAGTTGTTGAGACATGAGTGGCGTGGAAATGTCTACACAATGTGCCATAAATATAAAAAGCGACATTGATAATTGAAGAAGGCGATAGCATAGTCTCTTCGTCTTGGAACATCAAACATCTCATCTCATATTAGACGATTCACAACATGACTTTGATATAGAAAGCTTACCAATCGAATTTCTTACGACACGCCCATCCTAATTCCGGCAAGACAACGAGAGCTTTACGAATCTTTCACCAAACTAGAGCTCAAAAAATTAGCATAGGCACATCTCGTGCATTTTGTATCCACATGCTCCTCTCCAACCTAACATCACTCCTCCCTTATTCTCTTCGAACCAAACTCTCATGTCGCTTTGGAGCATCCCAAACGGCACCGATTCCGGAAACCCTCACGTCGTCCCGATTCACAATCTTCCCGGTCGATATGGTATACCTTAACATACACAATAATGCACATAAAAAAAAAAAAAAATCAACGATTGACATGTAGAATCAAAGGAGTGAAAACCGGAGAGTTACGTGAGGTTTTTCTTTGATGTCGAGTGGGGTAGGGTGGGGAGGTCAAACGTGATGCGAATCCACATCGGCAACGAAGAAGATAATGGGATTACACAGGCTTTATCCTCCCGAAAGTCTGGCTGAGCTGACTCAGCGATTCTCCCAGTCGCCTCCCATCTTTCCTCAATCGGTTCCCAGGTCAGCAACCGTAAATCAGCAATGGCGGATGGACGACTCATCGAGCCTTGCGGGCTCCCCGACATCGTCGTCCCTTCGTCCGTCCATCGTTTGCACCGTCAGCCACGAGGCTGTTGCATTCACCGGCGACAACAGATTTCCCCGTTCGAATCAGACATTAATCTTATGCCAAAAAATGGATAATTCATGTATAACAAAGAGGAGAGAGAGAGAGAGAGACGTGTTTTGTCAAATAAAGACTCCCGGAAAATCGTTCTCGACGTGGAAAAACACTTTTGATATTGAAGTCTTCTGTACTTTGGATAGATCCTAACATGATATACGCGGAAGATATTAGCCGTTTAGTCCCATGCCACAAGCAAACCAAACCCAAAATCTCAACTTCATCATTGTCATTATTGTCAATCGTCCATATCTAAGGCGGCATCGATGCAGCTTCCTATTAAATTGGTTGATGATGTAAGGCATGGAGACGACTCTATTATAGAATTAGGAACGATGATTTGATAAATTGCTTGCAAAACGCGACACGCGACCTAAGGAAGCTGGCCTTTATCGGCATTGGTGCAGCCGAAGCCATTGGAAAGACAATCATATTATATGACGATCGGTTTCGTGTCTCGCGAGGCGACGAAACTAAAGATGCATGTCGAGATAATTTAAGATCACGCCGCTTGAAAGATTCGCGCGACTTGAATCTGATGCGGTTCGGTGGGGCGTGGTCAGAATAATATTACGGCCCGCCATTAGAGAAAATGAAGGGGCATTTCTCAAATATTAAACTCCGCCTTAATTTAATAACTTAAAGTTTTTATAACAATGTCCCTCGAATTCTTATACAGTATCAAAGTAGAAGATTCGAATTTAAATGGCTCCCTCATTATATATTTGGCAATGGTCTTGAGTCCCACAAAAGCTCACACACACCGTGACAATTGACACGGGCAATAATAAGACCGGCTTGTTATGGTGTTACACCGCATGAAATGAGATGAAGTAGCATTCTCAATTCTATCAGGTTTGCAAGCTATTTTTGCTCTTTAAGGGATGTGTTTGTCTTGAGAAGAATAGGTACCACGGCTGGTACATTGTAAAGTTATCGAAATTGGTCATAACCCATTTCTTAAACCTTATATAAGTGGCTGAGTTGTTATATGGTTAGTCATATTCAATATATAAATCATAAATGGGTTTATAACTTACTCAGACCTAATTCACCTTTATGACTCTTATCTTTATTTTCTCTTGTTCACAATGAATCTTGCGCTCACTTATATCACACACTCATCTCTATTTGGATATGAATTTTTCAGTGATATGAATTCGGTATGAGATACAATATTTGCATTGCATGAAAATGAGTCAAAATGGATTAAATATATCTATTTGGATCAGAACATTTTCGATCCAACCTAAACCTAACTCAATCCATGCATTTGACGAGTCTAGTTCATTAACATAGATTATACATATCGAGGTAGTTCGGCAACACGATGGTGCACATGGGAAATGGGAACGTATTGAACAGAAAGAGAGTGGGACAAATTGGTTGGGTCTCCCGAGCAATAAACAACGCACCCTACGATTCAACGTTGTTCACGCTAACGTTATTCAAGCCTTCCACGCAACATCAGCAATTGGCTATGGATGCATGAGACCGTCCCGTGCTTTAATTAATTCTGAGTATTTTGTTTGTAGCTTGTACTATATGGTCCCTTGTGCATTTATTCGTGTCGATCAACACCCCCCCCCCCCAAAAAAAAAAAAAACAAAAAACCACCATCAGCACAAGCGGCAATCAAAGAGGTGTTCCCCCACCTCTTATCTTAATAATGGATGATGATGATGTTCGGTTGAGAGAAAATTGTTGAGAAAATCTTAAATTTATTAAGAGCAACCAACCAACAAGTCACATGGGAGATATGGGTTGTTGCTGCTCCCACTGGTGTGTGATGGAAAACAAGTTCGAGCTTATCGATGTATGTAATTGAACTTGTCTTTACTCAAAAACTTAAAATGAATTGTGAGTAAATTAGGATATACTGCTCTACATCACATCGGTCCTCCGATTTGAACACAACTTGCACATGCATCTTGACAAATTTAGTCCTAGACATTTTGAAGACTTATTAGTTGAGTCCCAAACCTATTATTTTGATATTTGGTCACAAGGACTATATTAACAAATTTTTTACAAATTTAGGATTAAATTGATAAATTTTCAAAATATTTAAAATTAAATTGATGCAATTGAAAGATTTTAAATTAAATTGGTAAGTCGTAAAAAAATTGAGGACTAAATTGGCACAGTTAAAAAGTTTAGAACTAAATTAATTTCGGTATAATAAATTTATGATTTTTTAGATAATTTTGTCATGAAATGGTCCATTAACTAAATTTCATGCGCTTTTATTTAGATGGTCGGCTCGTTAAAGCACCGCCAAGGAGTCCGGACACGATGTTCCACATCCGATTCTTTTTCTTTTTCTTTTGGGTAAGGATCCACATCCGATTGAGCACTTCCTTTTCACATTTGTCAAATTTCAAGTTGTCCATCCATGGATTATGATGGGCATCTAGATAAGTCCAACATAAAGAGAAATTTGATATAATGGGGACAGGATAATTTGTCGGTATCTGTTTCTTTTTTCTTACAATTTGCAAATTACTAAATTTCTTAACTTTTATCAACTTTATTTTTCTTTCTCATCAGTTTCTTTGAATTTATCAACTTTTTATATAAATTTACCAATCTTTATTTAAGTGACTTACCAAATTTTTGGACTAACTAATCAATTTGTTTTGGAATACTAACTCTTATTTGAGTTATGTAACAATATTTATGGACTTTAATATTTTTGAATTGCAAATTTTGTCTATGAATCTTAAAAAGGCCTTAGATTCATTAACTCTTACACGAACTCCTCAAGGCTTTATATGTGTCACTAGTCAGCTTTTCTTTTATTTTGATTTACTAATTCTCATTTGAATTGCTTGTCGAAGTCTTTATTATTTTTCTCATTGCCCCTTTAAAAACTCAACATCGATTGACAGACATTATAGATTTGAAATGATGTAAATGAATTCATGAACGGGAGTGATTGATTTAGATGGACGGATTGACAGACATTATAGATTTGAAAGGATGTAAATGAATTCACGAACAGGAGTGATTGATTTAGATGGACGGATTGACAGACATTATAGATTTAAAAGGATGTAAATGAATTCCGGAGGATCGTCAATCTTAGACGATGATATAAAAGCAAAAACTTTTGTGGATCGCATTCTTTGGTAGGTACAATAATGAGGGGTGATTTGAATCTCAGACTGAAATTTCATGTTATGACTAAGTGATAAAGCAATTTCTTCGGAAAGTTGGATAACCCATAAAAATGCATAAATGCAGCTCAGGGGACTCATCTTATCACGGACCCAAAGCTTGTGACCACACAATCCCCCCGAAGCTTGAATGAGATCGAACATGTCGAGATAAGAGTGATTGATTTAGATGGACGGAATTACTATGCACGTCAAAGCAAAATCGTCTCACATACGCGTAGAGTCGGCTAGCTGGAAAGGGCAAAGCTTTGACAAAAACGTGGTTTAGTGGCATCGCTAGTTTCGACGATATCAATGAATGTGCATGGCATTGGCTTTGGGGGAGAACATGCAAACGTTGCCATTTGGAACAAACATTGTGCCATATCTGTGGGTTATCCTTTGGCCACAACCTAGGCTTGGCGAGCTAATGGCACGACATTTAGAAGCGGAAGCAGAACCCCCGAAAACAAGCGTTAGGCACATATAAAAGCAAAAACTTTTGTGGATCGCATTCTTTGGTAGGTACAATAATGCATTGTATGATGTCCTATTAATAATACATTAAATGGGTGATTTGAATCTCAGACTGAAATTTCATGTTATGACAGCAATTTCTGAGATCGAGAATCGAACTGAAAATGTCTCTAAAGTACCGCTTCTTTTTTTAATAAGTGGCTTAATTACATGACATGAAGCCATCTTTTACCACGAGGTCAAGTGACGGTTTCAAAAATAAAAATAAAAATGGCTACGTGAAAGATCACGGAAAATAAGAATTTTGTTGTCCCATTTCCAATCTTGTAATGTTGGTGTTTATATCTACCATAATGGGTATTAGATAGACGAGAATTGAGTTTCCGTTCAAGGTAGAGTACTAAAAATTTCATGGACGAATTTGATGAATGAAAATCAACTTCTCTCTTTAATTATAGATTAAAGATCAAAACATGATCAATTTATCAAAGTTGACAAGATTTCAAAGATGCAGGGAAGTTGTGGATGATGTCGAGTGAGTATTAGCAAGTAAAGATACGATTTGATTCTCTCTGTCTCCATCTAAAAATTAACACCATGATCCACAACCTTAGACGGTGTCGCCATCTAACTGGAACTGCCAGACTGACCTTTCTATTTTAACATCCTCGTGATAAATTTACATGATTTTATAAGATTAACCCCACAATATGCAATTGACAAGATCAAATTTAGATTCCACGAGCATGTGGATTGCTATTATTATTATTTTTTTTTTTTGTCTTTGGAGGAGCAGAACTTGCCCGTAAATGACAAATGCGCCATAAACCCCAGGGTGACACTTTAGCGGGAGGACACCACCACCCCGAGTCACACTTAATACACCTAGCGCCTCCCCGAGTTTTGAACTCTTCACATCTTCATTGAGGATCAGCAGAGCTTTATCCAGTGGAGCCACCGCGGCCGGTGGTAAAGGGGGAGCGATGTGGATTGCTATTATTAATTACTTCTGATTGCGCAAATTAATCTTATACGTTTGAACATGCATTTACGATATATTGGGTCTAATTCCCTAAAAAAAAAAAGACTCCCAATTTAGGTTCAATCCCACATTGGCCTAAACTTTTATTCATGTCCAGAAATAAAAAATAAAAAATTTCACTATAATCCCAAATCTATCCCTAGACAAATACAAAAATTATCATTGGTTTCCTCCAAATCATTAATATCGAGAAGCTGTTGTTGTTCCATACGAAGGTGATAGTGTTAATGAAGACACATTTTCTTATAATGAACCCCTCTAATTGGCCATGATGCTAATAATTTTGAAGAAGCTGGTAGAGATTTTTGGACTTGGGGGCGAATGACAATGTTGAGTTTTTGTTAAAATAGTTTTGGTTGTCATAATCATTTGAGTTGCTCACTAATACTTAACCAATTTTTTTTTATCAATTTGTACTTCCAATTACCACATTTTTGTGTTTTTGTTAAAATAGTCTTGCTAACCAACTCTTTTATGAGATTAATTTACCAACTAATTTTTGTGTTACCAACTCTTATCTAAATTAGTTAGCATTGATGAAATGGATCCCAAATATCTTCTTTTCTTTTTTTGGGGATAAGTAGCTTGAAATTCCTAAGATTTGTCATGAAAGTTATATTGAGTTATAAAATTTTTAAAAAATGCAATCAAGTCCTGCATAGTCAAATTAGTGTAGTCAAGTTATTTCATTAATGTTGTTCAACTTGACTAACGAAAAATGCCGACATGGCTTTTTTAATTTTTTTTTCTCAAACCTACATAATGCTAACATGGCAAAAATATGAAGAATAAGGCCAAAATGCGTCGTTTTGATCCATATCTAATTTTATAAGTTAATATTATATGAATTATATTATATATAAACTAAATTAACAAAAAAAAAGAAGAAGAAAGAATGCAAATGCTCGCTACCGCCGCCCAACATTGTTGGAAAGGGCTCTAAAGAGAGTGGGGCAAGGGTCGACTACTTTAAATTTAGTTTATATTTTTCAAATCTAATTTAAATAATGCTTAGATGAAAAAAATTCAGATCTAAACCAAAACAATTTCATTTTGGCATTATCCTTTATATTTAGCCACGTTAGCATTACGTAGATCTGGAAAAAAAAAACAAATTTATGTTTTTCATTTGTCAAGTTAAACAAAGTCAATGGAATGACTTGATACATTACTTCGACAAGTTACAAGACTTATTTGTATTTTTGAATGTTTAATTTTAATTATAATTTCATGACAAATTATGATATTTTCGATATATTTATTCCATTTTTGTCCCTCCGAATCGACCCGACACTGACTCATGAGCCAATCTCCTAGGATGGCGGGTGGACCAAGGAATCCATGAGGAGAGAGTCGACACCGCAAGCACGGCATGAGGGCAAGAGTCAGAATCACATGCCTCAAGAGTCAAAGATATTGAATTTGATCCAGCATGATGCTGGAGTCCGATCCATATGGTCCCCGCTACGAAAGGAACGAAAGAAAATGGAAAGAAGAAAAGAAGAAAGAGACCCGTTGATCGGACATCGATGAGGACCGCGACTGCATGCCGTAGAAAATTGGGGTCTTGGCCGAGGACGGGGCAGAGAAATTATGGTACGAGTGTCCAGTTGGGAGATGAGAGATGGCACCGGTGGATTGGGATGGACATTGGTACAGTTTTTGGACATATCCAGCATCATCGTAGTCCAGTTTCAAGGACTGAGTCAATGGACAGGGAGCTCCAATAATTCTCAGTTGAATCATCAATATGGCCAGTCGGTCCCTCCAACTATAATTTCCAGGAACTGACACTTGATTACTTTTTGGCGTTATTATAAATTTATTGTCAATGAAATCGCGTAATCTTGACTAAAATTTAGATATCGAGTAGTAGAACACGAGCTTGTACAGCGAGAGGGAAAATGAGTTAGTGCTAGTAGATTTCGATGTGATGTGCTTACGTAACGTGTATTAAGTTTGATGGTGCACATGTCGTAGCTGGTCAGCCCGTAGTTAGACACGAATGTTTTCGTGTTCTTTGTCAATCTGATCCTTTAATTCATGCTTAAGATGATAGGTCACATTAAACGGGCTAACATATTGCTCGATAGGGATGCCTACGACGATTATGTTGCAAGGTACTTCAATTTAGAATCTATTTCACAAAGACAAGAAAAAAAGAAGAAGGGATGGTTAAGGGATTGACTTTGTCGGAAAGCTACATGACCCTGATGGCTGAACTCCATATATCTTTCAGCTAGACCTATTCCTATAACATTTTAGTGGATGCGTGATGTGATGAAGTCCGAAGCAAGTCTTTGAATTGCAGTTGCATCGTCCAAGTGACGTTGTATTCAGACTAACTTCCATATATAGATAATGATATTTTGGGCATGAAGGCTAAGAGAGAAGGGTAGACACGATGAAGTGGGAGAAAGCCTGTGTAGGGCCGTCATCTTTGACTTAATTCGTGTGGGAAATGATTGACAGGGAAATTTTGGATAGAACACCTTCCGAGGAGCCAGCCTTTTGGACAGATTCCATTATTCAAAGAGAAGAGGGAGCCGTAAAAGAAGATTTGGCTCAGGATTTGCCCATCTTTGATTCCAGGGCTCGAAACAAAGCACGCAATCGGAGGTCAATGATGCACAGCGAATTTGGATTTCCAAAATCATAATTTAACCGAGGCATAGCCGTGAAGAAAATATAATTCAACTTTTATTTTTACTGGTCCTACCTTATTGTTATTTTAACTTTTCTGCTCAGATTTTAATCCCGTCTCCTTATAGGATATGGGAATCCAACTCCATACCTGAAATTATATAGTTCTTACTTCGTTTATGCAGGGCGACTTTGATTAGAGCTGTGGCGATCTGTTTGCAGCTGGGCATGGAAGGAGAAGGGGTAAGATGGGCGACCGAAAGCGCGAAAGTGAAGTGCACGCGGATGGAAAATTCGTCTGCACTTGGCTACTCGTCGGCGATTATTGATGGGGGAACCGGATAAGAAGCGGAGAACAACCGACGCGTCCTTGCACAATTAAACGTCTGTCGCCCTTTGGACGGGGCGACTTTGATTAAAGCTGTGTCAATCTGGCAGCGGCTGGGCACGGAAGGAGAAAGGGGCAAAGATGGGCGACCGAAAGCGCGGAGGGAAGTGCACGTGGATTGAAAAAAGCTGTCTGCACTTGGCTACTCGTCGCGATTATTGACGGGGGGGACCGGATAAGAAGCGGGGAACAAACGACGCGGCCAAAAACTGCCAACTGCCGCGCTGACGTCTTTCCGTCGAATCGTTTTCCAGCATTTGAACGTGGACGCTTTTCTTGGGATGAACATGGTTCGACCGTGTCGGTCTTTTATTTGGGTAATGAATATCTGAATTGGGGAGAGCGAGTCACGTTCTGCACTCGGCCTCATCCATTTCACTCGCCAAACATGCTAAACATAAAATAAAATAAAATAAAATACTCAGTTAACCTTTAATAAAGTTCTACTTCTTGCCTACCTTTTCCCTCACCTCCATCAGATAAACATTGATGGTGTAAAAATCCTTATCCAAAAATTCAAACTTTTGAACTTGAGGTCGGCCCCCGTGTTGACTAACTCTTGTCATCACATTTTAATCTGCTCTTATAAATTAAAATTTTATCGTCCACCAGAAAGATCAAAGCAGTTAGAGAAATGTATATCATTCATCCGCTAATCTAAATAAATGATGATAGACATTGGCAAATTTTCGCTTCGCTCATCCATTACTAATTCAAAAGATGATGACTGCCCACAATTTTTTGGTAGGTCCATTTGGATAACATTACTCCATTACATGCTACCCACAAATTCTAATTGCACAAAAAGAAGCGCGAAAGCATGAGAATTCTCAATTGGCACTTGTTCGATGTGGAACTTTAGCGAAAGAGGAATAACAAAACAGGTGGGGAAAAGACTAAGGGTGCATTTAAAAAGGCTTTTGGATAAAGCCTTTAAGCAAATGCAAAGACCTTTAGTTTAAAGGACTTTGATGAAATGCAAAAACATTTTGGTAAACTACAATTGAAATGTGCCTTAAAAAGCAACTTTAGGGAAATACTGTTTGGTAAACACATATTTGAGAAGTGCTTTAGTGTGACCAATTTAAGGTTTTCTAATTTTTTATTTTTTAAAAAATGAAAATAAAAACAATGACTTTTTTATATTTTCGCTCCGAGATGTAATATAGAATACATATATTAACAAATTCATAAGTAAAAAATCACATCAAAATGGACTTTTTTCTCAATTAAAAAAAAAAGAGTAATTTCATTATAATAGACATGGTTACGTATACATCGAAGAAAGAAATAGGTTTTCATTGAAAATTACAAGTATCCTTAAATATTTACTAAACTCATTGCTATTCAATTACGTAAATGCATCATGTTACAAAATAAATTTTCATTTGAAATACTGGCCCCTTAATTGTATTATCAATGTTAACTGAATATCCATCATTGGGATCCAAATCTGCACTTACAAAATGTCTATCGTTGATGGCGTTTCGTCGTATATAATTATGCAAAATCATTGTTGCTATAACAATTTTTACTTGCTTTTCAAATGGAAAAGCTAGCATGTACTTTAGAATCTCCCACTTCTTCTTCAATATACCAAAGGCTCACTCAATTTCTGATTGTAGCAAGGAATGAGCACAATTGAATACCTTTCGATAACCTATAAGGGCAGAACCTTATTAAAATTCTGGCAAGTGATATCTAACTTCTTTGTATGATCCTATATCACCCGTCGGATTTGGATATCTAGCATCTACTAAATAATATTTACCTACACAAATATAATGTAAATTTAATTAACATAGGCCATATTAATACATATTAATGTACAAAAACCATTAATTAACGGATCTGGAGGAGGATGAGGAAATTTCACGTCACGTCTTCCTATGGCTTCATAGAAAATAAGAGTGTCATGGGCTTGTCCCTCTCAACCAGCCCAAATATAAATGAATTCCGTGTTAAAATTACACACCATTAAGACATTTGAGTCGGTATACATTTTCAACCAATAAAACGAATTTAATCTTTTGTAAGTATCACCGTTGGGATATGTGTGCCATCAATAACCCAAATGCAATCCTAAAACAAAAAAGCAAATATTATTATATAATCAAAATTTGCATTTAGTTCTTTCTTCCTATTGTATAATCAAAACATACCTTAAAATAAGGATAAAATTTTCAATTATTCTAAATCTTCTCTGGAACATTCCTAAATTGTCAATTAGCTGATTAAATCAAAACTTTTCTCATTTCACATACTTTATCTAATACTAAGTTAAAATACCTGTTTATGGTTTCCCCAAAGTGTTGAAAGTGCTCTTATGTTAATCTATTACCTATATCATGTCCTAAAATATGAAGAAATATTCCAAACATTTTTGTAACATCAATATTCCTAGTTCCTTGAAGACCATAACATGTTACTAAATCATGCATTAAATTATTAAATACAATCTTATCCATCTAAATATTTGATAACACATTATCAAATTAGCATCTTCACCCATCAACTCTCCTAACCATGCATTTCATGTATATGATGATGTCCTACAATGTTTTTTTTTTTTTTTTTTTACTGTATGTTGCCTAATAAGCAATTGTCACTTGAGAAATTCTCACAAGTTGCTAATATTCTTCGTCATCTTTTTCATGGATTTCTCTTTCAGAAGAATTGTCCATATCTGTTTAAAGTAACAAAACAGTTAGAAAAGTGACGAATAATCATACATTAATTAATGGAACATTTATCATGTGTGTATATATATATACATATGCAAACTCCACCTAATCAAAAGAACACAAAATAAAAACACATCTCAAAACATAATTAGGAAAATAGTTCACAAGTAGTGCAAATCACCAATCCAAAATAAGTCTCACATTACAACATATATTAATATGAAAGAGCTCAAACAAGTAACTAACATCCCAGCGACGATTATTACGCTCTTTCAACTTATACTTCAATCACTCGACTTTTTCTTTATTTCCATCCAAGTTCATAAAAATCTACCTATTGTCCTTCTTTTCAAAAAGATGTGAGTATGCAAAGAATAACAACCTTCTGTCTTGCTTGACCTCAGGTATGGCTTTCAATATTTGCACAATTTCTTTGTAAAAATCAAACTCATTTGCAACCGATGTTGCATTGCTCTTACTTTCAACAGCTAAACAAAATCTGTCGATTTACGATGATAACTGATTAGGTCCGATCAATTTTTTTCCTTTCTTTCCTCCAGCTTGCTTCATTGAACTTTCTACTACTCTTTTATGACTCTTACTTTGACTTGGTTGGGTATTCGTTTCACCTACATCACGCTCTAAAAAATCATCAATAGATCCTACACAACCATTAATATCTGCTTGTGTGGCCTGAACATTCTCATCATTGCATAAACATTGTGCAGGATTCCAAGTAATACTTCCAGTAGCAACTGTACCCTAGAACAAAACTTCAACATCCGGATGTATGCCTTTGGTTCGAAAGACTTTAAGCTTAGGATAGGCCTGTTGAAATAAAATATTTTTAGGAGTTGTATCATAAAATGAACTAACCAAAAAAAAAAAGTAAAAAAAGAATAGATAAACACTTGAATTTTTCTTCTTTACCAAAAAAAAAAAAAAAAAAAAAAAAAAAAACACATGAATTTTTCTCTCCCACCATTCATCACTCCCATCAATATTTTTCTTCCTTAGATCCCACCATAGTCTTGTTTCCTTTTGAACCAATTGCTTCCATTTTTCCATTATTCATTTAAATTGTCCCACTTACTCTTCATTTGATTTTATCGTACTTTTTTCCCCTCAACTCCTCAAACTTGTTAATTATAACGATCCATCCATCCCTTTTGTTGCTCGCAGGATGATTGCCTTTTTCAATTTGTTCAATGCATTATCGACAAAAAGTTTCTACATCTTCAGGGCTCCAATATGTCTTTTTCATTCGATGAACTTACCATTTTCCAATAAAATGAACACAAACATATTTGAAAAATGAAAATAAATGAGGTTAACTATGACCCAGTTCCGTAAACATAGATGAACACATATGTATGTACATTTTGACATAACATTAAGATAGACATGAGGCCACTTAATTTTTACAAAGGGCTTCACTAAATATACATTTTTCCTTGAAGACAACTCTCTAAAATTTACAAATTAAGGGGTACTGGAAATAAATCAAAATCCAATTCACATGAATCCAAAAAGAGCACACCAAGCCGGACATGAGTGGGGAAAAAGAACAGAAACATAAGTAATAGAAGCGGAAGATCCTAGATTCAAAACCTTCTGAGCAAAGAGAGAGCCGAGAATTTTTTGCTTAATATATGCCTCTAAAATTTCGATGTATCCATAAGTCAAGAGTTTATCTACATGATAAACATGGTATCGCAAATCAAAATATTATCTCATTCTCTTCTTTAGCTAAGACAGTGATCCCAATCATTAAGTTCTATCATGTCATTGCCTCTAAACACCAAAACCTCAACACCACCACAGAAAGTAAAGACAACCAAAAAAAGAAAAAATGTAAATGTATGTGCCAAGTTTTATTAATGGGAGCTCCTATCAACAACTTGAAGTTTGCTGAAAGAGGAAAAACAAGATTTTGCAATATCTAAGAGAGGTGAAGTGTGATGCTGACATTACCCATGAACTCAAAAAGTGAGAAACTGTTTAGAGATTGCTGGTGAGGTACCTAATAATTTGAGATTATCTTCTGCCTGTATTCTCTATGTCTTTGAGCTTGATAAAGATATAGCAAAGCAACATAAAACCAGCTTCCTCATGGAAACATCAATAAAATTGACATGGTTGTAAACCCTAATGCCTCAAGAAACTACAAGTGACACATGAAGCAGGAAACTACACCCTTAAACACACACGAGCATACAAAGATGCGTTTTGAAATTGAGAAGGAAATAAATATTAGCAAATCCTAGGAACTAAGTATTCTTTTTTATTAATTGGTGGCACGGGGTATTTTACTTAGGCCCGACTAAATGAGATATCATCATCTAACAAGATATGAACACAACCAAGCATTGACACTCAATAGAATGATTGCTGCAACAACAATTTTAAAAAGAACATATCGAAGTAAAGTTTCCAACACTCTAGTTTGGTTTAGCACAGGAAATCAAGTCCAGACTAACAGTAAGCACTTCAATGAATTAGACCACATTGGGTATTCGTATTTGCTATATCTCTCCATTTCGAAAATACAAAGAAAATGATCGATCTTGTGCAAATCGACCAGCATAAAAAGGTTGAGTGGTGACTTATATGAACAAAATCCAACATTCCAACTCCTAGGGTCACGAAAGCTGCTGCCCACCCCTTAATCCAAGAAAAACATAAAAGAAGTTGACTAACATAAACACAAAACACATTTGCAAGTGCCAAGCTTTTCCCAAACTAGCAAAGTCGGGAATTCCAATGATGGTAAATTTACTGTACAATTCATAACAAAGATGCCGGTTTGCTCCAATGCCCTGAAATTTGCCTTCATTACTAGCATGTCTCTTTATTGCATACAATTATTACAATTTTTGGGCAAGATTTCTCATTCCAAACATACAGTCCAGTGATGGGAAGTCCAAATAGTTAAAGATGATAATGGTTATCCTTTACACAAACAAATGCAAATGTTAAGAGTATTGGTTTATTAAATTTCAAAGTGTCTAACTAGTGTTTCTACTCTAATTCTTGCTTTCTACCATCTAACAATATGAAAGGGTAGGACCTTTAAGCAAGCCTTTCCAAAGCGAAAGTGCTCACATGCACTCTAATTACCAAACAACAAGCACAAGTATTGTTAATTTCCAGCATTATAGAACTTCTTTGCCGGGATGGAACCATTGGAATTTAAAAAAACCAGCAATTGCTAAACGAAAAGAGACACTACCAGACCGAAGAGGCGAGATTCAGTGGGCAATTGGAGAGGCGAGCTTCGGTAGGCGACCTTTCGCGACCAAAGAGGCGAACTTCGGCAAGCGATCAAATAGGTGTGCTTCGGTTGGCGATCAAAGAAGTGAGCTTTGGCAATCGAAGAGGCGAGCTTGGGTAGGCGACCGAAGAAATGAGCTTCAATGACTGGAGAGATGAGTAGAGAAGAGACGAGAGCAAAGAAGAGACTAACGCACACTGCTCTTTGGTGTTATGGATTAGGATTTCTATTTTAAGAGGGTCAAATTTGGAATTTTAGTAAAATTCTAAGGACAACAAAGGAAAAATAAAATTTTGTTTTTAATCCCTCCTACAGCATACTGAGAATGCTAGAAAGCCCAAGGCAGCTCCCTAGTTGTCTTGGGCTTTTAGCTTTCAAAATGCTAGCAGGGGGCTCGAAAAAAATTAGCCGAACACCACATATTTGGCTCAAGGGGCTTTGAACGCCCAAAGGCCTTTTGGAAATGTTGGTCCCAAATGCACCCTAAAAACATAAGCCCGGATCTCAATTAAGCGAGCCCACGCCGAATGGCCCATCTGAGGGACAAACTCACATGGGCCACCTTTATGGGCTTCCTCGAGGCCCAAGAGATAGTACGCAACTTCGCACGCTGTTGGTTGGGAAGAACTAGGGCAAATGTTGCGGCCAGGCTCGCAAGCCGAAAGGCATCGGTAGCCGCTCATCTCCTGAAACGAGACGCCATTTCGACCGTCGGATTATCCCCCCTTCCTCTTTATAAATTGCAGAACACCCCAACTTCTGTGCACAGCCAATTGCCACGCCGCTGGAGCGCCCGTGGAAGCTAGGGTTTTCGGTTTGCACGATAATCCTCCGTTCGATTCGATTAGCTCTCGTATTCTTCTTCGTTCTTCGGCTTCTTCTTCTTTATCGATGCTTGATTAGCTGGATTGTTTCCGCGTGAACTCGATTTCGCATGTGTTTTACATGTCTGTCTGTCGATCTGTGCGAGATGAGGATGGATTTGTGTTCCGAGCTTCGCTATCTGGTCTGTGAGGAGATTATTCGATTCCCACGAGACTCGTTCCCTTGAAGCGATATTACTACGTGTTGCTTTTGGTCTTATGAAACTCCCTCAGACTTGCTTTTGCATCGTTGCTTTGGGAGAAACGCTGGAGCAGCTACATATCCCCACTTTCCATCGAAATTCATGTACCTTCTCCTTTGGGCGTTTTCCTCGTATTCTCTGTCTTTCGTTTGTCTGTTGATCTGTAGGTGAGACGGTGATGAGCTCTACAGACCTGTAATGACTTGCGAGCATGATCGCAACTCTTTATGAACATCTAAGGGACTGAGTCTCACCAATCAGATGCGTCATCTCCCAAATTGGAATTTGAATTTGAAATTGAAATTTAGTAATCCAATCTCTGTGTTGTTATTGTTGTTGTTGCTGCAAATCAACGTTTGGCTTCATATTGCTGTCGAAGCAATCAATGGCAAGTGGTTGTCTCGGGCATTAGTTTCAAGAATGAAGCCGATAAAATCGTTCCCCTCGCTATCCAGTGCTTCATTCTTTGTGAAGTAATTTGGACGTCGGGGAACCACATTGTTTTTATTTCGGATCCACAAATTTAAGTCTTTTTTTCTTTTTCAACCCTGCCAGTTAACGTTGGTAAGCCTGGATTATCAACAGGCTAATCACGTTGCCCAGAAGTACACCCCCGAAGAAGTAGAAGAAGAGTGAACTGCTCGCCCCATTTGACTTTCAATTTTCAGCTCGTGAGCAGAGGAACAGGGGTCTCTCCCTTTGTGAAGATTGCGGACTAGCACACTCGATTTGAATCCAGGCGGACCAAATGAAAGTTGGACTGGACAAAGAAATAGAGAACTAGAAAAAAAGAAGAATAACAATAATGGGAAGGGATCTTGATTATGATTATTTCGGAGATTTTAAAAAATGAAGGTCAATTTCTAAACCTAATGAAACAACACTAAATAAGGGATAACTATGTTAACAAGTTTTATAAGGGATAAGTATATTAGAAATCCTAAAATTTGTTAAAAAAAGGTAATTGAATTTTAAAATTTTTAGAAAATGCAATCAAATTTTAAAATTTGTTGAGCAATCATATCTTAAAACTTTGGAAAAGTGCTATCGAAGAAATGATTTGATTTGATTAATTTGAATTGTCTAGAAGACAAATTTTATGATTTAATTATGCTTTTTAAAAATTTTAAGATTAAATTATTGATCAATTTTAAAACTATCAATACACTTATTCCCGTGTATAATATGTAAGAATGATGGTCAATGACCGGGGCATCGTTCAATTGGTCTATGGGGGCTCAGCCCAATTTACAGGGCGTCATTATAAATTGTCGAAGTATTGGAGGTCCAGCCCAATTTCCAAAGTGTCAAATTACGAGTGCGGTCTCCAGCAATTCAAGGCAAAATTCCAGCTGTTCTGCGAGTGCGTGGGAATGGAGCAAGAAATGACTGACCCTACTGGCTACTCACGGGACTGACTCACATGCTTCCTACGTTTCCTTTGACGGTGGATTGATTAATGGCAAAGAAAACGAAACGCGATCGAGACCCCTGCGACCCTGCTGCCGTCATCTACTACGTATCCAATCAGAAAACTCCAAGGAGAAACCGTGTTATTTGACAGATAGCAAACGAGTTTTTCTATTTCTGCATAAAAAATAAAATAAAAACGAGTTTTTCTGTTTTTTTCAACAAAGTATATGTGAAAATACAAGGGCATTTATTGTCACGCGCTCGAAAGATATTTTTAAATAATTCTCCAAAGCGACCATTGTTTCACAATACCTGCTTTCGAACTGGCCCTCTCAAGTGTATGAACGTGTGCCAATCGCCCCCTTGTGGTCACATCTTGCTAGGAGAACGAACATTCTTTTGTCCTGAAAAAAAGAAAATTATCTCGATTATTAGCTCACGAGATTTACGAGTGAAATCTCGAAGTAAGCCCTAAAACCCCCGATTTGCTAGTCCATAAATCCTAACTCGATATGAGAGAGAACAAGTGAGAAATCATAAAAACTAAAGTCAAAGCAATCGAGCGAGCGATCGAAGCAACCAGAGTTTAAAGCCAGCTCTCGAGCTAGGTTTCAACTAATCAATCTACACGTGGCGGAACGAAGAATAATGGATCCCCCAATGGTCGTATAATTCAACTTTCCAATATAACCCCGGGGAAACAATTTATAAATTATTAAGCAATTCGGGACGCTCGACAACACGATTTCAAACGATCCAGACACGTATGATGTAGGGGACCAAGGGAGGGAGGGATGGGGGATGGGGATATTTAGGCAGTGGTTGGTCGAGATCTGTTGCCTCCCCAAGAAGGCTGAAGCGCCAACGGTCGTGAGATGATGCCAAAAAGCAAAAATATTAACTCATCCACCGGCCCTCCCGCAGAGCCTAACGGTAACTTCAGAGCGCCTGCCTCGCCTCCCCTCCGTCCCTCGCTTGTCCCGGTCTGGCCTCCCCCACCTTACGAACGAGTCAAATTCAAAACGGGGCCCCACTCGGCCGCCTCTTGTCCGGTTCGCTCGGTCCTCGTCCTCACAGCGAATGAATGAATGTGGGGGGAAAGAGCTGCGACCTTGCGAAATTAGGAAAAGAAAAGAAAAAGAAGGAAAATTCAATGTGAGCACAGGGCATTATTCTTGTGGAGTAAAAGAAAGCGACCATTTATTGACCAAAGAAAAAAAGGAAGGAAGAAAAAAAGAAGGCTTAGTGATGGAGAGAAAGCGTATTGAATTGTAACCAAGTAACGTGTTTTGACCTTCGCTCCAACTTTGAAACCCTCCTTTTCGGCTATCTGCCCTGGCACCCCCCACTACTCCTTTCCCATCCTCTAATTCCGTTATTACCCCCCCTCCTTTCAATCGGTCTAGCTTTTTTTTTTCTTTTTTTTCTTTTTGTAGATTCCGAAAAACGTTGAGCCCTGATAATAAACCTAGTTCATGTGCCTGCCTGGAGAAGAAAGAGTAGAAGAGCTACCAATTTCAAAATAAAATTAAGAATCTCACCATAGCTAAGAGAAGTACGCGAGGGGAAATTGTAGTTTTCGTATCTATTCAAAAATATACAATTTCATTACGATTGTTAATCATCGACGAACCTTTTTATATAAGAAATCTTTGACATTATAACCACCAACGTCGTTTGGTGCGCAAACCATGGAAAAACATATGGAAATGTTATAGGCATGGAACTTTCGCGTTATCAGAGACTTGTAATGTGATGAACGTGACAAGAATTTGAATTTAAGTGTACAAAGGAGAATTTCCACACGCTGAAAACATCATGGCAACGTAATAACTATCTGCTTCAAGATAACCATAGAGAATAAGTATCCAATCTAACAATATTAATAAATTCAATTTAAACGCTCGACTTGATTTCTCACTCTTAAAATTATTTTATATCTTCGTTACGACATAAGATAACCATAACAAGCATACATATATATATATATATATATATATATATATAATTCCATGATTATATTCGGATCAAGAACCAAGAAGTTCAAAGAGGGACCAAACAACAAACAGCAAAAGCAGATAATTTTTTTTCGCAATTTCCTATTTCATTAAAAAAAAAAACCTCCAAAATATTAGCCAGCAAAAAAAGGGTGGGAGGCCATTTTGGTACTTTCGCGGTCGGAGCGTCTCCATCCCTGGTCAAACCATGGTTGAATCTGAACGTGAAAAAATCTCTCCCCATCATACACGCACTCTCCGGAAAAAAACCGCTTCCCCCCCACCATTTATAAACCCCTTCAATCTCTCTCTCTCTTCCTCACTTCCAAAAAGACCACTTTTCTTCCTCCTCCTCCTCCCCCTCCCCCTCTCTCTTCTCCAGAAAATCGAACGTTGCAGCGAACGATAACCACCGCCGTCCGACACACACAGATCAGAAGCGAACAGGCGAAACAACCTGGGACGACCAGGAACACGGAGCCGAAGCCATGTCTTGTTCGGTCGCAGTCTCCAACTCTCCGGTCTTCTCTCCCTCCCGAGTCATCTCGTCCTCCCTCTTCTGCAACAAGGCCTCCATCCGCAATTCCTCGCCTGAGGCCCTCTCTCTCCCCCTCGCCCACCTCAAGCCCTCCCCTCCCCCTTCCTCCTCCTCGCCTTCCTCCTGCTCCTCGCCGTCCTCCCCCTTCCGGCTCCGGCTCCAGAAGCCGCCGACCGGCCTCTCGAACGCCTCCTCGTCCGCCGCTTCCAGCGCCGTCCAGGTCCCGGGCGCGGGCGCGTCGCCGACGGTCTTGAAGCGGAAGAGGCCCACCAGGCTCGACATACCCGTGGCTGCGCTGAGTTTTGGGGTGCCGGCGACGCCGTCGGCCGCCGCGAGCGATGTCGTGGAGGAGGAGAGGGAGGAGTACGGGTACTCTGTTTATTGCAAGAGAGGGAGGAGGGAAGCCATGGAGGATCGGTATTCTGCTTCTGTCGCTATCCATGGAGACAACAAGCAGGTAACTTTTTCTTCTTTTTTTTCAGTTAGGTCTTCTTCTTTATAATTCGCGTTGGATCGCGATCGTTGTACCTGACTATTAGGTGATATCGTTTCCTGGGTTTTAATTCTGTTCCTTAGCTTTAGTTGGAGAGTTCGATGAAGATCCCAAAATGGTTTATGCTACTGTCCTCGAATGGTTCAGGATGAGATGTGCTTCGTATGTGTGATCGCCAGAAAGAAACTGGTTGGAACCTTAGGTTACTGACTTAAGTTGTTAAAGCTAGAATCCAAGAAACGGCAATGAACTCCAGAAAAGTTTTGTTCTGACAGGAATTTTAGTCAATTCAGTTCATTGTAGCACTAACCTGATTCTGCTACTTTCAATGTGCAGGCGCTGTTTGGTGTATTTGATGGGCATGGAGGTGCAATGGCTGCTGAGTTTGCCGCAGAAAACTTAAATAAGAATATCATGGATGAAGTGATGAGAAGAGACGAGAATGAAACGGAGACGGCTGTGAAGCATGGTTACCTGAAGACCGATTCAGATTTTCTGAATGAGGAATCACGAGGCGGCTCATGCTGCGTGACTGCCTTGATTAGAAGGGGCAACCTCTTTGTGTCTAACGCTGGAGATTGTCGAGCTGTTCTTTGT
The DNA here is from genome assembly GCA_017140615.1 of Eucalyptus cladocalyx. Taxonomy (NCBI): domain Eukaryota; kingdom Viridiplantae; phylum Streptophyta; class Magnoliopsida; order Myrtales; family Myrtaceae; genus Eucalyptus; species Eucalyptus cladocalyx. The sequence goes on along the minus strand of CM029517.1, from coordinate 34,774,995 downwards.
AAAGCTGGCGCTGCAGAGGCTCTCACATCTGATCATAGGCCTTGTAGGGAAGATGAAAAGGAACGCATTGAAGCAGAGGTGAGGATTTAGAAATTATCTAATGCTGTTTTCCTGAAACTTTGCATACCGCTGGAGATTTATCTTAAATGTCCCAGCCGAATTTATGACTTAATGTTCTAACTTCATTTTACTTTGCAGGGTGGGTATGTTGATATTATTCACGGAGTCTGGAGAATTCAGGGTTCTCTTGCTGTGTCCAGGGGAATTGGAGATCGGCAATACAAAAAGTGGGTAACACCTGAGCCGGAAACAAACATTTTGAAAATTGAAGCTGAACATGAGTTCCTGATTCTGGCATCCGATGGTTTGTGGGACAAGGTGAGCTTCAATTTCTGGAAAAACAAATGAGCATGCTAATTATTCGTGAATCCTTTGGAAGCTTTGTTGTAGAGGAACTGAAGTTCTTTGTGCGCTTGATTTCAGGTCAGTAACCAGGAAGCCGTAGATATTGCTCGGCCTTTATGTATGGGTACCGACAGGCCCGAACCAATGCTCGCCTGTAGGAAGCTTGTGGACCTCTCTGTTTCCCGTGGCTCTTGCGATGACATAAGTGTGATGCTGATTCAATTGGGTCGATACATGTAATGGCTTACGTTATTATGACTGAGAGACTGGACTAGCAATTGACTTAGCTTTGTCTAACTGTTGCTGGAGCTGATTAGGCTTCTCGACAAGATGATACTCTTCTTCGTGTTGCTCGACTCCGGTGGTGACATTATTGATGACGACGACACTTTGTTCACTTTATAGGCTTCTGCTACTCTGATATAGCGCCTCCATTTAACCATTCTTTTAGGGATTTTTAGGACCCCTTACATCAGTGATAGGATTTATTTGACTAGTACGACATTCTATTCATTCTTTACATGTAAAAAGATACTACTGCGTTGCAGATTTATATGAAATTGAGTTCTTTTACCTTAGCCACTTATGTTCTGAAATTGCTCGAGTTATCAAACTCTGCTTTTGGAAGAAGCTTGTGAGATTTCTATCCATTTCATGAAAGCTAAATTAAGGATCAAGCTACTGTGTCAGCCTGTATATGTTAGGGATGACCATATGGTTCCTATCCCGGAATTGGAAACCATCAACTTAGGGTTTCGAAAAATTGGAATTGAGAACCAACCGTCCGTTTGCTGGAGTGGATTCATGAAACCGCTCTCTAATTTCAATCCCTCATTGCCACTTTCACGTCTCTAGTGGATTCATGAAACTGCTCTCTAATTTCAATCCCTCATTGCCACTTTCACGTCTCTAACATGCTTCGAGGGAGATGGAGTAGCTGAGATGTCAAGATGCAAGTAATGTCCATTTCTCACCACCGCTTTTGCAGTTAGCATGACGAGGTCTCCTTTGTTGGATGATGTTCTCCAACCATCGCAACCAAAAGAGAGATTTTTTAACTGGTTGGCAAGAATAATTTAAGGAATCGAATACAAAACATTATGACTTCGTTTTCACATATAATAGAACGGGCAACTGATCATTAAGAAAAGTAATTAACTATCTAGTATGTGACATGAAACACACTCAGGTTCTTAACATTTTGAATTCTGATTCTTTTGCACACTCTAGTATATATAATGTTTTATCCTTATGTATATAGAGTGGGTCTATCTGCTAATTTCACTTGAAAAAAAATATTTTTTTCCAAGTCATTCAAAATACATGATTTATGGTCTAATACTTTGCCGTGTGTCTATGTTCATTCATTCGATATGATCATACAACGGATTCCCTTATGGTCTTGGAGTTTGCAATAGATGAGTTGCGGCATGTGGAGCTTTTTCTTCGCACCAGTTGCAAAAAAGTTAGTTTTTCAAGGAGTGATCTTGATATCAAGAAATGGATGATTTTTCATGAATCATCGTCGTGATTCAATATCATGCTAGTTTGTGCTGCCATTGGCAAAGATACTTGCTTTCTCTCTCTCTCTCTCTCAAACGTTTCTCATGTTTTTCTAGTGGAATCGAGGCATCATGTAGGCAGAATCGTCCTTCCTTTCCTTTTGTCTTTATTTAAAAGTGCTTTAGCGAAAGCAAGTGCCTTCATACTACAAAGATTGATGAATGAGTTATGGAGTCCTGCTAGTGCCTTCATACTAAAAAGATTGATAGATGAGTCATGGAGTTTAGCTAGATGACCCGACGACACTCCAACGGCCAGCATTTCCCGCTGCAATAAACGCGGAGAAACCTAACAAGAAAGACCAATCCCAGCGCAGTGCATGTAAGATTAGATATTAGAAATGTGAGGACGGCGACCGCACACCATATGAAAAAAGAAGACTTTCAGAAATGGCGGCGGACCACCGCCCCCCACAAGAATCCACTTGCTCAGTGGACGAAAAGGCGATGAGCTGCGGCCAACCCAACTAGGCTTTTTCGCCCATGTAAGCATGAAGCAAGGCCCATCCCAGCATTCAAGTCCTCCTTGCCAAGATTGAGTTTAAAATTTGTCCCACGGGGCCCTACTCACCCCCCAAATCACGTTCTCCGCAGCGCTTCTGTTGCTCAAATCGAGTGGTCTTTAGAGGCTGTTTTCCTCGCCCGACCTGACTTGGTCACATGTCGGCGGTGGTTGCAGACTTGCAGTGCGTTGCGCTCCACATCTGAACAATTCACATGCGATTGTGCGTATGTCTGGACGACACTGCGAAGTCTCACTCCGCGTATCCCGTATTTATTAGCTGGGTTGTCTCCTCCTGTATTTGTCCTCTCAAATCGCGGGCCAGATATGCAGGAGATCTCGATCCAGCAGTGACGGATGTGTCTGTCGTCGCTAGAAGACGTGGGTTTTGGTATCTGCCGAGTTCTTAAATGAACGCGTCGCGCTCGGTAGTGCTCTTCGAGCGTGAATGCGCGGGTCTTCGCGTTTCCTGCTCTTCGTATGGCGCACGACGACGTTCCTCCTAACTTCTCGCAAATATTAATATTAATTAAACCTGTGGGAGTCACCAGAAGTGATCATTGCGTTAGGCGCTTTTGACGGGACGGCCAATGAGTCCACCATACCTTTTGTCCTTCTTTCGTTGTAGGCCGAAATCAATGTCCTCGAAAGGAAGTGGACCGCTGGTGTCAAGTAGTGATTTAGTTGAACTCTCAAATCGAGCGCGCGGGCAGGAACGACTAAATTGCTTATAACTCCTGTTTGGAAGGTTTCAAAGAGAAAATTATCAAAAAAGTCACATATATATATATGCCATTTTAGTTTTATAGACCTTTTAATTTAGCCAATTAGTCGTTAATATATTATACTTGTGCCAATTCAATCATAAATATTTCAATTGTACTCAATTTATCAATGGAGTCATTATAGCTAATTTTAGCCGGAAATTACTATTAAGGCAATCTATTCAGCGTTGATCGTCATATGTAACATAACTAATGTTAATGTAGACAATTTTTTTTCTCTATTTTCCTAACGCTAGGCCGACAAGGTCACCATCCAATCCTCCTTAGCCACAATCGAGACCAGCAATCCTTGCCTAGTCTAGCATAGTGTTGTGACCCTATCCCAAACTAGGTGAGGGCATTGTGGCTTTTGCTTGTGCCAGAGGGTTTGCGAAGGCCCTCGCCTATGGCCAGCTGAGGGTTGACTGACGACCTCGTTGGCCTAGGTTTAGATAAAAAGAAAAGATAAGATAAGATAAGATAATTTTTTTAAAGAATTTAAAAATTGTTCACACTAAGGATAGTTGTACTGTAAATGACAGATGACACTAATTATATTGCCATGTCAGTGAGTCAGGATAGAATTAGTTAAATAACTAAATTGACAAATAATAAAAAATATTTTGGATTAAATCGATACAATTGAAATATTCGTGACTAGATTGATATAAGTACAATAGGTTTATAACTAAATTAATCTAATTGAAATTTTTAGAAGTAAATTGGTATAAGCGTAATAGGTTTATGACTTGATTTTTGGTAATTTCCTCTTTTTTTCTAAATATTGGCCTTTTTGGAATCCGTGTCATGGGAGGTCGAGGCACGCAATTCGTGGTTGTAGAGGGAGGCGACGCGATGTTAATTAATTAGCAGCTAAGTCAGCTTAAATTATAATGCAATTGCCCTCTTAATCCTCTATCTTTCGAGGGTCGCGCGAGGAAGCTGCAAAAAGTTATCATGCGAGGCTTTTCTGCAGTGGAGAAAGAACATCGCATTTTCGGTGATGGGTATCTGTTTTTATGCCTTGGAATATTTGAGAAGTCGACAGCATCCTATACTTCCGATCGAATAAACCCGCCAGTTTACTTCGCCCCATCTCTTACCAAAAATGTCCACGCGTCAGCAACCATCGGATTGGATCGGGAAAAGACAATCGTCGTGAATAATAATGATCAAGCGAAGCCCCGGCATCTCTAGAAAGACAAGACGTGGAAGTCTTGAGCCCGGATGGAAGCTTCAAAGCGATTTTCCATTCTCGTGTCTTGTCAATCCGGTGAAACGTGTATGGTCCGTGCTGAGCGGACGGGAACGAGGAGGTAGGAACGAGGCCAGGAGGAGTGTGAATACAGAAGTTTCGCGAGTATGTCTTTGCCTTTCCGTGAAATGCGTGTCGAGGAACGCGGTGCGAGGTCAGCACGTAAAATTAAATGATCTCGCTTAGATATTTGATGACATCTGCCGATTCGTCTAGGATTAGGGGGCGAGGGACTTTCTGGATAACTTGCGAGACGATTGTGCTGATTTTTCATGAGATGGTCGTGGAAGCTGCGAGCGATGCCGAGCCGGGGGGGCCCCGGTTTTTTTTCTTAACACGGACTTGTGTACGGCACGCGCTCCGGGAAGAAAAGAGGAAGAAACGGAGAAGCAGATCCCCGGAATCGCTTCCTCGGGCACTGCACTGGCGTTTCTTCAACCCGAAGTTTCGCTATTTGTCCACGTCGACGTCGATCCTCCAATCGCCGTCCCCGACCCGACCCGATGCGTGTCGTCACTGGCTACGTGATCGCGAAAAGATATTATGGTTCCCTCCATCCCTTCCTTTACAAATCCAAAGTTGCCCACGTCGTCAATAATTCAATTAAAAAAAAAGAGGTCCCCGACTCTTTTCTAGGTTCGCCGCGCCAGCTCTCTTTAAATCTTTGGTCGTTTCCGTGCCAGGTGTGATTCCACGTGGAGCAGTAGGCCGATTCTAACGAGTGCATTTCCACGTTACCCATTCCCGGGATTTCTTTTCATTTTATATTGAACCCGGAAAGAGGATGGTAACGATGATCCACGGAAGTTCGTATTTGCTTGCGTTGCTGTCTTGCTGTGGCCATGTAGGTGAATTTAACTTGTGGACAAGCTTCCTCCTCCTCCGCCTCCTCCTCCTTTGAGCTTCCTTTTTGGTGAGTGTTACATGATGGACATTCCCCCTTATCCGTTCTTTAATATCCTCCACATCGTTCCTCTTGTTGTCCTGCGGAATCGGCAGAATTAAAATAATGAGAAGAAATAAGAATAAAGAGGTACCATCGTCTGTGCAAACATCACCCACAAATATGCCTTACTGATCCGTCTTGTTGATTCTTGTAAGCTAAAAAAAATTGTCCTTTGGATGCTCTTTAAAGTAATCAGACCAACACAAACTTTACATAGTATAAATTCACAATAATGTTCATCCTCGCAAACATTAAATCAGTAGACATCCCAAGGGCAGATGTTTTATCTTGTGTTTTCTTTTAGTTCAATAAAAAAAAAAAGTAGTAACGGATAGTAGAGGTAAAGTAACGAGTCTTATCCATTAAGGCAGCGAGCATAGCCCTTTTCACGTCACAAAGACACAAGAATTGGGATCTCTGGGTCTCTGTCCATCATTCGTGAAGTAACCATCGCACCATTTTAGTCCTCATACGTGCTCTTTTTCAAGAGTCAACATGCGAATGGAATGTGGACCTTTAGATTTTACTTAGCCTGCCTCTCGTCATATCTTAGCCCCATGCAGAGAGTTTTCTAAAGCAATTACGAGCGGCCAATCAGAAAAAGGAGAAGCCGAGGGAAAATGGGCACCACGAGCTGAGGGTAAGGAATGGGTCTACTCATCCCCCGAGAAGATACGGATCTCTGGCATACGATAATGGATGGAGGGGCCTGTCCAGCTCCGTCATATGCAAATTCCACTTCTAAATATATATTTATTTATTATATATCCAATACGTCTGGCGTTACGAACAAATGAATTATTCGTAAAGGAAGGGGAGAGTATATTTTTATGGAGGCCGGTGGTGCACGTCACCCACCAGACTCCTACTGGAAGAGCAGCTCATCACTTGCGAAAAGCCACGCCCCCCCAGCATCGTCTGCCGAATCCCGACACATTCGGCATCATCCCGCCCCTCGCCGGCCTCTCGAGAAATCACATCCGCGCCCGCCACGTGGACCTAGGCCGGTCCGCCACGTCGACTGGGAGGGTGGGCCCCCAACAGTGTTAGTTCAGTTCAGAACACCGGTCGCAACCGAAACCTGTCGTTCCATGTGGGTGGGTTGCATCAGCATTCACTAAGCGCCTTTTTGGTGTTGCCAATGCCAACTTGGATTCTCTCTCTCTCTCTATATATAAATATATACATGCTTTTTTCTCCGTTTTTTTTTTTTAACCTTTTCACCCGATGTTTCATGACGTGGGCGCGTCCATCACGTCTTTCTCTCGGCCGAAATAACTCGAGACCCAGCGGTCGCGGGTCCGTCACAACACCACTCGCATCCGGCTACATGAACAACGCACGTGATTATTAGCATTCACGAACCAGCTAAACCAAACAAAAAGAAAAAGAGATTTTACGGAACCGGCAGGACACGGATCCGATGGGGGGGGATGCTTCCTGCGTGCAGATCCACGACCCGATCCTCCCCACCACCGAAGAAACCCATGCCTTAACGAAGTCTCCTGGAAATTGCCCGAGATGTTTCACGTGCTTTTAGTTCCCGCGGGGAGCGACCCGGAATTTCAAGGCAAAAGGAGCTCCGGCGAAGGAAGAGAACAAAACAAAAGATTCTCTCTCTCTCGTCTTTCGTGCCGAACGAGAAAAAAAAAAGAATTCGAGAAAATGGAGGCGAATAGGCGGTGGGGATAAGGATGGGAAAGGAAGGATCGCCAACATCCCCTGCCCTCTCCACCACCTCCTCTCGTACGTCAACCGCCACCGGTTATAACAGTTGCCCGCCCCCCAAGAACTCCCACAACGTCACCCTCCCCGACCCCAGCCCCAAGCAAAAGCAAAGACCGTCCTCTCTCTTTCCTTCCGAGTTTCTCCTTCATTAATTTATTTAATTCCACATCAGGGTCCGGAGAGGATAAGTTGGTAAAAAAAACAGAGCAGAACATCCACGTTCCATGTTCCGTGCTCTCTCTCCTTTCACGCGCCTCCCCCGCCCGCCTGCCCATATATATTCTCGCTTTCAGCATTGGACCCCCTCAAAAGTGACCCCAAAACAAAAAAAAAAACACACGCTCCAAGTCCTCGCACAATTCCCTCAACTTCTTCTCTCCATCTCTCTTCTACTCTGCTTCAGACACAGACACCACACCCCGCAAATTCGGAGAAAAAGAGGAACTAGGATTCGCCGAAGTCTTTTTCTCTTCCATGGCTTCGTGGGTCAGAGGCCGGTGCATCGGCCGAGGATCTTTCGGCACCGTCAGCCTCGGCTTCGACAAGCGGACCGGCGAGGTCTTCGCCGTCAAGTCCGTCGACGCCGCCTCCTGCCTTCCCCATCAGATCGAGTCCTTGGAGAACGAGATTCGGATCCTCCGCTCGCTCCCGCCGTCGCCTCACGTGGTCGCGTACCTCGGCGACGACGTCACCCGCCACGAGGGTCCCGCGAAGACGACGTGCCGGAACCTGCACATGGAGTACGTGCCCGGCGGCACCGCCGCTGACTCGGCAGCCCGCCGGGGGCGCAAGTTCTCCGACGCGGACGAAGCGATCGTGAGGTCGCAAGCCCGGTGCGTCGTCTCTGCTCTGCAGCAACTGCACGCCGGAGGCATTGTGCACTGCGACGTCAAGGGGAGGAATATTCTGGTGGGTCAGGATCCGAGATCGGCGAAGCTCGCCGATTTCGGCTCGGCGATCAGAATCGGCGAGTCGGGGGATAGGATCGCGCCGCGTGGGAGTCCCCTGTGGATGGCGCCAGAGGTGATCCGCGGCGAGCGCCAGGGCCCGCCAAGCGACGTCTGGTCTTTGGGCTGCGCCGTCGTGGAGATGGTCACGGGCCGGCCGCCGTGGGAGGATCACGGCGTCGACACGCTGACCCGGATAGGGTACTCGAGCGAGACGCCCGAGTACCCGGCTCAGCTGTCGAAGCTGGGCCGCGACTTCCTCGAGAAGTGCCTGAGCAGAGACCCGGAGGCGCGGTGGAGCTGCGATCAGCTGCTGCAGCATCCCTTCTTGCAGAAGGACGCGGCGGACGACTGGTCCCCGCGGTGCGTGCTTGACTGGGTCAGCTCGGAATTCGAAGACGAAGACGACGACGACGCCGACGAGGCGGGCCCGAGTTCGAATTCCTTCTCCGACGAGGACGTGGCCGACGCCAGGGCTAGGATCGGTAAATTGAGTTCGAGCGGAGGGGCGAATTGGGAATCCGATGGTTGGACGGTGGTGAGGAGGAACAGAGAATGTGACCCTGAGGCGGAGGAGGAGGAAGAGGCGGGGACAAGCTCGCAATATCGCGAAACGTCAGGGGCAGAACGGGGAAACGGGAGCGGAATTGCGGAATATTCAAATTCGAGCGGCAGGCTTTTGGCAACGGAGGCCCAGTCGTGCAGTAGCAGCTCGTCGTCGGGGGAGGAGGGTGGTGGTGGTGGTGGTGGTTCTTAGCTGTTGGGGAAAAAGAAATGGTCTTTTACAGCTTGCGTGGTGCGGTGGTGTCGTTATTACATTATTATTGTCATCGCTTGTTGAGAATCTTGTCGCGGAATATACTTTTGCTGTTCTGTTATATCACATTTTCGCATTCTCTCGCGCTTTTCTTATTCTTCTCCCGGTCGATCGATGAAAACGGGTGCTTTCACGGCCCGCAACGATCCATCCAGCATGAGCCGCGTGCCCCCCGTACTGGGAGGCGCTCCCTTTTCGGTTTTGCTTCTTCATAGACGCGTCGTGCACGTGAAGATACATTCGGAACGCCCCTGTAATGCGCGTGATGCGTCGTGAGCAGTCGCGAGCGATCGAAGGCCACCGCGAGCATCGGAATTCAGGCGATCCCACGTTTTTCGCGAGTCAGTCCGTTTCCAAGCCAAGTCGATGTTGAAATGGGAGTCGGTCGTCGGCCGTAAAAGGCAAGTTTAGAAAGGGATGGGCAACGGATGAGGACCATGGGGGGTGAAGATAAGATGACTTGCGTGTGGGCGTCGGCCCTGTAGCAGCGACCGCCACAATTGGATATTTAGCATTTGGCGCTCATCGCGACACATGAGCGGGACACGTCCGAGGATTATAATTGATTTAGACGGGACTCTAGTCGGCTGGTGGTTTATCTTCCTCGTGGCTTGGAGCTATTCTTGTCATTTTTGGATCAAGCAGTAGGTCGTGTTAATGCCTTGAATCGATTGCCAATACAATTCCGTACGCAACGAAAGGCTCCTCCGATGGAATTCGTATGCACCGGACACAGGCAACTCTGGCTCGTTCGCCACGTCCTCCAGTGTTCAGTTCAGTCGCTCCTCGTCTCCTCCCATTTAGTTTTGTCGTTTTGCCCCCAAGTGGAGAGAAAGCGTGCCCGAGTGGTAAGACTTCGGGGAGGACCAATCCCAGGTGAACGGGTGGGAGACTGGTGCGCATGGAGGATGACTCGGGACTTGTGCCCTTGGATGGACATTAAAAGTGTTATTTGACCCCACTGGGTCTCCCGTCTATTGGTCTCGCCGGGGAGACGACTCTTCCCATTTGCTTATCGCCCACCATGGGGCTATGCGTCCGTGACCGAAATACCAATCCTACAGTGCATATGATTCACGCTCTGATTTAACAATGGGATTTGACCAATCACATCTCCACAACGAGCCTCTCACGTGAGATGGATTTCGTTGAAAAAGTTCAACGATGAACTCCTCACGCAGGCAGAGCCACTTCTCTGTTTTTTTCACTTGTCGTTTCTTTACTTTGTCTCGTATGGCCCGTCATCCCCCCCGGGAAGACAGCCACTCACAGACCATGGTTTCACTCTAACCTCGGATTTGGCCTTAACCCGTGACACGCTGAGTGAGCAGTGAGCACACATAGTGATTAATGTTAACTTAATTAAATATTAAATCATGTTTTTATCAAATAGTTTAAACCTTGATAATAGTTGGTTGTGATTTCACATAATATTAGAGTTAAGAGATCATAACTTTGAATCTTCCAAGTTCCTATTTGTCTCGCCAATTAAATTTCCACGCTTAGTACTAGGCAAAAAACCATAATCAACGTAAGCATGGTGTTAGAATGCTTAAATAATAGATATTGAGTTCATATTTTTCTAGACCCCAATTGCTTCCTCAATTAGATATGTCCATGCTTAGCCATGAGGTATTAGGCAAATTGCTTCCTCAATTAAATTGTCCATGCTTAGTTAAAAAGACTAAACTAAGTATGAGGTATTATAATTAGAGGTAATGGGTTCAAATTTTTTTCAGGCCTAATTGCTTTCTCAATTAAATATGTCCATGCTTGACTAAGCATGAGGGAAATCTGTTCAGGCCCCAATTACTTCCTCAATTAAATATGTCTATATTTAGTTCTAAATAAAAAGATCAAATTAAAAATGATGGGGCGTGCTGGAATAATTAGATATTAAATCATGTTTTTATATAAAGGCATACTTTTATATTTAATTACTCTAACAATCAACACACTATTTTGACAACTAATCTACCTCGTCCTCCTTGCATTTGTTTATTGTCTTAAGTTGGTTGGCTTGAGCTTCTCCCCAAGCTCGTCCAGCACGATCTTTGTCGCCCAACCTATGCCTAGCCCGTTCCGGTTGATCCCAGATTTTGCCAACAACCAAGAGCAGTATCGACGTTCCGTGTCGATTCTTGATTCCACATTCAGCTACAACTCAACAGCCTGATGAAAGAGCTGTCAAGAATCTTCTACGCACATCCAACACGGTTCCTTTTTCCCCTTGCTTTAGTTCTTCTTTTTTCCGGATTCTTTCTTTGCATATGCGATTGATTGGACGCTTTAAAGTTCGTACTGACAACTGACAAGACTGGCTTTTGGATTGGGGCAAACGATGCCTTCGGCTGGTGGCTACTCGGGGGTACAACTCAGGTGTCACTACGAAGGCACAGCAATGAGTCAGGTTTAAAGATGCGATCAGATAGGAGACAGAGCACGGTTGGATTTGGCTTCTTGCGGGATTCATCGCCAATCTTGCCAGCCTGTTCCGAAGATTACCTCGGAGAGTGATTATCCATCGATCTCCTCGCTTCCTTCTGATTGAGGAAAACGAGGCCGACAGCTTTTGATGGGATTTGCATTTATTTATGCACAAGCGTGGACTAGCTAGACTCGAAGAATAACATTAGTACGCCACGTTACCACGGTATTATCCACAACTTTAGTCTCGAGCTAAATCGAAGCCAAGTAAGGATGGTTTTGATAACGACCACGCAAGACAGAGCTGCTGTTGTGTCTTCATTTTAATTTCATTTCGTTTGTATTTTAAGTTTGCCTAAGTTGTTTTAAGAACTCATTTGTTAAAAGAATTGTGAGACTATTATTTCTCTTTTTTTTATACATGTAACTCTATCAATGAAATAGGATGACAAGGCAGAATTTGCCCTTACTCTCTTGTTCTCATTTACTTTTACTATATCAAAACTCTGTAGGGACACTTGAAATTCTTCCCTACGAACTTAAACAATGGTTGCTGCCCCCAAATATTATTTCTCTCAAATCTCGACATGGCTAACTTTATGACTCAAAATTCAGCATTTTACCCTCAAGTTAAAGGTCAACGATTGATCGAGTTTGCCATCCAAGATTAGGACATCCAAAATAGTCATATTTTGTAGTGTTAGAGCAGTACCAAGGTCTTGGTACCATGTGATGTTTATTGAAGATTTTTGGAAGTTCAATATGCTTGAAGAAGCGAAATAGGGCACCGACAGAAATTGCGGTATACAGAGGTACGGACTTTCACCTTTGATCCTCGTCGTACATTGTTAACTCAGCTCCGATCACTGACTTTCACCTTTGGCAATCAAAGCTCGGGAAATGGGATACAAGTCCGTGGCCCATCTTCTGATGGATGAACTCCAATGGGCTCCAAAGCACAGGAGATAATTCCGAGGCCGAAAGGTGGAGAAAGACCAGCAACACGAGAACCCCGGCTTAGAACATCTTGGCAACGGCATTTTGTATTGGATCACACATTAGACTTTTGACGCAAACGCTGCAGTTCTGCTGAGTGTGTCCTGCAGATTTTTCTTCGTCCAAGTTCAAACAGCCGTGCGCTCTGCAATGAAAGGATGGTCCTAGCACTTTTGCAGCCAGCTTCAACCGTTGGGCCCTTTCACCTTGATTTTATTATTTTTCGGACACTATCTTCTCGGTCCTCTTAGGGAAATTTGATGTAAGCCGTATTTCCAGCACATAGAAGACTTTCAATTTGTTGGCAATTTAATTTTTCTAGGAAATATTTTTTGATATGTGGAAATGGGGAAAAGGGAAATGCTTCTTTGTTTGCAAAATCGAATCTTTTCCCCAATTTCCTAGGAGGAAAAAGAATACGACACGTGAACATTGAACATAATGAGGAACTCATTCGTACAGAGGACGGTCCTCAAGACCCCAGGAAATAGTACCAGTGAGTTATGAAGATATTCTCTATTTTTTGACTACCTTCCTCAGACCACATTGCTTATGAATGCTATCCTTGAACATAACGAGGAGCTATAATGTTCCCAGGTGAAAAGATTTGGATGGTTCTTTGCTATATCGTAGATTTACCTAATACTTCAAGCATTATTCCTTTCCATAAGAGAAGTTTCCCTTGGAAAGAGAAGCAAATGCAGAATTAGAAGATAACGTACCGTCTTACTTAATGCAGAAGACCTATCATAAATTTGGCATCCTGCAAAATTGACATTGTAATGAAAGCACACGCTTTTTAGTTCATCAGTCTCATTATTGCCAATGCTGATGTCCATTATGATCCAATTACCACAGTTATAGTGGAACTGCAGATGATAGTCATAAGCTGTGTGTAGCTGAATTGAAGAGCTCGTGCCTTTTCTTGCAAACTATTCAGTGCATTTGCGAAACTCTTATTGAAAGACCCCACTACTTCAAGTTCTATCTGTGCTCCAACAGCATTCCGATCTATAACACCACTTGAGGTTCCATCTGAGCTCCAACAGCATTCGAATTGATGCCTAACTCTTCAAGCTGATGGTATGTGTGTTCAGCCTCTGCTTCATTTGCATCAACTGCTTCTAGAGAATGCGTGACTGGTCATCTCATGTTGTTGTACCAAGGGCTTTGGCCTTGCATCTCGTACAAATGATGCCATGTTGTTCTCTTTGATGGTTTCCCAATGCTGCTATCAAGATAACAACTGATCCTGCAAAATCATGGAAAGCGGGCATTTCTTTCTGAGACGCAGAAGAACAAGAAAGGAATTTTTCTATAAACAGCTGGAGTTTCTAAAAACCAGTCTACAAAGACCATTTCGTTTGCTAGTCTCTTGCGTGTCCTTCCGGTGGCTTAGTTGATTACTGTAATGTCGAGAAATCTGGGAATGCAAGGCCAATATCAGTTGGAGCTCAAAGCTAATCACTCTGCTAATAGGGTGGTGATGAGAGAGTCAGAAAAATAGAGGAACCTGGTTCATCTAAACATATGGGTCAAATAAGTTCTAAGTCTTTCTGTGAACTTCATTGGCTGCACAGAGATTATACTTCTGCCTGATCAAACTGAGGGTGGATGGATCAGAATAATATCACTCCGGTGAAAGCAGTCCTAACATGCCTACAAAGTACGCATTCGATTTCAGGCTTCTCACATTCATTCGTCGATCCCCCCGGGTGTTGCAACGCATCTTAGACTTGCGCAAAATGTTGATTTGGCCCTTCGTTGTATATCGTCCAAAATAGAGTCGGAGATGCTAATGTTTTGAATTCACTGCCTGTCCATGTTTTTTTTCTCGGGAACGGGTCGAAAGAGAGAATTTGAGGGAGCTTGAGCACGGTGCCGAGCTAGCGATCTTCAGGCCCGGCCCATACGAAGAACTGGACTTTATATCTTTGCACGGGGAGTTGGACTGGGGGTGCCGGACGGCGGACTCTGGTCTTCGATAAGTGCGGACTGGATCGGCTCAAGCTACATATTCCATTGGGCTTAAGGCTAACTTGCTTCTGATTAAGACATTCACTAGGATTGGAGTAGTACTAAGTAGACGATGCTCTTGTAGAGAAATTCGTCCTTGTTGTCATGCTCGTTGGTTATGGGCTTATTAAATGAGAATTTCGTCGGTATTGGTCAATCAAAGTGCAGCAATATTCACTCAAAAGAGTAGCGCATTAAAAGTAGAAAGGTTGATGTGCATGGTATAGGCCGAAGTCCACACTCCTCCGTGATTATGCTTTGATAACTCTATCAAAATAGAGTTATTTTATCAATTTTAGGCAACAATTAATGCAATATTTATGAGAAAATATTTGGATTTCATTCTGATTATTTGAATTTTCCTTATTTATGCAGAATAATGAGATATGAACAAAATAAAGAAAATAATAGCAAATATCAAAAATTCAAATAAAAAAAGCAGTGGAAGATGGATATCAAATAATGGGTACCATAGTGACACTGGACAATAGCCACTAGGTAATAGTTTTCTACGAATCCTGAACATATTAGGTTGATGTGAGAGATTGCGCCTTAATATTCACCAGGGATGTGGATCCATTAAAGCTATATTTGGTAGTCGGGATAAAAATCAGAATAAGATAATCCTATTATGTATGTGGTTCTTACCTAAGATTGAATAAAATATGATATAATGGAGATATAATTCGGATAAATATATCTCATCAAGGATGTGAGATAAAAATGGATAGAATTTCTTATCTCTATAGTATAAAAATTATTTTCTCGAATAATGAAATTCTTAAATTCAAAATTTAAGATAATAATTAAATATAAAATTATATTTGGATTCCAATACAAAAATGTAAATTTGAAGTAACAAAAGAAATGGTGGATAATTTTCATTTTTATTCATATGTATATTTGAAATTCTTTCAATTATGAAATATACATTTTGTTATATATATATATATATATATATATAATATAGTATCTATAATAATTACAAATTTAGATATATTGGTATAGTTTATTATTTGATAAAATTTTAGTAGGGAATGATAGAAGGGAATGTAAAAGATAAAAAGAAGAGGAAAAATAATTAAAAATCAAGTAAATAAAAATGAAGTAGAAGGCTCAATTTTAAATGAAAAAAAAATTCAAACTTGAAATGAATCTTTCTAGTTCTCCCTATCTCCTTTTCCTTTGTATTTCCGATTCATGTCGAATCTTCATGACTCCTCCGTAGTTCTTTAATCACGTCAAAGTTCCACAAAAACGATGAGAGAGTCAAAAGTCCTTATCCTACATAGCTCTCTATATATATCAAAACTCAAAAATTGAATAATCATGTTTTCTCTCTTTTATTAAATTTAGCATACATTGGCTAATTTATCTTGTTGTCGTCAACCTTGCTATAGCTTATTTACATTTCTTGTCATAGTCGAACTTGGGACTCTAGAATGCTGCAATGAGCTTCTTTTTAATTTTAGATGTAGATTGACGATAATTATGAATTGATAAATAGAACTTATCCCTATCTATGCTTATTCAAGTTTATTTATATTGACATGCCATGGATAGAATATGAAAATATTCTATTTTATTAGCGTAATAAAATATCGTAAAATCCTTAAATTTTATATCACGTATTGTTTTAATCCTATTATGATTAAAGGTTCAAATGGCCAAACATGGTTGGAAAGCATGAGCTATTCTAAGGGCGTGCATGATAAAATTTCTATTTTTTTATTTTTTATTTTTTTTATTTCCCGAAACAGATTTGGAATAAAAATCCGTTTGGTAAGACAATTTAATATTTCTATTTTAGGAATAGATTTATATTCCAGAAATAGATTTGAAGAAGAAATCAGAAGTTAATATTTTTAATTTCACAATTTCTGAAATGAAAATTGAAAATTTAATTTTGGCCAGAAATCAATTTTTATTTTAGAAATATTATCATGTGCAGCCCTAAGTAACCACTATTTAGAGAGAGAAAAAAGAAAATCAGAGGTAAAATTGAAAATTTTGTGGTAGGAATAGTGCAGTGTGCAATGACACTAGCCAGAATTCTGGGCTCACGGGCTTGGCAAGGCCAAGCCACCACACCCCAGCCCTTCGCCGACAATAAAACCCTCGTTTGTCCTTACATTTCCCCCGCCCCACGCCTCCATTCGATTGCTCTTCCTCTCTCTTTTGCCCAGCGCCACCACCACCACCATCGTGTTTCTCTCTCTCTCGATCTCTCGAATTCCGATTTCTCTCTCGCTAGAATGGCCTCCAAAGAGCCGGAGCAGCCGCCGCAGCAGCACCGCGAAGACGAGGAAGCCCCCGCCGCCGACGACGAGGACACCGGCGCTCAGGTCGCCCCCATCGTCCGCCTCGAGGAGGTCGCCGTCACCACCGGCGAAGAAGACGAAGAGGCCATCCTCGATTCGTACGTCATTCGCCGATCATCTCTCCCATCACTTCATCACAACCGATTTATTTTTCTTGTCGCTTTTCGAGGTAGTAGTGGTAGGGTTTAATCGTTTCTCCTCCTTTTTTCTGGTTTATCTCGGCATGGATGCGTAGGAAAGCTAAGCTCTATCGATTCGACAAGGAAGGGAATCAATGGAAGGAGAGGGGCGCCGGTTCCGTTAGGTTTTTGAAGCACAAGGAAACTGGGAAGGTCCGGCTCGTCATGAGACAGTCCAAGACCCTCAAGATCTGCGCCAATCATCTCAGTGCGTACAATTTCGTGCGATTAGGGTTTTTTTTTTTTTGAATCTCGATGTGTACCGTCTTCGTTTGTTTCCCCAATTCGCTGCCCTTCTTGACTCGGCGTTACGTGGCTGTCTTTGCAGTTATCCCGACTATGTCGGTCCAGGAACACGTCGGGAACGACAAGTCCTGCGTTTGGCACGCGAGGGACTTCGCTGATGGTGAGCTGAAGGACGAGCTCTTCTGTATCAGATTCGCGTCCATCGATAGTGAGTGGATTCTCTACTTTGCCTCTTCTTTTTTTCCTGAATGAGATTTCATTTGCCAAGGCTAGGAAACGTAACCTGCTGTTATAATTCGCAAACAAAATCGGTAAATATCGATCGTCAATGAAATCCATCATAAGATAGGAGCAGTTGTTCGGAAGAACATGTTAATTGCGTCCTCATGTACTCTGATTTGCTTTGGCCATGTACAATGTGAGCTGTTGTTATCTATCAGCTGGTTTTTGTTTGGAATCATCTAACTTTAATTGAGTATTCACTGGCTTTATTGTACGGAAATTTTGCCTACTGGGACTTTGTTTTGAAGCTTCTTCTCCTTTAAGTATTAAAGATTAATGATGTCTAGCTCTAGTGAACTGTGGCGAATGAGATGTTTTAAGTTGAATCTCATGGGAAGTAGAATAATGGGCTACAAAGTGATTTAGGTGGCAGAATTCAGTTAAAATGCTGGAGTCGACCAGGATTTTAACGACTTGTTCGCGAGTTTGTGATTAATTTTTCACTATTGTTGATTTGTTCATCTTTTGATTAAAGAATGATTATTGAGGTTTCTTTTAATATGACAGGCATGACAGTAACCTATGTACAATGGGATTTACATTGTCATGCGGCAAAGATGTTTAAACCTTCTATGAGGCTCTATCATGTTGAAAAAGAGTGTGGCTAATTTAAAGATCCTCGAAGGTCTGAGGAGGTTTAATTTTAAGCTGCATACTTGGAACGTGGTTTGGATATTGGATGTTTCTTTTCCAAGAGCAGCCAGTCAATCCATAGACAGTGTGTGATACCTTTTGTGTACAACCCAAGCTGAATCCAGTTCCTAGCTAGTGGGTGAAATATATCCTCGGTTTGTTCTGTCTAAACAAGTGAATTGGGGGATTACAAGACTTGAAGGGTCAGTAATATATGCACATCGTTATAAAAAACACTGAGTAGTGGAGTGGTACTGTCTGTAGAAGAACAAGCAGAACCTGACATGTGAGGTTGGTGAAATTGGGTTTACCACACAAGTCTATCAAAAGCTTTTTTAGGGGGAAAAATCTAAGGACTTCCTCTATTGGTTGTTCCTCCTATTAGGTGAGTGAATGTCCCTTGAAAGAAGGATGGACAAGGTAAATGAACTCATGGGAAAATACTCTATTCCTCTTTAGTAAAATAATATAACAAGGCAAGAATTATAGAAGCTGATGGAAGCTCTTAAATTTTTACTGGATTGGAGATCACTTATGTTACTGTTTCAATGGTGAGATTTTCCAAGGTTCACATATATTTCGCTAATTCCCTTTTTGAGTTCAAGATCCCTCTTACTAACTGGAATCAGAGAATTAATAGATCTGAACCCAGCTCGTGTACTGCTTTAATGGGCGAACAGCCCAACCTTTGGAACATACTATAGCCCCAGGTGGCAAAGCCAACATTGAGGTGCCAAACATCCCCATCAATGTGAATTTTCAAAGCCGAAATCTTATGCCTATACTCTTGCAGTAGTAATTGTCTTTTGACTCTCTCGGTTGTTCTTTGCCCTTAGCTTGTCTTCAGCTGGAACGAGTTGAACAACTTAACACTTGGAGTCCACTTCTTTGTTCTTGTAGAGTTACCAAATGGAAGTGTACTTTTAAACTGGGTGAAGAAGTTTCTACTGATGTTTCTACTGATGTTTAATTAAACTTTAACTTTGTTGATCTGGAAATGCAGTGGAGGTGGTACTGAAATTTCCTCTGGATGTTCTCACCTGGAGAAAGCATGTGGGCAGATGATAAGAAAAGTTTCATGCATCTGCATTTCTAGTGACCTAACTTTGTTTGCAGTTATTGTCTCCTATGATTGCTATAGATGATTCTTGGCTTGCAAGGTCTTTATTGTTTCTTCTCTTTTTCCTGTATCAGATTGCAAAAACTTCATGGAGAAGTTCCAGGAGGTTGCTGAATCTCAACAGAAGAAAGAGGAAAATGAAGATGCCACAGCAACTGCATCGCTCCTTGATAAGTTGGCTGTTGAGGAAAAGAAAACAGAAGATAAATCAGGTGAAGATGTTCCAGTATCAAAGGAAGGCGAAACGGTAAATGAACCTGCCCCGGCAGACGGGGATAAGAAAAGTGAGCCTTCTTCCTCGGCTTAAAGGGGGATACTGCTTTTGAACCAGGATCTACCGGCTGCAATGAGGTTGTGGCTTTATGGAGGTCTTTTTCTGCCGGTCCCTAGTCATTTGTCTGGATTGGTCCTCTAGTTTCTGGTCTGTCAAATTGGTCTGGACAAATAGAATCGAGTCTGGGATTAGACGGGAGTTTATGGTCTTGGGTTTGTTGAAGGTTTTCACTTTTTCTTTCACCTTCGCAACGTTTGGAAATTGATTATTAGTTGGTGGAAATTACAGTAAGGGGCAGTGACAGTATCACCAACATAATTGAGTCGGGTCATACTTGCATATGTTATGCTGGTTTTTTCTGTACCGTGTGAAGAATCTATCTGCGTGATGTATGCAGATAGATTCCTTTTTCTAGACATGCGATGGGGAAATATTATCTTTTGTTTAATTATTTCATCAATTAAATTATTGAGCAACCCAAAGTATATCTGTTGAGGCTGAATTTTTGTGGTTTTTATTGGGAGAGCTGCCGGCAGTGCTTTTGAAACAAAGATCAATGGTTTATGTGGCCCGCATACGATGCTGCGGATCTGCGCCTGCAACAATGGATCAAGAGGGTGGGGAGTCACGGGCCATGCCCCATGGCTGCTTTATAATTGGTGTCGTTTTAGCAAATTATTACACAAGAAATGTTAAATATATATCTTATGCCTTGCTCTGGCAGATAAAAATTGCGAACTTATAGGATCTTGCCCTTCCAATTGAAGTTTGTGCGTCTCTTATATCCGCCGTTTCGCTCGTATGTGTTGGATTTCAAAGTTGGACATCTTCAGATCTGGTCAAATCCCTTATGCGGAGCTCCTCAAAGAAGAGCAATCGCAGAAGCGAATATCATATTGGAAGGCAATGGAAATATGAAAAAAAAAAGACGAATGACGAAAGGTCCAAATAGTTTTTGTTTAACTGGGAAAGAATATGGCTACGCTTGAAGGGTGGCACGGGGGGAATTAGCTATGCTTGAGTTTAGCATTGAGGGTTTTGAGTCCCTTCACGATCTAATGATCTCTCCTCCTCTTTGGCAATGGCGTCCACGAAGCAGCCAAAGAAAGGAGAATGAAGAAAGCGAATGTCAAAAGACGTCCGACAGCTCAAGCCCCCAGTGGCAGTGACCACTCAAATGAAACCAACAGACTAGAGACTCACAAAAGAGATCACTATGACAAATACTTCACATCTATCATTTCTTTGACGTGGAAACTA
This sequence comes from Eucalyptus cladocalyx, assembly GCA_017140615.1. Taxonomy (NCBI): domain Eukaryota; kingdom Viridiplantae; phylum Streptophyta; class Magnoliopsida; order Myrtales; family Myrtaceae; genus Eucalyptus; species Eucalyptus cladocalyx. The sequence goes on along the minus strand of CM029517.1, from coordinate 34,754,315 downwards.
CACCAAACACCCCATTTGAGTGCATTGTATCTTCCTTTCTCTCCTCGCTCTTAAATCCTGCTTTCATGTAGGGCTCACAATTCTCCGTGCGGTGTACCAACAAGTAAGGACAATGGTACGGTGTACCAACGAGTAGGGACTATGTTACTGTTGGACATGCAACGTACTGATTTGGGAGAAACGAACGATCGAAACGAGGATTCGGTTGTTGAAAAGGGGTCAGATGATGGTCCTTTGGGTTTTGGCCGGCGATGCATGTCTCGTGCCTCGAACTATGACGGATCATCTTCCCAATAATGCCGTCTGAAACTTGGACTTTTTCGATGAAGCTAAAGTGGGCTAGTCTGGTTGAGCTCGACGACCCACTTCCCATCATGTTCCTTGAATAAGGATAATCTTTTTCCCACAATGTCGTGTCTTCATCACGCATGCGTTAAATCATATTTATCGAGGTTATTAGGTACGCAATTATAGCAGGTTGTCTGTGAAAAGAGCGAGTGAGAGAGAGAAGGAGAGAGGAGCAGGCTGGCAATAGCATCCGTTCCTTTCAGTTTTCTTTATTCAGTAGATAACATCAAATCTTAGCATCTTATACTATTCACCTCAAACCACGATCCATCTCTGTCGATTCTGGCATGTTGATCACCAAGTTGCAACCGAGGAAGAAAATTTAACGAATGTGGGGAAGAAAAGCTCGACGTTCATTTACTATTGTTATTTCATAAACCGTGTCGCGTCAATATTTATCATCATGTGATATACTTGCAAAATATACAGAAGCATGACCCAGCTCTGAATTATAAAGTTCGTATTGCTAATCAATGAACAAACGGAGTCTTGGGTTGCTTAATAATCGATGGCTACTCTCGATCTGTATATGATGCCACCTAAGTGGAAAACATTAATTTCTCGCGCTCTAGTTCTAGAAATTAGATCATTTGGTATCCTATAGGAAGGATTAAGCACAAATTAGACAGCTAATATGAAGAGGTACTGTATAAGATAAGATTATTCCTCTAGACAAGGTCCCACTAATTTAGCTAACCAACACCACAGCTACGAAAGTGATTAATGTGAGTCTTAATTCAGGGTCATTTTTCATGCCAACGCCATGACTTCCGCAAAGTCAACACATTGAAGCATTTAAAATTAGGTCTGATTTTTTAATGCCTAAGGCTCTCCTACGCCGGCTCTCCTAATTATACACAATAGTTCGGTCCAATCGTGGTCAGAACCATAATTTGTTTATCCAATATGAGTGCCGAACTAAATTAAAGTGACATTCAGACAAGAACTAAACACCGCTCTATCGAAAATGAAAGGAACGCCAAGGATTTTGGAGAGATTGAGAATAAAGGAGAGGAAAACCATTGATCTACCGAGAAAGGAAGCAAAGTTTTCAATTCGACACGTCCCAAGTGATTGGCTCTATTACTAGCCGTAGTAATTTTCTTAGACAATGAACTTTTTGTTAGTGACAGGAGTAGAAGAGGGTTCCACATTTGAGATGAGTAGTTTTCGCTGTGCTTGGTATTAGTCCAGAATTGAACTCACGACGGTGCTCAGGAATAATCATAGAGATAAAAAGCCCATATATTATACTTGAACTTGGCAAGAAATCAAACAAAAAGGATGCTGCATCACTTGTAAAGGTTAAGAATGTTTCATGAGTTATCATGACTCTCTGCATATAAATGGAAAAGCTAAACAAGGTTTGGGCTTTTACTTCGGCTGTAGAAAGTATGAAAAAGGTGGGTGGGTGCATGGTTGAGCAAGAAGATGGTGAAAATCATGCAAAGAGCACTGTTTGGAAGGGTGGTCATGCTCAAGGAGGGAGGTAGGAGGGGAGAGGCGAGAGGCGAGGACCAGATAAAGAGCATTTATTGCATTTTTTGGAACAGTTGCCCCTCTCCTCTCCTCTCTCTCTCTCTCTCTCTCTCATTCGTTATAAACACATTGGCAGCTTCTCGTTCTTGTCCATCATTGCTTTGAACCCCCTCTCTCTCTCTGCCCCACTCTCCGAGTCTTCAGAGTCGTCAGCCATGAATGCACCTGAACAAGCTTCTGAATTGGGAATATCTCAACAGGTTGCGTTTCTATTACCATTATCTTTCTACGGTTTCCCTTTTGAGTTTCATTCGTCCGCTTTTCATTCTATTCATGGATAATGTCTGTCTTTTCTCTGTTCCCATTTTTGTTGCCATTTTCTCATTCTCATAGACACCGGGTACTAGCAAGATTGCCCAGAACAATACTCTTGTTTGTGCTTGACTGTTGCACCATTTTCAGTGCATTCAACTTCAGTGTTGTTGCTCTATCGCCCAATTTTAGTGAACTGATTCAATGCTTTTCTTTAAGTTTACTTTTTCACCAGAATCTTTGTTCGCCGAATCGAGTCTCTTGCTTTACATACTGCAGTCTACTGTTTGAGTAGTGGATGATATTTTCTCATTTGAAATAATTCTTTGGCAAGTTGAACAAAATTGGAATGTTTTGGAGTGACTCAAATTTAACACGTGAACATGAATTAACAGTCCCAGAGCTTGTTGATTAGCATGGGAATATGCAACTGCTCAAGTCTGCAGCCAAGGACTAATCTTTGGAAACTTTTGCACTCTGTATGGTTCTATCTGAATTAGGTTGTCTTTTGCTGTTTTAAGTGATTGTGCATCCGCAAAAAGCAGAGCTTCAGGTTTTCCTCTGTATCTGCAAAACGCTGAGTGTTCTTTCATTTATCTTTTAAATAATGACTTTGATTAATTGTATTCGAGTGTTTACTGAACAGTATTTGCATTTGCCCAACACCCTTTAGTCTAAAGTCCTTTGAATTCATGCAAAGGCTGTAGGCAAATTCTTCGCTCTTTTCTTTGCATAAGTTACATGTATTGCTATGACATCGCAGGCTGCCTTGCGCTTGATTCCATTTAAGATATCTGAGGGCCCTAATCTTTTATCTACTTAAGTGCTTTGTATGATGGTTTACATTGAATGTGCTTATAATCTATGAACGGCAAGTAAGCTTGTAAACTTGTGATGGTATCTGATATAGTAACTGTTGGAACTTCTTCTCTCTGTTCTTTCCATTCATGTGAGTTGCTCATGGTACATCTGGTAATGATCACGTTTCTCTGAATTAGAATGTGAAGAGGGTGTCATCTACAACTGTGCTCACATTGGCTTACCAAAGCCTTGGAGTCGTATATGGTGATATCAGTACCTCTCCTCTCTATGTATACAAGACTACGTTCTCCGGACAGCTGAGCCTTCACGAGAATGACGAGGAGATCTTTGGTGTTCTTTCATTTATCTTTTGGACGATGACTCTAATTGCACTTTTCAAGTATATCTTCATTGTGATGTCTGCCAATGACAACGGAGAAGGTATGGAGCAGAGCTTTACCCTCACATTTGGACTCTTGATCAAGCAACCAAAAAGGAACTATGTTTGCTCCTTGCCTGGAGAATGCAAAGCAGAAGCTGCTGATGGTTCCTTTTTGACTATGCATGCTAAGCAACCTAACCTTGCTGTGTCAAATGACCTTACAAATCAATTGCCTGTAGTGCCATCTGTTTTTGTCTATATAAGTATCACAGCTGTGCACTTATGGACTGCTTATGGCCCTGCATTAGGGCATATTAGCAGAAAAATGTTCTCATTACTTGTAAGGCATATTCTTGTCGATACGTTGAAAGTGTGAGACTTTGCTGTACTGTAGTATGTTGCTCATTATCTAGAGTTGAAAAGCCACATAACTGATACAGCAATATGATAACGATGTAGGTGGGACATTTGCCTTGTGTTCTTTGCTTTGTCGACATGCAAGACTGGGCATTTTACCAAATCAACAAGATGTCGATGAGAAGCTGTCTTCTTATGCAAAGGACAGATTGGTTGATTCACAGCAAAGCTTGGCCTTAAAATCTTTCCTGGAGAAGCACCCTAATTTTCGCACAAGCCTGTTGATATTTGTTCTTCTAGGAACTTGTATGGCAATAGGTGATGGTATTCTGACTCCCTCAATATCAGGTAGCTAGTGCCGTCATGGCATTTCAATTTTGCCTTTAATTCTAAATGTTTTTTTTCCCGAAGCACACTATTTTTCAATGTATGAATATGCACTTCCAATATAGTAAATCCAATGACTTTGCTGTTTTCTGAAGATATCAATAGTTTTCAAGCTTCTACTTCCGAAGTATTTGTAGTTTCAGCTCATAATGATATTGGGGAGCTTAGTATGCTTCCTGATGCATAAAGATCTTATGTAGAAGTGAGGACATAAGTGGAGATTTTTTGGCTCGGCCTTGATTTAAGTGAAGGATTCTGCTTCTGATTTAGGCCATCTTTGCTTCTCTTTTGGTTTTCATTTGTAATTGGGGGGCCTTTGTAGTGCATCAAGAGGAGGAAAGTTAATTATGCAAAATTCAACTTTAGTATGACGTTAAGTTCAACCAGTGAATTTATGCAGAACTAATGTTTTTGTTGGGGCCATGTATGTTGAGCCGATCAACTTCTAATACTCAGATTTAAATTTCTTTTCCCTTTCAGTTCTTTCAGCAGTTTCGGGAGTCAAGCTTAAAATACCAGAACTTCACGAAAGTAAGTCAACCCTTCTATAAATACCAAAATCTCTAGCTAACTGAATGAACTCTGAGGATAGGCCATCTACTCTCTGCAGATTATGTTGTTATAATCTCATGTGTCATTTTGCTGGGACTTTTCTCTCTTCAGCACCACGGGACACACAGAGTTGCTTTCTTGTTTGCCCCAGTTGTCATGGCATGGCTTCTTTGCATATGTTGCATTGGGATTTACAATATATTCCACTGGAATACACGAATAATAAACGCGCTATCTCCTGTATACATCTTGAAGTTCCTAAGAAATACGGGCACAGAAGGATGGCTATCACTGGGTGGAGTAGTTCTGTCTATCACAGGTACCTCTCTTTCACTTCGAATAAAATAAAAGTACTTGCAGTTACTCTGCTAAATGGAAGCTAATATCCCCATGCTGTCTCAGGTGTTGATGCGATGTTTACTGATATGGGCCATTTCTCTCCTGTCTCGATTAGGGTGATTGTCCCTTACCTCTTGATGTACCCAGCATTATTATTCTGGCATCTTGAAAGGAGATCTTCAAATTGGTTTTCTCATCTCGAATTTACCTCATGTTTAACGCTTATCACATGAATTTTAGGTAGCCTTCACATTTCTTGTCTATCCTTCTCTGATCCTTGCATACATGGGGGAGGCAGCATTTCTCTCGAAGCATCATGAAGATATTCAAAGAAGCTTCTACAAGGCCATACCAGGCAAGGATTTATTGAGTACCAGGTGGTTAAATTCAGTTATCTCCGAAAAATCTTGACTTCAGATTAACATTTCTATTGCAGAACCTGTCTTTTGGCCAGTTTTTATTGTGGCAACTTTAGCTGCAGTAGTAGGAAGTCAGGCTGTAATATCAGCCACCTTCTCCATCGTAAGCCAGAGCTCTGCATTGAACTGCTTCCCCCGAGTTAAAATCATTCATACTTCCAGTAAAATCTACGGGCAAATATACATTCCTGAGGTCAACTGGATGCTGATGTTTCTTTCTCTTGCGGTGACAGTAGGATTGAGGGACACTAACATGATTGGTCATGCATATGGTGAGTATACAGTGTTCTGCTGTTCGAACTATTTGCAAATGTCTCACAAAATGTGCCACCTATTGATTCCAAGTTTTCGGTTTTGTTAATGTCACTGCAGGGCTGGCAGTAACCACTGTTATGTTCGTAACAACTTGCCTCATGGGATTGATCATTATAATTGTGTGGAAGAGGCGAATAATCGATGCTATCTTATTCGTTGTGATCTTTGGCTCGGTTGAATTGCTTTACATCTCGTCTTCCATCTGCAAGGTCCCAGAAGGCGGATGGATACCTCTTGCTTTGTCTCTGATTTTCATGGCCGTGATGTACACATGGAATTATGGCACCATGAAGAAACACCAATTTGACATTGAGAACAAAGTCTCCATTAACAGAATAATCTCTCTGGGGCCTAGCCTTGGTATGGTTCGACTCCCGGGGATTGGACTCGTATATACCAATCTTGTGACAGGCATACCGGCCATCTTCGGACACTTCGTGACAAACTTGCCGGCATTTCATCAGGTGCTGGTCTTTGTTTGTGTAAAATCTGTTCAAGTTCCCTATGTCCGCGAAAGTGAACGATTGCTTCTTAGTAGGGTCGGACCAAAGGAGTATGGCATGTTTCGTTGCATCGTGAGATATGGTTACAAGGATTTACAGCAAGAGAACTACAACTTCGAAGACAGTTTGGTTGCTGGAATACTGCATTTTGTGGAAACTGAAGACAGCGATTGCTCGAAGCCAGTAAGTATATCATCCGGAGAGACTGGAAACCAGCGAATCCAGGCCTCTAGTGCTCAAGATCTCTCTTCGCTTGACTTGTATCATGAATTTAGCACGCAATCTCAGTGCGACAACGGAGGAACGTCATCAGATATCAACCATTCGGAAATTTTTCCTCTAAAAGACGAGACGCTTCGGATATTAAAGGCTAAAGAATCTGGAGTTGCTTATATTCTGGGGCACTCTAACGCGAAGGTGAAGAAATCCTCCCCCATTTTGAAGAAACTAGCCATAGATGTCGTGTATGCTTTCCTGAACAAAAATTGCAGAGATCCTGATGATGTGCTGAATGTGCCTCACACTTCTTTGCTGGAAGTTGGTATGGTTTACTATATCTAGTTTCCACTCTGGCAAATAAAGGTTGGCCTCAGAATCAAGACGAGGAAATCTGAAAGCAGGAAGCTTGTCGGAAGTTAAAAGTGGTCACAGGTTAAAGTACAAATGCATGCTCTTGTAAATGAGAATCTAGAAAGGGTTTCGTTATTGGGAAAATAGAATACAGAAGCGCAGAGAGCTGATGTATTTTTGAGGTGTGGGCATGCTGATATGCCTTCTTTTGTTCAAACTTTCATACACTTCTTATTCAAGGACCAAAATACATAAAATGAAGTTTGTTGGGGGTAAAACTGTAAGTGACGTTAAAAAACCAACTCAACAAAACCAAACTAACTATCATTGCATCCTAATTCCCAAGCACGTCTAAGTTCACGACTTTATCATATAATTAAAAAAAGATAAAGGTACCGTTGGAAGTTTGTTTGTAAAATAAATTAGGTGTGTTTTCCATGCCCATAGGAAAGTTGATAGGAGGTGGATCAGTTAATAAGTGTGGGGTTTTGTTAAAAAAATAAAATAAAAAGGTTGAGTGTAGGTTAGACCCATTATACTCGTCTGTAGGTATGTGAGTATTAGGTGCACTAATTTTATTTATTTATTTTGTAGGGTTATCTTATTAACCTTTATTAGTTCGTATGTTTTTTTTTTTTAGTGACTTGGGAAGCGCAATACGGTAGCACGTGCGGCGACGTAAACTGAGACGACCCATGGGACCCACCTCCCATGGGTCGCAGGTGAGTCACGCAATGAGGGTGAGAAGTTTCGAACCCCTTCCCTGCCAGTTGAGGGGCGAGACGCGAACTATTTCATCCACCATGGGGTGGGTTTGTATGTTGTTTTTTGTTTATTAACTAATTTTGAAATTATGGAAATTCAGAATTTTACTTATTAAAAAATGTTATTTTTATTATTTTTATTATTCTGAATTTTTAAAGTGTCTTTTCATAATAATCTTTAAAAATTATACTCGTTCAATTTGCAACATTTTCCGAATGGTTGCATTTGTCCATTTTGTAACTTCTTCTGTATGGATACATCTGTTCATTTTGCAACTTCTTTAAAGAGGGACTTTTGTAAGAGTTGTCTATACTCTTTAAGAACGATATATATATATGTGTGTGTGTGTCGCGCGTGCGTTTTTTTATTTTTATGAACTAGTATGAAATCATTTTTTGAGTTCTCTTTCCAAAACTACAACAATTGACCTTGAGAAAATACTAAAATTGTTATTCAATATTCTTATTTGATACTTTGATGTATCTTAGAGAAAATTTGCTAGTGACCATTAACAATATCATGGAGGAAAAATCATTCAAGAAAATGATATCACGTCTTAAAATCTAACTTAATTATTTTAACAATCCAACTTCATTATTTTACTAAATTCAAAACTATATTTTCCAACAGCTATTTCCAAACTTAAGGAAGGAATGATCTTGGCAAAAGCGTCAAGCATTCGCTACAGAATTCTACATTAGAATGGTAACTTTGCATATAACGTGAATTGACCGGAATATCAACACGGGAGAGACTATAAAACAAAGACAAAGGGAGAAGAAACCTCCAACATAAGTATTGTAGCAGCATGAAATCACAAGCTGGGATTATTTTCCTCATTATCTCACTAGTCACCGAACGAAAAAGAGAAAAAGAATATGGAAGTTGCACTTGACGGTCCATGTAACTAGCCATGTCAATTGCGGGGTAGTAATCATGATCGAAATAATGAAAATTCAATGCGAAGGAGGTAAACACATAAAACAAAAAGGTGGTCCCGGCGGGGCTCGAACCCGCGACCTTCGGCTCATAAGACCAACGCTCTAACCAACTGAGCTACGGGACCAGTTGTTGTTCGTTTCCACTGGATTAATTACTTAATAAGAAATATCTTGCGTCGCGAGTTCCCGGCCCCACTCTATCGATTGACTGCATGCGGGCATCTCGAGTCAACTAACACGTAGCGTCTATCTCCTTTTCTTGGTGGAAAGAAGACACGTCCTCCTGCCGCTGTAAATTGTTTGTGACAAGCAAGTAATCGAATTTAAACACGCTCCTCACCTAACTTTTAGAACGAACATAGCACATGATCAGTTCCTCTTCTCTTCCATTTCTTTGGATTAAAATCCGATTCTCAGCATCGATTTTCATGGCGCTCCAGTAATTTCCTCCTCCAACTTGTTTCTCCATAATCGGATCCTCTTTAACTCTCTCAATTTGCAAGATCAAAATCTTTCCGTCCACAATCTCCCCTAACACCGCCCACCGTGCTCGTCGCGTGATCTTTCGGCTTTAGCTAGCGGGGGCCAGTATCTAAAAAAGCTAGACTCCTGAATCGAAAAAAGAAAGAAACCTAACATCAAAGATCCACTAAAAAAATATAGGCCGCACTGACCAAGGTGGAATGGTTTGGGGCAATCTGCGCTTTCGTCGAAACAATAAAGAAAGGGGCACCATGCAGAGTCAGATTGCACATGGATCTTTCATGGCGACTAGAAAAACACTGAAAAAGACATGCGGGAGAACTAAAGGAAAAGCTCGATTATTTTAGAGCAGGAAAACACTTCGGTGGCATTACTGGGCTTCCCACTCACATGAGTCACTCCTCACTTTTTCTCTAGGACTATACACATGACGAGTGCATCCATAAAGCGCCAGAAAATGCAGCAACCGATTCCAATTAAAGCTTAAATTGAAGATAAACTTATGACTCGTGCATGAGTTCGTGATGAAGATTCAACCCCAGAGATCAATGACACATCTTTTCCTTTCCATATGCTTCATCCATGTTCTATTCGACAACTTGGGTTTTACATGATGGCATCGTTCATTGCTTAATTTATCTACAAAAATCTATTTAAGCCCACAGGGCGAGGATGGACATAGATGCAGAACCAAGAGTAAGAGCAACAAACGATGCCTTCTTCAACCACAGCCCAGATGACTCCATCAACTTGTTATGGAAAAAATCCGCCGATATGAGATCTACGAGTGCCATGTATATGAGTATGCCGGACGACAGAGATCCCAATAGGCCCTCCATGATCAAAGCGTTAGCACTACTGTCGTCGTAACCCGTCACCGAGAACACGATCATCCCCAGTATTATCCCCACTGGAGTCGTCACTGAGAACATGAAGCACATGTAGGCTGTTGTCCCCAAGTCGAAACCCGCCTGTCATTAGTTTAAGTCCGTAAATCGATTAGATGATATGATTGATCAACTGATACATGGGATCCGAGATCAAATGTCATGCCACTGTATCTAGAACTATCTGCAGGATCAGGACACATAAGTAAAATAACAAATCAGACCAATGCATACTGAGCATTAAACGGAATAATGGAAATTCCAGGAACGGAGCATGCGGCATCTCTAATTATTGGGCGATATTGGACTGGATCCACAAGAAAGTTGATGATAATGCAGAGATAAGGGCCGGCCTCACACCGCCACTTCGAAAGTACAAAGAAGCACCGATGACAAGCGGACTACTCTACTGATTCATGATTTATCAACACTCAAGGAAGTTACTAACCAAGAAAAGATGTAAGTTTTGCCAAAAAAGGTTAAAGAGTTGCCATCAGTCATTCATAATTACCAATCAGGAATGAAAAAGGTATCATCATTTGCATGAGTTTCGCTATGAGAAGAGGACCTGCGATGTTTTAATTCAAAAAGAACAAATAAATCAAAACTTCCAAACTCGCAGACAAGAGTGAGGTCTGTGTATCTACATCACGAGGAGAGACAGCTATAGATTTGGAGTGAGTGGACTATCTTCCACAGTTGGGATCTAGCGAAGGCTATAACCCAATTTCCACTTCCACTTGATAAGTCAATTGGGAATTCAAGCAATTGAAACAATGGATTCATCCACATTCATATGACTTGCCCGAGTTGGTGTTCTCCACTCTTCACGACAAATCATCAAACATTTGGCGATCATTCAATTACACAATCAACTATACGAGAAGTGGAAGTACTAGTCTTCACAGAGATTCCGCATGACAAGAATCACATCTCCCATCCTTACCAACTAGCAAGAATTCACTAATAGAACGCTATTAGCAGTACCTTCCATAATCAGCCGCGAATTATTTCAAGAAAATCCATAGCTAATCACACCACTGCTGGACGAAAAAGGAAAACAATAAACAAGTGGGCACAGAGCCCCCTGAATTCCACACAGATTTAACCAAAGAATCGGCTAATAAATTCCCACGAGTCGAAGGATCCAAACAAGAGAAATTAGCAACTGAGAAGCAGAGAGAAAGCGAGAATTTCGACCCACCCACCTGAGCAATGCAACCGCCGAGACCCATGCCTTCGAAAATCTGGTGAAACGCCAAGGCGGCGACCAGAGGCTTAATCGTGCATTGGTTCTGAGACATGCCCATCGTGACCCCAATTATCACCGAGTGGAATATTATCCCGATCTCCAGCACCTGCGACACCAACCTCTGCTTCAGCTTCACCAATTCCTCAGCCTGATCGACGCCGCAGCTGGCCCCGACGTCGCCCGATTCGACGACCCCGAGCTCGGCCAGCTTCTTCTCCTCGTGGGTCCCGATGGGCTTGTAGGGGGCCTGGTGGCCGTGGCCCTGCTCCACGTGGGAGCTGGCGGTGATGTCGACGAGGAGGGCGAGGAGGGCGCCGCAGAGGGTGACGAGGCCGGCGAAGGGGAAGTCCCTCCAGGGGTGGCGGGAGGCGACGGCGCAGTCGGAGAGGGCGTCGAAGGCGTCGGGGAGGACGTGGACGAGGGAGGTGGAGAGGATGACGCCGGCGGCGAAGCACTTGATGACGAGGACGGCCTTGTCGTAGGCGGGCTTGCCCTGGAAGTAGCGGGCCAGGAGGACCGGGGAGGAGATGCCGACGACGCTGGTGACGAAGATGACGAACATGGATATGAGCTTGAGATGGGTCGCCGCCGCGCTGTTCCGGCAAGCCAGGGCCCGCGCCGTGTCGGTCACGCACCTCCCCATATCTCCCTCCTCCTCCTCCTCCTCCTCCTCCTCCTCCTTCGCCTCCTGCTTCTGCTGGAACTGCGAGGTTCAGCTACCGTTCAAATCTGCTTAACTTTCGGTCTCCTTCTCCTTCGTCTTCCTCGTCTTCTTCGTCGTCGGCAAAGTCAGTGACGGCTCGCTCGTGAATGCGTTTCTTGTCGGGCCCTCCTGTTTCGTGGCGGACTTGGGGAGAGAACTTATGGTGCGGAGGAGACGGTGGAGACGATGGGAAACCGGGGTGGGACCCGCTTGGATTTAAGAAGCTGCTTTAAGTTACTGGCATGTGAAAAAAAAATGAAAGGTTTCGAGGATTAAAGATTCAATGGGTAAGAGTGTTCAAATTTATCAATAAAGTAATAAAGTGCAATTGAGGTATACAATTTTTAGAAAGTACAATTAAGTTCATAAATTTATCACAAAAATATAATTAAGTCTTAATAATTTTCAAAAAAACATAATCATATCCTAAAATTTATCAAATTAACTCAATTAAATTTTTTTCGTTTGATTATACTATTCGAAAATTTGTGATAAGTTTTAAAATTTAATTGTATTTTCATGATATGTTTTAAGATTCGATCGTATTTAGGATTTTTAATATAGTAATTTCGAAAATAAAGACAGAATGATCATAGGAACTTCATGTTTTATGACGCGGTCGATCCGAAAATAACATTTGTCCTAGGATTTAACGAGGGGGGGCGCCGCATGGATGCGGACAAGCGGAATCGTGGATGCTCCATAAGCTCTAGTGCTGCCTTCGTTTGATTTCCAACATCGTCTGATTTGATTGATGGAAAGCGTTTTCTCGGGTGGAAAAGTCGTCATTCAGCAATTGTGGGGCGGAAAAGCTGGGCCCTTTCGCATTCACGACGCTTCCCCGGGATCCCCACCCCCCCCCCCCCGTCCGTTTTTTCCAACTCGGGAGGGAGGAGGTTTGGGCGAACTTTCAGAGCCTCGTGCGCTCCTTTTCTTTCCTCGCTTTCGACTCTATCCCATCCATCCTATGGAATACAGACGTGGAAATTGGAGAGTCCCTGGGGAATGGTGTTTGGAAAAAACTCCTCCCCCCCGTCTCTCGAGTACGGACTGACGATGGTCAAGAGGAAAACGGATGGAGCCGACCAATGAAAAGTAAGAAATCGCCTTCCGCGGAAATATTTAGAATAAATTATCGTCGATGATTAAAATATATTTCGTTCGATAATTATCTCAGACGATACTAGCAACTATTGTTAGGAAAATATTAACGATGGAGCCTTTGCTATCGTGCGATCATTTTATACCTACTTAGTCCAAATAGTGAGTGTTTATATATACATAGAAATAATGATATAAATGGTCCATAAATTTTGACTAAATATATTGTATGACCTACGAACTTTTAATTTATTTAATGGGACTTTTTAACTTTAACGCATTGTACAATGCCATCCATCATAATCCCTAAACTTTCAATTTATTTAATTTAACATTTTCATATAGTTTTAAGACTAGTTTGAACATTTACTAAAAATTCAGAAAATACGTTGAATAAATTAAAAATTTAGGGATGAAATTACACATTCATTAAAAAAAGAAAGTCCATGAACTTTTACTTTCTCGCATCGATGGTGCATTTGAAACTTTTTTTAAGTATTTGATCAACTCCTATTGACCATACTAGATTCGATCAATCAATTTGATCCGGTTTCTGGGTGGGCAAAAAGAACCGGTGGATGCTTTTGTTAGTTATCCTTTGAAAACACTTTTGTTTTCTGTCTTTTTTTTTTTGGTCATAAAACTACTCAAAACCAAAAGAGCCCATAAGAGGAGCATCATTACAAAGCTGAGCCCATAGGGCTTGAGGCGGGTAAGAAAGTCAATTCCGTGGGAGGGTTTTTTTCCTTTGGGCTTGAGCAGTTGATGCACTGGCTTTAGCAGTAAGAACAACTGAATCTGGCTGAATCCTTTTATTAATGGGTCATTTTGTACTTGTGCTAGTTGATCGTGGATATGCCTTTCCCCTCTTATCTCTTGCCGTGGGCTTGTTGTTTGGAAACTCTGGCTCGTCACCCACCCACATTTTGGGGCCAAGGCCCTAACGCATCTACACATTCATGAATTAATAATGCTTAATTTATTTGTTTAAAGTTGCCCGGTTCACCCCCAAAAAAAAAAAAAAAAGTGGCTGAGGATTTGTGTTGTGACCGAGAGATTAGGGCTTTTTAGTTTTTTACATTTTTTAAAGAAATTAAAATATAATAATAAATAATAAATTGGTTTGATTCGAGTGTTTTGGGTTGATGGTTTCACACATGGAATTAAGAATCAAACCAAAAATCACCGTTTCCAATATTTTGAAATTGGATATCTGACCCATGCTCCGGAGAACGCCCAGAACCAATTGATTAAGTTCGGTCCAATCTAGGCAACTCATATTGCTCACACATGCTATCAAGTTTTGACTATCTTTTTAAATCTCACACAAGTCAAATAAATCGAAAATACACGAATATGTGTTGCTAGAAATGACATTGCATTCGAATTAAGTTGGGAAAATTATCCAAAAAATCATAAATTTATTATACTTTTGTCAATTAAGTTATAAACATTCTTACATTTTGTCAATTAAATTAGTTTGGCCAATTTTGATAGGAAGTTGCCAACATAAACGTTGATTGTCCTACGTAGCACGGTCAGGGCAATTGTGAACACTTTTTAATAATATTTTTTGGAACTTTTTATATTTTTCTATTATTTTTTATTTTTCCTTCTTCATCCACCAATCGTCCGGCCTTAGCAATGGTTGGTGATCAACCAAAGGCAACTACCAGCGAGGGTTGGTCTCGGGCAAGGCTTGCCTTTGTTAGCCTTTTTTTTTGTTGAAAGAGCTTCATTTCATTTCAACTTAAGTAGGTAAAGTAGAACACGAACCCAACTGGGCTTCAGAACAAAGAACATCAAACAACGGTTGGGGTGGGCTTGAGACCCAGTTCAGAGGGAGCGACTAATTGAGTTGGGCTTTAATGACCCAATCTACAGCTTTGTTTTGTTCTTTAAAGCAATGATTTAGGCTTAAATGAGGCAAAGAGGCCATTGAGGCTCGGCCCATCTTGATTTGTGTCGCAACTTCCCACAGTACTTGGTTCTCCCCCAACAATGCATGAACTAAACAACAACAGTCATACTCAATGGTTGTACTTTCACTTTTTCCTTTATATTTCTCCCATTCGTGCACGAACTCCGTGAGAAAATATTGGCTGCAGCTCTGACTCCAGCGTGTCTTCCTCCGAGTCCATTCACCGGGCGACACGTGGCGCGCGGTAGCCACGCTGGAGTCTGAGCGCATGCCTTTTATTTTCAGAAAAATAATCTTCTTTCTCTCTCCTCTAGCGCCTGTACGCTAGCCCTGCGCTCTCTCTCTCCTCTACAGAGTCTGCACGCATTTATTGTATTCTCTTTCTTCTTCCCTCGTTCTTTCCTCCCGAGTAGAAGAAAAGCCATTCCAAGCGAGCGAAGCTTTCAAATTTTGAATCTTTGGTTTCGCTCTGGTTTGCGTTCCCTCCTATTCGCTCTCTCTCTCATGGTCGCCCGCTTTCGCTCCGACACTCACTTGGGTGTCACTTCCACTTCTTCGTTCTTTGCTCCGCGCTCGCTCGGTGCCCGACCATGCACGTCCGGTTCCGCTCGTTCTCCTCCGCGGTTCTTCCAATTCCTTCATCGCCTTGACAATCGAGTGCTCGGCTGCGAGCTCCTTCGCCAGCTTCAAGACGCAACCCTCTTGAAGGACGACTTCGTGGTCGAGATCCGGTCGACGCCATTCTTCACGTTGCCGACGCACCACGCCCGGATGAGCCGGAGGAGCGTGTGGTTCGAGGTGAGGCCGAAGCCCTCGGCGGCTGGTTAGGCAAGTGGCAGCCGCGCCGTTCTTGGAGGACTTGGACAGCCACTTCTCGGTGCTCTCGCGCTCATAGGTTATGCCCGTCACGGTTGACACGGGGCCCTCATGATCTGCGGGGATATTGGACAAAGGAAGAACCGAGGGATCTCGACGTCGCGGCCCTCCATGAATCGATGTGGCGACTCAGATTGAAGAGGGGGAGAGAATGTCTTGAAGTTGAAGTTGTTCTGTATATTTTCTAAAGATGGAGTTAATTATATGGCGGGCATGTTCAAATATCATGAACTGCAAGTTGTGGCTTGCAAAAAGTTTAACTAGGCAAATCTTGTGGGTTCGGGTTTGATTGGAGAGTGTTTTACGTTCTTTTCTGGAACTTTCAAGTATTGTTTGATTGTTTTAGGGATTTTCTTTTCTTTTGGGTCGGGATTGAAACGCAGGAAAATCGCATCCTTGTTTTTCTTGTTACAATTGGCTTTGCCTTTTCTCGTAGAGTTCAACGTTCTGGTTTCGCATTTTTGGCTCCTTTTTTACCAATTCCTAATCGATTAGTAGTTGCAATTAAAAGTTTGATTTTCTTACCATAGACAGAAACAAAAAATCGATTTTGCTTTGATTGGCAATTCTTTTCTTGCCCAAAAGAATTCAAGAGAAATTCTGTTTGGATTTCATATTCCTTAAAATAAAGAGATTGTGGAATGAAGACTTCAACACAGGTATGGTAGACTGGTGCAAACAAAACTCAACTTCATTGATGAACTAAATCCAGCATAAGATACAAAAAAAAAAGAAAAAGCACTATTCTCGCTTGAATTGAATTGTGCCAGGATATTATTAGCCCCCACAATGAACTCAACCATAAGAATAGCCAGTAAAAACATCAAGATTACTACAAGTTACTTGACTCGTAGACACAAAACTTGCAAGATACAACTATTTCAAACTTGCGCTGAAATGCTCATGAGTTCGAGAAGACGAGCACGAAGAAAATACTCTAGCCGATATCCTTAGAACAAAGGTTTTCGAGGATGTTGTATTTAGTTCACAAATGGAGTTCTTGGACTTCTATATGTTTACATATTCAACGACATACAAAGTATTACACGGACAAAAGAAAGTAACAAGAAAAGAAACCGCAATAGTAGGACAGAGGAGAGTGTGAAGGAATGTAGACGCAGCCCCCAAAAGGAGCAACTCCATCCACCCCAAATGAAAAATTTGAACAGGATGACTCCACTCTCTGTACGTACGCCAAAAGAATGTCATGTATAATTAACTCCATCTTTAGAAAATATACAGAACAACTTCAACTTCAAGACATTCTCTCCCCCTCTTCAATCCGAGAGTCGCCACATCGATTCATGGAGGGCCGCGACGTCGAAATCCCTCGGTACTTCCTTTGTTCAATATCCCTGCAGATCATGAGGGCCCCCGTGTCGACCGTGACGGGCATAACCTACGAGCACAAGACCACCGAGAAGCGGCTGTCCAAGTCCTCCAGCTTTGTCAAAAAAAAAAAAAAGTCCTCCAGCAACGGTGCGGCCACCACTTGCCTAACCAGCCACCGCCGAGGGCTTGCGGCCTCACCTTGAACCACACGCTCCTCCGGCTCATCTAGGCGTGGTGCGTTAGCAACGTGAAGAATGGCGTCAACCGGATCCCAACCCCTGAAGTCGTCCTTCGAGAGGGTTGCGTCTTGAAGTTGGTGAAGGAGCTCGCAGCCGAGCACTCGATTGTCGAGGCGATGAAGGAGTTGGAAGAAGCGGCGGAGGAGAACGAGCGGAACCGGATGTGCATGGTCGGGCATTGAGCGAGCGTCGGAGCAAAGAACGAAGAAGTGACACCCAAGCGAGTGCCGGAGCAGAAAGCGAGCGACCACGGGAGAGAGCGAACGGGGAGGGAACGCAAACGAGAGCGAAACCAGAGATTCAAAATTTGAAAGCTTCGCTCGCTTGGAATGGCTTTTCTTCTACTCGGGAGGAAAGAAAGAGGAAGAGGAAAGAGAATACAATAAATGCGTGCGAGACTGCGAGGAGAGAGAGAGTGCGGGGCTAGTGTACGGGCGATAGGGAAGAGAGAAAGAAGATTATTTTACCGAAAATAAAAAGGATGTGCTCGGACTCCGGCGTGGCTGCCGGGTGACACGTGTCGTCCGGTGAATGGACTCGGAGGAAGACGGGTTGGAGTCGAGCCGCAGCCAATATTTTCTCGAACTCCATCCCCTCGAGCAGAGCTAGGGTTTCTGCTTGAAGTGCAGATTGCACTCTCACGTGGCGTGCGAATCCTCCTAATAAAATTCCGGCTGCATCTCTGCAAACTCCAACAATCGCTCCTATAGATGTGCCCGCTCTGAACCCTCCATCAACGTTTATTTTTAGCGACCTCGAGGCAGGGGGATTCCATTTCGTTGCAGAGGTATGTTCTCTCTCCCCACAATTTTTTTGTTTCGAGTTCCAGATTCCGAAGTTTTCGTGCTTTGTGAGGGCTTCGGTGACTACCCCATTCGGGTCCAGAGTCTTCTTTCGGAAGATGGCCCCATTCCTCTCTTTCCACACCATCCAGAGCGTTTCGGCAATTAGTTCGACGGACGGTGCTTCTGGTAAGCCGCTCTTATAATGAAGGATCCATTGATCTATGCTTGTTAGTTCCTTGCTCTGTATTGGGATGCTGATGCGTGGATCTGACCAAACTTTGGATGTCCAGGGGCAAAGCAGAAATAAATGCTCTGCTGTTTTGGGCTTCATTTTGCACAAATGGCAAGTCGGTTCAGGTATGATTTTCATATGAATAAATTCTCCTTTGTGGGGAGAGCATTTTGACAGAGATTCCATATAAAAACTTTGATTTTTGGGAGGGTCCGCAAACTCCAAATTTTACACCATAGCGCTCTAGGCTTTTGGTATGAGGTTGATGCTTCGTTATGTGTTGGGTAGATATTTGGTTTCCTTTGTTGGCCTTTAGCAAGACTCAATCTCATTGGATTTGGGTGAGATCAAGCCATGATGGCCTCACCCAAATTTAGGCGAGGGCTTCATTGCCCTCATCCCAATGGCCAACGACTTCATGAACCACAATAAGAAACAAAAGAAAAGAAAAGAAAGTAAGGAAAAAAGAAGAAAAGAAATTTTTTTTTTAATTTTTTTAAAAACTATTTATATCAACACCTGCTGTATGATGTAGGATGCCAAATGTTAACGTCAACAATTTCCGGTTAAAATTGATTGAATGAACTCAATTGGCAAAATATACAAAGTTTATGACTCAATTAGCGTAATAAAAATTTCTAGCACTAAATTGAAGCTCTGAAGTGGATTCTTAGATATTTAAAGAGGATAACATACGTGGGTATAGGGTATCGAAGGAACAACAATGGCGGTGAGATCACTGGTTATGTGGATTCAGATCACGCTAGTAACTTGAATGATTGCAAGTCTTTAGTAAGGTACATATTTATACTAGTAGGTGGTGTAGTGAGTTGGAAAGCATTCTTATAAGATCATATTGCCTTGTATTCGACTGAGACAGAGGACATGGCATTAACCTCTATAGCAAATGAGGTGATATGGTTACAAAATTTGCTTTTGGACTTTGAGCTGGATTAGAAAAGTGTTGATATACATTGGGGAAAATTATCAAAAAAGTCCTAAACCTATTGCAATTGTGCTGATTCAGTCATAAACTTATTTTTTTGACCAATTGAGTCATAAACCTTTTACAATTATTCCCGATCAGTCCATTCGGCCAAAAATGGCCGACCGGCGACATTTTTTAATAATATTTTATTTTTAATCTTTTTTTTCCTTTTTTTTTTTTTCCCTCTCCCTCCTTCCTCCTCCTCTTCTCCTCCTTCTTCCCTTGGCTCCGGCGACCGGCCAGAGGGGAGGGCTGGCCCGTCACTGGACTGAGGCGGTCGGCGGGGCGAGCCCTCGCCAGATCTGGCGAGGGGGGCCTCGCCGTCGCCGGGTCTGGCGAGGGCTCGCCTTGCTAGTCGGCGCACGCCCAGCGACAGCGGGGCGAGCCCCCGCCGGATCTGGCGAGGCTCGCCTCGCTCGGCGACCGCGAGGCGAGCCCTCGCCAGATCCGGCGAGGGTTGCTCGCTCAATGAAGGAGAGCTCGCTGGAAGTAGCCAAGGAGAAAGGAGAAATCTGAGAGAACGAGAGAGTGCATCCCGTTTCGGAGCGACAGAAAACTACATCGCCGGAGCTTGCCGTCGATTTTCAGAGCTCCGTTCGAAGGCTAATTCGCGAGTTTTTCTTCACAGATTCGGTGTCGAAGATCAGACGAATACTGAGATTTCTTCTGCAAGTGGAGGAAAAGCTCTAACTAGACACTCTTCATCGTCGTTAATCGAGACCTCGATCCGCCAAACAAACCAGGTCCAATCTCACTTCAAACGCTCTACTCTGTCTCTGTTTTGGTCAAGAAAGACTTGCTCGGATCCGGCGAGGGGGGCTCACCATCACGTCTGGCAAGGCCCTCTTCGCGGGATTTGGCGAGGGCTCGCCTTGCCCGGCAACCGCGAGGCGAGCCCTCGCCAGATTCGGCGTGGGCTCGCCTCGCCAAACCCGGCGACGGCGAGGTCCCCCTCGTCGGATCTGGCGAGGGCTCGCTCCGCCGACCGCCTTAGTTCGGCGATCGGCCAGCCCCCCCCTCTGGCCGGTCGCCGGAGCAAGGGAAGAAGGAGTAGAGGAGCAGAAAGGAAGAAGGAGGGAGGGGAAAAAATATATAAAAAATTAATATATATTTTTAAAATAAGATATTATTAAAATAATATCACCAGTGCTGGCCGGCTGCCACGTCAGCGCCAGCCGGCCATTTTTGGCTGGATGGACTGATCGAGAATAATTATAAAAGGTTTAGGATTCAATTGGTCAAAAAAATAAATTTAGGACTGAATCGATACAATTACAATAGGTTTATGGCTTTTTTTGGTAATTTTCCCATATACATTGTGATAATCAAGATGCAATATTTTTGGCATATAATCCAGTTTATCACAAGCAAATGAAGCATATTAATGTCAGGTACCATTTTATCCGAAATGTCTTAGTGAAGGGCAATGTCATTGTAAAAAAGATTGCAACAGCAGACATGATGACACTGTTCATTTGGCGAAGCTCAAGCAAAGTATTTGTGGAGAGCGAGCGTCTATCGGTGCGTTGAGAGAGCAACGTAGATGGTGATCACTATAAATTGGCTTCAAATGTTGAGTTAAAGTGGAGAATTATTAAATTAATGTCTCGAGTTTACATCTAAATTGATATTGATGCGCGGCTGTAAAAGTGAAATACACAATTTTCCTGCATTCAATCTGAACAAAGACCAACCCGTGTGCGGCTTGAACTCGTCTTTCGTGGTCATGTAGCGAGGAAGCACGCAATTGAAGAAATGGGATGAGGGTGCATTCAGGCAAGACCTGCCCATTTTTGGGCCGGAGGATAAGGTGGGTTGGGTTCATAAACGCATTTGTAAGGCCTAGTAAGCTCTGGATCATCTTGATAGGGCTCCCCATCTACGACATGCTGTTCAATCTCCTTTTCTCAACTATTTCAGTTATCAAGTTTCGAGCATTCACTACAGATCCATAATTTAGAGTCGCAAAAGACCAAAATCCAATGTTTAATCTTGGGCCATGCTTTCTCTACTCCTCATTTGGCTCACACATTTGTTTTAGAAGGCTTAGACACTTCAGTTTTTTGTGTTTTGACTATGCTATCCCTTCTCGAGTGCACCACTTCTAGTACAATTCTATAACAGTGATTTTTTTAAATTACTTGGCGAATGCTTTTTATTTTGTTTCTTCTTTTTTTTTTTTTTTTTTTTTTTCGGGTCTCACTTTCCGTCTTCTTTTTTTCCACTCCTTTGACATCTTAGTCTTTACTTCTTCAAATCATTTATATTTTCTCTCTTGCAAGTTATTCTTTTCTTTCTACACCTCCCACTCATTTTTTCTTCTTCTTCTTCCACAAATCACGTCATCCTCTGTTTTCTCTCTATGATGCCAATCCCGTCATCCTCCACATTTTTGTTAGCACCAATATTAGGCTTTCCAGTGACCTCCCCAACAAGCCATTTTTCCCTGTCGCATGCAAGCTCTTCTTGCATCATGGAAGGTAATATTGAGAAGCATTGCTTCTCTCTCTCTTCCTTTTTAATATATATATATAATGCATGTATGTATATTTCTCTCCTCTTCTTGCACATATGAATATCTAGAGAAAGAAAAGATGTCTCCACCATGTGTAGGCATAAAAATCGAGGGCAATACACGAGTTGTATTCTTTTAGGTAATATGAAGCAGGATTCGAATTAATGATTTTATTTGATTCCAGATGTAGGAGATATTTGTGGAAGAAGAAGAAGGAGTGGGAGGCGTAGATAGAAGAGAATGGCCTGCAAGAGAGAAAATAGTGAGATGATTTACGAGACATCAAAGGTGTGGAAAGAAAGAAGAAGAAGGAAAGTGGGATCCACATAGAAGAAAAAGAAGCTTTGACGACATAAAAAGAAAAATCACTTTTGTAAAGTCGTATCAAGAAAAAGAAGCTTTGACAAGGGATAGTATGGCCAAAATATTACAAAAAAAGGAAGTGTCTAAGTCAAAAGATGAGTGAAAAAAGTGCCGCCCTTAATCTTTAGTAACTCTTCTAGATAACGTATCATTACCGGTTGATTCCACACGCTTAATCGATGAAATCTCTTTCACATGTTTTTTAGTTTCGCACGCAAATTAACAAGACTGCGCATAAAAACTAGTCGAACTGGTGAGAAGATAATGCCTAAAAACAACACCAACGATTAGATAATTCGAGGCAAACCCATAGATGTGTTTTGAACTGTGGACCGTCAATTTCACCCGGGAGGCAAGGAATAAGGATGGGAGTCCGAGAACTTCTCTAATTTTGATGGGCCTAGTTCGTAATGTAAGCTCTCAATCCATGAAGATTGCGACTTTAGACCAACAAATTCCCCGTGAGATCCAACTTAGCCCATCTTGAAAAAATTAGCCGATTCGAAAACAGCGAGGTTAGAAGTTTTCTTATTTAATTTTTAGAGGAACCCTACTTGGTATTTAGGAAGTTGAGAGCAAAGGTAGACGTGTATCCTAGCAAGTTGTCTCTGTAGAAAGTAGAGAAAAGAAAGAATATTCATCTAACCACGTCTAACCTCACGACAAATTCATGGGTTCCTCTCAAAAATCACTATCATCATTCATTGCGATTATGTATGATTATGGAATTAATGTGTATATATTTTACATAATTTGCGTGTTCACTGATTGTATTGACGCTGATGTTTTTGTTCGTGAAGTTTTTATATCCAGGACACACTAATCGATGGAACTGCATGATTTAGACCTTCCATCCACATAAGTCAGCGATGCAGGAATCGACCTCTAATTGTTGCCATGCCGGCAACTCGCACTATTGATCACTGAGAAAGATCCCGAAAAACCCAGAAAAGTCCGGGCAACCGCGAATCATGAACCCCTAAGTTTGCTGCAATTACCATCGTTTTCATTTGCCCATTGCGCACTAGCGTGCCATTCAAAGTGTCACCAGCGTTTCCATCATTATTATCACTCTAATCATCGTCGAGACAAACTACAAGTGACCCTAATTATTTCTCGAAGGCGCCTCTGAAGCGCGAAAAAGTATCGGACAAGACAGCTCGGAGAGAGTTCCCATCCATGGCAGGAGAACAATCGATATGCCTTACCTAATCTCCGTATTATTGATGACTCGAGAGCCTCCAACCAACTTTGATTTGTCTCTTTTACTCTTGAACTGGAAAGCAATGGGTATTGGAGGATCATTATTGCCCCTTGAATTTAGCCCACGTCTTCCATAGATAATTTCAAAAGACGCATCGGGTGTGCTCTTTCTTACATGAAAATGCATATCAACTTGGCCTAAAAGTTCGAAAGGCCTCTTCATCTTCATTCACGTTGCTTTTTGTTTTTGTTTCCTTCATTTGGATAGAGTTTCAGTCTTGGAGAATTGAGAGGACCAGCTTCTCAAATTTGCAGTGTCCTGAAAGTTACAATTTCCCAAGTGAGGACAAGGGAACCAAAAACATCTTGGACCACCAAGGAGGAGGGGCTACATTGGTCCATACGTACATAGATTGGTGCACGAAGTGGAGGTTTCGAACAGAGACATTGGATGGTGGCACCCAATTAAGGAAATCTACTTTCAGATTGTGCATCGACCATGTGAAAGGAACAATGAAAGGAACGACATCATGCGTGCATGAGGTGGGGGCCCTAGGGTTTCTGGCTCGTACTTGGAACCACTGAAAGATGTACAGACCATATATGACGTTTCCGGAAAAACGCGGCATCCTATTGTCTTGTTCATATTAGCCTAGTCACGTTCTCAGCATGAAATGGGGTGTCGGCACACTATCAATATTTCTTGAGAGGTTTAATCGATATATTTTGAGAGGTTTAATCGATATCTACGCGTTCCATTCGATAATCTCATAAACCAAGTCGAATTTCGAAACCAAAGTTCTAAATTTAATGTACACCATGCTCATTAGACATTATTGGCCAAGGCTGTGGATGGCTGTCTCGGTCATTTTGTGGCCGAGCCCTACATGTCTTTCTTTTAGGGTTGTACTTATACCTCTCTAGGGTCTACAAAAAGGGCTCTTGTTGGGGGGCTCATTGCGATCTCATGTAAGCTGCTTGGCTCCTCATTGTTCAAGGCCTTGATGCACCACAAGTCTTCAAGGCATTTCCAATGCGGGATGTGAAGCCTCACTTCGTCTCTTGCTCCAATTTCCGTGACCACAAGCTTGCAGTCCTCGGACTTGCGAGCCATGTTCCGCACGAATTGGCACAGGGTCCGAACCAGCTGAGCTGAGGACTTACCCTCACAGTGCACTCCGTACATGAAGTAAAATCCAAATGGGTCGACAAAATCCGGTATCGCCGGGATCTTAAAGCATGGAAAGAATCGATCCATCAACTTACAACTCTTGGTGTATATCCAGCACGACAGGGGTGCTCTCCCTTGCACCCTAAGCTTGAACACCTCCGCACTGTTCCATACACTAACCATGGCCCAGTTCCTTGGACCTCGCCAATACTCCGAGCCAGTCGATACGCCATCATATCTGATGTCTTCCCATGCTTCTCCTTTGTAGTAAGCCACCCATGTGCCCAAACTCAGCCTGTTCTCGAGTATATTGTCAATGTCTTTGGGGAAGAACTCGGCTGAGCTCATGAACTTCCGGTACAACAGCTCGGCTTCTTTGGTCCCAAGCTTCTTGATTTCGACATGCGAAGGCAAGTGAAGAGCCCTGTAGGGGCTAACAGGGTTCACGAGTATAGCAGGTGTCCGGAACTTGACATAGCCGAGGCTGTCGACGAAGAGCTTGACGGAGGCTTTGTTCTCCTTGTCGGTGGCCATGTATGCGAACTCGACGTGGTTGGAGGCGAACCATTGTTCCAGAGAGCGCACCAACCTCAAACCGATCCCTTGGCGACGATGGAGGGGGGAGACCCTCAGGCCTAGTATGTAGCCCACCCTGGCTAAACCCAACTTCCCATGAGGCCTCGCCATTGTCACCAACTTTATAGAGCCTTGGATGACACCAACCAATTCATTGTCCGACTCCGCCACCTAACATACCAGAATACCCACTTTACTAATGTCAGCTCTTGGATAAGACATAAATAAAAAAGAAAAACAGATCATCATTCATCATCGAATGGAGAAATGACGCGCTCATTATAAGGATTTGTTTTTACCAGCATGTAGAAGGATGGACTATTCCGGATCCTACAGATGGGGTCACCCAAGGTGTCAGTGAAGAGAAAGACGCGATCAGCTGGCCCTACAATCTCACAGCCTCGCTCGAGCTCTTCCACGCGAGCGCGATCTTTTTCACCATCGTAGCTTCGTATCTTGAGTTCTTTGTACGGTCCTCGAACCATTATATTGATCAATTGAAAGGGGGCTCTGTGATGATACTGCTAGGTGTACTTGCGCTGGCTTATGCAGAGAGAGGGTGGAGGGAGGGAGATTAAATAATAAGATGAGAAAGAAACAAACTTCAGGAGAGACAAAATGCCAGTGACTGTGTATTGCACTTGGAGGGAAGGGGAGAGAGCTTTCGGCTATGATTTATACTGGAGAGGAAGGAGAGGGAGGGAGAGAGGGAGGGAGGACTGTGCTTTCTATCATCATCAAGGCTAGCTAGCAAGGGGTTTTGATGACTTCACTTACCATGATGATAATATCTAAAAGCAACTTAAAAAAGTACATGATTTTCTACACAGATGTTTACTTATGTTAAAAATATATATAAACTCCTAAAGAAATGCCATTACATCTACCCGATCCATTTTAAATGAAGCCAAACCCAAAAGAAATACCGAACTTAACCACATACAATGATGATTATTTTGAAATGGATCTCATTTACATGTACAATCACGGGACCTCATTCATTTGATGTACAACTTGGGACATCATAATCTCCTTCATTAAAACCACTAATGTTCGACATCATTATTAAACCTATACCACCTAATGATACTCCCTCCCTCGGATTCTTAATCCAATTCATTATCGTCCCATCGGCATCCTAAAAGCTTGCCGGTAGCTACATGCAATTCGAGCTTTCTCACTTGGGTAATCACTTTCCGGTCTCATCGAATCGAATCGTCACCTGCTTAGGCATAGAAACCACCAGGAGTATGGTGAATCAATTTTTCCATTGTACGTCTAAAGATCATCATTGTCCATCGGCATCTAATAACAATATTCCTAGACAACAAAAAGGTGATTGATAATGAGGGAACGTATGCTTTTGTCTTCTAGCATCCGGCCATCATTAGCTTAATTAAGCCCATCCACGTTGGGATCACCTCAGCCTCACGACACCGGGCACGCCGGGGCGTGCGCGTTGGTGGCTAACCCATGATTCCCTTCCCCATAACCATTGAAAACTCAAGAAATCAAAGGCGGAAAAGTGGAAATCCATCGATTATATTTCTCATATCCAGTTTTGTCCTACATGGTAGATGGGATACGTACCCATCCATGGACGGACTCCATATGTTTTAGCGCCCATAAAAATATCTCCTCCGGATATACGGCGCTAGACTAGATTACGGCTTTCTAACCAGATATTCGTACTAAATTCTTTTTGGTCGGTTAAAAGGAAAAGTTTGGTCTGTAGATATTCATACTCAATTCACGAGGCGACATTTAGCTTGTGGTTCCAAAGGATCGGATTCTGCCTTAGATTATATTATGTCGTTGGGGGCAAGGCTACGTGTATCTTAGCAGAAGCTGCCAATGATTAAGTGCTAAGTTAATCGATCGACTTTAAGAGGCTTAGGCCAATTTGCTAGTCCAAGGCTCTCTTTTGCAATTTTAAAATCGGCCCTTGCTTTAAAGTAAAAGGGGCGAGCCCCTTTCGCTTTCAGGGTACACTGAGCGTCTTTTATTTGGTGGCCCATTAGTGTATCTTGATTTGCCTGCTGCTGCAGCTTTGCCTTTGGGGGCTGGTCCCGCTCGACACTTAGATTATGAAAGCGAAAGTCATTAATCCCATTATTTCGATGCCCTCCTAGCTTTCCATTTGAGAAAGAACGATATACCATTGAATCTAACCCATTTTTTTTTTCGACAAAACGTGCTTTCGTGCAACGGTGGAATCGACTGAGCACCCACGTATTTGTTCATTGATCCAGAGAGGCATCATTAGGAAAGGATGGAACTAGATTTGTTGCGGCATTCTTTAAGCATCATGAGAGCATTTTAAATGGGAAACCACCTTTTCACCTAAGTTCAACTACCCTTGGTCTTTCTATTTAATTGAGATAGAACTGTTGCATAACCCTTAAAATAAATCAAGGTAGCCCGAATGCTAACAACAAAAATTACATTAGAATCTTGCCCTTTGGTTTCAAAGCATCAGTTTCGAGGCTACAAAAGGAGAGAGCATGAGAAGATGTTAATTTAATTTATAGTAATCGGTCTCAAGATAGATAAGTTTTATATCTTAAACTTGTAACCTACCTTATTTGAGCTCGGTTCCCAATCATTGGAACCGGAAACCCACCATGTTGATCCTAAAACTAGTTTGCAATTTCAAGGGTTAATCCAGGAATTGATTGAGGCTTTTCTTTTCTTTTGTTTCATTTTATTTTATTATATATAGAATACACATGTTAAACAAGAATACAATTCATTCTACTTGAGAGTAACTTATTCAATTCCAACAAATACATTATATTTGAAAAAAAAAATGATAAAATAACTTACTTAGGATAGAAGTAAATCAGTTCAAAACCTGTTCAGTTCCGGTTTCTATCATAAAACTTAGAAATTGGCCTTGTGGATTTTAAATTATAGATTTCCATTACCAGTTCAAAGTACAGAACCAGAAACTGAATCAATCAAGGTCGTCGACCCATGATTTCACTTTCATGAAGAATATTAGAAAAATGCACGCCTATTCTCTCAGCACCTCACAAATACTCCATGTAACGTCGAGGGACTATAGCTTCGAAATATCTACAAATTCATGTGATACACATGCTGTCGAGATAACGATCTCATCGCCAACCCTCGCTTGTAGACGGCGGCCTTCGTCCCAAAGAGAGATACGGCACCACGCGCTGCGTGTGCAGCTGGGCTTGCGATGTGGACTCCCCCGCAAGAGGACAAATTCCCACACATCCCACCCAATCTCTCTCTCTCTCCCATCGCTCATTATCACCCATCATGTCTAGACAAAGATTTCACTCAACCTAATTCGTATACTAAAGTCGATCCAAAACCGTAAGGATATAGCGAGACCTGCTTCTCTAATGATCTAGATTCGATTCAGCATGTGTACTATAACTCGGTTCTCGACCCCGTCCACCTCTATCCCCTCGCAAAAAGAGGTTATCAAACATCCTTCTTTACTTGGTTTCCCTTTTAAGGTAAAATAGGCAATTGAATTTCCGACTCAAATCAATCTTCCGCGAATATATGCAGAAGATGGGATTCGAATGGGTAATTTAAATATAAAAAAATATATGCCACGTCCAAACTAAAGGATTCGTCGCCGCGCGATATTTATGAATTCCCACCTTCCCCTTCTCTTTGTGGCCAATCTTTAACCTACTTTGTTCCAACAACCCCACACCAGCACTTTCTTCGCTAATCATAAGGCCTCCCATTCTTACCGGAAAAAGACACGTAAAAGACAGAAGCCCATTATGTGATACGCAGCCCCTTAGCCAATCGCCAAGTGTACCAGCATGGAAGGGAGAAATTCCCTTCTGGTCCCGGGACGAACGAATCAGGACCCGGACGGCTTCCCACTATCTCCAAAAGGGCGAGAGTGACATCCTCTTCTCTTTGTCACTCAATTCATGAAAAGGAAAAGAGGCGATACACAGACGTTCGTGTTCTCCTAGTGCTACGGGCAGCGCTCATTCTGTCGTCCGCGTTTTTTCCTTGCATGCATCATGCTGTCTGCACTGTGCTGCATGCTTTTCTCTAGACGATTTTTTGATTTTATGCTAATGCTTCCACGTGGAAAAATTCCTGCACAGTATTCTATTGCCTTATGCGTGTGTAAAGGCAGAACCAATCGGCGAACAGAAGATTGAACTTTTGAGGGCGAAGGAATGAAATAGCATGTTTTGTCCGAAGTTTCCTCGCGTGAGCGACACGATGCACCAATTGTGTAGAGCAAAGGTGATGAAGCGCCACTAGTAGTGAGGTCTATCCTGTCCCTCGCACCAGATCTAGTTGGCATCTCACCATCCCCTCTTCTTCTTTTGTAATTGAATAGATAGATCTTTTGGCTCGACTGAGCAAGTACATGCGGACGAAAGTGGACGATAAATTCTCATCCATATGGGTCGTTAGTTGTACCCGCATCTTCTTGAAAGCTAGGCCCGGCATGTATGAGGGCTTCGGGAGTTTGGAGGACCGTGATTGATTGAACCAGGTTTTCTGGCGTATCCTATCTTTTTCCGAATCAAGACAGATCTCAAATCTCGACACCAAGTTCAGTTGCCACAAGCGTGCATTCACAGTTCTTTGTCAACAATCATCCTTATCCTCACATGCCCAACATCATCAACTTTGGCCACACAATGCCACCTCGCATTGCTGGGAACATCTCCTTAACATTACGGCACCACCGAATCTCAACAGGCGGCGGATATAAAAGAGATTGATGGCAATAACAAGTGGAAATGGCTTGGGTTCGTTTTCATTCGACAGATCCTTTGCGTAGATACATGGGAATTCCATTTTCATATGTCTATGAAGGACGTGGCCTGATCTAGTGCGCCGAATGGTTCATACTACCCTGCTTCAACCTTACCAAAGTAAACAACACACCATAGTTCAAATCCAAGTTTATCGAATGAAAAAGTTCTTGAGTGGAAAGAAGCTGATGACCCACCAAGATACCTGCAATCTGAGCAAGGAATATCTTGGGAAAAGCATCAGCGTCCACAACTTCAAAGAGAGTTAAAAAAAGGGAAGAAGCAATCTTCAATCGAGCATTATATTTCTATTGTCCCAACATGTTTCGACGGCAATGAAAAGACACAATCAAATGAACAAATTCAAATGAAGGACGTGAACATTCCATAAGAGGGGAAAATCATGTCACTGAAGCATTTGTCCTATGAGCTTCAATTCCGAGAGGTATCATTCCCTAATCCAATTGCCATCTTATACACTCAATCAGCTGTAAGATTAAGAATTCACATAAACAGATACTGCAGAAACTTAAGATTAATGGAAGTTATGCTTATATATGAGAGTATATGTACATGCCAAAATAATCGGATGTGACTACCACTGACTCTTAAATTAGTGTGATCAAGATCTAGACATGGATGTCCACTTTCGCTACTCGTGCATCAGTAAATCTTAGCCCAATAGGTAGCGAGGGTTCTTAGAGTTGCTTCAGAGAGTTACTGCCTTGTTCAAATAGAAATTGTAGCGATCCAACCTCAGTGATCTTAACAATTGTAGCTTCATGTGACTTTGGTAATCCACACAACCGATTAGACTGTACACCACTACTAACTACATCCAAATTGTAAAAAGAAACTTTTAATCTAGCATAACAGGGGCCAGGGAGAGAGCAGCCACAAATCCTAAAGTGACAGCTTAGAGAGTGAGTTAACCATAAAAAACCAACTGAAAAATTTTAAAATCTTTCTCAAACAACTTTTGCGAATATTAACAGTTAGTGCCTACTTATCGTTAAGGTCCTCTTCATTCTAGCATTTTTACTCCCATTGAGTCAGTCTACATAAGGTTGACATCAACAGATGAATTTTGAAGGTTGTGAACACAGTGAGCACTTGTATATATTTTTCTAGTACATTCCTTTCCGAAGTTAGCACACACCCCCTTCATATGGCCCCAAAGTGTAGCAAGAAACTCACTACTATCTAAACATTTTCCACAGAAACAGCCGAAAGCCTGTAACATGATGGTAAATCAATAAGCGACTACTTTTGCATTGATAAGTATTACCTTCTTGGTATGTGATGGGGCTCCTACCCTCTGGGGAGAGAAATTGCCAAAGCTAGGAGAACCAAGCGGTGTAATAGCTTGCTTACTCTTGATCCACCGCAAGGTGTTCTCAAACTGGCTTAATAAGTATACACAATCTATCATTTATATTTTTCAAAGATTGTAAACTGCATATACAGATCAGTGATGATGTCAATGGACAAACCATTCATCAAGTGGGTGTAACATAGACAGTCTCGAGTTCCCCCTACTCTATTGTCATTAAGTTTCTTCTGTCCTTTCCTCATGGCTCTTCAGAGGTTCCATTTGATAAGTCCTCACCTGCAACACCGGTCGACCCATTTGATAACCGATTTGTGCTGGTGGAATTTGAATAAGGGGAGTATGTGGAAGCAGGGCTGCCTCGTGAATACCGGTTTTGTGCAGCCGTGCTACTTCTTGCAGCCTTTAAGCGAGCCTTTCTGCCCTGAAAGGCGGAAAGAAGCTAGATAGTAAACAATTATGAACCTGGTCATAAATGCCATAAAGCTATTCAACCTAAGATGCTCGACTATAAACTCACCCAAGCATTGAAACAAACAAAGCAATTCAAAGTAAGAGCCAATTCAGTGCATTCAGTTTACACCTAAAGCATATTGAGGAACAGAGTGTCACCTTCCCCATGCACTTCTCCAAATGAGGAGCAAACCTTCCAGCCATGATTGATCGTCCACAATTCATGCAGTCAAATATTTCATTGGCTACTGCGGGATGAGTCTGCCCAAAAATGTCAACCACATACTTGCTGTTTGTTTCACCACTATTACTAGGATCGGCAGCCCTTACACGAGCTTGGGTGGAACGCCTCAATTCTTCCTCTTCATCTTCTAAGTTTCTATCAAGCCCCAACTTTGCTATTCGATGACACTCGGAGGCAATATCAACAATAATAGAATCGAGGAGATCTCCAAAAAAATGAGATGAAAGCTGGTGCGAAAGAGGAAAGAGCAGAAAAATGCGATGAGAGAGCGAACAATTAACAATCTAGCTAATAAAATAGTTTCTACAGGAGTCAACACCATCACATAATTGACTAATTCCTGAAAATTGGGTGCTTCCCCAAGATTCATTTTAAAAAAACTATTTCTAGGCAATCTTGCTGAAGCTTGAAGAATGAGAGGATTTAGCCATTCCATACAGAACGTGATAGAGACAAAGCTACTATAGAAATCAAGCAACAGGGGAAGCAGAACAGTTAATTTGAGTACAGATACAGAAAGGCAATATTCCATCCACAGTGAGAAATTGTTGCAGGAACTGAAACCACTCAAAATAATCTGAACACTCGAGTTGTGGGCAGTGAAATGGAAAGAAGAAACAAAACCACATCAAGAGTTACTTCTAACGAGCACCCTAAACGGAAATCCACCGCGAAGCATCAACACAATCTAAACAATGTGACCCTTCATTTCAAAAGGGAACTTCTTTCCAAACTTCCAGCTTTAGCGAGAATCAAAAGGTACTAAATAGTACAAGCAAACGACAAAGGCGGTTTTCTGCCTCAGGAACAGACAAATCCAAACAAACTTCATGGATTTCAACCACAACCTTCGCCCCTTCATCACGCACCGCATGATTCTTTAGTGCAGATAATTGTATGCATCACATTTGCCCCTCAAAAGAAAAAGACAATTACCTGGGCGTCAGACGATGTATTATCCTCACGCGACGCCGACATGATGCCTGAGAACTGAGAAAAGAGAGAACCGAAGCTCAGCTCATGCCAATTAAAAACCTCACGTCGGCAATCGCTGATAAAGCAACTCGAAAAAAGCGGACGGAAGGTAGGGATTCTAGCCCCGACCTGGACAGTGTAAGAATAGAATCTACTTCTTCTTCTTTAGCAATTGAATAGCGTAATCAAGAACATCGTGCCGATATTACCAAATGCTGGCAACACAGATAGGAATCCGTACAGGAGCCTGAGCTACATCTCGAGTTCAATCACGGAGATCGTATCACTACAGAACTTTACGCGTTAACGCTATGATCCAGCGAGAAGATCTCGCCATGGTCGCCTTACCTAAATCGCTCGTCGAAGAGGCGGCCGCGGATCGTTGGCGATCTGTATCGCGGGTGCGGCGTTCTCCAGCGATCCTGCTGCTGAAAGCAAAACGAGGAAAGGCCGCTTCAAAACCCTAGCTGAAGGAAGAGGAAGACTATTTGCTTTGACTGGAAATCCAGGCCATTCCTCACAACCCTTCGGCAATTCACAAAGACTAATTGAAAAAACACTTAATTAAAATGCTACATGTAATATAGTTTTTTTTTTTTTTTTATGCTTGAGGAACCGTCAACAACCGTCACGTAAACCTAGGCCGACAGCCGCCACATAAACTTTTAGGTGCCTCGTACATCAATAAGAAGTTTATTTCATAAGTTTAATGGATTTTTTGTGGAGGGAAAGGGGACAAAACCAAAACCCATCTTTCTTAAAAAATGGAAAGAAAAAAAATGTCGCTTCATTAAGAAATTTAAAAATTAGATTAGAAAAGGGCCATATTATGAAAAAAAAAAAGAAAGAGGTCTGGAATCTACACATTGATTCTTCTTTTTTTTCGCAATTTTTGTTGAAAGAACTTATTATTAACCTCTTTCAGATATGAATCTATCTGATTTAGAATGGAAGAACTTGTATCAATATCTCAATTTCAATTCAAACATGGATTTGATTCACACTCCATGTTCTAAGAAATATTTACCATCCGAAAAGAGGGAAAAACGGAGTCTTTGTCTAAAGAAATGTATTGAGAAAGGACAGATGTATAGAACCTTTCAACGAGATAGTGCTTTTTCAACTATCTCAAAATGGAATCTATTCCAAACATATATGCCATGGTTCCTTACCTCGACAGTGCTTTTTCAACTTTCTCAAAATGGAATCTATTCCAAACATATATGCCATAGTTTCTTACCTCAACAGGGTACAAATATCTAAATTGGATATTTTTAGATACTTTTTCAGACCTATTGTCGATACTAAGTAGCAGTCGCTAGCTTTTTCAGACCTATTGCTGATACTAAGTAGCACTCGCTAGCAGGGAGACCACCATCCCGGCGCCATGCATCAATCACCTAATGGCCTATTAGCCTCCCTGCAATTTGCGTCGCAAGGGTTTCAAACTCCCAACCTCTCCCTCAAAGGCCTGAAGCCTACCTAGCAAAGCCACCACGGCTGGTAGTATTCTACATGTAATATAGTATGTAATACAATTATGAGTTAATACCCTGAAAAATCAAAAAAATGATATAATTATGATAAATTTACCTCAAATTGATATTTTGACCAAAAAAAATCTCTGGTATACTCACAACAAATTTATCCAAAATAATTACAAAGATTTTCAAATTAGTACACTTGTCTTAACTGCAAAAAGTTTCTAAACTAGTACATTTATGAAAAAAAATGGTACAACTATGACAAATAGAATAAAATTGTAAACCGATACGCCAGTCAATTGCCACATGTCATCTAACTTAGCAATTTGATAATAAAATTTAACTAAAATTAACATAAGGTAAATTTGTTATGGGTGTACTAATTTGGGATAAATTTGTTAAAGGTGTACTGGTTTAAGTTATTGGTGGTCAAAAAATTAGTTTAGGGTAATTTGTTATAGGTATACTAGTTTGGAATTTTTCAAGGTATTAACCTTATAATTAAAAAATGTAACATAGATGATGTAAATTTTTTTCTTTAATAATCAAGCGTGCGACTGTAATTAGCCGGTTAATTGAAGGGGAACTAGGACGGAAATTGAAATTCAACCATCGGCTCTTGAGTCGAAAGCATAATAAAGCCCATTCTATTACGTCAATCCTAAAGCGGGTTAAGAAAACTACTACTTTATTACCACATTGCCCTTAATTATACTTTATTTATATTGATGTTCTTGTTATAGTAATATTTAGTGCAGTGTTATTTCCATCTTTACATAATTAAATTCACCATATTTTTACTAAAGAAATAAAAGCGTTCCCAGTCATATAATCGTAATTTAAAGTGTTGGGTCTTAATTTATTTGCTTTACTTCTTTTTTTTTCTATTTATATTTAGGATCTAATTATCATAATTAAATAAGAAAAGTTCAAGTAAATACCTGAAATGCCCTCATTTTTTCAAATAACGATTTGAAGTGGATTTCGTTTCAAATAAGGGTTTGAAATAGCTATATTAGTCTTAAATAATGAATTAAAGTGGTTACAATTGTTTTGAATAAGGGCCTAATCTTGTCGGCTTGCTTGCTGGCAAATTTTTTTGGCAAAGGGGTATTTTTAATCCAAAAACATAATTTAAATTTAAATTTAATTATATTAAAACTTAAAAAAAGAAAAGAAGGGGAACACACAGGTGGGCGGTGGCCCCTATTGACTAGAGGCAAGGGCCTATTGGCCCTCACCAAGGATGAGAGAGGGCGGCAACCCTCTCCAGGATTTGAGTGAGGCTCACCAGGCCTAGTGTTGGCCGAGTGACCCTCGCCAAGGGCCCCCAAACCAAGGTGGTGAGGTCTAGGGGCCCTAGGCAAGGTCGATGACCCACGCCTAGATTTGGGAGAGTGTCACCACCCTCTCCCATCCTTGGCGAGGGCCAGTAAGCCCTGGCCTCTAGTCAGCGGCGATTGCTGGCCCTTGCCCAAGTGCTGGCAACCTCGCTAATTGTCACTATCGCCCCCTTGGCAATAGGGACGGCAAGCATAGGCTCTCGCCTATGTTTCCCCTTTTTCTTTTTTGAGTTTTTGTTTTATTTAGTTTATAAAGAACAAAAGGTAAATTTTAAAAAATTTACCAAAAAAAGAAAAGGAAATTTTTTAAAAAGACAAAATTATCCTTCATAGCTACTTAGTTTATGATCTTATTTGAGATTGATATAGCCGTTTTAGGCATTTATTTGAAACGATATTCACTTTGAGCCCTTATTTGAAATAATATTTACTTCTTACCCTTATTTAAGGAAATGAATGCACTTCAGGCCCTTA
Source organism: Eucalyptus cladocalyx (assembly GCA_017140615.1). Lineage (NCBI taxonomy): Eukaryota > Viridiplantae > Streptophyta > Magnoliopsida > Myrtales > Myrtaceae > Eucalyptus > Eucalyptus cladocalyx. Next base: position 34,718,140 of record CM029517.1, on the reverse strand, counting down.
TTTATAATTTTCACTAGTTAAACATTGTACATGCTTTGATTTTGTTTATTACGGGTAACCTATATATAAATGGCGCCACATTTTCTTTCTAATCTCTAGATTTTACTCTGAGAAATATTTTTTTTTATCAAAAATAGAAATTTCTAAGAACCATAATTCTTTTATACATTATCAATCAAATTTTTTATTTGTCAGGTAGAATCTAGACAATTTTAAGCATTAACGATTCTTTAACAAAATCACAAGTTTATAAACTTTTGAATTTATTGTGTACATCACCATCAAACACTTTCTAATCTTGGTATATTTTTCATAAAGACTTCATAGATGATATTTACTTTTATCAATCCTGAATAAATGAGATTTCATTGACATTTTAAGAAATATTTCTTACTTTATACATGGTTTTAATTTAATCAAATTTCATCTTTTAAAAGTTTCATGTTGGAGAGTATAAATGCAAAGAGGGTTTTTTTTTTTTACTAATTTATTTGTCCGTCCTATATATGCATATAATATAAATGACAACTGATAAAAAAAAATGAATTGATAATGATATGCACAACATGGTGAAAGTTTATAAACAAATGAATGTGTTATAAAAGTGTCTACTTTTTTAGTAGATTTTACTTGACCATTAATGCATAATTTGCTCGATAACATAATAAAAAATTATTTCTTGGATATTTCTCTCTTGACAAAACTAAATTCTGCATGAGAAAAGTTTAGAAAAAATGACACAAATGAGAGTATAAATGCAAAGAGGGTTTTTTTTTACTAATTTATTTGTCCGTCCTATATATGCATATAATATAAATGACAACTGATATAAAAAAATGAATTGATAACGATATGCACAACATGGTGAAAGTTTATAAACAAGTGAATGTGTTATAAAAGTGTCTACTTTTTTAGTAGATTTTACTTGACCATTAATGCATAATTTGCTTGATAACATAAAAAAAAATTAATTTCTTGGATGTTTCTCTCTTGACAAAACTAAATTCTGCATGAGAAAAGTTTAGAAAAAATGACAAATGATCCAAGAATTTTGTATCAATGTGTAATATGGCTCTTGAACTTTTAATTTGTTCAATTAGTCCTTGAACAATAGCTCAATGTGCAATGCAGTTATTAAGGCTGCGCATGGTAACCTTTCTTGGCTGGGGAACAATTTCTTTTCAGAAATAGTTCTTTTTTATTTCTATTCTGGGGAACAATTTCTATGTAAAAAAATCCGTTTGGTAACTACACAAAATTTTTACTCTAGAAATAGAAAAAGAATAGAAATGCGTTTGGTAAAAAACAGTTTCTTTTTTATATTTATTTGTTTTTTATTTTTTGCCGGTAGATGGATCATTGCCGCCGCCGCGCGCTGCATGTCGCACCGGCCGGTGGCGACATGTGGGCGGCAGAAGAAGCGATCGGTAGGCAAGGGCGGCGGCGACCGTGGCGACGAGGTCGGGCTGGTCGGCGACGGCGCATGGCGGCGGCGGCGGCGACATGTGGCGGCGGCGGCAAGAAGGTAGGGGCGGTGGACCGTCGACGGCGACAGTTGGTTGGCCGGGCGGCGACCGGGCGGCGGTAACGGTCGGTCGGCCTTCGGCGACCGGCGGCGGCGGCGGCAACGGTCGGCCGGCAGCGACCGTGGTGGCGGCGGCGGTCGGTCGGCCTCCGGCGACCGGCGGCGGCGGTTGGCCGACGGCAGCAACGGCGGGTGGCGGTCAAGGGCGGTCAATGGCGGTCAACAAGAGAAGAATAAAAGAAAAAAAAATTCACTTATTTCTTAAACTTGTTCCCAGGAACAAGAAGCAACTTTTTTTTACTTCTCATTTCTATTCCAAAACCATTCCCGGCTAACTTTTTGTTCCTGTGAACAAAAAAACTAACTTGGCCGTTATCAAAGTGGTTTCTATTCTTTTTTGTTCTCGGGGAAGAAAAGAATAGAAATTGTTGGGCTGGGATGGTTACCAACTTTCAATTTGTTCAATGTAATCTCTAGATTTTTTTATACATACTCAATTTCATAATCAAATTATATGAAAATATTTAATATTGTCCCCGAATTAATAGAAGGATAATATTGTATATTTTCATATAATTTATGAACTAAATTGAACAAGTACAAAAAGTTCATAGATCATATTAAATAAATTAAAAGTTTAGAAATCACATTGTACACTGATTAAAATTCAATGATCATATCAAACAAATTAAGATTTCACACCTACAATAGAATGTCTATCGGTATCATTTACATAAGAGGGAATTATAAGTTCTTTTTTATTCCCTTCGTGTAAATTTAACTGGATAAACACTTTCCTAAAGGAAGCTAACCCAATTGCGTTGCTCCAAAGTGAAATAGTGTGAACACCCCCATCCACAATTGGTGGGGGTAAGCATCGGCCCCAGTCCATCCCAAAAACTAGATCGGCCAATTTTGGTTAGTTTTCGCCTGAATTGTTGCAGTTCCTGTATATGGGAAGGAACCATACAAACAAGGCCGAATCAACCCAAAGCACACACATAGGGAAAATTGTCCAAAGAGTTCTAAACCAATTGTATGACGGTCAAATTCAGTCATAAACTTTTTAATTGTGCCAATTTAATCCTTAATCTTTTAATGATTTGTCAAACTAGTCATAAACTTTTTAACAAATTGCTAATTTTGTCATTCTGGTTAATTTTAACCGAACATCGCTAACACGGCGATATCTCAATGTCGATTATTCTACATGGTGCTGCTGGCGCTGATGTAAATAATTTTCTATTCTTTTTTTTATATATTTCATATTTCTTTTCTTTTCTTTATTTTTTTTGTCTTTTGACAATCGGCAAGCTCATTGGCAACTGGTAGAGAGCCAGTGACCTCCGCTGGCCCCTGGCAAAGGCGTGATGAGCCCTCGCGAGATCCAATGAGGGCTACAACCTTTGTCCGTAGTTGGCAAGGGCTTCATGGCCCTCGTCTAGGGCTTGGCGGGGGTTGTCGGCCCTTGCCCAGGGGTTGATGACCCCACCAACCCTTGCTCAATGTCTTGCGAAGGTTGCCAGCCCTTTGTAAAAAAAGGAAATAAAGTGTTGGAAGATATGCAAAAAGATTGTGAAAGTATATTGGGAATTGATTGATTACAGAGAATCAATCTTATATTAGATTGATTTGGAGAATATTACATTGCCTTTTTCTTTGTGTATACACTTTGTATTATAAACAGCAAAGCATTGTACATTGATAGACACGAGAGAATATACAAGAAAATCTTCTTCCCAAACCGTGCTCTTCGTGCTCTTCTCCTTTCTCTCTTTCGTTCCTTACTTGCCTTCACCTTCGACATGGTATCGAGCTTTCGGTTTTAAGCTCCATATTCCGCAATTGATTACTTTCGAACCTACAAGACAGATCAACGTCTTGATCACGAAAGAATCTGTTCAAAGGAAGAAGAAACGAAATTTTTACCATGAATCCGAAGAGGAGCTGCTCCCTGGGACAACCGGCGTTCCCTCCACAGGCGACGTCACACCGATAGGAGAAACACAAGGCCACAACATCCATGCGATACCTGCAGTTTCCACAACCCAACAACAAATACAGACTCAATGGCAGATATACCCGGCTCAGGCGAATATGGGGCAACCCATTCAGGGCCATCCTTACCAATGGGTACCTATCCATGGTACGTCGGGCAAGGCCCGAATCCATCATTGCCGGGGGTAACAAGTTACCAGAGCAATGTTCAACCTGACGGGAGTCTACCATCCGCAAGCGGGGCAAATCCAGCCGCCGAGGCGAACAAATAAACGGGTGCGGAGAAGCGGGATCCGGAACGAATCCTCATCCGGGATTTTTAATACGGGTCATGGAACTGGTTTTAATGGGTCGGGTACGGGGACGAATCCCTACCCGAACCTCTCACCCGGATTCTTACCTTTTCCGATTTGCGGCGATCACGGGTCGACCCGAGCCGGGCGATCCCTTACACGTATCAACCGCCGACGGTCCGAGTTGCGATTGATAAACCCGCAACTGACCGGGCCGGAAAAATACAACAAGTGGTCGCAAGACTTCCGGCGGGCCCTCGTCACAAAAGATAAAGACGGTTTTTTGGATGGAACCGTACCTGTTCCGACGGATGAAAGGCTGGCGAGGCATTGGCGAAAGTGCAATCACCTGATCCGCACTTGGATCGGCAACTGCGTTTCGCCAGACGTCGCAGCAGGACTCCCACCGACGGAAGATTCAAAAACCATGTGGGACAACATAAAGGAAATGTATGGGAAGCTCGACCGAGCCAAAATTTTTGTCTCATGCGGAATTAACAGATCGAAGCAAGGAAACATGTCCGTCACGGCGATTTACAACAACCGTCATCGCCCGGAACGAGCTCGAGGCCACGGAAGAAAACTCGAGGGGCCTCCCGAAACCCTCAAGCGTACAAATCCATCGAGAGGGAGAAATCCACTCGGTTTCTCTTGATATTGAACGAAACGTACCTAACATTTCGTTCGCGAGATCCTGGCGATGGATCCCGTGCCACCCTCGGCCGGATCTTTCGGTGGCTGTCCGGGAGGAAAGCCAACGGCTCACGGCACCAGAGCAAGCACGAGGAGGCGAAGCCATCGCACTCGCTCTTCGCGGAGATCGCCGCGGAAGAGAAATGGGTGCGAGAACCCTAGCCCGGGAGAGAGAAGTTCGCGAGGGCCTAGGGTTTGCATCCGCGGATAGAACCCTTAAAAGGGAAGGCATCTACGGTGGAGATTTGATCCGGAGATCCGACGGCCTGGATTTTTCGCGGAGATCTGACGGCCTTGAATTCCCGCGGAGATCCGACAGCCTTGATTACCCACGGAGATCCGACGGTCCAGACTTAGCGCGTCGATCTGACGGTCCGCAAGCGGTCGATCTCTACGGTGCATCGGACGGTGGAGATAATTCCACGATTAAATCATTCGACGGCCAATTTTATTCCGCATCAGTTCGAAATTTCGGACAAAATTCCAAGGGAAAAGGTAAATTATCGTGAATATTGCAAACGTCCCCATCATACCATAGAAAATTGTTGGAAATTGCATGGAAAGCCTAGGAGAAAAAAAAAAAAGAAAGGGTATTCTCGCAGCCTACCAGGTGATTTGGACCTCTTTTGGATCCATTAGTGACCGACCGATTTCCTATGGGCAATATCGCGGTTGATGCGGGCATTACGTAAAGCGACAATGGAAATAAAGGAGGTCATTTCTCGGGTATATCCCATTGCCGATTAATTCAATTTCAAAGAAGGCATGGATAGTTGACTCGGGAGCAAGTGACCATATCATTTGTGACATTAAATTTTTTTCACAAATGCATAAGAAATTGGACACACCAATTTCTGTACAACTCCCAAATGGGAATATTACTCATGTCACAATGACAGGAACCGTTCAACTTAGTTCCCAAATTATTCTGCAAAATGTCCTATATGTCCCACAATTTCAGTTCAATCTAATTTCCATATCCAAAGTCTGCAAAGAAAATTCCTGTCAAGTACTTTTCAATGCCGATACATGTTTTTTTCAGGCCCTTTCGATCGGGAAATTGATGGGCTTGGGTAGTCTTTACGAAGGTTTATATTTCTGGACCGGTGTTCCAAGTAATCTAGATTTGAATTCAATTCCTTTCAATAAGTTATCGTTGTGTAATGCCATTGCCAATGATAAAGACTTTCTTTGCATTCAAGAATGGGGCATAGTATTTCTTTTCCATACTCTAAATGTCCTATCTGTCCTCTTGCAAAACAACCTCGCACGTCTTTCCCTTTACATACAAAGCGTTCCACTACTATACTTTCTTTGATTTATGTCGATGTACGGGGACCATATCACACAACAAATCGTGATGGTTCACGATATTTTCTTACAATTGTGGATGATCACTCTCGGGCTACATGGATATTCTTGATGCAATCAAAAGCTCAAGTCCAATCTCATTTGAAAACGTTCATCGCCCTGACTAAAAATCAGTTTGGAAAGTCAATTCAGCGAATACGCACCGACAATGGGAAGGAATTTTTAGTCATGAATGCAGATCACTTTTCTTGCTTCATGGTATTCTACATGAAAGCTCTTGTATTTATACTCCACAACAGAATGGAGTGGTGGAACGTAAGCATCGTCACTTGCTGGAAGTTGCACGAGCTTTGAAGTTTCGGGGATCTGTTCCGGCAATATATTGGGGCGATTGTGTCCTCACTGCAGCCTATCTCATCAACCGTATGCCTACTCGGATATTAGATGGTAAATCACCCCTTGAACTTCTTTATGGAAAGAAACCATCAATAGATCATCTTCGAGTTTTTGGTTGTCTTTGTTATCGCAATTATGGGACCTCGAGACAAAATGAGTCCACGTGCCAGGAGGTGCATTTTCATGGGTTATCCTACCTTACAAAAAGGTTATTATGTCCTCGATCCATCTACAGGAGAATTTTTCGTGAGCAGGGATATCATATTTCATGAAACGATCTTTCCATTTCGGGTATCTACAGAGGATTTAGATATCTCCAATAGTCCTCATCTTTCCCCAATTGAGGAAAATATATCTCCTGAATATTTTCTAGCAGCATCACCAGGACAAGTCATTCCACCTTCTTCAGTTGATCAGTCACCTCAGCAGGTCACATTGGAAAGAGACTCTGCCCTTCCAATCACTGGTGAATATGATTCTGGCGAACAAATCACCAATAATGCTGCGGAAGTATCCTCACCTCCACCACCAATGGATCATCCACGACGTTCGGGGCGAGCTACGAAACCGCCAACATGGACCAAAGACTATGTATGCGTCTCACTGAATGGACCAGGTATTCACTATCCAATATCTTCATATGTCTCATTTGACAAACTCTCATCAGAGCATAGATGTTGCATTAGTCGTATATCAGATGAAAAAGAACCATCTAGTTACCATGAGGCATCCATAGATTCACGGTGGCAAAAGGCCATGGAAGCAGAATTACAGGCTTTATCTGATAATCACACATGGGAAATAGTTCCTTTGCCCTCAAATCGAAAATCCATAGGATGCAAATGGGTTTATAAAATAAAGTATAGAGCTGATGGATCCATTGAACACTACAAAGCTCGACTAGTAGCCAAGGGATATACGCAACGAGAAGGTTTCGACTATCATGAAACTTTTTCACCTGTTGCTAAAGATGTCACCGTCCGCTCTTTCTTATCAGTTGCAGCCATCCATGATTGGACGTTGCACCAAATGGACGTTCATAACGCCTTTCTTCATGGTGATCTGGATGAAGAAATTTATATGGAAATTCCTCAGGGCTTACGGAGACAGGGGGAGAATAAAGTATGTCGTCTCCGCAAATCCCTTTATGGGCTAAAACAAGCTTCCAGACAATGGTATGCTAAATTTGCCAATGCTCTCATCAGTGCAAACTTCAAACAGTCAAAGTATGATCATGCCTTATTTACATAGACTAAAGGTACGTCATCTATTTACTTGATGATCTATGTATATGACATTCTTATCATGGGGAATGATGAAGTTGCAATAAAAAGCTTAAAGAGATATTTACATACTACATTCCATATAAAAGATCTGGGAGCGCCAAAATATTTCCTTGAAATTGAGATCGCCTGATCTCATCAAGGGATTTCCCTCGCCGAGAGGAAGTTTGTGTTAGAGATTATTTCGCAGGCGGTTTATCGGGATGCGAGCCGGCTGTCATTCCAATCGAGCGCAGAATATCGATTGACGACGGACCACACCGGAGGAACTTCTCGGGATGATCCTATATTACGGGATCCGACGAGTTATCGAAGCTCGTTGGAAAACTGATTTATCTAACCATGACCAGACTGATATATCATATGCAGTGCAGAATCTTAGTCAATTTATGCACAAACCAAAGGAATCTCATATGAATGCCGCTCTAAAGGTCGTGAAGTATTTGAAGGGATGTCCAGGACTCGGGATACTTCTATCTAGAAAATGCAACATGGAAATGAAAGCATACTGTGATGCAGACTATGCAACATGTCCTATGAGTCGAAGGTCCATAACTGGGTTTTGCATTAAGTTGGGAGACTCACTCCTTTCATGGAAAACCAAGAAGCAAGCAACAATTTCTCTATCTTCAGCTGAAGCAGAATATAGGGCCATGGCAAAGACCGCATGTGAAATTGTGTGAATACGAGGATTACTTGGTGATCTCGGAATATGCCTAAAGGGTCCGACGAAGTTATTTTGCGACAATGAATCAGCCTTGAAACTTGCAGCAAATCCTGTAATGCACGAGAGGACCAAACACATAGAAGTGGATTGCCATTTCACTCGGGAGAAGATTCAAGAAGGAATAATCGAGACAAGAGGGATTGGAACTACGAACAACATGCAGATGTATTCACCAAGGCCCTATGTCAAAGACAACATGCATATCTCGAGCAAGCTAGGTGTCTTAGACATCTACAAGCCACCGGCTTGAGGGGGGAGTGTTGGAAGATATGCAAAAAGATTGTGAAAGTATATTGGGAATTGATTGATTACAGAGAATCAATCTTATATTAGATTGATTTGTAGAATATTACATTGCCTTTTTCTTTGTGTATACACTTTGTATTATAAACAGCAAAGCATTGTACATTGATAGACACAGAGAATATACAAGAAAATCTTCTTCCCAAACCGTGCTCTTCGTGCTCTTCTCCTTTCTCTCTTTCGTTCCTTACTTGCCTTCACCTTCTGACATAAAGAAAGAAAGAAAGAATAAATAAATAAATAATTCGTAAGTTTTTTGAAAATTAAAATTTGTTTATGTTAGGATTGTCCGAGCCACATAGGACAGCTAGCACTAAGTAGGCTGTCACGTCAATGATGTCTAATCAAAATTAGTCAAAAAGACTAAATTAGCAATTTGTTAAAAGGTTTAGGACTTGTTGAGCAAATTATTAAAAATGTTTAGAACTAAATTGACACAATTAAAATGTTTAGAACTGAATTGGCAAGTTATCAAGATGTTTAGAACTGAATTGGCTATTGTATACTAGATTTAGGATTGTTGGTTTCTAGTTTCACAAATTGGGAACCAACCCTATATGATGGAGTTTTTTGTTTCAAGATGAAACCTACCCAATCTTGCATCGATTAGTCCTACTTGAAATGGTCTAATCAGTTACCAAGGTTGACATCCTTCCTCAACTAGTCAAATTAAGATCTGGGAGACATCAATAGTAATTTAGGTAAAACAAGGCTTAGATGCACCAAAATCACTGCAATGTCGTTGCTTGTAGCTGTTTAATATTAGTAGACATAAAATTCATCTCTTACGTGCAAAGATGTAATAAAATGATGAGCGGACTTGAAGAGAAAAGATGGACATAAAATGACTAGAGAAGTTGAAGCCAACTACTTAAGAGGATTAGAGGTTGCTTCCTTGAAATTTGATTATATAAATAAAAACATTACTTGAATTTTGGGTTCTCATATTCTTAGATGGGACACATTGGGAACTTGGTTTAAAAACACGACTCATGTTTGGAACGGATTTTGATTGTATTATGGGTCAATTGAAGTCAATTTAATGATAAAGTCAGCTGTGTCATGTGGACTTAATTAAAAGAACATGGCATACATTTTACATAAATCAATATCATTTCAACCATTAATTATAAGAGTTGTACGGCCTAGATCATAAACGGTTGAAATGAACTTTCGAATTGAAAATTCTCTTCAATGCTAAGTTTTCTTTTTTTTTTTTTTTTTGAAATACTCCATTCATGACGTTGTTTTCATGCACATCGCCATCGATATATTCTCGCCACACATGTTTCGCATCGGGTTAATCCCTGGCATATAATTTTTTTTTTTGGCATAACATGTATAGACGTGTCGATTAAAGGACCAAAAGATATTTGTTTGAAACAGAACTTTCGTCATCCTCCCCTCCGGTCTGAACATTTCCTGTTCTGTTCTTTTTTCCATCATTACAAGCTAAATCTCAAAATAGCAACGCTCTAGTGTGAAAGGCTGTCCCCTTTTTTCCAACCCTGCCATGTTCCTTTCTTCGAGATGAAGGAAACTGCGTTAAGCTTAAGACCTCGATGCTTGACGTTCCCGATAAAGTCATCCCTCAAGTGTAAACAGCACGATGCGACCGCGATCCTATGGTCTCTCACGGCTACGAATCCATGACGAATTCGATGCAATGTCGATTCTTGTGCCTCCGAATGGAAATAGGGGCATTGGAATGAGTAGATTCCTTCTATACATTTTACAGTGGCGACATCGCGTTGGACAAAAACCCTGTGGAAGCAACCGGCCCCCGGGTCGTTCGGAATTCAAGAAGGGTGAAAATGAAAACGACAATAAAAAAGTACCTCACAATCCGCCGAATCAAAATCCAAAATTGCGATCCAGCGGAGAGGATGAATGGCCAGGGCCCAGGGGCAAGAAATGTGTCAATATACTGATATTAAGGGGGACAAAAGACAAGGAAGGGAAGGCAACGAAAGAGCCTTGTGTGTGTCAGTGTCCATCCCCTCAACAGGCCCACGCTTCAGTTGCAGGACTTTAAATCCCGATGTTACGTTCCATGGGGGCACGGGTGAGATGTGAAAACAGACTCGGAGTTTTGTTGTGTTACATAGTAGTCAACGTGCATTAAACCAACGGGAAGGAAAAGACACGACGAAGCAACGGGCAAGAGCGAGGGAGACCGACATGGCCACCTCCTCCCTCTCCTCCCGCCACGTTCCCGGGACCTCACCGGCCATGCCTCCCGATGCACGACCACCGGGGCCGCGAGACGCGCTTCGCTTCTCACCCGATAGTCGATATGCTCTTCACGGAGAGCTCACGATGCTCATCCTCGTCGTCGTTTTCTCCCTTCTCCTCATATTCATCATTGTTCTTCCACGTCTCAAGAGCGCAAGGAATTCAGGAACGCAACATACTGACTCCACCATCCACAGCTACGGCTCTCCCCTGTATTCTCAGAGTGATCAGTAGTGTAAAAGGACGGGTGCGGACCGACCGTGGCTTCCCTGCTGCAGAGGACATGCTACCTTCTGCAGAAGCAGCATGCTCTTTCTTTTGCTGGATATATGGTGCGACAGCTTCTCTTAGATGTTTTCTGTGTGTGTGTCAGTTCACTTTACTTATCGAGCTACGAACTCTGCTAAAACTATCCCGCATTGGCTTGACAGAAAATGTAGGTAAAATTCACACGCCTTCTTGCTAGTCTACATTATGTACTCTGTGCAAGCTTGTTTTGCATTCATGAGGGAGAGAGTCCAACACCGGTTAAGCATAGTAGTTCTTGCTAGTTGCTACTGCCTGACGGTTTTCTAAAGATAAGAACTCCTATATCCCCTTACAGTTCCCTAGCTTCCAATTCATTTCCTGGTGCCAAAGCATTCTTATCAGGGGGAGCAAATAGCTCCCAATACTTTAATGTGCTGTAAAATACGTGAAGTCGGAGATTGCTCAAAGAACTCTCTGAAGCAGCTGAAAGGAAAATCTCTAAAGCATCTGGTATTGAATACTGTTTTCTGATAGAGTGTCGGGCAGTCTCATGCCTATCATCTTTTTTCACGTCCTCGATCACCATTTTATTTTAGGACGCTTTACTTTCTCAAGTTAATGGGAAATCTAAATTCAGTCTAAAATTTCTGAGGAAAACACATGCCGCTGTCATGACAGATCCACCAGTTGTTCGTACTCGGAGTTCACATTTTGAGAACCTACTTGAATAATTTCAGCTCAGGCCCCAGGGCAACTAAGCAGTTAACAGATCAAACACTCTTTCATGGCCAAGAAAAAAAGAAGAGGAAAATAAATAAGAAAGCTGGCTCACTAGTTTGGTTTGATAAATAATATGACCGACTCTAAGCAGCATTTAAACAAGTAGCAAAATCAATCGTCCAACAATAATATTCCATGTCGCTTCATAAACTAATTTCGTATGGCCTTAGTATACTAGCATTGTTCAAAGAAGAATGAAGAGATCTCTGCTAATACCACAAAAGAAGTCAACAAGTCACCAAACACTGGAAGGATTATTCTCCCCTCCCCTTCAAGAGAGAGAAAAAGAATCAAATAAAACCATTTAGCTCATTTCTCACAATTCATCAGGTCGGCAGCTTCCCTAGTGAGGAAATAAGAATCAGTTCATAGCAGAAGCCTCATATACAGCATGGAAGAATGTCATGTGAAACCTTCATCTCCAGAGACATTGAAATTCCCACAATAAAATGCTGTACCAATCTTTTTGAGGGTATGATAAGAGAATTAATTGCTTTAAGTACACAATAGTAACGAAAACTATGACACGGCATGAGATAAATTTTCTCGCTAGAAAATACTCAAATGCTGCAAAATTTATAACACTCTGTGTAAGATACTCACGTGAACTACTATGATGAATATCACCTTGGCCGAGACGCATTCCCAATCCCTGACCTAAAAAGTTAAGGGAGCTGTGAGATTGTCATCAAGCTCAGAGATGTGATTTCACCAGATGGTAGACAGAGTATCAGAAAACCTGAAACAATCTCCCAACTTTCTTGGTTTTAACCAAATGCAAACAAATAGGACATAAACCTGTAAACAGAGCAAATTGTACCAGTCAGGCCACCACTCAAAACAGTTTTTAGTTTGCGGTCAATGCTGAATAATAAAAGCTTAAAAAGAAAGACTACCCGAGCTACGCTAAAAACACAGCAGAGACCTTTGAAATGCTACCAGCTAAAAATTTATTAATGTTGTAAGGAATTTTATGATGGCTTAACCGCCTTTCAATATGAAAACAAGTAAAACAGGTGTCTAAGCATAAGCTTGCCCATTTTTTCATTTTCGGGTATGGGGTGAACGAGGCCAATTAACACTATGTCGTACCCTTAATATCTCCATATATCACGGAGCCTTGAGCAAGGATAATATCATCTATTGAATGAAGGAGATACCTTCAACCAATTATCAAATTCGGCATTAACCACAAAGTATTTATCAAGTAGAAAGGGGCACATCCCATGACATTGAATGAGTCCTCCATACGTCAACCCTTTCATTTTGCAGTACCTTATTGATCCTGCTGGCGTGACACAAGAAAAAAAATGGGAGTTAAGATTACTACACCATCTCCAGCGCAGAGGTTGCATATTACTGCATTTGCACTTGGCCAAGTCATCCGGTAATATGCACAAGCGAACCTAATTGTGGAAGCATAGAAGAATGGCCCTCTAAGAAGTTCTCTGAAAGAGAGATGTAGATGATTTCAGTTTCAGAGGTTAAAGCAAAGTTTTTTTGTGGAAACAAATTAGAAAAGGAGACCAACAACGAAAATCTGACAGAGCAGATCACTGATCAAATAACTGATGTAGGTAATATAAACAATGCAATCCCATCAAGCCTAGTTTACTTCTTTTGTCAATGCAATGCAGACACAAAGTAGCTCGAGTTATGAAGCTGTGGTCCCAAATCTTCTCATAGAATTCACTGTTGCCTAATGTTCGTGAATACCATATCCCACAAGAAGCATGAGTACGAGTTGGAATTGTAGCAGCTAACAGGCACCTTGATGCTGCCCAGAAATGCAATGCATTAGCAATAGCCACTTCACCAAAAAAATAATCCTGTAGAATTTTGAAGAAACCATTTACTCGTGAGATTACCTGACCAGTGACCAGCAAAGCATGAAACTAATCCGATTCTCACATGCTTTAAGTTTCAAAATGAGGAAAACGAGACGATTTAGATGGAATGGACAGCTGGACAGCACTCCCCAATTTGTAGGGACTGCTTTGAGATACGAACAAAATCGGCCTCATGAGTTAAACGAAACATCCGAGCATCCTGACACGGCAGGAATTGATGAAACCCATCCGAACCTGGTCAGATAGAGGCCTCCGGCTAGGTGTTTGTTGGAACGACCGGAGAATTGAGAGGGTGACGCCGTCGGACTAGGCGGCGGGTGAAACTAGCCACCAGCATAAGAGTCTGCTTTTCTGATTTATGTTAACTCACTAGTAATAAAATTTCAGACCTTTTCCCTCTAATCTTTGTGAGTTGGTGGGTGGGTAAGATAGACTTCGCAAGAAATTCGTAAGGGTAAGAGAAAGCTAGATCAACTGGTCTATAACACATGCACATTAATTGTGATCTTTATTTTCTAGTGTTTCTTTAAGTCATGTTCATCGCTTGATCGTCCACGGTGGCGAAATGATTAAGTAATTTGATAATCTAAGGATTTAATTAGATCAAACTAAGAGAATATAGTGACAACCTCATCGTCTACATATCCTAAGGAAAAATGCACAAGTTTAAGGATCAAACACTATTATTTACCTCCAATGTGTTCTTATGAAACCACATCTTATGACAGCAAATGAATACTACAAACATAAGAGGTTAAATACCTTTCTACCCTGAACTTTCTTTTGCCTCAGAAAAAGCCTCAAATCTTAGGTCCAATCCCAAATCCATCCTAAACTTTTTTTGTCTAGAAAAAATTCCAAACTTTAGGTTTAGTCTCAATTCTACCTCAATTTTTTTTTTGTCTTAAAAAAATCCAAATTTTAGGTCTAGTCCCAAATGTCACGGACCGATCGATCTAGCGTTCTTTGCCCGTCTCCCAAGCAGCCTTTCACACCCTCAACTCATAAGGATTGTAGAGAGAGAGAAACTTTAGAGAGAATCTCTGGATTGTATTTACTTGTGAATGAGATGAATACAATGAGATAAGGAGACCCCTATTTATACAAAGACAAGACAAACCGTATATGTAAATCTCTTCTCAATCTAACGATGGAGATTGCATCTCCCTAACTACCAACTACCTACATTTATTACATACGAATACAATTACCGTATCGCTCTTCCCATGAGTATTCTAGAAGACTTGAGAAAATCCTAGGACTCGGGGATACAAGCCGAGGGTTGCTTGATCCACGGATGTGTCATGGCCGTTCCTTGCAACCTCTTGGATCGGCTTTCTTTCGGGCCGTGACAAATCTGTTCCAAACTTTTTTGTTTAAAAAAAACTCTAGACTCTAGATTTAGTTCCAAATCTGTCACAAACTTTTTTTTTTGTCTTAGAAAAAACCCCAAACTTTAGGTTCAATCCCAAATTTACCATTTTTTTGTCGAAAAGAAATTCACCAATTTTTATTCTAGTCTTAAATTTGCCTTCGTTAGGCCTCTGTCCAAAAATTGCTATTAGTTGTCCCTAATTTGTTATATCCCAGAATGGTTTTTTTTTTTAAAGATAATTTTCCATGTTGCCTTGTTAAGGTGTATTTATTATCGATTTGGAAATGTCATATTAAGTTGGAACTAGACTGTCACGCCCCGATGCTCGTGCACGCGCACATCATTTATCTTTGGTCGATTTTAAAATGCGATATCCCAGGACTAATGTATCGCTGACCCTTTCATTTAATATATGCACATGCAGAAACAGTTATAAATCCCCAGATAATAAAACAATGTGATAGAAAAGCATGTCATATTTTTCATACTGAAAATTTACAACCACATCTTTGTTAATAAAATAGTTATTTTCTTTTTCACATGTTGCTGATTTGGTTTTCAGTTATTAGAATTAATGGAGTCATGTGTGTTGGTTATCCTAATTTTTAGGTGTAAGTGGGGCAAATGCTTTATGGAGAACATGGGTAGTTTTGGTGTGTTTTACGTAATGTATTTTGTCTTTTGTAAAAGACTTGGTTGCTTTGAACGTAAGATGGAGTTTGAGTCTCATCTCTCCTCCCTTTAGCAATTTAACAGTGGTATCAGAGCCTGAGAGAAACGTGAGAGAGTTTAAAAAAAAAAAAAAACTTTCGTGAGAAAATTGCAGCAGCAATATTTCCAATGGCCACCGATAATTTTGTTCAACCAGCAATTCCACGTTTTGATAGTCACTATGACCATTGGAGTATGTTGATGGAGAATTTTTTACAATTAAAGGAGTATTGGTTGGTTGTCGAATCTGGAATTCAAGAGCCACCGGTAGGCATGGCTTTGATAGATCCCCGAAAGCAGAATTGGAAGCTCAAAAGTTGAAGGACCGAAGGCAAAAAATTATTTTTTTCAGCCTATCGATCGTTCCATCTTGGAGACTATTCTTTGCAAAGAAACTTCCAAGAATATTTGGGATTCTATGAAGAAGAAATATCAAGGCTCTGTTAGGGTGAAACGTGCACAGCTTCAAACCTTGAGAAGAGATTTTGAGACACTAGCGATGAAGGATGGAGAATCTATCACTAGTTATTGTGCCAAAACAATGGAGATCAGCAATAAGATGCGATTCCATGACGAGAAGATGGATGACGTTACCATTGTGGAGAAGATTTTGCGTTCCTTGACTCCAAAGTTTAATTATGTTGTCTGCTCAATTGAAGAGTCAAAAGATATAGATGCGCTTTCTCTTGATGAATTGCAAAGCTCCTTATTGGTCCATGAACAGAAGATGAACAGAAGTTCAACAGTAGAGGAGCAAGTGTTGAAGGCTTCTACCAATACTCATTCCAACAATTTCAGAGGAATGGGTAGAGGTAGAGGTAGAGGAAGGGGAGATCGAGGAAATAGAGATGTTGGCAGGAATTTCAAAGCCAATAATGACTAATTTCAAGGCAAAGGCAGAGGACGAGATCCTAACAAATTTAAGGTAGAGTGTTTTAGATGTCATAAATTTGGTCATTATGCATCTGAATGTTATACTAGGCTGCCTAATAATAAAGAAAAGGCAGAGAGTTCAAACTTTGTTGAAGAAAAGGAAGCAGAAACGTTGTTGATAGCTGTTCAAGATGAAAAGGAGCGCGAGTCAGATATTTGGTATGTGGATACAAGCTACAGTAACCACATGAGTGGAAGTAAGTCTTCTTTTTCTTATCTAAATGAAGATTTTCATTTCACTGTGAGTTTTTGGGATCATTCTACTATAAAAGTGATGGGAAAATGTGATATTAAGATAAGAACCAAGAATGGTTTTGTGGAAACGATCTCTAATGTGTTGTATGTTCCTGACTTGAAAAGTAACCTATTGAGTGCTGGCCAATTACAAGAAAAATGTTATGTAATCACCATTCGAGGGGTGTCGTGAAATTTATGATTCGTTGTTAGAGGTGCTATTGCGTTGTTCCTATGAATTCAAATAGATTATTTCCATTAAAAATTGAAAATATTTAGTCTTGCTTGATGGCTGAAAAGAAAGATCCATCATGGCTTTGGCACTTTCGCTATGGTCACTTGAGTTTTGGTGGATTGAAGACCCTCCAACGAGAAAAAACATGGTGACGGGTCTTCCTTAAATTACTTGTTCCTTCCTAAGTCTCGTGAAGAATGTGTTGTTAGCAAACAAGTATCGTTCTCAATTTTCAAAAGAAAAGTCATGGAGAGCAAATGATGTTTTGCAGCTGGTGCATTCGGACATTTGCGGTCCCATAAATCCATCTTCTAATGGAGGTAAAAGATACTTAATTACCTTCATTGATGATTTTTCCAGAAAAAAACTTGGGTTTATTTTTTACGGGAAAAATCGAAGCTTTCTCCACATTTAAAAGCTTCAAAACTCGTGTTGAAAATGAAGCGGGAAAGACCATTAAGACTTTTCGAACAGATCGTGGCGGTGAATATTGCTCAAAAGAATTTGAAGTTTTTTGTGCAGAGTATGGCATTCGAAAAGAGCTTATCGCTGCATATACACCACAAAGAATGGTGTATACGAGAGGAAAAATAGAACAATTCTCAACATGGTGAGAAGTTTATTGGCAAAAAGAAGACTTCCAAAGACTTTCTAGCCAAAAGCAGTAAATTGGAGTATTTATGTTTTGAACAGAAGTCCAACTTTTGCTCTTCAGAATATGACACCCGAAGAGGCTTGGAGTGGGAGAAGACCGACTTGTAGATCACTTGAGAATCTTTGGATGTATCGCATATGCCCATGTCCCGGATGTAAAAAGGAAGAAACTTGATGACAAGGCTGAAAAATGTGTTTTTCTTGGTGTAAGTGAAGCATCAAAAGCATATAAATTATTCAATCCACTAACAAAGAAGATTGTGACTAGCAGGGATGTTGTTTTCGATGAAGAGAGCACTTGAGATTGGAATAGGTAGCAGCCTACCCAAGTTCTTTATGGCAATGATGTTGAATAGGAGCAAATTTCAGCACCTTATATGCCCCAAAATTCATCAAATACAACTTCTATAGCTGCTGGAATTTCACCAACAGGTGCTGAAATCAATGAAGAAGAAGCCTAATCTCTTCGCCGGGTTAGAAGAAAGCCTGCTTGGATGGAAGATTATGAGGTAACTGGAATTGGAGATTCAATTACTCACTTTGCTTTATTTTCAGACTATGACCCTACAACTTTTGAAAGTGCTTTGTCAAAGAAGAAAAATGGCGAAAAGCGATGGATGATGAAATTAATTCCATTGAAAGAAATGATACTTGAGAGTTATTTGATCTTCCGGATGGACAAAAAACCATTGGTGTAAAATGGGTTTTTAAAACAAAACTGAAAGAAAATGGTGAAGTTGAAAAATACAAAGCACGTTTGGTAGCCAAGGGATACAAGCAGCAATATGGGATCGACTATACGGAGGTGTTTTCTCCGGTTGCGAGACATGACACGATCAGATTGGTGGTTGCATTGGCGGCACAGAATTCTTGGCCTATTTTCCAGCTAGATATCAAATCGGCATTCTTGTATGGATACTTGGAGGAACAGTATTTGTTGAGCAACCCCCTGGTTATGTCAAGATTGAAAATGAGCATAAAGTTTATAAATTGAAGAAAGCTCTTTATGGGCTAAAACAAGCCCCTCAGGCTTGGTATAGTCGTATTGAAACTTATTTTCTTAAAGTTGGTTTTTCAAAATATCCTTATGAGCATACGCTTTTTATCAAGATTGGAGATAAAGGGAAAATGCTTATTGTCTGCTTGTATGTTGACGATCTTATATTTACTGGAAGTTGTGATGGTATGTTTGAAGAATTCAAGAAATTTATGATGGATGAGTTTGAAATGTTTGATCTTGGTATGATGCATTACTTCCTTGGCATAGAAGTGGTACAATCGGATGATGGGATTTTTATTTCTCAAAAGAAATATGTGGGAGAAATTTTGGACAGGTTTCGAGATGAAGGATTGTAATCCGTAAACACTCCGATTGAGTTTGACTTAAATTTATACAAAGATCATGAAGGGAGGAAGGTTGACAGCACACTTTACAAACAAATTGTGGGCAGTTTGATGTATTTAACTGCAACAAGACCAGACATAATGTATTATGTGAGTTTAATTAGTAGATATATGGAGAATCCTACACAAATGCATTTGTTAGCTGCCAAGAGAATCCTTCGTTACTTGCAAGGAACTACAGACTTTGGGCTATTTTACAAGAAGGGTGAAAGGTCTGATTTGTTGGGATTTACTGATAGTGACTATGCAGGAAATCAAGATGATAGGAGGAGCACTTCGGGTTATGCTTTTATGTTTGGAACATGTGCTATTTCATGGTCATCCAAGAAGCAACCAATTGTCACATTGTCAAGTACAGAAGCTGAATTTGTTGCTGCAACAGCTAGTGCTTGTCAAGCTATTTGGCTAAGGAGAATTCTTGAGGAGTTACAATTCAAGCAATCGGGACCTACTAAAATTTTTTGTGACAATAACTCAGCAATAAAACTCTCTAAGAATCCGGTGTTACATGGAAGAAGCAAGCACATTGATGTGAAGTTTTATTTCTTGAGAGATCTTAGCAATGATGGAACAATTGATCTAATCTACTGCAGGAGTGAAGATCAAGTTGCTGATATATTCACTAAGGCCCTCAAGATGGAGTCATTTGTGAAGCTCGGAAGGTTACTAGGTGTTTGCACGGTGAAAAAAGTCAAGGCTTTAAACTGAATGTTAGCAAACATCAGTTTAAGGGAGGGATTGTTAATAAAATAGTTATTTTCTTTTTCACATGTTGCTGATTTGGTTTTCAGTTATTAGAATTAGTGGAGTCATGTGTGTTGGTTATCCTAATTTTTAGGTGTTAGTGGGGCAAGTGCTTTATGGAGAACATGGGTAGTTTTGGTGTGTTTTACGTGATGTATTTTGTCTTTTGAAAAAGACTCGGTTGCTTTGTATGTAAGATGGAGTTTTAGTCTCATCTCTCCTCCCTTTAGCAATTTAACAATCTTCTTACATGCATCTCATAGTATTCTACAATACTATATATACGTAAGTCTAATCTAACATCTATTCACATGCAGACAAGGTCTGACAAGACATGACAGGTTCTCAGTCCTCATCCGGGTTGTACTCGGGGTCATCCTTGGGGTTCTCCTCCTTAGTACTCCTCTTCGAGTTCCTCATCAGGGATCTCCTCGTCAGATTTCTCCTCCTTAGGCTCCTCATCTGGGTCTTGAAATGATTATTTAATAACCACTGAGACAACGTCTCAGCAAGTTCTACCTCTTAAGACTCGAATTGTAAACTAACACACTTTAGAGCTGCCTATGCACAACATGAGTCAGAGGACTTACCTTAGCCTCAGATTCCACCTGCATATTAGCACATATTAAATAGATACCCAAGCAATCACATCATAGATCGAAGCATCGATCTAATCGACTTAGTGGATTACACGCCAACAAGACCACTCGATGTCATTTCCATTCAATTAATCAATCCACAGCATCAAATCAAGACAATGATCGATCGACCTAGTCGATTACATACCAACAAGACCACTCACGGTCATTTCAATTATTCAAACTCAATTCCCAATTATAAATCTATAGGTGGTAATCACGGCCCCACCAAGCAACTTTCTTAGATTTAGTGGCTTTACGGTCCCACCTGACCTTTTTCAAGATTCAGTGGCTTTATGGTCCCACCCGACCCTCTTAAGATCTAGTGGTTTTTTGGTCCCACCTGATCCTTTCAAGATCTAGTGGCTTTATGGTCCCACCCGACCCTTTCAAAATCTAGTGGCTTTGTGGTCCCACGCGACCCTCTCAAGATCTAGTGGCTTTATGGTCCCACCCGATCCTTTCAAGATCTGGTGGCTTAACGGTCCCACCCGACTCTCTCAAGATCTAGTAGCTTTATAGTCCCACTCGACCCTTTCCAAGATTTAGTGACTTTACGGTCCCACCCGACCCTTTTTACAATGCCATTTTCTATCACCGAGCCACATGTATTTCTCCAGGAAGACATGCCGAGTCTCTGAGCCACGTGCATTCTTTAAGGCTATCTTTTTGCCAAGATGACATATTCAATCACCGAGCAACGTGTCTTTCCTAGGTGACATTTCAATTCATTGGGCCACATGCATTCTCTAGGTGATTTATCAACTCACTTTCAATACTGACAACCGATACCAGACTAATTCTCAATCACAAGGCCAAAATTGCATTATTTAATAACATAACTTAAAAATGCATCATTAAATCAATTCGATACGAATTAAAGCTCAAATAAATAAATGGACCACTCCACGACAATCAGCACGAAATTCCAGTCACCGTCCATCCCGGTTGAATTTCCGGAAAAGAAATAATTAAATAATTAATTTCGAAAATTAAATAAATAAACACAATAATTCCAAATTTGCACAATATGAAGCTCAATTAAATAAACGGTTTGTACCACGATCATCAGCATAAAATTCCAGTCACTGGCCATCCCAATTGAATTTTTGGAAAATAAATAATTAAATAAATAATTTCGAAAATTAATATTTAATTCCTAAAAATACAAATTATGCCCGAATTGCCTAATTAACACTCGATAAGGGTCGAAAAAAATCCCAATAAACATCCAATAAATACTATAGGCAATTATCTATCTAAGTACACTAATTATTTCACTAATATGCAATGCAATTAACTAATAATCGCTAATCAATTCTAATATAACCACATAATTACACTTAATTAAAATTAATCAACCTTTAAGTGTCATTAGCAACTAAGAAAGTATTAGTGAGTAAAACTCACTTGGCAAAGCGAAAACCAGATCATTGCAATGGCGACGCGACAGCGGCCGAAATCCGAACTTCTGGTGGCGTCGACAGACACTTGGGCCGTGCCCAAAGATCTTGCCCCGCAGGCTTGGGCTTCAAAAGAACTTGCTGGACTTCACTGGACTATGGGCTGAACAATTGCAAGCCTTGCTAGACTGGACTGGAAAAGAATGCGAACTGGGCTTCAAGTGGTGTACTGAATTCACTAAACTAGGTTGCGAAACTTGGGCTGGACTATGGGCCAAACTACTGGGTTTTGATCGATGAAGACACGGGCTCAAAGGAGCCGCTGGGCCGAAGTTGCTGCATAGGAGATACGAATGAGCTGGGCTTCAAATGCAATTGGGCTGAAGATGGCGCTGGTTTTGCCCGAGCATGGACTAGCACACATGAAGGAGTCGCGACAAAGAAGCTGCTGCTGGCGTCCACTCATTGCTGCAAGGGAAGAGTCCACGATGGTGGCCTTCGAATGGGAGACCTTGATCGAAGAAGATGCTAGATGTTCGATCGAAGAAACACAAGGCGGTGAAGGCGTGCTGGCAGCAAGCGGTGGAGACGGCGGAGGAGGCAGTAGATGTTGGGCTTCGGTTCAGTGGGTCAAAGTCAGCGTATGGAGCTCGTTGGTTGATCGAACGTGGGAGAGATAGAGGGAGCAGCTTGCTGTGTTGGGGCTATCGGTGGCCTGACTCAGTGGAATGGAGCCACACGAGGGGATGGCAGCTGCTGTCTTCGTGGCAAGTGGATGAGAAGATCAGTGGAGGCAGCTCGGTGGAAGAATCAGTGAAGATGACTCGGCATCTGGGAAGAAGAAGTCGTGGGCTGCTTGGTGGACGGTGAAAGACGTCTGGCTGCTCACACTTCGCTGAATCATGCTGGGTCAACAAACCAGCTGTTGCTTGACTCGTGAAGCGGCGTGACAAGCCGTGTGAAGATCGGTGGAGGAGCAGAGAAGTGAAGATTCCGTTCTGATTTTCTTCGTGGGAGTTGGCGCTGTTTGAAGGAGATGGAGAAAAGTAGAAGGGCAATCCGTTCGGGGAGGCTACGCATGAAGGAGGGAGTAATGGATGAGGATGGAGTGCAAAAGTCCACAAAAATATCTTGATTCATGATGAATTTGACCAATAAAGCCTACAACCTTATCTACTTGGCCTCCTATTACTTTCCAACAAGTAAATTTCATAATAAACTCACATTAATACCAAAATTGCAGCCCCTTAAGCCAAGGCTCCGAATTTCACTAAATTACTTCAATTCTCCCGCCAATTCTCCAAATTGGGTCCAAATTTTTTATGAATAAAAGCCTACAAAATTTCCACATCTTCCTGTCGTCAAGTAGCTTGGTTTGGAAATCCAATTTCCCTTTAATTAAGCCCATTTGAAATTTCGTTAATTTTCCGCGACGTCCGAATCGATTTTCCGTAAAAATCTCGGAATCTCCGAAAAATTTTTGTACGATGAGTCGACGTTCCTAAAATAGATCGTGACACCACAGAACTTTCAATTTTTGAAATCGGACTCAAATCGGCGGTTAATTTCATTCCAACACATTTTTAGCATGACCTAAGCTACCAAGTAGTTTTCAGAACTTTTTAATGTAAATGACCCGTGGTCAATTTTTTTCGAGCCAAACTGAACCCACTCGACATATTGGCGACTCTCGATTATCGTGAAAATCTTGAGTATCCAAATACGGACACAGAGTACCAAAACGACAATAAAATCAAACTAGTACCAGTTAACGAGAATTTTTCAATTTAGTGGAGTCACCCACGATCGGCCACACATCTCAATCGAACCGATCTATATCTGATCTCAAATTGGTTTTATACTGTGCTGTAATGACCTCTAAAGATGAGCATGGTCGAGAAGTCGGTTCTTGGTCGAATTCTCAAGTCTATTTGCCTTAAAGTCCTTAATAGCTTACCCAGCTAATCTAGTTATTTCGTGAGTGGCCAACTCAGAGAAAAGCACTGTAATCGTGTCGATGAAATGCCTAATTTATCTAATCGAAATCAGAGCCCGAAATCTGTATGTCACATAGACCATGGGGTAAAATTAAGAATAGATTAAAAGTTAATATTTTTTTTTTAAACAAAACAAAATTTAGGACGTATTTGAGATATGACATAAAGTTTAGGGTTTTGTTTTAGAGCAAATTTGACAATTGACCTAAAGTTTGAGTTTTTTCTAGATAAAAAAAGAGAGAGTTGAAAGTAGATTTGAAATTGGATTAAAGTTTGAGGTCTTTTAGGCTGCGTTTGGTCGACCGGATAAAAATCAAGAAATGATATGTTTTATCATATCCTGTGTTTGGTAGCTATCTAGGATAGGATAAGGTTATATATAGACGGGATATAAACTGGATAAAAAAATATGAGAGAGATGGGATAAGGTTGGATATGATTTCTTTTATTCGAAACATAAAATCCTGCGCTTTTTTTCTTTCTCCGTCGTTCACCCATAGACGACTCTCTGTTTCCAAAGTATCGATGTTGAAGGTTTCTCCTCAATAGCTCTCCTATTCTCATTGAAATTTTACAAAAGCCTTCTTTCTTCACCAAGTTTGCGCGTCGCCCTCCCGATCGATTCCCCCCATCGCGATGTTTTCCCTGCTTCAATTGCAGCCATCAGCGCCTCGATCGTCCTGTTGTGCTGCTGGGTCCGAGCGGTCACGGTCCATTTCAGCGTGGTGGGGATGCGAGGGCATGAAGGAATGGGCTTGCGGCGGCCAAGTAAAAGGAATTGTTGTGTCATCCCCTACTTTAGGCCGCTTCAGAGATTAGAGATTTACCCCCTGCGCATTTCGTCTTAAAAAGCCAGTTTTCATCATCAGGTTCACCAAGTCCGTGATCCAAAGGAAGTGGCACCCAATGCTCTATCAGAGTTTCATATGTGGATTCAAGCTCTGACGATTCATTTCTGGCCGATGGAGAGACAATATGAAGTGTTGTATCCAATTGAGAAGACGCTTTTGGCTTCACCAATAAAGCCTCCTTCACATTAGCCAAAGAAATGTTTATTTGACTTGTTTCAACTGGATTATGAGAATGTTGCTTGTGGTGTATAGATACATCAAATTTAATCACCAGGACCAAACCAGTGCTAATGTTAATGTAAATGAACAAAAATTTACCACGTCGTTCAATGCTAGAGGTCGAGGCATCTTGTCTACTCTTTTGCTACTCTTTCTCCCATCAGATAGGTAACCAACTGGTTCCTCATGCTCTTCTATAATTGAACTCTTCTCCCGGAGTCTTTACTAGGGAGTTTGAATCAATTTTTTTTTCTCTTCCCCATTTTGGAGTCTTTACTTACTGGAGGAGAGTCTGAATCAAAAACTTATCTTCCTCACTCCTGCTGGTGGTTTCTCATGAAATGGTCTCTTTACCTTGCTATCATTATTTAAATCCATAGTTCACCAAACAATAGATTGGATAGGATATGAGGATATCCAATTTTAAATCCGTAGTTCACCAAACAATTGATGGGATGTGAAGAAATTCATTAATTTATTATCCTATCCTATCTAGTCCTATCCCGTTTAGAAATCCGGACGACCAAACGCAGCTTTAGATTGTATATACTTGAATGAGGGGAGGAGACCCTATTTATTCAAAGACAAGGCAAACCGTATCCGTAAATCTCTTCTCAATCTAACGATGGAGATTGCATCTCTCCAACTACCTGCATTTATTACATACGAATACAATTACTATGTTACCCGCCCCCAAGAGTATTCTGGAAGATTCGAGAAAATCCTAGAACTCGGGATACAAGCTGAGGGTCACTTGATCCATGAATGTGTCATGGCCATCCCTTAGAAAAAACCCCAAACTTTAGGTCCAATCCCAAATTTACCCTTTTTTTGTCGAAAAGAAAATTATCAATTTTTATTCTAGCCTTAAATTTGCCTTTGTTAGGCTTTTGTCCAAAAGTTGCTATTAGTCATCCCTAATTTGTTATATCCTAGAATGGTTTTATTTTGAAGATTATTTTCCATATCGCCTTGTTAATGCGTATTTATTATCGATGTGGAAAAGTTGAAACTAGACCATGGAGTAAATTTAAGAATAGATTAAAAGTTAATGATTTTTTTTTAGACAAAACAAAATTCATGACATATTTGAGATTTGACATAAAGTTTAGGGTTTTTTTTAGACAAAAGAAAAGTTCGGAGTAAATTTGATAGTTGACATAAAGTTTGTGTTTTTTGTAGATAAAAAAAAAAAAAAAAAAAAAAGTTGAAGGCAGGGACTAACCAGAACTTAGGCCATGATCTGCCACATTCCTAGGCAGGGCCTGACCTGGCCCGGCCCACTCTGGAGAATGGGCGGGCTCCACGTGAACGACATGACCGAGTAACACAGAATACAACCGAAAGAAGAAATGGCTCGGACACCGACTGGGCTGTCGTGTTCCGAAGTCTGACAGTGTCGCAGCGAAGTTTTTTCTTTTGTCCGGCAGCGAAGCGCAAAGGACAGCCATTGAAGCGCAGACGACCTCGACCTCAACCTCAACCGAGAGTCCTCACTAATCATGACCATGAGCACCAACCATCATCCCCCCCCACCGCACCAGAACCTTAACCCGTTCGGTTTTCTGGTCTCCGTTTCGCCCTTCCCTTTGGCCTGATTTTGTCGGTTAGCATTTCTCTATCCATCTCTCTCTCTCATCGGTCTTCGGTCATTTTTTAATCGCCTGACCATTGGAAGGAATATATGCCGGAACTTGTGTTTCCTTCCAATTGGCTGAACTTGGAGTTCACTCCTTCCCCTTGGGTGCTGCTGAGAATCTCTCGGAAGAAGGAGCAAAAGGTTTCCTCTTTTAGGTGAAGCTCCGGTCAACTGGGTGTCTCAAGAATGCCCCGCAGTTGACGCGAGGTTTATCTCCTGGTGTCTCCAACCTTGCATTTGACGTCACTACTGCTCTCTTATCTCGGTCATCTCTTGGGGTCGAATCTTTTCTACTTTCGAAGAATTGCGTCTGAGGAAGACTCGATAACATGGCCTCTGCATTTGGCTTTGCTTCTTCCACGAAATTGAGGTTTTCGCCTTTGCCTTCCTTTTCGCATCAGCCTGCTGCAAATCAGCTTTTTGCGACCCCATGTAAGGGGAATTGCGCCATAGCTTGTTATCTGAGAATGCCATCGAGAATTCGCGGCCGTAAAAATCACCCCTTTTTCACCGCTGGACCGAGGAGGTTCCGCAGATTCTCGCTGAGCAAGTCTCTGGAATTGGAGGAATTCGTGACGAGCGACGATGAAGATGAAATGGGCGATGGGTTCTTCGAGGCGATCGAGGAATTGGAGCGGATGACGAGGGAGCCGTCTGATGTTCTCGAGGAGATGAATGACCGTCTCTCGGCGAGGGAATTGCAGTTAGTGCTTGTGTACTTCTCTCAAGAGGGGAGGGATTCGTGGTGTGCTCTCGAGGTTTTTGAGTGGTTGAAGAAGGAGAATAGGGTTGATAAGGAGACCATGGAGCTCATGGTTGCGCTAATGTGCGGTTGGATGAAGAAGTTGATTGAAGGAGCGCATGATGTCGGTGATGTGGTCAACCTCCTGGTCGACATGGACTGTGTCGGCTTAAAGCCTAGCTTTAGCATGATTGAGAAGGTGATTTCGTTGTATTGGGAGGTCGCAAAGAAGGACAAGGCGATTCTGTTCGTCAAGGAAGTCTTGAGGCGTGGCATTGCTTATTCAGATAATGATGGTGAGGGTCATAAAGGAGGCCCAACTGGGTATCTGGCTTGGAAGATGATGGTGAGTGTCCTTGCTTTTCTGATCTATGGTCCTGTTTGATGGAAATTTGAATTAGTAATTATAGGCTGTTATTTGGTAAGTGTATTTGGGTGCTATAGCTCTTTCTGCAGCAGTTTGGGCTAGTCTTTTGTATTGGGGGAATGTGTTCAATGACTTCTGCATCACTTTAGTAGCTGGATGCGTGGGCATTATTGACTGGTTACATTGGGTTCCATGTGAAAATCACATAGCGGGTTCATGTAACATAGTTACTATGGCATGTGCATGTCACTTATAATTGAAACATTGTTGTGAGCATGGGCAGGGTCAGTTCTGAGGGCAGAACTGTGGACCTTCCCAGCCCTAACCATTGTAGAATTGGTTCTGGAATCAGACTGTTCCTACTTCGGCATGTGAACTGGTCTTTTCCTCCTATGTTTTTTTTTTTTTTTTTTTTTTAATTGCATTTACACCTATTCTTAGTTAGAGGTGACTTGAGAAATGACAAGATGCAGTAATTCTGTTCTTGAGTCCCAGCAAAATGGACATGTAATTTTCACCATTTTTTTACTCCACTTTTACTTTGGGTTTCAGGTTCTTAGAACATAGAACCTAGCTGGATACCATGTTGAACTAAACTGAATGCTAAGCCCTAGCAAAAGCTTGTGCTTTAAATAACACAAAGGAATCCTGACCTTGGTAACTCTGGCTGGCAAGCAAATTGGTTGGACTTTTTACCAAACTTCAATTCCTGAACTCTGTATGTGGCAGGTTGATGGCAACTACAGGGATGCAGTCAAATTGGTGATACATCTCAGAGAATCAGGGCTAAGGCCAGAGGTTTACAGCTACCTCATTGCAATGACTGCTGTCGTTAAAGAGCTAAATGAATTTGCTAAAGCCTTGCGCAGGCTGAAAGGACTTGCTAAGGATGGTTTGATAGCTAATCTTGATGTTGAAAACGTTGTGCTAATTGATAAGTATCAGTCAGATCTCCTGGCTGATGGCGTCTGCTTATCCAAATGGGTCATAGAAGAGGGAGGCTCCTCTCTTCATGGAGTGGTTCATGAGAGGCTTCTTGCCATGTATATATGTGCTGGTCATGGCCTTGAAGCAGAAAGACAACTTTGGGAAATGAAGCTTGTGGGTAAGGAAGCTGATAGTGACCTTCATGACATTGTTTTAGCTATCTGTGCTTCCCAGAAGGAGGTCAATGCTATAGGACGCTTGCTTACTAGAACGGAGACTGCTAGTTCAATGCGGAAGAAAAGAACCTTCTCATGGTTGTTGAGGGGTTATATTAAAGGTGGACACTTTGATGACGCTGCTGATGCTCTCATTAAAATGCTTGACTTGGGTGTGTATCCAGACTATTTGGACCGGGCAGCTGTGCTGCAGGGCTTGAGAAGTAAAATTCAACAATCAGGAGATGTGGGTGCTTATCTCAAGCTTTGCAAATGCCTTTCCGATGCCAATTTGATTGGACCTTGTCTGGTTTATGTCTATGTTAAGAAACATAAGCTTTGGATCGTGCGGATGCTTTAAATGGTTCAGATAAAGAGCTCAGAGACTCCTATATATCACTTTATGGTTGGGGTCAATGACTTCTTAAGATACAGCGCTACATGCAAGTTGTTTAGCTGTGGTTTCTCGATTTGTAAATTTTGTACAATGTATCAGTGTCCTTGGTTACGAAATGAACGCATTTTCTACACGGTGGTGTCTGTAAACATGAGGAATTGTTCGGTATATATTTTGTCTAATACATAAATACATGAGCTACGGCCTACAGGTATATTTTAGCATTATATAGGTCTAATATTTACTCGTCTTCCATGGTGCTTTTATGTGCATTGCTGTCTCTCTTGATTCACTTATTATAATTTATGCTTGGTGATCTAATATGACTTTAGTCTGTCTGTAAAGCACTAATCCTTCTGCTATGTAATGAATAGATGGAGCTATGTGTCTGGTGAACAATACTTAATTGGTTATGTTCATTAGAGTTGATCTGGAATTGAGTTGGTAGACTTTTTCTTGGGTAGCCAGAACCAAAGATGTGTGATCTGCAGTTTGAGCTAGCATTGACCTGCTGGATGTATTTTAACAGTAACTTCTAATATGAATACAAGGAGAGATACAGATAACTATCCTCACCACCTGTTATTGGGCCTGCAAAGAGAATAGGGAAACCGGGGCTTTTGTCCAACAGAGCCCTTCTTTGTATAGAAATTACTCTTTCGTGAAGAAATGCTCCCCAAAATTGAAGAGCTTCCAAGTAATAGGAAGCATTAGAACAGAAAGGAGTGAGAACAACGGAGGTGGACTTGGGTGGGGCCAATATAAGAAAACAATCTATGGTGATTTTATTGGCATGATCTCATGAGTGACGTAACAATCGGGTTTTGCATTGCAGAAAGTAAAGCAAACCAGAGTGATTCCCATATTCATTTTCATTTATCTACAAGAACCGCAAACCTCTAAAAAAAATGCTTAGTGTATACTCTGCACGAGCTGCTTCCGATGCCCAACAGAGAAACCAGGTAAAAGATCGAAGACCTTCAGCATGTCTTATAATCTACCCCCGAGGTTCGGACTTCACCTCTTCGCTTGATGCTGTTGACATAATTTCAAGTTCTGCCCACCAAAGGGGAGATAATTTTGGGGAAACTACATCAGGTTCCATTGTTGTGATCTCTTTCAACTTGGTCATGACCTCTCTCATTCTTGGTCGCTGGTGAGGATCAGGATTGAGACATTCTCTCATCACTGCAACCAATTTCTGGAGCACATCTTCTTGAAAAGATTTCAAAGTTGGATCCACCATATCCTTTATGGGCATCTCCCTTCTAAGATACTTAGTTGTCCAGTCGACTAGAAAACCGTTATCCATCGGGATCCTGCCGGTTATTATTTCGAATATAATGACTCCTAAGTTGTACACATTACTCTCTGGATCGACTGTCGGTGTTTCCAAGAATTCGACAGCAGCTGATCCAATTTTTGTGGCTACTGAGTCATTGGAGAAACTGAAATCTGATAATTTAGCTGCATAGTCCTCGGTCAGGAACACGGACGAAGACTGCAGATTCCCATGTGCTATTGGCGGTGTCAGCTCATGCATGTACTCGAGGCAGTAAGATATGCCCATTATTATCCGTAATCTCATTCCCCAGTCCAAGTGCTCCGATTCTTTGACTGCATGATGTACAAAAGAATCATCAAAACCTACAAGATACCATTGGGATTTAACATTCTGTAATGCGTCCATGCTTGTTCCCACTGGTTGATATCTCATTACATGGATACAAGGATGTTCGCAAGTAAAAAATACTTACTGTGCAGATGCTCAGAGAGGGTTCCGTTTGGCGCATACTCAAAAACCAACATTCTCGTGAAAGGCTTCTCTTCTTCACAAAAGCCGATAAGGTTCACAAAGTTCTTGTGGTTCACCTTTGATAATGTGTCTATCTGAGGATTGATCAGCGCAAATGTTTTAACTTCCACAAGAGCCTAGCTCAAAAGGAGCAGATAAAAAGAGTTGCTCAATTACCTTCTTTCTGAACTGGGCTTCCAAGTTTTTTGACCAGTCATCAGGAGATGCAGCCGCACTTGAGGTCACAGCGATTTCGACTCCACTAGACAATGTCCCTTTGTAAGCTGTGCCATCTGATAGAGTGCCAATTATATTACTGAAATCCTCGCAAGCTGCTTCAAGTTCGGACCGCTGGAGTTTGGGCACCCCTGAAGTGAGAACACTCCACCATTAACAGACGAAAAAACTTACTGGTCCAGAAAAGTTGAGTAATTCTTGCACGGTTGCACCTGAGTGGAAGGACTGGAAGATGAAGTTTGTTCTGTATATGTGCCACACAGTAAAGGAGGGTGGGAGTTCCCCTTCACTTTTCCTATGACGTAGATTATGGAATCCAAAATTTGACCCTATTAGGATAATTATAACCTTTTTCAGTGAAAAAGACTAGATATTACAGGCAAAGACAAGGGGGTTTTCTTCTGAACTACCATTTTCTCAAGCCTATCCTCAGAAGGTTCAGTTGCTCAAGATATATGTGCTTTCACAAGATCAATCTTCCATGCTAGAGCTTTTATGGTTTTGGGAAAGCAAGATTAGTCTCTCACTCTCTTGTCAGAATAGTTCAGATGCCATCACTACAAATGTACCCTGGTCTCACATTCTTGGAACTCTCTATAATGAATTCAAGATCTTAACCCGCTTGCTGATAGACTTATGCTTCTATCTTTATACTGAATTGCTAAACTAATTGCTTGGAACTTCTTACTTTTACTACAGCTATTGGCATCTGCCCTTATTTCCCTCAAGAACAATGATTACCTGTTACAAAAGCTTTCTGCAGTTGCCCACTCAACCCTGTGGCCCAAGGTTTCACTGTGACCACCTTATTGTGTCGGAAGAAGAACATGGCAGCAGCTGATATTAAGATTACTACTGACCCTGCAGTTACTGCCGCAGTGATGATAACCATTTGATGCTTCCTGTTGGAGTGAGTACTAGGATTTAGACCAGAAGTTGAAATAGGAGAAGGCGCTGTGATCCAGTTGTTTGGGGGTGCAACAACGGGATGCTTTGGTAATGTCGGTGCATGAACGGGTGTAACAATTGGTGAGGGTGAAGGAGTCAGAGAGATGCTCCGAGGAGATTCTGATGGGGAAGGGGGAATAGGCTCCAACGGGGAGGGTGATGGAGCAACTGATGATTTTGGTGAGAAAAATGGACCCCTTGAGGGTGCTCGCGGATGTGAATTTGGTGAAGGTGATGGTGAAGGTGACTTGAGACCATGTGAAGAAGGTATCGGAGCAGGAGATGGCGATGCTTCAGAACTCTTCTTATTAGGTTTGTCCCCACTGTTTTTGGATGGTTTTGAGGCCTCTGTTGCCAGTATCTGCCTCCTGTAAGTTGCAGTTTGAGGATGAACACCATTCCTAAAATAAATATTGACATTACCATTAGTGAGATACAAATCCAATAGTATCGTAAAAACTCTATAAAGTAATAGTTTGACCTTGATTTATGTCAAATTCCAATTGAACATCTGATGTAAAAAGTGTACATTGCGTAAAATGAAGCTAAGCAACTACCATATCAGCTATAAGCTCTGAATCTTTTACCGGATAATAGTCATGCTATTAGAGTCCGCTCCCATGGCAAGACTACTTTCTTGCCTTTCATGCATCTGCGATTCAGAGATTGTCTTCAGCTCATCAATTTCAGGAGAGATAAAACCCATGAACTCATTGTTGTCAAGTAATCTGCATTAGAGATGAAGCAATCGATTTAATCAAGATCCAGCGGATTCTGATTTAGAAGGAAGTGAACGGCACAGTTAATAAATCAACGTACAGGGTTGTGAGGGACAGATTATTGCCAAGCTCAGATGGAAAAGACCCGCTAAAATTGTTATATCCCAAGTCCAACACTTCCAGCTCCTTCAGTTTTGCAATCTCCCCAGGGATGTTTCCCCAGAAAGAATTATTGCGTAGAATACTGTAGAGGAAGGAGAAAAATTAAATCAAATACCTACATTATCAGCACGAATCAATTTTTTTTATTCTTTACCATCAGCATGTGTATGCTTACATGGATTTTACATGAGTCAGCTTCCCCAGTTCAGGAGTTAGCATTCCCTCAAGACCAAGATCTTTCAAGTTCCTGCATGGATTGTGAGGCAAAATAATTAGATCAAGAATGGAAAATCAGAAATGCAGGAATCAGTAACATAAAAATGGAGATGAATTATAATCATTATTTATCAGATGATTAATTGCAATTTTGGCAGGAAGATGGAAAAGAAGTATATAGTCCAGATCTAAAACATGAAATTCTGAGCAGCTGTAAATGCTTCGACTATGACATGAACAGACCAGCAGTGCACGTGTATGGGAGAGGATATTGAGAATTATTAGCGTGACTGAATTGAAAGATTGCAGCGTCTAGCTAGACCATGATCTGCACTACTTAGAAGGCGTAAAGCATAGGTATTCATTAACAAGCAGACCATCCATGGCACAGTCGGAGCAACACGGTTGAGAAAATTCTACCGTGAAGAATTTTCGCCTTTTCTTCTCTGAAGAAAACTGATTAAATGGATGCTTTTTTACTGTGTCTGAAGCATTGTGACCATACAACCCCCGCACAAGTTTGACATATTCCAGATTTATCAGAACCTATCTGCTGAAAATGCAGCTTAGACTTCTTCAATGATCATCCATAGCGAAAGAACCTTACTGTTTCGATCCTACATCTATGTATGAACGAAAGCTGCATAGACATATGTAGCATTCCTATCTATATATGCTAGCAGCGTGCATTGTGATGGCACTGCAAATCCTCACATGTTGCCTGAGCAGAAAAAGTTAGATATCAAACTCACAGGACCGCTACTTGTCCGTCCGAGCACTCCACACCAAACCACGAACAGGGATCCACAACTCCGACATCGTCCTTCCAATTCGATAAAGCCCCATAAGGATCTCTCTCCACTCCCTCGCGAAATCTTAATAACGCTACACCTGCATCGCGACGCATCTCCATCCTTCGTAATTCATATCATTTTTCCCGGAAAAAAAGATAAGAACGGAACAGAGAGCACAACCGCGAGGGACATGTATATAAATCACGTACCTTCGCCGTTGAGAGACCAACAGAAGCTCAGATTTTGGACGCAGACTAAGAAAACCGCCATCAACACGGCGACTCGGAGCTTGGCTCTATTCATTCTCGACCCGCCATCCATCTTTCCTCGTAGTCCCCCCTCGAGCCTGGTCCAAAAAACAACGGAGGAAGGAAGACAAACTTCTGTATTCCCGTCAACTTTGACACGCAGAAGACGATGAAAAAGAGAGGTTGAAAAGCCCACCAACTTCGGCTGGCGTGAGAGTGCCTGCGGACCGGAAAGGAACGTGAAGAGAAGGAACTCAAAGTGAAGAAGGGAAGGGGAGAGTCTCCGCAGGTGCAAGCTAAGCTTTGGAGAGGAAGAGAAGAAACCGCGTCCACCACCGCCACGTCGGTGAACTTTTCATGGTAAGAAATCAAGAACGAAACAGAGTACAATAACTAAAAACCTGGTTTTTAATGTTTTTCCTTGCGCCGGAATGAGGCGGATGTCTGTGCGTTGTTCCGAAAGCGTGTCGTTTTAACCAGCCCACAGCCACGTGCCTCTCACGTGCTATTCCGGCCTTTCCTTTTCTTTGCCCAATTTTCAGGTCTGTAAAGCCCAAAAAAAAAAAAAAAAAGAGAAAATTCGTTGAGAGAAAATATAATTTTATTAAGGTAAAGCCAAGTCCCTGCGGATATATGCGAATGGGCCTTTGCCTTCGGATGCAATCAAAGTCTTCGTTGGGATTTGTTTAGTGTGAAACGTTTGTGGCTGCATGAGAAATACCAGGTCATGTACATGTGCGCGCTGCATTATTTCTGCGACGTAAGGTGCTGAGAATAATGGGGCGGAGAGAAAAGATTGTTTGGTGTTGAACGCGAGAAACTCGGCGTTTTTTAATTTACATGTCGCACTTCGTTTCCATTACATGCCTCGGTTGACCTCTTCCCATATGGTTGCTGAATTTTAATATTTCAGCCCTGCTTCGGACATCATTCTACCACCCCCGTTTACCTAACGAAGATGGCTTTTGTTTATTGATTCCCGTAGATCTTGCATTTTACTGGAACGGGTCTGCGTCAACTAACTTCTGGAGACAAGGACATCGAATTATGGGAAATTATGCAAGCTTGGCCAGCACCAATATTAATGTCAAAACGGACAAATACAGATCTCGATTGCCTTTCACTTTGTCAAGTCAAAAATTAATTAAGCCATCGCTTTCTCCCTGATGTGGCCGGGGAGGAGAGAGGTGGGAAGCTCTGAACCTGTACCTTGCCGGCTGCTGTCATTTTAATGATTCGAGCTGCACGGATTGCTGGAAGACAATACTTCTCGTGACTCGAGTTAAGAAGGGAAGGTTCCTTGAATCCTATGTGCGGTGATTTAGCAGACGGTACGCCGGTCGATCTCTTGCGAGCTCGCAAGTTTCTCCGGTCTCGCAAACTCGAGAACAACGAGTATGCTTCAGGAATAGTATTGACCTTTTAAGAGTTATGGTAGACTGTTCACGGCTACAAGGGTCGAGAATAGTGGAAAGTTGACGAGAAAGAAAGAAAGCCTATTATGTAAAATCCTCTACAGAGTAAAGCAGTAGACGGATTCGATCCCGTTGCAGAAAAGGAATGAAAACTAGTGTCTACTTGTGGATTTCAGATGTTCTGACAAGACCCCACTAAAGTATGCCCATTAAGGTGAACTCCACGCATCGAAAAACTGTGGTCCAGTGCTCAGATCATGGCTTGGAAGAGAAGTATTCAGCAGACAGATTTCACTCGCTTATCGGAAGAGGGAAGAAGACGATGTTGATTTCTAATCTTTGGAGATTGTATGATTGAGACCCCAATGTGATACGCACAGATTAAAGTCGCATGAACTAAAAC
The DNA here is from genome assembly GCA_017140615.1 of Eucalyptus cladocalyx. NCBI lineage: Eukaryota > Viridiplantae > Streptophyta > Magnoliopsida > Myrtales > Myrtaceae > Eucalyptus > Eucalyptus cladocalyx. Next base: position 34,681,875 of record CM029517.1, on the reverse strand, counting down.
AAGGGAAATGCTTTTCCCTCTCTGGCAAGAGATTGAGACTGCATATTCAAGCAACAGCGACGGTTGCTCTTCCCACTACGTTGGGTAATCATCCACTTCTGCTTCAACATAATCTTCCAAGGCTTCCCAACACCCATTGAGAAAGTTTAAGTTAAAAATAGAAAAGAGAAGCTTTATTAAATCTTGATAGCGCCTTTGCTCCTATTCTAATGTGATTTGGGTATCTTAAAGAGCGGGAATGCCGGCAACATTCTGCTCCATTTGCGCACACTTTACTCAAAATTCTTCACGCAAATAGATTTCTATAAGCCTTACTCTGAATTGAGAATGCACCGAAATTGATTCCGCCCATATTGTACACGATCTGCCGGCAGCTCGGGCATTAAAAAGAGTGATATACAATGAGGTTTAAAAGGGACCATGAGGGGCCAATTCGCTGTATGTATGACTACATCAGAACTGAAGCAGCGAGAACTTGCAATCAGACCATCCACCACCATACACCATCTTCATCTTAACTTTTCGGTCGCAAATGTTTGTCCTGTTTTTGTTGGGCAAATCGGTCACATAAGGTTGGATCATCTCGCGAGGGCCCTCCTCTGTTGCTCTCCTCTTATCTAGCATATTCAATCGACAAATGGGGCAACAACAGCAAGATCCACGACCGAATCACCACCATTCTTTAACAGTGTCGAAGTGGGCCCTCATCTGTATGATCTTGCTCCTGATTACTCAATCTTATTTCTTAATGTAGGTGTTGCATTTATGATGGATGAGTGAGACTCATGACTCCTCATCTGATGTGGGCCTCATTTTTTCTCATACCATTTGTTTTTTATGCTTTAAATGACCTCATGAAGTCATTAGGAAAATGCTCTGCGACCTGTTCGACCTGTGACATTGAATCTGTCATGCCATAGCCCAACTGGATTGAATCTTATTGATTATCTTGTTGGCCCAAGTTTCACGCGGTCTACTGAATTTCTAGGAAAGTTTGCTGTACTAGAAGAGACATGCTTTGGCTGTTTGACATTCACTCTGCTCGGTAATTTGTGAGCCGACTCTTGAATCTTTACGGCGTAACACTTCGTTGGATATTGTCGTGTCAATGTCGTTTTGTGGGACTAGACTAGTAGCTGAATATCTTCCCAAGAAGGAAGGAAAAAAAGCCAAAAGAAAAAGGTACAAGAATCGAATAATCGGTAGGGGTTCTATTTCTTTGGGGGGCACTGAAAAGGAGTTGTGTAGGTTGTGGAGATTGTTCGTAAAAGCAAAGCTTTGGAGGTTCACACACTCGCACTCAAAGACAGTGGCCAGGCCGATCAATCATTGCAGTGTTGCTTTCTGTATCTTCTTCAATGCGTACACCTAACGACTTGTAGCCTTCAAGGCTTGTGGTTCTTGTGAGGATCCACAAGGTTACTACTACATAGCATTGTTCATTTTGAGCCTCTACCCTCACAATTTTAAAATACGTTACAAACAAATCTTATTAACTAACCCAAGACTCCCCGACAATGTGGGGACTGAAGACATGTGCTTAGCCTTGCCAGCTCTTGGGTTACAGCCACCCGTTGGCGCAACCTCCCCTCCCATCCTGGCCACGATCTGGGTCGTCACAGTTCTTCCTTATTGGCAGATGCATATCAGCAAAATCCGGGAAAATATGAGGTTGAATAGGAGTAGTACCCATACATCTCTTCTGGCTTGAATGCACATCTTTGCTGGGCCTAGCTTGAAATCTAGGTGTTAATTGTTGTCATGAGGCTTAGGATCTTGATGGGCCTCGAACATCCACGGGCTTGCTTGTCTTCTCACGTTGCAGCTCATTAGAAGTCATTGGTTCTTGAACATTGCTGATTAAATGGATTTGGCAACACAGAGTGAGAAAACTGATATCATCTGCTAAATGAATGTGTATTGATGCATTCCTGTTTATATTATTTACCCACTAATCCGATGAATGAATGTAGTGACTTTCACATAAAACTATGTCCAACTAGATATTCTAACATGTGCTTCCTCTATAGCCCAATGCCATTCGGTTATCTTCAGCTCCTTCAAATCTGACCCAATATGGACTCTCCCCGCCTCCCTGTTTCACAAGTTCTTTTGCCTCCACTAGATGGTGCTCTCTTCTGCTGATTCTCCTAGCCTCCAAACCCATCTCTGAAACTACAACTCTACTTGTCTCACCACTCTCTTCCCAATTCTGATAAGTTGTCAGGGAAGACACATAAGGACCCATAAAGAGGCACTCCAAAGCCATTCTTGCTTCAGTGAGTTGGTCGGGACCTGGAAAATGAAGCTCCATCGATTCGAAAAGGCTTGGAGGTCCTCCAATTTCCATTCCAGGAAAACTGCATATCCATTCCTCTCTCATCGCATCATCTTCCATGCCAATCCCATCACCAACAGTTATGATCCCTCGGTCACTCCTACTAATAGAACTCTTGGCGGCTTTTAGAAACTCAGTCGCATGATTGATGACGCTCCTCCTCTTTCTCATGTGAGGGAGCGCTGGCATGCAGTTAAAAGCTAGTTATTCCCTCCCTCTGCTCTTGTTTAGCTCTGCTACAAGCTCTTGTATGTTGGTTTCCTCCATCTTTAGTCTCAATCCAAGTGACTGAGCATGTTCAGTCATCCACCTATTTATCCCTCCGAGCCTTTCTGGGGTTGAGGCATAACTGCAATCTTCTTCCATCCACCTTAGTGATGTCAGAGGCACCGCCTTTTGTCCTCATCTTACGAGTTCCTCAAGAAGATGTGGCCATTGCACCCCTTCTCCAATTAGAAATCAATTATGTTTAGTCCATCGGTGTCCTCAGGAATTGCATCTAGAATTAAAGAATTTGCAGTGAAATGAGCAAACCTACCAACCAGATATATTTAATAGAAGGCATGAAATGCAGCCTCCAAATTCTTCATGAACCGTCTAAGGTAGTCTCCTTCATCATCTGAAGCTTCGATCAAGTAATATGTGACGAACGTTCAAGGGTCGTGCCCATCGGACTACACTTTTCCCTCAATTGTCTCGAGATTTCTCCTACTAGTACTTGTTGTTTAGCCTCTTTGGCCTCTGCATAGGCCTTGAGGGGGTGGAAAATGCTCCAGTTGGTCATCGACTTCCATATCTTGGCTAGGCAGAACGATGGATGCTTCAGCTGAGATGGTGCTTAAAGTTGGTTCACTTGATATCACTGATGTGAGATTCAGGGTCCATGAATCATCTTCTTCAGTGAATTGTGAAGAAGAATTGCTTTCACTGTGGCAACAACTCACATCCGTCAATGACCATATCAACCAATAACCTATCCAGTAAACTGCTATTAATTACCGGCAAGTGCAGTGAGTTCTGTTCCACTGGAAGCACAGGTAGAAAATTGTCATCTTGGAGAAGGGAAGCCTGAATCGCCGCCGGAGGCAAAGGGAGGGCTACAGAAAAGGAAGTATCAGATAAATCCTCCATGGAAATAGTTGGAGAATGAAACTCGAATCTGCTCATCACCCAGCTCAACTGCTTGAAAAGGCGAGATGGTGGTTAAATCATAGTTCTGCCACGAGGGGAGAACATACTGAGTGTATCTTTTGCTGATCGATTTTGATCAGAAGGGTTTGGTCTACCAAGGCCTTAAGGATTCGCATGTTTTATGGCTAAAATTATCCGCTTCAAATTCCTGATGGGAAAGATAACATTAAAAAATTGTACAGATTACGGCTAGCCTTACACGTCCACAATTTCTACACATTTCTGTTCCACAGACACGTTTTCCCTTTCGAGGCATCGTCCTCCTTTGGCAGCTTCCAGGACAAGTATTTCTTGATGCTGTCTATGACCAGGATCGTCATTTAGGTGTAAGGAATGTCTCTGCTAGAAATTCCAGCATATGCCAAAACACAGGCCGCATTGCATGGAACCCTTTCATTCGATGAGGCCTCTATACCACTAATGAATTATATACGTCGTGGACGAGGCTCTCAACATCTACATCTCTTTCAATTATTATAATAGAGGCATGGTTGGGCCTATCCCGTCAAACTCCCTCACCTTGAAAGAGAGGCTAAAATATTGGTCCAACGCGATGTTCGAGTAACTGACTAAGACCATCCTAATGGAAGTACGTATATTTTAGATCAAACCAGGTTCATCCGAGGGGAACAATGACTATGCAGAAACCACTAGGACGAATCGTATGTTGTGTATCTTGATCACGAGGTGGTGTACTTGGGAAGGAAAGGGAAAAACATGTGTGTGATACTGGAACTTAACACGGATTTCGCAAGTAATCTGCCATTTCTTCACCACGAATTTGTCCCTTGAAACATCCCTGTTAAGTAGTGTCTATCAGGGGAAAAAAGAAGATCCTGTGGGGAAAAGTTTTACGCGTGTTAAGGAAATAGCAATTAGAGCATCGGACGCATCCATCAGTTTAGGGGTGAGCATCAATCCGGGGTCAATCCTGGACCGACCCTGGATCAGCCTAACCCTACCGATCCTAGTTATCCAAAGAACCGATCCTAATTCAACTCAAGGAATCTTTTCAAGGAAGATTAAGATTTTCGGGTCGGTCCAATTTGGACCCACCCTGAATATATATAATATTATTTATAATTTTTTTTTGGTAAAGATATTATTTATAATTTTTTTGTAAAACGTTAAAATAAATAGTGTCAATAACATTTAAATAACTCTTTAGTGATGAGTTCAAATAATTTTACATTATTCTTTAATAACTTAGATTTTTAATGTCTTTTACAGTGTCAATAGTCATAATTTACGAAGGAGGAAAATGTTTTTGTAAAGAGTTCTCACGGTATCCAAAAAAGTATAAACAATTCCTTATGACATCCTCATATAGTATTCGTTTTCTTTTGTTTTATTTATCATCTTAGTCTTCAATTTTCCAAAATCAAAAGAAACCTTCTTCGCTCACCACTCAACACCCGTCTCGCTTGCTTTGGGTCACTCGTGTTGTTCGCCGCTCGATGCTCACTTGGCTTGTTGCTTTTCGTTCGATATTCGATACTCATTCTGTTTGATGCTCATCCGTTTGACCCCACTGCTTGCCTTTCTTGGCTGACCTCGCTCATCATCGTACCCATTGGATCGGTACGGTTCTTAGTTGCCATTTCAAGAAGTACAAAAAATGAAATAAAAAAAAAAAAAAAACTACCACCTGCGGTGGCCTAATTGGATAAGGTTCCCATGACCCTTTGCGAGGAGGAGAGGAGTTCAAATCTCGTTGGCTGAACGGGATCTTAAGTGTGACATCAATGTGGGGGGTCCTCTACTAGCATCACCTCGCGTTTATCTTGCCATTTGCCATTTTGTACATGGGTTCCCGGGTTAAAAAAAAATGAAATAAAAAATTATTGGTTAGTCGTAGGTTGACCTTGAAATTAGATTGAACCCATTGGTTCAATCTAGTCCTCAATCGCTTCTTTAAGGAGTACAAAAATTGAAATAAAAAATTATTAGTTGATCCCGGATTGACTTTGAATCGGACCGAACCCATCGGGTTGGTCCAGTCTTCGATTCCAAGCTCAATTGGGTCGGTTCTCGGTTTCAAAAATTGATGACTAGTACTGTGCGGGTTGGTTTTATGATTATGGGGTGAATCGGCTCAATCTGTATCATGCTTACCCCTACATTAGTTGGTGTCCTCTTATGCGTGTCTTTTGGAGGGTCAGACACACTTCCTACTTTCTAATACGTTTTTCGGACCACAAAAAAGGCCTCTGCTGCTCGATTTCTTCCCCGCTCGGGAAGCTAGAAATCGGGATCTTCTTCTGCTCTTGAATTAACTCGAGCATATTCCACTTTCGACGGAGAGAGCAACCAACGACCCTTTTACCTAAATTCGATCGACCGATGACCAGTCAAAACACGGGTCGATCCCTGTCAAAAGAGTCGCCTCCCATTGTAGTCATGATCCTACATGCTTTTAGCTCTAGTCTTGATGATCGAGATTCTGTAATGGAACGTTACCTTCATTACTGTAATACTAAGCTCGATTTGTTCTGGCCATTTGATCGATCCGAGCCTTTGGTAAAATTGACCGGATTCCCGCAACTTCGTGCTGGAGCAACCGATATTATAAAGGTGCGAATGGTAACGTTTCGTGCTTTTTTTGTTAGAGAACGAAATAAAAAAAAAAGTGTTTTTGTTTAGAACAATTTTTGAACAAAAGAACACGTTTGGTAACGTTTGTTCGAGAATAAAAAATGAATAGAAATACGTTTGGTAAATTTTATTCTTTTTTTGTTTCTTTTAATTTTTTAAACATTTTTATTTTATTTTTCATTTTTTCCTTTCTTTTTTTTATTTTTTCTTTTTTTCGGCCGGTCGCCGGAGCCGCGGCCGGCCGGCCGGGGCGGCGGCCTCGCCCGGCCACGGCGAGGCTCGGTGTCAGCTGCGGGCGAGGCCGAGCCTCGCCTTGCAGGCGAGCTCGGCCTCGGCCTCGCCGGAGCCGGCGACGCTCCGGCGAGGTCGTTGACCCTCGACGGCATCGCCCGCCCTCGGCCGGCCGGTCGCGGCCATGGCCGAGGGCCGGCACCGGTCGGCCAAAGAAAAAAAAGAAGAAGAAAAAAAGAGAAGAGAGATAAGAAGAGAAGCGTTTCTTTTTGGCTTTGAAGAAGTGTTTTTTTCTCCGAAACAACTTTTTTGTGTTTCTTTTTTTGCTCCAATTTTGTTGGGAGAGAAAAAAAAAAAAAAAAAGAACGCAACCAAACGCGTGTTTAACAAAAAAAAGAAATGTTTTTTGGAACGTTTCCATGCACGCCCTAAGATGCCGAATGAACAGAAAGCTTCGTACATGCATAATTGGAGAATATTCGCGTCGAAAACTAGGCTCGGTGCCTCCTCCTTACAATGAAAAGAACACCTCGATTCTCCAGCCTCAAAGGACAACTCAGATTTAGGACTAATTCCCTACTCATGCTCAATCTTTTTTTCTTTTTAATTTTTAATTTATTTACCTTTACTTAAGATAATCGCCCTATAAAAAAGACGTGCTTAGTTTCATTTAATCCTGAAAAACTTCACATTGGCGGTCTTCCTGAGCTAAGAAAATAATGAAAATTAAATCCCTGGACAAGGCTATTTTGGTCCTTTCATCCCCCTCTTCTCCTCCTCCTCTTCTTCTTCGTCTTCTCCTTCTTCCTCCAGAACAGATACAGAGCACTGAGCAGAAATCAAAAATGGAAGATCGCAGTACTCCTCCTCCTCCGACGCCTCCTCCGACGAGTAGCCATCAGGATTCGGACGCGGACACAAGCGTCAATTTCACGGTCAAGTTCAGCGGGAGATCGATACCGGTCGCCGCGTCGCCGGACTCGTCGATCCGAGACGTCAAGTCCCTCCTCCAGCCCCTCACCAACGTCCTCCCGCGCGGGCAGAAGCTCATCTTCAAAGGTCCGTCTCGCCTTCCCGTCTCCTTCCGATTTTATACGCGCGCGCGCTAGATTCGTCCCCCTGTCTCTCCTTCGACGTTATTATGCGTGACTGAATGTGCATCGATTAAAGGGAAGATCTTGGACGACTCGATGACGCTGCGGGCGTCGGAGGTGAAGAGCGGGGCTAAGGTCATGCTCATGGCTTCGCAAGGGCTACATCAAGGGGTAAGGATTCTGTGATTTTCGATCGTGTCTGTAGCGTTCGGAATCTTGCCTTCGTTTCGTGTGGATGCGTTCATTTCATAGCTTTCGGCTTCTTCCGCCTCGATATGCTGGTGTTTAGATTGCTATCTGTCCCTTGTATCCCTCAAAATTTTATCTTTCAGCTAACGGAAGTGTTGAGCATTGAACGGCGAGTCTCTAGAGATTGAAATGGTAGAATCTTTTCTAACAGGAAGGTCCGATTTTGAAAGCAGCGCAAGCTCAGCCAATTGTGAGGGGGACAAACCGTGCTTTCAATGTGGCAAAAGAAAAGGCTGCGGCTAAGGTCGATAAGACGCATTTGGAACGGTGGAAAATCACTGGAGTCGTTGCGTTGGCTGAACGCAATCTGGAGGTATGGATAATTCCCTTATTGCCTGCAGAAGAAAATGTGTTGTTTAAGAGGCTAAAGGCTTCAAGATTGTTTAGTTGATTTTACTTAACAAAATGAGATTCACGTTTAAGCTCTCGAACTTATATTAGTTTTAATTCTTGATGCTTGGAGCTTAAAGTTCATACCAGATGAGGTGTGGACCTGTGGACCTTCCACAAGGATCCTCGATATCTCTAACAACTCTGTTGAATGTGTGCCTCTACGAATTGGTAGTTTGACTTCCATGCAGGTACTAAAGTCTTCATATCGTGTCATTTCTACTCCATTTCAGTAGCATTTCTTCATCAAAGAACATTTAAAAGTGCTCAAAAGTTTCTTTCCCTCTGCATCTCCTACTTGCAGAAGTTGCTCATGGATGCTAACGGGTTATCTGATCAGTCCATTAATTGGGAAGGTCTATCATCTCTCAAGTTTCTGACAGTTCTATCCATGAATCAGAATGAGTGAGTAGTCCCTTCCTGATGAGTTTATTTGATACCTCTGTGGTATGGTAGCTGGAGCACGGGCTTTGTCCATTGCATGTGCTATTCTAGTGGCATTACGTGAGACAATGTGGACTCTAGAAATTAGCAGTTACTGGCACAAGGATGGGAGAGGATCAAGTTTGATCAAACTAGAAGCTGTATGAGAGCTTGATTTATTTGTCTTACTGCAGTATGTGTCACAATAGATGCTGGAAAAATAGTTGTTCTTGCTTTCCATTTAATCTCTCAAAAATTTGTTGGGGCCACATTACTAGTGGCAGTTCTGTTCCCCCCTCTTTAATGGTTTACGACTCTATGGATTTAGCTTCCAGTACTGATGCCGGTTTGATGCAGCTTAACAGCTCTTCCTCCTGCACTAGGTGCTATTACTTCTTTGAGGCAACTTTACTTTGCCAACAACAAGTTAACTAGTCTTCCCGTGGAAATAGGACATTTGAATCAGCTTGAAGTGCTGAAGGTCAACAATAACAGGTGAATATCCTAAGGACAATCTCTTGTGCAGATACTTATTTTTGCAATCAATAAGGGATGGCAATAGACCACCACTCTCTTCTGTGTATCATTTCCTTCAAAGTAAAAGGTTCATCTTCTTTTTTATAAGTTCTCTGAGATTTGTTTCAGATTCAGTTTAGAGACTGCATCTCAAATGCAACCTCGGATTTTCGTGCTAGGAATTGAGATGAAGTATTTGGAAAATTTGTCATCTCATGAAATGATTTGATAAGGGGGGGGGAATGTTGAAGTAGATCTGTATTTTTAACTGTCAGGTCTTCTACTTTTTCAGGATAAGCACCCTGCCTTTGCAAATTGGCGACTGCATTTCCCTTGTAGAGGTTACGTTGGTTTTTCTTGTCCTTTTCATATCAAATGATTCAGCCTTTCTAGAACATGAATTGTAAAGTGTCCACTTTCCTCATCCAGTTTAGGTTTTCATTTCTCATGTAAAATTGTATGGTTTTCTTGACAGAGTTTGACATTTTGCAGGTTGACCTTTCGTCAAATCTTTTGTTGGAGCTGCCTGAGACTCTTGGCAACTTGCGAAACCTAAAGGTCTTTATCCTCCTTTTGTTCCAACCGTTTCTTCCCTCCCTGAAACTTTTATATATCTTTTTGAAGTCATTTCCACTGGTATCTAGTTGAATTCTCATCTAAGAGGAATATAGATGGAAGACAAACATAGGGAAGTTATGAGTTGGTCTTTCTGCATACAGCAAGGAAAATATTGTAAAATATAGATGTGTGTGTGTGTGTGTCTTTTTTACTTTTGTTTATGACTCTGGTGGTAAATTTTGATGCATATACCTCATATGTGACACATTTGTCTGTTTGGTAAAGTTGTGGTTAAGCTGTAGTTGTTCTGTGCTGTTTGGCGCTGCAAATTGTTTGTTTGATTATGTATGTTTTAAAAGCTGTAGCACCCTTTTCCACAGTTGTAGCTGCTGTGGAAAAGTTGCACCAAATAGGCATTCGCTACTGTCATTTCTTCTAGATAGGTAGATTAGATTCTGAGTGGAAGTTACCATAGATCATGAAGAGTTCTGCTTACGACAGAATAACTATAGAAGTATGATCCTTTCAAGGATTCTTCCTTGAAACTTAAGTAAAATTTCTAGTAGCTTCTGCCTATTAATTCGTGTTCTTCCAAGCACCTATTTGTGATTGGTGCCAACTTTTTGCTTCTCTATGCTTGGCTGTGAGTTGGAGGGATGGCCTCTATGCAACCTTTTCATGCTTTACCTACTGATTTTTTTTATGATTGGTCGTGTGGATGGTGCTGTGCAGGCATTGCACCTTAGTAACAACGGGCTCAAATCACTTCCTGGCGTGCTATTTACTACATGCATCCAGCTCTCTACGTTGGACCTCCATAACACAGAAATCACGGCGGACGTTCTTCGTCAGGTTTGTACCCATCCTTTACCACTACCATTTGATGGTTCATTAAGTGACATCCTGTCATCTCATAATAGCTTTTGTGGGCAGATTGAAGGATGGGAAGGTTTTGATCAACGTCGGCGCTCGAAGCATAAAAAACAACTAGATTTTCGAGTCGTGGGCTCTGCTGAATTCGATGAAAGTGCTGACAAAAAGTGATGATCCAATTCTTGTGATCTCAGGAAATGGGAGATTTATAATCTCGCAAGTCGACCATCTTAATGAAATAATGAAGTATTGACTTCCATCGAACAACAACTACTTCCCATGCGTGGATTATATATGGCAGGCACACGAACATATGAAAGATCTTCTATCTTGAGAACAACAATTTTTTTAGTGTGATCGTATGGGAGCTGAAGATGCACCCTCCAACGGAGATTTTCTGTGGTATAATGTCATGGGCGTGTAATGTTTTTGCTTTAAAATGGTTTTGTGCTTGGTCGAGACGATCGTATGTAGCACTGTTACACTATGATAAGAAAACAATAGGCGTGTTGTATTTAATTATGACAAAATGTCTACATTTCCAAACCGAAGCTCTTAGTTAAAGACTGCTGCAAGGCATGAGTGGAGACTTGCTTAAAATTTTCTATATTCAGAATGGATAATGCCAAAACTCGTGCAGCATGGATTCAATCTATAATAGAGCTTCTGCAATAGAGGAATATCACGGAGCATCTAACGATTCTCAAATCACTATTACCTGTCTACTCATTTAGAGTCTTTTGGTTAACTTGCCATTTTATTCTTTTATTTTGGGAATAAAAAAAAGAATAGAAATTCATTTGATAAATTTTTTATTCTTGGAAATATATTTCGAATAGAATCAAGAAGTAAAAAAAAAAAAAAATTTACTTTTTTGTTTCTAGAAACAATTTCAAAACTAAACTCAACCTACTTTTCTTTTCTTCTTTGTGCCTCTTCTCTTCTTCTCTCTTCTTCCTCCCAGTCGGTCATCGGCCACTACTACTACTATAAAACAGTCATTGCAAGATCAGTGAGCTCGCCGAAGCCTCACCAAGCCAAAATGAGGCCGACCTTGCACTTGAGTGAGGTGGGCTAGGCAAGCCTTCGACAAGCTTGTTGAATCTCAATTTGGCCTAGCGAGGCCCAACCTCATGCCGCCTAGCGAGATCAACCTTGTGCTATCTTTGGCAAGGTCAAGGCTCGTGGTGGCCTAGCGAGCTCACCAGACCTCACCCTACCAATCGCTAGCCACCACTCGTGGCCAATGGCTAGTCACAAAGGAGGAAGAAGAAAAAAAAAGAAAAATAAGAAAGATATAATAAAAAATTAAAAGAAACATAAAATTTTAAAATGCATTTCTATTTTGATAATAAAAATTTTCGGCATTTACCAAATACCTTCAAATACTCATACATTATTGTCAAAAACAAAATAAAAAAATTATTTTTGAACGAAAATTGTTCTTAAGAACATAATGTGTGGTATAGTGGCAATAACTAATCCTAGAGTTTATTGTGCATACCTAAGCTAATAGAACCTCCCGGCCAAATTTTAAGATATTATGAGACCTAAAATGATCGGCTCTTTCGTTGATTCACCAAATAATTTTTTGCGTTAATTTCACTTAATCCATTCACATGCAATTATGCTGATAGATACACCTTTACCTCTCCATGATTAGGGCACCGTGTTGACTTTCTCCTTGTGTAAAAAATTCAACCACGTATGGTTTCCGTCTCGTTACCATGTTGACTTTCTCCTTGTGTAGAAAATTCAACCATGTATGGTTTCCGTCTCGACAACAAGGTACAAAAAACTACGTATCATTAAAACATACATTGCATGAGATATCTCATGCAACTTGTCACGGGTCCATTGTTTCTTATCGATCACGCACCCGTGCAGTAAGGGTCGTATGAACAAAGGGGCGAGTAACTTGTCACGGGTCCATTGTTTCTTATTGATCACGCACCCGTGCAGTAAGGGTCGTATGAACAAAGGGGCGAGTAACTTGTCACGGTCCATTGTTTCTTATCAATCATGCACCCATGCATTAAGGGTCGTATGAACAAAGGGGCAAGTGTATCTGTTATGAATAAGCTGAACACAATAAGGAGGGTCATATGAACAAAGGGACGAGTATATTTGCTATGAACAAGCTGAATACAATGAGAAAGCTCATTTGTTAATCGTCCCTCTAGTTCAACGGTTGTGTTCGAATACATGCCATCATTACAAATTTGTACAGTAGGCCACTCAAGGGCTCTAGGTTTAGGAAGTTCATGGGCTCTGGCCTCTAGGTTTAGGAAGTTCATGGGCTCTAGGTTCAGGAAGTTCATGGCATGTGTCAAAAGCAAGGGCAGGGCCGTCTAACATGGCCATCTAACATGGAGTCGGTGAACTGTCACGGGCTTTTATCCGTATTGGTCTTGGATCATGCTTCGTCCGTGTGGTCTTGGATCATGCTTTGTCCATGGCCATGTCACAAGATTACAAGTACCATCACGAAGGGCCAACCATCAAGACAAATTCACGGAAATAGTGTTGCTATAAATTGAAATTCGATATAGAAGAATTTCAGATAATAAGAAAAAGAAAATAATCTCCGGTGTGATAAAGAAGGTTTCAAGGTAATCCTTGTATGCTCCTAACAACATCCCCAGGAACCCAAAAAAAAAAAAAAAACAGTTAATATCTACTCTGACGATGCCAGCTACAGATAGGATGCAATGCGTCTAGAAAGTAACCCAGCTTGGGACCATATGCATCTAAGAAAGTACATGCAGCTTATCGGAAGTAAATGGATAACTGGGGGATGTCAATATCGTTGTCCTCGTCATCCTCGCATGCAACAACAACATCCAAATGACGTCGGTATGAAGGGATTTCTACCTTGGCCACTTCTCTAGCCAAATCAACCACCTTCTTGTCCATTCGATCTTTATGCCTAGGGAACATACTGTTATACAGGAGGGAACTTCCACAAGAAATGCTGTACGCATTAAGCCCCTTATGTTTCAGCCATTGGAGAAGTTCCCTCAAAGTGGGATTGTCTTTGACTACCCACCTGTCCCAAACAGTCCAGCTCATATCACGGTGTTTGATTACCTTGGGAGGTACTGGCTCAGCCATTGAAAAAAAAGGCGATGCCAAGTTGGCAAATGTGTTGCGGTAGTCCTCCAACTTGTGACCTCCAGCAAGAACCTTGTAGAGATCCAGGCAAACAAGACCAGTTGCCATTGCTGTGGAGGTTGCAATAGCAGGAATAATTCTCCCAGCAATAAACTTGGCTTTCAGCTTGTCGACTTCTGGAATGCTGTAGTTCCTTGCTCTCATATTGGCCAGCCCAGCAATTAAGTCCATGTGAAAGTTTGTATCATCATCCTGCACAATGCACAAAGCTCTCCCTTGGTTAACTAATTAATATAATAATTGACTAATTGAAGTACCAGAGCACCTCGCAGAAAGCATGCATGGCGAGAGAGCATACCTTCTCAAATTGAATAGGTTTCATCTTGAAACCTGGAGGCAGACTCTTATAGCACTGTTCCAATTTCTTGATCAGTTCATTGATGACTGCAGAGTCATCTATAGATGCACTGGAGAGACTAGTAGCCTTCTCATCTGTCACTATTTTTGCATCGTTCTTTGGCTGGAAATCTGGAACCATCACCTTGTCAACAGCTTCAGCAAACTTCTTGGGATGCTTGACCCAGTCAGGAATTGGAATTCCAAATGTCTCGGCTCTAAGAATTGATGCCGCCATAACAAAATGGAGATGACCAATATCAGATGCTGAGAATTGAAGAGGGCGAGGGAATCGCTTTGGGGCAGACCAGAAAGGGGCCCCTGTACTGGTTGCCGCATCTTCAGGGAATGTATATATCAACTGCTTCACGCGATTGGCAAAGTAATCTTCGAACCTGTCAAGAAAGCAGAACGTCAGCCCATATATTATAAGTGCAAATCAAGTCTGAGGTCCGAGATGAAGGCCCAAGATAAGAAACTTACTTTAGACGAGCCCAGGTAATGCAATCTTCAAATGTTTCACATCTCTCCTTCTCCAGGCACTCAAGAACACGTTCCAAAGTATCTCGTGCCTGGGCATCACCAGCATTGCTCATTGCATTTGTGTATTCCAATGTGCTAGATAGATAGGCATTAACTTCGGCGGGAGTTTTCTCAAGCAAACCCTCAAACTCAGATCTAGCCCAAGTAAGACAATGGTCAATATTGTGGGGGAACGAATGAACAGTGCACATGGGTGCTTGTTTCTCGGGTGGATCTCTTGAGGCACCATAGTTTTCAGTTAGGTGGGGGATAACCATTTGGGTATTGCATAAGGCACCCAGAGTTCCTGACTCCAGCAGTGGCTTTTGGAAATATAAGCACCTTTGATCAACATACAACCTGGCATTAACATTGTCTAATGCATTGATAACAACACTCAAATTCTCCCAAAAGGTGTCATCAAATACATTCTCCGTTTCAGGGCCAACGCGATTCTGCAGTGCTTCAACATTGAGACAAGGATTAATTGATGTTGCAGCAGAAGCAGCAACGGTGGATTTGGCCTGTCCAATATTCCAATCTCGAAACAGAAACTGCCTGCTTAGGTTACTCTTCTCAATAACGTCATCATCAGTGACAGTCAGCTTACCTTGATCGCCACATGAAACTCCCATCAGGGCTACGTTCTTTAAGAACTCACAACCTAGAGCGCCTGATCCAACAATGAATACCTTGGCATCCTCCAACTTCTTTTGCAACTTGGACCCGAAAACAGAAATTTGGGCATCATAACGGCAATTTTGTGGTCTAAAATCGCTGGAATCCACTGGCTCCACCGGAAGAGACTCAACTGAGTCAAAATAGAAAAACTACAAAGAAAAAAAAAACATATATTCTTAAATACAAGCCCAAAAAAATCGCAAAATTTCACTATTGAACAGCCGAGATATAGTCCTATCTCAAGTATGTGGTAGAAAAATTCCATTACAATTATAGAAGCATATTCTTGACACAACTGATTTAACAGCATTTCTTTTTTGGGCTATTATGATATACAAAAGTAGAGAACTAAGCTGATATTCATCGAAATCATCATTAAATATTGTCGATGACTAGATGCTAAAAGAAAAGATGTATGCAGTTAAACATGCAATCATTTGAACACAACCACCACAGGGGGTTTCTAAAATAGAGTACCTGGAACAACGGATGGAACTTTCCTGAACACGCCTTCACAACCTCTTGCCCAACAATCCCACCAAACATAGCAGCCATGGGATTCAGAACTGCCTTGGCACCAAAGGCAAAATGCCTGAGAAGTTTTGGATTTATGTCTTCTAGCTTCCCATCTCCCGAGTTCTCATTAATGGTAGTGGCAATAGATATAAGCCGTTGAGCATCCTCTTCTGAACCCGCAACAGGGTGTCTCCCAAACTCAGCGATGAACTTGTCCAGGGCTTGAAATGCCAAATGCAAAAGCGGTGGCCTATCAAACTTAGCAAAATCACTAAGAAGAAAATCGCCAGGATCTTTAAGTGCTTCTCTAAGTGGCTTAAAATTCAAAACTTTAGGCTCTTTCACTTGTGTAACTATGCCCCCTTTCTCATAAGTAGCGTAATTCGTGGTATCCTCCTCGAGCATGAATGAGTAGGGTCTTGCGCTTTTGATTTTCCTTGGTTTTCCATCATTCAATTCACTCATACCGTGAACTTCTGAAAAGACTACAAGATTCCCATCTTGAAACTCAAGCCTTTCATCGTCAACACAGGACACTAAAGCAGGATTGTCATTACTGATAGATGCGATGATGCCAGTGTGTGGTTCCACCCCATCAACATCAAAGACTGTAAATGCTGGGCCAAAATCACAGAAGACAGAGCCAAAAAGACCTCTAACTTCAGCTTTAATAAAAGATATTGGGGGTTCATGACTATGGCAATAATCATTGAAATCAATAGCTTTCTCCAGACTGATATCTGTAAATACCACCGCCTGCACCACAACATATGGTGATTAATGGATGCAAGAATCCCATAAAATCACAAACACTACTACCTTCAGAAAACATGAGTAACAATTGCTTGATTTCAGTGTCCTTTTATAGAGAGAGAGAGAGAAGGGCCCCAGCGCGCCCACCCACCGGGGGGGTGGGGGTGGCGCTACTCAACCCATACTAAATTACTCCTGGATACAGAACAGAATACCAGAAACAATCCCTTGGCAATGTATGGTTTTGTTTTGCTGACCATTTGCTATCAATCCACTGGCAAATTCAGGTTCTGTTTTATTTATTATCTGCTATCAGCAGCTTTTGATATTAAAGGGGTAAAACAGTGCATTTGTTTTTGACAGTACATTTCAATGCCACTATAAGAGCGAATAAAATTTGAAGGACCTTTCAGTAATCAACTGATATTTCCATTACCAAGGCTAAGTCTATATCTCATATCATGCCAATTGTAGATAATTGAAGCACAATCCATGTCCATCTTAAACCTTATAATCAGAACTGTCTCCTGTGGCTTGGCAGAAAAAGTACGACTAGCAAAGACACAAAAGATGTGAAATGGAATAAGGAAACTAAAATGACAACTTACATTATATGGATATACTAAGATGAACTGAAAAAAGTTGACTCAGGGAACTCAGCTTATTTATTTGCAAGACAAGAAGAATAATTGGACATGAGAGTGCAAGCTCGTTCCATGACAAGTAAGCAGAAGGGTACACATGAATTCAAACCTAAGAACTCTTGGGGTTAATTAGCTTAAACCACCAATAGGTCAAACCCTCATCTCTACAACTCACAAAACCTTAATATGAGAGCCAAAAGTTGAAGAAAATCAAACCATTCATCCTAACAACAAAAAGTAACTGATCAAGTCCATAAACAGGAGGTAATCTGATAGCTTCAGAAGGAGCAGTAGAGTGGTTGGACAATTATTTGGTCAAATGACAGCAGAGTTATGCTCTATTACTGTAATATTCATAGTTTGGACCAATAATGAATAGCTCATTAATCCTTCGATTGATCATCATTTTTATTGCATTACAACAGAATATTGCAAAATGCCAATAGTGACAGTGAAACCAAGGAAATTAGTAACTTCATCTTCTGATGAATAAAAATCACTGATGTTATAAAGAAGTTCCATATAGTCCTCTATCAGGAGAGAGCATAACATTCAATTAAAAAGAATAAGTAATGACATTCTTATCAGCAGGGACTCATCAAAATCTTTACGACAAAAGCAGCTTGTTCTCAGAGACTGCCAGATATTGTCAACATAGGGAAGTAGGGAACTTAATCCATCACCCACTAAGAAGTACATCTGACTACTAGAAATAAAGCCTCAGAACTTCATCAGGTCTGCAACTGAAAAATAAGCATCTTCACGTAGATAATTATACAAATTAGATTGCATTGCCATGATCTACAATGAACAGTTGCGAGTGCTTTCACATAGTTCTGGCAACTGGTAATAATTAAGCCATGTCTCAGTCAGTTTCTCTTTATGAATAAGCAAGGATATGCGCCACGCACATCATGCATCTTATTTCATCCTTCTTAACTTGAAGATGGGCATGAACAAAAATATAACCGATAATCCATAATGCATACCTGAAAGTCAGAAAGTTGTTCCTTAGTCAACTCTGTTGTTATGGTATTAATGACCACTGCATTGTTGAGCTCCTGCAATTTCTGAACAGAAGCAAGAGCCCTGTTTTTGCCAACATCATTCTCAGAGAAAATAAAATTGCTAGACATATCCCAGAGTTCCACTGTCCCACATCATGTAGAGTCACAGACTTGACACCAGCAAGAACAAGGTTTTTGGCTGCAAAAAAAAGGTGGCATTTGAGAACGGCAAAATTAGTTCCATTCATGGCACTCAAAATCCAGGCCCATCACGAGAACAGACAAAAAAATAGATGATCATGCCCACAATGGTTAATAAACAAATGTCGGAGGCACAATGTCAGTAATCAGGCAAGGGTAACAACTTACCTTTTTTGTCATTTCATTAGGTCAAACAAGAGTCTATCATAGCTTGTGGATCCAAAACAGGCAGGCAACACCAGATTCGTGTTGCATAGATCAATAACAGAGAAAAAGATCGTTCATGCGTCAATACTGGAATAATTACAAAGTAATTATAAGGCTTGAAGGAAGGCCAAATGGTGCTAAACAATAGTGGAAGACGTAGTCCATCCTAGTCTACGGCTGCAACATCTACTCTTTCTAAATTCCTCGGTTTACTTCTCTTCACACGTGGTATGCACGGGCGCATGTGTGTGTGTGTGTGTGTGTGTGAGTTCTGTTCTGTTGAGTTTTGTTTCGCCAGGGTGAGGGTTTTGGGGTTTAACCATTAACTTCGGCTAAACTAAAGCAACATCATTTGAGAAGAGAGATTCATAAGCAGCATAATCCAAGTTCTCAGTTGGATCCACTGATCTCATCCCAACAGTAGAGTAATCCAATCAAAACGATACGATCAGACGAAAAAAGAAACAATCAATGAAATCACGACCAAGGTCTTCCTAAAGTAGAGAAGGGAATCGCGGATACCAATCTCGGCACCGAGGCCTTGCATCCCCGACACGAGAACGCTGGAAGCGAACAGCCGTCGCATGGTCTCGCGGCCGTACACCGCGAGCTGCCGGCTGTGGAGATCCTCATCGATGTCCGTCGAGTTCGAGTCGCCCAAAGCCATGATCGACGATCCGGTCACCCCGCCGCCGCTGTCGCAAACGCCGCCGCTGTCGCCGCTACCCTGGACAGCGATGTGGGAGTCGTCGCTGGTGTTGGTGGCGGTGAGCACGGCAGATCCGAGACCACTGATCCGAGGCTTCTTGTGAAACGATGCACTCGCGGCGCTGCTGTCGTCTTCTTCTTCTAGAACCACTCCTTCACCAGCTCTCTTTCTAGGAAGCATATAGAAAAGTAACCTGCCGACAAAGCCATGGAAACCCATCACCCACACCAGAACAGCAACGAATCGCACAACCTTTTAAGTACCGCGCCCCAAAAACAGCTCAAGCAAAAGATCGGAACCCCCCAAAAAAACCACATCCATCACGGCATCGCCAGCGCACCGGACGTACACGCGATTCCGATTTCGGCCGAAGAAGCAAGGAATAAAGGAGGAGGAGGAGAAAACGTCGGGAGGTCAGCGAAGGAACGCACCGATTGGGACCGGCGGGGAAGGATGGAATCCGCGGGGGGAGGGCGGCCGGCGGGGGTTTCGTGCGGGGAGGGTTTGGAGGATGGCGCCTGCGATTGTTGGTGTTGTTGGGAGAGGAAGGCGAGGTGCGGTCGGGTTCATATAAAAGACGAGAGAGAGACCGCAGGTGGGGTTGGGGGGTGCGGATTTACCAGATTGGGGCCGCTGCTAGGGTTTTCAGAAGAAAGGACAGGGCGGGGATATCAGTAGAGGTGGTCATCTCTCTCTTGCTCCCCAAGAGAGAGAATAAAGGAAGGAGACAGAGCTTCGGTGTTGTGCAGAGAACGCGAGATGAGGGGGGGGGGGTGGTCTTCTCCACTCCACTGATAAGTCAGCCCGCGGTTGGGTGTAGGGTGGGGCCCCCCGTGTCGCCGGACGAAAAAGCCGTCTTCCTAATGCTGTGGACGGGAGAGAAAACCATCCCACCCCCGACCCTACTCGCAATTTTTTCTATAATACCTTAAAAATTCTAAAACTTATCGTAAAAATAAAATAAAATAAAATCTTAAAATTTTCAA
The DNA here is from genome assembly GCA_017140615.1 of Eucalyptus cladocalyx. Lineage (NCBI taxonomy): Eukaryota > Viridiplantae > Streptophyta > Magnoliopsida > Myrtales > Myrtaceae > Eucalyptus > Eucalyptus cladocalyx. Next base: position 34,661,681 of record CM029517.1, on the reverse strand, counting down.
AAAATACATTAAATTTCAAAACTTATCGTGAAAATATAATTAAATCTTAAAATTTTAAAAATATGCAATTAAAATCTAAAATTTTCTAAAATATTTTGAATGAAATTACTTGATTTGTTCAATTTGATAAATTTTTGATTAATTTGTACTTTTTGAAAGTTTTATAATTTCATTATATTTTTTTAACAATTTTTATGACATAATTATATTTTTTGAAAGTTTTTTTTATTAAATTATGCTTTCATAACAAGTTTTAGGATTTCTAATGAATTTATTTCATTTTTTTTATCAAATCTACTTTATTCTTACTTTTTGTCTATATTTCTTTATAGAGTATAAAAGTTAAAATCACCCGTGATTAATAGTGGTTGAGAATTGAAACATCGTTTGAAAAGAATAACCTCTGAAATTCGAATTTACATCGTTTGCATCGTTTTGTTGAAAAAAAGAAGAAGTTAAAACTCCTCTCACTCCTAAAATTAAATTATTCTCATTCCAATTCTTTTCAAGTTGAAAGGATGTTTGTTGAGATAAATCCAAGTGTTTACACCCTCATTGGCAATTCAAATCCCTCCCGTCTCCACTTTTTCTTTTTCTTTTTTTATTCTAGTGACAATAATTAGTGTACGAAGAGCATGTGACCAGACTCATTTTCGTATTGTTTTCAACAAATATATAATAAGTTGGATCGCCTTTCCATGCTAGAAATCTTACGAAACGTCAAATCAATGTCACCAACTGTCAATTGCTCAATCAAATGTTTACTACTCTACGCAACGGTAGCGTCCCAATTCAAATCTGTACATGCAAATTTATGACTAGCCCTTCTTATTTATGATAACAGCAAAACTACATTAAATTGATTGTAGGGGCATTGTTGGTGGCGATGGATGCATTAAAGTTCATCTCTTCAAAAGAAATTAAAAAAAAAAATTATTTTATGACTTCCGAGTGTTTTAATAGCAGATTATCAATTTATGAAAAACATATTTCATTGGCCGTAGACAACAACCTAAATTAGGGAAAAGGCAGTTTTATTTTCTGATAGAAAGAAACAATTTCAATAAAATCACCAAACAAATAAAAATTAACCATTGTTCTTAAAAATGATTTCCATGAAAAATTTTCTCCTTTATCTTGATATTTTCAGTAAAAGTAAAACAAATGCACATTTAATTTCAATCATTCATCTCAACTTAATGCATTCTCTGCCACCAATACAAATGTAATTATTTATTTTATCTCTTTATTTCCGTCATCACAAAATAAAGCCAATGAATTGAGATCTAAAATTGAAAGGATTAACAATAATTTTTTATTATTTCGTGAAAAATAACTAATTCAAAAAATATTATCTAATTTCTTATATCATTTATGAAAATGATTGAACAACATTTCTTTTTTCATCCACAAAACTATTTAAACACAAATAATTATCACTAATGAAAATATTCTTTATTTATTAATTATGTTATTGTCAAATTGTTGCCAAATGATTGGATACCGCGTAATCCTTTTAATTACTTCTAAAAAATGAAGTTATATGATGACAGAGAAATTGTCCGTGGAAATGGGAATTTTGCTCAACCCGGGAAAGTAAAACGAAGAAAAGAATCTCAAAACCGAACCCGGCCTTCGTAATTTCTCGCATTCGTTCCCATTCGATACGGACTGGATCGGGATTCAGAGCCATCTCCGTTCGGCGCCGGCCGGTATTCCGATCGCCAGAGGATAACGGAAACAGCTAGCGCGCCGATTCGATACTCATTCAGTGGCCATCGATTCTGATTCGCCGGAGCATACGTCGCAATCCCCGCAAGAATTTCATCGGTCTCGATCTCGCACGACAAATCGCGTCGCCGACGGATGTTTGGGCTGTCATTTCCGATCGCGCTGCTGATTGAGAAGGCGCGGATTCTTCTGTTTTTGTTTTGATGAATTTCAGCTGTAACCTGGACTGAATTCGGCGATTGAAGATCGGTTCCGGCGATGTCGGCGTAGGAGCTTCGAAATCGAGCCGAACTCGCATGGCGTCCACTAGCAGAAGAATCGAGTCCGATGGAGAGGACGAGCCGCAGGAAGAGGAGGTACGCTCGCGACGTGATCATTCTTTATGCTTCGGTTTTCAGGGTTTGGAACTTCTGTCACAATGCACCTCGTGTCGTCTTTCGTACTGCGTTAGTCTGAATTTTCTGAATAATGGCCGCTTGCGTCGCGTGACAGTTAGTCTGTATGCGTGGCTCCCGCGGGATTAAGCAGGTTCGTGCTGTATTGTTGTTTTCGGAACTCAAAATGCTAATGCTACCGATGATTGCTTGGAGAGGCGGGCTGTCTCCGTGGTTCTGTTAGTGTTAAGTTCAGGAGAGTTAAAGACAGATTAAGGCTGTTGAGTTGCTGAAATGAAAGAAGTTTATAACTGCAAAAAATAACAGAATTAATGTATAATCATAATGATTACCATTTTGCTAGATTCTTTCAAATCACTATAAGTTTTGGCGGTGGTTGCATGAAGAAAAATGTCAATTCAAATGAGTAGATTCTTAACTATATTTTTATGTATTTTTCCCATGCAGCTTGAACGGTTTGATGATTTTACTCTGGCTTCTTCATGGGAGAGGTACTTCAGATTGATGACGTGGTCTAATGGCGTTAATGGACCAGGTTTCTTTGATGGATTTCTGAAATCCAAATTAACTGATCTGGTGAATTTTGATTGTCTCTAGATTTATATCCGACATTGAGGCCGTTTGTCGACAATGGATGGCCAATGGTCCAAAAAACTTGTTGGTAGGTCCACTCAATATAAAATCTATCTACCTTGATGTCGAGGCCATTTGTATTCAGAGATACTGATTTTCTTTTTCTTTTTTTCAAAAACAGAGACTACTCTTTTGGTTGCGAAATTGAGTTTCGTACATTAGTTCGTTTGCGATAGAATAGCTTTGTGAATGCCTATTGTATCAAACATATAGTTTTACCTTTCTTCCTATAAAACTTCCAAAATCATTCTGGAGGCATTGAAAAGCCTGTATTTCACATTGGTAAAGTTATTCTAATTTGGCACCCTAATTTCTTAAGTGGCATTGAGGGAATCTTCATCAACTCTATTATTATTATTAATTTTTTTTTTTTCGTTAATCCCAACAGTATGTGTTGTTAGTCGCTGAACATTGTCAAAACTGGCAAATGGGATATATTCCAGTTGTTACACTTGTAGCACTTGCTACTAATGGACCAAGCCACTGAAGCAATTTTTTCTTGTTGCTCAGATTGCAGCACTCTTTAGGACTTAGTTTTAGCCTGTGTTACCCCTTTGAGCTCTGAGGAATGTTCTATTTAAAAGTCTTTCATCATTGCATTTTGGGTTAAGCTCTATTCAATTTCAAACCGATTATTAACAAAATTAAAAATCAGTCAGGATCACAAAGTATCTGGCAAAACTGGCATATGAGGACTTTTTGAATGGTTCAAGGCTGTTTGTCACTTCATTAATCAATTTTGTGTCCACTTAAATATATGCTGTTGTAAAGATTACTTTGCGAATTGTGTAGATTCACCAAGAGAATACAATCTGACTTGTTGTTATGTAGAAAAAAGGTGCAGTTCACTTAAGTCCGTCTAAGAACTTGTATAAAGTGAAGTCAGAGCTGAAGTATGCAATGAAAAGCTATTGCATGGAGTACCACTTTGAAACCGACAGTGATGGTAATTCAGTCTCTTTAATTGATTCCATGGCCAGATGTTCATATGAATCCATCTTTATAGTATCCTCTTAATGCAGGAAGAATAGCGGACTGGGATTGGTCTCTTCATGATCTGCAACTATGTTTTGGTGTCAAAGACTTTTTGGTATAATTTGTTGTAGATCTTGCTGGCAAAATTATAACTATGCATCACTTTTTGCTTATGTTCCATTGCCTGGATTATCAGGTGATTGCTCCTCAAAGTGCTAGCGGTGTCATTCTTGATGCTCCAGAGTCTAGTAAGCTTTTGAGCTCGGTTGCAATTGCTTTATCAAATTGCTCAAGGTGGGGATTTATGATGAAGCCTTAAGTATACAAATACTAAGAAGCTCATTTGATTTCAGTGTCAAGTTATCCTAGAGCATCACTTTTCTAGATGTGGTATCAATCGCAAAAGTGCATAGTAAATCTTAAGCCTTGTGTACGAAATGCAATCAAGTCCTAACCTTTCAATTGGTTTGTTCAATAAACTCTTAACCTTTTTAAAAAATGCAATAAAGTCCTTTCAGTGAATGGTATCTAAATTTACCTAAGTGTCACTTAAACATTGCCTCCAAGGTGTCCTTTGTTGTATATTTTAATGTAAGTTTCACAACTTAATTACATTTTTCAGAAAAGGTTTAGGACTTAATAGACATTTTAAATGTTTAGGACTCAACTGCATCTGTTGGTAAAGTTTAGGACTTCATTCAATCCATTGAAAAATTTAGGTCTCCATTGGATTTTGTACATAGAGTTTAGAACTTGTAGTGCAATTTTCCCTGGCACCAACTTATGAGATTTGCTTATCTCCTTGAACAATATGACTGATGCTTATGCACTTAGGACTCATTCACATTGCATCTTACTTGGTGATGCACACTTCTCCTTCTTTCACTTCCCAATTAAGTAAGTAGACACTTTTTAAATCTTTCCGACATCGGTAATGCAGTATGTGGCCAGCCTTTGTTCCTGTGCACGATCCTTCGAGGAAATCATATATTGGAATCCAAAGTATGGGAACAATTTTCACTAGAAGATTTGAGGCTGATCATATCAGCAGTCAAGTTCCTGTGAAACTGATGCATTTGGAAGGATTGTTTGAACTATTTGTTTCTAAATTCGTAAGTTCCCTTTTCATACAGATAGTGAGTCTGTATTAATTCAATGTTGCTTAAATTAGGCACTTTGTTGCTTTTCTTTCTTATTTCAGTAATCTCAGGGATGATAAAACATATGACTTTCTATTCCCTCGACATGCGACATTTCTTTGCATGAAAAATCTTCTCGAAGTTGAGTTAGATTTGTGACTGTCCTCTATAAAGTAGAGATGCCAGAATGATGTCATTTTCTCATTAGAAGAAATTCCCGATATTGCTTTTTTAGACCTATAATTTACAAGAAATTGTCTCTTTGGAGGTTCATGCTTTTCATGTGTACACTACGTTGTTGGTTTTGGAGAAGTGCTTACATATTTGCTTCTGTGCCCTTCTAAGTTCCTTACCTTATACTAAGTAATTGGTGTATCTTCTCATGTTGAAGGCCTATTCGACATTGGACTTCTCCGCACATTTTTTCCAAGTCCATTTCACAATGAAGCTAACTTACAAAACCATTTCTCATGATGACGACGATGCCACTCGTGGAGTGGATGCTGAATTTGTTGAATCTGGAGGGAGTCCTAAAGGTGACACTCACACCAGAACACAATGGGATGACGATTGTCCTTGGAGTGAGTGGTACTCTGCAGAAGACCCCGTGAGAGGTGCGTTTCCAGTTTGGAAATCTTCAATGCCATTATCTCATTTCAAATGGTTGAAATGTGAAACTGCCTTTTGAGTCAGTGTGTCTTGACATCTGCTCTGCTTTTATAGTTAAAGCGTTGTGCCCCAACAGTAATAAATCTTTTAGCATGCTCAAAGGATTATCCAGAGCTCTCTTCATTTTTCTTCTGAATGTAGCGGCCCCAAAATATCTGGACATCAACCTATGACTAAAAAATTAGCTATCAGCCCATGGGGAACTAAAGATTTGACTCGAGTAGTTGGAACTCATGCTTGGAAGTCATTTTTTCAGACCCAGAGACTACTCTTATTGCTGATTATGAGGAATCTCTAAGCAGCCTATGCATTCAACTGAATCCTCTTTGACAAGATCTATATTTACAACTTCCCATGGACCTGCATACATGTTGACTTAAGAGAAATACTTGCGGTGTGTTTTTTTTTTTTTTTGGGAGGGTAAAATATACAAATGCAAGATATTTTTAATATAGAACTGAACAGCTCTGTGTGCATGTCAAATTGTCAAGCCCACTCAGGGGATTAACAAGGAAAGGCTGGCAATCATGTGGGGTGGGGTTTGTCTTTAGTTGCTAACAAAATACATAATATGTACACCTCAAGTCTAACCTGACTAATTTTTGTATATAGGAATTGAATTGGTCACCATATGGGCCGACAAGATGGTAGAAAGTTCTTCAGAAATGGCAGAACTTGAGAATGCATCTCCTCATGAAGCTCAAAAGTGGATGTTATGTCCCAATATTTCTTCAACAGTGTAAGAATCTACTTCTTTTGTTGTAATAACTAGAGCTCTTGATTTCTGATTGATCTATTTCGGGCTTTAGACACAGATTACAGAATGTTTTGGTCAATTTTAGATCTGCCTGTAATCCTGATTTGGAACCAATGGTTTCAGAATTTAAAGGAGAATAAAATAAGAATATGCTTGTTTTTCATTTTTGTTAGTAAATCATGCTCCTCAACGGAAAAGTCCAAACATATTGATATAGACTACAGTTGCAGTGTAACTTGAGCGGATTACATTTCTTGCCTACCAGTACCTGTTGTGAAAGTTACTGCACCATGTATTCTTTTTTAATAAAGTTACCAACATGTATCAAATCAGAAGACTTGGCATTGTCATATTTGTTTCTTCTCAATGCAGTAACTTCAACTTGTAGTTCACTGGAAAATATGGAACATAACAAAAGTTGCTTACTTTTCAAGTTCCATCTCCTCAGTATCCCCTATGCTTAGTTAATGGTTGTATTTCTATCTTATATACCCTTGCTGTTTGATGGGCCTATTGTTATAGTATTTAAATCATATTTATCACCTTAGAAACACATTTGCAGCTTTAGTTCACTGTTACAAAATCAAAGAATCTATAAACTATTAATCTTCAGAATCTCTGTGATGTGTAAACTATCCAGTTTCAGAAGCTTTGTCTGTTGTGTTATACTCTGGGACTACTTACGAGCTATTACTTTTAACCAGAAGTGATGGATCAAGAGCAAACAATGTTGGATTTGCTTCTCAGCTGTCTTTGCTAGTTGATGCGTTGGATATGTCTTTTGAGGCTCAATTTATGGAGGACTTTGTTTCTGGTTTGTCAGTTATGCTCTAGTTGTATAATCTACTGTATGTTTGTTTTGCTGGAAATGATACTACTAAAAGGTTCCACTGTCTCTCTCTCTCTCTCTCTCTCTCTCCCTTTTGCAGTGGAAAAGCCTGGTATGGATAATTTGAAGTCGTCGATGGTCGTTCCTTCTCCATCGGTTGTTGACCGTTTGCTGAAAGAACTATTTCAAGATGGTATCCAATATTTCACGTGCGAAATGGTTTTTGTTCATTTTATTTTTTTTATTATTTTTTTTTTAAATTTATTTTTTTGATTTTTTTTTTTTTTGGGGGGAGGGGTTGTTATAAATGGTTTCTCTTGAAGATTGTATGTCTTTTAAGCATGATAACCTGGAAGATAGCATAATGTTTCAGTTCATCTTTTTGATTGATTAACACTCAAAGGGAAGGCATTGTGATAACATGTCAGACAGGTCAACATACATAAATAAAATGAGTTATTATATAGGGGAAAATGACATACATACAATCGGCAAGATGACCCACCTTCAAAGAAGTAGTATTTGATGGGATTGTTGCAGGAGTTCATATTTTGCGGTTGCTTGGCAATTTGTTTCTTAATAGCATGCAGGTAGTTTTACTTTCTAGGGTGCAGTGCTAGCTGATTACATGTTTCACTAAGAGTTAACTCAGCCAAACTGTTTATCTCACTAGTTTAGCTGATCATACGAAGTTTAGAAGTCTTCTCTGTCATGGAACTTGTAATGAATTTGTTCTGGTTGGAGCCAGCTGAACTGTTAAATCTAGGATAGCTTGGCTCAAACCTGAGGTAGATAATCGAGTTTATCAGTGTTGCTGGTAGTTTTAATGCATTGCTTGTTTCTGAGCCTTTTTCCTTGATGGGCCAAAAGAAGAGGAATTGTAGAATAAATGGTGATGAGATGAGTTGCCCGATGAAACAAGTCCTTAACTGTGGCTGAAAATTTAATAAATTTAGCCTTGTCACGTGGTTGGAGCTAGAAAACAGTCAAAGGGGTGTGCATTTCCTCATGCTGCTGTGATTAATAAAAATTTCTTGATCTGAAACCACATATACTGGATATCTGAGTCACTGTATTCTTGTTCTCCTTGCATTATCTGCAGGTGTCAAACTTTCGGGTTTTAGAAAGAGCGAGCATAAGAATTCACGATTTATAAAGGGTGCACCTCTTGAATCACTTTTTGCTCAGTTTTGTCTCAGCTCTCTGTGGTTTGGCAATTGTAACATCCGTGGTAAGTTCGAAGTATATGTTGCACTTTGGTGAACGAATTTACAAACAAACATTTTATAGAAGATACCATTACAAAAGAAAGAGATATTAGCTGTCAATAATTTGGTTCAGATTGTTGGGTGTCCTTTCAAATCATGTATTTCCTTTTTCTGAAGAACGTATTGTCATTGGTGTGTAGCTATTGCTTCATTCTGGATAGAATTCGTCCGGGAAGTTCGTTGGTGTTGGGAAGAATCACAGCCATTGCCTCGAATGCCTGGCAGTGGTTCAATTGACTTATCAACGTGTTTAATAAATCAGAAATTACAAATGGTAATAATTATTGCCATTAATTGAAATTTTTTTTCTTGTTTAGTTTTTCCTTCAGTAAGCTTATGTTTTAAAGTTCCACACATTGAATCTTTTTATGTTCACATTCTTTAAATTGTAGTTTTGTTATGTTCCTTAATCATGCTAGTCAGATTATTTTCCCTGTTTGTAGATTGAGACTGTCCAGAACAAGTTGAATTGTAACATGGATTGGATTAAATCTAGAATAATTATTATGTGCCACAGAGATGAGATAACATGGGGCACTTGTGGTTAAATTTGCATGGATATCAAATACACTGGCAGTTAAACATTGGAGGCCTATGAAGCAATCTCCTGATAATATTTGCAGTAAATATTATAATACTAAGGATATGAACTCTTTCCCTTGGTATGCAATTTCCGTTAGAATTTGCTCTTGGCATCCACAGCTAGTTTTGAATTTTACATGCCACTTGCAAGTGCTTTTCTATGAGTGATGCTGTCACGATACCTTGCTCTTATAGACTATTTTTCTAACTCTTTCTTGCTGCCTTGGCTTTTCTAGCTTATTAATATATCGTCCATCTTTTGTTATGTTTGTATTATTGTGAAAAAGTAAATCCCTTCTGTGATGATAGTAGACCTTTCTACTGTGAAGCTCTCTTCTCAAGATGGAAAAACTGGCTTTTTGCTCATATGTTTTATATGCATTTCTTTTACAACTCTATAATCCCAGACTTTCATAAGGTTAGGATTGCCACTGGTAATTATTTGCTGTGGCTTTGATATTGTGCTTGCAAAGTGCAGTTTCATCTTTGCTGCTGCTTTTGTTCATTCATTATTCTTTATTTTTAATGTGAACTGGGCTATTATTCTGTATGTTGAGGACATATGATCAAATTGGGGAGAATGTATATTCTGCATCCAATTGTCCTCGTAGATAATGAGGCTAAAATTGTTCAACTTTGCTGCTTTGACATCCAGCTTGCAATATGCATTGAAAAGAAGCAACAACTCAATGAAGAGTATCATGATTGTATTGGAAGTGAAGATGATCATTCAGTAAGCATGGTGAAATATTATAGCATTTGGTGCTTCTTTTGTCCCATCTCACTAAATAATGATATTCTTGTTCTTGTCAATGAAATGTCCTTTTATTTCCTGATGGTACAAACAGGAAAATGATCAAGTTGTGGATGTCTCATGGAAAACACCGGACCCTGGCAAGCACTCTGATAAAAAATGCAACAGGTGAAGTAAGCAAGTGAGGGATGCTTCTTGTTCTTTATCTGCTTAATACCTGTCTTTCGGGATGAGGCTCTGCAGGTTTCCTATAAGTACTTGTACTATCATTATAAAGTGCATCATTAAGCTTTAGCTCATTCGGCTAAGGTTAAGACTGCATTGCTCCATTTATAAGGACGATATATTTGACCTGCACTCTTCAAACAATGCGAGCGTCTTAGTACCTTCATGCTTTTGTTTTGGCTGAGCTTATGGCCGATGGATGTTCCTACCATAAAGGCTTGAGTTGTAAAACTAATAATATGTACATAATAACTCGTAGGTCTCTGCCAAACACTCTGAATAAACATGATTGAATTTCCAAAATGGTTCTTTAAATTTATGACCGATTTTAGGCAAGCATGCATACTTTAATCTCTTAAGCATATCTTGTTATAAGCTGTCACTCAACTTTCCACAATCCTAGTAATTTTAGTTTCTTGTAGTAAAGCCTGCTTACTCTCAATATTCCATCTATATTCCCCTTCTCATCTTGTTCTATTTGATGTGTTTGTAGTTTGTACATTTTCAATTTGAGTCAGACCTATGTATGATTGAATTGTTTGTAGATGTCCTCTATTGGATGGTTAACTCACTTCCGTTATAGCTAGGACAGATGTTGCAGGAGATCTCTCAGATCTCTTAATAACTGCTGGGGATACGGGTAATGTCATCTGGAATATCAATGCTAGTGCAAAGGCTGAAAAGTATTAACTCCATTCAAAATGGGTGTGTAAAAAAAGTTGTCTAAATGAGTTTGATGTTTACTTTAGATCCTACTATTTTGGTAATTGGCAGATGACACATTTAGCAGTGCTGTGCATGCAGAGAAACTATGTGTCTTTAGTATTCTGTCAAATCTTAAAAATGTATGTTCAGTTTGTTGGTCTCCAAAACAATGGTTCATTGCTATGAAGGTTAGCAAATGATGAATGAATTGAAGCAGTAAGAATGTCCTTAATTAACTTATGATCTGGTTAACTGGAATAATAGATTGGAAATGTAACAAGCAATCTGTTCCTATCTTCCCTTCTTGGGGCAAGGTATTTTCTGTTTCACCACTAAACTTAAGGTAAAGCAGCTAGTTGATGGGCTTTTATGATGGATGGTGTTTCCTTAAAGAAACGTGAGGTTGTTACACGTGATTTGAAATTTACGTACAAATAGCTGTTACTAGAAGCATGTTCTCAATTGTCATCCTACAAGCACATCTTTACTTGAAGTTTTCTTGTTTATTTTGACAGTCCTTCAACACCAACCAATTTTACCAATTCTGTAAATGGTGGGCCAACATATGATACTAAGCCAGATGATTTCACACCTTCTTCTGATTCTAAATCTTCCAATTATTATATGAGGAGGGGTTCTGCTGGTGTGGTGGGTCCAATGATGCTCCTGAAGTCACATCAAAGCTTGCATGCCCCATTCACACAGGTTTCTCAACATCTTGGACTAATTGGAACTCATTGCATCTGGTTGGTTATGACTTTTGTAATGACATGGTTGGAAATCTTTCATTGCCTTGATAGGAGGCACCGCTAATGACAGAAGATATGCATGAAGAACGATTGCAAGCTGTTGATGCTTTTAGTGATTCCTCTGTAAGTCCATGCTTAAACTTTCAGTGACAAGTTCCCTTACTGAATTATTCAGCTGCCTGCATCATTAATATCCTTTTGAGATCCTTAAATTATCTGGAATGTTAGCCTGCCCTTATATACCTTCTTCATGTGAAAACACCTGAGTAGCTCATTTTGTCAGATAGTTTGTCTAGCTGTATGTAAAGGAAACAAATATGGAATCAATACAGTTAATTATAGTACTTTTCGATTTTACATTGTACCTATGGCAGAAACGTATCTAGTGTCAATAGGGGCTGTCATCTTGTTTGTCTGCATTATGATCTGGTAACTGGAGACTCTGAGCTTGTTGTGCCTGCATCTATTTCAAACGTAAGCTTTCTTTTTGTAAGGTCTAAATTATTTGTTTTGGCTTTTTGACCCCATATTGTACAGTGGAAACACCCCTTTTGTTCCCTATTTTGGATTTTAGATCCACGGAACAATATGTTAGTGCTGAAAAAAGGAAGAGTTGAAATGGTAGATGAATGAGACATAAAAAATTGAAACTTTTTTCTTTTTCATTTGTCTTGATCAGTTTATCTCTGACCCTTGCATGTTCATATTTTCCATATTCCAATTTCCAAATCAATCTAATATATTTTCCTCATCTAATTGCAACTAATGTGGACTGAATTATCTTCTGTTCTATTTGCAGAGTTTTTCTGCTCAGTTGGAGAAAGAGATCTTATATTTAGGTATTTATCTTCTAATAAAGTGTCCTCCGTGGATTGGTACAATTATCCTTGAAAACACATTGACAAATTTCTGACCTCGTATTATGAATATGAACACTCATGATAAACTTAATGAATGTCATTTAGCATGTATAGTGACATTAACCAGTTCCTGTCAAATATCTTTGATGAAAAATCTGAGGGTATTGTTATGATATCCTATATGCAGACAAGACATTGAATGGATTTTAGCAAATGAAATGCCTAACTAATTGACGTGAAAACTTGGGCCATCATTATCGATCATGCTGTTTGCCCTGTTGGGGGCTACTAATGCACGTAAAAGGTTGGCAAATATTGCTTCTAAGTTGGGAGAGGAAAATGTATATCAAAATCTCATTGTCCTCGTTCTGCCGACAATGATATCCGATAGCTTTTAAAAAAATCTCATCTAGCTAGGGTTACTGTCCATATTCATGCATCGAATATTTTTGTCCAACCGTCATCATGTTCTCACATGAAACTTTAGGTGTGATTTTTTCGATCGTGAGTACTTTCCTAGCATGACAACTTTAAGTTCCGAATCCTTTTTGAATTCAATGCTTTGGCTCTTTTTATTCACCATATAATGGCTAGTCATAACATAGTGGCATACATGGAGCTCCTGCACAGATATATTTGTAAAGTTGGAGGTGTTGAGTTTACTTATACTTTTCTCTTTAATGTAGTAATTATGGCATATGATTGATACTAATGGTCTGAAAATGCTGAATCTAGACATGTCGGCATTCAAAGCAGCAAATCCAGAAGCTGTTTTTGAAGATTTTATTCGATGGCATTCACCGGGAGATTGGGAGACAGATGATACTCTAAAAAGTGAACCATCCTCAGGTTTTGCTTCTGTGGATTCAAAAAACGATTGGCCTCCTCGAGGACGGCTTTCACAGAGAATGTCTGAACATGGAAACCTGTGGCGGAAGATTTGGAATGATGCTCCCGCTCTGCCAGCTTCTGAGCAGAAACCACTTCTTGATCCAAACAGAGAAGGAGAGAAGGTAACTTTTCCTTGTGGGAAAGATGGAATGTTCACTTCACACTTTGTAGGCATGACCTTTTTTCGGGCATAAGGGAGGTCCCTTTCGAAGTATTTCCTGGTTGTTCATGGATGCAATGTTGAAACAATTTAGTGTTCTTAGATGAGTGTTCTCAATAGTTTTTAGCTGATGCAGTGAAGCATGTCAAAATAAATAAGGTGGATTGCACTCGAGTTATTTTGCTTAAAAAGAATACATCTGATTGCCAACAAAAGAACGTGAAATCCCGGAGTGATTTTGAACTTCTTAACATGTGCTTACCTTGCATATCTCCTTAACCTCTTTCTTGCCGGTTAGATCATGGGTCAGTAGCTTAGCTGCGAAAGATGATAACCTCTCGGTATCAAATTATTATCTTATCAACATCAAATAATATTCTAAATATCATGCTTAAATTGTTTCCATATCTGGACCAAAAGAACAAAAGGATGTATCTTTGATGCTGATGAACTTAGTTTCAGCCTTTTATTAAGTTGTGCTTTGTTTGTGCCTTATCATTGCATTTGGTTGCATAGATCCTCCATTACCTAGAGACCATACGGCCCCACCAGCTGCTTGAGCAAATGGTCTGCACCTCCTTCATGGCAGCAACTGATACATTAAACCAAACTAGTTTTGGAGGTTTGAAGCAGATGCAGACCAAAATAGATCAACTGTACCTTACCATGGCATCTATGCTGAAGCCTTTGCAGGGTATGCTTTCTACTGTTTCCTTATGTCCATTTTACTCTTTGGCCATTTTCATGGTGGAAAATATCTCCCCAGTTTTCCGACTGTAAACCAGAATAACATCTGGCTTTATTTCATTGCATTCTTCAAAAAATTGTCGACCAAAGTTCATTTAAATTGTCTGCTTTCACGTATCTTTACATCTGCATGATTGCTTATGGCTCTCATACTTTTGCAGCCAATCTCTTGTTTGCTGGTAGCGAGGCAATCGAAGATCTAAGGCGTTTAAGCGTTATTTTTGGACATGTCGAGAAGTTACTAACTATAGCTGCATCGCTTCATCGGAAGTTTCTGCAAGCGCCATCCATGTCAGAGGCTATTTTCACCAGCTATCAAGAATTTTATTCAAAAAGAATGGGGAAAGGTTCAGTAGAAGAAAATGGAGATATGGTAACATGCTACTAACTGATTTTTTTTTCTTTTTTTCCGATGACTGCTGAGTTACTAGTCAAGCACAATCTAAGAAAATGAAGTCTGGCTAGTTGATTATTTTCAGTGTCTGGTTGAACTCGTTACTAGATTTTTCCAAACTATCTTTATTATGGAACGACATCCTGAGTCTCTTTCATTTTGTGCAGGAGTTCAGCATGAAGCTTCAGGTGAGAAATCATGAGAGGCCGATTGTGTCAAGTATGTTCACTCCACCAACTGTTAATCAATCATGGAGGAAAGTTCTAAGCATGGGCAATCTTCTCAACGGCCATGAACCAATTGTCAGGGAGATCATATTCTCCAAGCGTGATCGAGTGAGCGGCAATCACTATGCAAGCCACACTCCTAGAGGTTACAACAAAGAAATAGAAACATATCGAATGTACATATGCGGAACCTCGAACGATCTTCGTGTAGCGCTTTCTGTCGCCTCATGTGATTAGTTTTTTTCTCCATTGGGGGCGCTCTATGTTCTCCATTTATTCATTTGGTTGTATCCTTATTGTCATTTATGCGGACGTGGGATGGACTTACCCAACCATTGTCATTGCACATGCATTTAGATAGCACACAATTAATCACTCTTTGCTATCCTAATCTTGTAAAAAAAGTCTAGTTCATAAGGTTGTAGGTTCTGGTACCGGTTTGAATTGTGATTATTCTCTTTTGGCGGCAAGATCAGAATTCTTGCATGGTGGTGTAGATCAGACACATCCGATCTTGAACGCGAGGAGGTGGCCTGAAATGATCTTTCGACGGTCTAAAGATGAATGCTTCTTATTTCTGAGACATAGCTGCAGTATCTTGACTTTGCGTGCTAGGCCTTCGCTTGATTTTGTCTTACATGTTATTAATATCGGAGCATTTGCCTTTGTTTGAGCCTTCGTATAGTCCAATCTTACATCTCCATCACTTTGGGGGCCGGAAACAGTACCGAAAGAGAGCACGAGTGGCAGACGAGTGGCAGACGTACTCCGAATGTTGAAGCCCTTGGATAAGTTTAGAACAATGGATACCGAAAGATTGGAATAAGCTCTTCGTCAGTAATGTATTCTGGAAACCTAGATATATACATCTGTCTATAACTAATGGATTAACAGGCTCCCGTGATCGTCAATGTCGTCCCTTTAACAGGACATGGTCCATTCTCCACCTTTATTCTTGCCAATAATTGGCGCGCCTTTTTCTTGGAGGAGCCCAGGACTGGAATATGTCAGTTCAAATTAAAATAGAAATGATAATGCGGCGATGTGGGAGATGATTCATTCGGTGGGATCAAGATCTGCGAAAATCCTTTTGAATTTTCAACTCTCTGCGCTGATGTGCGAGAACAGAAACACTTTATACTGTGTGACTATGAAAGATCTTCAGAATTCGATATCACTGGGTGACTCAGAGTCAGAGACAGAGACAGAGACAGAGACAGATGCGATTGAATCCAGGATGGGTCCAACTGAAGCCATGAACATTGAATCCGGGATGGGTCCAACCGAAGCCATAAACGAGTGAATCCAATGCTGTTCTCCGCTCAATAATTATATCCCCTGTCAGGAAAGCGGAAACGGATGATTCGACTCGATACGGGCCAGATTTCAAACCAACTCATTGACTATCACGGGACATTTCGTGATCCAAAGGGGACTCATAAGGGCCAAAATGAGGATCGGTGCCTCCTGACGAAACATAGCATTATGTTTCTTAGACACGTGCTATGGAATTTTCCTCACTGTGATATCTGCACCTGGATTCGACCTCCCTTTCCATGTCACTTCGTGGGCTTCAATGCGGAAATCGTCGCTTTTGGGGTTTCATTTTCTAAGACAGATCTCTTTTTCAGGGTCTGTCAGTAAGCACAACACTCAACCTCACGACAGAGGGACTATGATCCGTGATCTTAGCTCAAATTTGTAATCGGCATCGTCTTAAGGAGACGAGACGGCAAATAATACAGCCGCCCATGTGCTTCTAAAGGAAACGGTTGAGAATTTATGGATTCAAAGATGCAGAGGATGAAGATGAAGAATGATGATTGAGATAAAGGATAAACTCAATAATGTTGCGAAAGGATCTTGAACAAGAAGTATTTGATTCTCATTTCATTGTATCCAAGTTCTTTGTACAAAGAAAGATCGAAGAATGCAGTTGATCTATATTGATTTCTCTGTTCTATCCTCTCTTCCTCTATATTTTCTCTCTCTTTTCTTCTGAGCTCAATTCTCTCATTATATACTGAAGGAAGCTAGAAAACTCATAACCAACAAGAACAAACTAACCGACTCAAAACCAACTAACAAACTTTTACAGCTGATTTTAACAAAGTAGCAAGTCCAGAGACTTGGCAATCCATGTCTTCGGTATTTGAATAATCTCAACCGTTGATAAGGCTAGTTATCCATGTCTTGCTTATTCACTTCACGATAGACTTCGATGATCTATATCTATCACTTGTTGAGGATCCCCTGTAGCTGACTTTTGACGAAGCAGAGTAAGATCATCTTGATGTAGTATACTGAGCTGACAATCTTGATCCTCTGTCATTGACGACGGTCTTGATCCTTTAACATCCCCCCTCAAATTGGGAAGGGTAAACGATCCCATTCCCAATTTGAGTCGGAGATTAAGATGAGACAATCGTGATAGTGACTTAGTAAATATGTCAGCTAATTGAAGATGAGTTGAGATATACTGAACATGAATAGATCCAGAAGAGACTTTCTCATGGACGAAGTGAAAATCAACTTCAATGTGCTTGGTTCGAGCATGTAAAATGGGATTGGCTGTGAGAGAAATGGCTGATCGGTTGTCACAGTATATACATGTAGGGGACGAAGAGAAATGCCAATATCTCGTAAGACAAACGTTATCCGTGTGAGTTCGGCGGTTGTTGAAGCAAGTGCACGATACTCTTCGTGGAGGACACGGAAACAATAGGTTGTTTCTTGGCGAGACCAAGAAAGTAGATTAGATCCAAGAAATGTGCAAAACCCTGTTGTGGAACGTCGTGTAGTTGGACAACCAGCCCAGTCAGCATCAGAGAAACCATAGAGTTGCTCTGAACTCTGAGAATGAAGATAGATTCCAAGATGTATAGTACCTTTGACATATCGAAGAACTCTTTTTAGTTGATGAAAATCTCCTACATGAGGGTTTTGCATCTTTTGAGAGAAGATTAGTAGCAAATGCCGAGTCCGGGTCGAGTAATAGTTAAGTATTGAAGAGCACCAACCAGGCTTCGTACTCCATAGGATTGGTGAGTTGATTTGCAGTATCAGCCATAGAACTTGATCGAAGTGGCAGGGGCGTTGAGATTGGTTTGCAATCTGCCATGTGAGCTAGTTTTAGCAAGTCAGTGGCATATTTTGTTTGACACAGAAAGAGATTCTGTGAAGTTCGTTTAGCTTCAATGCCCAAAAAATAGTGAATATACCCAAGGTCCTTCATATGAAAATGAAAGACTAAGTTTCTGAATAAGTGTAGTTAAGAGATGTGGTGAACTGCCAGTTAAGATGATATCATCAACATATAGAAGCAATAGGACTGTATGTGAATCTGTATGGAAAACAAATAATGATGGATCTGCTGTGCTGCAGAAGAAGCCACTTTCGAGTAAAAATTTGCTGAATTTATCGAACCAAGCTCTTGGTGCTTGTCGAAGACCATATAGAGACTTGTGAAGCAAACAGACATGATGTGGCTTTTGGGAATTGATAAAGCCAGGTGGCTGTTCCATGTATACAGTCTCGTTCAAATCTCCATGAAGAAAAGCATTCTTAACATCAAGCTGGTGTATTGGCCAGTGCTTTATCATGGCAAGAGATAGCACTATTCGAATTGTTGTGTGTTTTATAACTGGACTGAAAGTTTCAGTGAAGTCAAGTCCTTCTTCTTGGTGAAAGCCTTTGGCAACTAGACGAGCTTTGAGTCTGTCAAGGCCTCCATCTGGTGTGAGTTTGGTCTTATACACCCACTTCTGACCTATCACATTCATCTGGGCGTTCTAGGAATCAATGTCCATGTTTGGTTTGCATCAAGAGCATCCATTTCTTCTTTCATAGCCCTGTACCATGCTTCATTAGCTAAGGCTGATTTGATAGACCGTGGTTCCATAGGAACTTGATAGACAGCTGAATAGGCATACTTTGGATTTGGTTTTCGAATCCCAGACTTTAGCCGAGTCTGCATATGATGATTATTAGCAGTAACTTAAGAAGAGGACAGATTGGAATTAGAACTACAGTTGCTTGTATCAGAGTTGCTTTCAACTGGAAGATCATTATGTGAGGATGAATAGCTGATAGTATGTTGTTCCTGAGAGGTAGATAGATTTGTAGGCACAGTTTGTTCATCTGTGATTCCCTCATTCTGTATAGTTCTTGAGGAAGTGGTATGAGATTGTGGTCTATGACATAGAGGATGATTATAGCAATCATGTAGATCAGGATGAATCTGATCTTTGACTGATTGGTGCAAGGAACCATTGTCTGTTAACTTGGTGCTTGAGGGTTTGAGAATTTGTATTCCTTCAATCCATTGTTTATATAAATTTGTATATTGTCCACACTCATTGACCAGCTTCTTTACAAATGGATAAGAATGCTCATCAAAGACAACATGCCTACTGATGTATACACGATTATTAGTTGGGACTAGACATCGATACCCTTTGTGCTGGTTGCTATAACCCAAGAAGATACAAGGAAGAGATCGAGGATCAAGTTTGTGACTTGCATATGGTCTCAGACACGGATAGCATGCATAGCCAAACACCCTTAAATGATCATACATTGGCTGTCGATGATGGAGTTTGTTATAAGGTGTGTCCATCTTCAACTTTGGTGTTGGAAGAATGTTTATGATGTAATTAGCTGTCACAAATGCATCCACCCAAAATGTTAGTGGAACTTTTGAGTGATATAGCATAGCTAATCCCAGTTCAACGATGTGTCGATGCTTCCTTTCGGAGACCCCATTCTGTTCTGGTGCGTGAGGACATGATATAAGCTGTCTAATGCCATGATGTCTCAGAAGATTTTGGAATCTATTACTTATGAACTCTCCTCCACCATCACTCTGGAAGATTTTAATCTGATGATTATACTGTCTTTCAACTAACTTCTGGAATTGAACAAATATGTCATAAAACTCAGACTTGAACTTCATAGGATATAGCCAGCAATATCGAGAGAAATTGTCAACAAAAATCACATAGTATCTAAACTTTTGAAGAGAACAGACTGGCGATGGTCCCCATATGTCACAATGAATTCTTTCTAATGGAAAACTTGATGTAGTATCTGATAAAGGAAATGATAGAGCTGTACTTTTAGCTATTTGACAACTGCTGCAAACAGTCTTTGATGATGAAACAAATTGTATACACTTCTGTTGCTGCAAATGCTTAACTACTTGAGCATTTGTGTGAGCCAAACGCCGGTGCCATGTGTCTTCATCGACTGTCTTTTGTCGCTGAGTAAAGAAAGCCTCTGCAGTTTGTGGATTAGCTTGGTATAGTCCTCTAGTTTTCCTTCCGAGCTTCACCATTGTGTTGGTATTGTTGTCCTTTACATAAACACCAGTTTTATCAAAGATAAAGGAACAAGGGTAGTCGTCAGTGAGTTTAGATCGAAAGAAGATTCTTCTTTATCTCTCGGGACAATTAGGACATTATTAAGAGGTAATGTACTATTCTTTGTTTTCAGCCACGTGTTGCCAATGTGAGTTACAGGTAAACAAGATCCATTACCTACCATAACAGTATCATTTCCTTGATATCTAGAAAGAGTATGGAGCATACCAGGATTGGCACTGATGTGAGCTGTAGCTCCAGAGTCAGGATACCACTCACTTCCTGTTGAGTCCTCAATATGTATTGATGTTAATGCTGCAGGAATATCCTCTGCTTGATAGGAATTGTCAAACCGATACCAGCAGCGAAGAGCATCATGTCCAGACTTTTTACATATCTGACATTCTAACCGAGTGCTACTTGTTTCTTTTTCATCCTGCAAGTTCTTACTCGAGTTTACAGGTGGATAGGTATTGACATTTTGATATCTCTGTGAGTAAGTGGTGTAGGGTCTAAACCCTTGATTTGTTGTAGAGATAATATTTCTCTGTCTGGGGTGTTGATTTCCTTGTGCTGAATTTGAGAAATCTGTTCTGTAATTCTGATAATTTTCAAAGCCACGACCTCTATTGTTTCCAGTTCTGCCATAAACACCAGCTCTGGCTCGACCATAGCTTCGACTACCCCTATAACCTCCTCTCTGAGATATAAATCCAGAAGCTTGAGAGATGTAGTCTTCATTTGTGATATCTTTAGACTGTTCCTGAAACTGTCTTTGTCCAAAGTAGGCCAAATTTGGGTTGAACTGATTTCGAGAAAGAGTCTTGAGTCTTGATTCAAACCTTTCTAATTGAGCAATAACCTCATCATACTCAAGCTGAGGCTTTAAACAATATATGGTAGTTCGAAAGTTTTCATATTCAGGCCCTAATCCTTCCAATACACCAAACATTTTAGTTATTTCATCCACCGGTTTGCCTATTGCATTCAACTGATCACATATGGATTTATATTCTCTGAGATAAACGGTAAGGGTTTGATCATGCTTTTGGCATGATTGAAGTTTCCCTCTTAGTTCGAACTCTCTAGCAATTGACTTCGTGTGAATCTTTTCGAAGAGTTTGCCATACTTCGGATGATGTTTCTAATCCAATTATCGGGCTTAGAATGTTTTCGTAATGTGACTCCGAGATCCATGATGAAATCAATTGATCTGTTCTAGTCCAATCGAGTATAACTGGATTGATAAGATCAGTTTCGCAACCTTCATTCTCTGTTTGCATCATTCGAGGAGGCGAAGGGATATCTCCATTAACAAAACCAAACAAATCCTGGCTTTTCAAAAATCTTTGAATTTGAGCTTGCCATAATAGGAAGTTGTCCTCAGCAAGCTTGATTGTGACAAAGTTTGTGATGTTCACATGTATCGGGAAAGGGTACTTTGGAGCTCTTATTGCCATTATTACGATCCTTTAGCTTGAAGAAGATGACAATCGTAATGCTACGAGTTCTGATGAGCTTACCTTGATCCAGAGATCTTAACTGTTTGATCATCACTTCTGTCTCGATGCACGAACTGATTACTGGACGGATTTCTTCATCTTGATGATCGAGAAACTCCTGCTCTGATACCATGAGAATTTATGGATTCAAAGATGCAGAGGATGAAGATGAAGAATGATGATTGAGATAAAGGATAAACTCAATAATGTTGCGAAAGGATCTTGAACAAGAAGTATTTGATTCTCATTTCATTGTATCCAAGTTCTTTGTGCAAAGAAAGATCGAAGAATGCAGTTGATCTATATTGATTTCTCTGTTCTATCCTCTCTTCCTCTATATTTTCTCTCTCTTTTCTTCTCGAGCTCAATTCTCTCATTATATACTGAAGGAAGCTAGAAAACTCATAACCAACAAGAACAAACTAACCGACTCAAAACCAACTAACAAACTTTTACAGCTGATTTTAACAAAGTAGCAAGTCCAGAGACTTGGCAATCCATGTCTTCGGTATTTGAATAATCTCAACCGTTGATAAGGCTAGTTATCCATGTCTTCAGCTTATTCACTTCACGATAGACTTCTGATGATCTATATCTATCACTTGTTGAGGATCCCCTGTAGCTAACTTTTGACGAAGCAGAGTAAGATCATCTTGATGTAGTATACTGAGCTGACAATCTTGATCCTCTGTCATTGACGACGGTCTTGATCCTTTAACAACGGTAACAACGGAAGCGGCAAGATGAAGATTTTACCAGGAGTTTTATTCATCTGCACCAATGACTGAACGACGATTTACGGCACTGAGTGCTATCTACCTACTCATCTCGATCCTTCCAGTAAACGACGCGGTGCGTACTCCATTTGTTTTTTATTTGGTTCCGGCTTAGGAGTTAGGAGGTCATTAATTTACATTATGTGCAAAAGAAAATGGTTGAGGTAAAACAATGGGGCCATGAAAGTGACATCTTTTGTCCTGAATGCAGAGGGTCCTAGAGGAAAAATCTAGAAGGCCAGGCATCACGTATTGACCCGGCCGTCAAGCATTCATGAATTGTATAATCTCAAATTTTCAGGGTGGCGGACATCTAGAGTACCAAAACTTGGCAAAGAGGAGTAGTTAGTGCTAAAAATTAGAAAAATGACACTTAAGTATCAAAATTAGAGTAACATTGATTACTTAAGAAACTCCGACCAAAATATTGACCTGATGATTTTTCGATGAGGCAAGTGCAAAACAAAGTATCAACAACGAGAAAATCTAGCCAAAATGATGACATTGCGATTTTTCGGGGAGGAAAGTGCAAAACGACTAACATGACTAGATAAATGTAAAAATAACATCGTTTTGCTATTGACGTGGGTATAATTAAATTAAATTTAAAACTAAAAAAAAAGATGGAGATTGCAGGCAATGATGGCTGAGTCCTCGTTGTTGAGAAGAGTTAGCGACGAGACGATGGGGGAAGGGTTGGCTAGAGTCGTCGGGCCTTGGCCAAGGGTCGGCCACCTCGGCCAACAGACGATGAGGGCTCACAAGCCCTCACCCAGATCTAGGGCAAGGGTCACGCCCCTCCACTAAATTCAACAAGGGTTGTCGACCCTCCTCGGCCAAGTCAAGGGTTGCTGCCTTTTAGGGAGGGCTCGTAGGCCCTCACCGCTGGTCGGCCAAGGTGGTCGACCCTTAGCCAAGACCGATTGACCTTGGTTGACCCTCCCCTTATTCTTAGTGACAGCGGGGAGGCGACGGCAAGAACCCTCCCCTTTCCGCCTCCTCTTCCTCCTCTTAAAAAAAAAAAAAAATTAAAGGTATTGATTTCTTTTTTTTAATAAATATTTTAATTTAATATATTAAATTTAAAAAAAAAATATAACGTCGTTTTGATCTTCATTGTTGACTCAACTTTCCGGTGTGCCACATGGGAAGTTATAGTATTAAAAAATTGACAGGTCACCAATTGTCGAATTTAACACTCAAGTGTTTTATTTTTAAAAAAAAGTGACATTTAAGTGTCATTTTAATAATTTTTTGTACTTAAGTATTTTTTTATGTCAAGTTTTAACACTTCAAATGTACTTTTGCCCAATTTTCATAACACAAAGACAAGTTCAGGTAACATTGTCTAGCTCATCTTTGAGGGGGCTAAAGCTTAAACCATATATACGGATGAACTTCATAACTTGTCGTGAGCTCGGAGGATGAGTTCAACCATGGTTACGAACTTGCAACCTGTTGAAAGCTATTTCTTTCTGGAGCATGTCCAAGGAGGATTCTTGCAAATGAAACTAAAGTCAGAATTTATTTGAGAGAATGCTCACTTGCCTTAAAAACGCTCAAATTTGAGGTGTAGCAGCTGCTCGGCTTATCATTGAATAAGAGTATCCTTTCTCTAACCATAAGGAGGGGATGCCAAAGGCAGAGCTAATGATTGGAATAAAGTCAGTAACAAGATACCCATGTAAAAAGGCATGGCTCGAAATGTTAGTGATGAGTTGTATTCAAAAGATTCAAAATCAGAATATATTTTATACATGCTGGGGAGATCCTCGCTAGACAAGTCAAACCTCAATGGGGAAATTGAATTGTCTAAAGATGGAAGTACTTATGATGGACTTATCAAAATTTTCTTTTAGAAGGCGTGGAACTCGACATGTTTTATATCTTATTTAATTAATGGTAAAATGTATACTTTCTAAATAATAACATTCCTGGAAATCTCGACAAACGGCCGATGGCTATAGGGTAGCGGGGCAGTCACTGCCCGTCTCTCTTATTTTGCCCCGGAACCAAGAGGTTTTAAATTTCAATAAAAAAAAATTAAAATAGAATTTTTGAGCAATTGGGGATTTTTCAAAAGAAGGAATCTCACGTACCGTACTATTCGATTAATTTTCTATGGGCTAAAAGGTCCTAAATTCATCAACTACCTAGTAGTCAATTCACGTTAAAACGTGGAGAGATTGATTGCTCCCTTATTATATTCGCCCATTTATGTTTAGTGCCTTACATTTGGCATTAGTACCTACAATTGCAAAAAAAAAAAATTTCAAGGGCGTTGGTTTCCTCATTTTAAAAGTTTTCGTGGATTATTACGAAATATGCTGTGTCCGGATTGCGATAGTGTACCCCAAAGAAAGCATTATATATACAATTGCAGCATCTTTTCTTGGACTCATACACTGGAAAAACACCCCAAACGTGAATCTATCATCATAGGTTAGACAGCTACAAAACGCTAATTCGATAAACCACGGCGGCACTATTTACATAGCACATCACGGGCAACTGATTGCAGCTTTCCAACGTGAAAATTAACCACAGCGAAAACCCTAATCACGTGTTGCCCTAATCTTAAGATCCAGCATGATCAACGGAAGATCCCCCCACAGAAAATGCATCATTGGAAAAGCAAACGGCAGAGAGCATAGAGATGTATGGCCGTGCTCATGTTGATGACCGTATTATGTATGTTTAGAACAAATGGTGGTACTGGGAGTTAACTGCGAGATATCTTGGACTGGAGGCTCTACTGAATGGTCATTCCAACAGAAATTTAACTTTCTTATGCGATATCAAAGGGGAAAAGTATCAAAAAAGTCATAAATCCATTGCATTTATATTTTGTATCAATTTAGTCATAAATCTTTTAATTAGACCAATTTAGTTATAAATCTTTTCACATTTGTACCAATTGAGTCAATTTAGCGAATTTAGGCCAAAAATTGCTGATGTGGATGCCGACAATCTTATGTGGCATAACTAACGCTGACGTTAACAAATTTTATAATTTTTTAGTATTTTTTTTCAATTTTTCAATTTTTTATTTTCTCTTTTCTTTCTTTTTTTTCCTTACCCATTGGCCAATGCCTATGAGGTTGCCGACTGACCATTGTTGGCCATAGGTTGGTTTGGGCGAGGGCCTTTGTGTCCTTGCCGGTAATTAGTGAGGGCGTTAGGCCCCCTTTTAGATCTAGACAAGGGCCAAAACCCTCGCCTGTTGGCCAACAAGGGCCATGACACCCTCACCCAAACCAGGCAAGGGTGTCACGAGTCTTGCCAGTGATGCCACGAGCAAAGGGCCTTCGTGCCCTTGTTGGCCACAAGCAAGGGCACGAGGGCCCTCACTCGTGACGGGCAAGGGCAGTGATGCCTCAGGCAAGAGTCAATTCTAAAAATTTTTAATACTTGAGGGGTCGCCTAATGGCCAATAAAGGGCACGCATGGGGTCAATTTTTTTTTTTTTTAGTTTTGTTTTTATAATTGTTTTAGTTTTTTAAAAAGGCTTTTACTATGAAAGAAGTAATAAAAAATGCTATACATGATAAATAAATAAATTTAAAAATATCATTTCAGCATTTTTCTTTAAACAATGTTTTTTTCCTCTAAGTTTTATGTATTATTGTAACAAATTAAAATAATGAATAATATTATTTAATATTTTTCGTGTAAATTAATTCTAGGCTATTTATTATTATTATTATTATTTATTTATGTATTTATATATAAAAATATATTTAATATAGAGGCCCTCACCCAAAATAGCCTATGGCTGGTGATGGTCGGCCAACAACCTCTCCAACGTCGGCCTAGGGGTTAAGAAAAATATTCAAAAAGAAGAAGAGAAAATTAATAAAAAAATGTAAAAATTCTGAAAAAATTATTTAAAAATCTAAATTTTGTCCACTTTAGTTTTAATTCTGTCACGTAGGGCTGCCGACATCCACATCGATAATTTATGACCTAAATTGGTTAGATGGACTCAATTGGTACTGATGTAAAAATATTTATGATGAAATTGGTTAATTAAAAAGTTTATGATTGAATTTGTACTAATTAAATAGATTTAGGATGCGTTTGATTCAGCATTCCCAAGAAGTCTCTTAAGGAAATGCTAGATCGTTTAATAACTATTTTAAATGAACTTTCAGTTAAAACAACATTGGGAAGGCTAAAAGCCCAATACTAGTAGAGACTAGCTTTGAGCTTTTAGTATTTGGTCGAATGCTAAACTCATTTTTTATTCCAAAACTACTCTTACCAATTCTTCAAATTTTTGATTTTGCCCCTCATTATTATTATTATTATTATTTTTTAATTAAAAAGGGCCAATCCTTTTGTTGGTTCGGCAAGGGCTATGGCTGTCAGCAAGCCAGATCTAACGCCGGTGGCCATTGATCAAGGTAACCCAAGGTTGGGTGACCTAGGCAGCGGCAACCCAAGTAACTCGCCACTCGGGTCTCGCAACCTTAGGTGGCTGTCACCTAGGTCTCATGACCGTCGACCAACGGTCGATCATGCGTGCGACCCTTGTGAGACCCAACCAACGGTTGCTTGAGGCCGCGAGACGGTTACCACCTGGGTTGCACACTTCTTGAGTTGCACGACCCTTGGTAGAGGTCGCCCAATATTAGGCGACCTCGATTGATGGCCATTGGCAGCCATAGCCCTTCGACAAACCTGTGAAGGGTTTGGTCTTTTAAAAAAAAAATTATATATTTGATTTTTTTCAATTTTAAACAAATAAAAATTTAAAAAACTAATATTAATCACTAAAGAGTTTTTCAAATGTATTTTATACCAAATGACATTTCTCTCGAAATTGCTTCTCAAAGTGTAATTTACCAAATGACCTGAAATCTTTAAGGTTAAATTACTTTGTAATTGTCCAATGGGTTAAAACATTTTTGATACTTTTCCCAATATCAAGGGAAATTAAGATTTTTATTAGCTAGCTAGCTAGTTTTGATGCAAGATGCTTTCTCAGATTGTTGGAAGATGAGTTATTTCCTTGTTGATGTCCTTTGTGCATCTCCTGTATTAACGAGCTCATATTATTAGTGCACATGTATGGAACTCAAAAGTCTGATGAAGAGCGCATCTGTCCCCCAGAAAGGAATCCCTGGACTTAAACGTTTATCCTCGTTCTCCCAAATTCCGATGAAATGATTTCCAGAGGAGTTTTTGTCTCGTTAGGAAGAAACTTGAGGACACGGTCGGCTCTGGCAAGTACCAGGAGGTGAAGGCAGACGTGTTTGTATCTCATTTTTCCTCTTCAGGTTTAAAGGAAAAAAAGAAAGAAAGATGAATTCTGCCTGACTTTTCGTTTGACCGGAGTAAAGGCGAAGACTTTTCCATGAGCCCTCTCCCGTAATAGCCGCGATACACGTGTTCTTGATCGTACCTTTTGCGCAATCAGAAAGCACTCCTTGTCCCAATGACAGCCGAACGGTTCAGTTCATGTTCCGAAATTATACCTTCTCCTTTCAGATCCTGCCGGACAGTAGACATCTCTTAATCATTAGGAATCCCGGTGATTCATTTCGTCCTTACCACTCCGGTGAATTCATTCGTATCGAAGGGTAGAATTGATATCGAATATTACTAAGACCCTACATAATGCTTATCAAATTTAATGATTTATATCTATTGAGCTTCACGTTGATATCATGAATTGAAGTTTTTTCACTCAAACTCGATGGAAAGACTTAAACCGCTGTGTAACTAATTCATGGTTAATCAGCATTAGCTTCTAAGGATTCGTGAAGATAAATGTGACTAAATGTAACAAATACCTATGCTTTTTTTTGTTAATAATGAAATATTATCTCTCACATTATCTGAAGAGCATTACAACGAAAAGTGGGTTGTCAAGACATAACAAATAAGTAATAATAATTTGGGATCGGACTTAAAGTCATGTTCTCAAAACCTTCTCAAAGTGTCGGTCCAGATGATTGCCGAGGATTAAGGGCAGTGGGTTTTACCACTTGAATCACGGTTTTGCATCATCATCACATGCTGATTACAAGAACGAGGGATTGTCGGCTCACGCACGCTTTTAATTCATCAGTATAGGACGCCATTCTTGGTTGCTAAATGTTCCTTTTTTTTCTTTTGTGTACTTCCACTCGTTAGTCGTCTAAAACGGCTCTCGCTTCACGTCCCATCATCAGGCCTTCCTTTCTTTCCTCATTTTCTTGCTTCCCCTATCAAACTTCTCTCTCTACTCTCTCTCTCTCTCTCTCTCTCTAAAGGGAAAAAAAAGAAAAGAAAAAGAGGCATAAGATCGGAGAACGAGTCCTGCCCGTGAGAGGATCCACTCATCAGCAGCCTCTCCCCCTTCATGCTTTTCGCAGAAAACGATTCTCTCCGCCTTGTCAGTCCTATAAACTGGTCGAGAGAGCGAACAACAGGAAAGCCACCAATTCACACACACACACACACACACCGATCATTTCCAATTCCACATCGCCGATCACTGATCCGTCATGGATTCAGCATCCGGCGCCGGAGCATCGCCCCCCGACCCGCACGGCGTGCTAGTAGTTCCCACAACCTCGACGACCGCCGAAACCATTCCGGGACCGTCATCGCCGCAGGAGGCGGCGGCGGCGGCGGCGGCGGCGGCATCCCCACCCAGCAGGTACGAGTCGCAGAAGCGAAGAGACTGGAACACCTTCTTGCAGTACCTCCAGAACCACAAGCCTCCGCTGACGCTGGCCCGGTGCAGCGGGGCCCAGGTGCTGGAGTTCCTCAAGTACTTGGACCAGTTCGGCAAGACCAAGGTCCACATGAACGGCTGCCCCTTCTTCGGCAATCCCACCCCGCCTGGCCCCTGCGCCTGCCCTCTCAAGCAGGCCTGGGGCAGCCTCGACGCGCTCATTGGCCGCCTCCGGGCTGCCTTCGAGGAGAACGGCGGGCGGCCCGAGTTGAACCCTTTCGCCGCGAGGGCGGTCCGGATATACTTGAGGGAGGTCAAGGAAGGCCAGGCCAAGGCCAGAGGGATTCCCTATGAGAAGAAGAAGCGGAAACGGGCTGCCATCGCCGCGGTGGCAGTGGCGAAGGTCACCGCTGGGAATGCGTCGGTGGCCGCCGGGAGTGATCAGGTAGGAAGTAGTGGAGAAAGCAGCAAAATGACTAACGATAATTCAGTGTCTGATGATCACAGTAGTGCTGGTGCTGGTGTGATATTATGATTTGTTAGCATAGGGGATGCTCTTGTGGATCATTTGGCAATCGTTCCAAGTAAAGATTTAGTGCTGCGGATTAGTCTCGTGCGCATTCCTTCAGTAAGATTAATTTACCTTTTTACTCCTGAAAGTGAAGCTCATTCGACTTCGGGTCTAAGTTTTCTTCAATTCTCAAGGTTTCGGAGGTCGGATCAGTGTCCAATGATCTAATTAGTGCCCAATGCATTTACAAAACGACCCAACTTGAAGAAAAACGTAAGGCAAAGTAATCTGTAACGTCTCATCTTCTAAGGTAGCAACATGGGTTAAGCCTTGCTTATTCAGCCATCCACTGTCGATCTGGTTTCCACGGTCTTTTCATGAGACGTAGATAAATAGGTGACCGAGAACCCTAACGCCGAATTTTGGCGGTCTCTTGTTACTCTCTCATTGAGGACAATGAGTCCTCACTTCTATCATGGTAATAAAATAGATGAAAACGCTTGCTAGCCGAGAGGACATTTTACAACCTTATTTTTACTCTTGCCGTGTTTGCTTGGTCTTGTTGCAGTAGTGTAAACCAACACACTTGGGTAAACGACCTGTAGCCAACCATCGCCTCCGAGATTGCCCACCGGATGTTATCCTTGATTTTATTCTAATTTGGTCTACCAAGAAGACGCTTCCATCAGTCACTCCCCCCAAGCAAGACATAAAAACAAGGTTCTTGACATGATCGATTTCTCAAGTGAAGTCTCCCATCCAATTGCATCAGATTATACAACCTATCATAACTATATTTACTATGTTGATGTCACTCGGATAATATCATCGTGTTTAGTTTAATTCTCTCGGCATCGGGTCGCTCTCACTCTTCTATCCCTTTTGATGTAAACGGAAAAGTATAATGCAGTCGCGAATGCGACTTCTTCTGGCTACTTTAACAATACTACTCTTCCTTTCGTAGTTCAACTCACCGAATTTCCCATTGGTTTTTGCTCATTTAAAACCTTCCAATGATTTGAGTTCTTTATAATATCTTCTGCTTTCCCCCCCTCTTTTTGTCGGCCTCTTGACGGTTTTATTTTTTTTGTCCCTAATAAAACTTATCATCTTGTGTGTCTCCCAGTTCCAATGAAGAGGAATGTCCGTTCCTTCATCCTTGTTCATGGATTTGCAGGAGCTTCAGTGCAGGGGACAAGCAGGATCTTCATCTTCGTTTGTTGGAGGGTCTTCTCAAATTTGATAACATCTAGGAACGTTGAATTGCCTGTCGAATACAAAGAGGAAGGCACATTGGACAGTGTTTAAATAGGATTTTACTTTTCGCTTTTAGTTCAACCTAATTCTGACGAGGAACACACTTTGCCTTTTTAATTTTGGTCAAAAATATATAATTGTTTGACCTGTAAATTCCCGTATAACATCTTTTGATGTTTTTTTCCCCCTTTTTGAAATTTAGATAACATTTGATGTTTTGGTGGGAAAGAAAAACGTCAAACAAAAGCTCAACCGAATAGGCAAGATCCTTAAATTGATCGGCAAGTCTGATTAAGAAGGCTAGCTCTTGTGAAACTAAAGAAAGGAAGTGATGGGGTTGTATATTACTACCGACTGCTAATAGAAAGGCTGTGACTGGGAGGGGTTTAGAATCATGTCTCGTGATTTAAAGATTAGCTGTCATCACAATTCCGATCATTGATGGCGAAACCGTTCTAGAAGACAATTATCATATTATGTCTTATCATAAACAAAGTGAGTGGGGTGGTGCCTTGATATCACACGGACCACTGAGCTTAGTTTAATATAATTTATGCCCCACATTACATGATTGGTTCATATGATGTCACATTGCAATGAGACCAGACCCACTCCCGACGTCTTTTGCACTTCCCAACAAAGGCTAATGCCTCGCGATTAGCTTATTGAACGGATTTATGAGACAAGTATCTAACGATGCAACCATCGTGACCTACCTACGGTAAAGATTATTGTCCGGTCACAATCACAAATGTGATGATTGTCTTGGCATCTTCTCTGCTAAAGATTTTGTCTTCCCAATTGTCTCGTCGTTCTTTGGAGCTAGAAAAATGTCACATAAAGAATAAAATCCGGTTCGGCAAGTGACCGAAGTTGAAATTCAGTAACAACGAAAAGTTAAACTAACCCCCAACAATTGTACCTTGTCTTTGAGGTTTTCTTGGATGGGCAATTTATTGTTTGCGTTGAACAAAGAAAGGAGTTCTTCCTAATCATTTCAGAATACGAGTTTCTAATCTTAGGACACCTGGTCCTGCAACTCACGATTTAGCATCGAATTAAGTGCGAAACTTGATCGCTACTGGTGCCAATAGCTAGCACATCGAATATTCAACAATTAGGGTCGCAGAGGGAAGGGAAGGCTAGAATGCAGGCGGGTCAGAGGTCGCATAACATATGTTGGCGAAGCAATTCAAGCAAATGCCAACAAGTGCCGAGAAGATGGCATGACTTGTTTTGTATATTTCTTCGAACCCATGTTTTTTTCTCTCTTTTGGTACTACTTCAGGATCTACCACTCGTTTCATATAAAAAACAAAACAAAACAAAAGCAGTGACATCTCGACAGACATTTATATCAACGGTCATGAAAGGTCATGAACAGCACGATGAATTCCGAATTACTAAAAATATAAAGCGTGAGTTCGAAGCTCCGGTAACCTGGGTTCGTCATATTCAAACTTCTTCCTCGGTAGAGGTACACATGCATAACAGGCACATGCGCCGAGGTCATTGGAGCTCTGAAAAGCTTTTAGTGATTCTGTAATCTGCACTAATCAAAGCTACATATTCAAATTCAAAAGCGTCCAATTTCCTAAAACCTTAGCCTTCACTTGCAACCAGGCAAGGGTAGAAGGATATGGAGGCAGCTGAACACCATGCCAATTCTAAAATATGTGGACCATATAAAGATATAAACAAAGTCAAGATCAGTAAAACAGCACAACCATTTACAGCTCAAGACAACATCTATGATCCAGAAAGTACTAGGACACAACTCAAGAACTTTAACCCTTCTCATGGGACTTGCTTCCGAACAAGTTCAAGCACGGAGATTAATTGAAAACATAAAAGGGCCGCAAACCTCTTACGCATCAAGCAGCATCTTTGTCCAACCCATCATTGACTCCACAGCTGATCTCACCACTTTAAATGCCGGTGATGACATTTTCTCCTTCAGGTAACAGACTGGGAGACTTTTGCGTGCTTCCCTTAGTTGGACCCGATTCAAAGAGAGTTTACTGCATGCCTCGGGCTTGGCAGTACCACTGTAAGCCTCACAGATGTAGCTCATAAAGTTTACATAATCCTGCAGGAAGACAGATAGGATGAGACAGCTTACCTTTATATTCTGGAAATAAGATACCGATCTTTGCATTAAGCACAATTCACCATGAGAAGAAGCGAATCCAATATTAACAAACAAAGAGATAAAACTTACATCATAAAGTGGTTTCCCATCCACCACGACCCAAGGAACATACTGATGAGGGGGCTGAAGTGCATTTGTTTCAGCCGCATATTCCAGCTCCAGCTGCAGATCAGTTAAAAGAGGATACTTGAGGATAGCCTCAAGTGCCACCACACAATTTGTGCATAATATTACCAGCAAACTGTTTAAAATAATAAAATTGTATATGCTTTAACTAGGACAGTGTATAGAACTACTCAATGATTAACCTGTACAACCCAAGAGATCGTGCAATTCTCATTTCTGTTAGTCTATAAAAGACTACTGTGCAACTGACTTGGTGCAGTTAAACATCAATTCTTCTTTTTCTTTTTTTTCTGGAATAAAAATAATAAAAACAAGCTGATACTGGGGATATATAAAATAAGAGATGAAAATATAGTTTGCAAAGTTAAAAAGACTACAATTTTCCACCTCAAGTGCCAAAAGATAATTCCATCATGAACTTTAATTAATTCCTAATTATCTAATTGCTACAAGACTCTCTCCCAATAACAAAGTTGTCTGCTAACTGAAGATATAAGTGAAGCATTCATCACAAGCAGATTTCAGTGCCTTCTATTTTTACCACAGTTATAGGCCCAAGTGTTGAAATCAGAATTCAGGTGAAGTACTACAAATTTCCACATCTCATCATTACTCAATTCGTCAAAGTTAACATATTATGGCAGATGTTCATTTGGTTTCAAAGGACAAGCAAAAAAATATGATCTACTCTGATGCAGAATAAACAGTAACTCCTTAGAACACATGAATCTAGCTGAACTTTTAGGGTGTGTTTGTAAACGTTTATATTTCTCAAAATTTCTATTCTTTTGTTCCTGAAACAGAAAAAGAATAAAAATCTGTTTGATAACGTCAGCTAATTTTTTTATTCTCCGAAATAGAAAAATAGCCGGAGAATAGATTTGGAATAGGAACAAGAAGTAAAAAAAAGTTGCTTTTGTTTTTGGGAACAATTTTTGGAACAAGTCATTTTCTTTCTTTTATTTTATTTTTTTTCTTTTCTTCTTCTTCCTCTTCTAACTGGTTGCCAAACTTTGGCATGGCCGGTGATTGGCTAGAGACGAGATCCGGCAACCTCCCTAAAGGAGGAAAAAGAAGAGAGGAAAAAAAATACAGAAAAATCTCGGATAATCATTAAAATAATTAAAAGGAATTCTACATCACAACAAAATTTGAAGATCGTACCAAACATATTCATGTTTTTTTCTATTCCAGGAGTAGAAATTTTACATAGTTATCAAACGTGTTTTGCTCAAAAATTGTTTCAGGGAATAGAAATATTAAAAAAATTATATCTAAAAACAAATTGTTCTCAGGAAAAAAATGTTACCAAATGCACTAAACTCTACCCTGTGGACTACTTACAAGATATACTCTCACATATGGAGACAAAAATGTCAAGACTAACATGCATAATTTAGTGTAAACGATGGCAGATAAATGGGGTAAAACTAACCTCTTTCCCTCGCCCACCAGCATAACAATCTGAGACGAGTTTTGAATCCAATCCTAAAGGCTCAAAGCAGGATTCCCACTGGGCGTAGTCATGCGAATACACCAACTTCTCAATGCAATAGATAAGAGGAAAATGCTCGTTCTGCAGTGAAAGATCCACAATAACCAACTTATAAGAAAGCTGAATGGAGAAACATACATCAAAGACCAATCCCCGTATTGTCTACACCACATGATGACTATGTAAGGAGCATTAGATGTATACAATTGCGCCATGCTCCTAAAGGTCTGAAACCACATTAGGGTGGCATGCACATCGCAATGGTCAAGATTAGCATCTCATTTGCAGGCATATGAACCCTCTGAATTCAGGAACACCCAGCATTTGTATGAGGTAGTGAAGAAAGCAGCAGCAAAGACATGTCTACAAGACTCCATGACAATATTGATCTAAAAAACAAAGGCTGCAAGGTAACGCACAACATGGTAAACGCGCAAAGACAATTCCACAAAATTAAGCACCGGGAAAAAAAAAATTCGACTCCTTACCAAGTCGGGCCAGACGTCGAGTGCGCACGCTTCCACGGTGTTGAGCAGGCATTCCCATGGTCCATGCTGCAACAATCACAGGACAAGCATAAGCCAGACAGGACGCGGAACGGAAGAAATACATACACTGAATCGATGAAACTGGAGATGCCCAAGACACTAATAAAACAGGAAAAAAGTTCATGCCGAGTCCAGACGTTCATCAAATACAAAGAGCACCACCAAAGACTAGAAAAAAGACGGGCCGAAATCGCTAGTCGGGACCTGGCAATCAAAGGTGGCGTTGCCTCTCATTTTCGCATTGCCCCAAGGGACGAGGTGAAGATCGACATGGGAGACGAGGTCGCTGTCGAAGATCTTGGGGAGGTGATTGACGACGAAATCGGCGCTGTAAGGGCAAAGGGACTCGTAATACAAACCCAAGGACACTTCATTGGAGGACTCTGAAGGTAAGGCGATTTCGGAAGATGAAGTGGAGAGAACACCGATCCAGCACAGGCAGGTCAGTAGAGAGCGGGCTAGGTCAGACGCGGAATGCATGTCGGATCGCGCCCACGATCAAGCTAAATCGTTCGAGGATTTGAGGCTCGGTCGGGGCTCTTATCTACCCGCTCCGAGTCCAGTAGACATGCCACGATGACGATGAGGACGTGACGAGCGTTCGGTAACGAGCGGAGATGGATCGACAGGTGTCCGCCGGCCAGAGCGACGATCGTGGAAATTCAGCGAGACAAAAGGAAAAGGCGGAAAGGAGGAAAAACGAAACGAGTGCGTGCGAAACTGAATCGGACCTGGCAAGTGACGGTGTCGTTGGCACCGATGCGGGCGTTGCCGTAAGGGACGAGCTTGAGATCGAGGATGGAGATGAGGCCGCTGTCGAAGACCTTGAAAAGATGGTTGACGATGAAGTTGGAGCAGTAGGGACAGAGGGTCTCGTAGTAGAGCGCCAGCTCCACCTTGCCTCCCTCCCGACCGGGACCGGCCGCCGCTAATGGGCTAGCCAACAGGATCAGCCACGAACAGGTCCAGATAGCGTCACGGAGACGGGCCGCCGATCGGTTCTCCATTCGCGACTGCCTAGGATTTGGCATGACCACCGCCCGAACCCCGCTACCAACTCGGCTGCCAAGTCCCGCTAATATCTTCTGGCCTCTTGCACATAAATTGCTGTTTTAAGGAGTTTCTCCCAAAAAAAATATCCATCAGACATCGGGAGGATAAAATCTGGACCGTGAAATATTTCGTCGCTAACTACGTGTCCCCTTGTGACGCGAGAGAATTACCATTCCGCTGCCATAGAAATGTCCCAGGCCCGCTTTTTACACCACATACATCTATTGGAAGCATCACGGTCGTACAAATGCATGTAGCCCGATTTCCGACCTTGGGTGGATAAGGGGCTTTGGTCCTGTGATGGTTACATGGCATCTTATCGTAGTTCGACGGCCTTGGCGCCAATCACTTCTGAGTATCGAGTACATCATTGGACAGAACTTAACATGTGAATATCGGCAATGAAATCATTGCGAGGACCGTGCAAGAAAGAGAACGTTGAAAGACTTTAAGGAGTTTCCCAGGATGCATCTGGGTTTCCTAGATAATAAGATTACGATGGATTGTTCACCCTTTTCTCCAGTGCACTGGCAATTCATCCATTATAACTCAATCGCTCATTACAACATTAGTACAGCGTCACCACAGGCCACAGCTAGGATACCTCACTGCATACGTTGGTTCCCAAGAATTCTCTGAGATGCGTTCATGAAATGAAGCCATTGCTCTTTAAGCTCTCCACAGAATCCTTGATGATTTGTTCCATGGGGATAAACTCCAATCCCAAGTCCATCAGCTTCTTAGCTCCGTTCTTCGTCCTCAATAACCCTGGTTGAGTATCCTTGGGTAATCTATCGAGACAGAATACTGAGTTTAGCAACATCAGCCACATACAAATCCTACAGAAGTCATCCTGTCCAGTACTAGGCTACCAATGACATAGAGGAAATGGACACAAAACAGACTGAAAACAGAAGCATCTGCATCTGAACCTTTCCTATCAATTTCGTTAGCAGCAATTAACATACTATGGGGAAGATTCTTTAATAACAGTCTAGAGGCTGCTGCTAATAAGAAAGTCTTACCCATTTCTGCCAATAAATTATAGGCAGGCCATTACACATTTAGTCTCCAAGTTGTCTGAATTTGACTAGTGAGGGAAGCTGTCTCTTGTCCATTAGATTAGACTTTGAAACCCAAAGGAAAAATGAAAGCCTTTAAGGCAACACAAAAGCCCGACCAAAATTCTGGGTCTTCAAAATCAGGACACAAGAAATGATGGGGGCAATCTATTTGACAGCCAAATGTTTCAGGTTATAACTAGTAAGGCATGACTCACTGGTATACGGCATATTAAGAAATTAAATTTGCTCTGTTTGTAAGACCAGAACACTCCCCAAGTAAACATTTGGCTTACAAGAAAAGAAAACAAAAATGATCATTAGAACTACAAGTCCTAGAGATGCATTTGAAGATCCTGATGCAGTTTAAAAAAGAGCTAGAACTCCCGCATGAGACTGGAGTAGAACTGTTTTGCATGTGAGGGAAGTCAAATTAGTTACTCGTTACCTCGGCAAGTTGTATTCGGGGTAAAGCTCAGCAACCTTGGCCACAAAATCGCCATAATGTGATATAGCCTCAACGCACAAGTGCCTTCCTTTGGCTGATTCATTCTCGTAAACCAGCATGTGTGCTAAGGCAACATCTTTAAAATGAACAGATCCCATGAAAAAGTTTTGGTATGTGTCAGTGCACCCTGTGGAAAGGTATGAATTGCTTATTAAGATTAACACTCATTCAATGTGGAAGTAAAAGGCATCAAGTTCAGAAGACTGGACTAGTAGACATATCTCCATCACATTTTGCAGTCCCCTTCAAATATCTAGTACTTAGCTGAGAGAATGATGAATTGCTGGCATTAATATTTGGTTCATAACATCATATTCATCGATCAACATTTGTAGTGTAAACTTAAAACCAGCAAAAGCATATATTCTTGTTTGTAGTATTTGGCAGAAGCATAGTGCCTGCCCAACATTCTTTATGATTATTTTCTATTTTCCCTAATTAAGTCACCAGCAGCAGGAGAAAGATATGATAATCTAGTCTGGTATCTAAGGGAAATTATAAGAAGAAAACTTAAGAAGCGGTACATAACAGATAACTGAGCCTGTGCCTATGAACAGTCGAAACGAAATCTCTAAGCTTACATATGGATGTCGATTCATTTCCTTAGCTATGGTACAAAACTTGGATTTTTAACCTCCTGGCATCGACTTTACATCTACTCAACATAAGAAAGATCAACTTTCCTAAGGGCACAATTGACAGATGCAGACAACCAGAGATGCAGCAGATGATGATCGCATCGAGAGTCCAGAATAGCGGAAGAAAGTTACCCTGAAGAAGGCGCAGGAGCATTAACATGCTCGCATTGAGTCTCGGGGGGATGACAGGACCCATGACCGTTCCGGGATTCACCACAACCACATCTAATCCATGCTCCTTAGCAAAGTCCCAAGCAGTCTTTTCGGCAAGTGTTTTGGAAACGGGATACCACAGCTATAGCTCAAACAGGGGAAACTATCAGTCACTCACATACAGTGGAATGGGCGCTCTCATCCAACTCACAATCGATGAAAATGAAGAGGGTCTAATCAACTCACCCCATTCTGCCTGCAGTAGTCAAGATCAGTCCAGCAATCTTCAGCCTTCACTCGATCAGCAGGCCAAGAAGGGCTCGGCGTGATGGCGGAGATGGAGGACGTCACCACCACGCGCCGGACCCCGACTTCTTTAGCCGCCGTCAAGACGTTGGCCGTCCCTTTGATGGCCGGGTCCAAAAGCTCCTTCTGCCGAATGACCGAAAAAAGAGCAATCCCGTAAGAAAATTTCCCAATGCCAAGGGCGCTAAGAAAAGGCATCACCCATCCGTGTAATCAGACGGGCGGAAGAGAAGAGAAGGGAACCTCGGGGTCGAGGACTCGGTCGACGATGCAGGGAGAGGCGAGGTGGAAGACGCCGGCGCAGCCGCGGACGGCGGCTAGGACGGAATCGTAGTCGAGGAGGTCCATGCAGAAGAGGCGGAGGCGGGAGGCCGCTCCCGGCATGGCTTCCAGATGCTTCGTCTCGGCTTCATCTTCTGCAAAACCGCGGGGGAAAAAAAAAAACCCCAAAAACCGATGTGGGATTAGCTTCCGGCAATCGCGAAAGGACAGAACGAACCGAGCAAACGCAATTCGAAAGGTGACGTCGGAAAGGGAGAGGAACTGAGATTTTGGACGGTGGCGTGAACGGTGTAGCCGCGCTCGAGGAGGAGGCGGACGAGCCAGGAGCCGATGCAGCCGCTGCCGCCGGTGACGCACGCGGCCTCCCCCTGCTTCGACATCGCGGAATTCGCCGGTGGATCGACCTGGGTTTCGGCGACGTTGCACTGCACTTCCAAGATCGTTGCTCTTTTAAATATCCGGGCATTGGTTTTTAATCCGGGTTTGTAGGGGGGGGCCTATGATCCGCCGGTGGCATGTTCTGGAATTCATTTCGCGTCATCATTGCTTTCTGTGTACGGGCTTATATGTGGGCCTCTCGTCCGGTCTCCCCTTCTAAATTTATTTCACATCTCCCTGCAATTTCTCAAATTTCACGCGTCTTGGTTTATCTTTATCTGGTTATTATATTTTAGAGAAAAAGCCAAAAAAGGTATTTCAAAATATGCTCATTGTCTCCAACTTTTTCCCTCGACATAAAAATCTCAAATTTATATTTATATAAAACATTTATCTTCTATTAAATAAATACTTTTGTTAAAACAACTCTACTCAAGCCACATAAGTGCCATGCTAATATTAAGTTTTTTGTGTCCTTATAGATAGATTTTTAATTATTCTCATAGAATTTTAATGAAAAGCTAATGTGTTATATAGGTGTGAGTTTGAGATTTTTAATATTACGGCAAAAAGTTTAGGCTAAATGTCTCGAGAAGAGTATGGTTAAGAGTTTTTTTATTTATGACTTTTGCCTTATATTTTAATTTTGAACTTTTAAAAGAATAAAGACAGTATTGTGGTGTAGTCCAGCGATTAAATGACAGGTGGAGCAAAAAGTTCATCACACATTTCTTTCCACCTTTTTCTTTTTTTGACTATGACATAAGTCATTGTCGAAGGGCGAATCAAGTCATTTGGCTCGTGGAGGAGCTCCACAAAACTTTAAAGATGCGGAAAAATTATCTAAAAAATTATAAATTTACTGTATTTTTAATAATTCAATCATATATTTTTTAATTTTTTAATTGAGTCATAAATATTTTTCACATTTTATCAATTCGTTTTTAAATCTTGCTAATTCAAAAAATCATTGGCGTAGACATAAATCATCTTATTGACATAAGTGGTTGATATTGACAATTTTTAGTAAATATTTTAACAAACTTTTGATTTCTTTTATTTTTTTTTTTGTTTTATTTTCTCTCTCTTTCTTTCTTCAATTAATCGCCAAGCCTAGGCGAAATTCAACAACTGGCCAAAGGCAACTACTGACAAAGGTCGCCCTTGCTAAGTATAGATTTTCCGTTAATTCATTTTTCTAAGTGATCTAAATGTCAAAAAAATATTTTTCGCAAAGGAAATGAAACCTTAATCATGAAATTCCGTAAAGCTGTGCGATCATATTAGGGTGAGATGAATAAATCTTAGCCCCTTTTGAGTCAATAAATAATAAGTTCAAAATTCTTTTGGCCAAGGAAATTGCCCGGTGTTTACTCTACCCACCTCGATCTGGAATTGACTCAGACAGATGAGAAATGCGAAAGCGGCAAGTGGCAAAAAAATGAAAAAAAAGGAAAAAGAAAATATAAATGCAAATAGTGGAAAATACGGGGGTCATTTGTGCAAGGGGAGATTTTTAATTGGGCGCTCCGAGTTGGCTATATAGAAATATCTTCGGCCGAGTCGGCTCAGAACCCTAGCCAGTTCTTTCTCGCGTTCGCCTCTCTATTGAGGGAGCCCTAGAAGTCTCGCAGATATGTCGGGGATGTACGGTCAAGGAGGCGACGGAGGTTACAGCGCCGGCGGCGGATACGCCGGCGACGGTGGATATGGCGGCGGCGGCGGAGGCGGGGCTGGAGGCTACGGTGGTCCAGGAGGCCATGGAGGCAGCGGTGGCGGTGGCTATGGCGGGGGCGCTGGTGGAGGGGGCTATGGGGGAGGCGATGGAGGCTATGGCGGCGGAGCTCGGGGAGGTGGTTACGGTGGCGGAGGGCGCGGCGGAGGCGGCGGCGGTAGGGGAGGCGGTGGCGGCGGTGGTGGAGGATATGGAGGGAATCGAGGTACCTGCCTTTATCTTTTTGCGTGTTCAATTGACGGATCTGATTCCTTCTCTGCCGTTTCCTCTGCTCCGCTGTTCTGTATTCGTTTTTTACTTTTGATTTCCATTGGATTTTCTGTCATTCCGCTTGTAAAGCAGGAGATCGCGGTGGCAGAGGCGGTGGCGGCAGAGGAGGGGGCCGAGGAGGTGGCGGCCGAGATGGCGATTGGCTATGTCCTAACCCCGGGTATGTTTAATTTTGTTAAATTTTAGCCGATTGTTTCGCTTAGCGTAAAAATTCAGTTCATTAGATGCGAACACCTTTCCGGTACGTACAGATCAAAACCTTTCCCCCTTGTTGTGACGTATGGTCCTCCGGGTGGATGTAATGGTTCTGGAAATGTAATTTATCTTCAACGAATCTAAACCTCAAGCTTCCTTTTTGATTGGCATAACCTATGATGTCGATGTACATTTTGTAGCTGTGGGAATCTGAACTTTGCCAGAAGAGTCGAGTGCAACAAATGTGGAGCGGCTTGTCCCACTGGTTCCAGTGAGCGTGGTAATGGTAATGACCGGGGAGGTGGTGGTTATAACAGAGGA
Source organism: Eucalyptus cladocalyx (assembly GCA_017140615.1). Lineage (NCBI taxonomy): Eukaryota > Viridiplantae > Streptophyta > Magnoliopsida > Myrtales > Myrtaceae > Eucalyptus > Eucalyptus cladocalyx. The sequence goes on along the minus strand of CM029517.1, from coordinate 34,619,697 downwards.
GGTAGCGGTGGAGGATACGGTGGAAATCGAGGGGGCCGAAGTGGAAATTACGAGGGTGGTAGAGGTGGTAGCTATGACGGAAGAAGTGGTGGTGGTTCTTATGGAGGTAATCAGGGGAGAGAAGATGGCGGTTTTGGCCAGGTTCCTCCACCTGCACCCCCATCTTATGGTGGGGCGGGTGCAGATATTTTGCCTCCTGCAAATGCTTATGGGGGAAATGCTAATTATGGTACTGAGGCTGTTCCTCCTCCATCAAGCTATGGTGGGGGGCCAACATCATACCCTCCGATGTACAGTGGCACACCCGGTGGTTATGGTGGTGGTGGTGATATGGGAGATGCAAGGACTGGAGGTCGAAGGGGTCCACCCTCAGGGTTTGATGGAGGCTATGGCGGTGGCGGTGGCGCTCCACGGCACCATGGGGGTGGTTATGGAGGTGGTGGAACTGTTGCCGCTGATGCTGCCCCTGCTAAGGTGAAGCAGTGTGATGAGAACTGTGGGGATACTTGTGACAACTCAAGGATTTACATATCAAATTTGCCACCGGATGTGACCACTGATGAACTGAGGGACCTCTTTGGAGGAATTGGTCAAGTAATAATCCTTTTCTTTGAGTCGAATACATGGATTGCACAATGTAGCAGTGAACTTTTCTTCCCTTATTTTTTGACAGCACATTCTGCACCGTCCTTTTAATGCTATTGTTTGTTTCATTCTCCTATGCTTTTCATAGGGACTTTAAAATGGGTTGTTTTTGTAATTAGTTATTGGTGACAACGTTGGCAAGGATACAGACTAGTAATAAATGCTTATGTGATATCCACTTTCATTAATTTTGATGGTATGGATACTGTGACATATGCTTTTGATGAGTGGTTCCTCTGTGACTGATTCTTATGTTCTTTCCATCATTGATTCCTCAATGATGTTGACAGCACATTCTGCATCATCCCTTCGATGCTGTTGTTTGTTATGTTCTCCGGCGCTTTTCTTAGGGACTTTTTTTTTTGGTCGAATTTTTAGGGACTTTAAAATGGGTTATTTTTATAATTATGGTCTTTGGCGACAGTATTAGTGAGAATATAGACTCAAATATTTAATATCAACTTGTCATTGAGTTTGATGGTATATATAGTGAGATGCTGGTGACTTATGCTTTCAATGATTGATTCCTCCTTGGCGACTTATTCTTATATTCTGTCCCTATGTAACTATACTGTTATTGAAACGTGCTTTGGATTTACTTTTGCTAGTCAGAAGCATGATAGTACTGTACCTACCTTGCAGGTTGGAAGAATCAAGCAGAAGCGAGGCTACAAGGACCAGTGGCCATGGAATATAAAAATTTACACTGACGAGGAAGGGAATAACAAAGGGGATGCTGTGTTGTCATATGAAGATCCATCCGCTGCACATTCTGCCGGCGGTTTCTTTAACAGTACGTGGCAGTTCTTTAGTGAACTAATTGAATCTTCTTACCTCTGTAGAAGAACTTATTTTGTTCTTTCCCTCCAGATTATGAAATGAGGGGATACACAATAAATGTTGCAATGGCAGAGAGGTCAGCTCCGAAAGCTCCACCTGCATACGATCGTGGGTAAGTCATATGTTATGCACATATGTTTGAATTCTAATAATCAGGCCATTGTGTTTCAAATCCAATGTGTTTGAACTGTACTGGTGCGTGCCTAATAGAACTATTATGTTTTGAAAGCAGTGCCTAATGGAGCCAGGGCCAAAGGATTTGTTTGTTATTCCTGCGGTAGTGTTTGTGGTTACTCATCTTGGTTCATATTTTGTCTTTGCAATGCAACAGGGGTGGTAGAGGTGGCTATGGTGGTGGTGGGGATAGACGCAACAGAGATGGCGGAGGTTCTGGGCCAGATCGACATTATCATAGTGGAAATCGTTCACGTCCTTATTGATAATACTTCAGCATGGGAGATATTATGTATACTAGAAATTGTGGTTCGAGAGTTTAGTTGTGTGTTGCGTTGGCTGGATTGTTCTTTGACTGGAGACTAAGAGGTAGGTTGTTCACTTACTTGGGCAATACCACTATTCTCCTTTTATCTTGGAATAGGTGGAGGGACTTTAACAGTAGGCGTTGGATTGATTCTGTTGTGTGAATTTTTTTTTTTAGAGGCAAGTGGAATAGTCCCCAATTGCTTGCTGCTAAGGTAGGTAGTGTCTTCAGGTGAGTACTGCTCTTTCAAAACCACAATTTTCTTCCTGGAAGTGGTCCAGTAATGGATGGTCGTATTCTCTCGTAGTTAATCACATAGAAAGATAAGATGCTGGTGTAATCGGTAAACTAGATGGCATGAACACATGCCTACCTACTCGAGGTAGGCGACATATGATTTTAGCTGGCGACAGGGATTCGCCATTTTACATTTCTCTAATGGGCGGTCTCATCTTCGATCTTATATCTTGGGCTTACGATGGTTCAGAAAATCATAATATTGTTATTTTCAGGTTGATTTTATCTGTTACTCAGCTGCATATTTGATTTAGCTGGTAGGTAATGATGACTTGATCACTGGTCTCTACACCCCTTCCTTTTGAACTTTAAATCATCTTATTTTCGGTATTGGGTCAGGGTTACAGGGATAGGGATCGGTTGCGGGAAATTTAAAAGTCTGACCCATCTTTCAGGGGTTACACAGGAATTTTGTTTTTCCATTTTTTAAATGATGTGATCGACTGTGAAAAGCGGTCGACGATGATCATTGTACATTTATAGGCTTGTTGAGAACGACGTGAATCAACTGGGGGTCAGGACAAGATGGGCATCCATGGTCGTGGGTGACTTTGATGGATGCCTTCAATGTACCAAGCCAAGCTAATAGATCTTTGTCCGGGGGGCTGGCATACTGGTTCTAATCCTTCTCCACTAGGAAACTGGGTGGATTGACGATGCATCAAATTTTCTGCCTATACGGGTCTTCTGGGTTTTTTCTTTTTGGCGGCGCCATTTTTTGCAGTTTGCTGCAGGAGTTAAAATTTCCAAGCTGGTTCTCTGTAATGGCAGATAGGATATTAGGATGTATGGGAATCCTCAAATATTGTAAAGACAATGAATAAGGGGTTTAGTTCCATTTATTTGTAAAGTCAAACTAGAGGTTTAGTGGCACCGAAGTTCAATGGGAAGTCGTCTTACTTCAATTGTTTCTCTTTGTATTGTTTTTCAGTCCTTTTCTGTGCGTGCGATCGCTTCTCCTAATCCCTCGATCTCTTTCTCCTCGTCTTTACACCACTCTTTAGATTGAAAAGATTAGTGGAAGCCAATCATAATGTTAAAACCTGTTGAATCAAGCTGGAAATCTCCAGTTCGCATGTGTGTGGCTATTGTGATTATATGGACCTATCAAAATGGGTTTTAATTGATGGTTATGTATGGGGAACTTCAAATATAAGGAACCTATTCGTAGTGGGTTTTAAAATTTAAAGTTTAAAATCAGTGGGTCTAAATGGTTTCAGTTTAGAATTCTTTTGCATCTCACTAGCGATAGGGACTCAGGCTCCATCTTCTCCCTCTTTGCAATCCTTCTCGCTGGTTGTTGTCATCCTCTCTAATTAGATTCCTGAACCCTAGACTCTTTTTGCTTCCGCGATTTGTTTTCCTAGAAACAACGATCACTTTTTGGCTAGTCCCTTAAATCCTCGCACGACCTCTCGCGTCTCGATGGCCCAAGTTACCAATAGGCACTTCTCGTTGAAGCCCCGTGAGTTTGAGTACTTCGACTAGCAACAGAGGTTTGTCTCTTTAATGTCGTCGGATAATACCACCTCTTTCTTTCCTTTTGGCGGAGGCATTTCATGGTCTCTTTTCGCTAGTTGGCGTTGAATGACAAAGGTTTGGAGTTTCTATGGTTTTTCGATTATAGATGAGATCTAGCAGATTCTTCAAGCTAGGTTCGATTGCAGTGCCACTTTCTGAATGTATTTTGTTCGTAACTTTGCGAGTTGTTCATATTATGTTGTACGGGTCTATCGTTGTGCCGTGTGTTAGGCTGTTAGCTAGTGCATCAAGGATCTCTGCGGTTTAAATTTAGAGCAAAGAGGGCGAGTTCTGAGGAGGACGGAGTGTTGGTTGTTCATGTCGGAGCGTCAGCTCAGGGCTGCGGAGGACGGCGGGTAAAAAGTGGGGTTGGTCGGTAGGAGGCCTTTGCGAACCCAGTGTTCACGGCGGTGCCAATGTGGAGGAAGTGGCGTAGTCGCACCATAGTTATTTGTGTAGATGTTTTTTTTGTTCATTTTAATATATCTTAAATCTGCTAAATGCTTAATTTGCTGTAGTTAAAAAAAAAAAAGAGTTACGTGGGTCAATTTGGGTTGGTCCTGGATTGAGTTAGGTATGAGCCATCAAAATTGTGTGGTAAATAAATGGGTTAGTACGAGTCCAATGGGTGAATTTAATCCATTTACGACCCACCCAAATCTCATCAAGCTTACTCATTTGCCACCTCTACAAACTAGACATTTACCTGAAAAATCTTGTATTGGACATGAAATTCAATAAGAAATACGTAAGCTAGTCTCTAAAAGATGAGCCATTCTCAGGGAAAATTATCAAAAAGTTTTAGATTTATTGCAATTATGTTAATATAGTTCTAAATCCTTTTTTTAATCATTTTGCATATGTGTTAATTTAGTCTATTTGGTAGTTAAGATTGCTAACATGCATGTTGGCTGTCTTATATAATACGATTGGTATTAACATGTATAATTTTTAGTAATATCTAGTTTTTTTCGAATTTATTTATTTTCTTTTTCCTTTTTTTCTTTTTTCTTCTCTTCCTTCTTTCTCTAGCGATTGGCCAAAGGCAAGGGTTGACGAGGTCGACCTTCTTGAGCCCTAGTGAGGCTCGACCTTATTGTCATTGGTTGAGGTCAACCTTGCCAATGGTTGGTGGGGGCAAGCTTCGCCAAGGGCCGATGAGGTTTCACGTGATTGGGTGGAGGAAAAAGGATTGAAAGAAAAACAAAAGAAAGAAAATTAAAAAATTAAAAAATATATTAAAATATTATTAAAATTTGCCAAGATCAGCACATATCACATCATTTAAACTGAGTCACATCTATGTTAGAAATTTCGGTTAAAATTGACAGGCATTAACATAATATATTTAAGACTCAATTGACAAAAAATGTAGATATATGATTGAATTGATATAATTACAATAAGTTTATAACTTTTTTGTTAATAATTTTCATTTCTTGTAGCTATTGCTTAAGAACCAAGTCAAAGCGTCAATTTTTGTGTTTGCGTTGATAAAGTGAAGCATTTGTTTGGCAACAAAAAGGAAAAGTGAACCATTGACAATATTTGTGTTTGCATTTTTGCCCTTTCAGTTCCTTTTAATCTTATTCCGCGACAATATACGATGGTTCGAATTATCCTTTTTTCCTTCACATAAAAAAAGTTGTGCTTATGTTGATCTTTTCCCTTTTAAGAAGAAAAGTTGAGACAATATACTAGCCATCCAAGATAATTTTGAGAGAACGACACAAATGATCACAATATAATTTAGTATATAATGTTATCTCTGAAATTTTAATTTATTTAATATTTTCTCCAAATTATTAATAAATGTTCAATATAATCTCTAAAATACATAAAATGTTTAACATAGTCTTTGAATTATATAAAAATATCTAATGTCGTCCTTGCTAAAGAAATTTATTAATGACTTCCCATTCATTAAGTCTTAATGCTGAACGATTGAAAAAAAAAGTTTATCTCAAATCGAGATATAATAATCTATGAGACATTTGCACCATAGTATCTTTTTTCCTTTTTTTTTAATTAGATGGATAAAAAAAAATAAACATATTAACTCATCATTTTAAAAGTACAACTCAACATATATAATTTACGTTATCAAATACCATCTAATGAACAAACAGAATAACTATATTGAGTATTTATCAATAATTTAAGGATTATATTAAACAAATTAAAAGTTTAGAGACAACATTATACATTAGATTTGATTTCAAGGACCATGTGTTATTTTCATGCGTTTTAAGAGTCTTAAGATTGTCTATCCTTTAAATCTAATAACACGGAATCAGTCAAAGCGTTCTCACCTGGTGCAATTCGAGCTACTAAGCCGCATGCCCTTCAGCTCTAGGAAGAACGAGGCTGTGAAATGAAGTGCACATGGATATACAAGGAAGAAGTCGCAGAAAATTTGCAGAGCTCGATCAGTTTTTATGGGAGCAAAAAAATCGACACATTCGTTTTCAGGAATCGACCCATTTATTTTCACATATTTCGAGAATCCTGATTTCTCCACATCATCGCAGGGATCTCATCTATGTGCATGTCCTTCTTGCAGCATGATTCCAGGCCCATATTGGTCACCTCCTCCAGGGTTGACATGACCCTGAAATTATGCATCGATAATCAATAGAAAGTCAAGTCATAGATCTTCCTCTAATGTCATGAATCTTGTCAACACATCATAGAGCTGTTTGTTTAAGACTATTTGTCGGGTGATTTCATTAGTATCGGCAATCCTATGTCTAAGATGCTTCCTCATCCTGAAGGTAGCTTCATTATGGACGAACTTGATTATGCTACATCAATAACGAAACCATCTGTTGCAGTAACGTCAAGAAAACAGCTCAATCAATTTTCAAACATTAGCTTCCGTTAAGTGTATCTTTCCCATTCCAGCTTTCCTTTCATCTTGATCCCCCCTTTCAAAGAAACCATCTACCACAAAGGCTAAAACAAAAATAACAACACCAGAAAGAGACATTGGTATAGGTAATGTTCCAGCAAATGCAACAACTGCGAAATGTTTTGGGGAGCGACATAGAAGAAAATTAATCGAGGAAGAGAATCAAATGGGAGAGTGTGTACCTGATGCATTTCGTAAGTGTTGGGGTAAGTACTTCCTCCAAATCCTATCTCGGGCGAACTATAGTTTTGGGCATATCCAGGATCTAAAATTGGAAGATGGAAAATTGAGTACAAACAAATGATATCACAGATAAAAAGGAAGTGACTGACACAATGTACATACTTAGATTTGCTGCTGCTGCTGCCCCTCTTGATCTTCTCTCTGCATTAGCAAGTTCAACATGCAGCTTTTCAATTTCACAATTCAAAGATAACATATGTTTCTCCATCACCTTAGCTTGCTCCAGATTGCTAACTTGTGTCTGCTTCTCACGTTCAAGAGCGGCTCTACCCAGATTGAAAAAACAATGTACATCAGAAGATATAGAACAGTAGAATCAAGTGATCTTCCTACTGCCAGAAGTAAACATCTTAAGCTTTTTCAAACGACCTGTGACTAGGAGGAACATACACTCCGAAACTGCAGGCACTGAAAGCATTGGATTTTTTTAGATATGTTTTGCACAGAGCAGACCTATTCCTTTTAAATTGTTTCCAGGTCAGACAAAGATGCCAATGGAGTCACATGTGAAAGATTCCTTACGAAGATCCATCGCAATATTGTCAATCAGATGTTTTTTAATTGAATCCATTTTCAAATATATTCTTCTAATTATATCATATGAGGAGAAAAAAGATTCATGACATATTTCTTCCTAAAGGATACAACGATATTCTTCTAGGATGGGCTTTGAGTCGGGGACATTTAAGTCATGCGATGCTCATATTAAAAATTCTTCCACAAAATTTTCTTCTTTTAAATAACCCTCTATGTTCATTTAATGCTTTGGTGCGGTGCCACTATACTCTAAGCCAGCCAATGAAAAATATGGGATAGGGCTCTGCAGTCATATCAAAGTCTCAGACAAATGGGGGATAATTATACCGGGAAAAGGTAGATTTGATCATTCGCCTCACAAAATACTAAACAACGCATCCTTCACCTGCAAACTACTTTTGTAGCTACAATAGCATGCCACAAGCATTAAACCGTGAACAATGCAATTGATCAATTCCATACATAAGGAAAATACCACATACAATACCTGGCGGTGAAGACATCATAGATTCATATAATACAAACTAGTATATTAAGAGCGATTACAAGCTTGTTAAAATGCATGACACAGGAAACAATTCGAATAAAGAAATCATCTTTCTCCTCCTGAGTCTTCTTCCACTAGGTCCACAAGCAAATCTAAATATTAAACTTACTTCAACATCAGCCAGCCTCTACAAATGTTTTCTCAGTTATAGTGAGAGTAAGAACTTCCTCAGCACTTCAAGAGAGGTGGATTCTACCTCACAAAACTATGGTGATCCAAATGATTCTCCCTCGAATTTCTAATTCAGTATTCAATACTAATTTTTTCTAAGTGTTTTGCACTGAAAGGGAACAGTTACAATTTGGAAATTATTGTAATTTCGGTAACCACATATGCCAGTTAACCACAATCTCTAGCAAATCTTTCATTCTAAGATCATAATCCTCCTGAAGCTTAAAAAGGGCTGCAATTCAAGCAAAGTGTTTCCTGACCAGCATGTTTTTCATTGAAGAACATCTCCTGAGAAGCTATTGACAGAATAGCACACTCACAAGAAAATTCTTCATTAGGGGTAGGATCCATATTCAATCACTATTAGTGGTAGCTATTGATGTAGGTACGGCAACTAAACCACCACAACCTTTAAAACTTCCCCCACTCTTTCTATTGAAAGAAGGAAAAAAAGAAAAAAAAGAGACTTTCTGAACTACAACACCGACGAAAGGTCTTCATAAAAGATGTGAACCTATAGTGACGTAGTCCAAAAAGGGGCACAAGAAGGTCTGGAAAGACGTGGATGAAACTATAAGAAAGATCTTAACTTCCATCTTATCAAGCAAAATGGAAGACCCCACAAAGGCTTGATTATTGTTCTTTTCTAGCAAGCACCGCATTCAAGTCAAGCTGAAAGTGTAAAGATGGAAGGGATGGTAAGCGGATTGAACAATCCAAGGTACAGTCCAAGCAAATCCTGACTGCTGTTCAACCAATTTGAAACCTTCCATCATACCTAATGAGCAAGCCAACACCAAACACCATCTAAACCTGCTGTGACCACATAAAGAGCTAGCCAATCAAGCATCTCAGCCACAAGCATCAGTCAAGAAAGGTCATAACGAATCGCGAGCTCATGATCCGAGATGAAAGGTACACTAGTGCATGAATCACGCGAAGTAAGATCATATTCGAGTGAAGCATTGCGAAAAAGGCTAAAAAAAAAATTTCTCCCTTGTCGTTGATCAAGCACAAACCCTTAATTCACATGAATTTGTAGCAACGTCACGGAACTGGAATTCAACGAGAAAATTCAGAAGAAGAACAGATCATTGGCGGAGTCAAGTTACCTTCCTCTCTGAATCTCTTCACGCATGGCCTCGATCTCGGACTTGACCAGGGGCACCTGCTCCGACTCAGCCGCGGCCCGGAGAACATCCTCGTCGAGGCATCGCAGCTGCACGGCGAGCTCCTTCCGCTCGGCGCCGAGTCCTGCGCGTCGCGGTTCACCCGGGCCAGCTCGGCGTCCATGGAGTTGATCTCGCGCACCTCGGCCTCCATCTTCAAGGACCTCTCGTAGACCTCCCGGACCTCGGCGTCCCTCCGGGCCTTGTCCTCGGCGGCGGCGGACGAGAGGCGGCGGAGCTCCTGGCGGGAGTGGGAGAGCTCCTGCTCGAGGGCCACGTGGGTGGCGTGCAGCCGCTGGTTCTCGCCGAGGAGGGACTGGATCTCGCGGCGCTGGGCGGCGGCGCGGTCCTCGAGCGCCGCCAGCTGGGGGCGGGAGGGGAGGCGGGGGTCGTCGAGGGAGTGGCGGAGCTTGGCGGCGTTCTGCGGCGGCAGATAACTGCGTCCGGCCATCGCCCGAAGTATCGATTGCGGCCGACGCTCGCGTGCGCTGCGGTTTTTCTTCCCCTCGCCGGAGAAGACGACGCTGCTCTCTCGTCTCCGCCGCCGCGACGCCGAGCTTCTTTCTTTCTTTCTTTCTTTTTGACTCGGTTTGCGCTATTTTAAAATTCCATTAATTTAATTTTATTTTCTGAGTCGCCGCGGATGTCGTCTAAAAATATTTTTGAAGTCTTGAGTCGCCGCGGAAGTCTCGGTCTTCGAGAGCGCGCAAATTCTTGCTTCCTGTTGAAGTCATTCCAACGCGAATCGGTTTTCTGGACTATTCGATCTTCGATTGGCTAAAAATAATCAGTTAAGGAAAAATTATTCATGATAAAAAAAAAAATGAGTTTAATATCTCGAAAATCCATATATATGTAATAAATTTATTTTTGAATTAATTCTTTTACCATAAAAAAATTTCAAATCGGTATATCTCTCATAAATTTATCCTAAATGTCTAACTTTTTTTTTTTTAAAAAAATGGATACACTTGTGATGAATTTATTTATTTTTGATAAAATACTATTTATTCAATTGGATTAACACCATAAAAAAAATTACAAAACTGGTACAATCTCAACAAACTAAGAGTAAAATTTTGAATCGATACACCAATCAACTTTCACTTATCGTCAAACTTAGCAAATTAACAGTAAAAATTAATGAAACCAACCGACAATAAATTTGTCACAAGTACAAATTTGTTAAAATATATACTTAGTTTAAGATTTTTTATGATCAAAAAATTAATTTGGGATAAATTTGTCGTATATCTATATCAATTTTTTGGTTTTTAGGGGTATGTACCCTAAAAAAATCTACATACTTAAAATTAGGAAAATGAATTTTTTAATTTAAAAAAGTGGAAAATATTTTCTCTGGAAAAATATTTTTTTTAGGAAAAGCATCAAAATGTTATAGGCCAAATTTGCTCCTAAATATGTGATGCTTTATAAATTATCAGTCAGGATTTTTATTCATTAAGTTACATTACGAAGGTGATGGACCCATGACACGTAAGGACCACAAGGCGAGAAAATATTGAATGAACGGGGCCAGCCACGCCGAATCACCTTGCGCTGGCCCAATCAAGAAGCGACACGTGGCTCCACGTGGAGCCGGGCCCACCATTATTTTCAGTCAAACTCTCGCGTTTCTCCCCGAGGCGCGAGGAGGAGAGGGAGAGAGTGAGAAAGTGGCGCCATCGACGGAAGCTGCTGCCTTCGCGATCTCGACAGTGGCGGACGCGCTCTCGTCGCCGGAAGCCTACCTCTTCCTCTCCCTCATCGAGCTCGGAAGGTTCGCTCCGGCTCTCGATTCACGACGCCGATGCACGCACGCAAGCACGCACGCACGCACGCTCGCCCGCCGCCGGTGTCTCGTTCCTGTCGAAACCGCAACTTCCGTCGCCATTCGCAGGTTCGACGGCGCGACCCTCGGCGTTCTCCGGACCTCGCTGGTCTCCAAGGACGCGAGCTCGGCGGTCCGCGTGCGATCGAGCCTAGAGCGGTTCCTGAGATCCGAGGCTCTTCGTGTGCTTCTTGAGATCGTGGATGAGGACGTCGTCCACGTGCTTTCGGTCCTCGAGTTCCTGGTTCGAGCTTTTGCCGTCGTTGGCGATTTCGCGGCGAGTTCCAGGGACGTGTCCCTCTTTCTGTTATTCATGAATAAAGAAAGCTGAAAGAGGGACCTACGAGTTGCTCTGTGGATGTTTCTGGACGACGAACTGATGAGCTGATTTTATGTCATCGCTTTCTTCTTTTTACTATCACGACCATTCGACGACATTGAAGCCAAATCCTTGATGAATTTTGGATGATATAGAGGCTTCCTTAGTCGAATGCTCATCGCGTTCCTACAGCCTTGGGTGCAGTCTTTGACGGGCCTTTGTTTTTTTTTTTTTTTTTTTTTTTGCCCTTTTGAGTTTGGTTTGTCTTTTCTTATCAGAGTTGCATGGCGCTGACGTACGAAGCGCTCGTTTTTCGGGAGAAAAAATCTGGAGTTCATCAATGGCTACAAGTTGGTCATACCGAATGGGGGAACTTCGCTAAGGATGCGCTCGACAATGGTTTTTATCCCATTGCCACGAAGGTAGCATACTATTGCTGCAATAGTCCCAATGACCTGCGAAAGTTTTCCATGTAATACTGAGTGGAAAATGAAGCAATGTGCATTTCTTCAATGCCACTGCCATACACCGCCCTTGGGAGAGGGGGGGAGGTGGATGGGTGTTGATATCTTATTTCCAAGTCTAGGTTGGTAGCAGTTTGGATGACTAGATTTGGAACTATGCATCTTCAAGCTTTGATATTAGTATTCCAATGCTGTTGTATCTTATCGACCAGATTCAATGGTCTGTGCATCAAGTTCTATTTGACTTGTCAAGTAAGCCGCTGTATTAGGAAGTGGTGGATCAAGACGACTACTTCGGACATCCTTAAGAGAACTCCATCCATAATGAAACTATATTTTGCTGCATATTTAGGAAGCATCGTCGCGTATAGAAGTTAGTTATGAATGTATAGCGTCTGCATTGACAAATTGCTTGCTGCAGTTTCCCTTTGCTATGCATTGACAATCCAAACTAGGACAGTCAACAAGAACGCGAGACTATGTACTGTAGCTCTTTAATGTTTATTATACTCGATAATGCACAGCCGGTAGCAGTTTCCTTACTTTTGTCATGCCGGTCTTTTATTTGTTTACAGTCCAGTGTTTTTGAGGACTTCCGCTTTAAAAGGGGCATGTCTAACTTATATGGATGTGGACCATTTTGCTTTCGATGCTTCTGAAATTATAGCATGCAGTCTTCACTATGATTTTGGTTTTTCTCTCCTTGCCAATCAGGCATGTGAAAATGCCCTTCTATGTCTACGGAGGTGTGACACTTCTGGCTTAGAAAATTTCACTGGAGATGTCCGGAGTATAGCAAGTCTCAAGGACGTTGCTATTGCATCCACTGGTTCATGCAGTGGTATGTTGTATAGTAAAGCGTTACTCTTATCAATTTTAATCTGATCTTATCTCTACCGCTTGTCCTGCCTCTATCATACCAGTGGTCCATCAATGTTCTCTCTTTGATATAGTACTTTACACTGCTACCGAAAGGATATAGTCCGTAAAAGAATTCGCTCAAATTTATCTTATGATGCACTTTAGGGGCATGATGCTACAGTGACAATCGACATGTTGGTTCAAACTCATAATATCTTTATTTCTTTCTGGAAAATGTTTTAGTGAAGTTACATTATTTTTGGATGCATCATTTAAGTTGCTCCATTTGATCAAGTCTGTATGTAAGTATTCTTAGCACTGAGCGCTTATGGAGAATGGTCGTGGGAATGGAAAAAATCAACTGTCCTCATTCTGCTGTATTTAAAGACTACAGAGCTTTGAGTGGAAATTTCATTTTTCATGGAATCTATTAGACAAACTAATATAGATGAACAGAGACAGCTGTTGAGCCTATTCCTTTTACCTTTTCCAACTTTTGCCAGTAGGGATAAATGTATCCCTTGGCTCACAGAAGTGATGATGGCTAAGAAAATGAACCTGAAATTAGATGTGATGATGAAGAAGTACCCTGGTTGTATTATTTAATGATGTCCTTTCTTGACCTATAAGACAAAATCGTTGTTAAAATTTTTACAGAGCATTATCTAGTTTAGTTCCTTAACTTTTTTGATCAATTCTGATTCTCAACATGCAAAATTGTTCTTTTTGTTGAAAGCAAAAATTGTAGGTAGCCAGATCTTGGGCATACTTTAGCACTTGGATTGAAACACTTCCCAATTTTGAGTTAACCATGCAGTAACTTGATGGTGCTGCTGCACATCCAATTTGCTGGTCAATATTTGCGGAGTCATATGTTCCGTCTTTAGCAGATTTCACCATCTTTAGGTCAGCAGTGATGTTTATCAATGTGAAGCCTGAATCAGAAAATCAGTGTGTCTAGGGAAATATTTGACCGTATGGAGAGTCGGATGTGAAATTCTGCTGATCAAACTCTCCATGTAGAAAGTTTGTCTTGGATATTAACATAAGAATTTTTGGGACTTCTCTCAATCTTGACTTGGGACTACTAGCACTTATTTGATTGGTGAGTACCTTCAACTGCATTTTAATAAGCTCTTTGCTGTGAATGGAATGCTAAGCATGGTCATGCTGTAGTTTGACTCATCCTGGTATGTACAGTTCAGGCAAAGGCAGTGAAATCTTTGAAGAGGAAAGAAATGGAGAGAAGCAAGCAGCAAGCTTCTACATTCAGAGAAATCCAACCTGTTGCAAGTGTTCTGTTTAGAGATGGTATTAAGAAGCGTAATGCAAGGAAATTTTTGGAATGCCAGGCTTTAAGGTCAGATGCAAGAAACTTGCACACTAAAATTTCAGGTTCCGTTTAGTCTCCTAACCTTGCACTACGGGTGTGGATGTAATGGTTCATTTCCTGAATTTTGTTGGAGTGTTATGCCTCAGTGCTGCTGATGTTGCTGATGTTCCTCTGTTCTGATTTTTTCTTCTGTTTGTTTTTTATAGCTAAGTTTGTTAAATTATGCAGCTGGTATTTTCGTTATTTTTAGGAAGTGAATTAACACGTTTATGTGCGGTTATATGTTGCACATATGTAAGCAGTTACTGCTTGTATTAGGGACTAGACTCGACAGTTTCTAAAAGAACTGATGTATGCAAGTCTTGTGCTCTGTTTTTCTATGCTATCTTCCTCTGTCGAAGACCATAGCCTCTGGTTTTTGTTTTGTTTATTGCTTTGATTAGTCATAACAGTGGTATCAGAGCACTTCAATGATCTTGAGGGACTGTGAAATGAGGTAAGCAACGAAGCGTGAAGAAGTAAAAGGTTGATGGAGGCAAGATCAAGTGGATTCTCTGCAATGGCTGCTCCAGTATTTACTGAAGAGAATTATCAAGCTTGGCCTGTTAAGATGACAGCATTTCTGGAGGGTCACGATCTATGGGAGGCTGTGGAGGATGATTATGAAGTTGCTCCACTTCCAAATAATCCGACCATGAATTAGATCAAATTCCATAAAGAGAGAACCACAAGGAAAGCCAAGGCAAAATCTTGCCTATATGCTGCTGTCTCGCCTACTATTTTTACAAGGATCATGAGGTGTGACTCTGCAAAGGCTATATGGGACTTCTTGAAGGAAGAATATGAGGGAGATGAGAAGATAAGAAGTATGAAGGTGCTGAATCTCTTGAGAGAATTTGAGAGACATCAGATGAAGGATTCGAGTCGTGAAGGAATACTCGATAGGCTGGTTGGGATAGGCTGATAAAATCGAGTTTTAGGGACGACTTGAATGATGAAAGGCTTGTTCAAAAGATCCGGTGTCTCTTCCAGAGAAATTCGAAGCTACCATAGCTTCTCTAGAAAATACAAGGGACTTAGCTAATATAAAACTTGTAGAGTTGTTGAATGCTTTGCAGGCACAGGAGCACAGAAGACTAATGAGAAGAGAAGAGCATGTAGAGGGTGCATTGCAAGCTAACGTGAAGCCAAATGATGGAGGCAAATGGAAGAAATGGATTCAATTCAGAGGAAATACTGGTGATTCGAGGTTTGTACCAAAAGAAGGAACCTCTGGTGGGTCTAGCAAATGGAAGAAGAATAAAAAGCCATGTCAGTACTGTGGTGGAACCAATCACCAGTTTTTTAGATGTTGGAGAAAACCTGATGCTAGGTGCAGAAGATGCCACAAGTTGGGTCATATGGAAGCCATTTGCAAAGATAAAAATTACCATCAAGCAGGAGAAGCACAAGTGGCAGTAAATGAAACTGAGGAAGAGCACCTGTTTGTAGCTTCAGTTTGTGAATCTTCAGTCGAGAATGATACATGGCTGGTAGATAGTGGTTGTACCAATCACATGACTGGCAATTTGAAACTGTTCAGGAATCTAAACAAGACAGTCAGGTCTAGAGTTAGAATTGGCAATGGACAGTACATTGAAGTGCAAGGTAAGGGTATAGTTGCTATTGAAGGAAATTAGGAATTGAAGCTGATCAGGGATGTTCTCTTTGTGCCAAACATTGATCAAAATCTGTTAAGTGTTGGTCAATTAGTTGAGAAGGGCTATAAAGTGAAGTTCGAAGGAAAGGAATGTCTCATTAATAATGCAGACAACAAAGAAGTGTTGAGAATTCCAATGAGGGACAAAAGTTTTATGTTCAAGCCACAAGAGATGCAACAGATGGCTTTGAAATGCAAAGAAGAAAATGCAGAGCTATGGCATAAAAGACTTGGGCATGTTCACAGGAGGAGTATGATATTTATGCAAAAGGATAGCTTGGTAGATGATTTGCCAAGCTTGGAGGGGAGAACTTCCACAGTGCAGAACCTGTCTTCTTGGCAAACAAGCCAAATTTCCCTTTAAAGGAGGAGGCTCGAGGACATGTGAAAAGCTGCAGTTAGTTCACATAGATGTATGTGGACCTATGTTTGAATCCTCTCTTAATGGTAGCAGGTATTTTATTACCTCACCGATGATTTGACTAGGATGAGTTGGATTTATTTTTTAACGAGCTAAGGCGAAGTAGCGATGTGTTTGTGAAGTTTAAAGCCTTAGTTGAGAATCGAGTGGGAAGAAAATTAAAACTCTTAGGTCTGATAATGGATCTGAGTATACAGCTCACAAGTTTAAGCTGATTTGTGAGCAAGCAGGAATTGTACAGCAGTTTACTGCACCTTACTCACCTCAACAGAATGGGGTTAGTGAGAGAGAGAACATAAGTATTATGGAGATGGCTAGATGTATGATGTAAGAGAAGAAATTGCCTAAGAGGTTCTGGGCTGAGGCAGCTAATACTGCTATGTTTCGTTGAATAGACTGCCCACAAAAGCCTTAGAGAAATCAACACATTTCAAAGTCTGGCAAGGTGTTAAACCTTCTATAAAAAATTTGAAGGTTTTTGGGTGTTTGTGTTACACTCATGTTCCTAAGGTTAAGAGGGACAAACTAGATAAAAAGGCAGAGATTGGGATCTTTATTGAATACAGTCTTCAATCAAAAGCTTACAGGATTTTCCATCCCATGACAGGGAAAGTAATTGTGAGCAGAGATGTTATCTTTTTAGAGGAAGATGAGTGGAATTGGATGGAAGGAAGGATTGCAGAACTGCAGCACTTCAAAAAACAACCTACAATAGATGTGGAGGCTAATGAAATTACAGAGGGATTGGAAGACAATATAGATGACTTACCAGTGAGAGGCACAAGGTCACTTGCTAAGATCTATGAAAGAAGCAATGTGGTAGTGCTCGAACCATCTAATTTTGTGGAAGCAAAAGAAGATTAGAGGTGGATTGCAATGATCCAGAAAAATCATACATGGGAACTTGTAGACAAACCACTAAATAAGAATGTGATTGGGGTTAAGTGGGTGTTTAGGACAAAGCTTAATCCTGATGTTTTGTCAATAAGTATAAAGTAAGACTGGTTGTGAAAGGCTATGCTCAAATATGGGGAGTAGACTATTCTGAAACATTTGCTCCAATTGCAAGGTTGGATACAATAAGACTTCTGTTAGCTGTTGCAGTAGAGAAGGGATGGCCTATCTTTCAGTTATATGTCAAGTCTGCATTCCTAAATGGAGAGCTTGAAGAGGAAATTTTTGTTGAACAACCTGAAGGGCAAGAAGAAAGTGTATGTAGACTGCACAAAACTCTATATGGACTGAAGCAAGCTCCAAGAGCTTGGTATGAAAAGATAGATCGATACTTACAGGATTTTGGTTTTGTAAAAAGCTTAAGTGAGTTCACTCTTTATGTCAAGAAAGTGAATCACAGTGTGATAATTTTGTCACTCTATGTAGATGACTTATTAGTGACAAGAAATGATGCAGAACTGATAGAGAATGTTAAGCAAGGTTTGTTTGCAGGTTTTGAGATGTTAGACTTGGGAAAGATGGCTTATTTCTTAGGTTTGGAAGTTAAGCAAAGTCCACAGAAGATCTTCATTTGCCAGAAGAAATACATGAAGGAAATTTTAAAGAAGTTTCAAATGGAAGATTGTCGAAGTGTTAATACACCTATGGCTGCTAGAGAGAAGCTACAGAAGGATGATGGAACAGATGTGGTGGATGCCTTGATGTATAGAAGTCTGATAGGGTGTCTCATGTATCTTACAACAACCAGACCAGATATTCTATTTGTTGTAAGTGTTTTATCCAGATTTATGAGTAATCCTAGTCAGTTACATTTGATTGCAGTAAAGAGGTTCTTGAGATATCTAAAAGGAACCTTGTTCTTTAGTGTGAAGTTTCAAAGGGGTCAAAAGTTTAATTTACAAGGATTTTCTGATAGTGATTAGGCTGGTTCGATGGATGACATGAAGAGCACATATGGATATTGTTTTAGTCTTGGTTCAGCTTGTTTTTCTTTGTGTTCCAAAAAGTAAGACATTGTAGCTCAATCTACTACAGAAGCAGAATTCATAGCTCAATCTACTACATAAGCAAATCAAGCTTTGTGGCTGAAGAAGATAATGAAGGATTTGTGGTTGAATTCCAGTGGCTGTATTGAAATCAATGTGGATAATCAAGCTGCTCTAGCAATATCACAGAATCCAGTTTTTCATGGCAAAACCAAGCATTTCAAGGTTAAGTTTTTCTTTCTGCGTGAGGTGCAACAAAATGGTGAAGTTAAGCTGGTTTATTGCAGATCTGAAGATCAACTTGCAGATATGTTCACAAAGCCACTTCAAGCTAGAAGATTTGAGTTATTAAGAGAGAAAATTGGAGTTTGCAGCAGCAACTAATCCAAGGAGGAGTTTGTTGGAGTGTTATGCCTCGGTCTGCTGATGTTGCTTGATGTTTCTGTTCTGGTTTTTTCTTCTGTTTGTTTTTATAGCTAAGTTTGTTAAATTATGCAGCTGGTATTTTTGTTATTTTTAGGAAGTGAATTAACATGTTTATGTGCGGTTATATGTTGCACGTATGTAAGCAGTTACTGCTTGTATTTAGGGACCAGACTCGACAGTTTCTAAAAGAACTGATATATGCAAGTCTTGTGCTCTGTTTTTCTGTGCTATCTTCCTCTGTCGAAGACCATAGCCTCTGGTTTTTGTTTTGTTTATTGCTTTGATTAGTCATAACAAATTTAAAATGATCTGAAAGCACCTGAAGTTGTAACCTTGACCCTCTATGTGAAGAGATGGTACGGTTTCGACTCTTTAAGAACTTGCCATATATTGATCATATGTTTTTGATAAGCTCCAAGTTGCTTGATTTGTGACCACATATATTTATAATTGGGGATTACTGCTACATCAATGCTGTGTTATCATGGCCAAAAAGCATCTTCGTATGGTGTTGTCGGTCTTTTTTGAAATGATATATGGCATTTTAAACTTCTTTTAACTGTCGTGAACTCTCAAATACAAGATAAATGAACTTATGGATATGGAGCCTGGCTAAGGAATTGTGTTCAGTGTAGATGAGTCCCCATTTCCGGGTTCTTTTGTCATTGGTCCGAGTTACAGATTGAAGTTCATAATAGTCGAATTTCAAACAGGTATTGTTTATGCAGTCCAATATTACATTGTTCCTCGCTAGGTGAATCATCTAGGCCAAGACACAATGTCGATCCTTCACCATGCGTGCATTTCCTTTCTAGGTTATCACCTTCAAAGAGGTCCGAGAACCTGAATTGCTTGAATCCGAGGGCCAATAACGAGACTAGGTGTATGGGAAACAAATGAGCTGGGTCAAGCCATGGGTATCATACGCTTGTTGCTTCATTTGAATCTAATATATATCCCCTCGTGATGGGCGATCATGGGAACTACAAATTTAAATTTTCACCGATCAATTTTGGAGACCGAGAGCCTTTTGTCTCTGCTGAATGCTGTCACGTTCACAGCAATTCTGCTTAAGACTCCATTCATTTACATAGACTGCCATTCTCAATCTTTGCTCCTCACCTGCACCCGTTTTCTAGAGTTGAAGAACTTGCATCCCCATTCATATTAAAGTTCGTGCATGTTGAAATATAATATACGAAAACGATAAGATCTTGCAATTTACGTCAACACACAAACTCCAGAGAAATAAACGAGAAATAATAAAAACACCATAAATTTACATGGTTTGGTTCAAGAAATCTTGTGAGAAAAGAAGCCAAATAATCTATTATAATTGGAGAATGAAAGTTTACTGATCGCTTTCACGTGTTGAGTGTTTCCGCGTAGATTTATCCCAAAACCTAAAATATTTATAAATAAACAACTCACTTGGATATAAACTTACGACACAAAATTACCACGCCTTCAAACTCAAAACAAAACGCTCTACATATGCCAAAATCAAGAACTCCAGGGTTCGTCTTTGGTCCGCAAAACAAAACGCTCTACATAAGCAGGCTTCGTGTTCCTATTCAAGGCTTCACGTGGCTGGACGTCTTTCTTGTGCAGCTTCTAGAATCTTGCAGCCCATACGTGCATATCACTCCTCCACATAAAAGAAACCCTAACCTTTTTATATTGTGTGCCTAGAGTCAAAACTTCAAAATTCCTATTCGGCCTGATAAAGAGGAAACCTTTGCTCCTTTTTTTAATTTTATTTTATTTCCTCTTAGTCCAAGAAAAGAAGGGCTTCTTTATCCAATTTGAAATCTATTTGAAAAATTTTTATCAATAAAATTTGGTTTAACAAATTATTATCCGAATTTAAACTCGAGATATTAATTTAACAGCGCATTCTTTACAGCGGTTAGAGATGACTGTTCTATTAGATTGTGTTTGGTGATCTTGATAAAATTCAAGATATGATAAAATTTATTATATCCTGCGTTTGGCACTTCAAGACATGATAAAGTTTGATATAAATGAGATATAGGCCAAATAAAATTATCCTATGAGGAGGTGAAAAAGGTGGATAGTAGGGGTGAACGGTTCCAAATTCCGAACATGTTTTACTTAGAACTTGTCCGTTAGAACAAGTTCTTCATTTTTTGGAACTTGAAACCTACTCTACATACCCTAGAATCTGGAACTTACCCTATTATAGGTTCCATGGTCAATTCTAGGGTTTACCCAGGTTTCACATCGATTATTAATTGAATGAATGCAATGAATTAAAATCTTTAATAACCACAACTTGCCGCTACAATTCACTAACCATAACTTATATTTCGACATATGAAAAATATGAATATTAATAAAGTAAAAGTCTCGGTCATAAAATAGAAGCTTAGATTAGCACTTTTAGATTATGTACTTATTATCAAACGGCATGGAATATTACAAGATCATACGAAGACATAAACTAAAAAATTTAAAAGTTTCCAGGTTATGGATTATAGGTTCCAAGTTCTAGGTTCCTCTAGCTAAGAACCTAAAATCTACCTGTCAAAATAGATTCCTTATTTTTTTTAACATGGAATCTACCCTGCATACTTTGAAACCCGAAACCCAGGTTCCCATTGATCCGCTTCTCAGATTTCAGGTTCTATCTAGAACCATGCTCCCCTAATACTTGACTCAACCTAATCCGCTTTAGTTGCTGAAAAAAGATTTATTGAGCAACTTAAGATAAAAGAGGAAAGCCTAGCATATGGGAGCATCAGCTTAGATCATTAAAATCAAGCACTCGACTCGACTTGGTTCGCTTTAATCGCTAGAAAGAACTATATAAAGTTATTTAAGATAAAAGAGGAAAACCTTAGTGTGGATCAACGATTGCAAGTGTAAAAATTCTATCACGTGAAATTTTTTTCAACATATGAGATATTCTCGACTCATGTTACCTATATCTACATATATTAAGTAAAGGCATTTGAATAATAAATTGATGAAGTGGCTTCTTGAGGATTTTGCAATGATTATGATATTAATTAAAATAAAAATTATATATTAGATTAATTTGATTAGTACAAGGATAATCTTACCTCTTGATCAGGATTTCATAAAGTTTTGATTCTTTTCCTACATCATACCCTTTAATTAATGTATTTATACTCTTACAACTTCTAACTAAAATTTTTCCTCCATACCTTTTTAAAAAAAGATGGAACGAGAATGAAATTACATTTCATTGAATTGGTCTTTTTAGAATCAGTCCTTTTTTTTTTTGAAAAAAAAATGGAGAAATACAATTCAATTTTTCTTTATATTCTCAAATTTTCAATCTTTTTTTTATATAGAAATTGAGGGAAAAAACAAATATATTTTGGTTTTAACTGTACAACATGGAAGGAATAGGAAAGGAACGTATCGAACTACTACATGTTGATACTCACGATTTTGATAGCCATATTACTGATTTAAAGGAGATCCCTTGAAAAGTATTTAGTATTGAAGGAGGGACTTCTTAGAGAAAATGAGATGGAAATATACTTTTACTCCTTAATAAAAGTCGTGCGAGGGGAAAATATAATGGAGGACGAACGGTTATAAAATAAAATAAAATAAATTGAATGTTTGGTGGGCAACGTGAAACAATTAAAATCTAAGGGTAAACGTATTTCTCCCCTAAAAACCGGGTGTGTTCTCCGACCACTATAAATTACGGGATGGCCTGGACTGTGGAGCCCGAGCACTTCAACAGAAAGTTTGAACTGCGGAGTAGGAAACTAGCAATGGAGGAAGCGAAGGGATTGGTGAAGCGCATGCTCCTTGTCAAGTTCAAAGACGGTACCCCACCTGCCCGAATCGAGGAAATCCTCAAGAACTACGCCAATCTCGTCAACATCGTCGAACCCTTGAAATCCTGGCACATGTATCCTTCTCTCTCTCTGTCTAATCTCTGCGTTTTCCCCCACTTTCTCGGCGCTTTTTTCCCCTCGGTTCCCCCTCAATCGAGCATGTCTTTGTCCTGGTGATCTGCCATGGAATGTTCATCAGCAGTTTGTTTGAGATGCCTGATCTTGGGTTGAACTTCTCTCTCGTGAAATCAGGGGAAAGAACGTGAGCATCATGAATTTGGACCAGGGCTTCACGCACGTCTTCGAATTAACGTTCGAGAGCGCTGAGCGATTAGCAGAGTACGTGGATCATCCTGTTCACGCCGAATTCTCAAACCGGCTCCGTCCCCATCTGGATAAAGTCGTCGTGATCACCTACGAGCAGACCGGCTTCCGTACCTGAATCACCTACGAGGTGCTGTTATCTTGAATAAGGTGATTAATATGGTTCAGACTCTAAAAGACTTTTTGTCTTTGCAAATAACAAGTCAGAAATAGCACTACATCTGAATTCAGATCCATGAGTACAACCGTGGCCTGTCCATTCATTGCGCTCTTGTGTATTGAATTTTCTTTAGGTTTACATGAAGTTCTTGGTAACGTTCATGCATTTAGTCAGATCACTCATAAATCTTACTAAATTGGTATAATTAGACATTACTAGAAATAATTGTAAAAGCAGTCCTAAACCTATTGTACCGCAGATAATTAAGTATTAAACATTTTAATTGTACCAATTTAATCATAAACTTTGTTGGCAATTTGTCAATATAGTTCTTTTGGCCAATTTTGATTGGAAATAGCTAAAATAAATGCTAGACATCTTACATAATATGACTAGAATTAACGTGAATAATTTTTTTTTTTTTTTTTTAGAAATTTTTCTGATTTTTTTCCTTTCCTTTTTCTTTCACAAAGTACGTTGCTATGGCTAGTGTCTAGCCACAGGGGAGGCCAAAAAAGGGCATTGCAACCCTCGGCAAATTTGGTGAGAGCTGACTCTCGCAACCTACAAGAGTGCAAACCTCGTGACCTAGGTGAAGGCGGTCCTCACTTAGGACGCAATAGTGACCCTTATTGGTCCTCACTTGTGGCCAGTCGTTGGCTACTGACCATTGGCCAAAAAAAAAAAAGAAGAAGGAAAAATTCAGAATTTTTTTAAAAATACAAAAATTGTTTACATTTGCGCCAACCAGCATACAAATGAGCAATTTCCCAACCAAAAATCGTCCATGTGTATTATATTGATAAATCATTAAAATATCTAAAAATAAACTAACAAATTAAAAGACAGATGAATGAAATGACCGTCATATAATTAATTTAGGATTTTTTAGATAATTTTCTTGATATTATCATCCTAGAAAAAGCGGAATTTTGATTGAAGAATAGGACATCTATTTTAACGACTCATTGAAATAAGAAAGCCTTTCCATTTGGAGTCAATCCTTGTACATGTCTTGGATTTCACGTCATTTATATGGGGCCGTTACGCTGGTAAATAAATTTCGCACGACCTCGAAGTGCATGACCCGTCTTAAAGCCAGGCAGGCGTGGGTGAGCCGCAATTAGAGCCGCCAATGTCATGCTAGCAGTGGGTCTGAAACTTCTTTATTGGGATAAACTTTTCTAATTGATGTGAACCGGATGAATACACAACTCTCAAGCAACTCAAAAGAGACAAATATACCCGTCGGATGCCCTTACATTCACGATTAAAAAAAAAAAAAAAGGATTTCATTTGGACTTTTATGATGCATAGGTCATTTGGAAAATTGGACTCTCTTTCTGGTTAAATACGCTTTATCGAGTCCCTTTAGATACTTGTAGGCTTAATTATTTATTTAAGAAACCATTGGGAGCACCCTTTCTATATGGGAAGGGAGAGGCAAAGAATTCGAATCTCCACCTTCTTAGGGATTGAGACGAAGGCAATTTAGCTTTAAATATAAGTTTCGACTCTCACCCTATTGTAATGAGGCTGAGCAAAGAGCTTGAGACTGAGAATTAGAGTAAATGTAGGCTTATTCCTTTATTTAACCGATCTTTTAATATATATCGGTACTTCAAATTGAATTTGACCAAATAGTGATTTTGGATGCATGAACTTACTAGTTTGGATTCGTGGGCATAAATTTTTCAATGAGTTATAATAATCGTTAATACTACGAAAAATCCTAAATTAGTATACCTATGATAAATTTATACCTAAATTAATTTTTTTATCACTAAAAATCTTAACCCGATATATTTGTGACAAGCCTCGAACATCTCCGCATCTTAGCATAAACCCCAAGATTGAATGAGAGGAGAAGGAAAGAGGTGAAATCGGGAGAGAGAAAGGAAAGATTTTGGTTCATGCAAGCCTTGGGCATCTCGGCATGCCAAATTGAGGTCATTTCCAAGTGCATTGCGAGAATTTTTTTTGGAGTGGCTTGTTGAGATGCATTTGTGAGTTGTATTAGAAAAGTCTCATGTTGAAGAATTAGGTGGTATGGAATCGTATCCGATTCATAAGTCAATGTTTTGGCTCGGATTTCCTTTTGACGATCTTCCCAGATGAAGATAGGGTTAATTAAAAAAAAAAAGCACAAACTTTACGTCGATGGACAAATCTGGCCCAAACTTTTTTTTGTCTCATAAAAAAGCACCAACTTTAGGTCAATGGACAAATTTGGCCCAAACTTTTTTTTGTCTCATAAAAAAGCACAAACTTTAGGTTGAGTGACAATTTTGGCCCAAATTTTTTTTGTTTGGAAAAAAAATCAACTTTCACTTAAATTCTAAATCTGGCCACCCTTTACTTATATTCATTGACTGTCCTTAATCCATGTGCACTTGTTGGCTAACACCATCCATTTTCTTCTTGTTTAAGCCATAGCTTGAAAAATAACAGTGAAACTATGCCATCTCCTATACTTCACTAGCAAGTAAAAAAATCTCCTGATTGAATTTCTCTCGCTAGAGTTTATTGTTTTGTCATAATATGAAAGCGTAGATCACCGCCTGTCAAGAGAAACCAAGGATGAGATCCACCAACCTCACAATTAGAACTTTTTCTCTTGAAATAAGGTTAACTTCAAATAGAAAGTTGATAGTAAATGTTAGATTTTGGATAGGAGTGAAAGTTAACAAAAATGGGGCCAGAATTGTCACTTAACCTAAAGTTTGTCTTTTTTACGAGAAAAAAAAAGTTCGGCCAGATTTGTCCATCGACCTAAAGTTTGTCTTTTTTTATGAGACATTGAAAAAAAGTTTTGGCCAGATTGTCCATCTAGCGCTTTAAAGTTGATGCTTTTTTTATGGAATTAGCCCGATGAAGATATTGGTCTTTTCCATGGCTAATGGAGATTGAACAATTACCCTGTGGGCTAAAATAAATTTGAAACAATGGGCTTGGCCCAGCACATGCCTTATGTCGTGATGTGGAGGATTGATGCGATGTATCAACCCGGCCTAGCACAAGGCGACACCTTAATTCGAGCTGGCCGGGTACAATCCATAACCATTTGACATCCCTACTGCATGCGAAGTTTTCACATCTCACTCTCGAGTTAAGGGGTTTCTAATTTTTCTCACCTCGCTCTCCAATCCATAATGATAAGTTTCTTTGACGCCACATGTGTCTTTGCATTAGTTCAACTCGCTCTTCAATCCATAATGATAAGTTTCTTTAACGCAACATGTGTCTTTGCATTAGTTCAAACGAAACACTACTTCTAGAAATATATCTAAGAAGCAATTCAAATGCCAATTGGTCGCCACCATTGAATTGAAACAAACCTTATCGAATCGATCTGGTCAAACCATCCTCCAAAAGAACATCGGTGGCAACTCACGTGACGAAATTCCAATTGAGTCACCCATGACGACGAAGCTGTGAAGTGACGTGAGACGGGAAGGACTCATCGTCGTTTGTTTACGACTTTCCAGAAATTTCATTTGGAAAGTTCAAAAGAGGGAAGCGTGCAGACATGGGAGTGGTGAAAAGTAAGATGCAACACGCCCAGGTATAAATAAGAGACCGCCAGATGACAAATGAAGTATAGAGAAAACTTGAGAAAATGGAGGAAGCCAAAGGACTAGAGAAGCATGTGTTGCTTGTGAGGTTCAGAGATGATACCACGCCTGACCAGATTGAAGAACTCATCAAGGGCTTCGCCAATCTCGTCAATCTCGTCCCTCCCATGAAATCTTTCCACTGGTCTCTCTCTCTCTCTCTCTCTCTCTCTCTCTCTCTCTCTCTCTCTCTCTCGCTGAGCCAAATGATTTTGTGTGATCATTTCTGGGGTTAATGTTACAGGGGAAGGGATGTGAGCATTGAGAATGTCCATCAAGGTTTTACTCATGTGTTCGAGACGACGTTCGACAGCACAGAGGGAATAGCAGAGTACTTACCTCATCCAGCCCATGTCGAGTTCTCAAAGCGGTTCCTCCCCCGGTTGGAGAAGGTCCTTGTGGTCGACTTCAAGCCGACCACTGTTCCCGCTTAAACCGAATCGAATCGCACTATATTCTGCTGATGCCATGCTTAAATAAAATTTTTATTGCGTGAGAGTAATAACTTGAATTCTATTGTACTGTAGTGTTGGTTAATGTAATTGATATGGTTTGAAAAGTCATATTGACAAAATCTTCATATTTTCTTCGTGTAACATGGCGAATTTTGTGTTCCAATGCACAGCTTTGATGAGACAGCCGTGCTACTAAATACCAACAAATATTAAGACTTGACTAAATTGATTTTATGATTAAGTAGTAAGGTCTCAAATGTTGCTAACTCTAGAGAAAAATTCACAGGAAGGTTCTGTGGCCACCTATGAAATTTATTCCTAGTTTGTATCTTTTGTTTCAGGTCCTTTTGAGTGCTTTCGCCTGGCCTTTAGCCAGAGTCTACATCTCCTTGTCCAATCTCCTCATTGTTCGAACGCTTTATCATCTCGAACGAAAATTTTTCATATCATCCTCCGATTAAAGTTGGACCTAGTTTTATTTGTTCAGTAAATTCATTTGTCATCAAATCTTTGCAAACCGACTACTTTTCAAATTTCGTTAAATAACCAGCCGATCTTTCCCGACAGTTTGTTGACAGCAAAAAATGTTCGAGTGTAGTATGTGACAGTTTGATCAACAGAAACTTATTGGAGGTTGAGTAGTGGAGTCAAGTAATCGTTGAGTAGCGAAGTTAATGTAAATATTGATGTAACTGTCGAGTAGTGGAGTCTCAGAATACACTTGTAATTGTCAATTATAAGCTATAGAAACTCGCATTGTACTCTTTGTGAAGGATCACCAATCAATGAACGTTGTTCAGTTTTTACTTCTAACTTATATTCACATTTCAGTTTCCTTTTATATGGTTGAACACGACTATCTCAAGTTTCAGTATTTTTGATCTTTTGGTTGAATTGCGGTTCTTGTTCAAAAATTAGCAAATGACTCTTCACATCCTCTATCCATTGGCTTATCAATCATATTTTGAAGGGCATTTTGTCAATATTTTTTTGGTGAAACATCTCTTTTGGCACACTCAATGGGACTCTTGTTCATTGATCCAAGGAAGTTTTCATGGTGAGAACCAAAAATCAACCAGAACCAGATAATGTTGCCGGTAACAACAATCCAATACCACAAACTGGAAACAAAGTTACCTTGCATTTTGAGTCTTCAGCCGGCAGGAGAGCACTAGAAGGAAATTGACCTGAAGAAGTCAATCTTCTAAGGCATCTTACAAAAGAGTTGCTAAGGGATGTTGCTCCAAACTCCAACATTATAACAACCAGGTCAAACGAGAATAGAGAGTAGTTGTTGGGGCCAAAGAGCTTGGACAAGGAGCAACTCATAGAAAGCTTTTAGGATGATGAAGGGGATATAAATTAATTGAATTGTGCATTGAATTTGGGGAGAACGTGTTTGGAATATATATATGTATATGTGTGTGTGCGCGCGCGCGCGCGTGAATTAACTCACAAAAGCACCTTTCAATGAACATTAAATTTTGCTTTGGAACTCTAAAGTTAAATGTGTTTAGGCTAGACCACTACTATGATGGGTGACCTCTTGAGAAAGTGTCGACTCGTACTCTACAAGACAAAATCGTGAGGCTTGATGTAGGACTAGGCCAAAGCAAATAATATCTCGAGTGAGTTAATTCAGATATGTCATAATATGTTGTTAGAGTAGGATCCCCTCCAATAGGTGTATGGTTCGAGAACAAAACACACAGAAGTTGGTAGGCCTATAACAA
Organism: Eucalyptus cladocalyx; assembly: GCA_017140615.1. NCBI lineage: Eukaryota > Viridiplantae > Streptophyta > Magnoliopsida > Myrtales > Myrtaceae > Eucalyptus > Eucalyptus cladocalyx. The sequence continues at coordinate 34,590,913 of CM029517.1, read as the reverse complement.
TGGGTCTGATAAATAGGGGTGTCAACGGTTCAGTTCAGTTTGGTTTTTTTGAAAAACTGAACTGAACTAAATCGTTAGGAAAAACACGAACCAAACCGAATGAGACCCGAACCGAATACGAAACGAACCAAAATTTGGTTCGGTTTAGCTTTTTTGGTTTTTAGTTTTCAACTTTCAATTTTTGGTTTTTGCATTTGTTTCTTTTTTTGTTTTTTTTTTTCCTGTTGTATATTATAACTTATAAGAGTAATTTCCCTAGCCCCCGTTCGATTCGTATTTTCAATTTTGGGTTTTCGCTTTGTTTTTTTTTTTTTTTTTTGTCGAATATTATAAGAGTAACTTTCCTAAGCCCTGGTTCGGCGATTTGGCTCGCTTCGATTCAAATTTTTTATTTTTATTTTTTTGGTCGTATATTTTCGGATCGGTCCAACCTCAGTTTGATTATCATCTCAATTAATGAATTAATTGATCAAACCTTTAAACTTATCACCAAATAAAATAACCCATTATTTTCAATGAGTACGTTATTTATTGCGTATGCATACAATACATAATTACCAATTTAAACGAGTGGCCTCTCCAACTCTTTTATTTTAATAGAAAAGTTCCATCCATAAATATTTTCTTCCACTGATGTCTATTCGTTATATAAATAATTGATCCTGAATAAAAGAAAAAAGCTACCGAAATAATAATTTGTAGATAACTGAATAACAAAGAAAGAAAGAAATCAGCAGGAACGAAAGAGCCGAAAAAAACAATAATAATTGTTGTCTTTTCCCCAAGCTCAACGTCAAATTAGTGGACAAAAAGCAACACTCTTTTTCTTCTTCTTCTTCTTCTTCCCCTCTCTCTCTCTTCTTTCTCTCTCCGCATCTACATCCGACCCGAAACACAGTGCGCAGCGGCAGACCGCAAGCGGATCTCGGCAGCCGGTTCGGCCCTCTCGCTCCGGCCGTGTCCCCGCCGGGATGATAAAAAAGAACTGATTTTTTTTTATCCCTTCCGTTTAGTAACTAAAGAGTTGATAATAGTTAGAAACCATCGGTAAAAAGAACATGATACTTTGCAAATTATCGACTTTTTTTTTTTTTTAATCTTTTCTACTAGCTTTCATTTGTCTCTTTTACCGTATTATTATAAAAATTAGTTAGGATCACCCCGACAAATCCAAGGTCTTCTCTTTGGCAGGGCTTAACTTTTGGCCCATAAGTCCTCTTGCATGTGGAGTTAATAATTGTGCCAATGCTGTACTCCTTTTATGCACCCATGTTACTCTACATCCTATTTGGAAAAACTAGCCATTTCATAAACTTTTAGGTTATATTTAATACTTTAATACTCATTAGAGTAAGTAAATAATGGACCTCATAATAGAAGGACGCACGTCTCTAATATCACACATATATATAGTAAAAAAAAAGTATTATAAACGCTAATCGCATTGCCAAAATGGTGTCGTCTACCCAGAATTTAAAAAACAATGGGAAATTACACAAAACTCCTTTAAACTTTGGGGCTTCATATTTGCCCCTGAACTTTCAAACACTATACAATCCCTCGATTTTTGTTCTATTATAGACGTAACTCTTTATGTTTTTTTCCGTTAGCATGTAGAATGCACACAACTATTAAGGGTAAATGTATACTTTCATCTCTTTTTTTTTTTTGAGGAAATTATCTCTTTTACCCTTTATCGTGGTAAAACATGAAAAACGAAATAAACTAAAACATTAAACAATCTGTCAAAATATGATTACGTAGCCACTTTAATAGAACTAAACAAATATAATCTAAGAAAAAAGAATAAACCCAAGTTAAATGGAAAGGGAAAATGGCTCAATGACAAAAGGTCAAATTAGAAAAATTAGCTATACCTGAGTATAATTGAATGGTTATTTATTGTAAAAAAATGATTGATCAATAAAAATACTTAAAAAATTACAAAAAGAAGAAAATGATGTTCTCAGCTCATCAAAGGAAATGATAAGCAGTGACTCAATGTGATATTCCCAAGGCCTTTTCTTGCATTTTACTCGGTTGCATTTCTTTTTCTTAGAATATTTTATTAGTTTTATCTAATATATTCATCATATTATCATTATTGTTATTTTTTTTTATCGATGTACGAATCGGTTTATTTACGTCCATTCCGTTTACCTTTTCATTTCTTTATAAAAAGCACGGGCGAAAGAGAGACCTTCTTTGAAACGCAATGAAGTAAAATACATTTTTATCCCTGAAAAAGTCATATGAATTACATATTCTAACAAAAAGAATATCATGAGGGTAAACGGCAGTAACAAATTCAGGGGGCAATATATAATAAGTTGAAAAATTCAGGGTAATCGTGTAATACCCAAAACTTGGGTGGAGTTTGTGTACTTTCTCCGAAGGATTATTAATTAAGGGGATGGTGCAGCGCGGACAGACTTCCGAACGCCGGAGTAGGAAGTTGACCATGGAGGAAGCGAAGGGATTGATGAAGCATGTGCTCCTCGCCAAGTTCAAGGACGAAATTCCGCCTGACCAGATCGAGCAACTCATCAAGGGTTTCGCCAATCTCGTCAACCTCATCGAACCCATGAAATCTTTCCACTGGTATTCTTCTCTCTATCTCTCTGTCTGATGTGTCTTGTTTTTCTCTTCTTCTTTTTTTTTTTTTTTTTTGGGCTTTTCCCCTTTATTCCCCCCTCGTTCTTGGTGCTAATTTATCCCATTTTATGTAATTGACTTCTCTGTGATTTTTGGACATTTTCTATGTAAGAGTTTTCCTAATGTGGACTAAATTAATTGATATTGTAATTTACTGCATCATTTTTACTTTTGTCTTATTTGTCCTCTTAGTTTTATTTGTCCGTCAAACACTCGCCTCAGGGTTTGGTCTAAATGCTCCCTAGCTTGTTGAGATAGAAGGTTTCTTAATTAGTCTACCCATATTGGGCTTTTCAGAAAGTACAAAAAATGAAACAAAAAATTATTGATTGTGGGACCCTAGAATCGAGTTGAGCCTTTTTAGATAGTACAAAAATGAAATAAATAAATGCTTGGTTTGTAAGAGTTTTCCTAATGTGGATTAAATTAATTGATATTGTAATTTACTGTTTTTACGGGAGGGTTGGTCTAAAGAGAGATATAAGGTTTCTCTATAAATAGTGCTCAAGTCTCTCCTCTAACCCTAATTCTCACATGTATCCTCACCTAAGGGGCGTTTACCTAACGCTAAACGTGAGGGGGCCGCCTCATTGAGCCATTGAGCCCGTGATACGGAGGGCAATAGAGGAGAAGGACTTGATGCGTGGCGTGGAACATTGTGTTAATCCATTTTCGCTTCAAGAATAATAGATCCCAAAACAGGTGCGTTAATCTTTCTACTTAGTTATGCATGTTCTTGTTCTACTTATGGAGATCTTGGGGTTACGCAATTTGCGTCTAACATGTGGTATCAGAGCAACCATAACCCTAGAACTTGAACGCATAAAGGTTTTGCCCTAATTAGTACGGATTTTGCCCTAATTTGTGATTTTCGAGATTTTTTGTTCAATAAAAATAAAATTAAATCACAAATTCGGACTGGGCTCGACGAGACGAGCAAGACGGTCGGCGGCGCGTCGCCGGGGGAGGCCGCACGCGCCCCCACGCACGGCCACGCGCCGCCTGGGCGTCGAACGCGCGCCGCGCGTGAGCTCCACGCGCCGCGCACTCGGGCGACGTGAGGGCGCGTGGAGTGTGGATCGGCGCGTGGCTGGCGGCGTTGGACTCGTATGGTGATTTCCTATCTTGTGGTATATTTATTTTATATCTTTGATAGTTTTATGGATGTGAAAATACATACGGAACCCTAAATACGTGTATTTTTAGTGTACTTTTGCGTATTTTTCTTATATTTTCTGTGATTTTGGAAATATAAGTGTTGGGTTATAAGTATGTTATCACATAAATATTATAAAGGTGTGATTCATAAATAAAAATCAAACTTTATTGTGAACTGAAGCTGGCTTAATGAGATACAATTCATATGAGATTGTATTTGAGCTATGTATTGAGCTGATGAGAAACAATAAAGATTATGAAACTTTTGTTACTCAAGTATACTCCTTTACACACTAGTAATTTTTGAATGATAGACGACTTAAGGACTCGTGACCAAACTGATGTACTGATTAACACATCTGTTGAATGTGGGTAATGCATGTCAATTAAGTTACTGCATATTGTACATGAACTCATCTGGTCACTTGTTAATGTCTATCAAGTTGAATATTTTTATGGTTAAGGAGTATGAGAACATTTATGCAGAGCAATAGTATCTACTGTTAAATTTTAGATATTTGGTTCTTTGGTTTGACTCAATTAATAGGCCACTGGGTGAAGTAATGATATCTATTACCTAAAAATTGATTAATAAATCAGTTGTTGGCCTTGGAGTTATTTTTGCCTTATGAATTCATGAGTAATAATAGATTGGCTGTCAAGCTTGTCGATTTGGTGCACCCTGTATTACTATTGATATTAATTTGTGAGAGATATTATAGATCAGCATTTTTTTTATGTTGTTCTGGTAATATGTAATCGGGGTGCATAAGAGATGTTTTATTCTCTGTTATAAGAAGTTTCTTGTGTTCTTGTGATCAATGATCATTGGAATTGGTTCGCTGCATATATATATATATATGTATGATTAATTTTTATTAATGAATAAAGCAATGTAATTAGCATGATATGTGATTTTGGTGATATGATGCCCCTATCACTAAAGTTAAAATCACATATATATGGTGAATGTGAGGAGTAAAGCTTATATCCCTGGTATGAGAGAATTTCAATGATTCAATTGAGTAGTGACCGCCAAAGTGGCACGCTTGATTGGGTTTGAGAAATTTCGGTCTCGTATGATGATTGGGATGTCTCCTGGTCTAATGCGTAATCATACTCCCAAAGGAGGTGATTGTGTATTAGTTCATGGAGGGATACATGATAGTGTGGTGGAGGAGTGATTCTAGCGATTCATATGCCCAAATGTGATGAATTCACGAAAAAATTGGAACATATTCTCATGATTCTAGTGATTCATATGCCCAAAGGTGATGAATTCACGAAAAATTGGAACATATTCTCATAACCCTTATCATGTGGGGAGTGTACAATTGCATGTCATGTATTCTGCCCAAAGGTGATTATGTGATTTTGCATGTAACTCTCTGGATGTGTACTTGTACGTCAAGTTACACAATGCTCACATGATGCTAATTATATACTGCTTGTTTTTCAGTCACCTTTTCTGTAAATGGTAATTCCGTCATCATTGTGGACATATGATTTGTTGCTTAAAAAAAAAGAGCAATTGAATTTGCTTATTGTCCATGAAGCGTTCCATTCTGGAATGCGGACTGCATTGCTATAAGATGATGGAAGTCTTAGTTGCTTGAAATTATGTCTTATTTTATATTGAAATTAGGACACATCTGCAAAAATTGTGTTTAAGTCCTAATGACATCTACATCTCGTATATGATTAAAATGTTATTTCCGAAAATTTTCTATTTAAGGAAAATGACCGAGATAAAGGTCTTAAAAGGTTGTCGGGTTTAACAATGGCAATGAGTATTTTGGCAAGTATGACAATGCGAAATAGCTTAAATGGTCATTTGTCAAATACTTGGTAGATTCTGGGGTGGTAATTTAATTACTATACCTGAAAATTCTGACAAAAAGATTTGGTCGAAAGGCATAAATGCACCATATTGAACATGGTGATGAGTATGATTAGTAAGACTAATTTATCTGGTCTTTTGTGGGTTGATATTATGAAAGCAATTTTTTAATATACAAAAGGGGTATTGATTTTATAACTCTAAAGAAGGTACAAGAATTATGGAATCACACACTCTAAAGTTTTTTTTAAAAAAAAAATTGACGTAATTGTAGATAATAGTTGCTCTCAGATTATTAAAGATAATAGTATGATGGAGGTTACTGTGTTTTTGTCTTTACCTATACAGATAATTATGGAATCTCATGTACCATAGACTAAACTTGTTGAGGTTCAAGGTACTATTCTTGATATAGTTTATAATGAAATTTCTTAAACCTCTCAAGTGTAGAATGAAGTGGTTGCAGCTTTATTAAGGAGATTTGTTAAGGAAAGACAATCAGTTATACCATTAGACTATATAGTCTATTTGTGAGAGCATGATTACAATATCCACTATATGGTTGATGTAATGACATATTTATAAATGTCGTTTCTTATTCTCAATTAAGTATGTGATTAGATGCCATAAAAGGCGATATACAATCTATGAAACATGTTTGGAAACTTACTGACTTATCTAAAGATCACAAGTTTATTAGTTGCAAATTGGCGTACAAAACTAAAAGAATTTCAAACAAAGTTTGTGGAATTTAAAGCCAAATTTGTAACTAACGTTTTAACTCTGAAAGAGGGGTGGATTGTTTATAGTGAAGAAATAATTATTTCTTTAAATGTTCTTTCAGAGTGAACATGGCATTAATAATTTATTTTGATATAAAGTTACGCCAAATAGATACAAAATCTATATTGTGCAACTGGATGATTTTACAGCAAATTCAAGTAAACTTGTGTGTAGACTGAAAAGTTCTAATCAATGGTCTTAAGCAAGCTTTCAAACAATATTATTAAAGTTTCATAGTGTTGTTATTTTGTTCAATTGGGAACAAAGTAATTCAATATACTTGCAAGGTCAGTGGGAGGAAATTTATTTTTTCTCATATTTTATGTACATGATATTTTGCTTACAAGTTGTGACCTTGAAACAATGCGTAAGGATTGTTTTTTGTATTAGGATTGTTTTTGTCATATTATATTAGATTTTCTCGGAGGACATTTGCTGATTGTATATTGGAAATATTCAATATACATCATTGCAAGCCAGGAATTGCTCATGTTGTTAAGGGTGATGGACTAAATCTATCACATTGTCCTTATTTAGATATTGAGAAAATCTAATTAAATGGTGTACCTTGTGTCAAAGTGCACTTAAAAGTATAATGTATGCTCGAATTTGCACTAGACTAAATGTTGTCTTTGTGACGGGACTTCTAGGCAGAGATATCGGTCAAATCCAGGACATGATCACTGGGTTGCTGTCAAGAAGGTTTTAAGGTACTTAAAGAAGACAAGAGATTATATGCTAATTTATAGCCATGTTCAATTCTTGCAGTTAGTAGAGTATTTAGATGTAAATTTTGCTGGCTGTTATGATGACATGCAATCAATAACGGAATACATATTTATGTTAGTAGGAAGTGCAGTAAATAAAGTTCTTTGTTATCTTCTACTATGTATGCAGTGTTAGTAACATTCTTTTAGGTTGTTACTTGGGCTATTAGGCTCCAAAACCTCATGACGGAATTGATCGTTTTAACTTGATGGATAGACCTATACGGTTGTATTGAGATAACAATTTTGTAGTATTATTTATTTACTACAGAGGTCTTAATGGGTCTAAATATATAGTGGTCAAATATTTTTTACCATAAAGAAATGGTATAGAAATGTGACTTATAATATAATATATTTTCACAGATGATGTAGTTACAAACCCACTAACTAAAGGCCTACGCTCATGTGTATTTTAGTAACATATCGTTAACATGGGCTTAGGAGTATCTTCGGATACTGTTGTTTAGTGGGGGCTATTTTGGCTTTATTTGATAAAGTTCACATCTGTGGTTCGTTACACTTAGTAACGGTTTGATATGTATCAACTTTTGCATTCAATAAAATATTTTTGAATGTATTGTTATTATGTTGAATACATATTGATAAAATCTCAAGGGATTATATAAACCTTGAGTGAAGGCTAGGGGCATCCGAGCATCTGGTTATTAGCCTTGTGCATATGTCTTGTGATACATAAAAAAAGGTTAACCATAAGGACAAGACATATGTGGGTTCATTGGAACCATAAAGCATTCTCTTGTGGCACAAGTTTTTGTGACACCTAAGGTAAGAGAATGGTGACTGACAAATGGGATCTCTCTATGAGAGACGTTATCCATTTGACACACTACCATATTGAATCCATATCAATAAAGTTGAGAACATTCGTGACCATGGAAGGCTCTGTGTGTATACACGCAGTTACCGCCATGATTCGGTGTTTAAGACTTTATGGGATATGATTAACTATTAAGAATTATCTCTAGACCAAATGTGCACACATACGGTACGATTTCAATTAATATAGTCCAAGTGGGAGAATGTAAGAGTTTTCCTAATGTGGATTAAATTAATTGATATTGTAATTTACTGTTTTTACGATTACCGTAAAATAGGGTTGGTCTAAAGAGAGATAGAAGGTTTCTTAATTAGTCTAATATGGGCTGGCTAGTGTGGGCCGAGTTGAGCCTGGCCCGTAATGAGAGGACTGGCTGGAAACTCTATAAATAGTGCTCAAGTCTCTCCTCTAACCCTAATTCTCACATGTATCCTCACCTAAGAGGCGTTTACCTAACGCTAAACGTGAGGGGGGCCGCCTCATTGAGCCAATGATACGGAGGGCAATAGAGGAGAAGGACTTGCGCGTGGAACATTGTGTTTCCGCTTCCGCAGTGGATTCAAGAACAATGGATCCCAAAACAGGTGCGTTAATCTTTCTACTCAGTTATGCATGTTCTTGTTCTACTTATGGAGATCTTGGGGTTACGCAATTTGCGTCTAACATGGTTGGTCCTGAATTGACCCTGGAATTGGACCGAACTCACTGGGTTAGTCCAATCCTTAGTCCCAAGCTCAATAGGGTCGATTCTCGGTCCCAAGAATTGATGACCTATGTAGGTTGATTCTAAGGTTAGGGAGTGAGCCAGCCCAACCCGGACCATGCTCACTTCTAGTCAACAATGTCATGCTAGCTATGTCAACTAGTTACGGTAACAGCAAGTACAAAAGGGACAATTTGATATCCGATCCGCAAAGGATGGGCATTGAACCTTCATTAAAATGACACTTATAATAGCACACGTGCTTCTTTTAATATTGATCTTTCAACAGGATATCAGTACTTTAGACCGAATATGGTACAAATCTAGGTTTATTTTTGGCCTACCATTGATTCAAGTCTAGTTGAGAACAAATCCAAGGAAACGATTCTACTACTTCGATGGCAGAAAAAAAGGGGATCTCCTTCATGTTGGTAAATTACTAAAAAGAGATGGTAAATATATAAAAATTAGAGGTAAAAAATAGGGAAATTAACCGATCAATCTTAAACATATTGTATGGATGTCAATTCAATCTACAACTTTTTAATTTTGTCAATTCAGTCATAAAACTTTACGTAAAATACAAATGAAGTCTTTTCGGCTAATTTTTGTTGGAAGTTGCTGTCTAGGATGACTGGTGATGATCAAACTACCATGTCGGGGGATTTCCAACAAAAATTAATATGAAGGCTTATATTAGAATTTTGCGCAAAGGTTGATGACTAAATTGGCTAAATTGAAAATTTTATGACTACATTGACATCCGTATAATAATTTTAAATCGATTGGGCAATTTTCTCCTTACAACATGAGACTTTTAGGCCCTGTTTGGTAACCATCCAAACAGGGCCAAATTCTGATTTTTTGTTCCCAAAATCAATTTAAGCCTACAATCGCGTTTGGTAAAATTTTTGTTCCGGGAATGATTGGGAATAGAATCAATAACCAAAAAAAAAAAAGTTGATTCTTGTTCTGGGAACGAATTTGAGAATCAAAATCAAGAACTCTCATATTTCCCTTCGGCCATCTCGCGACCGCCGTCCATCATCGCCTGCCACCGTCTGCCGTCCCCGTCCGCCGCCGCCGCCACCGTTCTAGCGAGCTCACCGGAGGCTCGCCGGACCCGGGCGAGGTCCGGTGAGCTCGCCAAAGGCAAGCCTAGCCACCGGCGAGGCTCGGCCTCCTAGATTTGGTGAGGCCGAGCCTCGCCGGGCCGGGCGGGGTTGGGCAAGCCTCACGACGCCCGGCCCCCGGTGGCCGGGCGAGGCTCGCCTAGCCCCACCGGTGGCTTGGCGAGGCCTCGCCCAACCCGGCGAGGTCGCCCGGCCACCGGTAGGGCTTAGCCTCGCCCGGATGCGGGAGGCCGAGCCTCGGCGAGGCTAGGCGAGCCTTGCCCGGTTGCCGGTGAGGCTCGGCCGACGAGGGCCGGCCTCGCCGAGGGCCGACGACGCTGGGTGAGGTCACCGGCCCTCGTTTGGCTCGGGTCGTCGGTCTAGCGACCGGCCACAAGAAAAAGAAGATGATAAGAAAAAGGAAAAAAAGAAAAAAGGAAAAAAAAAGGAAAAAGAAAAAGAAAAAAAGTAAAAAAAGTAAAAAAGTAAAAAAGTATTTAAAAATTAAAAGAAATTGATTTGGAACAGAATTAATGAGCACGGTACCAAATGCAATTCTATTCGAGAATTAGAAATTTTGGACGGTTACCAAACGACTTAAAATGCTTAGAATCGGTTAAGGACAGAATAAAAAAGAATCGGTTCGATCGAATATCTCCAAGAACGAGAATCGTTATCAAATGCGTACTTTTATTCTCTAGAAGATTTTATAAAACGGGCTTTCTAGCAAAATATGGACTTTTCTTATCTTTTACTAGCTTTTATTTGTCTCTCTTAACAAATGTCTTATATTACCTACTTTTATACTAGAATTCCAACTTTTCTTTGATTGACTTACCAATCTTTTTCTATTAGGTAGCCAACTAGTTTTGGTTTACCTCCTCTTATTTGAGTTACTCACTCATATTGATTTTCTTACTTTTAATTTACCATTTGTTTCTCTTAAGATACTAATTTTTAGTTTACCAAACTTTTATTTACTAACTTTTATTTACCTCTACCAACTCCCTACATTTACCAATCCTCTTTGAAAATTATCAATCTAAATTAAAGTGAATCGTCTTCTCATTTCTAATTAAGTTATCAACTCTCATTTGGATTAGTTAATTACTTGAGTTCTCTTTTGTATGTTTTTATTCAAATTCATTAACTTTTGTAATGACTTATCAATTTTTTTGTTTTTATCTTTCTTGCTAACGGCTTAAATTTACCAAATTTTATGTGAATTTTCCAATATGTATTGGTGTGACAAACCAACTTCTCTTCTATAATCTAACCAACTAGTGTTAAGTACATACTACCGGTAATTTGCTTTTTTTTTTTTTTTTAATTTATCAACTTTTTGTCTTCCTTACTAACCTCTAAGTTTATCAACTCTTATATAAAATTACAACAAAAATACGAGTAAATTATGAAATTTTCATCAATTGAGTTATCAACTAATTTTGGATTACCAACTTTCATTTAAGTTATAATAACCACTGATACAAGTCTAGTTGAGGACTAATTCAAGCAAGCAATTCTACTATTTCGTTTGCAAAAAAAGAACTAATTTTTTTTCCATCTTGTTTAATTACTAAGGAGTTGATAAATGTTAAAAACCCGTGGGGTAAAAAATATAATACTTTGCAAATAATTGACTTTTCTTATCTTTTCTACTAGCTTTTTCGTTTGTCTCTTTTACCGTATTATTCTAAAGATTAGTTAGGACCACCCGGACGAATACAAGGTCTTCTATTAGGCTAGGCTTAACTTTTGGCCCATAAGTCCTCTAGCATTTGGAGTTAATTGTGCCAATTAGAGTTGTGCAACCAAACCGGGTATACCCGGTTTTCGGACCGGCCCACCCGGAAAATAAGGTCAGGAACCGGTTTCCGTTGAAACCGGTCTGAGAACCGGTTCCCAAAATTTGGAACTAGTTTAAATCGATTCAGGAACAGGTTCCGAGTGATTACCCACCCGGAAATCAGTTCTTGGACTGGTTTTCGAACCGGTTTTGTAAGTAGAGGTCCAAAACCTTTTTTTTCCCTCAATTTCTTTTCTTACTCCCACAATCACACAATGTTTTTCCTCTTGGCTCTCTCAAACACGCACGGCACTCCTCCTTTGTCATTCCTCTTCCTCACTTGCTTCCCTCCCTCACCAGCTCCCTCTCGCACCGTCCAATAAACAAACGGTGTTTGTCGCTATCAAATTATTGTATATCACATAGATTGGCTCGCCTAATTTCTCTTTTGCAGGAGGAGTTATGCTTGCATAAATGAGTAGCTTCATGTAGTAGTTGTGGGAATAAGACTAATATTATATCCATGTTTGTTCTTAATTCTTTGTCTTATGATTTTATTTACTATAATTAGCCATGTGGATCCTTAATTTTTTGTTTAGTCAAAAAATTTATGTATTTATTTATTACAAATGCTTAATGTTCCAATACAAATTATGAGAATTACGTTATTTTCTCGCGTATCAATATAAAATTCAAAGTCGTATAGGATATTGGGAGATTGCAAAACAAGTTCCAGTGGAAATAGGGTTGACTTTAGAACTGGATCGAAAAAACAGGGTGGGTTGGGTATAGGGTTTTATACAAACATGGTCAAGTATAGGGTCCATAAAAGAGGAATCGGTTATAATAAGGTCGGATATAGGTCTAGGTCTATACCCTACTCACCCTGGACCTGATCATCCCTAGTGCCAATACTAAACTCCTTTTACGCACTCATATTACTCCATGCCCTATCCGGAAATACTAGCCATTTCATAAATTTTAAGTCATATTTTATACTTTAATACTCATTAGAGTAGGTAACTAATGGACCTCATAATAGAAGGAGCCACGTTTCTAATATCAAATATATGTAGTTTAAAAAAAAATTATTATAAACACTAATCGCATTGCCAAAATGTTGTCATCTACCTAGAATTAAAAAGAACTAGGGTAAATCACACAAAAGTCCTTTAAACTTTGGGGCTTCATATATGCCCCCGAACTTTCAATTGTTATACAATCCCTCAATTTTTGTTCTATTACAGACACTAACTCTTTATGTTTTTCCATTAGCATATAGAATGCATACAACTATGAAGGGTAAATGTATACTTTCATCTCTCTTTTTTAGAGGAATTATCTCTTTTACCCTTTATTGTGGTAAAACATGAAAAACGAAATAAGCTAAAACATTAAACAATCTGTCAAAATATGATTACATAGCCACTTTAATAGAACTAAACAAATATGATTTAAGAAAAAAGAATAAACACAAATTAAATGGAAAGGGAAGATGGCTCAATGACAAAAGGTCCAATTAGAAAAATTAGCTATACATGAGTATAATTAAATGGTTAATTATTGTACAAATTGATTGATCAATAAAATACTCAAAAAATTACAAAAAGAAGAAAATGATGTTCTCAGCTCATCAAAGGAAATGAGGACGATACTTTTAAAAACAGGAGAAGACAAGGCCATCACTTTTAGGGAGCAGAACTTAGTCATTCCAACGATGAAGAATCATCTCTTTAAAGTCGTCAAAAACAAAGCCATCACTTTTAGGAATGTGGACGATACTTTTAGAAACATGAGGCTACAACGTAGCTGGGCTATCAATCCGATTATCTTCTTTGCTAGGGACTCTCCTACTCCTGTAAGGCCCTAGCTTGTCTTTGATTGCAAATGGCTGCTCTTCCTACGTGCAGCTATCTCCTTGGTGGCTCTTCACTTTTGTTGTTGGCAGATGCAACCTGAGTTGTGGGGTCCATTCGGCCTTGTGATGCCTAGTGTTGTTTCTTGTTAGGTTCTTTTTTTATCTGTTGTTTAGGTTGTTTTGTGTTTGTTTTGGTCCACTTTATTTTTAGTCTTCTGTTTTACTTCGGCTCCCTTCCACTCATTATGACGTGTTGTCTCTTTGAGTGTAAGTTTTTGACACCGAACTTTTGTAAATTTGGTTCAAAGCTCATTATGTTCTTACCTTTTACCAAAAAAAAAAAAAAGGAAATGATAAACAGTGACTCAATGTGATATTCTTAAGGCCTTTTCTTCCATTTTACTTGGTTGTATTTCTTTTTCTTAGAATATTTTATCAGTTTTACCTAATATATTCATCAGATTATCATTATTGTTATCTATTTTTGTCGATGTATCCGTCGGTTTATTTCCGTCCATTCTCCTTATCTTTTCATTTCTTTATAAAAAGCAAGGGTAAAAGAGAGACCTCCAACAGAAAAATATCATGAGGGTAAACGGCTGTGACAAATTCAGGGAGCAATATATAATAAATTGAAATATGCAGGGTAATCGAGTAACACCCAAAACTTGGGTGGAGTTTTGGTACTTTCTCCGAAGGACTATAAATTAAGGGATGGTGCAGCTCGGACAGAGACTTCTGAACTCCGGATAGGAAGCTGACGATGGAGGAAGCGAAGGGATTGGTGAAGCATGTGCTTTTCGCCAAGTTCAAGGACGAAATTCCACCTGACCAGATCGAGCAACTCATCAAGGGTTACGCCAATCTCGTCAACCTCATCGAACCCATGAAATCTTTCCACTGGTACTCCTCTCTCTCTCTCTCTCTCTCTCTGATCTTTGTGCATTGTTTTTCTCCTTTTCTTGGGCTTTTTCCCTTAATTTCCCCCTCGTTCTTGGTGCATTTTTTTAACCCAGTTTATGTAATTGGCTTCTCCGTGATCTTAGACATTTTCTTTGACTGCACATTATAGATATCCGAAACCTCATCGTGGAGTCGAGATTTTGTTGTTTTTGCTGCTGTTTCTGTTGCCGTTGACATCAAGTCGAGGAGGACAAGTGGGTTGTGGTTGGCTTTGTCTGCCTGATGTGTGGTTAATTGTTTTGCTGAGACATATCGGAGTGTTCATTGTCTTTTGGATTGGAGTTGTTCTAAGCGTCCGATTCGATCTTGCCACTGCAATAGGATCCTGTAAAGAACTCCTTGAATCAGATGTTCTTTGGAGAAATAGATTAGCAAAGATTGACCGGTAGTTAGAGAATACGGGTTATTAAGCTCTATGACTCAGAGTTTAGTGGTTCGCTAAGTTTGCCCTCAGAGGTCAGGATACATTACGCACCATTTGTTTTACTTGATGTGTCGTGATTTCGATAGATCTATCCTTCACTATTGAGGATCCATATCATTTTGGAGTATTCATTGTCTATCTCTAGATCAGAGATTGTTCTGAGCTTACATTTGATTCTTGCAATCAAATTAGAATGCTGAAGAAACACCTTCAATCAAAGAGACTTTCGTCGGGCTAGATTTGCAACATTCAACTAGAAGCAAAAGGACATTAGCTATTCTCTTTATGCCGTAGTGTTCACTATTTTGTCAACCAGATTTTCGATCAATAGAAGTTGGGTGCGCTAGAGTTCTCATATTTATGCCTTGGTGATATGTCATGTAATGTTTTTTAAGAGCTTGTTCAGATGCCTCATCTTGGTTAATCATTTCTCATTTGAAATTAGGGGAAAGGATGTGAGCGTCGAGAACTTGCACCAAGGCTTCACACATGTCTTCGAGTCAACGTTTGAGAGCACCGAGGGAATAGCAGAGTACATTGGTCATCCTGCTCATGTCGAATTCGCGAACCAGTTCCTTCCCGTACTGGAGAAAGTAGTCGTGATCGACTACAAGCCGACCATTGTCCATGCCTGAGTTGGCATCGCATTGGAAGCTCTGCAAGCATTGTGATTGAATAATAAGTTTGTTATGTATGACAAAACTGAAGTTTTTTTAAGTGTGCCATTATGTTGGTAAGGTGATTGATATGGTTCAGACTTGAAAACTCGTCTTTGCAAATTACAATGCAAAATATCATGCTGTATCACCATGGGGAGTATGCTTTATCTAAATCCAGATTTATGAGGACAAACCTGGTCTGTCCATTGCAGTTTTTCTTTAGGTTATCATGGAGCTTTTAGTAATGTTTATGCCTTAGGTTGGATCACTGGAAATCTTACTGAATTCGTATGAACAGACAATAATATGTGGGGAAAAGCAGAATGTTTGATAGAAGAACAGGACATGTTTTTGAACCTCTTGCAATGATAGGAAAAGCCTTTTTTTGGGAACCAATCGTCATTTATGTCCTGAATCTTGTGCCCTCTGTGTATGGATGTTACAGTAAGTACATGACCCATCCTAGAGCTGGGCGGGAGTGACCTGGATCCGAGTCAACAATGTCATGCTAGCAGTATCAGCTGGTTATGGTAACAGCTGGTGCAAGAGGGGCAATTTGATATCTGATCCGCAAAGGACGGGCATTAGAACTCTGCATATTCTCAGTATCAACTTAGGACGATCGTGCCTTCATGTAGTCTCGATGCTTCTGCTCCGCAAAGGATTGGCTATGATCCTTCATTAAAATGACATTTATAATGGCGCACATGCTTCTTTTAATATGGATCTTTCAACAAAATATCAGTACTTCAAAACGAATCCGATGCAAGTCTACTTTCATTTTTGGCCTACCCCTGATACAAGTCTAGTTGAGAACTGATCCAAGGAAACTATTCTACTACTTCGCTGGCAAAAGAAAAAGGATCTGCTTCATGCTGGTAAATTACTAAAAAGAGATAGTAAATATGAGAAATTTAGTGGTAATACACCTGGGATGTTGTCCATTCAGACTAAAATCTATTGTATAACTGCCAACTAAGTCATTTCGGCCAACTATTGTTGAAAATTGCTGACGCGGTGGTGTGCCACATAGGATGGCCGAATTGGCACGATTTCCAACAAAAATTGAAGAGCTATGTGAAAATTTTGCACAACAGTTGAAGACTAAATTAGCAAAATTGAAAATTTTAAAACGGAATTAACATCTATATAATAAATTTGAAGATGATTGGGTAATTTTCTCTTAAAAAATAAGAAAAATTCCAAATAAGGGTCCAAAGTCCCTCGCTTTATTAAATAAGGATCTAAAATACCTAGAGATTTAGTTTAGAGCAAATAAAATGCTCATTTTCGTCTTCCCCATAATAAAATGCAATTGGGCTTAGTTGGAAATGTTATAATCTTGACATCACTGAGCGCCTTTATGTTTTGGACTGAATCTCTGGGTAGTTTGCAACTAAAAAGTAGTCCCTAAAAGACTTGAACATGAGGTTATAGCATAATAGTTGCAACTGACCTGGTTTCCTTGATTCTAGGCACAGATCTCTTATTTGCCTCCGATACCAAAGAGGAGATCTATATTTAGAAACAGGAAAAACTAAGTTAAAGCGCCATTATTTTCTCAAATAATGGCCTAAAGCAAACCCTAAGAGAGACAGAGATGAAAACACATGGGAGAGAGTCTCCCTCTTGCTTATGGTTGTCACCCCATCGTCGTTGGGGCGATGGCGATGGCTAATGGGTCCGCCGGCTCTTGGGTGAGGACTAGTGACCCTCGTTGACCAGAGATGAGGGCCAACAGCCTCTTGCCAAAGATAGGAGAGGGTGGCAACCCTCTCCCAAATCTGGATGAGGGCAGGCGACCCTTGCCCAAATCTGAGAGAGGGCAGCCCTTGCCCAAATTTGGGAGAGGGTTGCGCTGTCTCTCATATTTGGCAAGGGCTTGTTGGCCCTCACCTAGGCACTAGTGACCTCGTTAGCCATCATAGCTGCCTCATTGATAATGGGGCGACAGTTACAAATGGGAGAGAGCCCTCTTGTCTACGTTTTTGTATTTGTATTTTTATTTTTAATCTAATTTAATTTAAATTTAAATTTTATTTAGACAAAATTATTCCTAATTGGCCAGAATTTTTTGCTGATCGACGAGTAGGTAAGACTAAGCCTTTATTTGAAATAACCATAATCATTTTAGGCCTTCGTTTGTGATTAATATAATCACTTTAGGTCATTATTTGAGAAAACGAGAGCACTTTATATTTTTATTTGGAATTTTCCCTAAAAAACATAAGACTTTGAATCTCTTGAAGATTTTATAAAATGGGCTTTTAGTGAAATATGGACTTTTCATATCTTTTACTTGCTTTTATTTGTCTTTCTCAACAATGTCTTATATTTACCTACTTTTATACTAGAATTCCAACTTTTCACAAATCTTTTTCCATTAGGTAACCAATGAGTTTCAGTTTACCTACTCTATTTTGATATACTTACTAATACTTATTTGATTCATTTTTTATTTACCATTTGTTTCTCTTAAGATACTTTAGTTTACCAAACTCTTATTAGTCTCACTTACCAACTCCTTACATTTACCAATCCTCTTTAAAAAATTTCAGTCTAAATTAAATTAAATTGCCATCTTATTTATAATTAAAATATCAACTCTGATTTGGATTACTTAATTTACCAACATCATCTTGTATGTTTTATTTGAAAATACATATTGATAAATTCATCAATTTTTTTCTTTTTGGCTTAAATTTACAAAAATTTTTATGAATTTATCAATATGTATTTGTGATGAGAGTCAATTCAAAATGTAACCAAATTTGAGTTGATCTACCGGTTATTTGGGTTTTTTTTTTTTTTAATTATCAACTTTTGTCTTCCTTACTTACTAATCTCTAAGTTTATCAACTCTAATACAAAATTAAACTACAAAAATACGAGCAAATTACAAAATTTTTGTCAATTAAGTTATCAACTAGTCTTGGATTGCCAACTTTCTTTCTTTCTTTTTTTTCTCACAAACGCCTTAAATTGACTTTACCAACTTGAGTGACTTGCTAACTTTTATCCAATTGAGTTATTAACCCTTTTTTCAGTTATTAATTTTCATTTAAATTGCTTACTAAATTTTTTATTGTATTTTTAGATTTTGCTTATTTTGGTTTATCTTTTTACCAACTTTTATTTATTTCTCTTATCGACGTCACAAAACCGATAGCTTTAAGGGCCTTCATCTTAGGTCCTATAACCGACGGCCCAAGACTTCCATCTTCAATTATGCTCCCGATGGCCAAAGGCTCTCGCCTAACAGAACTGAATGAGATATAAGAACGGCTCTATATATATTTGAAAAATTTTTTTTCCTTTTAAATCTTTTTTTCCTTAAAATGACCATTTGTATTGCTTGAGATAATTAGTCAATAAAAAATATTTTCATTATCGACAACAATTTATATTTATACATTTTCATGGGCAATGAAAATATTTTGCATTTATTCATTTTTGAAAGCGATACAAATGGATATTAGTAGGAAATTTTTTTTTTTCAAATAATTTATTTTTCACAAATAAATTAAGCCTACAAAAAGATTGAAAATTCCCAAGGGATTATTAGCTATATGAACATGCCATTCATTTCCACATTCAACTATGGATAGATACATATAAGGTGGTTGCTTTAAATAATTAGTTAATGAAATTTATTTTCATCATTGACGACAATTATGTCTAAACATATAGAAACATTTTCATCTATTCATTTTTGTAAATGATAAAATTATATATTTGAGATTATTTAATTTTCGTGAAATAAACAGAACTTAAATCCTACAAGCACGAGAAGGGAAGATTTTGCTAGTCTAAGCTCAAAGAGCCATCCATTGAAATGGCAATTTCTATGTAACCGTCGCTGGAAACATGATGCTCGCGAAGCTAAAATAATGTAAACTCTATAACTGATTGTCGGACAGTATCAGTCAAAAGGGACAGATTCTTAGGGCTAGTAGACACGATTCGCTTGTGCAAAATGAACATGATAGAAAATGAAGTATTTAGTGAAAATCGAAATATGACACGACACGATTCACTTAGCCTTATATGTTAATGCAGATTGACATGAATTAATACACTTTCGTAGGATGTCAATTACTTAACATGTGGATATTTAGATTAGACACTTAACCTTATATGTTAGTGCAGCTACTAGGTTATAATTTCTTTAATGAATCGTGCCTTGGAGAGAAATACGGACAGAACTTATTAAGCTTTACTATTTTGTGGGATTGGCTTTGAGCTTTTCTTACATAGGCACTGTCATTTCATAACCCGTGTCCCGTAGAGAAAAATATATAGATTTAGATGTTATTCACGGCACGACGGCTTGGCCCAGCATTGATACAAGTCTTGCTGAGAAGGCGAGAACTAATCTAAAGCAAGCAAACGATTAGAGATAAGCTAAAATGATGCTGCAAGTACGCTTCAAGTCATTGTTCTTGACACCAATTGAAGCTTGACTTGCTTCTTCTTGCTTGAGCTTCAAGGCAGTTTGGCACTGCTCAGCATGAGCCACAACACCTGAAGCTTGAGTTCTCAGGTTAACATAATCCCCCGAAACGACGAACATGTCTGCATCCCCCAGGGCGGAAACAGCCGCGCCCTAAGCAGTCAAGCATGCAGCAAAGCCTCCCTCAGCTGTGGGTCGCTGGTGTTGTTGATCCTCGCGTTGATTGCGATCTGGGTCTCACTTGTGCTGGCCTGAGCTAAGTCCAGAGAGAACAGTGCAAGGCTTTCGTTGGAGGGTCATATGCTAGAATCTGCGTGCAAAAGACAGGGTCTTGGGTCTTGGAACAAATGTCTTTGACCCATACGGTCCGAGCCCCTCATTTCTGTGATTGTTAAGGAGATGATGTGCAAGAGCGAGATGATGTGCAAGAGCCTTGATACAGAGGTTTTTCTTCTCGGGGCTGGAGGGCCGTAAATAAAGTTTTCCATGGAGCTGCTCTACAAAATTCATATTAAATTAAATGAATTCTTTTCCCACCGAAAGGTTGAGAGATGTTTCCTCTCCGGTGAGTGGGGCAAAATATGCTACAAGTGCCAAAATTTGATATGAGTGAACATTTAAGCACTAAAAATTTCAAATGATATACTTATCACTTTCTCTTAAAATTAGGATATTTTAGTGCTAATTCTGACAATGGTAGTTGGAAATACGACATGGTAGTATTTTAAGAATAAATTGGTATATATGACTTGTCGAAGGTGCCTACCTAGTAATGAAGGTGCAAAACAACGTTGTTTTTTGTCAATTTTAATGTAAATTTTAATTTGATTAAATTTAAAAAAAAAAAAAAGGAGGAGGAGGAGAAGTAGCAAGTCAGCGAGGGCTTCTATGGGCCTCGCCGCTATTGCTACCCCACTATTGTTGGAAATGGTCGGCGATAATGGGGTGAGGGTCGTCAACAACAGTGGGGTGAGGGCCGGGGTTGTTGGGCCCCAACCAACGGTCTATGACCCTAGCCAATCGCTAGCAAGGGCCTGTAGGTCCTCACTAGATATAGGGTGAGGACTTGCAGCCCTCCCCTAGATCTAACGAAGGTCGCCAGCCCTCGCTAATTGGGCCAAGGGTTGCCACTAGCTAGGGTAAGGCCCTCATTGGTGGTCTGCTAAGGTCGTCAGCTGCTGGTTGGGGCTTGGCGACCCCAACCGACCCTCTCCGCTCCCCTCCCCCTCTCCCCACCCCAGTCGTTGGCCATTTTCCGATGATAATGGGGCACCAATAGCAAAGGCTATGGAGGCCCTCGCTAAAGTTATAGTTGCTTCTTTTTTCGATTTAGTTTTTAATTTATTTTAATTAATATTCATATTAAAAATTAAATTTGGGGGATTAGGGCACCATGTGGACTTTTTTTAAAAAAAAATTTGCCTTGTTGATAAAAAAAAAAAAGTCTCTGAAAAATGTCACATCTATACTTTGATCAAAATTTCTTGCTGTTAGCACTAAAGTATATTATTTGAATTTTTTTTTTTTTTTTGCATGATAACATTCCAATTTTTCTATTTTTTGTTTATCATAATAGAAAAAGAAGAAAAATCTATCTAGTAATGTGACTTAATTTTTCTATTCTTTGAAATAGAAAAATAGTTAAGGAATAGATTTTGGATAACAATAAAAAGTAGAAAAATATAACTTCCTACTCTTGGAAACAACTTCTATAAATAAGTCATTTTATTTATTTTTCTTCTTTTTTTTCTTCTTCTTCTTCCTTCTTCTAGTTAGTCGTGGAGACTTGCCGCCGCCGTTGCCACCCTCGCACAGTCGCCATTGTCCAGTGACTGCCTAAAGGAGAAGAAGAAGAAGAGAGGCAAAAAGGAAAAGAAGAAAAATCTCAAAAAAATTACCAAAAAATTAAAAGAAATTATACATTATAAACAAAAAACTTGTTGATCATATCAAAACATTTCCATTCTTTTTTATTCCAAAAATAGAAATTTTATGCAGTTATTAAATTCATTATTTTACTCGGAAACTATTCTAGAGAATTTAAATAGAAATAGGAAAAAAAAAACTATTTTTAAAAGAACATAAATATTACCAAACGTATCTTAAGAGTCTAATTTTAGTAATTAAGTATACATTTTGAAACTTTTGACACTTAAATGATCGATGTACTAAATTTTGACGCTTGTAGTGTCTGCGCCCCTTGGTGGGTGATGACTGGTTATTTTGGATGGGGGAACTTTTGTGATCCGATAGGTTAGTTGAGTGCTCCGCAAGCTGGAATGCTCGACTTGATAATAAGAACCCTGACCGAAAAGTGCGTGATAACTTCTTTAGGAGAGTGGCGCGATCGAAATGCTAATGTTATTTGTTACACGTCAAGTTCGTGATAAAATCGGTCATCCAACGCAACCACACAAGCTGTAAGCATCCCTCGTTCTTATTCCGGTGATTGGAGACTGTCTACAGTTTCCACTCCGTCTCTCGAGGCTCTCGCAAGTTTTAAGATTACCAGATCGTCATAACCAGTAATTCTAATGATCCCGACTGCATTTTGGCATGTCAATCTTAGTCCGGTCCCCAATTATTTGATTCTCTCTGCCTGCTAATCAGACTATCTACCATTTTAAACATATGATTGAAATTAAGGAAGAACCAACGCCCGGCCCCCTGCCCTGCAAGATCAATAATTTGGCAGAAATAATTGACTTCGACAGTTTTTATGAAACAGAGAAACGCAGTAGCTGCTTCCCGAATCCTGAATACAAAAATCCCACCACCAAGTATCAGACCAACTATTACCTAAAGTCTACTCCAGCACAGGAACCCTTGAATCCGGCAAAAAGGAAGAAACCCCTCTTGATTCTGAGCTCCATCACGACTGATAAGTTTCCTCGGTGCGCAACAACGTCCCACACCCACAACATCCACCGCAATACTTGACATCACCAACCATTAAATCCGTTCCCATGCGCAACAGCGACTTCAGGTATTTCATGTATCGGCCAATCCCTTCACTAAGTTGCATTGCGTAAAAGCAAAATTTGGAACCAATGACCTGAAAGAAGATGAATGGCTACCAGAAAACGCCAAAATCAAAATTCATGGCTCCGCCACTGAATGCTCTGCCTCAGTCGCAGGAGGCACAATCATTGTATCAGCTACCAAAGGCAGATCCCCAGCCGGCTCGACGCCTGAAAATGTATCTGATGGCCCAACCGGCGGTGCGAGTGCAGCTTCGGAACCAGGAGGGACACCTAAGCCTGAAGCATCCGGTTCTCTCTGATCAAACTTGGAAACACGAGGCCTCCTGTTTCTTTCGTAGCTGCGGCTGCGACTCCGGCTCCTGCTCCGGCTAGGGCTCCGGCTATAGCTACGGCTCCGCCCCCTCGACCAACTCCGGCTTCGGCTGCGACTCCTGCTCCTGCTCCAGCTCCTACTGCGACCACGGCTTCGGCTTCTGCTACGACTTCTGCTGCGGCTCCGGCTGCCCCACGTTCGAACCATATCCGGGCTACGACTGTAACTTCTACCTCTACCCATATCTGGAAGCTCTCTTCTACTACCAAACCGCCCCCGTCCACGCCCGCGTGCATAGCCGCCACGTCCATCCATATCAAACCGATCATTTGGGCCCCGGTCATTCCTATCCCAACCACCCTGACCGCTGCCTGGTGGTCCACCAAATCCTCGGGGTCCTCGACCACGCCTGGGAAATAAGTCACCTCTTCCACCACGGTTTCCAAAGCTATCCCGGCCTCCTCCACGTCCCCCAAACCCACCATCTCTTATTCCACCCCGACCACCGAAGTTCCCATCCCTCATACCACCACGACCACCAAAGTTGCCACCACCCATACCACCATGGCCACCAAAATCACCACCACTCATCCCAACACGGCCCCCTGAATCCCAACGTCCACCACCACCAGAATCAAATCGGCTGCCCCTTCCACGATCTTTGCCAAAACCAGACCCACCCCGAGAAGCCACCTCTCTCACCTCGGGGGGAACTTGTTGGTCTGCCCCCTCTAGGACTTTTATCAAATCTGCGGCATATTTCCAGTCCTGCTCAGAGAAGAAAGTATACGACACTCCAGTTGCACCAGCCCTCCCAGTTCTCCCAATTCGGTGGACATAATCCTCAATCCCAGTAGGGAAATCGTAATTGATCACTACCCTGAGACACAACAAATGCAAATTCAGGGATATGAGTTCTTCAAACAGACCTTGTTGCTTACTGGTTCAGACGGGTAAACAAGTTCTAAAACAGAAAAAAAAAACAAAGAACTAACCTGATATCTTTTATGTCAAGGCCCCGGGCAGCAACATCAGTGGCAACTAATATAGGGCTCCTTCCACTCCGAAACTGATTTAGAGCCCAGTCTCTCTCGCCTTGAGACTTGTCTCCATGAATAGCAACGGCTCCAAAATTACGTCCAATGCTGCGTGCAAGCTGATCACACAACCTCTTCGTAGAACAAAAAACAATTACCTTAGAACCGCGTTCTTGGGAACGAAGGATCTGCTCCAGACGCCGCTGTTTTTCCATTTGGGGTACCACTTCAACATGCTGCACAGCAGAAAATAATTCTTTTGAACAGAGTCTCAGAAAGATTATCAGGCCATGAAGTAAAAGAAGCAAGATTGAATCCAATAGCAGAGTTGTACTCATGAGTAGATAAATCTATGAGATTAGCCCCCAACCTTGTCAAACAAGAATTTTATTATAAGGAAGAGCTTCATCTCACAAACTCCAAATGAAAGGACCGCACCCCTTTGTCATATGAATCCAATAGAAACATGAACAAAACAAGATCATATCTCATAGGTAATTGTTAATCTAAGAAAGGTAACCAGGTCAACTTTTTAAACCTAACCCATACCTTTTTTTGTAATATAATCACACACGACTTACTTAAGCACGTTAAATCTCACCAACTTTACCTCACAATAAGAAAAGCGTGAAAAAATTTAGCATACCATGCACATTTGCTTACCCTTGCACATTTTACATCCCATTAAGCACAATGACTAGCTGAGTATCAGAACACTCACAGGAGTAGGCTAATTCTTTATCCTTAAAGTGGAAACAAATACTATATTAGGATCCCATTGTCCAAAAATCAAATTATACAGTATTATGGATTAAACGCTCTTCAATTTCCACCAATCTACTTGTTGTTCTGTAAGTAAATACTTTAACCTAAGTTGATACTCTGATGAATCTATTCAAACGAACATGGCCATTATCAGTACTTAAATTCAACACGTAACAATATTCCCCATAAATCTCGACATATTTCAGATTTTAAGTGCTAAGCCACACTACAAATTTATTTGAAACTTTGCATGGGCTAATTAATTAGTAAAGAAAATTCTCACAGCAAGTAGCAAAGCGATGGTATTTAGTACACCGCTTCTATAATGTATTACAACACCTATCAAATAATTACGCATTGAGTGTCCCACTTCTTATCAAATTTTATTCCAAGAAACGCCATGTAGAAAATGACAATAAGAGATGAAGGAACAGTTAGATTGTGCAGCAGATACCAAAAATACCACTAACTATTTCCAGGAACCTTCATCCCGGAGAACTTCATATGAAGATGTATGCGACATAAAATATGGACATGATACAGTTTATATCACTCTCAGGTAATAAGAAGATCAATGATAAGGGGTTACTATCATTAACTATGTTGCCAGACAGACATGCATTTTGCATTTGCTACCTGTGTAATTGACTTGTTAGCAGCAAGCTCATCAACACTGCCAATGTTGACCTGAACAGGGTTAACAAGAAGATCACCCGCTATCTTTCTCACTTCTTTGGGCCATGTTGCCGTGTACATCAGAGTTTGTCTGCGAGGTGGAAGCTCATTTACAATCTTACGGATCTGAGGTTCAAATCCCATGTCAAGCATGCGATCTGCCTCATCAAGCACAAGGAGAGATATTTGGCCTAGGTCTATCTGCTTCATTTCAAGGATATCATTTAGCCGTCCAGGAGTTGCCACCACAATGTCAGCTCCTCGATCTAATTCCTTCAGCTGCGGTCCCTTCGGAGCTCCACCATACAAGCACTGCAACCAGAGATAGACAAATTCAGTTAAGATATATTGCTAAGCTATTTAAGGGGGCGAAATGAGCTAAATCCAAAAAAAAAAAAAAAAAAAGGATGAAATAAACTCACCGTGCAACTAACCCTTGACGAACGGCCAAACTTGATAGCCTCATCTTGTATCTGAGTAGCAAGCTCTCGTGTAGGGGCCAAAACCAGCACTGTTGGGCCCTTCTGAGGATTGTTACGCCTCCTTCTAAGAAGCATGAAGGCAGGAATCAAGTACCCTAATGTTTTTCCCGAACCAGTTTTAGCAATTGCCACTATGTCTTTGCTTTCCAGTGCAATAGGCCATGTTTGTGCCTGTATAGGCGTGGGAAAAGCAAAACCGGCAGAATGCATCTGCAAAAGAATAAGGCACGTTATACACCCATTACAGATAACCAAAAGAACAAAAGACACCTAGCATATCTATGCTTAAGCAAACAGGGTTAAACTCGATCATATCAAAGCAAATCACAAAAACAAAAAACAAAAAAAAAAAAAAAGGAACCCATGGGTGTGGGTTTGCTTACAGAAGCAACTAGAGGCAACAAAAGAGTGCAATAAAGACATAAGATGCGGAGCCAATGAGCAAGAAATCCCAGTCAATCAGGTGTGAGTTGGACAAAAGGCCAATCACCCCGCTAGAAGATGACCAACAAAGGCTCCAACATTCCATTTTGCCTCCACCAAAAATTAGGATAATTGTGCCAATAGCAGTGCAGCGTACGACATATGCTCCTCCTCCGGAGCAAATATCGCACCTGCGACAAGTGACAGCAGATGAGATTGAAGTAAAACAATAAGTTTAATAACCAAGTTAGGCAATGAAATGGTTCTCCAAGTTTCTTCTGACCCCAGAACTTCCACGGATCAGCTAATGAAGCACAATAACTTACCTCTCTCAGAATCTCTGGAGGAAATTCAGTAGCTTCAAATGTCATAAATGGTGCCGGCACATTATCACCCTGTTCAATATGTATTATGAATCAGAAACACCCTACCAGATCCATTATCAAGAAGGAAAACTGATAGGAATAATAGTATTAAATAATCCAAGAGAAAAATGCATGATTAAAATTGAATAAACAGAAAAAGAACCACCGATCTGAAATCTGCCAATATTAGCAAAAAAGATACATATTGTGAAAGACCCAAGTGCATCATTATATTGTAAAAACTCACATCCTCTCCTAAAATGATTTTAGAGAACAGGTTTTAAATTAAAGAATCAATTAAACCCAAGGTTACCCAAAATGCATACACCAAATAAAAAGGGGAACCCAGAATGCTGCTTCACTCGGTACATGGGACTTGTGGCTAGACTTCGACGGAACATTGCAGCAGAACAAAATCGTTGGGGTCCAAACAATACAATTTCGGGGGGATAGGAAACAAGTAAAGTTTTGGCCAAAATACATTTAAACATACATAGTAAGTGTTATCTAGGCCAACACTTTTCCTATTTAAATCAAGTAAACTTAAAGGCTCAAGTTATCTTATTGCTTTATCAGTAAGATAAACAATACGATTCATTCTCAAAGTAAAAGCAAAGGCCCATTTATTAAAAAAAAAAGAAAAAAAACTCAGCATATTCTTTGTAACCAATGCAGCACACATTATCTCTGAACCTTTTCTTTTTTTTATTGGAAAGAAGACCCAGCACGTGAGGATGTTTTCCTCAGTCTAGGATTTCAAGCATTTCTACCACCCCGTCAATTGCACCTGTGCCTTTTCTCAGTCACCAGAACACCATCTTGAGCCACCCAGATTACAGAATATACATTCCAGATCACATATCATAGCCTCACTAGCAGTTTCTGGTAACCCTGACTATGATATACACAAGGAAAAAAAAACTGCTAATTTACAGAGTTCATCCCCATCAAACTTCCAGGCAAAAAACGCCAGCTCTTGAAAAGGGAACCTTTCCTTCAGCTTTTGAATACCTTGTGTACACCATTTAGCATGAGTTTAAGTACCGATATCATTTCACTCAATTTCAGATTAGCGAAATAAGAGCTCTTTTCAGTATATATAATACCGAAGTCACCCTCAATATCCTAGATGATCCTCCTTTGTAATTTTCTACGCATTAGGCTATCAAACTTGTAAGTTCCTAGTATTTAAAAATAAAAATATGCAAAATGTCAAAATCCACATTAATATGCTTGAGAAAAGTCCAAAGTTCAAACCGTTGCATTAACTTCATGCTGTTGACGATACGCTTCAGCAGGTGTGAGATTAGAAACATCTGAAGGTCCACCATAAGGAGTTCCAGGAACATCATTTGCAAATGGAGGACCTCCCATAGATTGATTGTACATGTTAGGCATCACGTTCCCATGTGGAGCATGCAATCCAGCACCATGTCCAGGAGCAAAATTTTGGAATGGCAAATTACCCATTGTCATTGCCTGAATGCATATTTCAAGATTTGGTTAGCACTCAAATCAAATTACAAGACCTAACACCCATCTCACTGGAAAACAGTTGTATTTTTCTGATAGACAATAAAGGACTTCACTTAAATCAAATTTTTAGTACATCAGAAATGAACAAGGATAGAAAAATAAATATACAAAATAAGTAAAAAAACACAAGACTATACAAGCCAGAACTAGATATCCAAAGCCAAATAAAAAGCACAACACAGCAACAACTGCAGACTTTGAACCCTCAAAGAAATCTTTATTGTGGGTAATTTATAATGAAGTATTAGAAAATAAAAAGCATGGACAATATGCTCATCCTCATCAAACCAAATCCAAAACATTTCAACTATCATCATGCAAGAAGCTTTTGACCTGAAGTCCTTTTAAGCAGGTGGGGAACTGGAAGAAGCCATGCAAGTGCTGATCGAAAGAGAAAAGCAACATGGAATAGCGCTCATTTATTACAATACAATGGTGGCCACATGTAATGACAGTTTTACAAACTGAATAATATGACCAACAGTGTCAACATTTTATTTTAGACAACCAAGTAAAGGAAAATCGATCAATCTAGAGAAGATTTTCCACATATAACTCGCAAGCATGATTCTATCAGCCATCAACACCATCTCCCACAACTACATCAAAATAAACACTGAAACTGGATTTGGAGATATTAAGAGAGCAATAGGATCGGAACACCAAAAGTACCTGCGGATTTCTTGCCACGGGTATTGCTGCAAGCTTGGGCTGCTGTGGACTCTTCATTGGTCCTTCCTTGTCGGCATTATGGTGATATTCCCTTCCGGATCTACTGTGTAAATTATCTTCATAACCCATTCTCAACCCCACTGGAGGCACATTAGGCTGCTGCGCATGCATCATGGGGGCAGCCATCTGGTTCTGAAACTCAGGACTCTGTTTCTGACTATATGAGCCAGCCCCAGCTGGCTGGAACTGAGTAATGGAGCTTCCTTGATGCATGTTCACTGGAAAACGACCATATGGCGGAACTTGACCAGGATGGATGCCCATCTGAGGTATCTGCCCCGGGTTGGATCCAGGAGGCAGGTTTTGAGCAGATGAAGCAACAGCGGGTTGAAATTGTGGAGGAGAAAACCCAACTTGATTAACCTGTTGAAAATCAACTTCTTCCCTCTTTGGATATGCTGCTCTGTATTCTTGTTGCATCTGAAGCAACTGTCCTGGTGGTGGGGTCTGTTGCTGTGAACTTTGTTGCTCCTGAGGAGGACTTTGCTTATACCCCATAAATTGCACGTGCTGGTGGGAAAGCTGATGTACTTGAGGATGAGCCATCTGAGAGCCTTGATGCTGCATCATTTTCTGACCAGCTTGTTGTGACACCGGCTCTACAGCAATCTGTGACATTTGTTGTCCAGACTGCTGTGGCATTTGCTGGCCCAGCTGGTGCTGCTGCAATTGCTGAGGGTGGTGCTGTTGCATTTGTTGAGCCGTTTGTGGCAGCATTTGCTGCTGCTGCTGCTGCTGCTGCTGCATCTGCATCAACTGCATCCCCATTTGATGTGGTGCATAACCTCCCTGTTGCAGGGCAGAGTAATTAGCTGGAAGAACCTGTGGTTGTCCAGATTGGCCAGTTTGAGATCCTTGCTGGAAAGCGACATGCTGTTGAGGTAACTGGTTTCCAGGCAAGACCTGCTGGTGTAGCCCTAACGCAGCTTGTGCCATATGTCGTCCCTGATGAGCCACCAAGCCATTTTGTTGCATTGCTTGGGCAGCTGGATTTGAAGCCAGCTGAGGTGTAGAAGAGACAGAGGGAGGTGGGCCTTCTGGCAATGGAGGAGGCAAAGCAGCTGGCTTCTCGTACTGAGTAACATTGGTCTCAGGATTCCAATAGTACAAGTTACCAGTGCTCCCATCAATCAATCCCTTCCATGGTTTAGGAAGAGTTGGATCATCTGGGGCATATCGTGGACCAAGGGAAGTCGATGCTGACTCCGCCGTTGCCATAACCCGCTATGTTATCTACAGCAGTACACAAAAAAGATGGAATAGAACATCAAGGAAATATCAATGAAGAACATGTCTAACCTTTCCCATTCAAATAAACAATATATCAGAGACATCGTAGTCATCCAAAATCATATGTTCCCATTCAGTCAATAACAAGACCTAATTTGACAATCACGGACAAAGCAACATCCCTATACGGCTAATGATTCACCAAAGAAGCTTCGTTTCGCCCAGAAACTCCATATTTCTCCCTCGAGCTTCGCACCAAGAAGAGGACTTCATTAATGACAGGACATCAAATTTATAACAAGCGCCCAATCCCATGTCCGAATTCCAAAATTAAGGGGGAAAACGAAAGTAACGAATTCACCAACCACATATCACCACGAAAGATCGATCTACCTCAGTCACAGAACAAACGCCCGCACAACGAACGCACTCGCGCGAGCAACAAAGCAAGCACCTTCCCAAGCAATTCCCGATCAAAATCACGCTAGACCGGGAGGGCAAAAGAAGAAACACAACGAGACGGCAGCCCGCGACGCGTTCCGCCGCCGCGACACGCCATTTCAAGAACCGAAAACCCGGTTCGCCGATTCAGCGGGGGGTTGCGAAAAGCATCGACCCGCGGCGCGGACACGAACTCAAAGAGATTTTTCGACGAACACTAACCCTCGAGCCCGAGCAATGGAGATTGGCGGCGATTCCTCCCCCACCTCTCGCCGCGGCGAAACCCTAGAATCGGGGAGCTCTAGTCCTCATGCATGACCAGAGCGCTCCGACGGAAGCGAAGTTCGACAGCACAGCAGCACCTTTTCGAGAGCATTTTTTCTCCCTTTTCCCCCCAGTGGTTTTTAGGGTTAAAGGAGCAGAGAACGCTAAAGACCGACAGTCCAATTCGGGCTCGACGTGCTCGCGAATTGAAGGCTGATGATTTGGACGGTCAAGATTGGAAGTGCCGAGAACTTGTGCGGGGGAGCGATGGAACAAATGTTCTTTAACGATTCGGGTTCACGTGAGTCCAATGCATCTACGCCGTTCAATGTCGGCGGGACTTACTTTTATGCGATCGCATAAGCAAAAAGGCTTGAATATATTGAATTTGCCTGCGTTCGATATATTAAGCATACATGGAAAGCCTATCCAAGTGTCCCAATTCGACTTTTCCTGAAAATCGTATAAATTTGAAGCAAGCTTTCGCGAGAGCGAACTAGATTGGAAGAGATGCATAAGAATTGACAAAATTGGATGATGAGGAAGATTTGTGCTGCGAGTTCGGGAAATTAGATAGTTATCGTCTCACATGATCTCTAAAGATGGATTTGTATACTCGTGCATAAACTTATCGGTAACTAATGATGCTTTCCTTATCTAATTTATGTTAAGAGTTTCAAAGATTTACATTGATGGTTAAAAATGAATGAGATATCCACTTGTCCAGAAAACTGAAATTAGTTTTTGTGCTGAAAATGATATGCTTGTCTTGTTCAAGCAAAATAAGTAATGATGATGCACTTGTTATACCATTTTTAATATCTTTTATGCCTTGCTTATTGCACTAATAGATGGACATATTATGAAACATCGATTTGGTACGGCGCATTTTTTCCAGGTGCTGCTAGGGCTAAAGAGTCGAGTATATAATATAGGCTAACAATTCATTTCGGTTGATGTACTCACAATTGAAGTGCTAATTTGTACAGCTAACATTGAAGCTATCGAGAAAATGTGAGAGCCAATTAAGGATGGGGAAAGATTGTTAATTATCTGAGTACATGCGGACTTGATGTAAATTCTGGTGGATTTATGTGAAATTTCATAATCTAAAATACTTGAATTTATTGGACTCGCACGTGCTTGACGCAACTAATAATGGCTCGAGAGATGGAGGAAGAAATATGAGTGAGTGGGCCAAAGGTACCCCAAAAACTTTTCCAAGTGTCCTTGTTCAATTTTTGTCAATATCCGTGTATATAAAGCGAGGTTTTGTGATGGCGGTGTAAAGCGGAAGAGATGCAAAAGGATTAACCCAATCATGGGAGGGTGTTTGTGCTATAAATTTAGGAGATGGGATAATTATCATCTTGGACAGGTTGCCTACTTGGGCACAAATTGGTCAAAAATTGATTGCCATTCTCTTTATGAGGCCACAAAAGAGCAAAATCAGTTGTTGTGTAGAAGTGACATGCATCTCTCGCCTAGGAGACTGAATGTCCGAGTGAAAAGAGGCAACATGTGGTCAGTAATCATGCGTTGGTCATCACGCCAGTACATGGACATATTGCAAAACATCAGTTTAGCACAAACACATTTTTTTTCCCAGTATTTTTGGGGTTAAAGAGTTGAGAATCTAGACCGATAGTTTGATTTCAATCAAAGTGCCAATTTGGATGGTTAACATTCAATCTATGAGAAAACATAGGAATCCATTAAAGATGGGAAATATTTTGAATCATCTTAGCGCATGTGAGCTTAATGTATTTGTGCCCATTGGTGGATTTACGCCGAATCACATAAAAGATTTGAATATATTGAACTCGCATGCACACAATACACCTAATAATGGCTCGAGAAATGAAGGAAGATATATGATTTGGCCAAGTGAACCCAAAAAGGCTACCCAAATGTCTCAAATCAATTTTTCCTTATATAGGGATAAATCGAGTGAGCCTCAGTGATATTGAAGTAAGGGGGAAGAGGTGCAAAAGGATTAACCCAATTTAAGGAACGACACTATTATCATTTTACATGATCTCTAATGATAGGTTTGCCTACCATGTGTAAACTTGTTGGAATTGATGTCGATATCCTTATGTAGGCCATTGAAAAGTGAAATCAAAATTTGTGCTAAAGTGACTTGTAGGTCTTACCCAAAAGACTTGATATTTGCGCGAAAAGAGGCATGGTATGATCAACAATGGCAATGCGATTATCATACTTTCTTGATATCTCTCGTGTCTTAGCTATTACATTAGTAGATAGACCTGTTTCCTCATACTTTCTTGATATCTCTCGTGTCTTGACTATTACACTAGTAAATAGACCTATTATGAAACTTCAATCTAACACATTACATTATTTTCCCCTTGTCTTTAGGGTTAAAGAGTTGAGAATGTAGATCGATAATCTAGTTTAGTTGACATACTTACAATTGAAGCGTTAATTTTGTTAGCTAACATTGAAGCTACTTAGAAAATGTGGGAACCCACTAAAGATGGAAAATATTTTTAATAATCTCAATGCATGTGAGCCTAATGTACATGCACCCTTGATGTAAGTGGATTTATACCAAATCACATAATCGAAAGGACTCGAATATATCAGACGTGCATGCACTTGATACACCTAATAATGACCCAAGAGACAGAGAGAGAAATAGGATCGGGCCAAGTGAACCCAAAAAGCCCATCCAAGTGTGCCAACTCGGTTTTTCCCCGACGTTCGCATAAACCGAAAGCGAGGCTTCGCGATAGCAAAGTAAAGTGGAAGAGACGCAGAAGAACCGACCCGAGCAAAACGAGGTGTCATATGATCAAGCGACCACGGTGCGATATCTCTTAATTTTTCCTGCTCAGCTATCCCAGAGACATTCCGCGAAAACACAAATTTGACACGAACCATTTTGGAAACGCGTGAGCGGAGACGAACCGCATTTCCGACGCACGATATCGTGTTGGCGTCGGTGTTGACCTACGCGACGTATCTAAGACTTCTTCTTCGGTCCCCCCACGTTCATGCCACTTCTCTTTCCTCCTCGTGTTTTCAACCGTCTCTTCCCATTTTTTCTTTTCCTCTCTCTTTCCTTATTCAAAGGAAAAAAAACGTGAGAAACTCCGAAGTCCTCGTGCGTATGTAGAGGGAACGGGAAGAAACCCGACGTCACGGGAACTTTCTCAAGGCGTGCGACCGCACGCTCTTCTCCCATTTTCGCGTCTCCTCCTTCCCCGGAGAAAAAGCTTCCCTTCGCTCCGAACGCGAAAAGGGTCTCTCGAGATTGGATTTCGGGACGCAGGGAGAGCCGCCGGTGAAGGAGGAGGAGGAAGAGAACCCATCATGGCGGTGGAGACCGACGCCGCTGCCCCGGCGGGATTGGCCCTCGCCGACACCGACATCAACTGGGACAGGTCGTCTTTTTCTGGCCCTTTTGAAGTTGTTGAAACTGCTTTCCTCGCCTTTTTTTTTTCCCATCTTTTTTGGCTTTTTGGGCAATTATATTCTGTCGATGGTTTTCAGCGTGATGTGAGGACTCTGCGGCCTGCGAACGGCTTGCTATATCAATGATGACATCGTTTTTAGTATTGAAACATCGTTTTTTCGTGATCCGGGGATTCTTGGTTTCGAGTCTAGGAGAAATTCTTCAGTGGGTCGCTTGTTTCTTGGTCGCTGCCGTGCTGGAAAGTATTTATTTCTTTGAATTTTAGTGTTTTATGGGGACTAAGTTCATGCTAGTTGTCGCATTAGTTCCAGTAGAATGAAGGCAAATCGTTTAGCGGTGGAAAGAAAGTGCAGAAATTGTAGAAATTTCGTTCGATCATCTTTACACTGGTTTTAGATTGAATGCTTCAGAGGCATGAGATGTTTTGAAAGTTATGCGTAATAACAGGTTGTAAAAATTTAAGGAACTATGCATACACCTTCAAGTGACAAATTGAGGTGGCAGAGTGAAGAGTGCAACCTGATTTTTGAACTCGTGGCTCTGTTTTCGCAACTTTTTATCCCATTACAATCTCTCTTGTCAGCGATTGAGGAATTCAATCAGCTGATCATGTCCAGCACGGGAATGCGGATCCTGCATGAATTCCTCTTTTCTGATACCTGCCATCATTTATCAGACTTGGTTATTCCAAATTCATATTCATCCATTCAATGGATTAGACAATTTTCAGTATAGATTTGCTTAGCTAAATAAATGGGCTTATATTAGTTTCTGAAACTGCAATTTGCAACCCTTTGTTTGCATCAATTAGGTTGGACAAGATGAGATTTCATATAATTGGGGCTGTACTCTTCACCGCTCAATCTGCATTACTACATCCTGCAGCAGTTGTGAAGACTAGAATCCAAGTAGCTGGTTCTGGAATGTCTCAAACGCGTGGGATGGTTGTGTTCAAACATATATTGAGAAACGATGGTATTCCAGGCGTATATAGAGGTTTTGGGACATCTGCCGTTGGATCATTGCCCGGCAGAGTTCTGGCTTTGACGTCGCTAGAAGTATCAAAAGATATGACGCTGAAATATATGGAACGTTTCGATATGCCCGAAGCCACTCGTGTCGGCGTTGCAAATGGTGTGGCAGGCATGTTGTCAAATTTAGTTTCGTGTGTCTACTATGTGCCTTTAGATGTGGTATGTAATTTTTTTCCTGTAACAATCCTGCTTTGCTTTCGTGTTGGTAATCTACAGAGTCCTATGAATTCTACTGGATGCAGAGTCAAGGGACTCCTTGGTATCTGGTTTAGATGACCCTCGCTGCAGAGGCTGTGTTCTAACATACTTTTAAAGCATATTTATGGTGTGGTCGTCAGGATATCTTTCTTGTATAAGCCATTGTCACTTCTCAAACTTGTTCCTTTTTTCTTCCCATCTATTTTTTCTGCTTCACTTTTCAGTTGGGTTGACAATAAGTGCTAATGAACTGTTCCTCTGGAGTGGCAATGTGGATAGACCTTTCCCCCTTCTCCAGTGCTAATAAGAGGTCATATTAGTTGCCAAAGTAACCCAATGTGGAGTTTAGCTTTTAGGTGATTTTCCTAAAATGTTCAAGTCAAGCTGTCTTGAGGGTTTAACATACTTGAATCTCCATTTGAGATTTTTTGCTCGCATTGTGGACTTTATCATTGTTTCTAATTTCCTGTTGATTTAAAAAATATTTGTTTCTCTGCTCATATTTTTGTAATGCTTTGTGTGCACCACTCAAATTCCTCTCATAGTTTTGCATTGAACCATCAGATCTGTCAGAGGCTAATGGTGCAAGGACTTCCCGGAACTGCATCATGCAATGGGCCATTTGATGTAGTTCGTAAAGTCATGAAAGTCGAAGGAGTGCGTGGAATTTATAGAGGCTTTGGGTTAACGGCTCTTACCCAGTCTCCAGCATCTGCACTGTGGTGGGGCGCCTATGGAACAGCCCAGCACATTATCTGGAGGTGAGTTTGTGCCTTATGATCACAGTTTCATCAGACTTAGATTTCAGCACGAGTCAATATTCAATATCTCACTTTCATTGGTCTAGGAGCTTGGGATATAAAGATGAAATGGAGAAGCCATCTCATGCCGAGATGGTGACGGTACAAGCTACCGCAGGATTGCTCGCTGGTGCCTGCTCGTCAATCATTACTACTCCTGTAGACACTGTAAAAACACGTCTTCAGGTTAGACTCTTTTACACAGAAGTTGGTGAAGATCAGTTTCTTAGTCAAGTGTTTTATCTTCAAACCGGCGAATTCGTAGGTTCAATTCGATGCAGCCTCAGTTGAAAACAGTGTCCTGTTCCAGGCACCTTCCGAAGACATGTTTCTTATGTAGCTAATTAAGCAGGCTCTCATGAAAACTATTGCTTCATTGGCTTGTCTTGTGTTGCAGGTCATGGACAATTTTAGTGGGGGAAGACCCTCTGTGCTCAACACTGCAAAGACATTAGTCAAAGAAGACGGGTGGTGGGGGTTTTATAGGGGGTTCGGACCACGGTTTCTGAGCATGTCGCTCTATGGAACGACCATGATCGTGACTTATGAATTGATAAGTACGTTTTCCTCTCATCTCTTTATTAAAGATGAGCAAGAGCGGTTGCACGTACTTCATGTTTTGACAAGAACTATTCCATGTTTCCGATATCTGCTTTCGGGGTTGCGTTTGACATATTGTTTCACTATCTACTGTTCCTATAATTGGAAAATTTGAAAGATCAGGGAGACAGCTCCAAAGTAGTTTTGCAGCTCTCATGCCTCTTTATTTCCAGTGAATATCTGCAAGGGATTCCTAGAATTCATCTCCTCACTTCTGTCTTTGTTTTGCTCTGCAGAAAGACTATCGTTGAAGCAAGACTAGCTGGATGGCTTGCAAACATTTCTGGAACTCAAGAATCGGAAGCTGGATCGCCGAAATGTTGGCTGACGATTCTTTGCCTTTTTTTTTTTTGGATTGAAAGGTGCAGTTGTACCTTTCTCAGATTTTGCGGACATTATAGATTTATTTAGTACCGTGTCGTCAATCTCTGATATCGTAGGAATCGCAAAATTTAGTACTAAGTCGTTATTCTTTGATGTTACTGGTCCTGAAATCATCGACTAATTGTTGATGGTCATGACCAATATGATTAGAAAAAACCAAAGGAAAGTGTTGAGTTTTCTCTATGAAATTTAATTGAGTCCTAGATCATTCATTAAAGCCTTTTCAAGAAAATTTATTTATCGGTCTCTCAATTTTGTGCTTTTTTCCCTTTTTGCAATGAGTAAGGATGTGCATGTTTCAAGGAAAATAAATAATTTGAAAAAGTATCTTTTAAGAAAAAAAATATCTACCATTTTTATTATTTTAAAAAAAATGACATGCATATGTTTCATAGTTATATATAGGCTTTATTAACTTGTTGCTTACATTGTTCAAAAGCTTAAATGAAATAATGAGTGTCATTATATTTTTACAAAAATACCTTTTTTTATTATTTATAAATTTTTGGCCGTGATAAATATTAGGTGGCGAAATACAGAACGGTTGAAACATTTAATTAGTGAGTGCAACCCAAAACGAGCGCCCTCCCATTTCGACTTCCCTATATCCAATAAAATTCGAATGAACTCAATAAATGAAGTCATAAATATTAAGCTACGGAACGTATCGTTAGAAATTGAATCTGCTTTCTACTTTAAGAACAAGAACGGTGTAAATAAATGTCACTCTTCGTCTTTGCTTTATCAACTTAATCTTTACCATAATTAGTGCTATGATATTCTATCGTTTATTATTTATTTAAAGAGCATACATATTTCTTAAGTCTATAAGAATTAACTCTATATCATTGAAAACTCGTGTTTCAATCATAACAAATTTACATGATATATTTATGTAAGAGCAAATGAATAAAAAGTAAGGATCATTTTAACTATTATTAAAAATATTACACATTCAAATTCAATTTGGTGCTCAGCCCAAGACTACAAAAATTCCCTAATTTGTGAAGGGGATAATTACATAAATGATTCTATGATGTTGTCCTTGAATTTTTGTTTTGTTAAATGTGAATTCTAAACTTTACCCCAACATATAATATCTTCTTGTTAATCAATTTAATGTGATTCTCAAATTTTTGATAAAAATTTAATAGAGTCCTCGAGAGTATTAAAAATATCCAATATTATATTTTAATTTGAGTCGAATATCTTACATGGACCATTCTTTTTTTTCCTTTGATCGATATCCTACATGGATCGTTTAAGTGTACTAAGTTGGGAGCCAACTTTGCAACTTCCGATAACTTGAATCAATGAAAGTGTCATAGTCCATGGAACTAGATTGAACATTTATGAAAAATTCAAGCATTCCATTTGACAAATTAAAAATTTGGAGACAGCAAAATAAAAGTTTAGGAATCGTATTATATAAATTAAAAGTTCACGAATAATATCTCATATTAAACTACAGTCGAGAAATGACTTTGGGTCGTTTTCCCTTCATAGGAACTCTCCCACTCTTCCCCACCTCTCTCACCTGTCGGATGTGGAGCTTTCGCGTGGACGGATGACCAAAACCAAATCTAAAAACGCGCCGCGTTTCGA
The DNA here is from genome assembly GCA_017140615.1 of Eucalyptus cladocalyx. Taxonomy (NCBI): domain Eukaryota; kingdom Viridiplantae; phylum Streptophyta; class Magnoliopsida; order Myrtales; family Myrtaceae; genus Eucalyptus; species Eucalyptus cladocalyx. The sequence goes on along the minus strand of CM029517.1, from coordinate 34,551,601 downwards.
CGCATCTCCTCCGGCAACGTCTGGTAGTTTTCACCTGTCGATCAATCGAGCAAACAACATCCCGTCAACTCCCCTGAAAACTGAAAGAGAGAGAAAGAGCTCCCGATACTCGCCCAGCGCCGACAATGGAGGAAACCATCGTCATCGAAGCAGCAGAAGGAACGACGGGGATCGTCCGGTAGGCCGAGAAGATGGAGAGCGGCTTCTGCTTCGGCTGCCTCGAGCGCCGGATCGAGTCCGATTTCTCCGGCCGGCTCGTCTTCTCCCACGGCCTCTCCGATTCGCCCCTCCCCTTCGGATCCTCCGCCGTCGTCCAGGTCCGCCCTCCGCCCTCCGCCCTCCGCCCTCCGCCTCTTCTTTTTCCGGCTCTCTCTTCTCCGTTTCTTTCTTTTTTTTTTTCTTTCCCGTGCGCGATGTGTGGGGAGCTCGAGCGGTCGTGCGGTGTTCGGTTGATTAGTTTTTGGAATGGCGTTGCGGTTTTGCAGGCGTCGAGCTCCGACGGCGAGGCTTCCTCTTCGGCTTCCGCTGCGCAGCAGTTCGTTTTGCACTACTTGCCGGCTCGTCGGCACGCTTGCTTGGCCAGATACATGTAAGATCATCGAGGCTCGTATCTTCCCCCTCGTGCGTGAATTTTGTTCGTTCGTGTATGTTTTAGGCTAGTATTCGGAATTCAGAATCAGGATCAACGGTAGATACTTGGTTATAATTGTCTCATTCGAACTTTTGCTTTTTCTTTTTCCCAAGAAAGCCGTGGACATTTGCTTATAGTACAGTGATATGCTCATGCTCGATTTCGCAACTTACACAGAGTGTAGTATGTGGAGGATGATTGATTTCTCGGAGGTTTTGCTCGGTAAATGTGGCATACTGCTGTTTTGTATGTTGTTGTTGAGCATGTAAATGTGCTCTGAGTGTGTGGTGTACTGTCGAGTAGTGTAGTTTTATGGGGATTTAGGGGTGGGTTTTGATGAAGCGCATCATTCTCGAGATGAGCTTTTACTTTTGATGCTTCTCGTGCCGTTGAGTTTCCCATCTGTTGATATTTGATACATCATGCAGCAATGAGTATACTGAGGAAAATCCTCCAGAAGAGAACGACAACAGGATTGTTTTTGCGGCTTCATCCAAAGCAAACGAAGAACATGATAATGCTGTGCTAAATGATGATGGAGCCGTTGGGAAGCCTCCATTAAGTGGACCTGTGTCTACTTTAAAGGATAGTGGAAGAGCATGCTCTGGGGCATTGGGATCTACATGCACTGGTTGTAAACATTCTTACAAGTATTCTTGTGATAGGACAATTACTGCATTGGCACCAATAGCTTATATTGTCCCTTGTTGCTACTCCAGATTTCAGGAACTTGCTTCTAGCTTCTTGTCTGGGTCACTGGAAGATCATGTTTTACTCTCGCTCTGTCTTTTAATTGAAGGAAAGGCCACAGGACGGGACAGTGTTAACTTCCTTAATCTGATTGGGGTGCCTTCATATGGCGAACATGTTTTCCCAGGATGTTTGAGGCATCCGAATATAGCTCCTGTTCTTGGGATGCTTAAATCCTCTGATCATATTAATTTGGTGCTCCCTAAAACCCCATATACCTTGGAAAACATTCTTCACTATAGTCCTGAGACTTTGATGTCTGAATGGGATATAAGGTTCGTAATCTATCAAATTCTATCGGGTCTAGCATATATTCATGGATTAGGCATTACTCATGGCAATATTTGCCCATCGAGTATAATGATGACCAAGTCATACTGGTCCTGGATTTCCATTTTTGATCAGTCCAGCTTGGGCTGACAGATGGTGAATGCACTACTCTTCCAAATAACAAATTTGGGATTAGCTGCAAGGAGGATGGCTGTGCTTGTCAAGAACTTTATGCAGACTTGAAGCTGTCCCGGTCTGTTGATTGGCATTATGAATTTCAGCGATGGTGGAGGGGGGAGCTAAGTAATTTTGAGTATCTTCTCATCTTAAACAGATTGGCTGGGAGAAGGTGGGGAGATAATACATTTTATCCAGTAATGCCATGGGTAATAGATTTTAGCACAAAACCTGAAGAAAATTCTGATGCAGGGTGGCGAGATTTAAGCAAGAGTAAGTGGAGGTTAGCAAAAGGGGATGAACAGTTGGATTTCACCTATTCAACGTCTGAAGTCCCTCATCATGTGTCAGATGAGTGCCTTTCTGAACTGGCTGTCTGCAGCTATAAAGCAAGGAGGCTGCCTTTGAGGTACTACGGTTGGCTGTACGATCAGTGTATGAACCCAATGAATATCCCTCGACCATGCAAAGACTTTATCAGTGGACTCCTGATGAGTGCATCCCAGAATTCTACTTTGACTCACAAATTTTTCATTCTATACACAATGGTATGGCTGATTTGGCTATACCATCCTGGGCTAGCTCCCCAGAGGAGTTCATTAAAATGCATCGGGATGCATTAGAAAGTGACCGGGTGTCGTGCCAAATCCATAATTGGATAGATATCACCTTCGGGTACAAAATGTCTGGTGAGGCAGCTGTTGCAGCCAAGAATGTTATGCTGCCATCAACAGGCCCTGCAGTGCCTAGATCAGCTGGACGTCGTCAACTCTTTACTCAACCACACCCGATGCGCAGGGCTATTTCCAAGAAGGTACAATATGTAAACAATGGATCGGCTGAGTCTCAAAGGCATGATAACTGTCTTCTTTCTGAAACTGTTAACCTGCAAGAGCTGGAAGAAGCGTTTGCATTTTCCGAACATGCTAGGCATTTAAATCCGACCTATTGTTTCAATGAGGATTCTAACAAAAACGTCCCATATATGGAAGGGGTGGCCAATGATAGCATTAAAGAACTCATATCTGATGAAGGAGATATCAGCCAAAAGTATGGAGTGCCACATGGTATTGATCTGAATAATCTTCTTGAGCACATTGAAGTGGAGGATGAAAGTTCCATAGGATACCAAGAGATACTGCTCTGGAGGCAAAAGTTATATTTGTTGAAGACTCTGTCCACAGCTGTGGGAAAAGATATATTTTCCATCGGTTGTGTCTTAGCTGAACTTCATTTAAGGAGGCCACTTTTCAATCCAGCGTCTCTGGCAGAGTACCTAAATGATGGTAGATTGCCGGGCTTGCTTCAAGAACTTCCTCCTGACACCAAAGTGATCGTGGAAGCTTGCATCCAGAATGAGTCGAACAGGTAACACTGGGCTTTGCCTTCTTAAAACTCGTTATGTTTAAATTATTTGGTAGTGCTTCTTCTCTGTGTGCTTAATAGCGACATATATATAATTTCGCTTGTCTATGGATGTAATATGCACTTATGCACAAAGAAACCATTATAGTTCCTTGTAATTGCAGGGAATGTGATTGGCAATGCATTTTTCTGTGCTTAACCTGACGTTCTTTTCTTTGGCATAATAATTAGGAGGCCATCGGCCAAAACTCTTTTGGAATCTCCATACTTTCCTGCAACAGTCAAGTCTTCCTACTTGTTCATTTCTGCACTTCAACTTCTAGCAACAGATGCATCTCGTCTTCATTACCTTGCAAGTTTTGCAAAACAAGGAGCCTTTAAAGCAATGGGGACATTTGCAGCTCAAAAGTGTGCTACCTATTGCTTGCCACTTTTGGTGACTCCTTCATCAGATATTGAAGCTGAATGGGCCTGTATAGTACTCAAAGAACTTATAAAGTATCTAACGCCTTTGGCACTAAAGACAACAATCTTGCCTTCTATCCAGAAGATTCTTCAGGCTAGATATGAACTTCATCTTATACATCTTATCTATCAAATGTATTCTGAACTATCCTTTCTAATTTGACAATAATTTCAGACCACAGGTAATTTGCATTTAAAATTATCTATACTTCAAGACACATTTGTGAGAGAGATATGGAATCGGGTTGGTAAAGATGTATATCTGGAAACATTACATCCACTGGTCATATCAAACTTGCACATTACTCCACATAAGAGTTCTGCTGCTGCTGCTGCTGCTTCTGTGCTGTTAATTGGCTCTAGTGAAGAGCTCGGTATACCAATTAGTGTTCACCAGGTTAGCACTTCCCATTGTTATCCACCTTCTATTATTTGAAGGTTTTGCTTAGTTTATCATTGTTTTGGCATTTATAGATAGGTCCATCTGGTTGAATGTTGAACCTATGTAATGCCTGTTTGAGTATCTCATACTAAAGATTTGAGCCTTGACAGACAGTTTTGCCTTTGATTCACTGCTTTGGGAAAGGACTCTGTCCTGAAGGAATTGATGCCCTTGTTAGAATTGGTAATTTCGTTCTCTGGCTTTTCTACAGCAGCCTTTTATAGAACTAAAAAGTGCCTTGTGTTAACTAATAGTTTTGGCTTTGGTTTCAGGTGCACTTCTTGGGGACTCGTTTATTGTGAGACATATGCTACCATTGCTTAAACAGGTGATTCATTCCTGTCTCAACATTTCATGCATGAGTAAACCTGAGCCTGTGCAGAGTTGGAGTGGTTTAGCTCTAGTTGATTGTCTGGTAACTTTACATGGTTTAGTTGGATTCTTGCCAAAAGACCTGGTTGTGAAAGAGCTGATCCAGGTATGTACCACATGCTAATTATAATTTTCTCAGTATAATTGAATATGTCTCAGAATTAACTTCAGAAAGCTCAATTTCCTGCAGGATCGCAATTGTCTCCATGTTATGATTCTTATGCAGCCCCATATAGAAACTTCAGTACTTCAGGTGCTTCAAGTATCAATTTCGGTGTTCTGTCATGCGTTTATCTATTTTTCTTTGTTGAAATGTCCTTTCAATCTACTTGTGTATCTTGTCTCATGTGAGAATACATTTTCTAAAGTGGTTTATGAAGTTTTAAGTGGGCATAGCCATCTGCCCAGTGAAGATTTTGACTCTTCACTTCTCAAACTCTTCTGCTCCAAGGAACCCGTGTTTGTTATAGTTGATTATGCTGCTTTCACTGTTTTCAAAGCTGGCCCAACCAGCTAATTCATCCAGTTCAAGTAAAGCATAAGTATCTAAGCTGCTTTCGTTATTTTACCTGGCTAAACCAGGTACTATGTTAAATGGGCAGTTGAAATGGCTTGGCTCGGCATTGGAGTTGCCTAAGAAAGGATTCAAATCAATGACCTTAAAGAGCCCATGTCGAAGATCTTGCCCCTCAACGAAGTGGTGTCTTTATCATCACTAGTAGCTATGAATATATTTATTGCAGATACTGCAGCCCAATTCATTAAATAATGATAAAACATGTAAGAGTGTGAATGTAAGTGGGGATTCCTGGGTATCTTAAGTGAACTCTGTAGACACTCAAGCCACCTGGCCAGCATGAATCATGGTCATGTGTTGACACAAGAATCTTTTTGGTAAATATGAGTATAGAGTGGTGCTGCTTATCGTTAAGACTGGCGAAACCAGTAGCTAACTATGATTGTCTAGCGGTCCAACTGATGGTTAAACCAGAGGAAGCAGTTTACCCACATCTTCTGGTGACTTGAGCAGTATGCTGACACTCCAGACTTCAACATTGCTTTTATCTGCTTGGCACAAATGTTCTATGGTTTCTTGTCGTTATCTGGATTTTTATTTCTTAATCTTGTGATTATTATGTACAATATTTTTGGCATGTCTGATATTTGCTCTAGATTATCCAATGAAGCGTTATCCTATTCTCTTACCAGGTTGCTGCTAGTACCTTGTTGGCAGTATGTCAGCAGATTGGACCTGATTTGACCGCAGTTCATGTTCTTCCACAACTTAAAGAGCTGTTAGATGAACTTGCCTTCTCTCAGGATACTGCTAGCAGAGTTAGTGGTTCTGTCGGCAGAAGCTTGAAGCCTTCCAGAGCAAAGATTGATGGGCAGGCTCAAATTGGGAGTCGTGCAGACCTTGTGTATGTGTCTTCTCTTTCAAATTAAGGCTTTTTTTCAGTAAATGGTGGTATCTGATTTCTTCCTTTTGTGTGCTTCACTTAGTAATGTCGACAAAGTAGTGCTCCTCTACCTTTTACTAAGTTATAGCATGAACAGGTTGCTTCTGTATCCTTCATTTGCATCTCTTCTTGGAATAGAGAAACTCCGCCAATGCTGTGCCACTTGGTTGCTTCTTGAGCAGTTTCTTCTGCGGTGTCATAACTGGAAGGCATGTTCACTTTATCTTTTGGATTTGATTAGTTACTCCACACCAAAATTCGTGTGATGTGAAATTGCCCTTATGAATTATTATACACTTCATACATCTGATTTTCTCATTCTTACAGTGGGAATGTACAGGAGAGTTGTCCCGAAGCAACTCTGAAAATGCTATTGCGAAGAGGCCTTTTATTAGTCAAGGCTCTCCTTCTGAGTACAGTCCTGCTAAGATGTTGCTTAATGGGGTTGGATGGTCTGTTCCACAAGCACAGGGTAACAGAGGTGTGAAAAACTCGATGCCCCAAAGAAGGTATAGCAGAGTTGATGAGAGTCTCCCTGATGGGCACATAGCAAACTCAAGCCTTCTGCACCATGAACATTGGTTCTGGTTCCCTAGTCCAGTCATTAGCTGGGATGGACCTGAGTTTCTTGCACGTATAGGAGGTCTAAGGGATGAAATTCCATGGAAAATCAGAGCATCTGTAATACATTCAGTTCGTGCACATCAGGGAGCCCTAAGATCTTTAGCTGTGTGCCAAGATGAGTCTACTGTTTATACTGCAGGAATTGGTCCAGGATTTAAAGGAACTGTCCAGAAGTGGGATCTGACTAGGATGAATTGCGTATCGGGCTACTATGGGCATGAAGAGGTATGTTTCTCAGAGTACTTTTAGGTGTCAATTAGCACATGCATGCTGTTTAGCCTCCTAATTTGGTAGTTTCTTTGCTGGGGATGCTCCAGTCAGCTCCTCATGTAATATACTCGTGCATCTGCAAGTAAGAAATCTTTGTACTTTTGCATGTGAAGTTAGGAAGTGGGGGTGAGAGGAAAGAGAGGAAGAAGTGTCATATTTTGTAACAGGTTAGAGTTAGACTATGACTTCAAGTGATGTAATTGATAGGGGTTCTCATTCTTCAGTTGGCATGGTTCTAGATCTAACATACTTGCTTCTAAGATGTATTTTCATGAATCCTAGCTCAATTTCTCCTCTTTTTCAAAAATCAGGTCTATTTCTTCTCCCTAATGAGTTGTGGTAGGATTATACATGTTCTGACATCATCTCTAGCCTAGGAAGAGTTCCTCTTGGGCATAGCAGTCATCACATACTTATTTTGTTTTACTATTACAGGATACTAAGCATTATTGGAGGTTAAATTGTAAAGGTTCTTTTGGTCATGGAGAGCACTTTTAAGAATGAAATCAATGATTTTCCTAAGAAATTGTGTCTTCTTACATGATCTAGAACTGAGATGTTGACTCTTGTTGCCTTAGTAGATAATATTCCTATACATGTAGGCTTGAAGAAATATTGGGATTCATTGCTTTTTAAAAAATATTCCTTTGGAACTGTGGTCATTTTCTTGTCTTTGTATGCTGACATATCTGAACTAGATAAACTGATATAACCATGATATGACTGATCTTGTTGAGAAGAACATGAGTCTAACATGATGTTAATATGTTTTACCCTCTATTTCCTTTCTCCATGCACTAGTCCTCACATTACTGAACTCTTGAGTGCCTCAAAAGTATCAAGTCCCACGTATAAGACATATTGAACTCATCATCATTAGACTTGTCCAAATTTTAAGTTCCAAGATTTTCCTATTTTGCAGTAATGAAGGAAATTTTCCACACTTCTCATTTTTTCATGGTGCTTTTGATCAGGTTGTAAATGACATATGCATCTTATCTGGTGGACTGATGGCATCTTGTGATGGAAACATACATGTATGGAGCAGCCGAAGTGGGAAAGTCACGTCTGTTTTTGCCGAAGCATCAACAGATTCTGCACACTTTACTAGTCCAATGATAACTGGATCAGGCGTCAGCAATGACCAGATCAATATGCTGAACTCCAGTACACTATCAAGTGGGATATTGACCGGTGCATTGATGGGAGCTTGTACACTTGCATGCATTATCTAGAATTTAGTGAAAAGCTAGTAGCTGGAACGGGAAATGGTTCTCTCAGGTGATACATAATTGTCTGTTTGCAATTGAGGATGACATATATCAAAACCTCAGTCTTCATGGGTATTGACCTTTTTAACATCTACCTCCTTGACAGATTTATTGACGTTTCCAAAGGTCAAAAACTTCATCTATGGAAGGGTGAATCTGTTGAATCTGGTTTTCCCTCTCTTGTCTCGGCCATTTGCTGCTCCGGATCTGATGGAAGATTTCCAAAGAGCACATCTGCTTCACCTTCTTGGATTGCAGCTGGGTTAAGTTCTGGTCATTGTCGACTATTTGACATGAGGACTGGTGATATAGTTGCCTCTTGGCGAGCTCATGATGGATATATAACAAAGGTACTTCAGGTTCCTAGAGAAATTTCTTTTGGTCTGTACCAGACTACCAGTTGCTAATTGCAATGTTACACGCAGATTGCTGCACTGGAGACCAATTTGATTGTTTCTAGCTCTCTTGACAAGACCTTGCGAGTTTGGGATATGAGAAAGTACGACCTTTTTGTTTCTTTTTTCTTCTTTTATGTGTACATCGCTTAGTTGCTTCGTGTTTAATTATTTGGCTTTTGTTAACTGTCTTTTTTTTTAAAGGGTGCGCCCATGGTTTAATGAGCCCCTCTCCTTTATTTGATACCTTTCTTAGTCATATGTGCTCTCTCAGCTACTTACTACATTGCAATTATTGTGCAAAAAATCTATGTATGTTCAAGCTGTTTCTCTCATTTATGTAAAAGCTTAATTTGTAGGAATTCCTCGACCCAGCTTGCTGTGTATAGAGGCCATACAGATGGGGTGTCTGGTTTTGCGCTGTGGGGTCAAGATGTCATATCGATCTCGAGAAACAAGATTGGGCTTTCATCTTTGTCTAAGTCCGGTGATGAGGTATGTAAAAGAGTTTATTTCAATGAATATTCTTCCTGCCAAGAGTTCATGCCCATAATAATAATATTAGATGTGGATTCTTCCTTGCCATGTCATGTGGGCACTTGGCCAATAAATTTTTTACAATAAGCAGTATATTAGATTATGGTTTCATTCTCAACAATTGTCATGTTACGTTTAGTACGACAAAGTAGAATGAAATGAGAAGATGAAATTAAATGGGAATGAAATGGAATGAAATCTTTGTTCTGTAAGTTGTGAGATTGTAATGGAGTGGGGATTAACTTGTTTATTGGCAAGACAAATACTATGGGACTCGAATGGATTGAGCATTCCCATAATATTGTTATGAGTTTAAATGTAATGGCATTTGCTGTAATTATAATTTTTTTATAGTACAGTAATCATAACAAAGTTAGCAAATGTCATTTCTAAAATCACTTTTAACAAATAAGAACCATATTAATTACAAGTGTTAATTTTCTCTGTTAAATTTAGACTACGGTTTTAGATCTTTTAATTTAAAAAATTAATTTAATTATCTAACCAAAATTACTTTTATAAAATATCGATCCATAATTCTTTATATGTATCATTCTTAACTTATGTATTAGGTTATTATAAGCTTTATTAGTTAATTATTTTAGCTCAATGTTTTTATTCTTTTAATGCACCATTTGACTATAACATTTTGTGCATATTATATGCAATTAATCAGTGAAGTTTATAATTGAAGTTTCCATAAATTAATAATTGTAATTTGATTTAGTTTTTATTTTGGATCCAACACTCAAATGTAAGTTAAAATTAATTTTCGTTTTGAATGATGAATAAGATTTCATTGTGTTACCATGGGAAGCCCCTATTCAAAATCTCTTCCGATAGAAGCCACCAATATACAAAATTATGCACGAAAGACTCTTTCTAACATTTTTAACAAACTAGATTAATTGTTCCTAAAGAATATTCTTAAGAGGATTTGACTCCTCATTTATCTCTCTCCAATTTAGCCCAAAAAAACAAGCAGAGGAATCATCTTAGGAATCTGCTTCTTTCCAACACATGAACAGTCTCTATCCAAGCCCAAAGTTCATGTTGCACAATGCTTGAAATCACCCAATATACTGCTGAAATTGCAAACATTGTAGTCCAAATCTTTTTTGTCCAACTACAATGTAAAAGTAAGTGATTTGCCCTCTCCTTTCACTCTTGCAAAAAGTATAATCTCTTAACCAATGTTTTCCTCACTTCTGAGGGTTATCCTTAGTAACAGTATGTCCCCTAGCTGCTTCCAAGTGAAAGGAACCTTCAAAGGAATGGAACATTGACTTTCCAGATAGACTTCACTGAAAGAGTGTCCTCTGTTATAGTGGCATCTGAGTAGAGATGAGATCTGAATAATAGGATCTAATAGAAAAAGTTCCAGAGGTGCAACAATTTCACTGTAGTCTATCGCCATCTCCCAAATCTGACACTGCTTGATACAACTGCTCAGAAATTTTGAGAAAGGTCGAGCTCCCAATCTTGAGCCCTACATAAAAAGTCAGTCTCAACCATCAGTCTTTTCAACAATCAGCCACCCCAGCTCTCTTTTTTCTTGCTAGAGCAAACATACCCGGAAATAAATCTTTGAAAGCAGTGTCTCCACAACAGATGTCATCCCACAACATAGTATTCCTACCATTCCCACTCTACCATAAGTTCTGTTGTTGGAAGCATCCAACCTTGCCTTATGTGCTTCCAAAGCCTGACTAACAGTGGATCCTAATGGCAATCCCACATACTTTATTGGTAACATGGCGACCTTACAACCAAGAATACTGGAGATTTTTTTCACGTATACATTCTTGCCCAGAGTAGTTAATTCACCTTTATACAAGTTCACTTTCAGTCCTGAAACTGCCTCAAATCATAGTAGTACAGTATGCCTTTTAGGTGCTGAATTTGTTGATTGTCATTCTCCAAGGAACTTCTTTACAGGCATTGCCAACATTGAAACCACTAATAAAACCTTTATCAGTAGCTTTAATCAACATCTTACTCAATACTTCTGTGAACCTGTCACTTGTCATCCACCTTTTTCCTTGTTTTCCTCCATTGAAAAGAGAGTAAAGTGGCTTTCAGAAACTGACCTGGTTTCTAAACATTATTTAGAGAATGTTTCTTGCTCACAATTTAGAGTATGTTTGGTATAAAACGGAAAGGTGGAAATGACATGAAGATAAAGTAAAATGAGAAGGGAATAACTAATTTGGTATTCCAACAGCTAGAAGTTTTTGATAGATTGATTGACTTTTCTACACGTGTATAAAGTCATTTTCCCATAATGGGTTCTGCTACTAGAGAATGGTAGTATGCCCTCAAGTTATTCAATTCCTATGTTTTCATATAAATATCATCATTGATGAAGAAAATGGCGTTAAAAGCCTGCTTGCAGTTTTTGATACATCACAGTTTGTGATTATGTGAAGGAAGAATGTTTTCAATTTTAACAGTCAATACATGATCAACAGGGGAACGTAATTTTGATTTAAATGATTTGTCTTTGAAGGGCGCATGATTCATTTTCTTCTTGTGGCTTGATTTACGTGTTGACAATTCATGTTTGCCCGCTGCAGGATGGGGTGCACCGTGTTATACCTCAGAAACTCCGCATCAGAGATCAGGGGACAAAAAATCTGTCAGCATTGTCCAGTATAAGTATTCTTCCTTTCTCCCGTTTGTTTCTTGTTGGAACAGAAGATGGCTATCTGAGAATATGTTGTTAAGTTTTCGTGTCTCTTTTGTAAATTCAAATGCAAGTTCTTTCGAATGATCCTCTCCTCCATTTTTCGTTTACCTTCTTCACTCCTTCCTTAGGCAATAAGTTATCTGAGAAATGACACCGTTTAGGAGGCGCAAGGAAATGGCCCAAGGCCTCGTAACTCTTCCATCGACTCTTTGGTATATCATATGAATAAGTGAAATCGCCCGACTCAATCGACTCTCTATCATTAGACGCCTCGAGCTAATATGTCCAATCTTCGTATTCATGTCCTAGGTACTTGTAGTTTTTTTAAACCTTGCGAGGAAAATATTATTCATGCAGTTTTCATGCGCAGTTTGAACAAAAACGGGCCACTGCGAGTACCACTTAGCCACCAATTTTCGTAAACAGTGTGATCGATCCATAGTTGATTTGATTCCGTATGTTACCTTTGTCAATCAATATCGTTTATTCAAATTTTTCGAAACTAAACATATGTATTCGAGAGTAGGTGAGATGTAGATGGTATTCTCCTTCTACTTCATGTCCAAATTTCAGTGTTATATCCGGAACCTTAAAAATCTTTTCCCTCTATAGAAATTGAGAAAATTCAGACTGATACTTGTGATAATCCCTTTTCAAGAACATTAGGCTCATTTTCTGAGAAAATCTTATTTACAAGATGTGCTCGGCCAAAGTTCAATGACGGAAAGTCTTATTTGCATGACAAGCAAACAGACTTACTAGAGGATATTGCATCTACACTGTACAAGACTTAAGCTCCAAACTCAATCGGATGAGCAAGGCACCCAAACATGTCGGGAAAGCACCTTTCATGGAGAAACTAGTATTGCAGAATTGCCTGTCAAAACAGAGGGATGTCGAAGTGTATAGTATAGCGATCCATATGCGATAAGCATGGGACTGCGAAGATGCAAGATTTGCAATTTTCACCATGTCTCTTAATCTTGATTGAGTCGCCACAAACTTTGAGTCTCCAACGACATGATTTTTCGACGAGGACTCTCTCAATCACATAGCCAAAAACATTGTATTTTTATGATTAAGACGAATAACAGAAACTCAATACCTCAGTGGGAGAGATCCTCGTAAGGAAGTCTAGGTTCGAGTTCAAGAACATATTTAGTTGGATCTACTTTTATTTAAAAGCTTATATTTTAATAAGTCATGAGTAAATTAAGATATATTAATCGTCCTATCTTAAACTGCATTATTATGTAAGACTTCTCTTGCTTGACACTCGAACACGTGGGAACCTCAACATCCACGGCGAAAGTACCCTTCCGACTTGAGAATCGTCAAAAAATCCTAATTTGGAAGTTGGGATTTTCTCTCTGGATTAGAGAGAGTAGTTGTGGAGAGCTGGAGGGGCAATCGCGCATCCTGCAATCACGTATGCACCAACTCTTTACCCTAACCTATACGGATGCTAAGATAACTGGACTATAGCGGCCGATCCACGATGGGCTTCTAAATCGCTACTAAATCGAGGTCCCATTACCAAATTTTGCCATGGGACGCGCTCAAATTACATCTTGGTTTCTGGAGGTTGTCTCTCTTTCGACTGCACGATATTCACAAATTCGAAGACTTGATCGTATATTATCTGAAGCTTCTTTACTCGATTGTGCTTGGAGACAGGACCGGTACTTTTGGTGTGCTTGTCCTTTTGACGTGCAATTGCGCATACCCAATGTCTTATTTCTTTGCACGATGTTGCCACGACTGGCAAGCAGAGGAATCAGGGCAAGGTTTGGATCCTATCGAATCAGGGCAAGGTTTGGATCCTATCTCCAGAGAGAAAAGAAACTATCTTCAAGCAAAGCATAACAGTCCTTGAAGGCGACTTCGACATGGCTAGCAACGAAATGCTTATGAAATATAGTATATAAGCCAGCAAATTTCACGAATCCTCTCATTAATCTTTTTGCTCTTCAATTGCTCTTCAAATGGCTGATCCTGCATTAGATGATAAACAAGGTACGTGACTCTCTCTCTCTCTCTCTCTCTCTCTCTCGTAATTTGTAAACAAGAACATTAAACATGGGCTTCACCATCATCAATCTTTTGCTCGCGGTGTCATTTGCGGGAGCAGAGAAAATGATGTCAGATGCTCCACCAGCCCACTACGTGGTCAAGATACAATCATACTCATTGCTTTCGAAGAACTCGGTGGACAAGTATGAGTCCGGGGTCTTCCAAGCTGGAGGCTACAAATGGTAATAATTCCTCACTTTTCCCATCTACATAACTTATTTACCAATGTCTATGGGATCATTGCACAGCGATTCTTCTTCACTTTTCGTCTATTTCTTCTTTCCACAGGAAGCTGGTTCTTCACCCAAATGGGAACAAGAGCAAGAACGTAAAAGAGCATGTTTCTCTTTACCTGTCGATGGCAGAAACAAGCTCGCTCCCCTCAGGTTGGGAAGTTCATGCGTTAGTTAGATTCTTTCTGCTTGACCAGAACAAAGACAGTTACTCGATAATCCAAGGTACAGCTTCAAACCACAAATTATCTCGTTGTTTCCTTGTCATTCATACAGTTTGATAAGATTGTAAAGAAAAAAGTCAGCTCTTCGGTTAGCAAGTTAGTTAATCAGCAAGTGTCCGTTGATGGATTTGATTCTTGTTCTTTTTTTTTTCTCATCAGATGCCTTGAAAAAGGAATGGCGCTTTCACAGGATGAAGCTTGAACATGGCTTCGACAAATTCAGTTCCATGAAGACGTTTAGTGATGCGCAGAACGGATATCTCGTGGATGATACTTGTGTGTTTGGGGCGGAGGTTTTCGTGATGAAGGAAAAGAGCACTGGCAAAGGAGAGAATCTGTTGATGGTAAATGATGCGATCAGTCAGAAGCACACCTGGAAGGTCGACAACTTCTCGAAATTGGACAAGGAATTCTCCGAGTCGAAAGTATTCGTAGCCGGAAATCAGAAATGGTAATCGCTCTCAACTTTCCTGATATAGGCACGCACTAAACAATGGATGTTAAATCTCCTCTGCTCATTTGCCTCATGATATGCTCCTACACTGATCATGGAGAATAATGAACTATCTTGACAAAAAATATTGGGTCATGATTATTGAGGAAGTTTCTGCAATTTGTCTTCTGATTGATGGGTCACCAACACCGCACATTCATTTTTGCTAAATTTGTGTAAGGCTGAAACCTTGGTTGGTAACCCAACATTTAGATGCATGTCTTTCTTGCCGGAGGTTTGGAACTACAACACTGAAAAAATCCTCACCAAGTTCAGTACCATCTGTCCTTCAAGGAGTGAATAGGAATGGGCATTTGAGATTGCATTTGGTAACGTTTCTATTAAAAAATTGTTCTCAAAGAATAGAAATAGAAAAAACTATTTTTGTTTAGGGGAACAATTTTTTAACAGAAGAACATATTTAGTAACTACATAAATGAATAGAAAAGGAACATAAACACGTTTGGTAAACCTGTATAATTTTTTTTATTTCTTTTAATTTTTTAATATTGTTTTTTCTTTCTTCCTTTTGGCCGTTGCCGGCCTCGGCTATGGCCGGTGATTGGCCGACGAGGGCTAGCGGTCTCGCCGGATAGCCAAGGTGAGGCTGAGCCTCGCCGGGGGCCGGCGGCACTTTGGCGAGGTCGCCGGCCAAAAAAAAAAGAAGAAGAAAAAAGAAAAAGAAAAAGAAGAAGTGTTTCTTTGAAGTGTTCCCGGAAACAAAAAAAACTTGTTTCTGTTCCAAATCTGTTCCCGGGAATAAAAGTGTAAATAAACGCATTTCTGTTTTTTTTCGTTCCGAGGAACAGACACAATTAAATGAACAAGGCCTAAGTGAGCGAACCACTTTATTCTTCGATCAATGTAGTCGAGTCTTGCGAACAAGAATACATTGATTCATCAAACAATGCGTATGTCATTCATTCAGGAAGATACGGCTCTATCCAGGCGGAAAGGGCAGCGGACTCGGAGCTTTTGTCTCTCTTTATTTAGTTTTAGCCGACTCGGACACCCTTCCTCCTGGCACTAAAGTATTTGCAGACTTCTCGCTGCGCATCCTGGATCAGCTTCAAGGAAGGCATTTCTCTGGAAAAGGTGATTACTTCTTGCAATAAATGAACTTACGAGCGATTGAATTCTTGTCTTTGACATTGGAAACTCTCTCTCTCTCTCATGCAGCTAATCACTGGTTCAGCACCTCGAGCAAGGAGTCCGGTTGGGCAAGATTCCTTTCGCATGCCACCTTCTATTATCCCAACATGGGCACTTTGGTGAAGGACATTTGCATGGTTGACGCAGAGGTCACTGTCCTGGGCGTGGTGAATGCTCTGTGAAGTCGCCATTCTGTTAAAGATCACACTGTCAATCAGTAGTATTGTTGTGAATATTTGCATACCAGCACTGAAATGATACAGCCTGTTTCCAGATTGTTTGATGTACATGATAGACTGTTTCCAGATTGCTTGATGTACATGACTTAACAAGACAATACTAAAATTGAAAATTGATCCGAAAGATATGCATCAAAGCTCACAGTTTCCTTTTTTGCGATATCTTAACCATCAGCCCGACCCGCTGATCACTTTGACAGGTTGTTGTACTTTTGTCATGATTCTATTTAAGTACGACTACGTAAATCAATTTTGCTAAAACGATGAACTTGGTATTCGTCAAATTGCTTTTCCTCCCCAAAAGTTACTATTTTGCTCCAATAAGATAAAAGATCTTGTGCACCAGCATATCGTTCCTAGAGACATAATCTTCACGCAAATCATCTCTTAGAGCCCGGTTTTTGTACAAATTCTCAAGTGCGCGTGCAAATTGTGTTGTTTTACCTGGGCACGGTGAAACCTATGATCTTTTAGGTGCTTATTTGAATGTTAAAGGGCACTCAATTCCTGTTTAGAATTGCACTCCTTCCCGCGTTGTCTGTTTAGACTTACCCAGTACCCGGAGTAGGGGCCCTCCTGCACCCGATGGGGTTTTACCACCCCAACCAAATCGGTATAAGCAAATACGACATGTGTTCAAATCATGGTCATAAAGAAATTCAAACCATCTAGATTGGTTTGGGATGTGGAAACATACAATTGTGCCCCTTAGGGTAGTATTCAGAAAGTATTCAGAAAGAGAGGGCTGATAGTACTGGTCTTTTCGTTCCATACAATGCTCTTGGGAAAAAAGGAAGGAGAGATCAGGGCTAGACAAAATCAAATAAGTAACCTGTTGTACAAGCCAAAATTCATCATGTTGATGTATTTTTTGGTATGTGATAGCAAGAATGATTATCCTTTGTCACAAATGGAATTCATAATTAAACTTTTTCCCATGAGAGTTGCAGAGGATTCACCTGAAAATATGAAATTACCAATACTTTTATGTTAAAAGACATGAATAGCGAAGGAATGAATGATTTACTAAATATTTTCTAAAAAATAATTGCTTATATTACTTGAAATAAAAAGTCAATGAATATCTTTTCATTTTCAACAATAATACATATCTGAACATTTTCGTACACAATGAAGGCATTATTCGTAGATTCATTTTTATAAACTCTTCGGGTGATCATTTTTTTTTAAAGAAAAATATTTTTCAAATCTCTAATTTTTTGAGAAATAAGCACACCCTTATATTTGATTGGATGCAGTGGAACACTTCATGTTGAGTTGAGTCCACTTCGTTTTGAAAAATTAACTATTATTTGTAAAAGTTTTGGGTAAAACGATAAATATTTCCACGTTAAATTTTACCGTCACCTTAAACAAGGATCTTGCAGAGGCATTTGATTTTATGATATTCACGAATGCTAAGACTCGATTGTGTTATTAAAAGTTTCATAACTTTATTGCATTTTGAGAAATAATTGGTACTTTTCGTGTACTTATACTTTTAGCGTGCAAATGCGCATATGTATGATCATGCCATGACTAGCGAGCAGAGAAATCAGGGCAAGGATCCGAACTCTCTTTTCCTTGCTGGTGCTCTTGCTTTCACGATTCTTCAGTGGAATCAGGGCAAGGACTGGATACTCTTCCTGGAACGAGAAGGAAACCATCTTTAAGCAAAGCATAACGGTCCTGTAAAGCACCTTCAAAAAGCTAGCAACAAATGCATATGCAATATGATATATAAGCCAATAAATTTCACGGATCCTCTCATCGGGCTCCTTACTTTGCAAATGGCTAATCCCGCATTTGATGATCGACAGGGTACGTGACTCTTTCTCTCGTAATTTGTACAAAAGAAGCATTGAAAATGTGCTTCACTGTCACCAATCTTTTCTCCTTGCCTTGTGTTTCATTTGCAGGAGTTGAGAAAACGGCGTCAGAAGCTCAGTATGTGGTCAAATTACAATCATACTCGTCTCTCTCAAAGAACTCCGTGGACAAGTATGAGTCGGGGGTCTTCCAAGCTGGAGGCTACAAATGGTAACGATCCTTCACTTTTCCCAATCCACATATTTATTTACCAATCTTTCCGGCTTTAATGGACTGTGATTCTTCTTCTCTCTTATTTTCAAAGGAAGCTGGTTCTTTACCCGAATGGGAACAAAAGCAAGAACGTGGAAGAGCATGTTTCGCTTTACCTGTCAATGGTGGAAACGAGCTCACTCCCCTCAGGTTGGGGAGTTCATGCTTTAGTCAGATTCTTTCTGCGTGACCAGGACAAAGACAACGATTTGATAATCCAAGGTATCACTTTCTCATCTACTTATACTCTTCAATCGTTGTGCCACATGGTTAACATGCGTTCTCCTAATGCATGCATGATCAAGCAGCACATACCATCTCCTTTATAGCAAGTTATTAAATACAATTATAAATCCATGGTCAATAGAATGAATCTTGAGTTAATGAGGTCCTCTAAAGATAAGCGTCTTATTTTTAAGATGGCTACCCTATTTCGCAAAAAAAAAAAAAAAAAAGGAAATTTTTTTGGATTAAGTAATAGAGAATAGGAACACTCTTTGTCCTTTTCATGCTTTGAGTCATTTGAATGTATCCATTTAAGTATACTCTTAATGGGTATAAGCAATTAAGCAATGAATGTTCATGGTAGATAAGCAACGAGAATTGGTTGATTCATTCAATTGTTGTCCTTCTCGCAGATGCCATGAGAAAGGAATGGCACTTTCACAGGACGAAACTCGAATGTGGCTTTGACCAATTCATTCCTCTGAAGACACTTAACGATGTGCAGAACGGATATCTCGTGGATGATACTTGTGTGATTGGCGCAGAAGTTTCCGTTACATGGGAAAAGAGCACTGGCCAAGGAGAGAATCTGTTGATGTTAAAGGATGCGATCAGTAAGCACACCTGGAAGGTCGACAACTTCTCGAAATTGGACAAGGAATTCTCCGAGTCAAAAGTATTTGTAGCCGGAAATCAGAAATGGTAATCGCTCTCAACTTTCCTGATGTAGACGCGCTAAACAATGGATGTTAAATCTCCTCTGCTCATTTGCCTCATGATATGCTCCTACACTGATCATGGAGAACAATGAACTATCTTGACAAAAAAATTTTGGGTCAGGATTATTGAGGAAGTTTCTGCAATTTGTCTTCTGATTGATGGGTCACAAACACCGCACATTCATTTTTGCTAAAATTTGTGTGAGGCTGAAACCTAGGTTGGTAACCCAACATTTAGATGCACGTCTTTCTTGTCGGAGGTTTGGAACTACAACACTGAAAAAATCCTCACCAAGTTCAGTACCATCTGTCCTTCCAGGAGTAAATAGGAATGGGCATTTAAGTGAGCGAACCACTTTATTCTTCGATCAATGTAGTCAAGTCTTGCGAACAAGAATACATTGATTCATCAGACGATGTGTATGTCATTCATTCAGGAAGATACGGCTCCATCCAGGTGGAAAGGGCAGCGGACTCGGAACTTTTGTCTCTCTTTATTTAGTTTTAGCCGACTTGGACACCCTTCCTCCTGGCACTAAAGTATTTGCAGACTTCTCGCTGCGCTTCCTGGATCAGCTTAAAGGACAGCATTATTCTGCAAAAGGTGATTACTTCTTGCAAGAAATGAACTTACGAGCGATTGAATTCTCGTCTTTGACATTGGAAACTCTCTCTCTCTCTCTCTCTCTCTCATGCAGCTAATCACTGGTTCAGCACCTCGAGCGAGGAGTCCGGTTGGGCGAGATTCCTTGCGCATGCCACCTTCTATTATCCCAACACGGGCATTTTGGTGAAGGACATTTGCACGGTCGACGCAGAGGTCACTGTCCTGGGCGTGGTGAATGCTCTGTGAAGTCGCCATTCTGTTAAAGATCACACTGTCAATCAGTAGTATTGTTGTGAATATTTGCATACCAGCACTGAAATGATACAGACTGTTTCCAGGTTGCTTGATGTACATGACTTAACAAGACAATATAAAATTGAAAATTGATCCGAAAGATATGTATAAAAACACACAGTTTCCTTTTTCGCGATATCTTAACCATCAGCCCAACCTGCTGATCACTTCGACAGGTCGTTGTACTTTTGTCATGATTCTGTTTTAGTACGACTACATAAATCAATTTTGCTAAAACGATAAACTTGGTATTCGTCAAATCACTTTTCCTCCCCAAAAGTTACTATTTTGCTCCAATAAGATTAAGATTTTGTGCACCAGCATATCGTTTCTAGAGACATAATCTTCATGGGAATCATCTCTTAGAGCCCAGTTTTTTGTACAAATTCTCAAGCGCGCATGCAAATTATGTTGTTTTACCTGGGCACGGCGAAACCTATGATCTTTTAGGTGCTTATTTGAATGTTAAAGGGCATTCAATTCCTGTTTAGAATTGCACTCCTTCCCGCGTTGTCTGTTTAGATTTACCCAGTACCCGGAGTAGGGGCCCTCCCTGCACCCGATGAGGTTTTACCACCCCAATCAAATCGTTATAAGCAAATACGACATGGGTTCACATCATGGTCATAAAGAAATTCAAACCATCTAGATTGGTTTGGGATGTTGAAACATAAAATTGTGCCCTTTAGGGTAGTATTCAGAAAGTATGCAGAAAGAGAGGGCTGATGGTACTGGTCTTTTCCTTCCATACAATGCTCTGTGGAAAAAAAAAAAAAAAAAGATTGGCTAGACAAAATCAAATAAGTAACCTGTTGTGCAAGTCAAAATTCATCATGCTAATGTATTTTTTGGTATGCGATAGCAAGAATGATTACCCTTTGTCACAGATGGAATTCATAATTAAACTTTTTCGCATGAGAGTTGCAGAGGATTCAACTGAAAATATGAGTTACCAATACTTTTATGTTAAAAGACATGATTTACTAAAACTAAAAAAAAAGTTTATATTCAATAAATATCTTTTCATTTTCAACAACAATACATATCTGAACATTTTTGTACACAATGAAGACATTATTCATAGATTCATTTTTATAAACTCTATGGGTGATCATTTTTTTAAAGAAATGTTTTTTTCAAATCTCTAATTTTTTGAGAAATAAGCACACCCTTATATTTGATTGGATGCAGTGGGACACCTCACGTTGAGTTGAGTCCACTTCATTTTGAAAAAATTAACTGTTATTTGTAAAAGTTTTGAGTAAAACGAGAAACATTTCCACATTAAATTTTACCATTACCTTAAATAAGGATCTTGTAAAGGCATTTGATTTTATGATATTCACGGATGCTAAGACTCGATTGTGTTATTAGAAGTTTCATAACTTTATTGCATTTTGAGAAATAATTGGTGCTTTTCATGTACTTATACTTTTAGCGTGCAAATGCGCATATGCATGATCATGCCATGACTAGCGAGCAGAGAAATCAGGGCAAGGATCCGAACTATCTTATCCTTGCTGGTGCTCTTGCTTTCACGATTCTTCAGTGGAATCAGGGCAAGGACTGGATAACGAAAGGAAACCATCTTTAAGCAAAGCATAACGGTACTGTAAAGCACCTTCAAAAAGCTAGCAACAAATGCATATACAATATGATATATAAGCCAATAAATTTCACGGATCCTCTCTTCGGTCTCCTTACTTTGCAAACGGCTAATCCCGCATTTGATGATCGACAGGGTACGTGAAGAGGCATTGAAAATGTGCTTCACTGTCATCAATCTTTTCTCCTTGCCTTTTGTCTCATTTGCAGGAGCTGAGAGAACAGTGTCAGAAGCTCGTGTGTGGTCAAAATACAATCATACTCATCTCTCTCAAAAGAACTCCGTGGACAAGTATGAGTCGGGGGTCTTCCAAGCTGGAGGCTACAAATGGTAACGATCCTTCACTTTTCCCAATCCACATATTTATTTACCAATCTTTCCGGCTTTATTGGACTGTGATTCTTCTTCTCTCTTATTTTCAAAGGAAGCTGGTTCTTTACCCGAATGGGAACAAAAGCAAGAACGTGGAAGAGCATGTTTCGCTTTACCTGTCAATAGTAGAAACGAGCTCACTCCCCTCAGGTTGGGGAGTTCATGCTTTAGTCAGATTCTTTCTGCGTGACCAAGACAAAGACAACGACTTGATAATCCAAGGTATAGCTTCAAACCAGATAGTATCTCATCACTTTCTCATCTACTTATACTCTTCAATCTTTGTGCCACATGGTTAACATGCATTCTCCTATTGCATGCATGATCAAGCAACACATACCATCGCCTTTACACCATGTAGAATGAATCCATGGTCAGTAGAATGAATCTTGAGTAAATGAGGTCCTCTAAAGATAAGCGTCTTATTTTTGGGATGGCTACCCTATTTCGCAAAAAAAAAAAAAAAAAGGGAAAAAAAATACTGAATTAAGTAATAGAGAGTAGGAACTCTCTTTTCTCTTTTTCCTTTTCATATTTTGAGTTTATCCACGTAAGTATACTCTTAATGGGTATAAGCAATTGAGCAATGAATGTTCATTGTAGATAAGCAGCGAGAATTGGTTGATTCATTCAATTCTTGTCCTTTCCGCAGATACCATGAGAAAGGAATGACACTTTCACAGGACGAAACTCGAATGTGGCCTTGACCAATTCATTCCTCTGAAGACACTTAACGATGTGCAGAACGGATATCTCGTGGATGATACTTGTGTGTTTGGCGCAGAAGTTTCCGTTACATGGGAAAAGAGCACCGGCCAAGGAGAGAACCTGTTGATGATAAAGGACGCAATCAGTCAGAAGCACATGTGGAAGGTCGACAACTTCTCGAAATTGGACAAGGAATTCTATGACTCCAAAGTATTCATAGCCGGAAACCAGAAATGATATCACTCTCCACGTTCCTCATAGGCATGCGGCTAAAGAAATTGGATGTTAATCTCCTCTGCTCGCTTGGCTTGAGAAATACTGCTATACTGACCATGGATAACAATGAACTTTTTTTACTAATGTAGGTTCATTTCCGATAAAGTTTGTTCCAACGAGTCTTCTGATTGGTAGGTTAAAAAAAATTGGAATTACAAAATTTGTAACCCAACGATAGAGGCATGTTTTTCCTGCCGGAGATGGAGGAGACACGGTCCAAAACTTTTACTACAGCGCAAAAAAATCCTCCCCTAGTTCAGTACCATCTGTCCTTCCAGGAAGGAATGGGACTGGGCATTTATACTAGTGAATCACTCTATTCTTCGATTAAAGTTGTGAAGTCTAGAAAACCAGAACACATTGATGGATCAGGTGTTGTGTGTCATGCATTCAGGAAAATACAGCTCTATCCGAACGGGGAGGGAAGCGGACTTGGAGGTTTCGTCTCACTGTATTTAGAACCTGCCGACAGGGACACCCTTCCTCCTGGTACTAAAATATTTGCAGGCTTCACGCTGCGCATCATGGATCAGCTTCAAGGAAATCATTGCGCTAGATATGGTAACCATTTCTTGTGAAAAAACAAGCTACGAGAGGTTGAATTGTTGTTTTTGACCCTTGGAAAAGTTCTGTCTGCCTGTCTGTCTGTCTGTCTGTCTGTCTGTCTCTCTTGCAGCTAAGCAATGGTTCAGCGCCTCGATCACGGATTGGGGTTGGGCGAGATTCATTTCGCATGCCGACTTTCGTTCTCCGAACACAGGCTATTTGGTGAAGGACACTTGCAAGGTGGAAGCAGAGGTCACTGTCCTCGGCATCGCGAATGCGCTGTGAAGCCCCCATCCAGTTGAGATTTACACTGTCAGTCAGTAGTATTTGCTGTGAATATTTTCTTACCCGCACAGCACTGATACGATACAGATTATTTCCGCGGTCCTGATTCTCTCAGGCCATCCATTCATTTATTTGGGTCTCCAATCATTGCTTGATAATTAGCACTATGATTCAAAAGAAGAAATTAGAAATTGGACCTTGACCTGAAAGATAACAATCAAATCATGCATGCACTCAGCAAAATCTTAAATACCCATTAATCGCTTCAACATATCGTTGTACTCTTCTGATAATATCGTCTAAGTATCACTATGTAAATCAATTCTCCACCTACTAAATTATTATGAACTTGTTATTCATTAAATCAGTAATTTTGCTTCCCCAAAACTTATTATGTTGCTGGAATATGCTTAAGGTTTTGCGCATCAAAATATTGTTTCCAGAGACATAATCTTTGCGCTAACTGTCTCTAAAAATCCGGTCTTAGTACGAATTCTCGAGTGCGCACAAATGCAAATTGCAATGTTTTGTTTGGGCAGACGAAGCCTCTTTAGGGGCTTTATTTTAATGATAAAGGACCTTCAATTCGAATGCTAAAGTAGTAATAATTTGTTGGCCTATTCTACTTATTTAAATAAATAAAGGAAAAATATCGAAAACATATATGAATATTCACCTAAATGCCCATTTATATACCTCTTTTTTATTTAAAAAATACATGTTTGCACCCTTAATTTAGCACATTGTCCATCTGTTCACAAACATCGCAATTTTCCTTTCCAAAATACACCCTTGTTTTCTCATATACACAATCGCAACCTCCTCTCTTTTTATTTTGTTTATCTCTCACTTTTCTCAAGCTTTGCCCATGGGCACCGGATTTATTTTAGTCGTGACATAGTTTATCCATCATGCAATTTCTCACGAAATAGCAAAATCTACCATTCCGTGAGACATACACAATTTCTTAGTTCGACACCAAAAGAACCCCGATACGAGCTCACCACCATGGCCACCGCAAGTGGTGTAATGTTGCAGGGGCGATCCGAGACGCTGGGCATGGTTGCCGGCAATGGAGAACGATGGCGGGGGGCTTAGGTTGAGAGTTTGAGGGTGCGAATTTTGCGAGGCTGGAAATTGTCGTTTTATTGTTGCCGATTATGTTAACCGGATGATTAAAACGTAATGAGGTTGAACGTTGAAGTAAGTGAATGACCTCGTCAGCTTATGATTGATAATCACTAGCATCTTTATTATTAAATAACAATGTTTTTGACGAAAGTTATATTTCATCTTGGAATGAAAGGACTTAGGAGCTTCATATCGTTAGGGAAGCAACTTAGCTATCATTACGAGTCACATTTGTCCCAAAAAGTTCTATGTGACTTGTCAAAATTGAAGTACTTGAGGGTGCTTTCATTAAGTCACTACTTCATTAGGGAGGTACCAGATTGCATAGGCAAATTGAGGCACCTAAGGCACCTTAATCTATCCTATACTTATATTGAAACACTTCCCAAGTCAATTGTTGCATTGTATAACCTAGAGGCTTTGATGTTGCGAGGCTGTATGTACCTTATTGAATTACCACAAGGCATGGAGAAATTGATCAATTTGAGATTTCTCGATATTAGTGACACTAGCATCCTAAAAGCAATGCCACTGATTATAGGTAGTTTGGTGGGTCTTGAGATGTTGCCGAAGTTTAT
This sequence comes from Eucalyptus cladocalyx, assembly GCA_017140615.1. Lineage (NCBI taxonomy): Eukaryota > Viridiplantae > Streptophyta > Magnoliopsida > Myrtales > Myrtaceae > Eucalyptus > Eucalyptus cladocalyx. Next base: position 34,526,040 of record CM029517.1, on the reverse strand, counting down.
AGTGAGAATTGGAAATGGCTCGAGATTGAAGGAGTTAAAAAACCTAGAGAACCTTGGAGGGGAATTGTTCATTTTTTATTTGCATATGGTTCAAGAAGCCAAAGATGCCAAGGATGCTAGCTTATGCACGAAAAAGAGAATATGCCAGCTGACCATGCAGTGGAGTACATATTTTAAAAATTTCCGGAATGAAGAGCTTGAGGCAGAGGTTCTTGACTTTCTTTGCCCCCACCAAAACCTTGAAAATCTTGAAATTTTCTACTATAGTGGCCTTGAATTTCCTTCATGGTTAGGAAGTCCCTCACATGTCAACATAGTCCATTTACGTTTACGCATGTGTCAGAGGGTCAAAGCATTACCATCGCTTGGGCAGCTATCTTCTCTAAAAGAACTATACATCGAAGGTCTAAAGGCAATACACACAGTAGGGTCTGAATTTTATGGAACTAAAAGTCATTTTCCGTCTTTAATGACTTTGGAATTCAAGGACATGCCATCGTGGGAGGACTGGTCTCATTGCTTTGGAAATGAAGAAATAGGAGTTTTATTCCCTTGTCTTGAGCATCTGGCCATTCAGGATTGTCCTATGTTGATTGGAAGATTGCCTAGTCAATTGAGCTCCCTTAAAAAGCTAGAAATCAGCTCTTGTCCACTTATGGATGCCTCATCCTCTATCATTAGCCTTCCATCCCTCAATGAATTGAACTTTAGAAGTTGTAATGAGGGCGTGCTGAAAAGTTTGGTAAACTCGACATCTCTAACCACTCTTGTCATACAAGATGTTGAATTGACTTTCTTAAATTATGGGTTTACAAGCTTTTTGGTTAAATTGGAGAAGTTGAAGATGAAAAGTTGTAAAAATTTGATATACTTGTGGCAAGAGAGAGAAGTAATTCAGAATCTCGCTTGTCTGAAAAGCTTAGTTATCGAAAATTATCCGGAATTGATATCATTTTCAGTTGGAGAAGGGGATATAGAGTTGCCTAGCAAGCTGGAGACAATGGACTCACGGAATTGCATCAATTTGGAGAAGCAACAAAGCAAGATTTATACCCTTTCCTCTCTTCAAGACTTGATCGTCGATGAGTGTCCAAAACTTGTATCCTTCCCCGAAATAGATATGTTGGTGTCAGTGATATCATTAAATATCAAAGATTGTGAGATGTTGCAATCTTTACCTAAAGGATTAAGTGTTCATATGGATGAATCAAGTAGCAGCGCCAATAATCACAGTGACATGACGTCTTGTTTGCAAAAACTAGAAATTTACAAATGCGATTCTCTACCAGCCTCTCTATTCAGCGAGAGTAGTTTTTTACTAGCGACCCTCAAGGAACTTAGAATTTGGTCGTGTAGGGGAGTGGAGTCGCTTGCGGAGATACCTGTAGACCGTCTTCAATCACTTCAAAGCATCAATATTAGCTATTGCAAGAACTTGAGAAGCGTACCACAGGGGTTGGACACACTTTCCCATCTCACTTGCTTGGGGATGTCGAACTGTCCTGCACTAGAGTTGGAGTGCTTCCCTCCTCTTCCTCCCAGCATCTCGTGGTTTTGTCTTAACAATTGTCCAAAGATAAAATCGTTACCTAATCAATTGCATCGACTCACGAGTGTTCGACATCTAACAATTAGTAGGTGTGAGAGTATTACGCGCTTCCCTGACGGAGGACTGCCGCCCCAACTACAATCTCTTACGATATGTAAATGCGAGAATATGAAGCAGCCGGTGAGGGAGTGGCTTACCCCCCTCACCTCCCTTGAATGCCTGGAAATCGATAGCGGGGTGGGAGGAGTGGGAGAGGAGGATGATCTTGTGCTTCCACTCCCTTCCTCTCTGACCTTTCTCCATATTCAAGATATGGGGAAAGTGGAAAGACTGTCCAGCAGTCTCCCTCCCTCTCTCTCGCACTTATATTTGTTGAATTGCTCAAACCTGAGGGAGTTGCCCGAGGATGGCCTCCCTTCCTCCCTAGAACATCTCTGGATCAAAAGATGTGGGATTATGGAGGAGCGATGCAGGAAAGGGACCGGTAGCTATTGGCCCCTCATCCGCGAAATCCCACAAGTCACATTGGGTGATATTAACTCCGAGTCAATTACTTGAAAGAAAGAAGGGATTCGGACTTTGAATATTTTGAAGAGGGACGGGGTTCGTATCTTGATTTCATGATTGGGAAGGCGATTTGAAGCTCTCCGCGAACTCGGAACCTTTCGCACTCGACTCGAGAGAGCTCCACCGAGTCGCAGCCGTGAGAGCACTCATCCCGGAAAACCGACCTCCCCGCGAGCCAGCGCCCCCTTCCCCCGGCGACGCCACCCGCCCCGAGGCCGCCCCCCCGAAGAAGAAGGGGGACGTCTACCTCGACGAGACCCTAATTCCTCCTGGATCGTTCCGGACCTGCTGCTACCGCACTTGCAATTATCCGTATTTCCGAAGGTAAATCTACTTCGCGCTTTTCCTTATTTGAAATCTTGTTTGACGCTTTCCGCGGGGTTCTCTTATCATCTACTCCAAGGCGCTTTCTTTACTTGAAATTAGTCTTCGTCCGGCATGAGTCAGAAGTCAGCTGCATTTCCTCAGTTAAACACGGGTTGTAGATTGATCTCAGTAGTCTGTTTCTCTAAATATTAGTCTTTCTTTTTAGCTTCCATTGAATTTTACAGTGGGCTAATTATTTTTCAACCTTTTAGTTCATGGGCATAGTCCGTCAACCTTTCCTTCACCATCGCCTCGCCGCATCGAGTCTAGGAGGAGGAGAGGATCTTTGAAGTGGGGGGACGGGATGTGAGATTGGCCCCTCGTTGCAGAGAAGTAGGGGAGATGCCACTGGAGGCTATGTTCTTAAGATCTTGACTTTTAATGGAAACTCTTTCCATGATTAGAGTTGGTTCTCGAATTATTCGCGGGGAATAGAGGTATGTACGTATGTTCTCTTTCCGTGTTCATTAAAAGTGTCCATTTTTCCCCCTGATTTTTCAATCCGCAAGACAAATCTCAAAAATCATAAATAAATAGTAAAAGACACGTTTGAGAATGTTTGAAAGTTGCATCGCATTGAAAAAGTGTAACTCCGAACTTCGGATGGATAGAGCAAGTTGGCAGTTAGATGCTTTCGATTCTCTTTACCGTTTTAGTTTGGAAACTTCATTCGAACACTTTTACTAAGTTTGTGGAATGTACCTGACTTCTGTCCCTTATATCTCTGATTCTGATATACAGAAATTACACCTGCAGCATTCAGTGGAAGTGGAAGGAACTCGTTATTAACTTTCTGTCTCAATTTGACAATACACAGTACTTATCCCCACACAAGCAATCTTCTTATTTCTGAGCATCCTGTGATGCACAGCGAGATCTGGGGGGAAACAGATTTATTGCTCCTTAAACCTTCCATCCAGCATTTTACTCACGATCCAAGATTCAGGAACGGTTTAGTTGGTTTCAGTACAGACACAAACGAAGGCATTTCGCGTCCTGGATAGCACTCAATGAAATCATTGCACATTGTTCGTTTTGATGACTATTCGTATACTGCTTCATGGAATCAAAGACACATAGCCCTGGAGTTGCTGGTTGGAAAAGTTTAAAGGTGAGTAGATTTGTTTCTGCGTTTTCTTTTGACCCGCTGCTTAGGAGGCAGGTAATGATCATGGGGAATGATTAGAATGCAGAAAGAATCTCTTCTGAAGGATTAGTAAATTGTTCGCATTTTACTTGTTTGGGTGCATTTCCAACAAATTGTCTGCATTCTACTTGTTCATTTCTAGCATTGTCAAAGCACATGTCAATAGTTCAAAATTTCTTGTCTGTTATGTTGCTTGTTATCATTTCCCTGGTTATCCCATTGACGTGATTACGTCCACATTCTGTCATGTGTGTGTAAGGGATCAGTTCTATGCAAGGGGAGTGTTAAGTCATACGTTGCATTGGTCTAACATGCAGCAGTAAAATCAAACAGCATGACAAATTAGCCAACCCTATTATTTTGTTTGGTTCTTTCTTCTAGTGTTTTTGGGTGGTCTGCAAGACAAGGATTATAAGCATCGAATTACAACAAGATCTAAAGTTTGGACAGTTAAAAGCCACTCATATGCTAGGGTCAGCTTATCAAATCTGTTTTTAATAGTCTGGTTAACTAATAGGGTCAACTCTTTTTGTTGTCCAAGAAAGTTTTTGAAATGGTTGAGCGGAAGTGTAGAGCTTTCCTTTGAAAGGGAGATCCCGATGCTAAAGAGGGAGCAAAAGTTAAGTGGGACACTGTCTGTCCCCCTAAGCAATTTGAAGGCCTTGGCATTCAGAGACTGGATTTGTGAGATCTTGCTTGTATCAAATCCAGCTTGTATTATAAGGTATCTGTGGAGTATTTCATTGAGGTTTATTCTTCATGTTTTGCTTAGCTCTATAGCTATTATCTTGACTGTAAACCCAATGCTACTTATGCTTGGAAGAATTTATTAGAAGTCAGGAATATTTTGAAACCCAGCATTATACAAACAGTGAGTAGTAGAGATCATGTCTCTCTTTGGTATGAATTGCAGCACCATGCCAGGGTCTTGCTGGAATCATTCTCAAGGAGAATAAGTTATGACTCTTCTCTTCTGCTGCAGGCCAAAGGGTTGGCTGTAATTCGTTACTCTCATTGGAAATGGCCTGTTGCTAGGTCGAAGAGTTGGTTCCCATCAAGCTGCAGTTTGTGGTATGATTTTTCCTAGTTCCTTGGCTGCGAGACAAAGTTGTATGCACAGCTTCTTCAAATGGTTGCCTTAATTCTTTTGTTGATTGGGATATTGTCAAAAAAAACGGCGATGTTGAGGCGGCACAAACTTGGGTGGTTCTCCCCTAATGTGTCAAGATTTGGCTTTATTTCTTGGAGTAACATGATAAACTTCCCACTTTTGAGAGGATTAACAGTTAATCTGTTGAGAGTGCTAGATCTCCTTATTTGTCCTCATTTATATAGTTTGATAAGATTGTTAGTAAAAGCAAGCTCTTCAATTAGCAGGTTAGTTAAGCAGCCCGTGTTTGTTGATTGATTCGAATCTTCTTCTTTCCGCATATGCCATGAGAAAGGAATGGCGCTTTCACCAGACAAAGCTTGAGTGTGGCTTCGACCAAGTTTAACAATGTGCAGAATGGATGACTCACGGACGATACTTGCGTGTTTGGTGTGGAGGTCTCGTGACGAGGGAAAAGAGCACTGGCAGAGGAGAGAATCTGTTGATGGTAAAGGACACAATCAGTCAGAAGCACACATGGGAGGTCAACAACTTCTTGAAATTGGACAAGGAATTCTCCAAGTCGAAAGTATTTGTAGCCGGGAAAGAGAAATGGTATTGCTCTCAACTTTCCTAATATAGGCGTGTGCTAGATAATTCATGTTAATCTCCTCTGCTCACTTGATATGATATGTTCCTAACTGATTATGGAGAACAATGACCTATCTTGACAAGTATTTCTCGAGGAGTTTCTTTGATCAGTCTTCTAATTGATGGTTTATAAACATGGACATTCATTTTAATAAAATTTTCATATTGGTGATATCTATATTCTTAACCCAACAATGAGATGCATGTTTCTCCCGCTGGAGATGGAACTAAAACTCTGAAAAAATCCTCACCAAGTTCAGTCATATGTCCTTCCAGGAAGGAATAGGATTGCACATTTTATCAAGTGACTCACTTTATTCTTCCGTTAACGTTGTGAAGACTAGCAAACAAGAATACATTGATTAATCTGAAATGTGGTGTCTTACATTCATTCAGGAAAATATAACTCTCTATCCAGCTGGAAAGGTAACTGGACTCGGAACTTGCATCTCTCAAGAAAACAAGCTACGAGTGATTGAATTCTTGTTTTGGACATTGTAAACGCTCTCTGTGATGCAGCTAATCACTGGTTCAGCCTCTCTGAGCCAGGAGTCCAGTTGGGGGAGACTCATGTTTCATGCCAACTTCTATGATCTGAACACAGGCACTTTGGTGGAGGACACTTGTGTGGTCGGAGCAGAGGTCACTGTCCTCGGCGTAGTGGATGCAGTTTGTGTAGAAAATTTATTCACATATACAATTAATCAATTAAGAACAAACGGATCCATATATGATTGTAAAACACCGATCAATAAATACAGCGGAATTAAAGCATACCTGTTTGAGCCATTGCTTCACTTTAAGAAAAATAGATCACTTTGATAATCAGGGGATCTATCGGAATGCCAGATCTTCCTCTCTATAACCTATTTCGATATAGCAGCTTTCAATGGGATTAAAGCAACTGATAGGTATAACCTACCCTTTTATAGGCTAGAGAAGGGACCTAGCAAACCCTAATCAATAGCGTGTCAACTGGGCCCTTCCCATTACGGGCTTCAGTCAAACACAATTGCCTACACTTTGCTGCTCAACTAAGCCCGTTAACAATAGATGCCAATACCCAATTCAATCAGATCACTTTAGGGTTCAACAAATATTGGAATATCCATTAACCCGATTATTTAAAATACAAAATCAATTAATTAATGTAAGCCCATATTATAGGAAATTCCAACAGTTTGAAGTCACTATTCTGCTGACAATCACGCTATCACTCAGTAGTATTGCTGTGAATATGTTCATTTCAGCTCTGATATGATACAGATTAATTTCCAGGCCCTGGTTCGCAAACCCATCCAGTAAAACTCAACCCTCATCTGAAAGATATGCATCAAAGCATGCATTTTTCTTCTCTTCACTCCGTAAAATCTTAACTACCGCCTGATCTGCAATCGCTTCAGACAGATTATTGTACTTTTCTTGTAATTTTGTTTTAAGTATCATTGTATAAATCAAATCTCTGTCCTGATAAATTATGAACTTGTTATTCGTCAAATCAATTCTTTTTCTTCCCCAGCAGTGTCATTTTGCTCTAATAAGTTTAAGATCTTGTGCATCAAAATATTGTTTCCAGATACACAATCTTTGCGCCAATTATCTATAAAAGTCTGATCTTTGTACAAATTCTTGGGCTTGCTTGTGCTTGCGCACAATGAAACTTGTGATTCTCAGGTGCTTTTTTTAATGTTAAAGCCCGAGCTCACGGGCAAACGAGCTAGCTCTCTCCAACCTGCAAGAAACTACGCATTGAATTGATTCCCGCTTTTAGGGGCTGCGTACTGAATATTCTAACCAACTTCACCTATTCACGGTCTCACCACACTCCTGACAATCTTCTAGTCGAACTTCAACTTGGTTCAAGCTTGAATTCGTTCAACCATAGCTTCTTCTTCTTCTTCATTCCATTGTGACAATGTCTTCTATCCATCGCGGAATTTCTCAACGGAACGACGAAATTTGTACCCCTACCAGATATGGTCTGTCTTCATTTTGTCTACGACGGATCGGATCTCGGATCTAAGGTGAGGAAGTGTCTCTTTGATCTTCCCTCAAATTTGTTGTCCTTTTATGGAGGGGTGAGAATTATCGCGTCCAGAATGTGGCATCATATTTCCCATTAATGTTTTGATGGGTACTATTTTTGGCAAAGTTGTATGAAAAAAAGGATCGTAAGTCTTAATGATCTTTTTCAGCGAAAAAAAAGATATTTGAATTGATCTTTAAACTTACACGCCATTTGAGTATTTCTCAAGAACGAATTATGAAACCAGGACTTAGACACGACCTGGAATTACGTGACATTCCACCATATATGCCATGCCCACCATTACACAACGCTCCCAACTTCTCTCTCCGGACACAACTCCTTCAAATCAAAGGCAGATTTATTGGCTTGAACGAAAACGAGAGAGAAATGACGAGCTAGCGGCGCCTTTCTTCTTGGCAAATGATCTAGACTCGACTAGCCAACACATGGAAATCAAGTACGTATCGTAACCACATGGATCGACGGAAATCAACAGTGATCTACAGATTAGGTATTGCTATGATTGACATGGGATTCCTTTATGGGAGGATGAAAGGGCAAAATCTCTAAGCCCATAACAATTTCAAGCCAAGTGGGCCAAATATGGAATGCCAAAACAGAAGGTCCTTCCAGAACAAGGGCCGGAAGATCATAAATTGATACAATTTTTTTTACAGTTAATACTATGAAAAACTTCAAATTGATACATATGTCATTAATTTATCTCAAATTAATTTTTTGACTATCAAAAACTCAATTTGGTACAAATTGTGATAAATTTACCCTCCGTTAGTTTCTGTAAAATTTGATTAATATCACGAAAAACCACAAGTTGATACACATGTAACAAATAGACAGTAAAACTCTAAACTAATACACCCGTTAATTATCACGCGCCATCTAACTCAGCAATTTAATAATAAAATTTAATGGAAACAAACGGAGTGTGAGTTTATCACAAGTGTACTAATTTAGAGTTTTTTATGGTTAAAAATATAGTTTTTGGTAAGTTTATCATCTGTGTATTAGTTTGAAGTTTTTCTGTAACATTGACCCAATTTTTCTAAGGAGAAGAGCCGCATTGTTTGGAGCTTAATGGGAGACCCATGGAATTAATTTTTAACATTGAGGAACCTAATCGTGTGCTACTGGCTAGTTTTCCATAAAATAATCGTTTGTATTATTTGAAATAAATATTAAGTGAAAATATTTTAATTTTCAAAAACAATACATGTCTAGACATTGTTGTTGACAATGAAAGTATTTTTAGTAGATTTATTTTTGTAAGCGATAAGAGTGATATTTTTTAAATATTTTTCATATCATTCATTTTCCGTAAAATAAACGCATCCTTATATTTGATATTTGATGTACGAGTGCACTTTATGTTGAGTTGAATCCACTTAGTTCTGGAAAAAATTAATTGTTACTTGCAAAAATTTTGAGTAAAAAAATCAAAGCTACCACATCAATTTTATATTTACCTTAAACAAGGACCTTATGTAGACATTTGATTTACATGTATTTACGAATTCTAGGACTTGATTGTGTTATTGGAAGTTTCATGACTTGATTGCCTATTGAGAAATAATTAGTACTTCTATTGTACTTATCTTTTGGATGTGCAAATGCACATACCGAATATATCGTTTTTATGTACGATCATGCCGTGGCTAGCAAGAAGAGAAATCAGGGAAAGGATCTAAACTCTCTCTTTCGTGCTAGAGTTTTTGGCTTTCACGTTTCTTCAGTGGAATCAGGGCAAGGACTGGATACCATCCCTATAACCGAAAGGAAACTATCTTTAAGCAAAGCATAACGGTACTGTAAAGCAACTATAAAAAGGCTAGCGACAAATTGCATATGCAAGCCAACAAATTTCACGGATCCTCTCATCGGTCTCTTCACTTTGCAAATGGGTACTCCTGAATTTGATGATCTACAGGGTATGCGACTCTCTCTCTCTCTCTCTCTCGCGTAATTTGTACAAAAGGACGTCGAAAATGTGCTTCGCGGTCATCGATCTTTTGCCTTGCGTCTCATTTGCAGGAGTAGAGAGAATGGTGTCAGCAACTCCGCCAGCTCAGTACGTCGTCAAAATACAATCCTACTCATCTCTCTCAAAGAACTCCGTGGGCAAGTATGAGTCGGGGGTCTTCCAAGCTGGAGGCTACAAATGGTGACAATCCTTCACTTCTCCCATCCGCATAATTTATTTGCCGATCTTTCTGGGTTTATTGGGACACTGATTCTCCTTTCTTTCTTATTTTCAAAGGAAGCTGGTTCTTTACCAAAATGGGAACAAGAGCAAGAACGTGAAAGATCACGTTTCGCTTTACCTGTCGATGGTAGAAACAAGCTCACTCCCCTCAGGTTGGGAAGTTCATGCTCTGGTCAGATTCTTTCTGCGTGACCAGGATAAAGACAACTACTTGATAATCCAAGGTATAGCTTCAAACGAGATATTATCTCATCACTTTCTCATCTATTTATACTCTTCAATAGTTGCGCCACACGGTTAACATGCATTCTCCTACTGCATACATGATCAAGCAACATACCTTCTCCTTTATACCAAGTTACAAAACATAATTATAAATCAATGGTCAGTAGAATGAATATTGAGTAAATGAGGTCCTCTGAAGATAAGGGTCTTCTTTTTGGGATGGCTACCTTATTTCGCAAATAAGGGAGAAAAATACTAAATTAAGTAAGAGAGAATAGGAACACTCTATTTCTTTTCATGCTTTGAGTCAATTCAGTGTATCCATGTAAGTATACTCTTAATGGGTGTAAGCAATTAACAAATGAAAGTTCATGGTAGATAAGTAGCGAGAATTGGTGGATTGATTCAATTCTTGTCCTTCCTGCAGATGCCATGAGAAAGGAATGGCACTTTCACGGGATGAAGCTCGAATGTGGATTCGACCAATTCATTCCTCTGAAGACGCTTAACGATGCGCGGAACGGATATCTCATGGACGATACTTGTGTCTTCGGTGCGGAAGTCTCTGTTACGAAGGAAAAGAGCACCGGCCAAGGAGAGAACCTGTTGATGATAAAGGGCGCGATCAGTCAGAAGCACGTGTGGAAGGTCGACAACTTCTGGAAATTGGACAAGGAATTCTACGACTCAAAAGTATTCATGGCCGGAAACCATAAATGGTATCGCTCTCGACCTTCATCATATAGGCATGCGGCTAAAAATTGAATATTAACGTCCTCTACTCACTTGACTTGTGAAATGCTGCTATACCGAACATGGAGAGAAATGAACTTTCTTGACTAAGGTATTTTGGATCATATTTTTCCAAGAAAAGTTTATCGAGTCTTCTGATTGGTAGGTTAAAAACATGGACATTACGACATTTGTAACCCAACAGTAGAGGCATGTTTTTCCCGCCGGAGATGGAGGAAACACAGTTTAAAACTTTTACTGCAACACCAAGTTCAGTACCCTCTGTCCTTCCTGGAAGGAACGGGATTGGGCATTTATGCTAGTGAATAACCCTATTCTTCGATTAAATTGGTGAAGCAAAGAAAACCAGAATACATTGATGTTTTGTGTCATTCATTCAGGAAAATACGGCTCTATCCGAATGGGAAAGGAAGCGGACTCGAAGGTTTTGTCTCACTGTATCTAGTTTCTGCCGACACAGACACCCTTCCTCCTGGCACTAAAGTATTTGCCGGCTTCTCGCTGCGTGTCATGGATCAGCTTCAAGGAAATAATGTCACTGGAAATGGTAACCATTTCTTGTAAGAAAACAATCTACGAGCAATTGAATTCTGTTTTCGACATTTGAAACGCGTCCTCTCTCACTCTCATGCAGCTAATCACTGGTTCAGCGCCTCGGACCAGCAGTGGGGTTGGGGCAAATTCATTTCGCATATCAGTTTACGTCATCTGTACGGCTATATGATGAACAACGCTTGCCTGGTCGAAGCAGAGGTCACTGTCCTGGGCGTGTTGAATGTGCTGTGAAGCCGCCGTTCTGTCAAGATACACGGTCAATCCGCAGTATTTGTTGTGATTATTTTCATACCAGAACACTTACGTGATACAGATTATTTCCGGTACCTGATTCTCATGCCATCCAGTCAATTTCTTTGGATCTCCAATGGTTGCTTGATAATTAGCATTTGACTCAAAAGAAGAAACTAGAAATGGGACATTGATCCGAACAAGAATCAAAGCATGCATTCACTCAGCAAAATCTTAACTACGGTCAGACCTGATCCGCTAATCGCTTCAACAGACTATTGTACTTTTCTCACAACATCATCTAACCATCACCATGTAAATCAATTCTCTGCCAGCTAAATTATTATGAACTTGGTATTCATCAAATCACTGTTTTTGCTCCCGCAAAAAAAGTTATTATTTTTGCTGGAATATGCTTAAGGTTTTGTGCATCGGAATATCGTTTCCAGAGATATAATCTTTACGTGAATTGTCTCTAAAAGTCTGGTCTTCGTACAAATTCTCAAGTGCGCACACGCACAAATTGCGATGTTTCATCTAGGCATGACAAGCCTTTTCAGGGGCTTTATTTGAATGTTAAAGGGCCTTCAATTCATTCTAGAATTTAGTCAATTCTAATGCTAATGTAGTAATATTTTGTTGTGTGCTCTGCTTACAAAAATATAATGAAAGGAAAATATCGAAAACATATGTGAATTTTCATCTAAATACCCACCTATATATCTCTTCTTTTAGAAAAGAAAATTACATTTTTGCACCCTTATTTAGCGTGTTGTCCATCTATTGACAATTTCCTCATTTTCCTTTCCATAATGTACCTTTGCTTTCTCATTAACACGATCACGATTGCAACCTCCTCTCTCTCTCTCTCTCTCTCTCTCTTCCCGAGCTTGAAATCGTTAGAACATGGCTTCTTCTTCCTCCTTCCACCGTGACGACATAATCATGCAGTTTCTCACGAAACAGCAAAATCTATCCTTCAATGAGATATACGTTCCGTCTTTGCTTTGTCTCCAGAGGAACCCCAATACGAGCTCGTGGCCATGGCCACCACGAGTGGTCACGAGGGTCTAATGTTGGCGGGGCAATCCAAGATGATGCATGCGATTGCCGGCAACGGAGAGAATGGTGGCGGGGGACTTAGGTTGAGAGTTTTTTTTTTTTTTTTTTTTTTTGGGTCAAAAGTAGATGTTGCATTCATTCATGGAAATAAACAAGTCTAACAAGACAATGATGGATAAAATTCCGAACATAGAATTTCCGAGAGGGATAAAGGAGGGTAACTCACCCAATTTGAAGGAAGTTTTTTGGCTCGATGTGTTCTAGCCAACCAATCTGCCACTCGGTTTGCTTCGCATGGGCAGTAGACCACCCGTGCTGATTTACACAACGCTAACTCTGCTTTGCATCTCTCCATAATTTCTTCTAAGTCCCATGGAGAATCGGCCCGGCCCATTACAATATCAACTAGAGTCAAACAATCACTTTCACACGCCCAACTAACTCTTTGACTTTTCTCTCTCCCCACGCGCCGTGTATCAAGTTCCCTCAAGTACGAGAGCCTGTGCAAGAGAGAAAGTGCTTTGGCTTGCAGAGAAGAGGAAGCCCTAACTTCAGATGCGAAACCCTCGATCACTTTCCTTGATGGATCTCGAACTATTCCAGCGATTGATCTTCAGCTCGTCTTTGTCCGGTGGCTTCCACTGAACAGGTACGCTTCGATTTGGGGGGATGGTCTTTTTTGATTCTGCCATCTGCTGAAGTTTCTTTGTTGTTCTTGTGTGAGATCCACGAGATTGACTGGTTGCGGAGGCTTTGCTCTAAAAATAAGGTTGTTTCGGGACTTCCATATGTTCCACAGCACCACCGCAGTGAGTTCTTGTTCGGGTAAGCCTTCCTTTTCTTCGAATGCCTCCATTAGCCACTGATCGAATCTCTTGATGTTGCTTGGGTTGCTGATGATGTTGATGGGTGGATCTGCCCATATTGTTTTTGTCCACTTGCACAACAGAAATAGATGTTCTGTGGTTTCCATATTTGTGAAGCAAAACAGGCATAAGGGGTCAGGTAACAGTTTTCTTTTATAGAGATTCTCCCGTGTGGGTATGGCGTTTTGACAGAGGCTCCATAGAAACGTACGCATTTTCGGAGGTATTGCAAGACTCCATATTTGAGTCCACAGGGTTCGTGGGGGCTTAAAAGAACAAGATGCCCTGTTTAGGTCGGTTATGATGGTTTTAGGGTAGGCTCGGTTGTATCCGCTCTTCACGGTGTATTTCCCTGACTGATTCCCTGTCCATACGAGGCTATCCTTCTTTGTATTCGAACTCAGAGGTATCGCAAGAATCTCATTGGCGATTTTTTTCTTCAAAAGGTTAAGGATTTGATGTTCCTCCCAAACTCTCGATTATGCATCAATTAGTTCTAACACCAGAATAGGTTCCTGTTGATTAGCTGGTCCTCCGATCACACCATACTTTAGCCATATGTCTTCCCGTATTTTAATGGATTTGTCATCCCCCACTGACCACTTAACGTCTGCTTCTATAGCTTCTCTTCTTGTTAACATACTTTGCCATTCCCAAGACGGTTGCTGCCCCTTACTTGCCTTCCATAAATCACCATTTGGGAAGTAGATTCCTTTTAGTATTCTGCTCCACAAAGCTGAAGGAGAGTTGGATAATCGCCAGGCTTGCTTTCCGAGCATTGCTCGATTAAAATTAATCAGATCTTTGAATCCCAAACCTCCCTCATCCTTTCTAGTTTTTAAAACTTCCCATTTTTTCCAGTGCAAACCTCTTTTTGAATCACCTTTCTGCCACCAAAATGACTCAATTCTTCTTTCTATGGCTCTACATATGGAAATAGGAAGTTTAACAATTGACATTGCATAAGTGGGGATGGCCTGCACAACACTCTTAATCATAATTTCTTTGCCTGCTTTAGTGAGTAGCTTTTCTTTCCATCCCTCGAGCTTCGAGTTTACTCTTGCTAAGATCCACGCAAACATTTCTTTCTTTGAATGACCCCATTCTATTGGAATACCGAGATATGTTCCTGTTTTTTCTATGATGGGAACTCTAAGCTCATGAGCTAGGTTTCTTTTCAAAGATAGAGGGCTATTACTGCTAAAGAATACCCCTGATTTGTTTAAATTTATAGCTTGCCCCGATATATAGTAGTACTAATTAAGGATATTTGCTAGGTTTTCGCATTCGACAATAGTCCCTTCCAGAAAAAATATAGCATCATTGGCAAAAAGTAAATGAGACAATGTAGGACAGAACCTGTTTAGTGTTATCCCCCTTGATGCTTCCCTCTTCAATAGCTTGTTCATCAGCCATGTTAAGACGTTTGCTATTAGGATGAATAAATAAGGAGAAATGGGGTCTCCTTGTCTAAGTCCTCTCGAGGGGGTGAAATATTGAGTTGGTTCCCCGTTGATCTTCACACTTAAGGACACTGTTGAGACACATTGCATAATTAGAGATACTCACCTCGCACAAAAACCCATTTTCAGCATACAATCCTTTAGAAAATCCCATTCGATTTTGTCATAGGTCTTTTGCATGTCCAGTTTCAAGATCGCTTGGAATTTTTTCTTTCTTTTTGTAATTCGCGACTGATGTAATACTTCCTGAACAATTAGTATATTATCCTGAATTTCCCTACCTTGGACAAAGGCACTTTGTTCAGGCTCTATAATCTCTGGAAGCCAAATCTTTAGCCTATTAGCCAGAACTTTTGAGATGATTTTATAGCTGAAATTGCACAAGCTGATAGGTTTGAATGGGCTAATGTTTTATGGAGTTTTTACTTTTGGTATCAAAGATATATGCGTTTTGTTGAGATGAGGATCAAGGGTACCTGTTTCGAAAAAGTCCTGCACTATCTGGAACAAATCTAGCTTTATATCCTCCCATGATTGTTGATAAAAGAGGCCATTGAAGCCATCAGGTCCAGGGGCTTTTAGTGACCCCATTTGAAAAACTGTTGCTTTAACCTCTTCCATAGTAATGCTGGCCATCAGATTTGCATTAATTTCCTCTCCCACTGGGCTAGGGCACTGATTTAGAATTGGTTGATAGTTTCTGGGACCCTCTACTTTGTATAGGTTCCTGTAGAAGGATCCGATGTGATCTTTGAGAGCTAAGGGGTCTCTGCACCAACTTTGATCTTCCATTTGCAGTATAGTGATCTTGTTTCTCTGCCTTCGTTGTACTGTAGTTGCATGGAAGAACTTGGTGTTTTTATCACCCCATTGTAGCCATTTAATGCGTGATCTCATATCCCAGAATTTTTCTTCTTGTTTCCACAATTGTTCTATCTGGTTGACAATGTTGTGGACTTCCTTCCTGCTGGCATGTTGGGACTGTTTATTGGTTAACTTTATTAATACCTTATTGAGCTCCCTAATCCGACTTGGTGCATTGGCAAACTTCTCTTTACTCCACTTAGTAAGCACTTTGGATGTTTCATTGATTTTCGTGGAGAAGCTTGTTTGGCTTAGGGGTGTTTTGTTCCATATTTGCTGGATGAGCTTACCATACTCTTCATTTTTTGTCCAGAACGCTTCAAGCTTAATATCTTTCTTTCTTTTCTTGCTTTCAGGATGCAACACAAGGAGGAGAGGGCTATGATCCAAGCCAATTGCTGGAAGGGCTTATACTTCAGCGTCATGAAAGGTAATTCTCCATTCCATAGTACAGAGAACTCTGTCTAGTCTTTTTTGACAAGAGCCTCCCCTTCCCTGTTATTCGCCCACGTGTATGCACACCCTTTGCTGTCCATGTCCATTAGGGAACACTCATTTAACAGATCTCTAAAAGCTGCTATTCGGTAATTATCTACTTCTCGTTTCCCCACCTTCTCCCATACATATAATATTTCGTTAAAATCTCCCATGCAAATCCACAGTAGAAAATTAGTTGTCTGAAAGTCCTTCAACTTTTGCCATAACTACAGCCGTTCTCCGAAATTTGTTGGTGCATGAATAAAAGTTATCCTCATTTGATAGCGCACATGCGGATCAAGTACACTCCAAATTGATGAACTCTTTAGAGCTGTCATTCACCTTTAACACCACTTCCTCATTCCACAAAATAGCTAAGCCCCCCGCTATTCCTTCCGGGTTTTCTATGAACAGATTTTGGAATTTAAGTCTCTTGCTAACTCCCTCCAACATTGTTGCTTTGTTCTTTGTTTCCGTAAGAAAAACCAGGTTAGGCCTTTCAAGAGCTACTAAGGCTCTTAGTTCCTGGAATGTCAGGGGATTGCCCAGCTCCTGACAATTCCAGCTTATAATTTTCATATCGTCGTCGGTGGCTTATTAGGGCTAGCTGTTGGAGAAAACTTCATTGAGTGTTTTGAAGCTGACAAAACATTTCCATCAGTCTAGTCTGAAGACTTGTAGACTCTTTCATCAAATTCTGAAGACCTCCGGACTGCCAGACTCAAGACTCAAAGTCTATCCTCATTGACAGTTTACTAGACCGTCGAAGAAGGCTTATCCAGAACTGGATGTTTCGTTAAGGATTTGACTTTATCGACTGGAAAATATCTCCTGGCTGGATGTAGCATGTCGGAATCCATTATTCAAATCAAGATTGATTCAGGGATTTTGGATCCGTTGATTGGAGAAGTATACTTGGAAGGTTCTACTTATGGAAACCTAGATCCTGATTGTATGGGCGAGCAGGATTGATGGGCTATCGTCATGTTCCTTAAATAGCTCGAAGATCTTCCTAATTGATTCTGTCCAATGGGTAGATTGAAATAATTCCTTTGGTAAGTGCCAACGGGTATGATGGCATAAAGGAGTATATAAGGAAGACGTTTCAGTTGTTCGAGTGTGTGCGCGATAGAAGAATTCCAAAGTCTGAAGCTCCTTGTTCTTAGTCAATTAAATTGTTGAGCGAAATCTTGTACACAAAAGAGAGTCTATATCTTTGAGAGACCTTGAGGAAGTGTAGTAGAGTCTCTACACTGTGGAATCAAGGAAGAGCTTTACTGTAACAACTCTTTTGTTCATAGTGGAATCCAGCCGGTGGGCTGTCAGTGGACGTAAGCTTGGATTAAGCCAAACCACTATAATCTCTGTGTTCATATTCTCTTCCTTATGCTCTTTTACTTTGATCGTAATTCGTTTTGTTTACAAGAGACGAATTTCCTTTCTATTGTCAATTAGTGCCGCACACTTATCTCGAGAAATTGTTTTTACACCTATTCACCTCCCTCTAGGTGCTCATACTAGCTTTCACACTAGCCACCAAAGCCCACTCATTACCATCTTTGATAAACTTAATTGGGGTCTCCAAAAGGTCCGTGTCATCGATTAAGAGAGGAACTTACTCTGCTATGCATTTCTTTTTTTTTTTTTGCCCTCTGCACCTTCATATTCTTCTTAGTGCATTTTCCAACTTTCGACAGGATCGGCTTAGGAGCTTCAGAACATATTATCTGTTTGCCATGATCTGGATTTTTCGTAAAACAAGCAACTGGTTCTTCTATTGCCTCTTGTTCATGAAAATTGTCTGCCCTTTTCTTGGTGCAGGTTGTAACTCTCCTTGTATCCACTTCTTCTCTGGCGACTATATCCATTTCCAGTGCTGGAAGGGGGATGTCTGGTACTGTTTCTTCCACTATAGTCTCTTCTTCTATTTTGCCATAAAACGCTTCCCAGTGGGGGCTATGGTCACACACTTCTACCTTCAACCATGGGCCATATTTTCTAAATTTATTTGTTGCCCATGGTGATTGATCATATGGAATGTCTTCATAGTTAGTGGCATAGTGACCAATTTTTCCACACGAATAATAGTAGTGCGGTAGACACTCATATTTAAATTCCACCGATAACCACTTGTTGCCGATATTCGGTATAGCCCCTGATTTTAGCGGAGCTGTCAAATCTATTTCCACTCTCACTCTTCCTCCTTTTTGTGGTCCATTGCCTTTTGAATCCACTTGGATTTCCAATACATGACCTATTATTTTTGCCAGGTCGTTGAAAACTTCTTCTAATCTCCAGCCAGGGGGGATCCCTCCAATACGCACCCAGAAAGCATTCCTGGAAAAATCGTAGCACTGCTCCAAGATTTCAGGTTCGCATTGTTTAAGAAGCAATAGGTTACTGGCAAAAGACCGAGGTGTAGTTTGCAGAACTCTCTCTTTTTCCTCCTCCAATTGAAAAACGAAAGTGAATAATCCTGGTTCTTTTTGGGAGTAGGCCACAGAATCTGATTTCCAAGCTTTCTTCATTGTGTTAAGAAAAGCTAGGAAATTGACATTAGGTTTAGAAAATAATTTCCTAAATAGAGTACGATTGCATTCATCTCTTTTGTGGAGGGATTTCTGTGGACATTTCTACTACATCATTCTCAGACCACAGATGACCCAGACTTTTACATAATGCAGCCAATCACAGTTCATTCTCTTCTTTACCTTCCATATTGTCTTTTCCACAGGAATGCTGGCTATAGGTTCTCTGAGTGGGTTTTTTAAGTACTTTGGAGGTGAAAGTATATGGGTAATAGATTGAAGGGAGCTCTATGATAAATATAGCATAAACAGGGGCACAAAATTACTTGAAGGGATACGAAGGTTTGAACAGTGAAGATTGCTCCGCAGCCAGACTACTAGACATGACCCCAGGTTTGATAATTTATCTCTTCTATCAACAGGGGAACTATTAAAGGATGCGATTTAGGGCAAATAAAGAGACCCACACTCATAAAAAAAAAAAAAAACCATACACTCCTTGATTTCTCCCGATCATATTATGACAGTCAGTACCCATATGCGGAAACTAATGACATTGAACTTAGTATTATTATCACATCTAGTGTATAACTTCATCTTCCATTCCACAGCGTCGAAGAAAACTAGATGCCCAGTATAGAATCATGGGAGAGCGACAGAATCCCACCTATTGCGAGGCCTGAGCTCCAAGATCACTCAGCTTGGATTGAGTTCTTCGGAAAGGAAAAACCAGTACTGTGCCATCGCTCGAGACATCTCAGAATTGCAAAGAAACAAACGAAAGGGAGATTTCTAGGTTTTTGGTGATGGGTTTCATTATATCTTACGAAGATAGAAAGAATGTTGGGTGTTGAAATCAACTTTAGGATTTAGGGTTTTTAAGGAAAAAAAGCTACCAGAGAGGTAGAGGAGAGCTCGCAGTGGCAAGAGCATATTCCCGGCTCAGGGTCGAGAGTTTGAACGTGTGGAATTTGTGAGGCTAGAACTTCTAGGAGAGGAAGGGTATTTTTTTTTCTTCATTCTAGTATCGTGGAGGTATTAAAGCTGTGTGTTTTTGGCCTCTGGTGATAGACGAAAACTCGAGTATGTTTTCGGTGGTTTTCTTCTAAATGGTATATAACTAAATATACACAAAAAAGGGAAAATTAAATCTTAAAATTGCCAAAACAAAATGGTAGTTTTTATTGATGTTTTGATTCGACTACCATTTTAGGCAAAGTTGTATGAAGAAAAAAGATCGTAAGTCCAAATAACATTATTAAATCAAAAATTAATTATTTAAATTGATTTTCAATCTTACACGTCATCTAAGTGTTTCTGAAGAACATGTTCTGAAGTTAGGACTTAGACATGACCTGGAATTGCATGACATTCTTATCATATTTGCCATGGCTACCATTAACATGATGCTAATATCTCATCTCTCAATCACATTCATTCAAATTAAAGGCGGACTTATCAACTTAGAACGAAGAAAAAGAAAGAAATCGCCAATTGGTGGCAGCTTTCTTCTCACCAAATGGTTCGGACTCAATTAGCTGGAACATGGAAATCGAGCACGTATTGTAAATAGATGGATCAACGGAAATTAGCAGCGGTAAATAGATTAGGTATCAATGCGATTGGCATGGGATTCCTTTGTGGTAGGAAGAATGGGCAAAAATCTCTAAGCCTATAACAATTTCAAGCCAAATGGGACAAATGTGAACATTGAATGCCAAAACAGAGGTCCTTCCTTCCACACAAAGGGCCGCAAGATCATAAAGTGACAAACTTTTCAAGGGACGAGCCACATCATTTGTCAAAAATGGGATATGAGATGGAACAGATTTTGGAGAAACTTAAAAAATGCAACAAATAAAGTTGAAAAGAGTTAAGAGAAGAGAAAATTGCACACAAAATTAATAGTGGTTCGGTTTAGATCAAGCGTACATTCTCCCATGCTGACAATCTTCTGGCTGAAATTTACTAAAGTATCAACAGAGAAGTACAATTTTTCGAATGCAAATACTCAGTGGAAAATTTATTTTTCCCTCACTAAATCACTCTTCTTGTCATTTTCTCTCTTGAATAAAATTAGTAAGAGCTGTAACAAGTGGTTAGAAAGGCTTCCGACTTTGGAATTTTAATTTTCACGCACACTTCAAATAGACTAAATGACCTCCTTAAATACTTATCCACACCTTATTAGCATTCTTCAGAGGAATTTCTTCCGATCAATCTATTGGATAGAATAAATTAAGGAAATCTTGTAGTCGTTTGAAGATTGAGATGAAAATCCATTAATTTTGGTCACCCATACAATCAGAATCTAGATTTTCATAAGTAGATGCTTCTTAAAAATGAACTTGTCTTCAAGATTTATTTCATCAATTCGTGATTGATTCCATTAATGTATTTATAAAAGGAAAGTAAGATTCTTCGCCTGAAAGCTAGATATTAAAAAATAAATCTCTATTATGTTCATAGTGAATCATTGTCGCAAGATCACTAAATTTGAGTCTGATTATATATTCATTATGGACTTGGTTTCGGTTTTGATTGCGTCAGAGTGGAAAAGACTTCTGGAATGAATAGACTTTAACAAAAGGCTGTCACAAGTCTATTATTCTTCACAATAAGAGAAAGTTTTGTCAATTTTAAAACTTGGTAAGAGTTTTTTTTCAACAACCTTTGTCAATCAATATTGTTTATTTGAATTTTTCGAAACTAAACATATGTGTTTGAGAGTAGGTGAGATGTAGATGTCACACCCCAAAACCATATTGAATGGGGGATGACATGGTCATCATTCCACTCAAAGGACGCAGCCTCAAAGCTCCAAAAATCCAACTCTTAAAAGTCCCCACATCCATATCACTCTCATACCTACTCATCATTAGTCGAGGAACTTTAAAAAGATTGGAAAATAGATGGGTGAGTAACCACGACTCAGTGAGTAGTGCATCTCTTCTAAGTGGATTGAGCACCCACTATGCATATTTACAAAACCAAACCGCAACTCTCTTAACCCAAATCTAGGATATAACAAACATACAGTAATAAGAATAAGTTACATACGCTTCAACATAGCTATATTTATAGCAAAAATAATCATTTTATAATAACATCCAAATAAATATCAATGGTCTAACCCACTAATCAATCTCATTAATCTACACGCCAATGGTCCATTTCATTGGTTAATCTTATACCACACCAAACCCAGAAATTTAATAAACCTTCAAGGCCAAAATATAACATTTCTTACTTTGACATAATATGTTCAAAGCAAAAATATTCAAGATAATGGTCTAACCCATTAGTCAATCTCATAAAACATGTATCAATGATCTATTCAATTGATTAATCTCATCAAACCACACATTGATAATCTAATGAAATTACACGTCGATGGTCCATCCCATCGACAAATCTCAAATTATACGTCGATGGTCCATCCCATCAACCCAACTCCCACTCCATCGACCAATTTGTTGCTCAATATCAAACCATGGTCATGATACAACGCTTGGTGATGAGGCGACCAAGATTCCTCCCTTGGCAAGGTCTCCACCTATTATTAGCCAGTGGCTCAGCCCACAAGGATATTCTAGAATAGTACACGCATACCCACAAGTCCCTCGCTGGGCTCACAGTGATATTGAGCATCCACATCACTCTAGAACAACACCATCCATAATTCTCAAACCAAATCCATAAAACATATTATATATCACCAAAAGATTTTGCAACTCAACTTATCCACCAGAAATACTTTTCATAAAACATTCTCAAATAATTTCAAGACCCGTCTCATAAATCAATTTCAAATCAAATACATTTCAAAAAGCTTATTACAAATCAATAACTATATAACCTTCCATAAATCGTCTCAAAGTCGAGCTTTGCGTGAAATGGTTTTACAAACCCAAAACATGTAATATTTTTCAACTTCGTTTATCAAACAGAATATATATTTATCAAAAAGTTCTCACACTATTTTCAAATATCAAATGCCCACTTTTAGTAAATGTCATAACTACCAACCGTTCCCCGGGTCAACAACGTAGAGGGTAACTTTTATGCAATAAACATGCTCCGGCTGCCGACCGTGCGGGGGTTTATAGTCATAACTCATAAAGTATCAAATCTTTATCACTTTGAAGACATGAGCTTATAAATTCTTAGAAAAGATAGCACCACTCATATGAGAAAGTTGAAAATCAACCTATGTGGTTACTTGAGCCAATGCACTCGTATTCCTATTAATAAATCGAAAACGATATTAAAACCAGGTAATATGTCACTCTCCAACTAACTACTCGACTAAATTATGTTTATTCATCGATAAAACGACACCTACGCGCTAATAAATCACTCGACCAAAACAATTACTCAAAGCCGTCCTTAGCGGGAAGTGCGAGCACAAAACTTCATCATGCCATAATTTTCTCTACCAAACTCTTTTTCAAGTGTACTTATAGTCGATGGAAAGCCCATCCAACACACTACAAGAACCCCAATTTAGCCAACTCAAAATCAAGCTGAAAATCAACAAAATATAGCCCTGAAGTTCTGGTTGTGCATTGTTTATCACGCGTGATAAACTTCAAAATTTTGTTTCGGGCAAACCGTGAGCTCAAATCACAATTCGTAAAATCTTAGCTCCACAACAACCCAAGCTATCATTTCTACAAAAATACGCAACTCAACGACTCAAAAATCATACTTAGTCGCTCTATGTTTCCAAAAATCCGAATTTCAAGCCCTATGTCCGAAATTACTCCGATTGAATGAATGGGCGGCACGAGCGCTTATCAGGCATTGCGTTACATGGCTTGGCGAGGCTTCCATGATGAAAACGCACAAAATCCTCTTTCTTTTTTTTCTTCTTCTTTTTCTTTTCGAGCATGGGCTCTCTGATCCCCCTTTCTCTCTCTCCTCCTTTTTCTCTCTCTTTTCCTTTTATCTCCTCCTTTTTTCCCCTTTTTCTTTTTTTCTTTTCTTTCCTTCTCTCTCTCTCCTCTTTTTCTTCTTCTCTCCCGAAGACTCTCGATCTCTCTCCTTCTTCTTTCTCCTTTTTATTTTTGATTGGGTCAAAACCCATATTTTACAATATTCTCCTTCTACTTCATGTCCAAATTTCAGTGTTATATCCGGAACCTTAAATAGCTCTTCCCTCTATAGAAATTGAGAAAATTCAGACTGATTCTTGTGAAAGTCCCTTTTCAAGACCATTAGGCTCATTTTCTGAGAAAATCTTATTCACAGGATGTGCTCGGCCAAAGTTCAATGACGGAAAGTCCTATTTGTCCGTCCTATTTGCATGACAAGAAACAGACTTACTAGAGGATATTGCATCTACACTGTACAAGACTTAAGCTCCAAACTCAATCGGATGTGCAAGGTACCCAAACATGTCGGGAAAGCAACTTTCATGGAGAAACTATATTGCAGAATTACGTGTAAAAACAGAGGGATGTCGAAGTGTATAGTAAAGCGATCCATATGCGATAAGCATGGGACTGCGAAGACGCAAGATTTGCAATTTTCACCATGTCTCTCAATCTTGAGTGAGTCGCCACAAATTTTGAGTTTCTAACGACACGATCCTTTGACGAGGACTCTCTCTCAATCACACAGCCAAAAACATTGTACTTCTATGATTAAGACGAATAATAGAAACTCGATACCTTCAGCGGGAGAGATCCTCATAAGAAAGTCTAGGTTTGAGTTTTAGAACATATTTGGTTAGATCTACTTTCATTCAAAAGCTTATATTAATAAGTTATGAGTAAATTAAGATATATTAATTGTCCTATCTCAAACTGCATTTCTTATGTGAGACTTCTCTTGCTTGACACTTGAACACGTGGGAACCTCGACATCCACGGCCAAAGTACCACCGTCGAAAAATCCTAATTTGGAAGTTGGGATTTTCTCTCTGGATTAGAGAGAGAGTAGTTGTGGAGAGCTGGAGGGGCAATCGCGTATCCTGCAATCACGTATTCACCAACTCTTTCCCCTAACCTATACGGATGCTAAGATAACTGGACTATAGCGGCCGATCCACGATGGGCTTCTAAATCGCTACTAAATCGAGGTCCCATTACCAAATCTTGCTATGGGACGCGCTCAAATCACATCTTGGTTTCTGGAGGTTGTCTCTCTTTCGACTGCACGATATTCACAAATTCGAAAACTTGATCGTATATTATCTGAAGCTTCTTTACTCGATTGTGCTTCGAGACAAGACCGGTACTTTTGGTGTGCTTGTCCTTTTGACGTGCAATTGCGCGTACCCAATATCTTATTTCTTTGCACGATGATGCCATGACTGGCAAACAGAGGAATCAGGGCAAGGTTTGGATCCTATCTCCATAGCGAAAAGAAACTATCTTCAAGCAAAGCATAACGGTCCTTGAAGGCGACTTCGACATGGCTAGCAACGAAATGCTTATGAAATATAGTATATAAGCCAGCAAATTTCACGAATCCTCTCATTAATCTTTTTGCTCTTCAATTACTCTTCAAATGGCTAATCCTGCATTAGATGATAAACAAGGTACGTGACTCTCTCTCTCTCTCGTAATTTGTAAACAAGAACATTAAACATGGGCTTCACCGTCATCAATCCTTTGCTCGCGGTGTCATTTGAAGGAGCAGAGAAAATGATGTCAATTGCTCCACCAGCCCACTACGTGGTCAAGATACAATCATACTCATTGCTTTCGAAGAACTCGGTGGACAAGTATGAGTCCGGGGTCTTCCAAGCTGGAGGCTACAAATGGTAATAATTCCTCACTTTCCCCATCCACGTAACTTATTTACCAATCTCTATGGGTTCATTGCACAGCGATTCTTCTTCACTTTCTGTCTCTTTCTTCTTTCCACAGGAAGCTGGTTCTTCACCCAAATGGGAACAAGAGCAAGAACGTAAAAGAGCACGTTTCTCTTTACCTGTCGATGGCAGAAACAAGCTCGCTCCCCTCAGGTTGGGAAGTTCATGCGTTAGTTAGATTCTTTCTGCTTGACCAGAACAAAGACAGTTACTCGATAATCCAAGGTACAGCTTCAAACCACAAATTATCTCGTTGTTTCCTTGTCATTCATACAGTTTGATAAGATTGTAAAGAAAAAGTCAGCTCTTCGGTTAGCAAGTTAGTTAATCAGCAAGTGTCCGTTGATGGATTTGATTCTTGTTCTTTTTTTTTTTTTTTTCATCAGATGCCTTGAAAAAGGAATGGCGCTTTCACAGGATGAAGCTTGAACATGGCTTCGACCAATTCATTCCCATGAAGACGTTTAGCGATACACAGAACGGATATCTCGTGGACGATACTTGTGTGTTTGGTGCGGAGGTTTTCGTGATGAAGGAAAAGAGCACTAGCAAAGGAGAGAATCTGTTGATGGTAAATGATGCGATCAGTCAGAAGCACACCTGGAAGGTCGACAACTTCTCGAAATTGGACAAGGAATTCTCCGAGTCGAAAGTATTCATAGCCGGAAATCAGAAATGGTAATCGCTCTCAACTTTCCTGATATAGGCACGCACTAAACAATGGATGTTAAATCTCCTCTGCTCATTTGCCTCATGATATGCTCCTACACTGATCATGGAGAACAATGAACTATCTTGACAAAAAATATGTTGGGTCATGATTATTGAGGAAGTTTCTGCAATTTGTCTTCTGATTGATGGTTCACCAACACCGCACATTCATTTTTGCTAAAATTTGTGTAAGGCTGAAACCTAGGTTGGTAACCCAGCATTTAGAGGCATGTCTTTCTTGCCGGAGGTTTGGAACTACAACACTGAAAAAATCCTCACCAAGTTCAGTACCATCTGTCCTTCCAGGAGTAAAGAGGAATGGGCATTTAAGTGAGCGAACCACTTTATTCTTCGATCAATGTAGTTGAGTCTTGCGAACAAGAATACATTGATTCATCAGATGATGTGTATGTTATTCATTCAGGAAGATACGACTCTATCCAGGCGGAAAGGGCAGCGGACTCGGAGCTTTTGTCTCTCTTTATTTAGTTTTAGCCGACTCGGACACCCTTCCTCCTGGCACTAAAGTATTTGCAGACTTCTCGCTGCGCATCCTGGATCAGCTTCAAGGAAGGCATTTCTCTGGAAAAGGTGATTACTTCTTGCAAGAAATGAACTTACGAGCGATTGAATTCTTGTCTTTGACATTGGAAACTCTCTCTCTCTCTTATGCAGCTAATCACTGGTTCAGCACCTCGAGCGAGGAGTCCGGTTGGGCGAGATTCCTTTCGCATGCCACCTTCTATTATCCCAACATGGGCACTTTGGTGAAGGACATTTGCATGGTCGACGCAGAGGTCACTGTCCTGGGCGTGGTGAATGCTCTGTGAAGTCGCCATTCTGTTAAAGATCACACTGTCAATCAGTAGTATTGTTGTGAATATTTGCATACCAGCATTGAAATGATACAGACTGTTTCCAGGTTGCTTGATGTACATGACTTAACAAGACAATACTAAAATTGAAAATTGATCCGAAAGATATGCATCAAAGCACACAGTTTCTTTTTCGCGATATCTTAACCATCAGCCCGACCTGCTGATCACTTTGACAGGTCGTTGTACTTTTGTCATGATTCTGTTTAAGTACGACTACGTAAATCATGAACTTGGTATTCGTCAAATTGCTTTTCCTCCCCAAAAGTTACTATTTTTCTCCAATAAGATAAAAGATTTTGTGCACCAGCATATCGTTTCTAGAGACATAATGTTCACGCGAATCATCTCTTAGCGCCCGGTTTTTGTACCAATTCTCAAGTGCGCGTGCAAATTGTGTTGTTTTACCTGGGCACGGCGAAACCTATGATCTTTTAGGTGCTTATTTGAATGTTAAAGGGCACTCAATTCCTGTTTAGAATTGCACTCCTTCCCGCGTTGTCTGTTTAGACTTACCCAGTACCTGGAGTAGGGGCCCTCCCTGCACCCGATGAGGTTTTACCATCCCAACCAAATTGGTATAAGCAAACACGACATGGGTTCAAATCATGGTCATAAAGAAATTCAAACCATCTAGATTGGTTTGGGATGTTGAAACATAAAATTGTGCCCCTTAGGGTAGTATTCGGAAAGTATTCAGAAAGAGAGGGCTGATGGTATTGGTCTTTTCGTTCCATACAATGCTCTCTGGAAAAAAAATGAAAAAAGAAAGATTAGGGCTAGACAAAATCAAATAAGTAACCTGTTGTACAAGTGAAAATTCATCATATTGATGTATTTTTTGGTATGCGATAGCAAGAATGATTATCCTTTGTCACAGATAGAATTCATAATTAAACTTTTTCGCATGAGAGTTGCAGAGGATTCAACAGAAAATATGAAATTACCAGTACTTTTATGTTAAAAGAAATGAATAGCGAAGGAATGAATGATTTACTAAATATTTTCTAAAAAATGATTACTTATATTACTTGAAATAAAAAGTCAATGAATATCTTTTCATTTTCAACAATAATACACATCTGAACATTTTCCTACACAATGAAGACATTATTCGTATTCATTTTTATAAACTCTACGGGTGATCATTTTTTTAAAGAAAAATATTTTTCAAATCTCTAATTTTTTGAGAAATAAGAACGCCCTTATTTTTTATTGGATGCAGTGGCACACTTGACGTTGAGTTGAGTCCACTTCGTTTTGAAAAAATTAACTGTTTTTTGTAAAAGTTTTGAGTAAAACGAGAAACTTTGACTCAAAACATTTCCACATTAAATTTTACCGTCACCTTAAACAAGGATCTTGCATAGGCATTTGATTTTATGATATACACGAATGCTAACACTCGATTGTGTTATTAGAAGTTTCATAACTTTATTGCACTTTGAGAAATAATTGGCACTTTTCGTGTACTTATACTTTTAGCGTGCAAATGCGCATATGTATGATCATGCCATGACTAGCGAGCAGAGAAATCAGGGCAAGGATCCGAACTAACTTTTCCTTGCTGGTGCTCTTGCTTTCACGATTCTTCAGTGGAATCAGGGCAGGGACTGGATAACGAAAGGAAACCATCTTTAAGCAAAGCATAACGGTACTGTAAAGCACCTTAAAAAAGCTAGCAACAAATGCATATGCAATATGATATATAAGCCAATAAATTTCACGGATCCTCTCATCGGTCTCCTTACTTTGCAAATGGCTAATCCCGCATTTGATGATCGACAGGGTACGTGACTCTTTCTCTCGTAATTTGTACAAAAGAGGCACTGAAAATGTGCTTCACTGTCATCAATCTTTTCTCCTTGCCTTTTGTCTCATTTGCAGGACCTGAGAGAACAGTGTCAGAAGCTCGTATGTGGTCAAAATACAATCATACTCATCTCTCTCAAAGAACTCCGTGGACAAGTATGAGTCGGGGGTCTTCCAAGCTGTAGGCTACAAATGGTAACATCCTTCACTTTTCCCAATCCACATATTTATTTACCAATCTTTCCGGCTTTATTGGACTGTGATTCTTCTCTCTTATTTTCAAAGGAAGCTGGTTCTTTACCCGAATGGGAACAAAAGCAAGAACGTGGAAGAGCATGTTTCGCTTTACCTATCAATAGTAGAAACAAGCTCACTCCCCTCAGGTGGGGGGGTTCATGCTTTAGTCAGATTCTTTCTGCGTGACCAGGACAAAGACAACGACTTGATAATCCAAGGTATAGCTTCGAACCAGATATTATCTCATCGCTTTCTCATCTATTTATACTCTTCAATAGTTGTGCCACATTTATTAACATGCAGTCTCCTAATGCATGCATGATCATACAACACATATTATCTTCTTTATACCAAGTTGTTAAATACAATTATAAATCCATGGTCAATAAAACAAATACTGAGTATATGAGGTCCTCTAAAGCGTCTTATTTTTGGCATGGCTACCCTGTTTCGCCAAATAAAGTAATAAATATCGAATTAAGTAATAGAGAATAGGAACACTCTTTTTCTTTTTCATGCTTTGAGTCATTTAAGTTTGAGTGAATCCATGTAAGTATACTCTTAATGGGTATAAGCAGCGAGAATTGGTAGATTCATTCAATTCTTGTCCTTCCCGTGTTATTTATTTTTGTGATCCCACATTTTTTACCCAAATTTTCTCTTAAGGTTGCGACTATTCGACATGAAGTTTTCCACGCTTCGTACCCTTTCGTGACAACCGCCCGTCTTGATGGGAGACGATGTATAAATAGGAACCTACGTTTATTTCGATGGGTGATGACAAGGTCTAACTCAAACTCTCTCATTCGAATACACCATCAAGACGAGAGTGAATTGGGTAGTAGAGTGTCCCCAATTTTGTTTGATTTCAGGTTTTCTGACGAACACGAACAAGAACAATGGCTGGAGGTTTGTCTTCGATTGATCCTGGCTTCCGCATATGAATTATTTTGTCTTACATTTGGTATCAGAGCCTGTTAAAAGCCTTTGCCTTGTTTTGTTGTATTTTTGTGTGTTTTCAGTGTATTTTCGGCCATTTTTTGATGATGAACAGTAATTCGGATTTTGAGGTCAAGAGAGAAACTCGCAAATTCCGGCAAAATCCGCGCGACCCACCCCGTGATTTCGGACCCGCACGGACGCACCGCCATAAGGAACATTAGCCATGAGTTTTTCTGGTATATCGGTGTTCGCCGGAGGCTAATCGGGCGGCGGAAGTCACGGTGGTTGAGGATTTGCGTTTTTAGAGTTTTTCATTTGATTTGAGACCAATTTCTTGGTCATTTTCGCCGAAACTTGGACCCATGTAGTCGTGCTGGCATGTTCTTCAAAACCCATCATTTATTTCGGTCTTAGATGGGCTGGCGGAGAAGAAACCGTGGTGAAATCGCGGCTGAAAATGGCGAGAAACCGGCGGAAAGGCTTCTGTTCGCGCGAGGAAGAAGGCGTGTGGAGCCCCGCGCACGTTAGCGGTTGCAGGCGCGTGGAATCCACGCGCCACGGGCTCTCACGCGCGCTCAACCGTTGCGCGCGTGGGATCCACGCGCGCGGCACAGGCGCGTGTTGTCCCCTCTTCCGCGGATCCTTTTTTACACTTTTGCCCCAAATTTTTAAAATTTTTGCAATCATGCCCTTGGCCAATTTATTTATTTACTGTTATGCCCTTGATGTATTTATTTATTATGTCATTTCATGCATTTTTATGAATATTTTATGCATGAAATTAAATGTCCAATGGTCCATATATTTAATTAATTAGGAGTGGCCACAACATCTTTAATTAATTAAATTATATATTAAAAGTCTCCGGATCATATTTAGAAATGGACATTGATTGTAATTAATTATATTAATATGATGAATTTTATCCCACAGGAATTTTCATTATATTAATATGATTAATTAGGATGAAATATCATATTATTTTTCTTAATTTACCCACATGGATTAAGAAAATGCATATGATATGGTAGTTTCTTCATGAAGTAATTATGAATCTATTTAAATTAAAAACTTAGCCCACATGTAGTTTTTATGTTATGTGATTCATATTATGACATGTTTACATTGGTAAAACATGATTTATTTATATTTGCCTCAAATTTTGTGACATAAGCATGATTATTTGATATGCATTTTCGCAACTTTGTGAATTTCTCTGAATTTAAGTTTGATGTTCCCATCGAATGGTGAGAACTATAAAGTTTGGAAGGAGTCAGTTTTTCTTCAATTGGGGTGGATGGACATTGACTATGCTATAAGGAAAGACGAACCACCGCTCCTACCGATTCGAGCACTCAAAGCCGAGATAGCTCTTTATAACCAATGGGAGCGGTCCAACCGCGTTTGTGCCATGTTTATAAGAGCTAAGATATCTCCTAGTATTCGTGGTTCAATTTCTCAGCATAGCAATGCTAAGGCTTTATTAGAGGCCATAGATGCGCAGTTTGAAAGTTCTGAGAAGGCGCATGCCATGACCCTAATTATGAAGTTTTCATCATTGAAGCTCACTAGTGTTAGAGGTGTGCGTGAGCACATCATGCAAATGAGGAACATTGCAGCTTAGCTTAAGAACCTTGAGGTTGAGATATCTGAATCCTTCCTTGTGTATTATATTTTGAACACTCTCCCACAACAGTATGCACCTTTCAAGATCTCTTATAACACACATAAGAATAAATTGTCAATTAATGAACTCATGACCATGTGTGTTCAAGAGGAAGAAAGACTGATTATGAAATTGGGAGAAAGTGCTCATTTGGCAACACAAGGAAAGAATAAGGGCTATGGCAAGCATAAGGGAAAAGGTAAAATACCTCCCCAAGCGACATTAAGAAAGAATCCAAGTGTTTCTTCGTACGGAGAAGGGGCATATAAGGAAGGATTGTGTCAAATTTAAGGCTTGGCTCGAGAAGAAAGGTAATCCAATCTCTTGTGTTTGTTATGAATCTAATATGGTGATGTAAGTCACAACACTTGGTGGATTGATTCTGGTTCTACAATCCATATTTCGAATTCTTTGCAGGGTTTTCAAAACCACAGGAAGCCAGTGGGAAGTGAACAAAGCATCTATTCAGGAAACAAGATGCGTTCGCATGTGGAAGCTATTGGGACATATAGACTAGTTCTCAATAGTGGTTTTGCTTTAGATTTGGAAAAGACCTTTTATGTTCCTAGTTTTTCTAGAAATTTAATTTCAGTTTCAAGACTTGTACCTTTGGGATACTCTTTTAACTTTTCAGATTCAAACTTTTGTTTATCATTTAAATCTGAAATTGTCGGGAGTGGTACTTTGTCGATGGTCTTTTCGAATTAATTTACAAGACAATGCCTATTATGATGCGATGCATGTTCATGATAAAGCTGGTATGAAACGATGTATTGTGAAAGAACATTCCTCTATGTTATGGCACCGGAGATTGGGACATATCTCCATAGAAAGAATTAAGCGATTAGTAAATGATGGAGTACTCGGTACTTTAGATTTTACTGATTGTGATACTTGTGTGGACTGCATAAAGGGAAAACAGACTAACAAAACAAAGAAATGTGCCAAGAGGAGTACAGAAATATTAGAAATCATACACACGGATATTTGTAGTCCGGATATGGACTCATGTGGTCAGAAATACTTCATCTCCTTTATAGATGATTATTCACGTTATATGTATCTCTACTTGATTCATAATAAATATGAAGCATTAGATGCCTTTAAGGTATTTAAGGCGGAAGTAGAGAAACAATGCAATAAGCAAATTAAGATTGTGAGATCAGATAGAGGTGGAGAATTCTATGGTAGATACACTGAAGATGGACAAGCACCTGGTCCATTTGCAAAATTTCTTCAAGAGCATGGGATAGTTGCCCAATATACTATGCCTGGTTCTCCGGACCAAAATGGCGTAGCGGAAAGAAGAAACCGGACATTATTGGACATGGTGCGTAGTATGCTTAGCAGCTCCAATCTTCCTAAATCCTTGTGGACTGAAGCACTTAAGACGGCAGTGTACATTTTAAACCGAGTTCCAACCAAGGCTGTCCCAAAGACACCTTTTGAGTTATTTAAGGGTTGGAAACCGAGTTTACATCATGTGCGCGTTTGGGGATGCCCGTCTGAAGTAAGAATTTATAATCCACAAGAAAAGAAGTTGGGCCCAAGGACCATAAGTGGGTATTTCATTGGATATGCCGAAAGGTCTAAGGGATACGGGTTTTATTGTCCATCTCATACCACTAGGATTGTGGAATCAAGAAATGCTAAATTTCTTGAAAATGACTTGATCGTGGGAGCGATCGACCGAGGGATCTTGTTTCTAAGGAAGATCATTCAGACACTCAACCTTCCACCTCAAGTTTAAGGTTGGTTGTTGCTCATAATGCCCCTTCAGTTCAGCCAGCTATTGAACAACCAATTGTTGAAGTTCCACAACCTGCTGATATTGATCCAGTAGATCCAGTTGTTCAGCAATTACCAGAAACTGTTGAACAACCAGTTGAGCAACATACTCCTCAAGAGAATGTTGATCCAACATTGAGAAGATTTGCTAGAATAAGGAAATCGGCTATTCCTAGTGATTATATTGTGTATTTACAAGAGTCTGACTACAATATTGGAGCTGACAATGATCCCGAAACGTTTTCACAAGCCATGGATAGTGATAAATCCAATTTGTGGTACAATGCCATGAAGGAAGAGATGAGTTCAATGGCATCTAACAAAGTCTGGGATTTGGTTGAGTTACCTGATGGTGCGAAGGCCATTGGTTGTAAATGGGTCTTCAAAACTAAGAAGGATTCATTGGGTAACATTGAAAGATATAAAGCTAGACTTGTTGCCAAATGATTCACTCAAAAGGAAGGAATCGATTACACATAGACTTTTTCTCCTGTATCTAAGAAAGATTCTCTTCGTATTGTTTTGGCATTGGTTGCCCATTTTGATATGGAATTATATCAGATGGATGTGAAAACGGCGTTCCTCAATGGAGAACTAGAGGAGGAGGTTTACATGAAACAACTTGAAGGATTCTCCTCTAGTAAAGGTGAGCATTTGGTGTGCAAGCTTAAGAAATCTATATATGGCTTGAAACAAGCATCCCGCCAATGGTACTTAAGGTTTCATGATGTCATCTCTTCATTTGGTTTTATAGAGAATGTCATGGATCAATGTATATATCGGAAGGTCAAAGTGGGAGCAAAATTTGTTTCCTTGTCTTTTGTATGTAGATGATATACTACTTGCAACCAATGATAAGGGGTTGTTACATGAGGTGAAACAATTTCTCTCTAAGAGTTTTGACATGAAGGATATGGGTGATGCATCTTATGTCATTGGCATTAAGATCCATAGAGATAGACCTCGAGGAATTTTAGGACTATCTTAAGAAACCTATATCAATAAGGTCCTAGAGAGATTTCGGATGAAAGATTGTTCACCAAGTATAGCACCCATTGTGAAGGGTGACATGTTCAATTTGAACTAATGTCTGAAGAATGATCTAGAAAGGGAACAAATGTACAACATTCCATATGCTTCTGCTATTGGAAGCTTAATGTATGCTCAGGTTTGCTCTCAACCTGACATCGCTTTTGCCGTGGGAATGTTGGGAAGATATCGAGTTCCGCAGATACCATGAGAAAGGAATGACACTTTCACAGGACGAAACTCGAATGTGGCCTTGACCAATTCATTCCTCTGAAGACACTTAACGATGTGCAGAACGGATATCTCGTGGATGATACTTGTGTGTTTGGCG
Organism: Eucalyptus cladocalyx; assembly: GCA_017140615.1. NCBI lineage: Eukaryota > Viridiplantae > Streptophyta > Magnoliopsida > Myrtales > Myrtaceae > Eucalyptus > Eucalyptus cladocalyx. Next base: position 34,491,182 of record CM029517.1, on the reverse strand, counting down.
CAGAAGTTTCCGTTACATGGGAAAAGAACACCGGCCAAGGAGAGAACCTGTTGATGATAAAGGACGCAATCAGTCAGAAGCACATGTGGAAGGTCGACAACTTCTCGAAATTGGACAAGGAATTCTACGACTCAAAAGTATTCACAGCCGGAAACCAGAAATGGTATTGCTCTCGACGTTCTCATAGGCATGCGGCTAAAAAAATTGGATGTTAATCTCCTCTGCTCATTTGGCTTGGGAAATGCGGCTATATTGATCATGGATATCAATGAACTTTTTTGACTAATGTAGGTTCATATTTTTCCGATAAAGTTTGTTCCAACGAGTCTTCTGATTGGTATGTTAAAAACATGGACACTACAACATTTGTAACCCAACAATAGAGGCATGTTTTTCCTGCCGGAGATGGAGGAGACACGGTCCAAAACTTTTACTACAGCACAAAAAAAATCCTCCCCTAGTTCAGTACCCCCTGTCCTTCCAGGAAGGAATGGGACTGGGCATTTACGCTAGTGATTCACTCTATTTTTCTTTTAACTTTGTGAAGTCTAGAAAACCAGAACACATTGATGGATCATATGTTGTGTGTCATTAATTCAGGAAAATACAGCTCTATCCGGACGGGGAAGGAAGCGGACTTGGAGGTTTCGTCTCCCTGTATTTAAAAGCTGCCGACTTGGACACCCTTCCTCCCGGTACTAAAATATTTGCAGGCTTCACGCTGCGCGTCATGACACAGCTTCAAGGAAATCATTGCTCTGTCTGCCTGTCTGTCTGTCTGTCTGTCTCTCTCTCTCTCTTGCAGCTAAGAACTGGTTCAGCGCCTCGATCACGGATTGGGGTTGGGCGAGATTCATTTCGCATGCCGACTTTCGTTCTCCGAACACAGGCTATTTGGTGAAGGACACTTGCAAGGTGGAAGCAGAGGTCACTGTCCTCGGCATCGCGAATGCGCTGTGAAGCCCCCATCCAGTTGAGATTTACACTGTCAGTCAGTAGTATTTGCAGTGAATATTTTCTTACCCGCACAGCACTGATACGATACAGATTATTTCCGCGGTCCTGATTCTCTCAGGCCATCCATTCATTTATTTGGGTCTCCAATCATTGCTTGATAATTAGCACTATGATTCAAAAGAAGAAATTAGAAATTGGACCTTGACCTGAAAGATAACAATCAAATCATGCATGCACTCAGCAAAATCTTAACTACCCATTAATCGCTTCAACATATCGTTGTACTCTTCTGATAATATCCTCTAAGTATCACTATGTAAATCAATTCTCCACCTACTAAATTATTATGAACTTGATATTCATTAAATCACTAATTTTGCTTCCCCAAAACTTATTATGTTGCTGGAATATGCTTAAGGTTTTGCGCATCAAGATATTGTTTCCGGAGACATAATCTTTGCGCTAATTGTCTATAAAAGTCCGGTTTTTGTACAAATTCTCGAGTGCGCGCAAATGCAAATTGCAATGTTTTGTTTGGGCAGACGAAGCCTCTTTAGGGGCTTTATTTGAATGTTAATAGACCTTCAATTCGAATGCTAAAGTAGTAATACTTTGTTGGCCTATTCTACTTATTTAAATAAATAAAAGGAAAAATATCGAAAACATATATGAATATTCACCTAAATACCATTTATATACCTCTATTTTTTATTAAAAAAATACATGTTTGCACCCTTAATTTAGCACATTGTCCATCTGTTCACAAATATCTCAATTTTCCTTTCCAAAATACGCCCTTGCTTTCTCATATACACAATTGCAACCTCCTCTCTTTATATTTTGTTTATCTCTCACTTTTCTCAAGCTTTGCCCATGGGCACCGGATTTCTTTTAGTCACGACATAGTTCATCCATCATGCAATTTCTCACGAAATAGCAAAATCTATCCTTCCGTGAGACATACGGAATTTCTCAGTTCGTCACCAAAAGAACCCCGATACGAGCTCACCACCATGGCCACCGCAAGTGGCGTAATGTTGGAGGGGCGATCCGAGACGCTGGGCATGGTTTCCGGCAATGGAGAATGGTGGCGGGGGGCCTTAGGTTGAGAGTTTTTTTTTTTTGTCAGTCATACTCTATTTCTACTCTACACTCACTCTCAGACTTTTGCCCTACCTCTTGCAGGGTGTGGGAGTCGAAACTCACTCCTGAGACTTACGCGTCCCTATTCCCATCCCTCCTTGAGAAGGTGGGGATTTGAACCCCTCACCTCCCCCTTCCATGTTGGAAGGGTGGCCACTAGGTTGAGAGTTTGAACATGCGAATTTTGTGAGGTTGGAAATTGTCATTGTATTGTTGCCGAGTATGTTAACCGGATGATTAAAACATAATGAGGTTGAACGTTGAGGTAAGTGAATGTCTTCGTCGGCTCACGATTGATAATCACCAGCATCTTTATTATTAAATAACAATGTTTTTGACGAAAGTTATATTTCATCTTTTAAAGATCATTTGATATTTTAAACCAGTTCTCGAGTATCGAATTGAGCAAAACTCCTCAGTCCAGTCAAAGGCAAACCGTCCACATTAAAATTGGGTATTAATAATGAAATTTTTTTTTTTTTTTTATATATATGATTTAACTCCAAGTGAATTCCCACTATTCTGTCCACAGTGAAATATAGTCCAATATGGTCGACCCTCGTAAAAATTTTCCTTCTTTTTCATAAATCATGGGTTCGATCGTAATAGCTAGCCATCTAAAGAGGAACTGTCACATAAATTCACCGTGCATGGAAACTAAATTCCCTAAAGTAGGAATCAAACTTACAACTATCAGTTCCTAGACTGATGTCAGTTGGCGTAAAGGTTGTTCTTTCAATAAACTAAATTATATTTTTTAACTTCTTCTTCGTTTGATAATGTAACGGAATTTATGAGGCTACATCAATGAGACGATGATGCCATGATCTATGTGATGCAGGATGATGATGGATGGGTGCAAAAAAGGAGTGGGAAAGAAATTGAAAGAACAACCTTTTACTGATTCCAGCCTTTGGTGGCTTTAATAATACCAACTTGTTCCCATGAGATCAAATCAAATGAATTGAACGATGAGAGACGAAGGCGTAAAGATTTGAGGGCAAAAAAGACTGAAGTAAGGTGAGCATAAAAAAGCAATTGATGCATAAAGAGACAATAAGTTTTAGCCAAAATATTTTATTTTGAACCGTCGAGATTTAGTACTGGCAAGGCAATCCAATTATTTTAGAACCTCAAATGGAGAGCGAGATGCCGAGAAAGAGAGAGGAGATGGATGGGGATTATGGAGTGTTGCAGCCTAACCTTAGTTAAGGCCTCAAATAAAAACCGGTGAATTACTTGGGAATCTGAAAACTAGGTGACAGATTGCTCCAAGTCTTCATCGGCCAAAACTAAATAATAAAGAAAGACCGTCGCCGGTTGCCTCAATCAAGACAAGAATAGTGGACTCATAAACAATCTGAGTGCATCTGCTTTACAGGTCAGTCCCCACCATCAGTGTCTAAGTCTCGATCCTTTCCTCCACTTCCACCTCCACCTCCACCGCTAAAGAACAAACATGGATTGAGCACTAGACCTAAATTTGCTCCTTGTCTGCCATTATTAGGAGAAGGAAATAAACAAATAAAAAGTAAGAACTTTTAATGCGTAAGTCTCCAAGACGTTGAGAAAGGGCAAGCTTCAGTTCACATTATTTCGGTCTAACTAGAGTGCTTTAAAGCTTAAAATAAGAACTTTTAATGCCGATGTCCCGAAAATAAGAACTTTTGTTTCCTCTATGCTCAAGACACTGTGTTTCAAACCATCCGGGCACTCTCATCTTGTTTAATTCTCTGCCGCTCACGAACCAAGCCATGTCCATCGCAGAGGTCTTCCTTGGCGCCCTTCTTCCCGAGCTGCTCGAGAGGTTGGCCTCTCGTGAACTGCTCAACTTTGCAAGGCGTGTGAAGATTGATAAGCTACTGAAGAAATGGGAGAAGAAGCTGACCAGTATTGACCAGGTGCTGATTGATGCCGAGGACAGGCAATTGACTGGCGATCCCAATGTGAAGTTGTGGCTCGAAGATCTCAGGAACTTGGCCTACGACATCGAAGACTTGCTTGATGAGTTTGCCATAGAATCCGTGGAAAACAAGTCCAAGACAGAACCTAGCACTAGCAAGGTGCGTGCCCTTCTTCCAAGTCGTTGCTCCAGATTGAGCCCGAAAGCATTGATGTTTGGCCATAGAGCGAGATCCAAGATAGAAGAGATGGATGACAGATTGCAGGAGATCATAGCTCGTAAAGATGGTCTGAGCCTAAGAGAGAACAGGGGGAGGCGATTAGCTTACCACCAACTAGATGAGCCGATTCCCACTACAAATGTAACCGAGCCTTATTTCATTAGTAGGGAGGATGAAAAAAGGGAGATCCTTAGATTATTGACTAGAGAAGATGATGATAGAACATGCATGGATCCAACAGTGATTGCCATTGTAGGGATGGGAGGTGTTGGGAAGACAGCTATGGCTCAACAAATCTATAATGATCCTAATGTCACCTTTGATAAGAAAGCATGGGCTTGTGTTTCTGATGATTTCAATGTGCTTTCTACTACAAAGAGTATTCTAGAGACAATCAACAACGATTTGACCTGTGAAGGTAAAACCTTGAATTGGCTTCAGGATGAGCTTAAGAAAAACCTTTCAGGAAAGAAGTTTTTTGTCGTATTAGATGATGTTTGGAACAAGAACTATGACAAGTGGACTATTCTCTTGAAGCCTTTTCAATCGGGAGTGAAGGGAAGCAAGATCATCATCACGACTCGTGACTGCAATGTGGCTTCAACAAGCCGTGCTCAACCAATAACTCTCAAATTGTTGTCACTAGATGATTGTACGACTTTGTTCGCACTTCATGCTCTTGGAGTCCAGAATTTCGATCATCATCCTAATCTAGAAGTATTAGGTAGGAAAATAGTGGAAAAATGCAAAGGTTTGCCGTTAGCTGTGAAGGCATTGGCTGGACTGCTACATACCAATGCTAGTCCCCATGAATGGGAAGCTATATTGAAGAGCAAGATTTGGGATCTACCAGAAGACGAAGTTAACATCCTTCCGGCTTTGAAACTTAGCTACCTCCATCTCCCTTCACATTTGAGGAGATGTTTTGCTTACTATGCTTTATTTCCGAAGGACTATGAAATCCAACGGGACGAGGTGATTCATTGGTGGATTGCAGAGGGCTTGGTGAAGGAAAAAGAAGAAAGGGACATTTGGATTGCAGGTTTGAATTATTTCAACGAGCTAGTGTCTAGATCGTTATTTCAAAAGTCGAGTAGTAGTGAATCACAATTCTTGATGCATGATCTTGTGAATGACCTAGCAAAGTTAGTTGCAGGTGTAACCCATTTTAGCTCAGGGGAGTCTGAGCTTAAGCGGTATCAAACTAATCCATCTTTAGCTCGTCATGCCTCATTCATTCCCAATGATCACGCTATATCAAAAAATTTCAAGATATATCACGGAATGAAAGGACTTAGGAGCTTCATATCATTAAGGAAGGAACCTAGCTATCTTGACAAGTCATACTTGTCCCAAAAAGTTCTCTGTGACTTGTTGTCAAAATTGAAATATTTGAGGGTGCTTACTTTAAGTCACTACTTCATTAGGGAGGTACCAGATTGCATAGGCAAATTGAGGCACCTAAGGCACCTTAATCTATCCTATACTGATATTGAAACACTTCCCAAGTCAATTGTTGCATTGTACAACCTAGAGGCTTTGATGTTGCGAGGCTGTATGTACCTTATTGAATTACCACAAGGCATGGAGAAATTGATCAATTTGAGATTTGTCGATATTAGTGACTCTAGCAACCTAAAAGTGATGCCACTAAATATAGGTAGTTTGGTGGGTCTTGAGATGTTGTCGAAGTTTATAGTGGGAATTGGAAATGGCTCAAGGTTGAAAGAGTTAAAAAACCTAGAAAACCTTGGAGGGGAATTGTCCATTTTTGATTTGCATATGGTTCGAGAAGCCAAAGATGCCAAGGATGCTAGCTTATGCACGAAAAAGAGAATATGCCAGTTGACCATGCAGTGGAGTACAGATTTTAAAAATTTCCGGAATGAAGAGCTTGAGGCAGAGGTTCTTGACTTTCTTTGCCCCCACCAAAACCTTGAAAATCTTGAAATTTTCTACTATAGTGGCCTTGAATTTCCTTCATGGTTAGGAAGTCCCTCACATCTTAACATAGTCCATTTACATTTACGCATGTGTCAGAGGGTCAAAGCATTACCATCGCTTGGGTAGCTATCTTCTCTAAAAGAACTATCCATTGAAGGTCTAAATGCAATACACACGGTAGGGTCTGAATTTTATGGAACCAAAAGTCCTTTTTCATCCTTAATGACTTTGGAATTCAAGGACATGCCGTCATGGGAGGAATGGTCTCATCACTTCAGCAATGAAGAAGTAGAAGTTTTATTCCCTTGTCTTGAGCATCTGGTCATTCAAGATTGTCCTATGTTGATTGGAAGATTGCCTAGTCAACTGAGCTCCCTCAAAAAGCTAGAAATCATCTCTTGTCCGCGTATGGATGCCTCGTCCTCTATCGTTAGCCTTCCATCCCTCAATGAATTAAACTTTGAAGGTTGTAATGAGGGTGTGCTGAAGATTTTGGTAAACTTGACATCTCTAACCACCCTTGTCATACAAGATATTGTCGATTTAACTTGCTTAGATTATGGGTTTACAAGCTCTTTGGTCAAGCTGGAGAATTTGGTGATGAAAAATTGTAAAAATTTGATGTACCTGTGGCCAGAGAGAGATGTAATTCGGAATCTCGCTTGTCTAGAGATCTTAGTTGTCGAAAGTTGTCATGAATTGGTATCATTTTCAATTGGAGAAGAAGATATAGAGTTGCCTAGCAAGCCAGAGACTATGGACTCACGGAATTGCATCAATTTGGAGAAGCACCCAAGTAAAATTTACACCCTTTCCTCTCTTCAACACTTGAACGTTACGGAGTGTCCAAAACTCGTGTCCTTCCCCAAAACAGGTATGTCATCGTCATTGATATCATTAACTATCCAAATGTGCGAGATGTTGCAATCTTTGCCTAGAGGATTAAGTGTTCATATAGATGAACCAAGCAGCAGTGCCAATAATCACGGTGACATGACGTCTTGTTTGCAAGACCTAAGAATCTTTGGATGTGATTCTCTACCAGCCTCTCTATTCAGCGAGAGTAGTTTTTTACCAGCGACCCTCAAGGAACTTGGAATTTTGTCGTGTAGGGGAGTGGAGTCGCTCGCGGAGATACCTGTAGACCGTCTTCAATCACTTCAAAGCATCGATATTAGCTATTGCGAGAACTTGAGAAGCTTACCACAGGGGTTGGACACACTTTCCCATCTCACTTCCTTGTGTGTGTGGGAGTGTCTTGCACTGGAGCTGGAGTGCTTCCCTCCTCTTCCTCCCGGCATCTCCTCGTTTGTGCTTCATTATTGACCGAAGATAAAATCGTTACCTAATCAGTTGCATCAACTCTCGAGTCTCCGAACTCTGGAAATTACTAGGTGTGAGAGTATTACGTGCTTCCCCGATGGAGGATTGCCGTCCCAGTTACAGGAACTTTGGGTGTTTATATGCGAGAATATGAAGCAACCAGTGAGGGAGTGGCTTACCCCCCTCACCTCCCTTGAATGGCTACGTATCGACGGCAGTGTGGGAGGAGTGGGAGAGGAGGAGGATCTTGTGCTTCCGCTCCCTTCCTCTCTGCTCCATCTCGATATCAAAGATATGGGGAAAGTGGAAAGACTGTCCGGCAGTCTCCCTCCCTCTCTACAGATCTTAAATTTCTGCTATTGCCCGAAGCTGAGAGAGTTGCCCGAGGATGGCCTCCCTCCCTCCTTAGAATCACTCGGGATCGTAGGATGTGGGATTTTGGAGAAGCGATGCAGGAAAGGGACCGGCAGCTATTGGCCCCTCATCCGCGAAATCTCGCTAGTCACATTTGGTGATGACTACCCCAGGTCAATTACTTGAGATGAGAGAAGGTATTTGGACTCTTGAATATTCTACATGGGAAGAGATTAAGGGTATTTTTAATATATGAGGCCTTGGCTCTTTTTGAAGAGGGATGGGGTTCGTATCTTGATTTCATGATTGGGAAGCTGACAGCTAAAGCTCTCCGCGAACTTGGAACCTTTCACACTCGACTCACAGAGAGCTCTCACGGCTCGCAGCCGTGAGAGCACTCGTCCAGTAAAACCGACCTCCCCGCGAGCCAGCGCCCCCCTTCCCCGGCGGCGCCACCCGCCCCGAGGCCGCCCCCCCGAAGAAGAAGGGGGACGTCTACCTCGACGAGACCCTAATTCCTCCTGGATCGTTCCGGACCTGCTGCTACCGCACCTGCAATCATCTGTATTTCCGAAGGTAAATCTACTTCGCGCTTTTCCTTATTTGAAATCTTGTTCCCTTATTTGAAATCTTGTTCGACGCTTTCTGCGGGGTTCTCTTCTCATCTACTCCAAGGCGCTTTCTTTACTTGAAATTAGTCTTCGTCTGGCATGAGTCAGAAGTCAGCTGCATTTCCTCAGTTAAACACGGGTTGTAGATTGATCTCAGTAGTCTGAACGAGCGACGGTTTCTCTAAATATTCGTCTTTCTTTTTAGCTTCCATTGAATTTTATAGTGGGCTAATTATTTTTCAACCTTTTAGTTCATGGGCATAGTCCGTCAACCTTTCCTTCACCATCGCCTCGCCAGTATCGAGTCTAGGAGGAGGAGAGGATGCTGAAGTGGGGGAACCTGGGATGTGAGATTGGCCCCTCGTTGCAGAGAAGTAGGGGAGATGCCACTGGAGGCTCTGTTCTTAAGATCTTGACTTTTAATGGAAACTCTTTCCATGATTAGAGTTGGTTCTCAAATTGCTCGCGGGGGAATAGAGGTATGTACATATGTTCTCTTTCCATGTTCATTAAAAGTGTCCATTTTTCCCCCTGATGTTTCGCACGACAAATCTCAAAAATCATAAATAAATAGCAAAATACACGTTTGAGAATGTTTGAAAGTTGCATCGCATTGAAAATGTGTAACTCCGAACTTCGGATGGATAGAGCAAGTTGGCAGTTAGATGCTTTCGATTCTCTTTCCCGTTTTAGTTTGGAAACTCCATTTGAACATGTTTACTAAGTTTGTGGGATGTACCTGACTTCTGTCCCTTATATCTCTGATTCTGATATACAGAAATTACACCTGCAGCATTTAGTAGAAGTGGAAGGAACTCGGTATCAACTTTCTGTCTCAATATGACGATACCCAGTACTTATCCCCACACAAGCAATCGTCTTATTTCTGAGCATCCTGTGACGCACATCGAGATCTGTGGGGGAAACAGACTTATTGCGCCGTAAACCTTCCATCCAGCATTTTACTCACGATCCAAGATTAAGGAATGGTTTAGTCGGTTTGAGTACAGACACAAATGAAGGCATTTCGCATCCTGGATAGCACTCAATGAAATCATTGCACATTGTTCGTTTTGATGACTATTCATATACTGCTTCATGGAATCAAAGACGCATACGTCGCTAGTTGGAAAAGTTTAAAAGTGAGTAGATTTGTTTCTACTTTTTCTTTTGACTGGCTGCTTAGGAGGCAGGTAATGATTATGGGGAATGATTAGAATGCAGAAAGAATCTCTTCTGAAGGATTAGTAAATTGTTCGCATTCTACTTGTATGGTTGCATTTCCGACAAATTGTCTACATTCTACTTGTTCATTTCTAGCATTGTCAAATCACATGTCAATAGTTCAAAATTTCTTGTCTTTTATGTCACTTGTTATCATTTCCCCAGTTATCCCATTGATGTTATTACGTCCACATTCTATCGTGTGTGTGTAAGGGATTAGTTCTATGCAAGGGGAGTGTTAAGTCATACGTTGCATTTGTCTAACATGCAGCAGTAAAATCAAACAGGATGACAAATCAGCCAACCCTATTTTTTTGTTTGGTTCTTTCTTCTAGTGTTTTTGGGTGGTCTGCAAGACAAGGATTATAAGCATCGAATTACAACAAGATCTAAAGTTTGGACAGTTAAAAGCCACTCATATGCTAGGGTCAGCTTATCAAATCTGTTATTCATAGTCTGGTTAACTATTAGGGTCAACTCTTTTTGTTGCCCAAGAAAGTTTTTGAAATGGTTGATCGGAAGTGTAGAGCTTCCCTTTGGAAGGGAGATCTTGATGCTAAAGAGGAAGCAAAAGTTAAGTGGGACACTGTCTGTCCCCCTAAGCAATTTGGAGGCCTTGGCATTCGAAGACTGGATTTGTGAGATCTTATTTGTTTCAAATTCAGCTTGTATTATAAAGTATCTGTGGAGTATTTCATTGAGGTTTATTCTTCATGTTTTGCTTAGCTCTCTAGCTATTATCTTGACTATAAACCCGATGCTACTTATGCTTGGAAGAATTTAGTAAAAGTCAGGAATATTTTGAAACCCCGCATTATACAAATAGTGGGTAGTGGAGATCATGTCTCTCTTTGGTATGAATTGCAGCACCATGCCAGGGTCTTGCTGGAATCATTCTCAAGGAGAATAAGTTATGACTCTTCTCTTCTGCTGCAGGCCAAAGGATTGGCTGTAATTCGTTACTTTCATTGGAAATGGCCTGTTGCTAGGTCTGAAGAGTTGGTTCCCATCCAAGCTGCAGTTTGTGGTATGATTTTTCCTAGTTCCTTGGCTGCAGACAAAGTTGTATGCACAGCTTCTTCAAATGGTTGCCTTAATTCTTTTGTTGCTTGGGATATTGTCAAAAACAAGAATGCTGATGTTGACTGGCACAAACTTGGGTGGTTCTCCCCTAATGTGTCGAGATTTGGTTTTATTTCTTGGAGTAACATGATAAACTTCCCACTTTTGAGAGGATTAACAGCTAATCTGTTGAGAGTGCTAGATCTCCTCATTTGTCCTCATTTATATAGTTTGATAAGATTGTTAGCAAAAGTAAGCTCTTCGATTAGCAGGTTAGTTAAGCAGCCACTGTTTGTTGATTGATTCAAATCTTCTTCTTTCCGCATATGCCATGAGAAAGGAATGGCGCTTTCACTGGACGAAGCTTGAGTGTGGCTTTGACCAAGTTTAACGATGTACAGAATGGATGACTCACGGACGATACTTGCGTGTTTGGTGCCGCCTGATCTGCAATCGCTCCAGACAGATTATTGTACTTTTCTTGTAATTATGTTTTAAGTATCATTGTATAAATCAAATCTCTGTCCTGATAAATTATGAACTTGCTATTTGTCAAATCAATTCTTTCTCTTCCCCAGCAGTGTCATTTTGCTCTAATAAGTTTAAGATCTTCTGCATCAAAATATTGTTTCCAGATACACAATCTTTGCGCCAATTATCTCTAAAAGTCTGATCTTTGTACAAGTTCTCGGGCTTGTTTGTACTTGCGCACAATGAAACCTGTGATTCTCAGGTGCTTATTTGAATGTTAAAGCCCGAGCTCACGGGCAAACGAACTAGCTCTCTCCAACCTGCAAGAAACTACGCATTTGAATTGATTCCCGCTTTTAGGGGCTGCGTACTGAATATTCTAACCAACTCCACCTATTCACGGTCTCACCACACTCCTGACAATCTTCTAGTCGAACTTCCACTTGGTTCAAGCTTGAATTCGTTCAACCATAGCCTCTTCTTCTTCTCTTGTTCATTCCATCGTGACAATGTCTTCTATCTATCGCGGAATTTCTCAACGAAACGACGAAATTTGTACCCCTGCCAGATATGGTCTGTCTTCATCTTGTCTGCGATGGATCGGATCTTGGATCTAAGGTGAGGAAATGTCTCTTTAATCTTCCCTCAAATTTGTTGTCCTTTTATGAATGGGTGAGAATTATCGCGTCCAGAATGTAACATCATCTTTTCCATAAATGTTTTGATGGGTACTATTTTTGGCAAAGTCGTATGAAAAAAAGGATCGTAAGTCTTAATGTTCTTTTCCAGCAAAAAAAAAAAAAAAAAAATTGAATTGATCTTCAAACTTACACGCCATTTGAGTATTTCTCAAGAACGAATTATGAAACCAGGACTTAGACATGACCTGGAATTGCGTGACATTCCACCATATATGCCATGCCTACCATTACACAACGCTCCCAAATTCTCTCTCCGGACACAATTCCTTCAAATCAAAGGCAAATTTATTGGCTTGAACGAAAACGAGAGAGAAATGACGAGCTAGCGGCGCCTTTCTTCTTGGCAAATGATCTAGACTCAACTAGCCAACACATGGAAATCAAGCACGTATTGTAACCAGATAGGTCGACGGAAATCGACAGTGATCCACAGATTAGGTATTGCTATGATTGACATGGGATTCCTTATGGGAGGATGAAAGGGCAAAATCTCTAAGCCCATAACAATTTCAAGCCAAGTGGGCCAAATATGGAATGCCAAAACAGAAGATCCTTTCAGAACAAGGGCCGGAAGATCATAAATTGATATATTTTTTTTTTTATAGTTAATACTACAAAAAACTCCAAACTAATACATATATAAGTTTTAAAACTCCAAACTAATACATATGTCATCAATTTATCTCAAATTAATTTTTTGACCACCAAAAATTCAATTCGGTACAAATTATGATAAATTTACCCTTCGTTAGTTTTTGCAAAATCTGATTAATATCACAAAAAACCACAAATTGATACACCTATAATAAATAGACAGTAAAACTCCAAACTAATACACCCGTTAATTACCACATGTCATCTAACTCAGTAATTTAATAATAAAATTTAACAGAAACAAATGAAGTGTGAGTTTATCACAAGTGTACCAATTTAGAGTTTTTGGCATTCAAAAATATAGTTTTGGGTAAGTTTATCATTGGTGTATTAGTTTGAAGTTTTTTTTGTAATAGTGACCCAATTTTTCAAAGGAGAAGAGCTGCATTGTTTGGAGCTTAATGGGAGATCCATGGAATTAATTTTTAACATTGAGGAACCTAATCATGTGCTACTGGCTAGTTTTCGCCCCTCCCCTCTCTCTCAAATATTTTCATTTTTGGTACTTCGAAAGTACGGCCCATTTTTCTAATTTAAGTATATCATCGCGTGCCAAGTGTTACGAAGCTATCCAACTCTCTATGAGGGCAAGCACGCAACGATTGGCTTCGGAGAATAGGAAGGCCGGACCCGAGGAACACCATGTTTCTCTTCCCATCAAAAACTATACGAGGAAAATGTTATACGTATTATGTTGAATCTAGGTCTGTAGTATCCAAAAAAACTACCACTGATCTACTAAAGATCATTCTTTTTTTTTTTGTCAAAGAAACATTCCATTCATTACCCAAAATTATCCAGTAGAGCCTGGTAGAGGCTTCAATACAAAACACAACCCCGAAAGCGAGATGTAAAATTGAAAATCAGATCAACATCACAGTGCTAGTGATGAGCATACGCTCGACCCACCAGAACTGATTTGTCACATTGACAAAGCAAGAAAGCAAACAACGGCCCATCGCGAAAGTAATTGAACTTCAGATCTTAGAAAAAAAATGGCCTAAGGATCCGCACTGACTAGTGTGTTCAGATATGAAAGGGGCCTATCCACGGCGAGCAAAATAAGATCGGATCCGTCGCCGAGCAGTTGAAAGAGGAATAGATGAAACGAAGGGGTGGAGGAAAGATGAACTCAAGAGAATCTCTTGGAAGAGGGAAGCTCTCACACTGGAGAGAGAAATCAAAGAAAGAAAAAGAGAGAGAGAAAGAAATACCCTTGGATGAAAATGCCCCCAATCATGACTACCGAATGTGCAAATTTGGCCGGTCGGTGAGTTGAAATCCTTATTTAGGACTTACCCAGTACGAGAAGTGGGGGCCTTCCTTACACCCGATGGACGAGTATTTACTCGCCAAAACCAGACCAGTATAAGCAAATATGTCACGGGTTCACATCGTGTTCATAAAGAAATTTGCCCCATCTAGATTGGTTCGCAATTTTGAAACATAAAATTGTGCCCCTTATGGTAGCATTCAGAAAGAGAGGGCTTATGGTATCCGTCTTTTCATTCCATAATATGCTCTGGAAAAAAAGAAATTAGGACTAGACAAAATCAAATAAGTAACCTGTTGTACAAGTCAAAATTCACCATGCTGATGCATTTTGGTATGTGATAGCAAAAATGATTATCGTTGGTCACACATGAAATTCATAATTAAACTTTTTCGCATGAGAGTTACAAAGGATCCTCCAATTGAAAACATGAAATTACCAATAACTTTAGTTTTGCCTAGAGAATTACCAATACATTTGTGGTTAAAAGACAAAAACACTTAGGCTGCATTTGTTTTGTGGAAAATGAATGATTAGGAAAACATTTTCCTAAAATCAATAACTTATATTGTAAAAATTGTTAATAGAAATTTTTTTTATTATCATAAACAATTTATATCTAAAGATTTTCGTTGATAATGAATTTTTTTTTCATTAATTCATTTTCATAAGTGATCATTTAAAAAAAATTGTTGTGTTTCCCTAGAAAATATTTTAATTTGGAAAATATTTTTTCAAAAATAATCATTTGTATTTTTAAAATAAGTATTTACTTAAAATCTTTTAATTTTCGAAAACAATACATGTCTAGACATTATTGTTGACAATGAAAATATTTTTAGTAGATTTATTTTTGTAATGCGACAAGAGTGATAGTTTTTTTAAAATATTTTTCAGATCATTCATTTTAAAAGTGAAATTTTTTTAAATGCTTTCATATATTTGATGTAGGAGTACACTTTATGTTGAGTTGAATCCACTTAGTTCTAGAAAAAACTAATTGTTACTTGCAATAATTTTGAGTAAAATATCAAAGCTACCACATCAAATTTTATATTTACCTTAAACAAGGACCTTATTAGACATTTGATTTTACATGTATTTACAAATTATAGGACTTGATTGTGTTATTGGAAGTTTCATGACTTGATTGCATATTGAGAAATAATTAGTACTTCTATTGTACTTATCTTTTGGATGTGCAAATGCACATACCGAATATCTCGTTTTTATGTACGATCATGCCATGGCTAGCAAGAAGAAAAATCAGGGAAAGGATCTAAACTCTCTCTTCCGTGCTAGAGTTTTTGGCTTTCACGTTTCTTCAGTGGAATCAGGGCAAGGACTGGATACTATCCCTATAACCAAAAGGAAACTATCTTTAAGCAAAGCATAACGGTACTGTAAAGCAACTATAAAATGGCTAGCAACAAATTGCATATGCAAGCCAACAAATTTCACGGATCCTCTCATCGGTCTCTTCACTTTGCAAATGGGTAGTCCTGAATTTGATGATCTACAGGGTATGCGACTCTCTCTCTCTCTCTCTCTCGCGTAGTTTGTACAAAAGAACGTTGAAAATATGCCTTGCAGTCATCGATCTTTTGCCTTGTGTCTCATTTGCAGGAGTAGAGAGAATGGTGTCAGCAACTCCGCCAGCTCAGTATGTCGTCAAAATACAATCCTACTCATCTCTCTCAAAGAACTCCGTGGGCAAGTATGAGTCGGGGGTCTTCCAAGCTGGAGGCTACAAATGGTGACAATCCTTCACTTCTCCCATCCGCATAATTTGTTTACCGATCTTTCTGGGTTTATTGGGACAGTGATTCTCCTTTCTTTCTTATTTTAAAAGGAAGCTGGTTCTTTACCCGAATGGGAACAAGAGCAAGAACGTGAAAGATCACGTTTCGCTTTACCTGTCGATGGTAGAAACAAGCTCACTCCCCTCAGGTTGGGAAGTTCATGCTCTGGTCAGATTCTTTCTGCGTGACCAGGATAAAGACAACTACTTGATAATCCAAGGCATAGCTTCAAACCAGATATTATCTCATCACTTTCTCATCTATTTATACTCTTCAATAGTTGTTCCACACGATTAACACGCATTCTCCTAATGCATGCATGATCAAGCAACATACCATCTCCTTTATACCAAGTTACTGAACATAATTATAAATCAATGGTCAGTAGAATGAATATTGAGTAAATGAGGTCCTCTGAAGAAAAGCGTCTTCTTTTTGGGATGGCTACCCTATTTCGCATATAAGGGAGAAAAATACTGAATTAAGTAAGAGAGAATAGGAACGGTCTATTCCTTTTCATGCTTTGAGTCAATTCAGTGTATCCATGTAAGTATACTCTTAATGGGTGTGAGCAATTAACTGAAAGTTCATGGTAGATAAGCAGCGATAATTGGTGGATTGATTCAATTCTTGTCCTTCCTGCAGATGCCATGAGAAAGGAATGGCACTTTCATGGGATGAAGCTCGAATGTGGATTCGACCAATTCATTCCTCTGAAGACGCTTAATGATGCGGAACGGATATCTCATGGACGATACTTGCGTCTTCGGTGCGGAAGTCTCTGTTACGAAGGAAAAGAGCACCGCCAAGGAGAGAACCTGTTGATGATAAAGGGCGCGATCAGTCAGAAGCACGTGTGGAAGGTCGACAACTTCTGGAAATTGGACAAGGAATTCTACGACTCGAAAGTATTCATGGCCGGAAACTATAAATGGTATCGCTCTCGACCTTCATCATATAGGCATGCGGCTAAAAATTGAATATTAACGTCCTCTACTCACTTGACTTGTGAAATGCTGCTATACCGAACATGGAGAGAAATGAACTTTCTTGACTAATGTATTTTGGGTCATATTTTTCCAATAAAAGTTTATCGAGTCTTCTGATTGGTAGGTTAAAAACATGGACATTACGACATTTGTAACCCAACAGTAGAGGCATGTTTTTCACGCCGGAGATGGAGGAAACACAGTTTAAAACTTTTACTGCAACACCAAGTTCAGTACCCTCTGTCCTTCCTGGAAGGAACGGGATTGGGCATTTATGCTAGTGAATAACCCTATTCTTCAATTAAATTGGTGAAGCAAAGAAAACCAGAATACATTGATGTTTGTGTCATTCATTCAGGAAAATACGGCTCTATCCGAATGGGAAAGGAAGCGGACTCGAAGGTTTTGTCTCCCTGTTTCTAGTTTCTGCCGACACAGACACCCTTCCTCCTGGCACTAAAGTATTTGCTGGCTTCTCGCTGCGTGTCATGGATCAGCTTCAAGGAAATAATGTCACTGGCAATGGTAACCATTTCTTGCAAGAAAACAACCTACAAGCGATTGAATTCTTGTTTTTTGACATTTGAAACGCGTCCTCTCTCACTCTCATGCAGCTAATCACTGGTTCAGCGCCTCGGACCAGCAGCGGGGTTGGGGCAAATTCATTTCGCATATCAGTTTACGTCATCTGTACGGCTATTTGACGAACGACGCTTGCCTGGTCGAAGCAGAGGTCACTGTCCTGGGCGTGTTGAATGCGCTGTGAAGCCGCTGTTCTGTCGAGATATACGGTCAATCCGCAGTATTTGTTGTGAATATTTTCATACCAGCCCACTTACGTGATACAGATTATTTCCGGTACCTGATTCTCATGCCATCCAGTCAATTTCTTTGCATCTCCAATGGTTGCTTGATAATTAGCATTTGACTCAAAAGAAGAAACTAGAAATGGGACCTTGATCCGAACAAGAATCAAAGCATGCATTCACTCAGCAAAATCTTAACTACGGCTGATCTGCTAATCGCTTCAACGGACTATTGTACTTTTCTCACAACATCATCTAACTATCACCATGTAAATCAATTCTCTGCCAGCTAAATTATTATGAACTTGGTATTCATCGAATCACTGTTTTTGCTCCCACAGAAAAAGTTATTATTTTTGCTGGAATATGCTTAAGGTTTTGTGCATCGGAATATCGTTTCCAGAGATATAATCTTTAGGCGAATTGTCTCTAAAAGTCTGGTCTTCGCACAAATTCTCAAGTGCGCACACGCACAAATTGCGATGTTTCATCTAGGCATGACAAGCCTTTTCAGGGGCTTTATTTGAATGTTAAAGGGCCTTCAATTCATTCTAGAAATTAGTCACTTCTAATGCTAATGTAGTAATATTTTGTTGGCGCTGTATGAATTTTCATCTAAATGCCCACTTATATATCTCTTCTTTTAGAAAAGAAAATTACATTTTTGCACCCTTATTTAGCGTGTTGTCCATCTATTTACAATTTCCCCATTTTCCTTTCCATAATATACCTTTGCTTTCTCATAAACACGATCACGATTGCAACCTCCCCTCTCTCTCTCTCTCTCTTGCCGAGCTTGAAATTTTTAGAACATGGCTTCTTCTTCCTCCTTCCACCGTGACGAAATAATCATGCAGTTTCTCACGTAACAGCAAAATCTATCCTTCAATGAGATATACGTTCCGTCTTTGCTTTGTCTCCAGAGGAACCCCAATACGAGCTCGTGGCCATGGCCACCACGAATGGTCACGAGTGGTCTAATGTTGGCGGGGCAATCCAAGATGATGCACGCGATTGCCGGCAACGGAGAGAATGGTGGCGGGGGACTTAGGTTGAGAGTTTGAATGTGTGGAATTTGTGAGGCTAGAACTTCTGGGAGAGGAAGGGTATTTTTTTTATTCATTCTAGTATCGTGGAGGTATGAAAGCTGTGTGTTTTTGGCTTGTGGGTGAAAGACGAAAACTCGAGTATGTTTTCGGTGGTTTTCTTCTAAACGGTATATAACTAAAGATACACAAAAATAGAAAATTAAATCTTAAAATTGCCAAAAAAAAAAAAATGGTAGTTTTTATCGATGTTTTGATTCGACTACCATTTTAGACAAAGTTGTATGAAGAAAAAAGATCGTAAGTCCAAATAACATTATTAAATCAAAAATTATTTATTTAAATTGATTTTCAATCTTACACGTTGTCTAAGTGTTTCTGAAGAACATGTTCTGAAGTTAGGACTTAAACATGACCTGGAATTGCATGACATTCTTATCATATTTGCCATGGCTACCATTAACATGATGCTAATATCTCATCTCTCGATCACATTCATTCAAATTAAAGGCGGACTTATCAACTTAGAATGAAGAAAGAGAAAGAAATCGCTAATTGGTGGCAGCTTTCTTCTCGCCAAATGGTTCGGACTCAATTAGCTGGAACATGGAAATCGAGCACGTATTGTAAATAGATGGATCAACGGAAATTAGCAGCGGTAAATAGATTAGGTATCAATGCGATTGGCATGGGATTCCTTTGTGGTAGGAAGAATGGGCAAAAATCTCTAAGCCTATAACAATTTCAAGCCAAATGGGACAAATGTGAACATTGAATGCCAAAACAGAGGTCCTTCCTTCCACACAAAGGGCCGCAAGATCATAAAGTGACAAACCTTTCAAGGGACGAGCCACATTGTTTGTCAAAAATGGGATATGAGATGGAATAGATTTTGGAGAAACTTAAAAAAATGCAACAGATAAAGTTGAAAAGAGTTAAGAAAAGAGAAAATTGCACACAAAGTGGTTCAGCTTAGATCAAGCGTACATCCATTCTCCCATGTTGTGAGTCTTCGGCTGAAATTTACTAAAGTATCAACAGAGAAGTACAATATTTCGAATGCAAATACTCAGTGGAAAATTTATTTTTCCCTCACTAAGTCGCTCTTCTTGTCATTTTCTCTCTTGAATAAAATTAGTAAGAGCTGTAACAAGTGGTTAGAAATGCTTCAGACTTTGGAATTTTAATTTTCACGCACACTTCAGATAGACTAAATGACCTCCTTAAATACTTATCCACACCTTATTAGCATTCTTCAGAGGAATTTCTTCCAATCAATCTATTGGATAGAATAAATTAAGGAAATCTTGTAGTTGTTTGAAGATTGAGATGAAAATCCGTTAATTTTGGTTATCTATACAATCAGAATCTAGATTTTCATAAGTAGATGCTTCTTAAAAATGAACTTGTCTTCACAAGATTGATTTCATCAATTCGTGATTGATTTCATTAATGTATTTATAAAAGGTAAGTAAGATTCTTCACTAGAAAGCCAAATATTAAAAAATAAATCTCTATCATGTTCATAGTGAATCATTGTCGCAAGATCACTAAATTTGAGTCTGATTATATATTCGTTATGGACTTGGTTTCAGTTTTGATTGCGTCAGAGTGGAAAAGACTTATGGAATGAATAGACTTTGACAAAAGGCTGTCACAAGTCTATTATTCTTCATAATAAGAACAAGAATAAGAAAGTTTTGTCAATTTTAAAACTTGGTAAGAGTTTTTTTTCAACAACCTTTGTCAATCAATATTGTTTATTTGAATTTTTCGAAACTAAACATATGTGTTTGAGAGTAGGTGAGATGTAGATGTCACACCCCAAAACCATATTGAATGGGGGATGACATGGTCGTCCTTCCACTCAAAGGACGCAGCCTCAAAGCTCCCAAAATCCAACTCTTAAAAGTCCCCACATCCATATTGCTCTCGTACTTACTCATCGTTAGTCGAGGAACTTGAAAAAGATTGGAAAATAAGGGGGTGAGTAACCACGACTCAGTGAGTAGTGCATCTCTTCTAAGCGGATTGAGCACCCATTATGCATATTTACAAAACCAAACCGCAACTTTTTTAACCCAAATCTAGGATATAACAAACATACAGTAATAAGAATAAGTTACATACGCTTCAACATAGCTATATTTATAGCAAAAATAATCATTTCATAATAACATTGAAATAAATCAATGGTCTAATCCACTGATCAATCTCATTAATTCACATGCCAATGGTCCATTCCATTGGTTAATCTCATACCACACCAAACCCAGAAATTTAACAAACCTTCAAGGCAAAAATATAACATTTCTTACTTTAACACAATATGTTCAAAGCAAAAATATTCAAGATAATGGTCTAACCCATTGGTCAATCTCATAAAACATGTATCAATGGTCTATTCAATTGATTAATCTCATCAAACCACATATCGATAATCTAATGAAATTATATGTCGATGGTCCATTCTAACGACAAATCTCAAATTACACGTTGATGGTCCATCCCATCGACCCAACTCATATTACATGTCAATGGTCCACTCCATTGACCAATCTGTTGCTCAATATCAAACTATGGTCATGATACAACGCTTGGTGACGAGGCGACCAAGATTCCCCCTTGGCAAGGTCTCCACCTATTATTAGCCAGTGGTTCAGCCCACAAGAATATCCTAGAATAGTACACGTATACCCACAAGTCCCTCGCTGAGCTCATAGTGATATTAAGCATCCACATCACTCCAGAACAACACCATCCAATCCATAAAACATTTCATATATCACCAAAAGATTTCGCAACTCAAATTATCCGCCAAAAATACTTTTCATAAAACATTCTCAAATAATTTCAAGACCCGTCTCATAAATCAATTTCAAATCAAATACATTTCAAAAAGTTTATTACAAATCAATAACTATATAACCTTCCATAAATCATCTCAAAGTCGAGCTTTTAGTGAAATGGTTTCACAAACCCAAAACATGTAATATTTCTCAGCTTCGTTCATCAAACAGAATATATATTTATCAAAAAGTTCTCACACTATTTTCAAATATCAAACATAGTAAATGCCCAATCCAACTTTTATGCAATAAACATGCTTATTCATAACTCATAAAGTATCAAATCTTTATCATTTTGAAGACATGAGCTTATAAATTCTTAAAAGAGATAGCACTACTCACCTGAGAAAGTCGAAAATCAACCTATGTGGTAACTTGAGCCAATGCACTCGTATTCTTATTAATAAATTGAATACGATATTAAAACCAGGTAATATGTCACTCTCCAACTTACTACTCGACTACCGACCAAAAACAAAAAAACTAACTACTTGACTAAATTATGTTTATTCATCGATAAAACGACACCTACGCGCTAATAAATCACTCGACCAAAACAATTACTCAAAGCCATCCTTAGCGTGAAGTGCGAGCACGAAACTTCATCATGCCATAATTTTCTCTACCAAACTCCGTTTCAAGCGTACTTATAGTTGATGGAAAGCCCATCCAACACACTACAAGAACCCCAATTTAGCCAACTCAAAATCAAGTTGAAAATCAACAAAATATAGCCCTGAAGTTCTGGTTGTGCACTGTTTATCACGCGCAATAAAATTCAAAATTTTGTTTCGGGCAAACCATGAGCTCAAATCATATTCCGTAAGATCCCAGCTCCACAACATTCCAAGCTATCATTTCTACAAAAATACGCAACTCAACGACTGTCGCGACCTCTTTTTTTTCGGCGCCCGAGATCGAGTACGAGCGCCTAAGGAGGCTAATGGCTCGGTTGAATTTATTTATGCCCGGACTCTCCCAAGTCCACAAATTCACGACTTAATGGTTCAAGTTTTTAACCTGTAAATCAAATTTTAAATTGGAGTCGCCACTAATCGATTTGGGGTGGGTTGATTAGAAACCCAAGTGAAGTATCGGGAGAAATACTCACTCTGCGCAACCGAGAGAAATTAGGATCGGGACTTGATTACACTAGTTAATCACTAATGCCCTTTCGGTACCTAATCTTGTTTAAACCTTGAGGCTTTTTGGATGTTCGAGGGATTTTTCATGTATTTTTGGGAGGAAAAACATTTTTTGAGTCATTTTCTAATTTTTGGACACAAAAAGGATTTTTTGGGACTTTTTGGTATTTTTTTGGAAAAATACAAGTCTTTTTGGCTTTTTCTGAATTTTTTTGGGCTTTTTCATGGATTTTTGGCCTTTTTTGGATTTTTGACATTTTTTTGGAAAATATGAAATATTTTTGATTTTTCGGAAAATAAAATATTTTTTAAATATTTTTGGAAAATAAAATATTTTTTAAATATTTTTAAATATTTTTTGGAAAATAAATTATTTTTTATTTTTCTCGATTTTTTTTAAAAATAAAACATTTTTTAACATTTTTTAAATATTTTTTGAAAATAAAACATTTTTTGATTTTTTGATTTTTTTGAAATAAAGTATTTTATTTTTTATTTATTTATTTAAAATATTATTTTATATTAAAATAATATAAAAACTGACCTGGGTCGGATCCGCGGTTGGGTCCGACCCGGCCATCGACCCGAATGAGGACGGGCCCGTTGCGGGCCCGACTCGGATTTTTCCACCTTTTTTCTTTATAAAAATTCAGCCCACACACACGGAATTGGGCCTACTTCACAAACGGGTGCAGCCCAACAAAGCAAACCGGCCCACGCGTGAAGGCCCATCTCGGGGAAACCCTTCCCGGATGCCAACCCAGCCCGACCCGGTCTCTGACCCGGTTCACAGCCGCGACCCGGCTTGCGGATTCCTACCCGGCCGCGACCCGATTCCTGAAAAACCCTACCCGGACGTGACCTGGATCCGCCCGACTTCAATCCATCTTCCTCCCTTGCCGACCCGGTCTTGGAGCCTTCGAGATCTGACGATCCGCGGCGAAGGCGGCCGAACCCGTCTCGGCCTGAGCTCGGGCCTCCGCCAGCACCGCCTTGACCTCCGTCCCGCCGGCCGTTGTAGCCGGTCCGTCGTCTGTCCCCACCCGTCACCACCGTTCTTGCTGCAACGGGTGTTCACCGGGATTTCCATCAAACACCTAGCGGGCACCGGTTGAGGAATACAAGTGCGAGCGCTTCGGGCTTGGGACCGCAACAGAGTTCCGAGCGGGCGACAGCGGGGACTGGCGGGGGAGGCAAGCTACGAATGATTGGGGGCCGGAATTCGCGTGAAGCCGGCGGCTGCGAGTCCGTCCCGACGCCCCTCCCAAAGACACACAAACGGACACAAAAAGGAAGGGCGGGCAACCCTAGCTCACCGCAACGGGGGATGCGGCGTCGGGTGGCTAGTCCGGTGGGCCGTCGACGGAGCCGAAGCCCTTTTCTCCTTGCAACTCGCGGATCCGGGCATCTTCTCCCCTTTTCTTGCTCGCACACTCTCCCTCTCGGGATCGCTCGCTCCCGGCCTCCCCGAAGTCTCTCGGAGGAGGTTGCTTGGAGCTCGCGGCCCGCTCGCCTTGCTCGTTCTTTGAGCTCCCGAAGTCTCTCGGGGACCCCTCCGAACTTGCCGGCTTCTCGTGTCTCTCGCTCGCTCTTCAACCTCCTCCGAAGTCTCTCGGGAGGAGGTTTCCGAGCTCGCGATCTTCTCGCGTGTCCCTTTGACGACGGAAATGCTTCGCTATTTATAGGCGAGGAGGTCCGGTCGACGGAGAGGCTCGGCCGCCGGTCCTTGGCTTGCCGACCGGACCCTCGTGGCCAAACCGGCGTCCCATCCGCCACCCGCCCTCCGCCTGCTCCCCTTTGTTGCCGTCCGTCCGCTCATCCGCGTCGCGCCCCCTCGCGCGTGTGTTGCGGAGCGGACAAAGGAGGAAGAAGACCGAAAAGGGCTGGGCCGGAGGAGAATGAAAGTGGGCCGTAGAGGCCCATGCGGAGGGGGAAGAGAGGGAGAAAAAATGGGCTGCTTTTTGTTTTGTTTTTTGTTTTTTGTTTATTATTCCGAAAAAGACAAAATAAATAAAATAAAAACTTAATTAATAAAATAAAATTAACCTAATTAAAATTGAGGTGTCATTTACCCCTCTTTGAAGGTGAGCTCGCAGAGGTTGCATTCAAAGACAGACTGATGTCTCAATTTTATCCATGCATGCGTAGCATATTATACTTTATTTGGGACCTATTATTCTATGCGGAAAAAAAGAGCAATATAATATTACATATTCAAAGGCAGATAAGAAGATACCTGTAGTTACTCACCGGGAGTGAGTGAGATAGGGTGTGAGCCCCGAGTTTGGCAAGTATCAAGGCATCATCTTACCTGGTGATATGAGGAGATTGCTTTTCCAGGGCTCGAACCATTCTTCGGTCGCCTGTCAAAACAATCAGTGATTTGTCTAGGACCCGAACCTTTCTTCGGTTGCCTCAACGGGAAATTGCTCCTCCAGGACCCGAACCATTCTTCGGTCGCCGTGACGGGAAATTGCTTCTCCAGGACCCAAGCCATTCTTCGGTCGCCTGTTAAAACAATTAGTGATTTGTCTAGGACCCGAACCTTTCTTCGGTCGCCTGTTGGAGTAATCGGTGGTTTGTCTCGGACCCGAACCATTCTTCGGTCGCCGTGACGGGAAATTGCTTCTCCAGGACCCGAACCATTCTTCGGTCACCTGTTAAAACAATCAATGGTTTGTCTAGGACCCGCACTTTTCTTCGGTCGCCTTGACGGGAGATGCGCCGACCTTTCTCAGGGCATCTCATTTTGTGGGTGCCTGATTTGTATCGAGGACACCAGTTTGTACCCGACCTTTCTCGGGAGATGCGCCGACCTTTCTCAGAGCATCTGTTTTGTTGGGGGTGCCTAACCTCAATCAAGGACACCGATTGGCACCCGACCTTTCTCGGGAGATGCGCCGATCTTTATCAGGGCATCGATTTGTGAGACGTCTGACTTCTGTCGAAGACACTAGTTGGAACCCGACCTTTCTCGGGAGGATGCGCCGACCTTTCTCAAGGCATCAATTCTGGAAGATACCTGGACATTCACAAGCATATCAAAGAGTACCTGGATATTCACAAGTACTAACCTGAAGGGTATCTGGGCATTTGCAGGCGTCAAAATGGGTATTTGGCTGACCATAGGCATTGAAGGGGTACTTGGATGATCACAAGTATGAATTCTTGGGGGATACTTGGGCATTCACAAGTATCGAAGCGGTACTTGATAATTGGAAATATTGAGAACATGCATTGGATACTCATGAAGGTATCTCACCTCCTGGTAAATGGGAATACCGAGGGCGTACCCCGCATATTCGTGAAGGTCTCTCACCTCCTGGTAAATGGGAATATCGAGGGCGCACCCCGCATATTCGTGAAGGTCTCTCACCTCCTGGTAATTGGGAATATCGAGGGCGTGCCTCGCATATTCGTGAAGGTCTCTCACCTCCTGGTAATTGGGAATATCGAGGGCGTACTTGGGATATTCGTGAAGGTCTCTCACCTCTTGGTAATTGGGAATATCGAGGACGTGCCTCGCATATTCATGAAGGTCTCTCACCTCTTGGTAATTGGGAATATCGAGGACGTGCCTCGCATATTCATGAAGGTCTCTCACCTCCTGGTAATTGGGAATATCGAGGACGACGTACACGAGATATTCGTGAAGGTCTCTCACCTCCGGTAATTGGGAATATCGAGGACGTGCCTTGCATATTCATGAAGGTCTCTCACATCCTGGTAATTGGGAATATCGAGGGCGTGCCCCGCATATTCGTGAAGGTCTCTCACCTCCTGGTAATTGGGAATATCGAGGACGTGCCTCGCATATTCATGAAGGTCTCTCACCTCCTGGTAATTGGGAATATCGAGGGCGTGCCCCGCATATTCGTGAAAGTCTCTCACCTCCTGGTAATTGGGAATATCGAGGGCGTACCTGAGATATTCGTGAAGGTCTCTCACCTCATGGTAAATGGGAATATCGAGGGCGGGCCCCGCATATTCGTGAAAGTTTCTCACCTCCTGGTAATTGGGGATATCGAGGGCGTGCCCCGCATATTTGTGAAGGTCTCTCACCTCCTGGTAATTGGGAATATCGAGGACGTACCTGGGATATTCATGAAGGTCTCTCATCTCCTGGTAGATGGGAATATCGAGGGCGTGCCTGGGATATTCATGAAGGTCTCTCGCCTCCTGGTAAAGGGGAATATTGAGGACATGCCTCGAATATTCGTGAAGGTCTCTCACCTCCTGGCAGTTGGGAATATCAAGGACATGCCTTGGATATTCGTGAAGGTCTCTCACCTCCTGGTAATTGGGAATATCGAGGACATACCTGGGATATTCGTGAAGGTCTCTCACCTCCTGGTAGTTGGGAATATTGAGGACGTACCTGAGATATTCGTGAAGGTCTCTCACCTTCTGGTAATGGGAATATCGAGGCGTACCTGAGATATTCGTGAAGGTCTCTCACCTCCTGGTAGATGGGAATATCGAGGGCGTGCCCCGCATATTCGCGAAGGTCTCTCACCTCCCGGTAGATGGGAATATCGAGGGCGTGCCCCGCATATTCGCGAAGGTCTCTCACCTCCTGGTATTATAAACTTGACTGTGGTATGAGGTTTTCTTGAATTGCTGCAAGCATTTAAAAGGGGTGGGACACCTGGATAGCCACAGGTGTACAAAGTACTGGAATACTTGGATGAACACAAGTATTAATGATATCATCTAGGACCACTCAGGCGGGTCCAAGTGCTAGAAAACATACCTGGACGGTGGTGCCGAGCGAAGCAATGGAATGCTTGAACAGCTGCTATATTATTTGGGGACAACTCGGGCAGGTTGAGTGTTATGAAAAGGAAGTACCTGGACAACGGTGGGTACTTGACGATATGGGGATACCTAAATAGCAGTAGGTATTCAATAATAAACAGATACTTGGTCAGTCACAAGTATCAATACTCTGGGGACAACTCGAACAGGTCGAGTGCCGGGAAAAGGGAGTATCCGAACAGTGGCCGGTACTCAAAGACAAGGGGATACTTAGACAATTGCGAGCACCCAAACTCAAGGGACGACTCGAATAGGCCGAGTGTCAAGAAGAGAGTATGCTATTTGTACAATATGCACACATGATTGTATACGCTATGAGTTCAAATGAGATTCATGCATGATAATTTTGTCAGTTCTGCATCTTTTGATTTCCACTGGGGAAGATTTTGAAAGACAACCTTCATTTAGAATGTAGATGTCCTGAGCATGCCAGATGAGGGACTTTCAGTCTTAAAGGACTTTCCGCTCACTCTCATGGAAAAGGCTATCCTGACCATTGATGCGGGATTCATAAGGACCACACTATCTCTTTGTCATCATGTCGCGGGTCCGAGTATTCTCGCAAATGGTACGACTTTACCAATGTGAGAGGTCTTTGTTGAAACTGTGATGAAGTCTTGGTCAGTGGCTCGTCGAAAGGGACCATCAAGGTCGAAGCCGATGGACAAAAATACTGCACGATCATCTCCGGGTTTACAAGTCAAGAACCCTGCGAAAAGAGATAGAGTAATCTTGCTCGTACTTCTTCGAGCGATGCTTATATACACATGAAATCTTTCGTTAATTGAAGTGCCCCTAGTGCGAAGAGACTTTTACAATGGGATGCAATGTTGGCTTGACTCATGTGTAAAATGGCGAGAGCTGGTGATTGCCTTGACATTTGTCACCGGTCTTTCTTCTCACTATCAGATAGAGGCTCTATCAATTGAACCACAACAACAACTTTTTCTTGGCTGCATTTTTTGGAGGGCATTGGCCTTGCTTTTACCGGCACACTTCGCTTTTTTATGCTCCTATTTTTTATTCCAGTTCTTCATTTATGGGCATTGACCTTGCTTTTATCGTACTTTGCTTTTTATGCCCCCCTTTTTTGTTGTCGGAGGAGGAACCGGCCTAGGCAAGTTCAATCGAAGCACCATTATTAGACTCTTGAGTCTTCATCTTCAATAGGCGCTCGGGCTATGGCGGTAACTTCTATTTTGCCTTCATGTGAGGGTGAAATTACAGACTCAATTGGGTTGTACAATGAATACAAGTGCATAGAGAAAGAATTGCTCTTCGTCATTCTATGGCACTTAAATTAACGTGAGTGTTCATATACAATAAGGACACCCAAAGATTGATGCAAGTGCGAGCAAGAAAATTTCTATCTCTCTTCTCACCTTGTGATGTTGCTTCGCCTCCGATCTGCCCGGTGTGGGGTGGTTCTTGATGGGGGTATTGGAGAAACTTCACCAGTGTAAGGAGCTCAAAGGGGTGAGCAATGAAATGCCTCTCACTGTTTTGGTTATCGTACCATTCGCGAGAGAAATCTTTACCCTGCAGCCATGGAATCTTCGCACTCATCTCACAAGTGTATAGATGGGGGACTGTGTGTAGGATATGGCTTGCCTTTCATCATTCTGACGCACCTCATCCAGCATGCTCAATTAATCTTGTATTCTTCACTTAGCTGTCTATTCTAATAATCCTCAGTGGAATCAGTGACTTAGACAGACAAAATCATCATGCAGAATTCATCTAGAAACGACATGCAACATTTCGAATATGATGGAATTTGAACTCTTCAAAACAAGTGAATGGTTTCGACTAAAAAAAAAACCTTGTTGACAGCTTTAAGGATTAACATAATAGTATTGTTAAATTTTGAATATCAAAAGGGTTATTCACAAAGGGGTGTTGACGGTTGTCCCTATTGATTAGGGATACGACATATGAAGGATCAACTAAGGATTGGGAATCGATCGGGAATTTCTACTCTTGTTTTTGCGAGAGAAGAAGCTGAAAATGGATCAATCAACGGGGCCAAAATTAAAGGTGAATTAAGGCTGAAGGATCTCTGTCATTTGCTTTGGCAATACTTGAGACGCCGTTTTGCTTAGGAGAGTTTGTCATGCCTCTCATTGATTTGTTATCTTTGCCGGCGACAGGTCAAGTGATCCCGCAACAAACAAGAGGGAATGTGTTAGTCATGAACTTTTTTCAAGAGTCGAATAAGCTGGAAACGATACAACTTTACCCTTCACCGGTTTGCGAGATGATTGGGTGAACTTGAAGTACAAGGAGGACATGAAGTCTCGTGTCTTCCACTTCATCGAGTCAATTATTCTCCTTAATTGGCTTATGGATGGCATGTCCCTTTACACGAAGTCAAGTGAATTCGATGCAAGCCATTTCTGTATACTAGCTTGGCCAGTATTGATTTGTCAAATCTAATCATTGAGTTTGGTTCTTGAGTTGTGATGCTCTCTGTCAAATAGGGAAAATATGTCAAAAGCGGGTTCAGATAGTGGGAGTATTGGAAACGATACCGAATTACCCTTCCCCAGAGTTTGTCTGTGCTAGCTCCTAAAGATATTTGAATGTCGATGATGGCTTCTTTATCTTAGCATAGTGCGATGTTTCCTTCAATTGGCCTCCCTCATTTGTGACCATGTATACATGATTGTTGGTCGTTGATTCGTCTTCAACGCCTTCCTTCTATGGAATTTCTTCTTATGTCTTTAACTATAGCATCATTAGCAGCATTGAGCAAAGTCATGTACCTCAAGCTTCTATGGAATCTGAGATCAAAATCTCAAGCCTTGTGATGGCAACTACTCCTTGGAAGAACATGTGTCTGGAGTACGAAGTGAGATTTCTAGGCCCTAAGTCGCAATTCAAGATAAGGGGTTAGAGACTGTCTCAAGCGACTAGATTTTCTCCCTGTGTGAGTAGCCAATTCGAGAGGAGAAATTCATTTTCTGTGCTTCTTGGTTTGTCAAAGCTGGAACTGTAACATCTAGCTGTTTGGGCGTGTCATGCGACAAGTTAGTCCTTTGGCTCAGGATGGAGCTGGGCAGGAGTGAGTCATGTCATGGATACTTCGATCTCAACTCTATGCATGTACCTATTACGTTTCATCTTTTGTATCCTGTAAATAGAAGATAGAGGACATCATTTCCAAATTATATTCAGAGAATAAGACTTACCATCTTTTAGTGTATGATGATTCTTTCTATTTGCCCTGTTTTCTTGGCGGGGTGTCTTTGAATTTGGCGAGTTTGTCGATGCGTTTGCTTCAAATGCCCCTGTCACACTAAGTCAAAGGGGATGGGAATGATCTTACGAGACATGAAGCGAATGAGTCAGAAAGACAAACACGGTTAAATTTATCATCTTGTTTTAACAAAAGCTTTTGGGTGATGAAATATTTTTTATTTTCAAAATACATCTTTGGGGGAGAAAAAGCATGAGGAAGCCCAGCCCTCAGTATTCTCCTTGGATGATATTTTCTTTTCATGGTTGGATAACATCCTTGGGCCGGTTTGGGATACCGCATCATGCTTTCAAAATATTAGAAGCTGTACATTAGATTACGAAATGGAAAATACAACGGTAGCACACTAGACGGGATAAGAAACATGAAATTATAAAAACAAGCAACACCCATGAAAACTCCTATGAAAAGGAGCCTTTGATAGTGCTGGTTTTGAAATCAAGCGCCTTTGAGTTCCTCGCCTCCGAGTAGACTCGAAGTATTCGCATGAGAGGACCACTTCATTGAAGCTATGGAAATGCAACCCATGCAACCAACGCGATGCTTGCGGGGTAAAGCTCTATGAACAGCTTTATCATTTCTTCTTCGGCCCGGATTTTGAGGGTAGGTTTGCATCATAAAAGCTTCCCACCTCCTTGCATATGCTTGAAAATCCTCCATTGGTCTTCTTCTAAAGTGAACTAAGTTCGACAAGGTACTTCGGTCCCAATCGGCTTTGATCGAAGCGGGAATGCGAAGACAGCTCATTCCAATCTCTCATGAGGCGATCTCTCTTTGTGACGAACCATTGCAATGCGGACCCGTAAGACTTTCTTGGAAGGCCTGAGTTGTGAACGACATCGGGCCATAGTACCGACTCATTTCTGCATGGAGATATTGCAAATGAGCCACGGGACAAGTTGTGCCATTATACTTACGGAAATCGGTATCCACATCTCTCCGGGGTCGTGATCTTATGAGCGTAAGACGGGCATGATGTATCTTGGTTAGGCCTTTGATTTTCCCCCTTTGCATATCTGTTGTAGTGGTGAATTTTTCTGTTTCGGGAAGTTGGATTCTACCGAGATTACCCCATTGCTTTCTTCTTGGTCAAAATTTCCGAATGAGGATAAAGTATTGAAGCTATCATCATGGTCAGAGGACAAGCTTAGTACTTCGTTAGGATCATAGCGGATAAAGACGTATGCTTCTTCTTCGAAGGGCCTTCATCTCGGATGAGAGTAGGAAAGCGGTTATACGATGAATCGTCGGTTTCATTGTTGAAATAATTTGGAAGTCCTTGGGATTGTATTCTAGGGTCGGGAAGTCTTGGGGATTGTACTCTAGATGATGGGGGCCTTCAAGGCTGCATTCTTGGGAATGCTCGAAGCTTTGGCGCGGTGGCTCGTCGGTAGATCTTTGAATCTATCTGCTTAGGCTTTCTTTTCTTGGCTTCTGGTCCAGACCTTTTGAGTAAGGCCCTTCGTTTTGCTAACTTGATTCTGTCAAGGGAAGTGAGAGACATTAGAGTTTCACTATTTGATTCACTTTCCAGGTTGATAGGGGTTGGTATTCTTTGGACCCTAGCTCTTGGAGTAAGCTTGGGAAGTTGTCCAGTCGTGCCCCGCTCTTGAACAGACTCTGTGTCTTTGACCTCGTACAAAGGCTCCTTGCCTTTCCTAGTGGGAAATTTTCCAGTAATGAGGATGTTGCTCAAGCGCCCATTTATCATGCAAGGCTTCATTGACATGCTCCTCTCTTATCTCGGCGGCTAACTTGACTCCTTGTGCTCCGCGATCATTGGCTCTTCGTAGGGCAAGGTGATGTTAGGGGTGATGTCAATATCGTATTCTTGATGGAAAACATGAATTAATTCCCTCCAGGTTTTAAGGGGACTAATCTTCCTAACAATGTACCATCGCAAGGCAGGGCCAATCAAGTTCGATTGGTACGATTGAATCATCCTTCGAACCGAGGTAAGCTTGTAAGTAGGTCTGCGGGACGGGAGGTATCGAGCATACATTTCGCATTCGGGTGCTTTGAGTTTTTCGGGGATCTCAATCGGCGTAATTGGACAGGTCTATGGGACTCGCTCTGCAATTTGGTTTAACTTTTTCATGATCCTTTCAAATTGTCTATGGTGCGGCTATTTCTGGCGAATTTGCGAGTGTCATGATGGCGTTTAAGGCAACTACGAGTTGGGTTTGAGTTGAGTGGGTTCCATTTGTCTTGAGAGTTGTTGAAGGACAATGGACATTTGTCCTACGCCGTCTTCAATGTTAATAAGGCGATTTTGTACATCATTCTGATCGGGCCCTATTGCATGAGGCCAATCACGGGCGATTGGTGGCCGGCGATTCATAATTACCTGTTCGTTGTGAAAACAATGAATGAGCACGAAAGTAAACAAAGATTGACCCATGGCAATGGTCTAAGCGCTTTTTTATTTATCAAAAGAGGATTTATAGACGCCAACTCCTAACATCTAAAACTTGAACTTGAAATTGAAAAGACGGGATGAAATACTAGATATCAAACAAGAGTCCCTAAACAATGAGACAAAACTTTCACACTATTTACACTAAGGGGCACATGCTTCCCAATTTATATGCGACGGGGAGCCTTGCTCTTGCGAGGATGCCTGCTTCCTTGGGCTGGCTCTGAGGTGTGCATCCAGTCCATTCCCAAATCCCTCTCCATGAGCTCTGCTTGCTCGTGCGGGCTACTCTCTCTGATTGAGCGAGGAACTGATGGCTTCCACCTTGTCGGGATACAATGGTTGTGGATGTAGGACATTGAGGCGTGGTGGGCTTTTTCTTCTCCCTCAAGCCCTTCAGGTATCACAATCCTTTTGCGATGGCACTTGTCCCAGGTTTCCTCAACGGTAGAAATTTCGAATTCATAGTCACGGCTTGTGTTGAAAAGAAGCTGGAGGGACCATCATCTTGAAAGGCGGTGGGATCTCTTGAAGGGCTCCATATTGTCGGGCTACCCGATATGGGTAGTAGGGAATGCGCCGGTGAGACCGAGCAACGGAATTGGGCGGGTGCGCATGTAAGCAAAGCGGGCCCTCTTTTCATGGAACCAACCAGCACACCATTGGAATGCCTCAGGAGCTGGGTTTCTTAGGAAGCTTACCCAATTTAAACAGCTTTGATTGGGAATGTACGGTCCTAAAACCATAAATTTTCTTAATGGATTTTCAAAAAAGCATTTGTTTCAGGTGATCGCATGAAGTCTCGAAATTCGCTTAGGTGAGAAAAGAACCAGACTTGTAAAATTTCAGGAGAGGCTCGCATGATTTTCTCCGAGTTGTCTTTAAAACGATTAAAAGACAAGAATGTTTCAGTTAAAATCATGTTGACATAATTCCCCCCTCCTAAGATCTGATCAACTATCCATGCCATCTTGGGAGTTATGGCATCTCTTTGATAGGGGAAGATGATGAGCCCGAAAAAGGCTAGGAGGAAAATCTCACTTTTCGGGTCATAGGCTGATTTTGGAAACAGGGCATTCATAAATTCTAGTGGCGAGTATTATGGTTGTCTTCAAGAATTTGTCTCATGACATGGATTTCGGTTCCTAAAAGTCGTGCTAACCGCGCCATGGGAGGGCGCCTATCGATGGCTTGACAAGTTTTTTCTCAAGAGGCATTCCGGTGATGATCTTGTATTCTTCGGGGTTGGGGTTAGCTCAAACCTACCGAATATAAAAGTAATTGTCTTCGGGCACCAAAAATGTGCCATGGCTTGTATGACTTCAGGACGAACAGTGATTTGGATCAACGATAGGAGATGACCAATTTTGGCCTTCACGCACTCTTGGGCAAACCGATCTAATTGGCCCCACCATGCGAAGAGCTCCGCCTTAGGAGCGGAATGGCTTGGATATCGTCTTTCCCCATCGCACATAACCGGGACTTGAAAAGCTTATCCTAAATTGCCATGGGTCAAATAAAAAGACGAGTAAAAGTAAAGAAATCACTTTGCTTTTAAATAAAATGGCAAGCACAAAGACATACGAGATGGGACGTGTGGCTCGATTTCTAACTCGAAGGCTTGGTGAGATTAAAAGGATATCCGTCCGTCGCGGTCTCGCGTTAGCAACATACCCTCCTAACCTCGGCTAAGAAATTCGGGGAAAAGAAAGGCAACCTCTACATCGCGGTCTCGCGTTCGAGGTCGTATCTTTCTTAACACCATCCTAGGAATCCTATGGCGGCCGGGTCCCATTGGGTTGTGTGTGCCATGTGTAGTGTTTAAAACAGTAAAGCATGCACAGCAGTTTATAATCACAAAACATTTTATTTTGACAGAATAAAAAAAAACTTTAAGCTATTACCCTGCACAAAAGAAAAAAAAAAAAAAAAAAACCCGAGTCAGCAAAGCGTTTAAACAAAGATAAAATGGCCTAAGTCCTCAAAGTCCCCAGCGGAGTCGCCAAGCTGTCGCGACCTCTTTTTTTTCGGCGCCCGAGATCGGGTATGAGCGCCTAAGGAGGCTAATGGCTCGGCTGAATTTATTTATGCCCGGACTCTCCCAGTCCACCAATTCACGACTTAATGGTTCAAGTTTTTAACTTTGTAAATCAAATTTTAAATTGGAGTCGCCACTAATCGATTTGGGGTGGGTTGATTAGAAACCCAAGTGAAGTATCGGGAGAAATACTCACTCTGCATAACCGGAGAAATTAGGATCGGGGACTTGATTACACTAGTTAATCACTAATGCCCTTTCGGTACCTAATCTTGTTTAAACCTTGAGGCTTTTTGGATGTTCGAGGATTTTCCATGTATTTTTGGGAGGAAAAACATTTTTTTGAGTCATTTTCTAATTTTTGGACACAAAAAGGATTTTTTTTGGGACTTTTTTGGTATTTTTTTGGAAAAATACAAGTCTTTTTGGCTTTTTCTGAATTTTTTGGGCTTTTTCATGGATTTTTGGCCTTTTTTGGATTTTTGACATTTTTTGGAAAATATGAAATATTTTTTATTTTTCGGAAAATAAAATATTTTTTAAATATTTTTTAATATTTTTGGAAAATAATTTTTTTTAAATATTTTTAAATATTTTTGGAAAATAAATTATTTTTTATTTTTCTCGATTTTTTTTAAAAATAAAACATTTTTTAACATTTTTTAAATATTTTTTGAAAATAAAACATTTTTTGATTTTTTGATTTTTTTGAAATAAAGTATTTTTTTTATTTTTTTTATTTATTTAAAATATTATTTTATATTAAAATAATATAAAAACTGACCCTGGTCGGATCGCGGGTTGGGTCCGGCCGGCCATCGACCCGAATGAGGACGGGCCGCGTTGCGGGCCCGACTCGGATTTTTCCACATTTTTTATTTATAAAAATTCAGCCCCACACACGGAATTGGGCCTACTTCACAAAAGGGTGCAGCCCAAAGCAAACCGGCCCACGCGTGAAGGCCCATCTCGGGGAAACCCTACCCGGATGCCAACCCGGCCCGGCCGGTCTCGGCCGGTTCACGGCCCGCGACCCGGCTTGCGGATTCCTACCGGCCGCGACCCGATTCACGAAAAACCCTACCGGACGTGACACGGATCCGCCCGACTTCAATCCATCTTCCTCCTTGCCGCCCGGTCTTGGAGCCTTCGAGATCGACGATCGCGGCGAAGCGGCGAACCCGTCTCGGCACGAGCTCGGGCCTCCGCCAGCACCGCCTTGACCTCCGTCCCGCCGGCCGTTGTAGCCGGTCCCGTCGTCTGTCCCCACCCGTCACCACCAGTTGCTGCAAATCCGGTGTTCACCTGGGATTTCCATCAAACACCTAGCGGGCACCGGTTGAGGAATACAAGTGCGAGCGCTTCGGGCTTGGGACCGCAACAGAGTTCCGAGCGGGGGCGGCGGGGGCGGCGGGGAGGCAAGCTACGAACGATTGGGGGCCGGAATTCGCGTGAAGCCGGCGGCTGCGAGTCCCGGCCCGACGACCCCAGCACACACAAACAGACACAAAAAGGAAGGGCGGGCAACCCTAGCTCACCGCAACAGGGGATGCGGCGTCGGGTGGCTAGTCCGGTGGGCCGTCGACGGAGCCGAAGCCCTTTTCTCCCTGCAACTCGTGGATCTGGGCGTCTTCTTCCCTTTTCTTGCTCGTACACTCTCCCTCTCGGGCTCGCTCGCCGCCGGCCTCCCCCGAAGTCTCTCGGAGGGAGGTTGCTTGAGCTCGCGGCCCTCTCTCTGCCTTGCTCGTTCTTTGAGCTCCCCGAAGTCTCTCGGGGACCCCTCCGAACTTGCCGGCTTCTCGTGTCTCTCGCTCGCTCTTCAACCTCCTCCGAAGTCTCTCAGGAGGAGGTTTCCGAGCTCGCGATCTTCTCTGGTGTCCCTTTGACGACGGAAATGCTTCGCTATTTATAGGCGAGGAGGTCCGGTCGACGGAGAGGCTCGGCCGCCGGTCCTTGGCTTGCCGCCGGACCCTCGTGGTCGAACCCGGCGTCCCATCCGCCACCGCCCTCCATTTTGCTCCCCTTTGTTGCCGTCCGTCTGCTCATCCGGCGTCGCGCCCCTGCGCGTGTGTTGCAGAGCAGACAAAGGAGGAAGAAGACCGAAAAGGGCTGGGCCGGAGGAGAATGAAAGTGGGCCGTAGAGGCCCATGCGGAGGGGGAAGAGAGGGAGAAAAAATGGGCTGCTTTTTGTTTTGTTTTTTGTTTTTTGTTTATTATTCCGAAAAAGACAAATTAATAAAATAAAAACTTAATTAATAAAATAAAATTAACCTAATTAAAATTGAGGTGTCAACAACGACTCACAAATCATACTTAGTCGCTCTATGTTTCCAAAAATCCGAATTTCAAGCCCTAGGTCTGAAATTACTCCGATTGAATGAATGGGCGGCACGAACGCTTATCGGGCGTTGCGTTACATGGCTTGGCAAGGCTCCCATGATGAAAACGCACAAAATCCTTTTTCTTCTTTTTCTTCTTCTTCTTTTCGAGCGTGGGCTCTCTGATCCCCCTTTCTCTCTCTTTTCCTTTTATCTCCTCCTTTTTCCCTCTTTTTCTTTTTTTCTTTTCTTTCCTTCTCTCTCTCTCTTTCCTCTTTTTCTTCTTCTCTCCCGAAGACTCTCGATCTCTCTCCTTCTTCTTTCTCCTTTTTATTTTTGACTGGGTCGAAACCCATATTTTACAGTATTCTCCTTCTACTTCATGTCCAAATTTCAGTGTTATATCCGGAACCTTAAATAGCTCTTGCCTCTATAGAAATTGAGAAAATTCAGACTGATACTTGTGAAAATCCCTTTTCAAGACCATTAGGCTCATTTTCTGAGAAAATCTTATTCACAAGATGTGCTCGGCCAAAGTTCAATGACGGAAAGTCCTATTTGTCCGTCCTATTTGCATGGCAAGAAACAGACTTACTAGAGGATATTGCATCTACACTGTACTAGACTTAAGCTCCAAACTCAATTGGATATGCAAGGTACCCAACCATGTCGGGAAGCAACTTTCATGGAGAAACTAGTATTGCAGAATTACGTGTAAAAACAGAGGGATGTCGAAGTGTATAGTAAAGTGATCCATATGCGATAAGCATGGGACTGCGAAGACGCAAGATTTGCAATTTTCACCATGTCTCTCAATCTTGATTGAGTTGCCACAAACTGAGTCTCTAACGACACGATCCTTTGATGAGGACTCTCTCTCAATCACACAGCCAAAAACATTGTACTTCTATGATTAAGAAGAATAATAGAAACTCGATACCTTCAGTGGGAGAGATCCTCATAAGAAAGTCTAGGTTTGAGTTTTAGAACATATTCGGTTAGATCTACTTTCATTCAAAAGCTTATATTAATAAGTTATGAGTAAATTAAGATATATTAATTGTCTTATCTCAAACTCCATTTTTTATGTGAGACTTCTCTTGCTTGACACTTGAACACGTGGGAACCTCGACATCCACGGCCAAAGTACCACCGTCGAAAAATCCTAATTTGGAAGTTGGGATTTTCTCTCTGGATTAGAGAGAGAGTAATTGTGGAGAGCTGGAGGGGCCATCGCGTATCCTGCAATCACGTATGCACCAACTCTTTCCCCTAACCTATACGGATGCTAAGATAACTGGACTATAGCGGCCGTTCCACGATGGGCTTCAAAATCGCTACTAAATCAAAGTCCCATTACCAAATCTTGCCATGGGACGCGCTCAAATCACATCTTGGTTTCTGGAGGTTGTCTCTCTTTCGACTGCATGATATTCACAAATTCGAAGACTTGATCGTATATTATCTGAAGCTTCTTTACCCGATTGTGCTTCGAGACAAGACCGGTACTTTTCGTGTGATTGTCCTTTCGACGTGCAATTGCGCGTACCCAATATCTTATTTCTTTGCACGATGATGCCATGACTAATAAGCAGAGGAATCAGGGCAAGGTTTGGATCCTATCTCCAGAGCGAAAAGAAACTATCTTCAAGCAAAGCATGACGGTCCTCTAAGGCGACTTCAACATGGCTAGCAACGAAATGCTTATGAAATATAGTATATAAGCCAGCAAATTTCACGAATCCTCTCATTAATCTTTTTGCTCTTCAATTGCTCTTCAAATGGCTGATCCTGCATTAGATGATAAACAAGGTACGTGACTCTCTCTCTCTCTCTCTCTCTCTCTCTCTCTCTCTCTCGTAATTTGTAAACAAGAACATTAAACATTAAACATGGGCTTCACCATCATCAATCCTTTGCTCGCGGTGTCATTTGAAGGAGCAGAGAAAATGATGTCAGATGCTCCACCAGCCCACTACGTGGTCAAGATACAATCGTACTCATTGCTTTCGAAGAACTCCGTGGACAAGTATGAGTCCGGGGTCTTCCAAGCTGGAGGCTGCAAATGGTAATAATTCCTCACTTTCCCCATCCACGTAACTTATTTACCAATCTCTATGGGTTCATTG
Source organism: Eucalyptus cladocalyx (assembly GCA_017140615.1). Classification (NCBI taxonomy): domain Eukaryota; kingdom Viridiplantae; phylum Streptophyta; class Magnoliopsida; order Myrtales; family Myrtaceae; genus Eucalyptus; species Eucalyptus cladocalyx. The sequence continues at coordinate 34,451,727 of CM029517.1, read as the reverse complement.
CACAGCGATTCTTCTTCACTTTCTGTCTCTTCTTCTTTCCACAGGAGGCTGGTTCTTCACCCGAATGGAAACAAGAGCAAGAACGTAAAAGAGCATGTTTCTCTTTACCTGTCGATGGCAGAAACAAGCTCGCTCCCCTCAGGTTGGGAAGTTCATGCGTTAGTTAGATTCTTTCTGCTTGACCAGAACAAAGACAGTTACTCGATAATCCAAGGTACAGCTTCAAACCACAAATTATCTCGTTGTTTCCTTGTCATTCATACAGTTTGATAAGATTGTAAAGAAAAAAGTTAGCTCTTCGGTTAGCAAGTTAGTTAATCAGCAAGTGTCCGTTGAGGATTTGATTATTGTTTTTTTTTTTTTTTTTTACATCAGATGCCATGAAAAAGGAATGGCGCTTTCACAAAATGAAGCTTGAACATGGCTTCGACCAATTCATTCCCATGAAGACGTTTAGTGATGCGCAGAACGGATATCTCGTGGACGATACTTGTCTGTTTGGTGCGGAGGTTTTCGTGATGAAGGAAAAGAGCACTGGCAAAGGAGAGAATCTGTTGATGGTAAATGATGCGATCAGTCAGAAGCACACCTGGAAGGTCGACAACTTCTCGAAATTGGACAAGGAATTCTCCGAGTCGAAAGTATTCATAGCCGGAAATCAGAAATGGTAATCGCTCTCAACTTTCCTAATATAGGCACGCACTAAACAATGGATGTTAAATCTCCTCTGCTCATTTGCCTCATGATATGCTTCTACACTGATCATGGAGAACAATGAACTATCTTGACAAACAGTATTTTGGGTCATGATTATTGAGGAAGTTTCTGCAATTTGTCTTCTGATTGATGGGTCACAAACACCGCACATTCATTTTTGCTAAAATTTGTGTAAGGCTGAAACCTAGGTTGGTAACCCAACATTTAGAGGCATGTCTTTCTTGCCGGAGGTTTGGAACTACAACACTGAAAAAATCCTCACCAAGTTCAGTACCATCTGTCCTTCCAGGAGTAAATAGGAATGGGCATTTAAGTGAGCGAACCACTTTATTCTTCGATCAATGTAGTCGAGTCTTGTGAACAAGAATACATTGATTCATCAGACGATGTGTATGTCATTCATTCAGGAAGATACGGCTCTATCCAGGCGGAAAGGGTAGCGGACTCGGAGCTTTTGTCTCTCTTTATTTAGTTTTAGCCGACTCGGACACCCTTCCTCCTGGCACTAAAGTATTTGCAGACTTCTCGCTGCGCATCCTGGATCAGCTTCAAGGAAGGCATTTCTCTGGAAAAGGTGATTACTTCTTGCAAGAAATGAACTTACGAACGATTGAATTCTTGTCTTTGACATTGGAAAATCTCTCTCTCTCTCTCTCTCTCTCTCTCATGCAGCTAATCACTGGTTCAGCACCTCGAGCGAGGAGTCCGGTTGGGTGAGATTCCTTTCGCATGCCACCTTCTATTATCCCAACATGGGCACTTTGGTGAAGGACATTTGCATGGTCGATGCAGAGGTCACTGTCCTGGGCGTGGTGAATGCTCTGTGAAGTCGCCATTCTGTTAACGATCACACTGTCAATCAATAGTATTGTTGTGAATATTTGCATACCAGCACTGAAATGATACAGACTGTTTCCAGATTGCTCGATGTACATGACTTAACATTACAATACTAAAGTTGAAAATTGATCCGAAAGATATGCATCAAAGCACACAGTCTCTACCACCGGCTGTGGTGGCTTCGCTGGGTAGGCTTTAGTGAACCTTTGCGAGAGAGGTGAGGAGTTCGAAACTTTTGCGAAGCAAAGGCTCTGACGGAGTTACTTGGTGACTTAAGTATGCTGCCGGGGGTGATGGGTCCTCCCACTTACGTAGCACTTGCAGGTTTACGCTTCGGCTACTAGCTAAGGCGGTTCCTTCAGCACAAAAAAAAAAAAAAACACACAGTTTCTTTTTCGCGATATCTTAACCATTAGCCTAACCTTCTGACCACTTTGACAAATCGTTGTACTTTTGTCATGATTCTGTTTAAGTACGACTACGTAAATCAATTTTGCTAAAACGACAAACTTGTTATTCGTCAAATCGCTTTTCCTCCCCAAAAGTTACTAGTTGTCGCGACCTTCCGAGGGTGAATTACCTAAAGAAGGCTAATGGATTACTAAGTCCGAAGACTCGACACGGACCCTCCCAAGTCCTACCAATCGCGACTTGATATTAAGAAATTAACTCATTTAAACATGCAATTATATTCAATTTGGAGCCGCCACTAACCAATTAGGGTTGGTTAGAAACCCAAGTAAAGTATGAGAGAATACTTTACTTTTGCGAACCAGAGATTCAGTAAGTCTGGGGACATGGTTACGCTAGATAAGTCTAACGCCCTTTTGATATCTTTTTATTTTAATTTCAAAAATATTTTGCAGGCAATGTTGATTAATTTTAACTTAAGCTACTAACATGCAAATGGTGGTCATGCGGATGCACAATCAATAAAGTAACATTCAATAAAAAATGCTAATAAAAATGCATGCCCTAAACATGATTTCTAAATGACATGACACCTAATTTTTATTATTATGCAATCTTAATCTAACTTAATATACATGAATTTATTTTAATGACATGCGAGATGCAATTCATATGGTATGACTTAAACTTATCACTATATGTATGCAATCTAATTTATATAATCCTAAATATGCATGTGCTACGTGATATGGGATGAATGACATGGTATTTCTACACGTATGCTCTTTTATGATTTTATTTTAATGATGATTCATTTTTTAATGCATATATGCAACCTATGCTAAGTAATGATGATATGAGATTAATTATGAATTAACCTATTTACTAACCAAGGAAATGATCTTTTCTTTTTCTTTTTTAATGACATAATGTTTTTTTATTTAAGAGAAAGTAACTTAATGGTGCAATGATCATCTTTTAGCATTTTCCTTTTTATTAAAAAAAGCAATTAAACTATAACTCATATGGCATGCATAACATTTTTTGTCCCTCTTTTGTTTTACTAAATGAAAATTGACTTAATCTAAAAATATCTAGGTGTGTTGCTTTAATATGAAATGTGTATGGACCTGAGTACCTAAGTTCTAGATATGACAATATTTTACTAATAAACAAATTCTAATTAACCTATTATGCAAATTAATTAATATGTACCTAATATTTTTTGGATTCTTTTTATTGAAATTTGGAATTAATAAAAAAAAACTAATTAGACTAACTAAAGTGAATGATATTCTAATTTATTTTAGGAATCAATTTAACTTAAACTATATCTTATCTTAAAAGCTATATAAAAAATCAAGACATGCCAACATTATTTAAAATTAGCCCTAACAAAAATCACCGATCTAAAAGTATAATCTAAAAATTATAATCCTATAAATGCAGTTCTAATTTACTAACCCTAAAAATACAGTCCTAATTTACTAAACCTAAATGCTCTAATGCAATATTTAGATTTTTATGTACTTTTTGATTTTTTGATTTTTTTTAATCTTTCCAAACAAGTAATTATTTTAAAAGAATGAAGATAAGAATTAAAATAACCGAAAAAATAATCCGTTGTCTCACGGATTAAATTAACAATTATTTTAACTCTTAATGATTTAACAATTGAAATACTATCAAAATTCCTAAAAATTAAAGTAATTAAAAAAATGACCCGACGTCTTGCGGGTCAAATTAATAATTACCATAATTTGGGATAAAACACCTGCAGTTAATGCTTATGAGATTTATAAAAGAAAAGCACATCTCAATATTCTAAATTGAACAATAATAACAAAATAAATAAAATAAGATAAAAGTTAGTGAAAAGTAAGAATAAAAATTAAAAATTAAACTACCTAAGGGAAGGTGAACAATAGCATCGATGGGGGTGACAACGTGCGGCGATGGATGGCCGGCGTCGGAGCGGGCGAGAGGGACAGCTAACGGTGGCGCACGGTGCTCGTGCAGGCGCGGGTCGCCGGTGCAAGGTTCGCCTGCAGGAGGAGAGACGCGATCTGCAGGGTGAGCAACGGCTTCGGGGCGAGCTCACGGCAGAAATGTTACGGGTCAATGAGTCGCCAGTCAGTTAGAGGCGCGATCAGCAGAACGGCGGTGGCTTCGCGGGTCAGTGTGACGGCGTGGCGCTCGCTGGGCTTCGAGGATTGGAGCAGAGGCAGCAACGTCAGGGCTTCGGACGCGCAAGCGAAGGCTGGCGGGCGCGACGGATTGGCTTGAGGGCAGTCTGAGATGCGGCGGTCGACGCGAGTGGAATCGAGCTGCGGCGAAGGTGTTGCGGGCGGTGCTGCAACGACGTCGGGCAGAGCAGCGGAGCCGTCGAGTGCTGTTTGAGGTTCGCCGGAAGGAATCGCAACAGCGGGTGTTGGGCGCGACTGATTGAACGGCGAGAGCGTGGGGGCGCGGATTACTGGTGTTGCGATCTGCGACAATGGGTGCAGAACAGATGGGCTCGCGGACGGGGAGCGCGAGCGAGCGACGGCAGCGGCGGGTCACGGGTCGTCGGGGCGAGCTCGCTGGTGCAGAGGTGCGGTGGAGAGCCGGCTTCTGAGTAGAAGTGGTCGCTGGCAGAAGACCCTTCGGAGAAGAAGAACAACTGTTCTTCCTTTTCTTTTTCTTTTTTTCACCTCTGCTGGTCTGCTGCACGTCCCATTTTTCTATGCTCTCTGCTCTCTGCAGAAGCTTTTGCTTCTTTTGCTGTTGACTTTTCTTCTTCACTTTTCTGCTTTTCTCTTTTGTTTTCTCAAAGACACGAACAGAAAAGCAAAGGAAAACCTTTCTTCTCTCTTTCCTTGTTTTTGTTTTCTGGGACGAAAGACCAAGAGAAGCCCCCCTTTCTCGGTTCTGAAGCCTCGCATTTTATAGTGAAAGCGCTCAAAGTTGTTGAAGATTTCTCAATATTCACTCAACTTCTTCAACAAAAATGCGGCTCCAAAATCACACGACTGTTGCATTTTTGAATTCAAAGTTTTTTTTTTTTTCAAAATTTGCCTCTATAATCAAAGATTAACTTTTATTTCTAAAAATGAATTTAAATTAGATGTCAACACTAGTTTGCTCCAATAAATTAAGATTTTGTGCACCAGCATATCGTTTCTAGAGACATAATGTTCACGCGAATCATCTCTTAGCACCCGGTTTTTGTACAAATTCTCAAGCGCACGTGCAAATTGTATTGTTTTACCTGGGCACGGCGAAACCTATGATCTTTTAGGTGCTTATTTGAATTTAAAGGGCATTCAATTCTTGTTTAGAATTGCACTCCTTCCCGTGTTGTCTGTTTAGACTTACCCAGTACCCGGAGTAGGGGCCCTCCCTGCACCCGATGAGGTTTTACCACCCCAACCAAATCGGTATAAGCAAACACGACATGGGTTCAAATCATGGTCATAAAGAAATTCAAACCATCTAGATTGGTTTGGGATGTTGAAACATAAAATTGTGCCCCTTAGGGTAGTATTCAGAAAGAGAGGGCTGATAGTACTGGTCTTTTCCTTCCATACAATGCTCTCTGGAAAAAAAAAAAAAGAAGAAGGAGAGATTAGGGCTAGACAACATCAAATAAGTAACCTATTGTACAAGTCAAAATTCATCATGTTGATGTATTTTTTGGTATGTGATAGCAAGAATGATTATCCTTTGTCACAAACGGAATTCATAATTAAACTTTTCACATGAGAGTTGCAGAGGATTCAACTGAAAATATGAAATTACCAATACTTTTATGTTAAAAGACATGAATAGCGAAGGAATGAATGATTTATTAAATATTTTCTAAAAAATAATTGTTTGTATTACTTGAAATAAAAAGTCAATGAATATCTTTTCATTTTCAACAACAATACATATCTGAACATTTTTGTACATAATGAAGACATTATTCGTAGATTCATTTTTATAAACTCTACGGGTGATCATTTTTTAAAGAAAAATATTTTTCAAATCTCTAATTTTTTGAGAAATAAGCACACCCTTATATTTGATTGGATGCAGTGGCACACTTCACGTTGAGTTGAGTCCACTTCGTTTTGAAAAATTAACTGTTATTTGTAAAAGTTTTGAGTAAAGCGATAAACATTTCCACGTTAAATTTTACCTTAAACAAGGATCTTGCAGAGGCATTTGATTTTATGATATTCACGGATGCTAAGGCTCGATTGTGTTATTAGAAGTTTCATAACTTTATTGCATTTTGAGAAATAATTGGTACTTTTCTTGTACTTATACTTTTAGCGTGCAAATGCGCATATGTATGATCATGCCATGACTAGCAAGCAGAAAAATCAGGGCAAGGATCCGAACTCTTTCCTTGCTGGGGCTCTTGCTTTCACGATGTTTCAGTGGAATCAGGGCAAGGACTGGATACTCTTCCTGGAACGGAAAGGAAACCATCTTTAAGCAAAGCATAACGGTACTGTAAAGCATCTTCAAAGAGCTAGCAACAAATGCATATACAATATGATATATAAAAGCCAATAAATTTCACGGATCCTCTCATCGGTCTCCTTACTTTGCAAATGGCTAATCCCGCATTTGATGATCGACAGGGTACGTGACTCTTTCTCTCGTAATTTGTACAAAAGAAGCATTGAAAATGTGCTTCACTGTCACCAATCTTTTCTCCTTGCCTTGGGTTTCATTTGCAGGAGTTGAGAGAACGGCGTCAGAAGCTCAGTATGTGGTCAAAATACAATCATACTCATCTCTCTCAAAAGAACTCCGTGGACAAGTATGAGTCGGGGGTCTTCCAAGCTGGAGGCTACAAATGGTAACGATCCTTCACTTTTCCCAATCCACATATTTATTTACCAATCTTTCCGGCTTTATTGGACTGTGATTCTTCTTCTCTCTTATTTTCAAAGGAAGCTGGTTCTTTACCCGAATGGGAACAAAAGCAAGAATGTGGAAGAGCATGTTTCGCTTTACCTGTCAATAGTAGAAACAAGCTGACTCCCCTCAGGTTGGGGAGTTCATGCTTTAGTCAGATTCTTTCTGCGTGACCAGGACAAAGACAACGACTTGATAATCCAAGGTATCACTTTCTCATCTACTTATACTCTTCAATCGTTGTGCCACATGGTTAACATGCATTCTCCTGATGCATGCATGATCAAGCAGCACATACCATCTCCTTTATAGCAAGTTATTAAATACAATTATAAATCCATGGTCAATAGAATGAATCTTGAGTTAATGAGGCCCTCTAAAGATAAGCGTCTTATTTTTGGGGTGGCTCCCAATTTCGCATAAAAAAAGAAGGTAAAAGAATATTGAATTAAGTAATAGAAAATAGGAACACTCTTTTTCCTTTTCATGCTTTGAGTGATTTAAGTTTGAGTGTATCCATGTAAGTGTGCTCTTAATGGGTATAAGCAATTAAGCAATGAATGTTCATGGTAGATAAGCAGCGAGAATTGGTTGATTCATTCAATTCTTGTCCTTCCCGCAGATACCATGAGAAAGGAATGGCACTTTCACAGGACGAAGCTCGAATGTGGCCTTGACCAATTCATTCCTCTGAAGACCCTTAACGATGTGCAGAACGGATATCTCGTGGATGATACTTGTGTGTTTGGCGCAGAAGTTTCCGTTACATGGGAAAAGAGCACCGGCCAAGGAGAAAACCTGTTGATGATAAAGGACGCAATCAGCCAGAAGCACACGTGGAAGGTCGACAACTTCTCGAAATTGGACAAGGAATTCTACGACTCAAAAGTATTCACAGCCGGAAACCAGAAATGGTATCGCTCTCGACGTTCTCATAGGCATGCGGCTAAAAGAATTGGATGTTAATCTCGTCTGATCACTTGGCTTGGGAAATGCGGCTATACTGATCACGGATTGGGGTTGGGCGAGATTCATTTCGCATGCCGACTTTCGTTCTCCGAACACAGGCTATTTGGTGAAGGACACTTGCATGGTCGAAGCAGAGGTTACTGTGCTCGGCGTGGTGAATGCGCTGTGAAGTCCCCATCCCGTTGAGATTCACACTATCAATCAGTAGTATTCGTTGTGAATATTTTCATACCAGCACAACACTGATCTGATACAGATTATTTCCGGGCCCTGATTCTCTCAGGCCATCCATTCATTTATTTGGGTCCCCAATCGTTGCTTGATAATTAGCACTATAATTCAAAAGAAGAAATTAGAAATTGGACCTTGATCTGAAAGATAAGAATCAAAGCATACGTTCACTCAGCAAAATCTTAACTCCAGTCTGACCCAGTAATCGCTTCAACATATCGTTTTCTGATAATATCATCTAAGTATCACTATGTAAATCAATTCCCGCCTACTAAATTATTATGAACTTGATATTCATCAAATCACTATTTTTGCTCCCCAAAACTTATTATGTTGCTGGAATACGCTTAAGGTTTTGCGCATCAAAATATTGTTTATGGAGACATAATCTTTGTGCGAATTGTCTCTAAAAGTCCGGTCTTTGTACAAATTCTCGAGTGAGCGCAGATGCAAATTGCAATGTTTTGTTTGGGCAGACGAAGCCTTTTTAGTTTTTAGGGGCTTTATTTGAATGTTAAAAGACCTTTAATTCGAATGCTAAAGTAGTAGTAATTTGTTGGCCTATTCTACTTATTTAAATAAATAAAGGAACAATATCGAAAACATATATGAATATTCACCTAAATACCCATTTATATACCTCTGCTTTTTATTAAAAAATTCATGTTTGCACCCTTAATTTAAAACATTCCCCATCTGTTCACAAATATCGCAATTTTCCTTTCCAAAATACGCCCTTGCTTTCTCATATACACAATCGCAACCTCCTCTCTTTATATTTTGTTTATCTCTCACTTTTCTCAAGCTTTGCCCATGGGCACCGGATTTATTTTAGTCACGACATAGTTTATCCACCATGTAATTTCTCACGAAATAGCAAAATCTATCCTTCCGTGAGACATACACAATTTCTCAGTTCGTCACCAAAAGAACCCCGATACGAGCTTGCCACCATGGCCACCGCAAGCGGTGTAATGTTGGAGGGGCGATCCGAGACGCTGGGCACGGTTGCCGGCAATGGAGAATTGTGGCGGGGGCCTTAGGTTGAGAGTTTGAGCATGCAAATTCTGCGAGGCTGGAAATCGTCGTTGTATTGTTGCCGAGTATGTTAACCGGATGATTAAAACATAATGAGGTTGAACGTTGAAGTAAGTGAATGTCTTCGTCAGCTTATGATTGATAATCGCCAGCATCTTTATTATTAAATAACAATGTTTTTCATGAAAATTATATTTCATTTTTAAAGATCATTTGATATTTTAAACCAGTTCTCGAGTATCGAATCGAGCAAAACTCCTCAGTCCAGTCAAAAGCAAACCGTCCATGTTAAAATTGGGTATTAATAATGATTTTATATATATATATATGATTTAACTCCAAGTGAATTCCCACTATTCTGTCCATGGTGAAATATAGTCCAATATGGTCGACCCTCGTAAAAATTTTCCTTCTTTTTGATAAATCATGGGTTCGATCGTAATAGCTGGCCATCTAAAGAGGAACTGTCACATAAATTCACCGCGCATGGAATCTAAATTCCCTAAAGTAGGAATCAAACTTACAACTATCAGTTCCTGGACTGAAAGAGTGGAAAAATCCTTACCATCGGATTAATCCCAAGGTGAGTGGTGAAAATTATTCATAAACGAATTATGTTTATAAACAATTTTGTTTCTGAATTTGACGATACACTTATATGAAAAGTTATTATATAAAAATTGCAATATCTTTGTTAATTTAATTATTTCTTGATTTCTTTTTATTTCTAATTTTTTCCTAGGATAACATATTTTAGTATTTCGCATGCCACCTTTTACGATCCCAACATACTTGCATGGTCGATGCAGAGGTCACCGTCCTTGGCGTGGTGAATGCACTGTAAAGTCGCCATTCTGCTAAAGTTGGCACTGTCTATCAGTAGTATTATTGTGAATGTTTGCATGCCAGACACTAAAATGATGCATACTATTTCCAGGTTGCTTGATATCAGTACATGACTCAAAAAAGAAAAAAACTAAAAATGAACCTTGATACTAAATATATGCATCAAAGCACACATTTCTCTTTTCCGCAATAGTTATCAATCCAACTTGCTAATCATTTTGACAAATCGTTACATTTTTCTCATAATTTCATTTAAGTATGACTACATAAATCAATTTTGCTGAAACGACGAACTTGGTATTCGTTGAATCACTTCTCCTCCTCCCCAAATATTATTGTTTCGCTCTAATAAGCTTAAGATTTTGTGCACGTAAACATTGGACCGGTCTTTGTACGAATTCCCGAGCACACGTGCAAATTGTGTTGTTTTACCTGGGCACGACGAAATGTATAATTTTTCGGGTGCTTATTTGAATGTTGAAGGTCACTCAATTCCCCATTTTCAGTCGATTTGAATGTTCAAATATACCCCCTTTCTCTCACCCACAACCACAGCCTCTCTCTCTCTCTCTCTCTCTCTCTCTCCATTTCGTCCTGTATGTCTCCCTCTTCTCATCAAGCTCGCGCCATGGCCACCGAAGATTGAACCCGAACTCACGGCCAGGCCTGCGAGGTCTCCCCAACCACCAAATCTTCCAAACACGGCGTTCACTTTAGTGGCCACACCAGAAGTGATTAGCGACGGACTCACACGAGTGAAGACAAAGAAGGATTGCAAGAACTGCATATCGAATTGATTCCCTCTTTCAATCTTCCGCTCGAGCTTTGACTTGGTTCGAGCTCGAAATCGTTTGACCATGGCTTCTTCTTCTTCTTCCTTCCCCTGTGATTACATTGTCCCCCCATCACGCAATTCCTCACGAAACTGCAAATTTGTGCCCCTGCGAGGTAGATCCATCTTCATTTTGTCTCTGGAGGAACGCAGATAGCGGCCATGAATGGCAAGCAGCCTAACGTTGGAAGGGCGGAAGGAGATGATAAAGGGATGCCGGCAGTGGGGAATGGTGGCGGACTTAGGTTGACCGTGACGTGCATGATATCTTGTGCTTTCCCTTTGGCCAAGTACATGTGCGGCATAATGGGCCTTTCACCCACCTCTACTCATCATAGACTTAGGTGGCTACCATACCAACCTATATAGTGATAACAAGAGTATGCAAGCACACTCTAACGTGGAGTCTACCTTCTCCATTGTATCGTCCCCCAATTCCCTATCTATCTTTATCTTCCCAACAAAAAGGGAAGACGGAGGACAGCACGGGATCTCCCACCCCAAAGTGGATATTCTGCCTATTTCCTCCTTGAGTCTTTTAAGGACTTACTCAAGTCCAATTGTGCTTTCCCTTTGGCCAAGTACACTCGTGGTGATTGTCATGATCTTTGGAGAACATCCAAAGACCCCTTTGTCGATGCCGACATGAACTTTAATTTTATTTTTGCGAAAAAAAATAAAAATAAAATAAGACAATATAAGTCATCCAGTGAATTTAAGTCGAAAACTACTGACATAAATACCAACTATCTACATAAATATTTAATTTGATGTGGATTTTTAAAAAAATTTTAAATATTTATTTTTTTTTTTTTTTCTATGGCCTATGTCAGCCATGGAAAAAAAGAAAGAAAAATTAAAAAATATTTAAAATTTATACAAATATATCACATCGATGTTGGTTGTATCGTAATAGACAATCGATATTCAAATCAGCGATTTAGCGTAAATTAATCAGATGGATTAAATTTGTACCAATTAAATATATTTAAGATTAAATTTGTCAAATTGAAAGTTTATAACTGAATTTGTACCAATATAATAAGTTCATAATTTTTTTTTTTTTTTTTTTTTTTGGTATTTTTCCCTATCACTATGGGTTTGCGTTTGGCATCAACCTAAGCAATTCCATTCAACTAAGCTAATAGAGTATCCATTTCCATTTTCTCTATGAAAATTTAGCCTCTATCAAGTCACTCCATCTAAACCACTAGCGTCGGCAGCCTTGTGGCTAGGATTTCACTTGGGATCCCAGAATCGATGTTTGTGGAGAACTGACGTTTCGACTCCTCCTTTGAGTGCCGAGTTCAAATCCTCCCTCTCGTGCACTTAGTCCAGACATGTCCTGTACTTGAAGCGGAGGCCCCCCCTTGCGCCCGATGTGGTTTTACTTGCCACAACGAACCAGTATAAGCAAATATGGTGCGTGTTCGCATCGTGATCATAAAGAAATTCACCATTAGATTCGCCTGCCATGTTGAAACACAAAAATAAATTAGGATGATTTCTTATTTTTTCGAAACTGAGTACAAATGGCGCTTTCCATTTATAAAGATGACTAATATAGATGATGTTCAGAACAATCAACTAGATTTATACACCAAGTGATATGCCGGACTGCAAAGGGACCTTTAAACAAGTGGGTCATATGCGATATATTAAGAAAAATTTGACATGCATAGTATTCCAATTAGTCTAAATATACTTTTTATTATTTTGCTAGAGAGTAATATCATTCATTGATCATTTAAAAAGCCGTACAAGAAGACATTATTTGTTGGACGAACAGGAGGACCAGATTACCCTTAATCCTGGGCTATCCTCGAATTAGAGCAGAGCATAGATCGGTGGCAGAGCAGAACATCGATGGCTAACTTTCAACCAGTTTCATTGATGATATTTGGGAGCTCCAAGTCCGTTTTCGAGGTTGCTGGAGAGATGGATGGCCACTGCTTCAATTTTGACGGGTCAAACCCTCTTAAGTTGGGGATTTTAGTTTGAAACTTATACTGGATTTTGACTAACGGTAAAAATAATGGGGAAAATCTGTTTTCTATTTGGCAAATGATCGTACGAGACACAATCACTAGTTTGGATTAACTATTTCCTACAAAAATAGAAATCGAACGCCGGCTTTCTAGACAATTTCACAATCATCGATAAAAGGATAAAAATATCATGGATTCCCCGTCAACATCTACCGCTTAAGGAGGATCGTCCTCATCAAAAGAGGCACGTTTCTCATCTAGACACCATAAGGAGCTCACTCTTGACTATTACAAGGGTTCACTCATCCTTGAGGAGGATGCACTTGATTTCCAAGGAAGGTGCACCTGACGCGAATGACGGCGTATATTATCTTGAGAAGCATGCACTTAACTGAAAAAAAAAAAAAAGCGACCAATTTATTGTGAGGAGGGTGCACTTCATCGAAGAAGCATGCACATTATTTAGATTAGGAATGCATCTCGACAGGAATCTTTATAATTTCTCCATAGACAAGTATCTGTTGACGCCCTGTATTTAGCTGGCTCGAGAAATGCAGGCCAGACAACAAGAACCGTGCGAAGGAGATGAAGAAGGAATCAGATGTCATTCTCTCTCTACCCTTTTCACCATGTGCAGTTGCAGGCCCCACGCGCAAAGCATCGAAAGGACAACAATAACATATGAACTATAAACAAAATAGCAAAGAAAATCGAAGACCAATAAAAAAAAAAAAAGTAACATATGTGGAGAGAGAGAGAGAGAGAGACTAATAAATATATCATTTGTGCATAAAGACCAATGAAAAAAAAAAAAAAAAAGTAACATATGAATTATAAAAGTTTGATCCCTTGGATCCCTCGCACGTCTTGCCATAATCACCCCTCTTTCGACGTTATGCACATGGGGCCCGCAACTGCACATGGTGAGGAGGGAGGAGAGAGAATAAAGTTTAATAAATAAACAATTTGCGCAACAAGAGATATGAAGATAGAGAAGTAATACAAGAATTATAAAAGTTTGATTCCCTGGACTCCGGGCACGTCCTGCCATAGTCACCCTTCTTTCGATGCTTTGCACATGAGGCCCGCTCCCCTTTCTTGAACAACCCTAAACCGCGTCATCATGCTAACCCACTTCTTGAACCATCCCCATAAACCTTCTCATTCAATTAATATTATCAATTTGTCCATCTCTGGGGATAAAATATTTATCTGGCGGACGAATTGTGGTTAGGTTGACAAAACTGTAAGCACATTTTAATATGACCGAGCAGAGCAAATAAAACGAGGAAGCTTTATTATGGATATAATTATTATAAAAAAGGGAAAACGAAAATGGTGCCTGACAACTAAAGACCCCTTTTTCGGTGCCAACATGAACTTTAATTTCATTTTGCGAAAAATATAAAAATAAAATAAGACAATATAAGTCATCAGCAAATTTAAGTCAAAAATTGCTGACTTGAATACCGATTATCCTACATGATTGGTGTTGATGTACATATTTTTAAAATTTTTTAAAAATATTTATTTTCTTTTTTTATTCATGGCCTATGTCGGCCTTGGAAAAAGAAAGAAAGAAAAATTAAAAATATTTAAAATTTATAAAAATATATCCACATTAATATTGGTCGTATCATGTAGGACAATTAATACTCACGTCAGCAATTTCCAACTTAAATTAATCGGATTGATTGAATTTGTACCAATTAAATATGTTTAAGATTGAATGCCAAATTGAAAGTTTATGACTGAATTTGTACCAATGTAATAAGATTATAATTTTTTTTTTTTTGGTATTTTTCTTTATTACTATGGGTTTGCGTTTGACATCAACCTAAGCAATTCCATTCAACTAAGCTAATGGAGGATCCATTTCCATTTTCTCTATGAAAATTTGGCCTCTATCAAATCGCTCCATCTAAACCACTAGCGTCGGCAGCCTTGTGGCTAGGATTTCACTTGGGGTCCCTGAACCGATGTTTGTGGAGAACTGATGCTTCGACTCCTCCTTTGAGTGCCGAGTTCAAATCCTCCCTCTCGTGCAATTAGTCCAGACATATCCATTTCATGAAGCGGGGGCCCCTCCTTGCGCCCGATGAGGTTTTACTCGCCACAACCGAACCAGTATAAGCAAATACGGCGCGTGTTCACATCGCGATCATAAATAAATTCACCATTAGATTCGCTCGCGATGTTGAAACATAAAAAGAAATAAGGGTGATTTTTTATTTTTTTCGAAAGTGAATATATCATTCACATTCAAAATCAAGATGATATTTGAGAGGTTCATAACAAAGCAAATCAAATCCTAAACAGTAAAGTAGAACAATAAAGCACAAACTGTTGTGATAAGTATACTCTCATCCTAAAAAATAAATCTCAGTATCAAAACAAAATGAAGAGTGACCAATACTTGAATCTCGCATCATCACAAGTGATAAGCACACACTATAATCTCCTTGTTCAATATGTACAGCTTGCTTAGTGGGTAGTGCCTACCTAGATTCAGCATCCTCAACATCATTACAGTAAGAAGACACCAAAAATAGCTTGAACAAGCTTCCAGATCTAGATTTAGACTAGGAGAGGTTAAATGAGCACATAAATACCTTTAAGGAACTCCCATATCTAAATCCATTTTTGTGGTCGTGTTCTAAGAGAAATTTTTCAAGTTTGATTCTCCGATACTATCTAATTAGGAACTCAATTAGCATTTTCCCATAGAGAATATGAATTATTAGATTACCAATTTTTTTTTTTTTTAACTTCACTTGGGAATAGAGTTTCAGGTTTAAAAAAAAAAATCAACAACAAAAATGGAGATATAGATCACCGTTGTGACCAGTCTTACCCCATTAAATATTACCGTTTGAAGAAATGGCAAAGACTTTGAAGATATAACAATTGATATCGAAACTTTAAAGAAAGTTGACATTTTAATTATACTCTCATTATTAAGCCACTTTTCCGAACTCAATACCTAAACTACCTGGCTTCTATTTGTGTGTTTGGTCATCTTAACATACCGGTGTTTAATAGAAAAAACATTTGATTAAAGTGCAAACCTTATATATTTTCTCATGTTCAATTTTGTGTTTGAAGGATGATTGACCTTGCTATACATAGGATATAAACAACAGAAGCATCGTAACTTTTTTACAATACTTACTTGAATGTTATAATTTTTTTCACTTATGTAGATGCCACATTAGAGTAAAATCGATTGTTTGAGTGTCATTTCTGGCAAATCATCCTACGTACATTCCAACATGGATTTTCAATTTTTTTGAATTATTTAGTTTTCTTTTTTTGGCTCCTCGCTAAGTATTATTTATGGCAAATCATCATATATGCATTTTGACATGGATATTTAATTATTTTTTTCTGAATTATTTAGTTTTCTTTTTCTTTTTTGACTCCTCACTGAATGTCATTTCTAGCAAATCATCATACGTGCATTCTGACGTGGATTTTTAAATTTTTTCTGAATTATTTAATTTTCTTTTCTCTTTTTGGCTTCTCGCTAATTATTATTTTTGGCAAATCATCCTACATGCATTTTGACGTGGACTTTTTTTAATCTTTTTTGAATTATTTATTATTTTTTTTGGGCTCCTCACCCAGATCAGGCGAGGATCGCCTTGCCTTCGGCCAATGTGGTAGTTAAGACCTTGGGTGAGGCCATCCTTGGCTACAAGTGAGGGTCTTTGTGGTCCTACCGGCCGTAGGTGAGGCAGCCATGCCTATGGCCGATGGATTGTGATGGCCTCACTCACGGCCTTTGTGGCCCTACCGACCATGGGTGAGGCAACCCTTGCCCAATCTAGATGAGGCCTAAGTAGTCGAGGGTTGCCAGTGACTCTTGTTGACACCGAAAAAACAAAACAAAATTTAAAATTTTAAAAGTTTTAAAAATATTAAAATTTGTCCTTGTTAGTACTGGCAATATCACGTAGGACGACCAGCATTCACGTCAGATTTTCC
This sequence comes from Eucalyptus cladocalyx, assembly GCA_017140615.1. Classification (NCBI taxonomy): domain Eukaryota; kingdom Viridiplantae; phylum Streptophyta; class Magnoliopsida; order Myrtales; family Myrtaceae; genus Eucalyptus; species Eucalyptus cladocalyx. The sequence continues at coordinate 34,434,975 of CM029517.1, read as the reverse complement.
AACGAGGCAAGTCACCTATGGCTCTCAAGTCTCTAATTTTATAATCTATGGCATTTAAGTAAGAAAAAAAGTTATGGCACTCAAGTAAGCGTCGTATGAAAATTATGTCACTTATGCTATTCTTATCCCTGCTATACACTATACCATGTTGTTGATGCAATGAATATGTTCAAGTCTAAACTACTTAAGCTATGGAAAAAATGGTTGAGTATAGTTGGCGCTTTCCATTTATAAAGATGACTAATATAGATGATTTTAAGAACAATTAACTAGATTGATACACCAACTGATTGCAAATGGACCTTTAAGCAAATGGGTCATATGCAACATATTAAGAAAAATTTGACACGCATAGTATTCGAATTTAATCTCAATATACTTTTTAATTATTTTGCTAGAGAGTAATACCATTCATTGGTCATTTAAATAGCCGTTCAAGAAGACATTATTTGTTGGGGAAACGGGAGGACCAGATAACCCTCAATCCTGGCCTATCCTCGAATTAGAGGAGCATAGATCGGTGGCAGAGTAGAACATCGATGGCTAACTTTCAACCACTTTCATTGATGATATTTGGGAGCTCCAGGTCCGTTTTCGAGGTTGCCGGCAAGATGGATGGCCACTGTTTCAATTGACGGGTCAAACGCTCTAAGTTAGGGATTTTAGTTGAAAACTTATACTGGATTTTGACTAACGGTAAAAATAATGGGAAAATCTCGTTTCTATTTGGCAAATGATCGTACTAGACATAATCACTAATTTGGATTAACTAGTTCCTACAACAATAGAAAGCAAGCACCGGCTTTCCAGATAATTTTGCAATAATGTTGATAGAAAGATAAAAATATCATGGGTGCCCCCATCTACATCGACCGCTTAAGGAGGATGCTCCTCATCAAAAGAGGCACGTTTCTCATGTAGACACCATAAGGAGCTCACTCTTGACCATTACGAGGGTTCGCTCATCCTTAAGGAGGATGCACTTGATTTCCAAGGAAGGTGCACTTGATGCGAAGGATACCGTATGTTATCATGAGAAGCATGCGCTTCACCGTAAAAAACGCAAGCTATTTATTGTGAGGAGGTTGCACTTCACCCAAAAAGCATGCACATTATTTAGATTAGGAATGCATCTCGACAGGAACCTTTATAATTTCTCCATAAACAAGCATCTGTTGGCGCCCTGTATTTAGCTGGTTCAAGAAATGCAGGCCAGACAACAAGAAGTACCGTGCGAAGGAGATGAAGAAGGAATCGGATTTCATTCTCTCTCTACCCTTTTCACCATGTGCAGTTGCAGGCCCCATGTGCAAAGCATCGAAAGAACAACAATAACATATGAACTATGAACAAAGCAAAGAAAATTGAAGAGTAATATAAATGGAGAGACAGAGACAGAGACAGAGTAATAAATATATCATTTGTGCAATAAGACCAATGAAAATAAAAAAGTAATATACGAATTATAAAAGTTTGATCCCTTGGCTTCCTCGCACGTCTTGCCATAGTGACCCCTCTTTCGACGTTATGCACATGGGGCCTGCAACTGCACATGGTGAGGAGGGAAGAGAGAGAGAGAGTAAAGTTTAATAAACAAACAATTTGTGCAGCAAGAGCAATGAAGATGGAGAAGTAATACAAGAATTATAAAAGTTTGATTCCTTGGACTCCGGGCACGTCCTGCCATAATCACCCTTCTTTCGATGCTTTGCACATGAGGCCTGCATCTGGGAATGGTGAAGAGGGTGGGTAGAAAATAACGTTCTGCAACTGCACATGAGGCCCGCTCCCATTTCTTGAACCGCCCTAAACCGCGTCCTCATGCTAATCCACTTCTTGAACCACCCCCTTAAACCTTCTATTTAATTAATATTATCAATTTGTCCATCTCTGGGGATAAAATATTTATCTGGTGGACGAACTGTGGTTAGGTTGACAGAACTGTAAGCATATATTAATATGACCGAGCAGAGCAAATAAAACGAGGAAGCTTTATTATGGATATAATTATTATAAAAGGAAAAAAGAAAACGGTGCTTGAAGGTTTGCAATTTGATTCGATCTACAGCCACTCGATTCTTTTGTCGCTAATCTAAAGCATAATGTATCTTTCAAAGAGATGAGTTAGGTAGCAATGACAGTAACGGAGAGAAAGTAACAGTTTTTTTTTTTTTTTTTTTGCCATTATTTAAAGATTTTGTTATCAAGTCTTTTTGGACATTTATTGAGCAACTAACTACATAAATTATACAGCTTCTCGTGTAATATGGAATAATCATTGGGATTTATATGATGATATTGGTCTACATAAACTAAATTATATTTTAGCTTCTTCGTTTGATAATGTAATGGAATTCATGAGGCTACATCAATGAGACGATGATGCCATGATCTATGTGATGCAGGATGATGATGGATGGGTGCAAAAAAGGAGTGGGAAAGAAATTGAAAAAACAACCTTTTACTGATTCCAGCCTTTGGTGGCTTTAATAATACCAACTTGTTCCCATGAGATCAAATCAAATGAATTGAACGATGAGAAACGAAGGCGTAAAGATTTGATTGCAAAAAAGAATGAAGTAAGGTGAGCATAAAAAGGCAATTGATGCAGAAAGAAACGCCATAAGTTTTAGCCGAAATATTTCATTTTGAACGGTCGAGATTTAGTACTGGCAATCCAATTATTTTATAACCTCAAATTGGAGACCGAGATGCCGAGAAAGAGAGAGGAGATGGATAGGGATTATGGAGTGTTGCAGCCTAACCTTAGTTAAGGCCTCAAATAAAAACCGGTGAATTACTTGGGAATCTGAAAACTAGGTGACAGATTGCTCCAAGTCTTCATCGGCCAAAACTAAATAATAAAGAAAGACTGTCGCCGGTCGCCTCAATCAAGACAAGAATAGTGGACTCATAAACAATCTTGAGTGCATCTACTTTACTGGTCAGTCCCCACCATCAGAGTCTAAGTCTCGATCCATTCCTCCACCTCCACCTTCACCGCTAAAGAACAAACATGGATTGAGCACTAGACCTAAATTTGCTCCTTGTCTGCCATTATTAGGAGAAGGAAATAAACAAATAAAAAGTAAGAACTTTTAATGCGTAAGTCTCCAAGACGTTGAGGAACAAGCTTCACTCCACATTATTTCGGTCTAACCAGAGTGCTTTAAAGCTTAAAATAAGAACTTTTGATGCCGTTGTCCTGAAAATAAGAACTTTTGTTTCCTCTATGCTCAAGACACTGTGTTTCAAACCATCCGGGCACTCTCGTCTTGTTTAATTCTCTGCCGCTCACGAACCAAGCCATGCCCATCGCAGAGCTCTTCCTTGGCGCCCTTCTTCCCGTGCTGCTCGAGAGGTTGGCCTCTCGTGAACTGCTCAACTTTGCAAGGCGTGTGAAGATTGATAAGCTACTGAAGAAATGGGAGAAGATGCTGACCAGTATTGACCAGGTTCTGATTGATGCCGAGGACAAGCAATTGACCGGCGATCCCAACGTGAAGTTGTGGCTCGAAGATCTCAGGAATTTGGCCTATGACATTGAAGACTTGCTTGATGAGTTTGCCATAGAATCCGTGGAAAACAAGTCCAAGACAGAACCTAGCACTAGCAAGGTGTGTGCCCTTCTTCCAAGTTGTTGCTCCAGATTGAGCCCGAAAGCATTGATGTTTGGCCACACAACTAGATCCAAGATAGAAGAGATGGATGACAGATTGCAAGAGATCATAGCTCGTAAAGATGGTCTGAGCCTAAGAGAGAACAAGGGGAGGCGATTAGCTTACCACCGGCTGGATGAGCCGATTCCCACTACAAATGTGACCGAGCCTTATTTCGTTAGCAGGGAGGATGAGAAAAGGGAGATCCTTAGCTTATTGACCAGAGAAGAAGATGATAGAACATGCATGGATCCAAAAGTGATTGCCATTGTAGGGATGGGAGGTCTTGGGAAGACGGCTATGGCTCAACAAATCTACAATGATCCTAATGTCATCTTCGATGAGAAAGCATGGGCTTGCGTTTCTGATGATTTCAATGTGCTTTCTATTACAAAGAGTATCCTAGAGAAAATCGACCGCCATTTGTCCTGTGAAGGTAAAACCTTGGATTGGCTTCAAGATGAGCTCAAGAAAAACCTTTCGGGGAAGAAGTTTTTTGTTGTATTAGATGATGTTTGGAACAAGAACTATGAAGACTGGACTATTCTCTTGAAGCCTTTTCAATCAGGAGCGAAGGGAAGCAAGATCATCATCACGACTCGTGAGCTCGATGTGGCTTCAATAAGCGGTGCTCGACCAATAACTCTCAAACTGTTATCACAAGATGATTGTGTGACTATGTTCGCTCTTCATGCTCTTGGAGTCCATAATTTCGATCATCATCCCGATCTCGAAGTATCAGGCAGGAAAATAGTGGGAAAATGCAAAGGTTTGCCGTTAGCTGTGAAGGCCTTGGCTGGACTGCTACGTACCAAAGCTAGTCCCCGTGAATGGGAAGCTATATCGAAGAGCAAGATTTGGGATCTACCGGAAGAAAGAATTAACATCCTTCCAGCTTTGAAACTTAGCTACCTCCATCTCCCCTCCCATTTGAGGAGATGTTTCGCTTACTATGCTATATTTCCGAAGGACTATGAAATCCAACGGGATGAGGTGATTCATTGGTGGATTGCAGAGGGCTTGGTGAAGGAAAAAGAAGAAAGGGACATTTGGATTGCAGGTTTGAATTCTTTCAATGAGCTAGTGTCTAGATCGTTATTTCAAAAGTCGAGTAATAGTGAATCACAATTCTCGATGCATGATCTTGTGAATGACTTGGCAAAGCTAGTTGCAGGTGCAACCCATTTTAGATCGGGGGAGTATGAGCTTAAGTGGGATCAAACTAATCCATTTTTTGCTCGCCATGCCTCATTCATTCCCAATGATCATCACATTGTGTCAAAAAATTTTGAGATATATCATGGAATGAAAGGACTTAGAAGCTTCATATCATTAAGGAATCAAGGTAGCTATTATACCGGGCCATTTTGTCCCAAAAAGTTCTTTGTGACTTGTTGTCAAAATTGAAATATTTGAGGGTGCTTTCATTAAGTCACTATTGATCAGGGACATACCGGATTGCATAGGCAAATTGAGGCACCTAAGGCACCTTAATTTATCGTATACTCATATTGAAACACTTCCAAAGTCAATTGTTGCATTGTACAACCTAGAGGCTTTGATGTTGCGAGCCTGTATGAACCTTATTGAATTACCACAAGGTATGGAGAAATTGATCAATTTGAGATTTCTCGATATTAGTAACACTAGCAAACTAAAAGCAATGCCACTAAATATAAGTAGTTTGGTGGGTCTTGAGATGTTGTCGAAGTTCATAGTGGGAATGGGAAATGGCTCAAGGTTGAAGGAGTTAAAAAATCTGAAAAACCTTGAAGGGAAATTGTGCATCTCTGATTTGCATAAGGTTCAAGAAGCTGGAGATGCCACAGATGCCAATTTATGCATGAAGGGAATATGCTGGTTGACCATGCAATGGTGCAAAGATTTTGGAAATTTCCGGAATGAAGAGCTTGAAGCGAAAGTCCTTGACTTTCTTCGCCCTCACCCAAAACTTGAAAATCTCGCAATATCCTACTATGGTGGCTTAGAATTCCCATCATGGTTAGGAAGTCCCTCATATGTTAAGATGGTGCATTTACGCTTACATGGGTGTTGTCGAGCCAAAGCGCTACCCTCATTGGGACAACTATCTTCTTTGAAAAAACTATATATTGAAGGTCTAAATGCAATACATACGGTAGGGTCTGAATTTTATGGAACCAAAAGTCCTTTTCCATCCTTAATGACTTTGGAATTCAAGGACATGCCATCATGGGAGGAATGGTCTCATCGCTTCGGCAATGAAGAAATAGGAGTTTTATTCCCTTGTCTTGAGCATTTGGTCATTCGGGATTGTCCTATGTTGATTGGAAGATTCCCTAGTCAACTGAGCTCCCTCAAAAAGCTGGAAATTAGTTCCTGTCCGTGTATGGATGTCTCGTCCTCTATCATTAGCCTTCCATCCCTCAATAAATTAAACTTTAGTGGTTGTAATGAAGGCGTGCTAAAGAGTTTGGCGAACTTGACATCTCTAACCGCTCTTGTAATGCAAGATGTTGTGGAATTAACTTGTTTAAATTATGAGTTTACAAGCTCTTTGGTCAAGCTGGAGAAGTTGGAGATGAAAAGTTGTAAAAACTTGATGTACTTGTGGCAAGAGAGAGATGTAATTCAGAATCTCGATTGTCTAAAAAGCTTAGTTGTCAAAAGTTGTCCTGAATTGATTTCATTTTCAGTTGGAGAAGGAGATGTAGAGTTGTCTAGCAAGCTGGAGACTCTGGACTATTGCATCAATTTGGAGAAGCACCCAAGCGAGATTTACACTCTCTCATCTCTTCAAGACTTGACCATCGAGGAGTGTCCAAAGCTCATGTCCTTCCCGAAAACAAGTATGTTGGCGTCAGTGATATCATTAAATATAGAAAATTGCAAGATGTTGTCATCTTTACCTGAAGGACTAATTGTTCATATGGATGAACCGAGCAGCAGCACCAATAATCACGGTGACATGACGTCTTGTCTGCAAAAATTAAATATCCGCGGATGCGATTCTCTACCAGCCTCTCTATTCAGTGAGAGTAGTTTTTTACACACGACCCTCAAGGAACTTAGAATTTGGTCGTGTAGGGGAGTGGAGTCGCTCGCGGAGATATCCGTAGACCGTCTTCAATCACTTCAAAGCATTAATATTACCTCTTGCAAGAACTTGAGAAGCATACCACAGGGGCTGGACACACTTTCCCATCTCACTTACTTGTGTTTGTGGGAGTGCCCTGTATTGGAGCTAGAGTGCTTCCCTCCTCTTCCTCCCGGCATCTCGTGGTTTCATCTTAACAATTGTCCGAAGATAAAATCGTTACCTAATCAGTTGTATCGACTCACGAGTCTTCGACATCTGGATATTTTTAGGTGTGAGAGTATTACGCGCTTCCCTGATGGGGGACTGCCGCCCCAGCTAGAGTTTCTTAAGATAATAAAATGCGAGAATATGAAGCAGCCGGTGAGGGAGTGGCTTACCCCCCACACCTCCCTTGAATGCCTGGAAATCGACAGCGGGGTGGGAGGAGTGGGAGAGGAGGAGGATCTTGTGCTTCCACTCCCTTCCTCTCTGACTTTTCTCTGTATCACAGATATGGGGAAAGTGGAAAGACTGTCCAGCAGTCTCCCTCCCTCTCTCCGAACCTTATGGATCTGGAATTGCCCGAAGCTGAGGGAGTTGCCCGAGGATGGCCTCCCTCACTCCCTAGAACATCTCTGGATCTCAGGATGTGGGATTATGGAGGAGCGATGCAGGAAAGGGACCGGCAGCTATTGGCCCCTCATCCGCGAAATCCCACGAGTCACATTGGGTGATATTAACTCCAAGTCAATTACTTGAAAGAAAGAAGGGATTCGGACTCTGAATATTCTACATGGGAAGAGATTAAGGGTATTTTTAATATATGAGGCCTTGGCTCTTTTTGAAGAGGGACGGGGTTCGTATCTTGATTTCATGATTGGGAAGCTTATAGCTGAAGCTCTCCGCGAACTCGGAACCTTTCGCACTCGACTCACAGAGAGCTCCACCGAGTCGCAGCCGTGAGAGCACTCGTCCCGGAAAACCGACCTCCCCGCGAGCCAGCGCCCCCTTCCCCCGGCGGCGCCACCCGCCCCGAGGCCGCCCCCCCGAAGAAGAAGGGGGACGTCTACCTCGACGAGACCCTAATTCCTCCTGGATCGTTCCGGACCTGCCGCTACCGCACCTGCAATTATCCGTATTTCCGAAGGTAAATCTACTTTGCGCTTTTCCTTCTTTGAAATCTTGTTCCCTTATTTGAAATCTTGTTCGACGCTTTTCGCGGGGTTCTCTTCTCATCTACTCCAAGGCGCTTTCTTTACCTGAAATTAGTCTTCGTCCGGCATGAGTCAGAAGTCAACTGCATTTCCTCAGTTAAACACGGGTTGTAAATTGATCTCAGTAGTTTGAACGAGCGACGGTTTCTCTAAATATTCGTCTTTCTTTTTAGCTTCCATTGAATTTTACAGTGGGCCGATTATTTTTCAACCTTTTAGTTCATGGGCATAGTCCGTCAACCTTTCCTTCACCATCGCCTCGCCGGTATCGAGTCTAGGAGGAGGAGAGGATGCTGAAGTGGGGGGACCCGGGATGTGAGATTGCCCCCTCGTTGCAGAGAAGTAGGGGAGATGCCACTGGAGGCTCTGTTCTTAAGATCTTGACTTTTAATGGAAACTCTTTCCATGATTAGAGTTGGTTCTCAAATTACTCGCGGGGGAATAAAGGTATGTACATATGTTCTCTTTCCACGTTCATTGAAAGTGTCCATTTTTCCCCCTGATGTTTCAATCCGCAAGACAAATCTCAAAAATCATAAATAAGTAATAAAGACAAGTTTGGAAATGTTTGAAAGTTGCATCGCATTGAAAAAGTGTAACTCCAAACTTCGGATGGATAGAGCAAGTTGGCAGTTAGATGCTTTCGATTCTCTTTCCCGTTTTAGTTTGGAAACTCCATTTGAACACGTTTACTAAGTTTGTGGAATGTACCTGACTTCTGTCCCTTATATCTCTTATTCTGATATACAGAAATTACTCCTGCAGCATTCAGTAGAAGTGGAAGGAACTCGGTATTAACTTTCTCTCTCAATTTGACGATACACAGTACTTATCCCCACACAAGCAATCATCTTATTTCTGAGCATCTTGTGACGCACATCAAGATATGTGGGGGAAACAGATTTATTGCGCCTTAAACCTTCCATCCAGCATTTTACTCACGATCCAAGATTAAGGAATGGTTTAGTCGGTTTGAGTACAGACACAAATGAAGGCATTTCGCGTCTGGGTAGCACTCAATGAAATCATTGCACATTGTTCGTTTTGATGACTATTCATATACTGCTTCATGGAATCAAAGATGCATAGCCCTGGAGTCGCTGGTTGGAAAAGTTTAAAGGTGAGTAGATTTATTTCTGCTTTTTCTTTTGACTGGCTGCTTAGGAGGCAGGTAATGATCATGGGGAATGATTAGAATGCATAAAGAATCTCTTCTAAAGGATTAGTAAATTGTTCACATTCTACTTGTTTGGTTGCATTTCCAACAAATTGTCTGCATTCTACTTGTTCATTTCTAGCATTGTCAAAGCACATGTCAATATTTCAAAATTTCTTGTCTGTTATGTCGCTTGTTATCCTTTCCCTGGTTATCCCATTGATGTGATTACGTCCACATTATGTCATGTGTGTGTAGGGGATCAGTTCTATGGAAGGGGAGTGTTAAGTCATACATTGCATTTGTCTAACATGCAGCAGTAAAATCAAACAGCATGACAAATCAGCCAACCCGATTTTTTTGTTTGGTTCTTTCTTTAGTGTTTTTGGGTGGTCTGCAAGACAAGGATTATAAGCATCGAATTACAACAAGATCTAAAGTTTGGACAGTTAAAAGCCACTCCTATGCCAGGGTCAGCTCATCAAATCTGTTTTTAATAGTCTGGTTAACTATTGGGGTCAACTCTTTTTGTTGCCCAAGAAAGTTTTCGAAATGGTTGAGCAGAAGTGTAGAGCTTTCCTTTGGAAGGGAGATCCTGATGCTAAAGAGGGAGCAAAAGTTAAGTGGGACACTCTGTCCCCCTAAGCAATTTGGAGGCCTTGGCATTTGAAGACTGGATTTGTGAGATCTTGCTTGTATCAAATCCAGCTTGTATTATAAAGTATCTGTGGAGTATTTCATTGAGGTTTATTCTTCATGTTTTGCTTAGCTCTATAGCTATTATCTTGATTGTAAACCCGATGTGACTTATGCTTGGAAGGATTTATTAAAAGTAAGGAATATTTTGAAACCCCGCATTATACAAATAGTGGGTAGTGGTAGTGGAGATCATGTCTCTCTTTGGTGTGAATTGCAGCACCATGCCAGGGTCTTCCTGGAATCATTCTCAAGGAGAATAAGTTATGACTCTTCTCTTTTGCTGCAGGCCAAAGGATTGGCTGTAATTCATTACTCTCATTGGAAATGGCCTGTTGCTAGGTCTGAAGAGTTGGTTTCCATCCAAGCTGCAATTTTTGGTATGATTTTTCCTAGTTCCTTGGCTGCAGACAAAGTTGTATGCACACAGCTTCTTCAAATGGTTGCCTTAATTTTTTTGTTGCTTGGGATATTGTCAAAAACAAGAATGCTGATGTTGACTGGCACAAACTTGGGTGGTTCTCCCCTGATGTGACAAGATTTGGCTTTATTTCTTGGAGTAACATGATAAACTTCCAACTTTTGAGAGGATTAACAGTTAATCTGTTGAGAGTGCTAGATCTCCTCATTTGTCATCATTTATATAGTTTGATAAGATTGTTAGTAAAAGTAAGCTCTTCGATTAGCAAGTTAGTTAAGCAGCCAGTGTTTGTTGATTGATTCAAATCATCTTCTTTCCGCATATGCCATGAGAAAGGAATGGCGCTTTCACCCGAACGAAGCTTGAGTGTGGCTTCGACCAAGTTTTACGATGTGCAGAATGGATGACTCACGGATGATACTTGCGTGTTTGGCGCTGAGGTCTTGTGACGAGGGAAAAGAGCACTTGGCGAGAGGAGAGAATCTGTTGATGGTAAAGGAAATGATCAGTCAGAAGCACACGTGGAAGATCAACAACTTCTTGAAATTGGACAAGGAATTCTCCGAGTCGAAAGTAATTATAGCCAGGAACAAGAAATGGTATTGCTCTCAACTTTCCTAATATAGGCATGTGCTAGATAATTGATGTTAATCTCCTCTGCTTACTTGATATGTTCCTAACTGATCATGGAGAACAATGAACTATCTTGACAAGTATTTCTTGAGGAAGTTTCTTCGATCAGTCTTCTAGTTGATGGTTTATAAACACGGACGTTACACACATTCATTTTAATAAAATTTTCATATTGGTGATATCTATATTCTTAACCCAACAATGAGATTCATGTTTCTCTTGCTGGAGACGGAACTACAACTCTGAAAAATTCTCACCAAGTTCAGTCATATGTCCTTCCAGGAAGGAATAGGATTGCGCATTTTATCAAGTGACTCACTTTATTCTTCCATTAACGTTGTGAGGACTAGCAAACAAGAATGCGTTGATTAATCATTGATTAATATGAAATGTGGTGTCTTATATTCATTCAGGAAAATATAACTCTGTATCCGGCTGGAAAGGTAACCGGACTCGGAACTTGCATCTCTCAAGAAAACAAGCTACGAGTGATTGAATTCTTGTTTTGGACATTGTAAACGCTCTCTGTGATGCTGCTAATAACTGGTTCAGCCTCTCTGAGCCAGGAGTCCAGTTGGGGGAGACTCATGTTTCATGCCAACTTCTATGATCCGAACACAGGCACTTTGGTGGAGGATACTTGTGTGGTCAAAGCAGAGGTCACTGTCCTCGGCGTAGTGGATGCAGTTTGAAGTCGCTATTCTGCTGACAATCACGCTATCACTCAGTAGCATTGCTGTGAATATGTTCATTTCAGCTCTGATATGATACAGATTAATTTCCAGGTCCTGGTTTGCAAACCCGTCCAGTAAAACTGAACCCTGATCTGAAAGTTATGCATCAAAGCATGCGTTTTTCTTCTCTTCACTCCGTAAAATCTTTACTACCGCCTGATCTGCAGTCGCTTCAGACAGATTATCGTACTTTTCTTGTAATTTTGTTTTAAGTATCATTGTATAAATCAAATCCCTGTCCTGATAAATTATGAACTTGCTATTCGTCAAATCAATTCTTTCCCTTCCCCAGCAGTGTCGTTTTGCTCTAATAAGTTTAAGATCTTGTAAATCAAAATATTGTTTCCAGACACACAATCTTTGCGCCAATTATCTCTAAAAGTCTGATCTTTGTACAAATTCTCGGGCTTGCTTGTGCTTGCGCACAATGAAACCTGTGATTCTCAGGTGCTTATTTGAATGTTAAAGCCCGAGCTCACGGGCAAACGAGCTAGCTCTCTCCAACCTGCAAGAAACTACGCATTGAATTGATTCCCGATTTTAGGGGCTGCGTACTGAATATTCTCACCAACTTCACCTATTCACGGTCTCACCACACTCCCGACAATCTTCAAGTCGAACTTCAACTTGGTTCAAGCTTGAATTCGTTCAACCATAGCTGCTTCTTCTTCATTCCATCGTGACAATGTCTTCTATCCATCGTGGAATTTCTCAACGAAACAACGAAATTTGTACCCCTGCCTGATATGGTCTATCTTCATTTTGTCTGCGATGGATCGGATCTCGGATCTAAGGTGAGGAAGTGTCTCTTTAATCTTCCCTCAAATTTGTTGTCCTTTTATGGATGGGTGAGAATTATCGCGTCCAGAATGTAGCATCATCTTTTCCATTAATGTTTTGATGGGTACTATTTTTGGCAAAGTTGTATGAAAAGAGGATTGTAAGTCTTAGTGATCTTTTACAGCACAAAAAAATATATATATCAATTTGATCTTCAAACTTACGCGCCATTTGAGTATTTTTCAAGAACGAATCATGAAACCGGGACTTAGACACGACCTGGAATTGCGTGACATTCCACCATGTGTGCCATGCCTACCATTACACAACGCTCCCAACTTCTCTCTCCGGACACAATTCCTTCAAATCAAAAGCAGATTTGTTGGCTTGAACAAAAACGAGAGAGAAATGACGAGCTAGCGGCGCCTTTCTTCTTGGCAAATGATCTAGACTCGACTAGCCAACACATGGAAATCAAGTATGTGTCGTAACCAGATGGATCGACAGAAATCGACAGTGATCTACAGATTAGGTATTGCTATGATTGACATGGAATTCCTTTATGGGAGGATGAAAGGGCAAAATCTCTAAGCCCATAACACTTTCAAGCCAAGTGGGCCAAATATGGAATGTCAAAACAGATGGTCCGGGCCGGAAGATCATAAATTGATACAATTTTTTTTACAGTTAATACTACGAGAAACTCCAAATTGATATATATGTCATCAATTTATTTCAAATTAAATTTTTTACCACCAAAAACTCAATTCGGTACAAATTGTGATAAATCTACCCTTCGTTAGTTTTTGTAAACTTTGATTAATATAACAAAAAACCACAAATTGATACATATAAGAAATAGATAGTGAAACTCCAAACTAATACACCCATTAATTACCATGTGTCATCTAACTCAACAATTTAATAATAAAATTTAATGGAAACAAACGGAGTGTGGATTTATCACAAATGTACCAATTTAGAGTTTTTGATAATCAAAAATATAGTTTTGGGTAAGTTTATCATCGGTGTATTAGTTTGAAGTTTTTCTATAATATTGACCCAATTTTTTAAAGGAGAAGAGCCGCATTGTTTGGAGCTTAATGGGAGACCCATGGAATTAATTTTTAACATTAAGGAACCTAATCACGTGCTACTGGCTAGTTTTCGCCCCTCCCCTCTCTCTCAGATATTTTCATTTTTGGTACTTCGAAAGTACGGCCAATTTTTCTAATTTAAGTATATTATCGCGTGCCAAGTGTCATGAAGCTATCCAACTCTCTATGAGGGCAAGCACGCAACCACTGGCTTCGGAGAATGGGAAGGCCGGACCCGAGGTACACCATGTTTTTCTTCCCTTAAAAAACTATACGTGGAAAATGTTACGTGTATTATGTTGAATCTAGATCTGTAGTATCCAAGAAACTACCACTGATCTACTAAAGATCATTCTTTTTTCTTTTTTCTTTTTTTTGTCAAAGAAAGATTCCATTCATTACCCAAAATTATCCAGTAGAGCCTGGTAGAGGCTTCAATACAAAACACAACCGTAAAGCGAGATGTAAAATTGAAAATCAGATCAACATAGCAGTGCTAGTGATGAGCAAACGCTCGACCCACCAGAACTGATTTGTCACATTGACAAAGCAAGAAAGCAAACAGCGGCCCATCGTGACAGAAATTGAACTTCAGATCTTAGAAGAAGAAAATGGCCTGAGGATCCGCACTGACTAGTGTGTTCAGATATGAAAGGGGGCTATCCACGGCGAGCAAAATAAGATCGGATTCGTCGCCGAGCAGTTGAAAGAGGAATAGATGAGACGAAGGGGTGGAGGAAAGATGAACTCAAGAGAATCTCTTGGGAGAGGGAAGCTCTCACGCTGGAGAGAGAAATCAAAGAAAGAAAGAAATACCCTTGGATGAAAATGCCCCCAATCATGGCTACCGAACGTGCACATTTGGCCAGTCGGTGAGTTGAAATCCTTATTTAGGACTTAACCCAGTACGAGAAGTGGGGGACTTTCCTTACACCCGATGGATGAGCATTTACTTGCCAAAACCAGACCAGTATAAGCAAATATGTCACGGGTTCACATCATGTTCATATAAAAATTCGCCCCATTTAGATTGGTTCGCAATTTTGAAACATAAAATTGTGCCCCTTATGGTAGTATTCAGAAAGAGAGGGCTATGGTATCCGTCTTTTCGTTCCATAATATGCTCTGGAAAAAAAGAAATTAGGACTAGACAAAATCAAATAAGTAACCTGTTGTACAAGTCAAAATTCACCATGCTGATGCATTTTTGGTATGGGATAGCAAAAATGATTATCATTGGTCATAGACGGAATTCATAATTAAACTTTTTCACATGAGAGTTGCAGAGGATCCTCCAACTGAAAACATGAAATTACCAATACCTTTAGTTTTGCCCAAAGAATTATCAATACATCTGCGGTTAAAAGACATAAACACCATTTGTTTCATGGAGAATGAGATTATGAAAACATTTTCCTAAAAACAATAACTTATGTCGCATAAAAAATTTGTTAATACAAAATATTTTTGTTATCATAAACAATTTATATCTAAAGATTTTCATCGATAATGAATTTTTTTTTGTTTATTCATTTTATAAGTGATCATTTAAAAAAAAAAAAAAAATTGTTGTGTTTCCTAGAAAATGAATAGTTTGGAAAATATTTTTCAAAAAATAATCATTTGTATTATTTAAAATAAATATTTAGTGAAAATCTTTTAATTTTCAAAAACAATACATGTCTAGACATTATTGTTGACAATGAAAAGTATTTTTAGTAGATTTATTTTTTTTATGACCGAGGAAGCGATAAAAGTTATAGTTTTTTAAAATATTTTTCAAATCATTCATTTTCCGCAAAACAAACACATCATTATATTCGATGTAGGAGTACACTTTATGTTGAGTTGAATCCACTTAGTTCTGGAAAAAATTAATTGTTACTTGCAAAAATTTTGAGTAAAAAAATCAAAGCTACCACATCAAATTTTATATTTACCTTAAACAAGGACCTTATGTAGACATTTGATTTTACATGTATTTACGAATTCTAGGACTTGATTGTGTTATTGGAAGTTTCATGACTTGATTGCATATTGAGAAATAATTAGTACTTCTATTGTACTTATCTTTTGGATGTGCAAATGCACATACCGAATATCTCATTTTTATGTACGATCATGCCATGGCTAGCAAGAAGAGAAATCAGGCAAAGGATCTAAACTCTCTCTTTCGTGCTAGAGTTTTTTTGCTTTCACGTTTCTTCTGCGGAATCAGGGCAAGGACTGGATACTATCCCTATAACCAAAAGGAAACTATCTTTAAGCAAAGCATAACGGTACTGTAAAGCAACTATAAAAAGGCTAGCAACAAATTGCATATGCAAGCCAACAAATTTCACGGATCCTCTCATCGGTCTCTTCACTTTGCAAATGGGTACTCCTGAATTTGATGATCTACAGGGTATGCGACTCTCTCTCTCTCTCTCTCTCTCTCTCTCTCTCTCTCTCTCTCTCTCTCTCTCTCTCTCTCTCGCGTAATTTGTACAAAAGAACGTTGAAAATGTGCCTCGCAGTCATCGATCTTTTGCCTTGTGTCTCATTTGCAGGAGTAGAGAGAATGGTGTCAGCAACTCCGCCAGCTCAGTATGTCGTCAAAATACAATCCTACTCATCTCTCTCAAAGAACTCCGTGGGCAAGTATGAGTCGGGGGTCTTCCAAGCTGGAGGCTACAAATGGTGACAATCCTTCACTTCTCCCATCCGCATAATTTGTTTACCGATCTTTCTGGGTTTATTGGGACAGTGATTCTCCTTTCTTTCTTATTTTCAAAGGAAGCTGGTTCTTTACCCGAATGGGAACAAGAGCAAGAACGTGAAAGATCACGTTTCGCTTTACCTGTCGATGGTAGAAACAAGCTCACTCCCCTCAGGTTGGGAAGTTCATGCTCTGGTCAGATTCTTTCTGCGTGACCAGGATAAAGACAACTACTTGATAATCCAAGGTATAGCTTCAAACCAGATATTATCTCATCACTTTCTCATCTATTTATACTCTTCAATAGTTGCGCCACACGGTTAACATGCATTCTCCTAATGCATGCATGATCAAGCAACAGACCATCTCCTTTATACCAAGTTACTGAACATAATTATAAATCAATGGTCAGTAGAATGAATATTGAGTAAATGAGGTCCTCTGAAGATAAGGGTCTTCTTTTTGGGATGGCTACCCTATTTCGCAAATAAGGGAGAAAAATACTGAATTAAGTAAGAGAGAATAGGAACGCTCTATTCCTTTTCATGCTTTGAGTCAATTCAGTGTATCCATGTAAGTATACTCTTAATGGGTGTAAGCAATTAACAAATGAAAGTTCATGGTAGATAAGCAGCGAGAATTGGTGGATTGATTCAATTCTTGTCCTTCCTGCAGATGCCATGAGAAAGGAATGGCACTTTCATGGGATGAAGCTCGAATGTGGATTCGACCAATTCATTCCTCTGAAGACGCTTAATGATGCGCGGAACGGATATCTCATGGACGATACTTGCGTCTTCGGTGCGGAAGTCTCTGTTACGAAGGAAAAGAGCACCGGCCAAGGAGAGAACCTGTTGATGATAAAGGGCGCGATCAGTCAGAAGCACGTGTGGAAGGTCGACAACTTCTGGAAATTGGACAAGGAATTCTACGACTCGAAAGTATTCATGGCCGGAAACTATAAATGGTATCGCTCTCGACCTTCATCATATAGGCATGCGGCTAAAAATTGAATATTAACGTCCTCTACTCACTTGACTTGTGAAATGCTGCTATACCGAACATGGAGAGAAATGAACTTTCTTGACTAATGTATTTTGGGTCATATTTTTCCAATAAAAGTTTATCGAGTCTTCTGATTGGTAGGTTAAAAACATGGACATTACGACATTTGTAACCCAACAGTAGAGGCATGTTTTTCACGCCGGAGATGGAGGAAACACAGTTTAAAACTTTTACTGCAACGCCAAGTTCAGTACCCTCTGTCCTTCCTGGAAGGAACGGGATTGGGCATTTATGCTAGTGAATAACCCTATTCTTCAATTAAATTGGTGAAGCAAAGAAAACCAGAATACATTGATGTTGTGTGTCATTCATTCAGGAAAATACGGCTCTATCCGAATGGGAAAGGAAGCGGACTCGAAGGTTTTGTCTCCCTGTTTCTAGTTTCTGCCGACACAGATACCCTTCCTCCTGGTACTAAAGTATTTGCCGGCTTCTCACTGCGTGTCATGGATCAGCTTCAAGGAAATAACGTCACTGGCAATGGTAACCATTTCTTGCAAGAAAACAACCTACGAGCGATTGAATTCTTGTTTTTGACATCTGAAACGCGTCCTCTCTCACTCTCATGCAGCTAATCACTGGTTCAGCGCCTCGGACCAGCAGTCGGGTTGGGGCAAATTCATTTCGCATATCAGTTTACGTCATCTGTACGGCTATATGATGAACGACGCTTGCCTGGTCGAAGCAGAGGTCACTGTCCTGGGCGTATTGAATGCGCTGTGAAGCCGCCGTTATCTGTTGTGAATATTTTTATACTAGCACACTTACGTGATACAGATTATTTCCCGTACCTGATTCTCATGCCATCCAGTCAATTTCTTTGGATCTCCAAAGGTTGCTTGATAATCACCATTTGACTCAAAAGAAGAAACTAGAAATGGGACCTTGATCCGAACAAGAATCAAAGCATGCATTCACTAAGCAAAATCTTAACTACGGTCAGACTTGATCCGCTAATCACGTCAATAGACTATCATACTTTTCTCACAACATCATCTAAGTATCACCATGTAAATCAATTATCCGCCAGCTAAATTATTATGAACTTAATATTCATCAAAACACTGCTTTTGCTCCCGCCAAAAAAGTTATTATTTTTGCTGGAATATGCTTAAGGTTTTGTGCATCGGAATATCGTTTCCAGAGACATAATCTTTACGCGAATTGTCTCTAAAAGTCTGGTCTTCGTACAAATTCTCAAGTGCGCACACGCACAAATTGCGATGTTTCATCTAGGCATGACAAGCCTTTTCAGGGGCTTTATTTGAATGTTAAAGGGCCTTCAATTCATTCTAGAATTTAGTCAATTCTAATGCTAATGTAGTAATATTTTGTTGTGTGCTCTGCTTACAAAAATATAATGAAAGGAAAATATCGAAAACATATGTGAATTTTCATCTAAATACCCACCTATATATCTCTTCTTTTAGAAAAGAAAATTACATTTTTGCACCCTTATTTAGCGTGTTGTCCATCTATTTACAATTTCCCCATTTTCCTTTCCATAATATACCTTTGCTTTCTCATAAACACGATCACGATCGCAACCTCTCTCTCTCTCTCTCTCTCTCTCTCTCTCTCTCTCTCTCTTCCCGAGCTTGAAATCGTTAGAACATGGCTTCTTCTTCCTCCTTCCACCGTGACGAAATAATCATGCAGTTTCTCACGTAACAGCAAAATCTATCCTTCAATGAGGTATACGTTCCGTCTTTACTTTGTCTTCAGAGGAATCCCGATACGAGCTCATGGCCATGGCCATGGCCACCACGAGTGGTCTAATGTTGGCAGGGCAATCCAAGATGATGCACGCGATTGCCGGCAACGGAGAGAATGGTGGCGGGGGACTTAGGTTGAGAGTTTGAACCTGAACCGGGTTGGTTACCAGGAACCGGCTTCACGGGAATCAGAGCTGGGGACCTTGTTCGTTTGGAATTTGGTCCCCACGGAGGGATATGAATCTTTTTCGAGGGCATACTCACCATCTATCCGATCTTTCCTGGATGTCAAAGCCTTTTAAGGTATTGCTTAGGACCAAAATGTGTGGAATTTGTGAGGCTAGAACTTCTGGGAGAGGAAGGGTATTTTTTTCTTCATTCTAGTATCGTGGAGGTATGCAAACTGTGTGTTTGTGGCTTCTGGGTGATAGACGAAAACTCGAGTATGTTTTCGGTGGTTTTCTTCTAAATGGTATATAACTAAAGATACACAAAAATAGAAAATTAAATCTTAAAATTACCAAAAAAAAATGGTAGTTTTTATCGATGTTTTGATTCGACTACCATTTTAGGCAAAGTTGTATGAAGAAAAAAGATCGTAAGTCCAAATAACATTATTAAATCAAAAATTATTTATTTAAATTGATTTTCAATCTTACACGTCATCTAAGTGTTTCTGAAGAACATGTTCTGAAGTTAGGACTTAGATGTGACCTGGAAATGCATGACATTCTTACCATATTTGCCACGGCTACCATTAACATGATGTTAATATCTCATCTCTCAATCACATTCATTCAAATTAAAGGCGGACTTATCAACTTAGAACAAAGAAAAAAGGAAGAAATCGCCAATTGGTGACTTCTCGCCAAATGGTTCGGACTCAATTAGCTGGAACATGGAAATCGAGCACGTATTGTAAACAGATGGGTCGACGGAAATCGGCAGCGATAAATAGATTAGGTATCAATACGATTGGCATGGGATTCCTTTGTGGTAGGAAGAAAGGGCAAAAATCTCTAAGCCCATAACAATTTCAAGCCAAATGGGACAAAGGTGAACATTGAATGCCAAAACAGAGGTCCTTCCTTCCACACAAAGGGCCACAAGATCATAAAGTGACATGAACTTTTCAAGGGACAAGAGCCACATTGTTCGGTAGCTTAATGCAGGACCCATGGGATTTAATGTCAACATTGGGGGACCTAACCATATGCTACTGGCTAGTTTTGGCCTCTCTCTCTCTCCAATATTATTATTTTCGGTACTTCAAAAGTACTGTTGATTCTTCCCATTTTAGTATATCATCACGTGCCGAGTGTTATGAATCCATCCTAATCTTCTTATAAGAGCAAAGCGTACAACAATCGATTTTGATGAATGAGAAGGTCGTACTTGAGGAACACAATGTTTCTCTTATCTTGAGAAATTATACAATGTATATGTTATATCTAGACCCATCACTTGGGTAGGTCGAGTCAAGTTTGGCTCAAGTCGAATATGATATGACCCAAATAAACCCATTTACATGTAATCCAAATATATTAACCTATACCTAACTTAATCTATATTACTAATATGCTTCTATATTTAACTTAATTTACAAAAAATCATACCCAAATTGAGGTGAGAGTGTGGAGTGGGTGAGCACAAGATTGAGTGAATGCGAAAGAAAATGAGAAAAGAATGAAGTGGATGTTGAGGTTGTCTTGTATCAGTTGTGAAAAGTGCTGGTGGTTGGTTTATAACTATAAAAGAACCCTTTGAGCTAGCTTTTGAGTGAGAGAAGCCCAAGACCACATAACATTAGTATCAAAGCCGACTTACCCAACAATCACATGGGACAAGAGAGATGGGAGAGTTATGGGTTGTTGCAGCTCTAACCTAAGGCCTGAGGTGTAAGGCAGAGATTGTTGAGGATGTTCCACATTGGTTATGGAATGGAATGTTGATCGGTTTATAAATATGAGAAAAAGTCTCACTCTTTGAGCTAACCTATGGGAGAAGAGAGACCCAAAACCACACAATACTAGTATCAAAGCCTAGGTTGCCAACAAGTTTGGACCAAATTATTGAGGCTATCTCACATCGGTTACAAAATTAGCTAAAATGCTCAAGACCACCCAATAGTAAATTGACTTTAAATAAGTCATAAATTCATTCACAAGTCATTTATGATTTATTTATGACCAATTTCGGTAGATCTAATTATATCTTCTACATTGAATCTAGATCATCTTATATAATGGGATTTCACATGGGAGGCATTCAGTTTTGTTTATTATATTATATTATATTATATTCTGTATATCTTAGCTTGCTTGCTCATGGTTATTATTGCTTCTTTGTCCGTGCTCCGTATTCTCATATCGCACTTGTTAACTGCAATTTCTGATCAAATTTTTTGGCCACATTGACGCCAGACACGACAAACGGATTCGCCACGATCTTCTGCTATCATTCTGGTTCCATCGTTTTGTCATGTGCTTTTAGAAAATTTTTAAGCCAATTATATCACATATATGTGATAGAACCCTACAAATTCTACGTATGCTTTAGAAAGAGAATTATTTTTCACCACACCAAATTTGCAAAATTAAATAATATAAAGCGAGAGAGGTTGCAAACAATACTCTCCTAGATACATAAAGCTCCAGCTCACAAAATATATTTTCAATCTCATGGATCAAGTACAATGCGACCAAAGATCAAAGGGATGGTCCAGACAAAAGATTGCTTCACTGTTGAGGGTGTAGGAAATAAAACATGGTTCATGCATTTATAATTAATGTACACATTCGTTGATGGCTGTGATCCAACAAATTTTGTCGTCTCAGTAAAATCTTATTTCCATTTCGAGGGTTGATGTATTTGTGTAAGCACATAGTCTCTAACCAAATTAGTCTCGGTTTTATCTTAATCTTGTTCATATATGTATGTATGTCGAGAGAATATAGACCTACAAAAAAAGTGACACATAGCTAAGAGATTAGAGATTGAAATCTCCATAACTTAAAAAAGAGTTCCCGAAGTTAATTGGAAAAAAATTAATATACGAGAAAAAAAGTCCGTAATTTTACATCCCAACATTTTGAAAGGTCTTGGCATTTTGCATTATTTTAAAAACAATAGCAAGAAAGTAAAAATACCAAAAGTAAGTTTCAATTCAAATGGAATTTGCGACATATATAAATTGGGGAAAAGGAGTGTTTCTTTGTAAGGAGACATAAATAGGATTAAAAGGTTTAGATCAACCATTGTTAGTGAAAAAATAAATGGATACAAGATTATGTCAGGGATATGCTGGAAACTGTCATTGTAATGTTGCCTTGAGAATAATTAATCATATGATTAAGATATAATGGGGTGGAACGTTGAAGCAAGTGAATGTCATCGTCAACTCATGATTGAAATTCACCAGCATCTTTACCATTAAATAACAATGTTTTTCGCGAAAATTATATTTCATTTTCAGAGATTATTTGATATTTTGAATCAATTCTTGAGTATCGAATTGAGTATTACACCATGGTGCAATCAAAATCAGGCCATCCTCATTAAAGTTGGATATAAGAAGCAAAATAATTTATTTTTTATAATTTAACTCCAAACGAATCCCCCTTATTCAATCCACAGTGAAATATAGTCCAAATTAATGCCCCAGTGAAAACTTTCCTTTCATTTATGAATCATGGGTTTGATTGTAATTAGCCAGCCATCTATCGATTTGTAGATTGAAAACATGGAAACGTCGTTACCACTAGATCCATCAAAAAGTGAGTGAGAAAATTATTATATTTGAATCATGTTAACAAGTGACACGTGAAATTATATAAAACATAGTTTATAAACCGAAGTTTGATTTTTTGAATTTGATCATACCCTTATGAGAAAGTTAATATATTAAAGTTATAGTATTTTTTTTATTTTGTTATTTCAAGATTTCTTTTGTTTCTAATTTTTTTCTTAGGAGAACATATTGGGCCCCCACATTGATAACCCTGTCCAATTCAGTCTTTGCTTTCATGCCAAAACATGTGGAAGTCACATGAGCCTCTAATGTGAAAGAAAATCAAGAACCTGCCAATGATTTTTATTGTAGATCCATGCCCGTGGCACCAACATGCCTAATGGTACTTTTTTTTTTGCCGATCCCTTTAGGGACTTTGAATTGTATCTCAAATTTCTGACTCAACTTCCATTCTACCTTGTCACAGATACAACGGTTAGTGACACGTGGCATGAGAAATTTTCAACATCGGGATCCTAAGAGTATTGATTAGAGAATAAAAATGAAGATAGTAAAATCCCACAGATTTACTGAATTGAGGTCCGATGAAATTGTAAACTCTAACTACAGTTCAAAGCAAGCAGATCCATGTTGCCCTCAAAAGAAAATCTATGTAGTATGTATAACTTCATATCAAAGAGGTCATGAGTGTGGAGATGGAACTAGAAGGACAATGATGGAAGCTAACGGGTAAAAGACATGAAAAGGTGATCTCTTGACTTCATATGGCAGAGAGGAGGAGTGGGGGAGGAGAAGTGAGAGGTCCATCTTCTTATACGTCACAGTCGGACAGAAGATATTAAAATGAATCACATGTTTGGCTCTCTCTCTCTCTCTCTCTCTCTCTGAGTAGCTTCCCACCATGTGCACACTCACTGGTCGCTCTTCTTAACCTTTGAGATAAGAAAATTTATAAAAAAAAGGAGTGATGTTCCTCTAAGCTCATCTCACGGATCTTGCCCCTCGCTCTCTCTCCTCTCTCTCTCTCTCTCTCTCACACACACATTATTGTGTATATATTGTTCCTGTAGAAACACAAGGAAGTCCTCAGAAAATGGCTTCTTGGAAGAAAACCATCACAACCCCATTTAAGAAAGCCTGCACTTTCTTCAACCAACAGCCAAAAGAGAAGAAGTCCCAAGAAGGTAAACAAGAACCTCTCTCTCTCTCTCTCTCTCTCTCTCTCTCTCTCTCTCTCTCTCTCTCTCTCTCTCTCTCGAAATCTGTGTTCCCCGTCGGTTAAATTTAGTTTATCAAAAGATACTCGTCTTGAATTTTAGGGTCACCTAATGAAGCTTTATCAGGGGGGTTCGCTTCATTGGCTTGATGATGCTTCTGTGCTCTCTCACTCGCAGGGCAGGAGCAGGAGAAGAGCGTGGTGGATCTGCAGGGTGAGGTGATGGCGTGCGCGTACGAGGATGTTCAAGTGATGTGGTCGATCTTGGATAAGTCCAAGGCTACACATTGCAACATGACTTCTTGATTAGCCTCTCTCTCCCTCTCTCCAATGCCCCAACCCACCAAATCGCCCTTATGTGAATTTTGTGTATGTAGTAGTGTTTTCGAGTTAATCTTGCAAATCCATATGTACATGCTGTGCTTTGTATTCGCCTCGTGGGTGTGTTCCTGAAAGGGTGGCAAGATGAACCAAAATGAAGGAGAAACAAGGACAAAAAACTGAAAAAAAAGAGAGGGAGGGAGAGGGAGGGAGGGAGAGAGATGTGCCTCCTCCTAGGCTTCTAGTGCCTGATTTCGCTGATGATTCTTCTTTTCTTCTGGCTGGTTTTGTTGTTGTTGGAGTCATGTTAGGTGATTAGGGAAAGAATCCCCATGATTAGTGTGAAGATCATGGCGAGATTTTAATGGAGAAATTTATGTCTTTGATGCACGTATGAATGCTCTCTTTGCTTTTTCCTTTTCTTCTCTTTTGTATCATCGTTTTTGTCTTTTTTGGGCCATAATTGTTCATGGTCCCAAGTCCACCTTAAATGATTTATGGAAGTCCTTATCTTCCGTGCATGAAACATGCATATGCAAAGATTGAATTGCGTATCCCCACACGATCAGCTCGTATGGTGAGGAATTGTGACGATAAGATGAGTGCCGAACCAGACAGAGACAACTCCTCACCAGAAAGCGTGGAGTTGCTCTCCTTTCATTTTTAGAAAGTATCTTGATAGTTGAACCAAAGAAAATATATTAATCACGTCCACATGTGTGCACATACATACACACGCATATATATTAATAAATACATACGGTATGTTTTCTGTCTCACATGTTCCCCTCGAAATGAGTACCGAACTAATCTTCGGAATATGCACCTTCGGCCTGCCTAATATGCACAAAGCCAATTACCAACTTAGCCATGGCCGGGATTAGCACCATGGCGGATAAAACCAAAGACAGACACATATAAACTGGACACGGATGTTAAACACAGAGCCAAAGGCGCACTTAAGTTTTCAAAGCAAAGCAAAAGAGAACAGAGCAGTGCATGAAAAATGTGAAAGTAGATTTGGCTCTCTGCCCAAAATTGCAAGAACAGATGATCGAAAGTCCAAAGCCAATGAAATGGCTCATCTAAGAGGATCTTCATTCAGTGATTTGATCTTCGTCCAGTTTTGAGCTTAGCCAACATAATGGACTTTGTAAGCTATGCACAATGAATTGAACAGAGAATCTCTTCTCGAGAATAAACAGGTAGCCTCTAGAATGTATCATCTAGCATTTGTTTTGATAATTAATGCACAATGTCACTAATGCATCACCGAGTTGTCTTCCCTTCCCTCGCTTCAAGCGCATCTACTTCCTCGCTCGAGAGTATATCAACAATGGGCTCGAATGCATCCCAATCTTTCCTTTTCCTGAAGCATAAAGGGACCAAACACCATAAGTACCTTCCTTGCCAAAATTATGAAAATTTCCAATCATCAATTGGAAACAAAGACAATAATGATTCAGCAACCACAATTGAGCCGGTTGTCAAGTAAGAGGGGACAAGTTCTTGACACCATAGAGATAATTGCCAGCAATAGACCCATTAAAGCAGAGCTTTTTAGTCATCGCTTCATGCCAATATCATAAAATGCACTCTGGTTAGTTTCCAAGACTCAGAAGACCATTTGCTTACCATTCCTAATCTCAGATAAAAATGGAAGAGCTCCTTCTTGATAGCTTCAAAATCAGGTGACAATGCAAGGTCTGATCAAGAGCTTTGAAGGACTGAGTTGGATACAAGGAAATGACAGTGACATGTTTAGAAAAGACCTCATTATGGTTGCTATCTAATCTTATCAATTTTGCTCTATTAAAGCAGAAGGAACAGAGGACAGGTGACTTTTCTCTTTGTTAGGCATTTTTATTCATTTCCAGCAGGTCTCTAGAAGAGAATGGTGAAAATCTTGCCCATAGGCAGCTTGCAAGGATATCTAAGAAATCGAATCAGTCAGTCCCACAAACCTAAGCAGTGATTAGAGCAACATTGATTAAAGATATTGACATTTTAAAGAAGTACAGTCTATCTAAACAAGTAATAAAGGGGCAGTTAGTGAAAATTCCAGTGCCAATTAAAAGGATTTGGGAAAAAACATATACTCTAATCTTGTGACACCAACGAGTTAATACAATGCAGTCAGATCTCAGTCAAATAAGGGGGATTTTGGATACTAACTGGACATACAAAGCTGTGGAACACATTTCAACATGACATAAATGTGGATTGGAACAGAAAAGGCTCCTTACATGAACTAGGTTGAGGATAAAAGACTTACCGGACCACACTCGATTTGTGTCCGAAATATTTAACCAAGTCCAATGAGATACCACCTGCTTTACTGAGAGAGAATGAGCAAGAAACACTGCATCAATATTGCACTTGGAAGCAATTTTGGGATGACAACACAGGGAAAACAGGATGTGAGTGACCAACCTGGCTGGAACATATTCAAAACCCCGGCGACCCTTCTTGCTTACTCTGCTTTCTCTGGCTGAAGTGACATTGTGAATAGCAATCTGACACATTAGATATCATGCTTATGCATTAAAACAATTCTTCACATTCAACACAAACCAAGAAAGCAGGAAAAAGACATGTAACAGCTCATCAAGGCACATGAAGATTACCTCATACAGTTGTTCCCTAATTGCAAAGGCAATTGCTGGCTGCACGAAAAGAAACAAACAACACTTGGTATATTGCCATGATGAAAATGCAACTAATGAATATATTTGCGCGCGCGCGCGCGTGTGAGAAGAGAGAGAGAGAGAGAGAGAGAGAGTTTTAAAATAGAAAATCATGTTTTGTCAAGACAAAAATTTTGGCAGCAAAGAGATCTCCTTTTGTACATGGTTTTTTCCATTTTGGGTAATCAGGAATATCGAAATAATCTAAAATTCCATCTCGTTAAAAGCATATTTGGATCAGGCCTAAACTATATCAACTTGCAGTCAATTAGATGTAAATACTTCAGACAATTACTCCACGTCTCTCTCTCTCTTTGTTTCATTTATCTTCCTTATTGCGGCCCTACATTATCATATGCACATTTATATCTGGCAAATTCATCTTTAATTGATCAAGCAGCCATTGTAGACTAATTTCTCTTACCCCGACTTCTGGGTCTTGAATATCCATATCTCTACAGAATGTTCTAGCAAACTCCTCAGGATCACTTTCAAAATTGTTCAAATCCTGAAATCCATCAAGATCAAAATCACCACAAAAAGTGTGAGACTCAAAGACAAACGAATTAATGAAGACAGAACCTCTAAGACAGCAAGGCAAGTACCACATCAGCCATACTATGCTATAGGCAGATTCTTAACCTTACCCACAAAAACTGGTCTCTTACAAGAGTCTGATTCACTCGCATATCAAGCTGAAAAGAAAAATAAGAAAGGAACTGTCATGCTTGAATAGCATCTTATCATCCAAACAGATAAATCGCTGCTTAAATATAAGTGAATGGGAAGAACCTTAATTGGCACAATTTTCTCTCCAGCGAACATGTCCTGGCCCTCATATGAGCGAAAGTCGGCCAACTGAGACTGGTTAACAATGCCAATCGACAAATATTTATGTTAAATCTTGGACAAATGTCTCAATATAACCAAATGAAAGGCAAAACTGCCATAGTTTGCTTACTTGAATGGACTGAGCAATTTGAGTTACGAATGCTGGAGGAAGCTTCAAGTCTTTCACCGTTCTCTTCGCAAACACTACCACCTCCGAATCAGGATCTACACCATCAAAAATTTAAAATGGAAAAAGCATATGAGAGATACCATCAAAAATTTAAAATGGAAAAAGCATATGAGAGAAATACAACTACTTGTCCACAAAATTTATCAGTTCACTTCACACCAATGTAGAATTAGCTGCAAGGGTCGCACACTACAGTCAATAAAAGGTCAGTTTCCAAAAGCCACTTAAAGTGGTAAATGGAAAAGGATGTCAAATTTGACATACCAATATGCACAAGCACTATAGATCAAAATTGTTGAATAATCTGTAGTTCTTACACGTATACTATGGGGGGAGAGGGGCAAAATTGAAGTAAGTCATTATGATTCAAGCATAGGGCGTATAATTTATAGATGCCACAACAAGGATTCAAATGATTAGGTTGTTTTTTCAACTTCAGCATTCCCTTCATGGGGATACAATTTGAGGTTAAGGCTAATTCTGCTAAAGCCAATTCGGAAAAGCCAGCGATATGATTCTCAAGAATTCTCATGTTTTTCCAGTTGAGTGACTCTACTCATTTCCAGCCTACGGAGATACATTTACTTATTTTCTTCCAGTCACCTTTAGTCGTAGCTTCGACACAACAAACATAACCTGCACAAATCCAAGACACCCTTTATCGAGCTTCAACCACCTTCAACCCTCTTCAAGTCGCTCGATTTACGACCCAATTCAGAAAGGAAACCAACTTCAAGATTTCGAAATCTCAGAACAAAACCAAGATTGAAAATAAAAAAAAAAAGTACCTGAAGGGTTCCAAGTGAACGCATCTCTGTACCGCTGGCCGTCGATTTCAATGTCCAGCCGGATCGGCACCAAATTATCAGCCGTCGGGCTTTCGCGGGCAAACCCAGAAAAAAAAAATGAAGGGTTTCAATTTTCAGGACCGATTCGGCCTCCCACGTCCGAAAGAGCACTAATTGAAAGACACCCAAGATTCGTACTGAGAGATCAAGAAAGAAAAGAGCACCATAACTCACATCCTGAACTTGACAGGGACTCGCGAGGAAGAAGAAGGCAGGGGTTTCATTGGCATCGAATATGCAAGACTTCAAAGAAATTTTCTTCTCTGCTTCGTTCTCTTCTCTTACTCGATGGTGGGAAAGAAACAGAGAGAGCGAAAAGAGAGAGAGAGAGACCCGCGCGCGAGGGAGATCACTCCAAACGGCAACTGCAGAAACGCAACGGTCCTATCGAATGAAGGCAAAATTTGCACGCACGCGGGCTGAATAGAAAACCTCGGTACTAGGTTTCCTTGATTTTTGTCTTAAACAAAGACGGCGCTGAGGCTATATTGTCCGGAGGGTTTGAGACAGACCGACCTTCGTGAGAGCGAAAAAGTCTGCTTTGCAAATTCGTATGATGAGAGCATGTTCATGAGTTTATCGAGCGTGGTTGGAGTTTATAAAGTAATGAAACGGAAGGCAGATCGAGTATGGGATCGGGCCGTACGGGTTTCTGAATTGGCACGGGTTGTACCACTTCATCAATTGGTGCACTTCGGCTAGGATCGAATGGGGACGGGGCTACTCTAGGGCCAATCCGAGCCAAAGCCCGAAACTTATTTCTCCTTCATTTCCTCTCTTTTTGCAGTAAAAATCACGACAGCAACGAGAATAACAAAAACGGTTATAAAGTTCTAAACCGGAGAAACACCAAAAACATGCATTACCTTAAGAGTCCACTCTGGAGATTCACTTTAAATATCTTTATGTCCTTATGTAAATGTATGAATCTCAGCATAAAGGGAAGAATCCCTGACGGATGGGACTCCTTAATGTCATCTCTTGTATTCAGTAGGGGAGAAAAACATCCATCGAAAATTGAGGGGGGCAAGTCATTCAGGCACCGACATGCTAAAATAAGAATTGTGTCCAAACTAAGTATTGAGTTACTGAAATTCCATCGGAAGCCCCTATCAAAACTCTTGCTAGGTTGACTTGAAATATCTTTATGTCCCTATTTAAATGCAATTTCTTTCTCAAAAGTCTCAATCCCGAAATCTTAAATTCTCCTACTTATCAAAAACACTAAAAAGCAACTAAAAACCAAGTAGCCAAACCCTAAACATTGTGCTAAATTGGGTTTGTAAGAAGGGACAATTTGGACTTTTTAATGTAAGATTGTGTTGAATCACATATGTTTCACCAAATATTAATAATTTAAAAGATATTTTCCTTAAAATGATCATATGTATTGTTTGAAATAATTAGTCAATAAAATATTTCACGTACATTCTTTTTTTAATTGATACAAGCGATTATTTTTAGAAAAATATTTATTTTTTGTGAACAAATGGAACCATTCTAAATTTTTTATGTGAATAATTGATCATGCCTCCACCATTATTATTTGCTTAATTACATTGCAACATTTTCGGGATGGCCTATGCTCCAAATAATTTATGAAGAAACATCAT
Organism: Eucalyptus cladocalyx; assembly: GCA_017140615.1. NCBI lineage: Eukaryota > Viridiplantae > Streptophyta > Magnoliopsida > Myrtales > Myrtaceae > Eucalyptus > Eucalyptus cladocalyx. Next base: position 34,404,592 of record CM029517.1, on the reverse strand, counting down.
TAAAACATTGGAGTTCTCCCTAGCACAAGCCCAAAAGTCAAAACAAATATCATAGGCAAGAGGTCTTTTCACGGATCAACGATGGAGTGGGTTGATGTGAAAATTGACCCGGACATCACTCAACTGTTATTTTCTACTTATTTTGTGTTAGTTGAATTGCAAGTGTCCTCCAATATCTTCAAATAATAAAATAATGAGTGAATATCATTCTCACCAAGATTGTTTCTAATTATCCAATTACTTACGGAAGGTGATTGATCCAAAGATTTAACTAACCTATTTGAAAAGGCAAGTAAAAAGTGAACTAAACTAATTAAAGGGCTATAATATAAAATAGCCGAAACCTAAAGAATTCAAAAGCTAATTAAAATTGCAAAATAAACCTAATCTAAAATAAACCGAAAATTAACAAGGCAAATTTTAAGATTTTAACCACGATCACAAAGCGTTGGAGCATCCAACTTCACTTAATCACTCATAATTAATTCTCTTAACTTCTCATGCAACAAATTAACTCCCAATTGTGTTGATAAAATTTCCCTAAGTTAGATTATAAGCCGACATCAATCTAATAATCCCCAATTAGATATGTCAACCCATACTAACCTCAAGTGAATTTAAACTATCTAAAAGCATTAAGCTCTTATAGAAATTCCCAGATTTAATCTAAGTAGTCCTAACCCAAATCTACTACCGCAACCACACAAACAATCTAGTGTACCTTGACCTAGATTTAATTTATGGTTTTATATCACTAGTGCTCATGCACAAAGTCTCCACCTGGTATCAAGCATACATAAAAATCATTTAAAAGTTGGCCAAACTTCTAAAAGCATTAAGATCATGATAGAGAATGCTACAATCAAAACAATTATATTGAATGAATAAGTTTTGAAAATCAATCAATCATGGTCAAGATCCATTGTGGCTCTAAAAAAAGAAATTTTAAACATAATTAAAACTAAATTAACAAGAAATTAAAAAAAGCATAATGCTAAATTAAAACAAGTTCACCAATTTGAGTCACAAATATGATCGGGTTTGCCTCCTTCTTCTCTCCTCGACATGCACCAATCCCACTAATAAAATAGAAACATAAAAACTAACTAAGAAACATAAAATCTGATAGCGACTCCTAGCTCCTCCCAAAAATCGAAATATGCGGTATAAAATGTGTTTATATAGGCCTCCAAAAATCTACTCTAGGTTATCCTCCCATTAAGTTATGAATAGGACTTTTGGCAAATTAGGAGTTTATCTTCTTAAGATTCATATTGTTGATTTTCTTTGAACCTAGCCTCAATTATGGTCAAATCCACCAAATTTTTTGTCTTAGCTAGTTTTTTCTTTAACATGAGATATTCTCGAAGATACTGAGATATCCTTAAATATATTAAAATATCCTTAGAGATATTCAAATATTCTGGAAAATATTGAGGCGTAGGGACTGCTCTGCACAAACATATTGGAAAATTCCACATTCTTCCTCGCGTCTTTTGCAAATGATTCATATGGTCTCGAAAGTCGTGTTTCCTACAAAATTCATAAAACTACATGGGTAACAAATAAATTCACTCAAAATTTATCAAAACTTAGCAAATATCAAGTTTAAATTAGTAAAAAATATTATATCTAAAATAGAATTATCATTTGGATTTTACAAGCTATTTATATGCACGTCGTGTAAGTTCCAAGCAAGAAAATGAAAAGCAAATTTAAACAGTGGACGTACTTTGGATTCTGGATTAATATGAAAGGGAAGTGACGAGCAGTAGCTGAAGCGAAAGTGGCGGCTCTCCATGCATCAACGTGTTCGCTCTTGAGCCAAACTCTCCCTCCCTCCCATGTTCCACAAAACACGAACAGTGACTTCTTCCACAGTAAGAAATAAATGCTCAAAAAAAAGAAAAAAGAAAAAAAGATGAATAGACTGTGGAGTTTGGAATGCCATTACCGTCGCATCGTTGACAAACACTAAGGCGGAGCTCGCGGAAAATGTCTGCGCAAAGGCATGGAGACGGCGGCAAAGTCGACGTAGCTTCGGTCCAGGTGGGAATGGAGCCAACAGGATCGTCTTCCTCTTCTTCTTGGCGGACCAGGCAAGATGGGAATGATCTCACCTCTCCTTCTTGCGCCCTCAAGAAGAAGAACAAGAGAGGTCTGTGATTATTACTTCTGTCATTGCATTTTCCTTGTCTTCCGTCTTTTTTTCCTCCTCTTGTTGCCGTTTCTTGGCTATTGGGTTAGGACCCTTTTGGTGATGGGATTTTTCGGGTTTCTTGTTTTGTATTAGTGCTGTTTGGATAATATGGGTGTTCAGCTCTTTCCGAGCACCTGAATAATGTCTCACTGACTCATAATCGGAGCACAGGTTTGTGTATATGCATGGAAGAGAATGGACCGCCCATGTAATTGCAGTAGCAGCAGGTCTATGAGAAGAGAAGTGTTCTAGTCTAGAGTACGGTTGGTATCCGAAATGCACGGATCATCTTGATGGCCCTGTGTGTAGATTTCTAAAATTTGTTAAACAATGAGATCGGAATATTGGGTGAATCGAAGGAGTTGACATGAACTCTACTGGTTTTGATGCCATGTTGGACATTGCACAACTAATTGGCTTCGGTAATTTGGGGTATTAGAGAGAGTAGTGCATGCAATATGCATTTGAAATCTAACATGTATTGCCGGTAGTGTGCACATAATCGATGCTAGAATTTCATTTTTGTGCTGGAAAATTCAGTTTCTTTTTTTGATGATTCTGCTGGGTTCAGAGGAAAACGACGAGGACTTGTTCACGGTTCCGGACATGGAGGCTCGACCGGCTGTGAATTCTACGGGGAACAGCAACGTCCATGTCAGTGAGCAACAAGAAGCTGATCAGGCTCAGACGCCAAATCCCGGGAAGCGACGGAGGGGACGGAACCCAGTTGACAAGGAGTATAAGAGGCTCAAGAGGTATGTCCCTTTTTGCTCTGTGCGGATCATAGATTCTGCTGGTTTTGCTTAGTTCAGTGATCTGCTCTGAGTCATTCCTTAGTAAAATCTAGTGGCAAAGCAACCTTAGTTGCTTACTTTGACGCATCAATTGAGTCGACACACTGTACAGAGTTATAACTTTGCTAGCTACTTCCGCTGCATTTCTGGCAAATGAATGTTTAGCCATGGATTTAAACACGATTACAGTGTATCAACTTAATCTTGCTTCTTGTCAAAGTGGTGACATTTTCATTGTCGAAGTTCCTCATCTTGTTTACATAGCCTTGCGAAGGCCCGGTCGAAGAAAATAATCCCAGTTAATAGACTAATTCTGATTGGCAGTGAGCTAATAAAGAAGCATATCACAAGTAAATCTGCATGTCCTATCTCATCATCAAATGTAATTTCACAACAAAGTATTCATTCCGGAGATTAGGATCAGTGATCACTCTATCAATCATGGTATTGTCTCACAAATTCGTGATTCTTTTGTATAAAATAGCAAACAACAAGATTTGAATAATAAAACCCATCATTTAATTTAAACTTTTGAGCCATGAAATGAAATGAGTCAATAAAGCCTTTTAAAATGGAAAAAAAAAAAAAAAAAAAAAACCCGCTAAAGTAAATGTACAATACGTGACTTGCCAGGGTAAGATTTTCTTATTTGTAGTTGCTCCTTGGACAACCGCTATGCATATGTTATAGCCATTTCTGTACATTTAATATACTCTAGGAACGGAGGAATACATAGAGTATTTGAATTGAACATGTAAAATAAGAAATTGCAAGATTTTGTTGAAATTGTTCGGAATTCATACACTTGACGATATGAATCATTTGAAACATATCCATTCTGTAGCGGATCTCTTACAAGATTAATTCCGATTGGCTCTAGTTCGTCTAGAAAATGTGGTTGGAGGAATTATCTTAGGCATAAATTGATAATGACTCCTCACAATTTGGTAACTTCAACTCCATTAACAATCACTTATGAATCTTTTTTGGGATTACACACATCGTCTCAAGTTTTGGATCAAATGAGTCCATTGACACAAATGGTTCATAGGAGATAATCGAGCTATTGGGGCTTTGGAAGATTGATAGCGTGAATTGCTAGCTTTTGAATATGAGGTATCCACCCTAGTCACTAAGTATCATGTATGCAACGATGCATTCGTGGTGGTTTATGTTTCTTTGGCGCCCTTCTCCTAGTCGATTTCACTATGGTTGCCAAGAGCTGGGCCAGTACATGTCGAATTTAAGCCTAAGGAAAAAGCTTGTTGCCTTAAAAGATCTTTTTTTTTTTGTAATCATACCAGGTTACTGAGGAACAGAGTCTCTGCTCAGCAAGCACGCGAGAGGAAGAAGGTGTATGTCAATGACCTGGAATCGAGAGCCCGCGAGTTGCAAGACAACAACGTGAAGCTGGAGGAGAAGATCTCGACTTTGATGAATGAAAACATGATGCTCAGGAAGGTCAGATCATCCCCATCCTTTCTGTTCTGCGATGTACTTCATGCCTTTCCTTTCGAAAGCATCCCATGAGTTACTGATTCCGTCACTCTTTATTTCCATCCCAGATTCTCATGAACACCCGGCCTAAAGTCGACGAGAGTGCAGACTCAAAGCAATAGTGTTCTTGTCTGGGTTATATTAGAAGCTCTAGATAAACTGTTTTCGACCCATCGCATTATAGCCAGAATCACAAGAACAGATCAGATGTTGTTACAGCTATAATCTAGAGTCTAGATATTAAAGTGCAGCTTGAATTAACCTCATGTTAGATCTTCCAAACTGTAAAATGAGCATCACGACGGAGTAAGCAGACGCGCATGCTGTTTTGATCTAGTTACAAGCCGTTTGTACGACCATCTTAATTGCAGTTGTGAGTAAATGGTATGTGATTCTGGTAGTGTGCGGGGGCAATGCTTGAGAGCAGAGCATTTAGCGTCTGAGGTTGGGAAGGAGCTGGTAACAACACCTCGCATCTACTCAGAAAAGGAACGAGGGTTTTGACGAGACAAAGCACCCCTTTGTCACAATCTTGTTTCACTTTTACTTTAGCCGTCAGATCTGGGGGCTGGGGTATCCACGTACACGGACGTCTAACCTTTTCATCTCCGTGGGTGATGAACTGCAGCGGCAAGATTTCACAATCACCTTACTGAGACCTCTGACCTCTCTCTCTCTCTCTCTCTCTCTCTCTCTCCAAAAGAATTTCATTAAAATGATATGAGGTGACAGGAAACTATCGTTCACATGCACTTCCTAGTGCTTGATGGGAACTGGTTTTTTGCTATATTAATTTGGAATTTCATGTATGCTTTTGAAAAGTTATGGATCTTCTAAGATTGAGGATGGTAAACTAGACTCTCCACACGATTGATAATTTCGGCTTTGGTGATTTGAAGGGGCTTTGGCTATTTGTTGCGGTTTGTGTTTTTCTTTCTTTTTCTCCTTCGTCCTCTTCCCACTGCCCATTGCAGACACCACTAATGCAACCAGCCTTCTCTCGAACATAGCCTCCTCTGGCCACCGCCAGCACAGGCTCTAGCACCAGAGTCGCCTCCCTGCTTGTCGCAGCTCCTCTCTCTCTCCCAGCAGGTGCATGGCACCACTGCTCCTGGCACCGCTGCTCCGGAACCCCAGACCAAAGGTCGAAGGCCTCTTAATTGAAAGTCAACGCCCTTGAGTCAGAGGTTGTCCATGGTAGAGCACCTCCTATCTGGCTTTAGTCCACTTCTAATGCTACTTCTGTGAAATGCTAACCCTTGGGAGTGAACCTCTCAACGAAGTTGAAAAGTATTGCTAATAAAGGCCTTAGAAAACCCTGTTAACCTCACACATTCTAAAGAACACAAGGATATTTATGTAATTCAGGAAAAACTCAAGGATGGTGCAGTAAATTTATCTGTATTTGTTTGGCAAAAATTGCAAGAGCTCACTTTCTGCTTCCAGAGAAGATAAAGAGTAATCATGCACAGCTGGCCACAGCAAAGATGAAAAGGCTGAGTGCAGAAAATGGAACAGTTGAGGTTCCAGGAGCATCAAACGTTCCCGCAAGAATCCAATTTAGAATTGATATTTTTACTCGTCCTCTCTTATCATCAATTTGATTAATAATTATCTGTATATTATATGCAACTCTTTGGAATCTTTTGAGCTCAGCAGTTGGTGGACATTTCCAATCATTGTAGCAGCCTAAAAAGAAGTCCAAATATTCCTTGCTGATTCCATAAGCCTCCTCCCCTGCCCTGCGTAATACTATCAACTTAATAAACAATTTCATCAGATGAAAAGTCCAAGATCGTGAATTTTGTTGGTGTAACTTCGTTTTCAATGAAATCACAGTGAGAACTCAGAGAAGATGAATCGCCATGGGAAGGACTTTTATCACGCTGGCAAGGAATTGTGATTGGAGGACGACTTTGTGTCGGTAGTGTCGCGTGCAACTTCGATATTCATCCGCCACCGAGCGATGCGTGGCTTTTTAACTCTCCTGACTTGTTGGAAGGGCGTGAAAGTTAGAACCCGGAGACTTTACAATCAAAATCACTTCCTTCCATTTATCATTTGCAAGTGATTCACTGTGCACCAATTATAAAAAACAGAAAAAGAGAAAACACTATTTAAACTGGATTACCCTTGTGTAGCCCATCACCCTCGTGACCATGACCTCTCACTTCTCTTGTATATGATTGAACACCACCATCGCTGTTGCTGTTACATTTTCCTTTTTAACGTTTCCTTCCTTTCCAATTCAGTAATCATCTCCTTCCCCAAAAGTTTAAAAGAACATAGCACTTCCCAAACCAATAGGGGTCTGATTGCTTCTGACAAGTCCCTTTAAGGAGCCTGTTATTATCTTCTTTTTAATATTTGCAGTCATCAATTTGCCTCAAATGGGGAGGCACTCCTGCTGTTACAAGCAGAAGCTAAGGAAAGGCTTGTGGTCTCCAGAAGAAGATGAGAAGCTTGTTAGGCATATCGTTAAGTATGGACATGGTTGCTGGAGCTCTGTGCCTAAACTAGCTGGTAATTAGCAAATATGTCTCACTCGTTTTTTTTTTTTTTTGCATTCTTTTAAGGTTTGATTTCTTTATTTCTTCAATTTGATGAGAACTCATCTTCACCTTCAGGATTGCAGAGGTGTGGGAAGAGTTGTAGATTGAGGTGGATCAATTACTTGAGGCCTGATTTGAAGAGAGGCACATTCTCACAACAAGAGGAGGACTTGATAGTTGAGCTTCATGCTGTTCTTGGAAACAGGTATTTAGAAGGAGGAAAATTTCTGTACTTTATTGGGTTATTAAACCCTGCAATTCCATGAGGCGGTCTTGAACATATTCAACTTTTATTTTTCCCAGGTGGTCTCAAATTGCGTCACAGTTGCCAGGAAGAACAGACAATGAGATCAAGAACCTGTGGAACTCCAGCATCAAGAAGAAGCTCATTCAAAAAGGCATTGACCCCAACACTCACAAGCCGCTTTCTGAGGTCAAGAACGGAAGAGAAGGGGAGAAAACGCCGAAATCCGGCAATTTTGGCAACAGAACCTCAGGAGGGTTTGGTTCTATGTACAATCTTGAATTCGACGCTCCCAAGTCAGAGGAAAGAAAGCCAATTTCACAAGATGCAGAGCCATATTCACTCACTGGTTCTTTAAGCTTGAAAATTCACCACCCGGACACCAGTAAGTCGATCAATCCGGCACCTGCCAGAAAATTGTTCTCAGAAAAGTCCGCAGACCTTAGCGAGAAGAGCCCCTTCGAGCCGACCCGTATTTTCCCTTTCCAGCAACTAAGCTACGGTTCAAGTGCTGATTATTCATTTGATCCATATCTGAACCACAACTTCATGCTTTCTGATTCGAAGTCCGCCCTCCACTCCACTTCAGCACCTGCCATTTTACCACAATCTCACAGTTTCAGCTCATTGACTGCACAACCCCACGACAGCTTGAAGCCCCATTTCGGTCTCTTCTCCAACGGGAAGATCAGGAACAGTGAATCGCAGAGCAGCCTTTTCCCCTGGGACTTGCATGCTGAGAAAGAAGAAGACGAAACCCACCAGCCGAACTTCAGTGGCAACGAATCAGAGGATCTGAAATGGTCAGACTATCTGAACATGCCATTCCTGATAGCCAACCCAGGGCAAGGTCAAGAAAAGCAGGCTCCACCAAATGGGGTTGTGTCAGACGCAAGATTCGTCTCAGAATTGTCCTGTGTTGAAGGGAATAACCAGCAGCAAGAACTGCCCTCACAGGGTTCAGACATTTACTGCAAGGGTATCAGGAGATTAGCTGCAGCTTTTGGGAATTACTAGATTCGTAATTAACTTGTGTAGTCCATGTAGTTGACAGATTTTTAATTTGGGGGACAAATGTGAAATAAGAGGCTTCTTTGGCTGACTAATCCTCAGGAGCAGCAATGTCCGACACAATACGAAAGCACGACTCGAACATGCCCTTGTCTAAGTTGAAATCAAAGCGTCATTTGCGCAAAAATGCGGAACTTGTTCATCTTCATGTTTCATTCTTAGCAATCAGGGAGGTTATTAAAGGGTATATCATGTCAAAAGGGAGCCTTGTTCTACTGTTTTATGGATATTGTCACTGAAAAAAAAAATGACATCGCATGAATATGTTGCACAATATATTGTCACTAGAAATGTTTCTCGCCTCATGAACATTCTGCTTGTGCAATTTCTTGTATCATATGTTCCCATCATGATATCTACCTTAACCATCCTTTTATAAACAGAAATGCCAACGTGAATCCTTTCTATTTTCGCCCATCTAATAATCCCTTTCTATATGTTCTTGACATTGCGTGAAATTAATAAAAGAATTTTCTCCTCTATCAAATACTTTTTTCTTCATTTTTCACAAATAAGATATAACTTTGCGAAGATTAAATTTCCAGGTAATGTATTTACATTTTCTCAATCATTACATATCGTACCTACTAAAGTAGTCCTCATAGATAGTTCAAACTCAATTGGGTATGAACCATTTTAGTTAAATTTTTTCTTTCCATTTTTCTGTTACTTGTATGGTGACATTTCATCTATTAACAGCCATACATTCCATATCCTTTCGGTTTCTCAAAGTGTGGTAACATTATCTTCATGGTGGTGAAAATTTGGGGGGGGTGGAATCCACCAAGAAAGATCCAACCAAAAAGTAAGGGGGACTCCAATTTGTCCTTTTGGCTCTTTCTATTGTGGGAATTGCTTGGTTTATTCTTCTTGCCAAACGTGACACTTTCAAGATTTTATTGCATATGTGGTGATATGTTCTTTTGGCCGACAAAAATCCCGTGAACCGATTTAAAGAGCTTGTTCTTAAGTGAACTCATTTTTGTTCTATTATAAAATAATTTAAGCTTGTAATAATTGGGGATTAACTTTTATGATCGATGAGCTTTTTCGATCTTCACGCGTGAGACTAACTCCGCTTCTCTCATCCAATAAATGGCAAGCTATCGATGATTGAACTGAGGAACATCTACATCATTACGACCAATTTCGCAAATGATAACAAATCCGTAATCACGCATGGCTTTTGGGTTTGTCGAATAAACTGAACCTATATAAAAACATATGGACAATTTTTTCTTAGAGCTTAGATAAATTTCAATACTCCTAAATCATGGAAAAATTACCAAAAAAAATCATAACCCTATTGTAGAAATACTAATTCAATCCTAAGTCTTTCATTATAGCCGATATAATTTTAACATTTTGACAACTTGCGAGAGAGGTATACTAGCAATTTATCCAAAGATTTAAGACTAGATAAGCTATGTGAGCACCACTCATGCCATGGAGGACAGCCAACGTCCACATCAATAATTTCTAACCAAAAATGGCCAGAACGATTATATTGGCAAATTATTAGGTTTATAACTAAATTGACCAGATGGAAAAGTTTAAGACTAAACGGCATCCATAGAATAGGTTTATGACTTTTTTTTAGTACTTTTCTCCCTAAATCATGCAAGTTAAATTTTTTGATCATGTTACAACTAATGTGAGCTTATGATCTTGAAAATATTTGATAAGTAGAATAAATACCAACAGCATGAAAGAGAGAGAGAGAGAGAGAGAGAAAATACGAGCAAAGGGAAAAAGGAGGATAAAGAAAAATTTGAGTAAGAATAAGAAAGCCAAACGAGAGAGAGGGAAATGGGAATCCTTGAGAGAGAGGAAAATGGAGGGAGAGCTCTTGAGAGGGTGACACGTGTACCTTTCAAGAATTCTACTTTCAATATATGTATATATATAAGAATATACAGGTGGTGTGGTGCATGTGAACTGCATTATTAGGTCGTGAATCTTTAATGAACATGAAATTTGATAACGACGAGAGAGAATCGTTGTGGACAGGACGTGAGGGACGGTTGACTTCCATACAAAAATTAAGAATGACTTTAGACAATTTGCCTTCGAATCTCATTGGCTGCCGCCACGCTCCATTCATAGGACGATAGAGAAACTTTTCTGAATGGGACTTTGCCAGATTCCTCGGGCACGCCAGATTACTCACAAGTTAATTTATTTCACAATCATCATCATAAATGGTAACTCTATTGAGCAAAGTAATTCTTGTGTAGATTAGTTCTAATCAATCATAAAGGATATGAGTTTGACTGTTTAACCTCGTAATCGCTATCACTTGTTAGATATGAGTCTCACTTCAAGTTTTTATATGCGTCATCTTGCTGGTAGACAGGTTTTACAGTACCTCGAACTAACGCAGCATGTTTCGATGCCATGTGAACCTAATTCGCATCAAACGCAAGTAGCTTCTTAGCAACATACTTAGAGTTTTGATTAATATATCCTGAATATGAACTAACGGATTTCTCACTCACAATGAATTTAAGAATCACAATTATTGACTCGTGGTTCTTTTACTCAATGTACTTGGACATAATTACTGGCATAGACTAGTCGAGCTGAAAGTCCAAACACCATGTTATACGAGTCGATTACAACTAGTTTTTTTTTTTCCTTTTTGTGTCACTTGCAACCAATCAATGTTATTATAATTGGGAAACGGATAACTCTTTTCAATATATTTGGTTACAGTAGAGGATATCACATTACATGTCTGTCATATTCCATCACACTCTTATCATATGTCAAATATTACTCATGATTCATAGTCATAGTCTATCAGAGTGCTTGCAGGATGAACTATTAGACTCCAAACTATTTCTTTTCTCCATCACACTCTTATCATATGTCAAATATTACGTATCATACATCATTTCATAGTCACGCTTGCGTATTCGGGAGCCACCACTTGCTAACTTGCTCAATGAAGCGTTCCCGGTTTCTGATAACCATTGTCCTAGGACTCGGTTTCCAGTTCGATGCAATAGGAGCTATAATGCTCCGACCCGTGTTTCTTTTCTCCGTCGCACTTTTATCATATGTTAAATAATATTTATAACAAAGCACAGAGGATGCATCATCTCATAGCGTCACATTATGACCACAACACCAAATGAAGTCCTAGGTATGTTTTCTTATGGGCTTCTAATCTCATAAGAATCCAACTCATACATGACAAAGATGCATTGCATCAATCATCAATTAAAGTTCATTAAATGTTTGTTGTGACGAGTCAATTGCCAGAAGCATTTCGAATATTATCTCTGACTTCGTCCACCAACGCAAGAGGGCATGGTCCATGCAGTTTATATGGCCACAAACGAGATTAATGTCTTCCATGAGATATTACTGCGAGCCTCTCTCAAGAAACTCCAGAAATCGTGAGTTTCATTTGGAACCGATGAAAGACTTGTCAGTTTCATGTGGACCGCAGTACGGATGGAAAGTGACTATGCCGGAGTTCCATTCTACCGCTCAGCTTGTTCTTTGTTGAGATTCGCCCGACAACCCGGGGACATATTGATTCCTATGAATGTCGACAACAACAGGGCTAAAGTAGTTTGGCGACGAGGATCGTGCTAGAGGCCTTTATGCAAGAAATTTCATCTCTGCTTCCAATAACTAAGAAGGTGAATGCAAATCCATCGCCTTTTCATCAGATGAAGAAGTGTACTTGAAAAAATTAATCTAAATACAACAATGTGTTAATCCAACCGGATTGTGTCGGCAACATCTGATAAGCATTACAACTTCAGAGCAGATATCGCCTCTGGTTTGAAGTCCACCCTAAGACCTAATACTCGCCTCACCTCAGCTGGGGTTAATCTCCAGGTCATTGGTCCCGAATTCTCACCCCAGAAATCTAGAATCTCGGAAACCTTTTCCAGATTAAGGATTGTAGCCATCTGAGTCAGACGCGCAAACTTATCTCTGACGGTTCTCTGGGTCATGCTTGAGAAATGACTAACGAGTGCCCTTGCATCTCTGTCGAGCTGAAGACCTCCGAGCTGACTAAATCTCTTCTGCATCATGATCACTTCAAGTCTCTTCACGATGAAGTCAATGACGAAATGCACAAATGAGTCATAGTTGTTGGCAGTCATCAAGGGCTGGAGCCATGCCACGTTGGTCTCGACGGCGTGCAGCAGCCTCTGCACCCAGGGATCATTTATCTCATTATCGGCATATTCAGCCTCTGACAACTCATAACTGATAGTCGCCACACTATCTAGCACTGGACGGATCCGCGGTGTCACAGTAGCTACCAGTTGCTCCATCCCACCATTCAGAGCTTGCTTGAAAGTGTTGCTCATCTCACTAAGCTCAGATAAACAAGATTTCACTCTTTCTCTGTCGGCAGGGGCAGGAAATACCTGTAGCAAGATAATTCAACTATTTCATTTCAAGATACCAGTCAACCTCAAGAACCATGAAGCACTTTGAAGCAAGTTACTATTTTCAGGGATTCAAATGGGAGTTTGACCAATTCAAAAAGGTAAGAGTGCAAATTTGATTGTTTAGCATAACCACCTAAACAATAAGCTTTAAAAAATTGACAGTGCTGCTCCTCAGTCGATCAAAATTAGAAAACCAAAGCTTATAGCAATTTCTTTTATCCATTATCACAGCTGACAATACCGTTCAAGCTAACTACAACAGCTCCATGCAACAACCGCAACCAGAATTCCAAGAAAACAGCAATAGCAACAGTCAATTTATTTGACATGAAGCTGCAAGGACCTTAAAGAAAACAAATAATACCGATAGAGTGCGCTAAAATTGGACATCAAAAGGGAGGGTTTCAGTCAGCAACTTCAAGCCAGTAGCACATAAGAGGGGAGAAAAGAGCTAAATCGAAGCAATGATAGAGAAAGGAAAGGCCCAGCACAAGGATAAGGAAAACAAAGCTTGAATATGGCCATTGCCACTGCCATGTACAGACAGACCTATGTCTCCTGTTTAAGAAGAAGAGCAAACGGAGGAGAAGAATAAGAAGGCGGCAGCCTCAGAAACCAGCAAACCAAGTGTTGTTTGCCACCAAAACGGCTCACATAGACAGATTTTAAAAGCCGTATCTTCTGGAAACTCTCCATTTGGCTTACTTAAGTAGGACTAGATAGGGGGAAAAATGATAGTACAATACACGAATGTGGCAAATATAGAAAGATACAGTGGTCCTTGTAATGATCTAAACAATTCTAAAGGTAATACATACAGCAGTTCCAAAGTGCCTGAAAATCTAAGCTACCAAACTACTGCTCCACATATTGCCAGTGTCCTTAAAAGAGGATGGGGGAAAAGACCCTGTCAGGTGGCCAATGGAATCACCAACGATAGGGCAGATTGGACCACCAGGTCAACTGGTGATTTTATAAAACATTTGTTACCATGATACATAATCTCGGCAAACACATTGATATAAGTGTCACCACCCTTTCTGAATGAGAAGTATCACCCCCACATTATTTGCCCATGTTTATAAAATGTCTATGCCACCAGCTCACTTGCTTTAATTTCAAGCTGCTTCCTAATGACCTGGTCTCTTTAGCAGCTCAAACAAGAAGCCTTGTCCACAGGTTCAATACCATATGGCAGCTTAACACACAACTTTCACCAATTAGTCCAACCACCCCAGGTCAATGCAGGTCTAAAGACTCTACAAAGTCTACTTCAGCAGTTGAACTAGAGGTCAAACCAGTTCAGTCCCGTTCTTCAGCAAAGCTGCCTCCATACTCCACTAGGACCACTACTCTAACCAGACCAGTCTAATACGTGACCCAACCAACTCAACCAGCCGACCTGAACTAGTTGCAGAAACCTTGTATACCATCATCTAGTTCTCCACTAAAAACTTTCTCAAGCAAAATACTGACACTATAACAGCAATTGTGCATTCAACTTCATGCTTTCCTCCAACTCGAACTCGCAGCAATAGCAACATCTAAATTCTCACAAAAGCACCACAACTATGGCATGTGCGATTATCAACGTTTTTTCTTCAGGTCAGGGCCAAATTAGGAGTTCAAATTTTATCAATCATCATACAAGCCTCTTAAAATGAAAGGAAGTGGTAGTAGTAGACATCTAAACACACCATATGGCTAACTAAGTACTTCATGTGTAGCCTATTCCAGCACCTATTTGATCAATTTTAACACGCCAAGGTAAGTTGTATCCACATTTGTACTGACTTAATTATCTCAAATGAGCAACATGCAGATTTCTAGAATTATAAAGAAATGTATAACTCTTTTTTAAGACCACACACTGTGTCCCCAATACAAACATGATATATGTTCCAAAGATGCTCCATCTCATCTGAAACCTCAAGAAGCGGAACTATGACAACTTCCATCATAATCCATGATCCCAAATTTTTTAAAGGCTATATCTGAACACAAAACTAATCCATTCAAGAAAGATTCTTTTAATTCTTAACGAAGTCTTTGACAATTCAATCCTAATTGCATAAGACGTCAAAAATGTCGTTTAAGAAATGATCATACTACATGAAGCAGAATATAGGAACTAAAGAACTAACGTGGAATATTAACCACACCCTCAAACATTAAGCGTTCATGCACTGCCAAAGGGAAAGATGCCCAGCTTCCCAGCCCCCCAAGCAACTAGACAGACGAAGCCAGAGTAGACAAAAGCATCATATTAATGAACAAAGAAGCAAATCGACATCCAGAATACACCAGCACCTTATTCTATGGGCCAAAAGTCTTATTTGTTTCAATGTTTATCTTTCTACATGTGATGAACATTCCTGTTTATCCAGATGTCACTCTTTTATTATCACTTGGAAACAGAACTTATTATATTGGTCAATTTTCATTAGAAAATATCATTAGTAAACTGTAAGTGGAGATGTATTACATCCGCAAATTACCTGTGCGCATTGCTCTTCAATCTCATGCTTAAGCTTGACAACATATTCGCTGCTTACATCCATATTATTCAAGGCCGTTGCTATTTCGGTACCAGTTTTCTGCACGCCAACACCACCCAGGAAAAGCCTAGCACCAAGGTTGGGCTCTCTCATCCTCATTTGCAAAGCTTCATGATACTCATTACTCAACAAACTAGAGGCGCCACTCAAAACTGCCACAACCGAACTGATATTCGAAGTTGAAATGGCTCTTCTCAAGCAACTCTGAAGAACATAGAACACATCGTCGACCATAGAAGAGGTAAGGCTATCGGGAACATGCTCATCTATCCGAATAGCCTTCCTTGCATTCTCCACCATAAAGAAGCCCTCTAGAATCACATAATACCCAGTGATTTCTTGCACGACTTTACTAAAGCTCCCGCTCCTAAATGCCTTTGTTGCTCGTGGCAGCAAGTCAGGATCAACTGAAGTCAATCCCTTGATCTTGGAAAGCATAAATTCAGTGTAATCCTCACCCAATTGCATAAGGGACAATATCTCCTCCAAATACAACTCAATCTCTCTGGGATCCGGCCCTTGCGGAGCTCCAACAGCAAGCAAGTTCGAGTTCTGCGAATTGATCTCAGAAGATATCTTCCCCAATTTCCTATATTCCATATACTTCTTCAAAATCTGCGACCCCCGCGAATCACACTCCTCCTGAAGCTCGCAGATCGCATACACGATACCATCCTCTCCACAGAGACTCTTCAAAATCTCATTGTTCTCCTCGATTGCCAATACAATATCCTTAAACAAATTGGTCAAACACCCGACGAAGTTAACCTGATTGTTGTGCTGATCCTGCATCAATTCCACCAGTTGCTCGAACTCGATCCTGGATCTCATCCCAATCACCTTCTTCAAGTAGCCAACGTACGCCTGAAGCCCTTCGTCCTCCAGCCCCAGCGGGCAATACAGCCGGATGAAGCGGAGAACCGTGGCGTGATCCCGCTGATCCACCGCGGCAGCCAGCCGCTTCCTCACGATCCCCTCGAGCTGCTTCTTCGAGGCCATCATCTGGTCCCACCCGCGCGGATCCCGCCCATACTTGGCGTCGATCTGCAGGAACCGCTCGACGCACTTGGCGGCGGACTCGTAGTCCTCGCGGTCCAGCGCCCGCCGCGCCCCCTCGATGCACTCGTTCCGCTCGACGATCGCGTCGAGGTGGAGGAGCGTGTCGCCGACGCGGGACTGGGCGAGGTCGAGCTCCCGGACCTTGCCGCTGACCTGGTCGGCGAGGAGGGAGGTGGCGCGGACGTTGGAGAGCATGTGGTTGGAGTCGGAGCGGACGATGTCGAGGACGGCGGAGGAGCGCTGGAGGTGGAGGAGGTGGCGGTCGAGGTCGGCGCGGCGGGAGAGGAGGGCGTCGAGGTCGAGGTCGAGGGCGCGCTGGTAGGCGATGCACTCGTGGAGGAGGCGGGTCATGGCGCCGACGTCGGTGAGGGAGCGCACGCGGGCGAGGGCCTCCGGGGCGCCGAAGTGGATCGAGGAGAGCGCGTCCTCCGGGGGCTCCTCGAGCGGCGCGAGGGACAGGGGCGACGCCATTGCTGCCGACGACGCCGTCGCCGCCGTCGTCGTCGTTCTCGTCGGTGGTTTTTTGTTTCTCAGGGGATCGATTTCTTCATCCGCGACGAGAGAGAGAGAAATGGGAAGAAGAAGAAGATGGATCTCGGGGAAGGTCCGGGGGCCGCATGTTTGAAGTTGGGATTTCGTGGGGACTGGAACTGCAATTACGGGGGAAGAATGGGGCTGATTTAGTTTTTATCCGAAATTCGGAAATCGCCCCCTCGTTTTATGTTTCTTTCCGAAATGAGCCTTTTTTTATTTTTTCGGAAAATTTTACCGCTGCTCTTTTTTTTATTTTTTCGCGCTGTTCTAACGACCGATTTTTACTGGCTACAAGTACCGTGGACTTGACGCCTTAAAATTGTTGACTTGGACTAATATCCGAAAAACTCTAAGATATATTCGACATAAATTTATTTTAAATTTATTTTTTATCATAAAAAATCTCAAATAAATTTATCTCAAATAAGTACATTTGTGACATTTTGCTTTAATTTTCGTTAAATTTTTGTCAAATTATTAAGTTAAATAACATGTGACGATAGATTAGTGTACTAGTTTGGGTTTTTACTATATATTTATCACAGTTGTATTATTTTTGTGATTTTTTATATTATTAATCCAATTTAATATGGTATATTTATTATAAATAAATCAATTTGGGATATGTGGCGGTTGAACAAATTAGTTTGAAGTAAATTTGTCACGAATATATAAGTTTGGATAGATCTCAAGAAGGGCTCAGGAGTCACATGTTTGAAGTCGGGGCTTCACAGGGACTGGAACTGCAATTAGGGGGAAGAATGGGGCTGATTTGCTTTTTATCCGAAATTCAAAAATCGCCCCTTCGCTTTACGTTTCTTTCCGAAATGAGCCTTTTTTACTTTTTCGGAAAATTTTACTGCCGCTTTTTTTTTTTTTTTTTTGGTTGGCACTTGTTCTCACGACCAATTTTTACTTGTTACTAACAAGTAGGGGTGAGCAATGATCTAGAATCGAACCGACTGGCCAGACCGGACCAGCCCAACTTAGATCGATCTGGTCCGGTTCCCAAGAGAGGAGGGTCTGAGTCCGTTGAGTCAAGTCTGAAAATTCCAAGACCAACATTTATGCGGGTTGGTCCTCGGCCCTAGAGTTTTTAGTGGTCACCCAACCTGGACCAACCCTATTATATTATATTATATTATTTATAATCATTTTATATATTCAAACATAAGTAAAATGTATGTTATATTATATTATATTGAGATATTCTATTAATAGCACTAATAATAATTTCAATTTAAAACTTTTGTTGAGTATTAATTATGTGTCATTGGTTTTGTTTTGAGGTGTATAGAAGTTCAAGTAAATTAACAAGATGTGAAGTTATATATTCATGGTTTATATTAAGTATTTAGAACTTTTTATGGTTTAATTGTATTTTACTAATGAATTTCAACTGCACTTTGCTTTTCAATTTGTGTCAAATGGAAGAAGTTTTTGAATAGTAGAGTAGTACTGCAGTTGCTATGGTGATTTGCTAGTCAAGTGGTGTGAAGCTCATTTTTTGATTGATGGACTCTACATGATCAAATGCTAGTCAAGTGGTGTGAAACTCTTTTTTTGGGTTGAATGGACTCTATATGATCAAATGCAGGAAAACGTTTTTACATATGATGTTATGAATATTAAAGATAGATGATTAAAAGAACTTTCCATCTTGTCCCATATCTCGATGAGCGGTTAGCAGGTATGAAATTTCTATTATTGTGTCATCTTAAATTTGCTAAATATGTATTGGTATTTATAATTTAGTTGCACAATGCCGCATCGTTGATGGATGTGTGATTTGAATTTATAGGTTTGTTTTTTTAGGGAGTATAAAAAATAAGACGAAAAAAATTATCGATCGGTGCCGGGTTGACCACGGGCCGGACCGAACCCATTGGTCGGTCGGTCCTTGGTCCCAAGCTCGATAGGGTTAGTCGCCGGTCCAAAAATTGAGGGCCGACCGACATCTGGGTTGGTCACAGGGTTAGGGGTGGCCGAACCAACCCGGACCATGCTCACCCCTACTAACAAGTACCGTGGACTTAACGCCTTAAAATTGTTGACTTGGACTTTTTTCTTTTAAACGGAAAAATGCTATTTTCTTGAATTTTTGTGGATTTTCTTTGCACTTTCTTAATTACTTTTGACATTTCTTCTTCTTTTTTTTTTGGATATGTTTAGCAGAAGTCCTAAAACTTATCAAGAAAGTGCAATTAAGTCCTAAAACTTGTCAAGTTGGTTCAATTCAGTTCTAAAGTTAACACCGTCAAAAAAGTTAACGAAATTTGCCGACGTAAGCGCTAACATAATATTTTTAATGAATTTTTTATTATATATATGGCTTTTTAAATTTTTTTATTCAAAATCTTTAAAAATAAGATAAAAAACTAAAAAGAAAAAACTAAATTTATTTAAAAAATAAAACTATTAAAAAAAAATGGCTGCCGATGGAGCTTCCGCGGCCGCCCATCGACGGAGGGGCCGGCGACGGCCGCCGGACGGGCCAGTGACGGTCGCCGGCCCTGGGCGGGTGGCCGGTCTTCGCGCAGGGCGAGCGCGAGGATGCCCAAATCTGGGCACGCCGCGGGCAAGGTCTCGCCGGCCCTCGCGGGGGGCCGGCGACCATCGCCCGCCCTGGGCGAGGCCTCGCCAGCCCTCGCCTGGGATCGGCGATGCTCGACCAGATCTGGGTGCCGAGCAACCGAACCTCATGGTCCTCCTCCTCCTCGACCTCGCCATTCTCGTCGTCGTCGGCGGCGGGGGCGGCGTCGTCCTCGTCGGCAGAGCTGGTGGAGCGGGCAACGGCCTCGAGCTCCTCCTCGTCGAGATGCGGCTGCTCCTCCCCCTCGGACCCGTTCGACAACGCCTCGTCGGACAACGCCGCTCGCCCGGATCGGGCAAGCATCGCCGACCCCAAGCCGATGGTCGCCGGCCCTCGCGGGGGGCGGCGTGCCCGGATATGGGCGTCCTCGCCCGACCTGGCGGGGTGGCCGGCCCTCACCTAGGGCCGACGAGACCTCACCTAAGCAAGGGCTGGCCACCCTACCCGGGCGGCGACCATCACCGTCCCCTCCGGCCGTCACCCGGCCCCTCCGGCGATGGGCGGCCGAAGCTCCACAGCGGCAGCTTTTTTTTTTTTTTTTTTTAATAGTTTTGTTTTTTTAAATAAATTTAGTTCTTTCTTTTTAGTTTTTTATCTTGTTTTTAAATATTTTGAATAAAAAATAATTTTAAAAAGCCATATATATAATAAAAATTCATTAAAAATATTATGTCAACGCCACGTCAAGCAATTCCATTTAACTTTTTTGACGGTGTTAACTTTAGGACTGAATTAAACCAACTTGACAAGTTTTAGGACTTGATTGCACTTTTTGTAAGTTGGTTGTGCCGGAGTTGAGGCCACCGTTGAGACGGCCCTCGAAGACAGGCTTCAACTTAGGAGATAGATCTCGATCTATTGTTTCTCTGTTGTAGTGGTCGTTGGGGACGAAGGGATCACGATGGCTGTGGTTGCAGTCCGAGTGGAGAGAATCATTGTGGTAACCCCGCCGGGGCCGCCACCTTTCTGTTCCCTATCAATTTCCTTTTGACTCTTTCTTAATTTCTGGCAAGGAAAATTCCAAATAATTTCCTAAAATATTTTCATTTTCTCAAAAGGCCCCTAAGTAGATCTTACTTTTTTTCAAAAAAAAAAAAAACACACACACACACACACAAGTAGTCTTAATAGTTTAAAATAAATGCTTGAAATGGCTATGTCATTTTCAAAGAAGGCACGCCCTCATACGTTGGGTAAATATTCCAACTAATCAAGAGCATTATTGTCCAAAGACAATTTTAATCTAAAAAGTTAAATTAGATTAAAAATTAAGAAATCTAAAAGTTTTTTAAAAAGAAACAAATTATGGGTGGAAGGGATGGTCTATGGCCATTGCCTCATCACTACTGGGCTGTGGATAATGATTGGCAGGGTCGTAGGCACTTTGATGAGGATTGACGACCCTTGTCGACCAAAGATGAGGATCAATCAAGAGAGGGTTGTGACCATCTCCCAGGTCTTACCAACCCTCACCCAGATATAAGGGAGGGTTTAAGCCCTTGGCCAAACTTGCACAATGGTCGGCAACCCTGGCTAGACTTGGGCGAGTCACCTATGGCTTTTAAGGGTAACCCTCACCTAGCCAAACCTTACCCAACCATCTTTGGGTATCATTGGTGGCCAGCCTCGCCTGAGATCGACCACTAGCGAAAAGGAAAGAAAAGGAGAAAAAATAAAGGAAAAAGGGAAAAAAAAAAAAAAAAGTAAAGGACGAAAGTATCCTTGATGAATCAATAAGGTTAGGCCGTCTTCAATATTGACATAACTATTTCGAATCATTATTTGAAATAAAATTCAATCAATTTCCTTATTTGAGAAAATGAAGGCAAATTAGACTTTTATTTACAACAATGTCTACTTTAGACCCTTGACTCTCTTGATCTTGCGTTCGCTCACTCCATGCTTTTTATCTTAATTTGGGTATGAATTTTTCTAAAATTAATTAAATATAAAAATATTTTAGGAATATCAGTCGGGTGAAAATGTGTTGGATATGAGTTAGATTGGAAATAGGTAATTAAATTTGTATTGCATAGAAATTGATCAATTAAAGTTGGACCATATTTGACCCAATTCGATTCATTGGATTAGCAGATCTACAATCTGACTACCATATTTAATAGAAAGACTAATCACATCCTAAAGATTCCATTTTCCACAAGGTCAATTGGGGATTTTACCCCGTTATAAGGGTGTGCAACCGGACTAGGTATAACCGGTTCCTAGACCAGCCCACCCGGAAACCAGGGTTGGGAACCGGTTCCTATTGAAACCAGTCCGGGAACTGGTTCCCAAAATTCAAAACCGATTTAAACCAGTTCGAGAATAGGCTTCGAGTGATTACCCACCCGGAAACCGGTTCTTGGACCCGTTTTGGAATCGATTTCCAAACCGATTTTGTAAGTAGAGGTCCAAAACCATTTCCCCCCCCCCCCCCCCGATTTCTATTCTTACTCCCACAGTCACACAAATGTTTTCCTCTTGGCTCTCTCAAATACACATGGCACTCGTCTTTGTCATTCCTCTTCCTCACTTGCTTCCCTCCCTCACCGACTCCCTCTTGCACCGTCCGATGGATAGATGGTGTTTGCCATCGCCAAATTCTTGTGTATCACATGGATTGGCTCACATAATTTCTCTTTTGTATGAGAAGTTATGCTTGAATAAATGAGTAGTTTCATGTAGTAGTTGTGGGAATAAGACTAATATTAGACCTATGTTTGTTGCTAATTCTTTGCCTTATGATTTTATTTATTATAATTAGCCATATGGATCCTTAAATTTTTTGTTTAGTCAAAAAGTTCATGTATTTATTTATTACAAGTGCTTAATATGTCAATACAAATTAGGAGGATTACGTTATTTTCTCGCGTATTAATATAAAATTCGAAATCGTATAGGATATTGGGAGATTGCAAAACATGTTCCAGTGGAAACATGATTGACCCTGGAACCGGATCGGAAAAATAGGGTGGGTTGGATACAAGGTTTAATACAAACAAGGACGGGTATAGGGTCCAGAAAAGAGGAACCTATTATAACAGGGTCAGCTATAAGGTTTAGGTCTAGACACTACCTACCTTGGGCCTGATCACCCCTACCTGCCGTAAGGGATATAAGGTAATATATCCAAGCGCTTGACCTTTTTGCTCGAAATTTTTGATGATGTTCTTTGATAATTTACTGAGATGAGTCAAGTCAATTGATGTTTCCTTTTCTTTTATTTTTGGTCGAACGTGTTTCCTAGCTTGATAAGCGAATTTTATCACTAGTTAGGGTTCCATTCTTAAGATATATGCTTTTATGTGTAACATATCATGCCCCGTTAGGTAGAATGTTTGGTTTACATGTTCCTTCAAGAATTTATTCTATTCTTGCTGAAATTGCGATCCTGTTTATACCTTTCTTAAGGCTGAATCTCTTGTGAGGTTGTTTATTTTTCTTTTGTTTGTTAAAATGTCAAGAGCTAAAGAAAATCATTGATTATAATTAATTGCAATACGAACTCATTCATAAGCCTTGTTGTTTAGAATCCATTATCTTGCATATGTGATGTTGTTGCACAAGCATTCCTAATCCTTTTAGCGATTCCTTTATTTCTTGTGAATGTTTGCTATTGGGTTTACCTTTGAGATAAAATATTTGTCTTGACTAGCTCAATGAAAATTCTTATTGTTGCTCATAGATGGAAAATGATAATGTTAATGGTGCAATAATGGGTGCAGCTGTGTTAATAATGGCATTTTAGTAATGGAGGATGAAGGTTTTAGTAGTGAGATAACTAGAGTGCCACGGGGAAAAGAGATTTTGAGAGAGAGTTATCCATGAACCTTGTTTTACATTTGTGAGTACTAATTGTGTCAATCAAATACCTATGAGACCATAAGTTTTCTTTGAATTGTGTAGAGTTCTTGGGTCAAATAATTGGTTGCATGAAATGGTAAATATGTCAATCAAAGAGCAGTTGCTAGCTCTTTGCCATATTTTAGGGCATAATGTGAGGTTAAGAGTGGTAGAGCCAAAGTTCAATCAGTCTATTGAGACCATTCGTCAACACTTTAGAATTGTCTTGCAAGCAATTCTAAAATTATACGAGCATGTTATAAGACCAACGGATGGCACTACACCCCCGACAATATCCAAGAGTAGAAGATTTTATCCGTACTTTAATATATGTAATATGACAAATGTCACGAACCTTTTTGATAGTATGTTGTTACATTTACTGATTTATTGAGTACATTAGGATTGTATTGAAGCTCTTGATGGTACTCATGTGTCAGTTCTCCTAGAAATTCAAGGTTCGATGTCAAAAAGAGAAAACAACACAAAATGTTCTTGCAGCGGTTACTTTTGATTTAAATTTCATTTATGTGTTGGCCATTTGGGAAGGCATGGCACATGATTCTCATATTCTTACAAATGCACTTTCAAGGCCTCGAGGAATGAATAGACTATTCCATACTTTCTATAAAATTTATACCAAACTTTCCTGAAACATGTTGAAACTTTATATAAAATTGGTAGGTAAATATTATCTTGTTGATAACGGATACAACATCCAATCGGGAATAATTTCTCCATATCATGGAGTTTGATATCACAGGAGGTAGTTTAGTGACCGCTAAATTGAGAATGAGAAAGAGTTGTTTAATCATCGCCATCCATCTTTACAATCTGCAATATAAAGGGCATTTGGGGTCCTAAAAAGGCATTTTCGTGTATCAGATGCCAAACCCTTTTGGTCTTCTGATACTCAGGTTGATGTAGTCTTAGCATGTTGCATTTTACATAACTTCATTATAGGAGTTGACCCTTATGATCCCTTTATAAAAGAACTAAATGTAAAGGTCAAATCTCAAAGTCAAGAAAGAAGACATCAACAAACACAAAGAGAAGAGGGAGGAAAACAGAGAGTTGACAGCGAAAAGAGATAGTATTGCGCATTTAATGCAGGATAATTATAGTAAGCATAGAATGAATGTTTAGTACTTGTATTCTTTTTAGAAGTTGTTTGATGTTTTTAATGTAACATGAAGTATAGATTACTACTTTGTGATTGGAGTTCTTGTAAATGTGAACTTGATTTACTACTCTATATCATTGTGATGTTTTCTTGTCTCATTAGTCAAATGATGTCTATTCTTATGTCATTCTTTGTTTGTCACAATTTCTTATGTAGGATATGTCCGATAATGTAGCAATGGGCAAGACTAGAGAAGGGAAGACCAAGCATTTCATATGGTCAAGACCTATAGAGCATATGTTTTAGAGATATTAGCTTATGAGGCTTTCAAGGGGAACAAACCCTCAACCATCTTTAAACCATCTTCCTTTGTTCGAGTTGCTCAAGTTATAAATGAGAAATTTGGGACTGAATGTGAGCCTAATCATGTGGACAACTATCTTAGAACTATTAAAAATAATTGGCCTATCATCCAAAATTTGCGGGTTAAGAGTGAATTTTGGTGGGACCACAACTTGAAGATGATCACTATTGTTCGAAAGGAAGTCTATGATGAAGAAATAATGGTAATAGCTTTTTCAGATTTCCATATAACTTAATACTCTTAGCATTTGTTATCCAAAAATTGCAAGTTGTGTTTGTGCACTTTTGTATGCTACACTTTGTTATATTCAAGCAGCTAGAAATTTTGATTCAAGAGCTTTATTATGCATGAAGCATGTTGAGACATGTAGGAATTGGAGGCTGCTATGCTTTTGTTTGCTTATACATCATATGCTCTTTACATATAAAAAAAAAACTAGGACATAGATGATGAGCAGATTGTAAAAGTTACTATAATCATAACTGGCAAATCCACCTATTTAGATTCTTGTTTTTTTGTGATTTTTTTTTGTAGGTACAACCTACCCATGACAAGTACTTGAACAAGAAAATCGAGATGTACGGTGAACTCGCTTTGGTGGCTGGACAATTTGGAGACATCGACTTGCCTCCTTTGGGGGATGTGGACTTCTCAACTAAATTAGATGATAGCAATGACAATACTAAGAAAAGAATAGAAGATCCTTCAAGATTTAATAGAAAGCAAAGTCATGCCACTAACAAGGATGATAGGGTTTGCAACGCTCTCAGAGCAAATTGGAGAGGTTGCTAATGCAATGAAAAAGTTGAGTCAACATCAATTGGTTGTTGTAAGAAACAGTAATTATTTTCCTGAAAAATGATTTCACGGATAAATAAAAAAGAGGTCATTTTGGAAAATAAAAAAATAAAAAAAGATGGACGGTTTTAAACCTTTGGGCAAACGAAGAGGAATGACCGGTTTTGGCTCGATAGTTTTTCCTTTTCTTAAAAAAGAAATTGTTATGGAAAAAAATTACTAATTATAATAAAGAATTATAACATGAATTTACTTAGAAGTGGGCTCATGAGTAATCCGAAATCGACTATTCCATGCATCAAACGGATAGCCGACGATGGCATCAAGCTCTTGCCAGCTCCGACGAATACGATAGGTCCGCCATAAGTAAGAGTAAATCGGCGGTGATCGAATCTTGTGTACAGGTCCTTCCGAATACAGAAGTTCTTAAATGGAGAGAGACCCACTTGGCCACGAATCTTAGTGTGTTCATCAAACGAGGCGTTCAAATCATCAATGCATCAGCTGGCTGCTGATCCCTGAACCTGCTTTTAGCAAGCTCCCTTATTCCCTTTCGCAATGTACACTTGATTCGCCGGGATATGAATCGAGAGTAACGGCATGTCGTAGGCTGACAGACGGCGACTCGGTCAGCGGAACACCAGATTGTGGCAGGTATTGTCGCAAGGGTAGGGACAGTCGATGGCCTTGGCGCCGCCTCGATTGAAATACCAGTTCCCGACCGACTCTGCGATGCCCTGCCGCCGACGCCCGATGCATGAACAATGCAGTTAATAATCCAAAACTAAGAGGCGGATATTGGTGTGCAGATTGTGTGATTTTGTTCGACGTGTATGCTGCAATTGAATAAAAAGAGATCGTATCGCGAGTCAAAAGTTATAAGTACCTTGTTTCTAATGTGAGGCGACACGGGGGCAAACCATGTGTCCTGCCTCTCGGTCTGGCAATGAGAGAAGCAAGAATTTATGAAGAGTCCGTTCTTCCTGGACCTCGAGAAGCTGGTGAGGGCTCTCAGCATTTGATACCGAAAATCTGCATTGTCCGATACATCATGCAACAAAGCTCGCGTTATTGTGTTTCAAGCGATTGAAGCCTGCTGAAATGATGCATACTAGAGAGCATTCATTCTTCCAACATTGTATGAAGAGGGAAAAGGAGAAAATTGTGAAGACGGCAATGACTTTATGCTAGCAGACCTTGCAGAAAATTAATCTGTGGGGCGGTACAATAGGCGTGGTTCTTTCTGCATCGACTCCAGTAGCCACGAGGATCAGCTGATGGAGGAGCTAGGCTTGCCAAGACCTGATTAAACCGATGAAAATCATTCAGGAAATAGAAGTTCGTGGAGGCAGACAACTATAGTGACCTGATGAACTAGTCCTCAATCATCTGTGAGGATGCGCGTCGGAGCACATATTAGACAAGAGAGAGAAAAATACAAATAGAAAGGTTCGGTCGAATCGGAAAACTTGTTTTAAAAATGGGACATACCTGCCAGGTATCGTAAGCTGCATTCACGAGAAACAAGGGAGTCTTGACAGTGCCAATCAGATGCTGTGGAAAGAAGCACTGGAAAAGGAGGGAAACATTTGAATGACGGTATCACAATGTCAATCGTGGAACCAATATGTGCGAAAAAACAAGAGAAGGAAAATTACTAAGGTAGGATTCTGACGATTGGTACAGCTCCCCGGAAGGTTCTTTTGAACTCCCTGTAAAAACACAGAAATCCGCTGTTTCCTGAGTGTGACGTCGCCAATCCTAAGTACAATCCAAGAGAACGAGCAATACAAAGATGCACAGTGAAATAAAACACAGGGCTAATGTGTGAATACGAATCACAGCCGTCCGACAGTTCAAAGTGCTCCGAAATTCCAGGAAAAAGGTAACAATCACAGCCCAGTTCTTTACAACCTCGTTGACTATTTTTTTAGCACAGATGATTATCTCTCTTGCTTTTTAACTTTTTGGTCCATGAGCATGATTCTATTTTACCAGCAAAAAGAGCTGATTTGTTCATGAGACATAATGAATGGTTAGGCCCATCTTCAAAGTGGAAAGCTATCTTATGCAATAATGGAAGAACCACAAAAAGGGCACCTGTAGGTTAACCACTCCTCTGAACATCCTTCTTAAAGTGCGCCTCCCCGACACATCCATCCTGAAATTTTGCGACAAAATCAGCACAAGCATTTGGGAGCAAAGTAAAGATCTACAACTGTAGAGACGACAAAAAAGTCGGAGACTGTAATTACGCGTCAAGGAACATTCCACCATCACTCAGGCACTTGACTCTTGTGTAACCAGAGAAAAGATTTCGGAATTCATCGCAGTGCAGTATAGAAGCCACGCCGCCCGCACTACACCCAGAAAGAAGAGCCTAGAATACCAAAAGATAAATAAGTAGGACAAAGGCTTCAGAATAAGTGCAAGAAGGAAGGAGAAATGACTTATCAAGATGCTTCATGAGAACCTGATTAGCATAGCGCATTCCTTTCGACATCAACTCTTCCATTGCAGCTGACCAAATGCGTTGTCCTCGAAAGTATAATTGTGCTGCCTGAGACCACACATACAGGGAAGAAATTTCTTGCTAAGCCACTATTGTGATAGCATCGATGAGTATAAATGATGACTTGCATAAGAAACCCAAATAGACGTTATTTATGAGAAAACGAATCTGATTCCCTCAATAGTCTAGTCAAAGGAGCAAAGTCCCACAAGAGTTTATGCAGCAGAGAAGTTAAGCCTCTGAAACTTCAGGCAAATGAGGACACAAAAGAACAGGCAATAACAGCTTGAGATAGAAAGCAGACATAAAAATTAAATTTTGATAAGTTGGTAAGGGCTTAAATAGAGCTACCAGGCAGCAAATGGTATTTTGTTCTCAGTAAACACACACAAAATAGGAAAACGTAGAACTTAGAAGATGTAAAATTGAGATTTTTGTATGTCTGTATTTACAAATTTGTCCATTTACAGACACATTTGCAAATAGTTTACTTTGAATGTAAAATTGTTTCCAATGTTTACTTGCACATTGCAGAAAAAATCATTCAAAAACATAATATGAATTAGCAGCGGTGCACAAATATATAAATTCTGTTTGTTTGTTTTTCAAAATTTGTGTTCTTAGAAAAGGTAAAAGGACATTCTCAACATTTGCAGTCAAAAGCAATATCATCTGGAATATTATGAATTCACCATGCTGAAGCTAAATCTGAAGATTTGCATGCTCAAACGTTTGTACTGACCTGATTTTGACTGTCCCCACTAAAAGAAGCTCCGTCACAGTAACGGATTTTGACTCTGTTCCAATTGAAAAAATCTGCAAGGGTTATATTTGAATCCAGAATTGCTAATAAGTAACTCATGTGACAAGAGAAGAGACATATAGAACACTTAAAAAGAGTTGGATGTTAGACAAACTAAAGATGGTATTCAGAAATAACCAGGATTTTCAGCAGCTTTGTTGCTCAATATCCCAGTAAAGGGAATCTGCCGCTCCATGTATGTGGACGAACCACGGCGCGTCTTCTTACGGTAAACACAGTTTCTGATTGTATCACACCATCCTCCTCCCTATCATCCGCAATAAGAATTGAAATTGGTATCACAGAGGCTCTAAATTGGGAAAATTCACATGAATGTCTTTGCTTGTGAACCAATGTTCATAAACTCATGCGTAAATCTATCGAATGCTGCTCGGACAATTGGCTGAATTATTAAGCCTAATACTAATAAAACACCCCAAATCTAGTGCAGAAGAAGCACCAAAATATCCGTTATGCCAACCAATACATTTCCAACTCAAAGTTCATGCTTCAACCATCAAACCACACTCAACTCTGTCAAAACACTACCAACCTAGTCTCTTTCAACAATGAGAGCAACTGGTAAAGCAGAAAAAATCTAGCAGACCAATAAAA
Source organism: Eucalyptus cladocalyx (assembly GCA_017140615.1). Taxonomy (NCBI): domain Eukaryota; kingdom Viridiplantae; phylum Streptophyta; class Magnoliopsida; order Myrtales; family Myrtaceae; genus Eucalyptus; species Eucalyptus cladocalyx. Next base: position 34,375,012 of record CM029517.1, on the reverse strand, counting down.
ATGAACTTGCCGCCCGAATTAATGCAAAAGGACAATATGGATCTGTATCGACAAGTTGCTGAATTGACAAACCACAATAGTGATTCCGTGGGGGAAAAGAGCTCCATTACTGCTCTGTGGAGGGATAATGACATACCTCCAACTGAATGAGCCAACTATTAGCACCCGATCCGTATCCTCGGTGGAGGTGATAACCTGGTAAGCTCCCATCAAGACAGACTGCATAATTCATGTTTAAATTCATGTAAAAACAATCTATTTATATATGCGCGAGCGAGCGCTCACTGATTTCATGTAAATTCAACTAGTCGTCAACAATGCAGCATCATGTAAATTCAATCTAATCACGAACTGATCCTAAGCTAGTTACTTTCACAGGCAACCAAAGCATCAACAATTCCAGTTGCATGCAATTTTTTCCCCTCTAAACAAGAAATGGAGCAACTTGCAAACATATTTCCCAAGCTTGAAGCACCAAAACAGAGACACAAACCAAAAACTAGCAAAGGGAACCTTCGAGATGGGTAAGGGGTTTTTGCTTTACCTGCAAATTTTTTAATTCTTCGAACGATATAAAAAGAAAAAAGTATTTGAATTCAAACTTCAAAATAAAAATATGAAAGCAAGAACTCTCTGTACCTGCACCTTTGGCAGCAGCACCATAAATAAGAGTAAGACCCACCATCAATGGCCTCCCACTGACGCCATATTCGGCGTCACCGTAGCTATAGAGCAGCTCTGTCATGTTCATGTCCTCATACCCATTTGCCCAATTCATAAACACCAATGCCATGAACATCACAGAGCCAAAAGGCTTCATCTCTTTCCGCCGAACGCTATGATTCTCACTCTGAAACAAAATGCACATACAGGAGAGAGTGAACTCGCGTTGCTTTATATAAGGAAATTTCCAACCGCTCATTTAAGAGCACAGGCTTTTTTTTAATATTTTCACTTGCTTTTGAGCTGGAGAGAGAGAGAGACAGACAGAGAGAGAAGTAATGCCGTGTTGTAACAGTGATAGCAGCGAGTGCGAAACAGTGGCAGAAAATTGGCGGTCTCTTGTTTTGAACCAGATATTTTATGTAGAGGAACTCTTTCGCAAAGACCAGTGTGCCATCGAATGCAGTCGGTGACCGACATCGAAAAGAAAACATCACCTGAAAACGACTGCAAAGTGCAAACAAATTGAGGGAGGCGATGAAGAAACACACCCATTTTTGTATCGACGTGTTTTTAAGACAAGATACCAAAGAGAAAAGGCTGAGGGACAAGACCGTAGCACGCAAGAAAACAGCAAGAGAGGCTGATTTATTTCACGTAGAAAAGAAAACATCAACTGAAAACGACTGCAAAGTGCAAACAAGTTGAGGGAGGCCATCAAGAAACACACCCATTTTTTTGATTGACATCTTTGGGAACAAGATACCAAAGAAAAAGGGCTGAGAGACAAGACCGTACGCAATCAAGAAAACAGCAAGAGAAGCTGATTTTATTCACACACAGAGAGAACGTGAAAGAGAGAGAGAGAAGCTGGTCCTGTGAGACCTTGTGGCCTGTAATCTCGCCGCTTGCCACTTACTGAATTTTCATGGACCGGGACTTAACTGGAGTCTACACGAGGCGCCATTATACCAGCGCGGGATATGCAATAATTGCGGGAAATGATGGTGGGGCTGGGTTGGGATAGGATAAGATGTCACATTTCTTGCCCAGTTACCATTTATGTACATCGTTGGAGCTTCAAGAGGGATCGAAAGAGGAAAAGGGAGGGTGCCAAAGGGCAGTCTTTTTATATGGTATGATATTATTTAGTCTTATTCCATTAAAGTCCAATTTATGTTTTTCAGAATTTTATTTCTCAAGGAAAAAGACATTTCCTGACGTGACTAATTCTCCCAATCTTTATACTATGCCATAAAAAAGCTAATCAATCACGTTTTAATGAAGTGATAGTGTATTGTGAAAAGAGCTCTTTATATTTTCAAAGTTTGAAAAAGAAGAATGAAGAATTTATCTAGCTTGCTATACGATATACATGGTGTATACCATTCATTCATTTATTTAAGGTTGGTTATCTATAAAACTAATTGGTAAGTTTAACAGACAAGTGGAAATTGGTAGATTAAAAAAATTGAAAAATTAAAAGAAATGAAATAAAAGTGGGTAAAGAAATGCAAATAAGAATTGATAAACCAACACTAATGGACAACCTAATGAGAAAAAAATGACTATAAAAAATGATTAATTTATATAAGAGTTGATAAATTTAAGACATCTGGAAGAAAGAAAAATAAAAATTGATAAGTAACGCAAATGATAGTGGGTAGTCCAAAACTTGACAGTAATTTAATGAGAAAAAAACTTGGTAAGTTGCTTAAATAGAGATTGAAAATTTTAATGAGAGTTTGTACTTTTAAGACGCTAGTGAAAAAGGCAAACAAAAGTTAATAAAACACAAGAACAATTAGTAATTTGCATTCTGTCAAAACGATTGGTATTTCATGAAAATGTCAATAAGTCACTAACAAGTAACTGAGAAATTAGATGATTAATAATTTCTTTTAACAGCGATTCTTTTACTTTCACCAACTCCTTTAGCATGGGAAAAACAATCTTTTTTTTTTTTTGGGGGAATGAAGTAATAGAATCGTCCGTCTATATGTGTCGGTATGGATGATACATATATTAATATTCGAATTAAATGTCCAAATATATCGTGAACGGACTGAAAAGGTCGACATGCAAATCGCGTCCATATCATTCATGTCGCGATTATGATTAAACTCATTTCAAATGCATTTAACCGGGTGCTATAGATACGGAGTGTGCTCGAAAATCATTGGTCCTATCCAAAGGCGACAACTCTTTTGGGTAAAAAATTAATTTTCCTCAAATTATCTTTTTCGTCGTTAAGAAAAGTAATACAAACGTGAAAAAAAAGAACAATGACTTCATTAAAAAAGTGAAAATAAAAAATTTAGTAGTACGAGCTCGAGGGAGAGGAACCTGCGGAGGGGAGGGCACCGACAAATTGGTGGTAAACGCTTTTTGCTCGGGAGATATGAATGGGGAGATTTGTTAGAGCGTCACTCTCGCTCCATCGCTCGGAAGACATCGCTATTGATATGTTATGAATGGATGTAATGAGATAATGGAAGACACCGCTATCGTCATCGTCTAATTGATATCCCACATGTCTTTTTCTACGATTTTATATACTCTTTATAAACTTGTAAACTCAAGTTTTTGAATCGATATCGCATTAGAATTAGGTTTGTTGTAATTACGGATAATTAATAGATCAACGAAAGTAAGCAAAATGAGATTCATTTTCTTAATTCATGTATCTCATTAATTCATGTATTTTCCAAGTTCATATATCTTTTAAATTCATATATTTCTAGAGTTTATGTATTTATTTGATTCTTATACCTATTTAATTCATGTACCTCATAACTTCTTAAACTCTATGAATAGATTAGAAATTCTTCATCCAAAGTATCACTCAAATCACCTGCATCTCCTCACTTCAATTTTTCTCTAAGCGTGCTGATCTCAAGAAGTGCTCAATAGTCTTATTTGTATGGTGCTAATTAAAATAGGTTCAAGATGTTGTATCTCGAGAGACAAGGTAGTTTGTAAAGTTTCTTAAATCGTTGGTAAAAACTAACCGCTTTAAGAATATTCGATTAACCATACCTCACTTTCTATTTAATTTTTTGTTGTCATTTTCTTGAAGATATTAATTTATGGTTACAACCATACTCTTCCTCCAATATGTCATTTCTTCTATTTTCTTCCAATTGGGTTTACATGCAATTCATACATAGGAGATCTCCTTCCTTTTAGTTGGACATTTTAATACATATAACAATCTCGCCATAGTTATCTAAAAACTATGATTATCTATGCCGGTTGTGATCCTTAGATCTCGTGGTAGGTGGGTGAGTGAATGTGTTAGTTAGAGAGAGATCAATGACCGCCATCAATGTTAGCAAAATCAACTCCTGAGGATCTATTTCAAAGAAAGAGACCTAGTGGCAGCTCGAGAGCAATAATCACTGTCGTGACAACCCGAGTATAGCGATTGCCTCGATGACAAGGCAGGTTAGTTCAACCGATTTCGCCACTCTCTCTCTTCCTCACGCCCTCTCTCTCTCGTCGCTCTCTTTCATACTTTTTTTCCCCTTGTTTTTCCTTAACCAATCCCCACATAATCAAATGATAGTACCTCCAGCTTATTTGAACGTAGCCTACTCGGAGAGTAGCATCAACCATAAGGTAACATTAAATCGTGCTCATTACTTGCGAAAAGCTGACGGTCCCCCTCCAAAATCCCGTGAAAACATTTCATGGCAGGTGGGCCATTAAAAAACGTTGACATCTCTTCTTCTTTCTTTTCATTTTTTTTGTGCATAGCTTTAATTTCAACTGAATTTGGAATATCAGTAGATTTCTTTTATTTCCTATAAATGAATAATTTAAAAAATATATTTAAAAAATAATTTAAGGAGAAATTATTTGAATTATTTATTTTTCATACAATCATTGCGACATGTCCATCACTCAATCCATCGTGGTAACGTTGTCACGCGGACAAATATCAGGCTCCTTAATTTTCGGTCCTCGTGCCTTACAGCTGCTCTGCATGTCGGACTGAACAGCCAAACAAAATGGGAAAGTTTAGGCCCCACCCCCGGTCACAAAAATCAGCTTCGACATCGGGACTCATCATGGTTTGAAACTTTTATTGGCCCATTGTGGAAAGACTGGGGTTTTGAATTATTATTTTTTTTTTGCCCCTTTGCTATTGGTTAGTTTTTGAATTCTCATTTCCCTTTTAACGTTTTGTTTGGATAAAAAAGTTCCATTCCCACTCTTTTTGAGGCCCTTCTAGGGGTCGTTCGCCTTCTGAACCAGCTTCGCAGCCCCTTGGGCCAACCTATGAGGTTTTAGGCGATGGGCCTTGAGAACAAATCTCTCAATTCTTCCAATTTCCATATTCTAGCCAAGACACATTGATTCATTTGCATGACATGGTTGCTTGAGAATGTATTTTATCTATCGATTACACTGTCAATATACGGACTGATCACTCACATCTGATCACGCATCTCTCTCAATTTAATCTCTTACTTTTGATTGGCTCATTTTCCTTTGCACCATTATTGAGTGATATAATCACAGAATGTAATATATTAACTTGGATATATGTTCCAATTTTGTAAGAGCGGAGCACTTTTCACACTTATTTCCTTGGTCAAAGAGGCCCAAAATTTTTGAATGTATTCAATGGTGTCCTTGACTAGTGAAAAAGTACATATAAATTAGGCGAAAATACTCCCATAAAAATTATAGTCACTATTAGATTATCAGTATCTCATTGTGTGAGTTAATTTCAGAAAATTCCTTTCCTCATACACTAATATAGTGCCTAATGAAGTGATGGTGGTGATATCACGATAAATTAGGGAATGCCTTGAAATATTCGATGATACTCTCAAATGTGTTGTGGCGGTGCCTTTATAGGAGTTCCCCTCTCCTTCTTGTATATATATTATTTTTTAGTTAGGTTTACAAAATTTATAAATACACACCAAATTGGACTGAAAACAATTGATTGAAAACTTTGATAAGTTCCTTATCAAGACTTCAAAGAATCTATGGCTTAGTTTCTGATATGTGTTGGTCGAGTGTCGAAGAGTGTGGGAGAGTATTGAACAAGTATTGAAATGTTCAACATGACACCAAAGCCCTTGAAAATTGTCAATGCTTCCTAGGTTACTGATTCCTTTCCTCACATATTGATATAGTGCGTAATTAAGTGATGGTCCATATATCACAATAAATCATGGAATGTCATAAAATATTCCATGACACTCTCAAATGTGATGTGGTAGTAGACAGTAGTAGCTCTATAAGGCTTCCATTTTCCCTCCTGGATATATTAATTCTTAATTAGGAGAAAAACTTACAAAATATATTAGTATGCATCAAATTGGATTGAAAATAATAAATCAAAAAACCTCAATCACTTCATCGTCGAGACTTTAAAAAATCTAGGCCTTATAAAATTTTAGTAATACCTTTTATATCTATTACCCGTAAGCCTTCCTCCTTATCCAAAATATTTAACCTAAGATCGACCCATTAATGAAAAAAATTCAAAACTTATGGTACAATGTTCGGATAGTTTATATCTTAAAAGGGAAAACTTTCTCCAGTAAAGGTGTTAATTTTCAATGGAGTGTTTTATTTCGAGTTCTTCCAATGTATCCCGAAAGCCGTCAAAAAAAAAAAAAAGTTTTGGAAAAGATAAGCCCTCGTGCCACTACTATTTATTTATTATTTTTTTTTTTAATAAATTTGGAGGGGTTTTGGGCTTAAATAAAAAAAAAAAAAAAAATCTTCATCTTCATTATCATCGTCATCTTCTTCGTCTTCATTTTCTTCATTTTTTTTTTCTGGGCAATGCACGATGATGCTAGCGAAAGCTCCTTCTCCTTCCATCAGCCTCAACTCCACACCCTTCACCTCCACCTCTACCTCCACCTCCAGCTCCGTCGCGTACCCTTTCTCCTTCCGTCCCCGTCCCCTCGCCTCCCGGGCCCTCGGCGCTCGCCGCCGCCGCCGCCTTCCCGGCGGCGGGACCCGTAATTTCGCCGTCCGGTCGGGGGGCTACACGAGGACGCCCTTGGACACTCCGGGGGCCTACCAGCTGATCGACGACGAGACGGGCGAGCGGTTCATCGTCTGGGGCGGCAGCGACGACCCGGTCGACTCCCCGGCTCCGCCCGAGGACGTCCTCCGGTGGAAGCCCGCGAGGAAGAGCGGCGGCGGCGGCGGCGGTTCTAGTGGAGGTGATGCTTCGCTGCGAATTGAGTCTTTGGTCATGTGGATGATGGGTAGTTTTTTGTTTTAAGATAATAAAGGGGATTTGTGTCTTACTTTCGCTATCTTTTTGGGACGATGATTTGATGTTACTAGCGTACTCTCATTTGGGTTGCTGAGCTAAAAGTTAGGTTAGATTATATCTCAGTGATTGAGCTATACCTTGCGTAGTTTGCATTCAACTGTAGACGTGTTTGATGTGAATGAGCAAATTGAATAACTAATGCGGTCCGTTCTGATGACGAATTCCCTTTTATTTTTTGTTTTTTTTTTTTTTTTTTTTTTTGGTGTATGCATTGTTGATAATTGGTACCTGAGCCGTTGGAACAACTCAAGCAATTTGTTATATGCATTTCGTGCTGTGCAAATGCCAAAGCTGAACCATTGTGTTCAGATGCATAACAAGTCCAACACTAGCCATTCTTTTGGAGCTTATTTGACTCGTGCAGTCTTGGGCAAAAGATTTTAGTTTTCTTAGTTTGGCTTGAAAACGAATATATGCAAACAAGTTAGAAATTTCTCTCCCATTTCAATCCGTGTTAGACTTTCTCACGGCATACTTAATCCCTCTGTGTAACGTGTAAAGTCGGAGCTTGGAGATGAATTTGTTTTTACATCGATAAAATGAAATCTGACAGTCATTTCTTTTGCAGGCAATCATCATGGGTCAACGCTGCCGAAAGATGATTCTCCCACAGCAAGTGTGAGGGGCAGAAGTTTTGGACGATTGAAATCGCAGAGAGTCAAAGCTCTTGCTGAAAAATCTTCCAAGCTAAAGGAAGCGAGTCACAAGGATTATGAACAAGAAATAGAAAATGTACCTTTTGATGTGCCTGATCTCTCTTATTCCAAATTGGACAAACAGGGGAAAAAGAAGGAAGCAGCTATCCTTGGACTTAAAGGAAAGGATTCAGGTGCCTACCGATCCAAAGCTGCCAAAGACGCTGCAGGGAGGACTGACAATGCAGATGTGGATCATTCAGTGCACCGAATGGAACCCAATAAACACGGCATATCTGCCACCAGAGTAGTTGGAACAGAGCATTCAGTTCGTAGTTCTAATGCAGATTTCAGAGGATGGGGCAGGGGCTTGTCCGTGGATGACTTTAGATCTGAGTCAAAAGATCTAAATTTGCATAGGAAAGTTTCCTCCAATAGTGACTTCTATAGTCGAAAGTCCTTTGAAGAATTGGGTTGTAGTGACTATATGATTGAATCTATGAGAAAGCAGCAGTTTCTGCACCCCTCACATATTCAGGTACATCAATAGTATGACCTACTCGAAGTCAAAGGTTTCAACTTGTTGTTTTCTCTTTTTTGGCTGGTAAATGGAAGAAACTTGGTTGTTGCTCTCTTACTGCCTTTTTAGTTTTCAGTATACTAAACTTGAGCATGTTTTAATCATTTCCGCTATATATACCATCTGCATGATATCCACATTGGGCTTTAAATCAATGATGGCCTTGTTTCTGTATAGTTCTAGAGGTAAGCCTGCATTTGTCATCATCAATATTTTATCTGTAAGTGTGAATTTGGAGCTGATGGATGTGGAAGTCATTGAAGGGCCAACCTATAGCATCAGTTTTTGTCTTTTCCTTCTCATGGGTATTGATAAGTAATTACATCAAGATGTTCTATCTACAACTTGACAAAAGGAAGATCTTCTCCTAGTGTACTGCAACTCAGATTGATGCTAACTATGAATGACTGCAGGGAATGGCATTCAAACCTGTAATTGAGGGAAAGACTTGTATTATAGCTGATCAGAGTGGCTCGGGAAAAACGCTGGCTTATCTTGCACCAGTAGTCCAACGTCTCAGACAAGAAGAACTGCAAGGACTTAGCAAATCCTTCTCACGAAGCCCTCGAGTTGTCATTTTGGTGCCAACTGCTGAGTTAGCTTCTCAGGTTGGTAGTTGGTATCCTTATTTGTGCCTCTTCTTTTACCCTTACGTGCTTTGGCAAGCAAGTCACCAACTTTTACTAGTTTATGGCCATTTTAAGCTCTCATCCCATACTGTGATAGGCTGTTGCTTAAGCAGCAAATTTGTGGTAAAAAAGTTCTCCAAATTTTTTCGGTGGCAGTCAAGCTCGTTTAAACAACTTGTTGCCTATAATACTCAAATTGTCATCTCTTCTTTCCAAAAAAATAAAATATAGAGATTCCTAAGTGTGGCAATCTGAAAGATTGTTTTGGGATCCTGGAAAGACAAATATACAATTTGAGTGGCACAGTTGCTTATATGATGTGCATAATCCATTCACGTGGCAAAACCGGTAATCTCCATGGAGCTGTTGAAAATGTAGGTGTTCTGAATTTGGAGACACTCTGTATTTGTTTTATTTATAGTCATGCTTGTTTCTGATTACAAACTAACGTAATTTTTTGTGCCCACATGAGTGATACTTAATATCTATAGTAAGTTTTATGCAGGTTTTGAGTAACTGCCGATCCATATCAAAGTTTGGGGCTCCATTCCGGTCTATGGTTGCCACGGGTGGTTTCAGGCAGAAAACACAGCTGGAAAATATAGAAGAAGGTGTTGATGTCCTAATAGCCACTCCTGGTCGCTTTATTTTTCTTGTTAAAGAAGGCTTTTTGAAGTTGAAGGATCTTAGATGGTAAGCCTATGCATTTTATAATGTTGCATGATTGAGTTTGGGTGCACGAGCTAATCAAAATCATCGTCTTCTCATCTGTTTTTGAGTAATTAATGTGATCGTGCTACTTCTTTCTAGATTTAGTACTACCACCACGTATCATTACCATTCTTTGAGGAAAGGAAAATATTAGCGAAATTTCTATTCTTACCCTTACCTACACAGCTGAATCTTAATTTTCTGGCTTGAGTTATGGAGACCTTTGCTTTGATTTACAAAAATGCTAGATATATTGCTATTCGTTAGCCCCAATAGAAATCTTTGAGAAATGACCGGTGACAAATTGTGAAAGCTCCACTTGTCATATTGTTTGATATAGGATATGAAGGTAAAAAATATTTTGTTAATGGATTTGCCTGCTAAGAATTTGAATAACATCAAAACCTGGATGGTTTTGGCATTCAGCAGATTTCAGTCCTTGCTATGCTACATTTAAGTGGCATCTTTATACATATTGCAGATTGTTTTGCAACTTCTGCTATAATTTATGGCTTTACGGCGCAGCATGATTTTGGACGAGGTGGATATTCTCTGCAAAGATGAGGAGTTTGAAGCAGCTTTTCAAAGCATAATCAATTCTTCACCTGTCGCCACACAGTATCTGTTTGTGACAGCCACATTGCCGGTAGATATATATAACAAAATAGTTGAAATTCTCCCCGACTGTGAAGTGATCATGGGACCTGGCATTCATCGGACAAGCCCTCACCTTGAAGAGGTTGGTTTAAAGCTGTATTGTTCCCCTTCCATTATTTGCCAGCGGATACATTACTGTAATCTAATTTAGGCACACGGGATTCACTTTCGTGTATCCTGGATGCTTTTGGGATATATATTACTCAAAACTAAGCTGTCGTTTATGCTCCCTAAAAGTGATGGAGCATGGTTACCTTGATGCTTTGGATTGGGGGTGGCCTGTTACTGCATATGACGGGGGAAGAAGGGAAGTGGAATGAAATTTTTCCCTTGAATGACTCTTAGCACATATGGATTGATTGTCTATACTATTCTTATGGTCAAAAGCAGTCTATACTATCTAAAGATGCCACCAGCATTCTGTATGTCATTAAAACTACTTGGAGTTGAAGAGAAGGAGAAGGCTCTGAAATTTCATTGATCGTGCTGAGATGATTGTGGATTATATTAGGATCCTATCTGTTTTCTATTCTTTCCTCAATGTGCAGAAGAGTTTGTGCAGTTATCCCGAAAATTCTTTCTGTGTCACTTTGCCTGTTTGTTGGTTTTCAGATTTTAACTTTGTACAAAGGTATCATACAAACTAATTTAGGCTGCATATACTGGAGAAGGATTATTTTTGCAACAGTAATCCTAGATAGGCTAAGAGCTTTCTCATTCAGGTTGAACAGTTATCTCCTGTTATGTGAAATTGTTTTGTCCTTCCCCCTTGATGAACATGTTGCATAAATTTGCTCTGGTAGCTGACCAGTGGCATTCCTTTATTTTCCTGTGAAGAAGATAACCAACCGAATACCATTGTTATAGAGGAAAAATTTAACTGTTAAATGTTTTGTCCAGTTTCTTGTAGATTGTAGTGGAGAGGAAGGCAGTGAGAAGACTCCAGATACTGCATTCCTGAATAAGAAGTCTGCTCTTATTCAGCTTGCGGAAGAAAGCCCGGTAACCAAAACAATTGTATTCTGTAACAAGGTATGTTGATATTTCAGTGTAAGCTGCTTGAAATTGATTCATCATTACATTTACCTCTCTCCTGCCATCTTGCTAACTCCTGACCTGGAGTTTGATAGATGGTTCTGAAGCCACCTGGATGGGGGACTCGTCATTACTTTTTAACCATCCTTCCTATTCTCCATAAACAGATTGAGACATGTCGAAAAGTTGAAAATGCATTGAAGCGCATTGACAGAAAAGGTGCTCGTACAAGAGTTCTACCTTTTCATGCTGCTCTTTCACAAGAGTTGCGGCAGGCAAATATGAAAGAGTTTGCTGCTTCTCCATCTAAAGATGTCTCCTTGTTTTTGGTTTGCACTGACAGGTATGTATAGTTGCTTTGTCCAAAACTAATCAGGCTATGCTTCTAGAGATATATCTGTTCAGCCGCTGAGCTTGATCCCTAAAAGTAAGCCTTTAATTAAACTATGTGTGGCCTGCCAAGACCCAGGCCTTCAGTTATCAGTTCAAACTTGCACAATTATAACATAGTCGGTGTCAATAAGAATTAGATGAAAATAGCAATGGCTGGGATAGGCCTTTTCTGTGGATTTTTCGAATTATTGGGCCTGTATACTTGCAACTTTTTGGGTATTGGGCTCAGCTCAATTGCATTGATGGGCAAGAGCTGAGCATTAGCTAACACTCGAGGCACTCACCTAGGTGCTCAGGCAAAGCGAGGTGAAGCCTCTGCTTCTCATCTCAGCTCGGGCAAGGTTTCCTCATTTGAGGTAAGCACCGGAGGTGAGGTGCTCCTCCTATGAGATGTTGCCTCAGAAAAGATCTGTCTAGCTTGACATTTTTTCTTTGACTTTTTTATTCCGTCCTTAGTAAAAATGAGGAAAATGACATAAATAGTTATTGAAGTTTAGCCCAATATGCAATGTGGTCCCTAAACTTTCAATTTATTTAATATGATCTATGAACTTTTGGTACATATTCAGTTTAGTCCCTAAATTATATGAAAATGTTCAATGTAGTTTCTACTTTTTAATTAATGAAAGGACAATATTGGACATTTTCTTATAATTTAGAGATTAAGTTGAACATGTATTGAAAGTTTAGGAACCACAATTGAATAAATTGAAAGTTCAGGGACCGCATTGCTCATTGGGATAAAGTTTAGGGACCCTATTGAAAAAAAATTAAAAGTTCATGGACCATATTGCACATCGGATTAAGTTCAATTTCCATTTGTGTCATTATCCGTAAAAATAAAGAAGAGAATAGGTAAATATCTTTTTGAGAGAGCTGTTGGAAGTGGAGGACAGCTTCTAGGCTCTAAGAAGCTGAAAGATCTTTAGCTTCTTTTTTCTCAAAATGGCCACAATTGTTCTCTCTTGTTCCATTGTCCTCCAAAGCTTGTGAGGAAGGATGGAACAAAAAAATAAACAATGAATGTCAATCTACTAATCGTGTAATCTGTCCTTTCTAATTCTTTGTTAACTATTATACACTCACAACATCTTGCACCACTGCAGTATTTGTTACGATGCAGACCTGGATTAATGTGATTCTAAGTGTGAAAGACCTACTAATTTGTTTCTTGATGGATTAATCCCCACTTCTACTTAGCACCTCCCATCATTCAGCCTAGCGCCTGATACATTGTGGTTCTTAGCCTCTTAAAGAGGGCCTGGTGCTTTTAACAGCACTGGTTGTGATGTGGTCAAATGAAAGCCGGCCGCTTTTAACTATTAGGGCAGTCACTGGACACATACAAATTTACCAAAGTCATGTCACTCTCATCTTTCATTAAGTATATGCAAGATCCTGATGAATTTTCAACTATATGGCAGGGCGTCACGAGGAATCGACTTTACTGGAGTGGATCATGTTATTCTCTTTGACTTCCCGCGCGATCCAAGCGAATATGTCCGCCGTGTTGGAAGAACAGCGAGAGGGGCTGGAGGGACAGGCAAAGCGTTTGTCTTTGCAGTTGGGAAGCAAGTTTCCCTGGCAAGAAGGATAATGGAGAGAAACCAGAAAGGCCATCCCTTGCATGATGTGCCCTCTGCTTATGAGTTGATGAGTGAGATGTTCATGCACTGAGCAGGATCTGAGTTCATACCTGCAGTGACAGGAGGAGATTCCATTAGTCCATTCTTTTTTTCCTGCATATCACGGAGGAAGGGCGCGCGGCAAGAAGTGAAAACGTAAGGGGGTTGTTTGGTTAGAATCTGGTTCTCCCATTTTGCATCTACATGGAGGGGGGATCACAGAAGAGTCTATGCAATGAAGAGCTTGATATCAAGGTTGTATAATTCAGTCTTTATTCAGTTCATTGTCGAGGAAAGATTGATGCTCTTGGGGATCGAGACTGACTTGATTGATGCTCTTGGGGATGGAGACTGACTTAAGAGGTCTCGGAGGCCTGTATTGTCTGAAGTTTCACTTTGTTGATAATGAATATGCAATGGTAGGAAAGTACGGGACCATATCCCCTGCTGTATGGAATGAATTATATAAAATGACCTGCCGTAGCGAGTTACTGAGCGTTAAGATATAAGACATTCAAGAACTTTATTTTGCATAGTGAACTTTACAATCATATTGAATAAAATTTGTTTGGCGATGAAATATTTGATGAAGCATAATAATGATAAGGAGTACCTATAAGCTCATCCTACTCCAGCACGTTAGAAAGTTACTTCAGTGATAAGGGTTCCGGTTTGAACGTTGACTGGTTGGTACTATGTTTTGAGGAGGCAGGCCTGACCTGCAAGCCTCGCGGCCTTGAGGTTATAAAGCTGGTCAATCCCTACTCCATGCGAATGGTGTGAGCGGGGAATGATAGGAGACGACCTGTTCATTAGAATTGCAAAAGCATTGTACCAAAGTGACTCAATTGCATTATTGCCAAATGCTGTGTCTTTCTTTGGGCTCCTATCTACGAGTACGTAGTTAGTGAATACTTGAACTCGACCATATTTTCCACTTTCGAGGAAGGCTGTTCTTTTTTTTTTTTTTTTAATTAGAGGGGAAGACTGCGGAGTTCTTTTTCGTAAAAATTCAGTGAATACTTCAACTTCAACATGCAAGGTTGCGTATAAGTTTGTTAATTATATTCAGAGACAACTAATCACCAAGTGTTTAATAGCTATGTAAATCTTGGTGAGACTTCTATGATTTCTTTGTGAGATTTACATATTGTTTCTTAAGGAATTGTGTAGGCTACATACTATGTGAATTATTGAGTATAAGTGGTGGCTAAAAAATCGTCGAAGTATTTGAGTGACTCGAGCATATTTCTAACCTCCATAATATCACTTGATCAATTGTGAAATCTTATGTTGCTCTCCTCATGTACGAGATTATATTGACCGAACTACGTAAATTTGATTTCCAATTTTACTTTTCTATTTTCTGATTAATGTTGTTATTTATTTTTTCTTTCGCAACAAAAATCAAGATAAACACGTATATTTTTTAGTTTGACTTATATGCATTTTCTTGTATTGGCTGATTTTTTTCTATCTAGTATTAACTTAGTAATTATGACATTCATGATATTTTGCAAATGATACCTTGTCTAAAATAATGAAACAAATCCCAAAAAACAAAATGTAAGTGTTGAGGTGTAAATTTTAATCCATCTTGCGTGACTGTGCAGATCAAATTCTAGTTGTTTCGAAAGCAAAGATGATTATAGGTCCATGTGTATGTTCACTTTACTTAATAATGAATTATTCATTTCCAAAATTTTGTCCTACATGTTTTGGAGAACAATCAATACAATAAAACTTTAATTAATTGATTAATAAGCACCCTAAAGGTAATTCCTTTAAAAGAGAAGCTTTGGTTATTTTGATTGACAAAAAGCCGTGGTTGTAGTCAACTTTTTCCTATCCAATCAAACATTTCATGGCCAACAGTGACGTTAAAGTCGCTTTTGGAAAAAGCCAAGGGAAAAGAAGACAACTATTGTCCTCTAAGAATTGGTAGTGGAGGGTGGATCTTATTGTAAGATTTTTGCTACTTCGTGTTTGCATAAGACAACATATGGGCCTACAAGAAGTGATAAGATGACAATGGTCCCAAGTTCACAAAAGTTCATCCAATCAAACGTGGCATGTCCATTTGAAACGCGCCGCGGTTTTGGCTAGGGACTTGTAGTGGAGGGTGGACCTTATTATAGAAAATTTCACTACTTTATGTCTGAATGAAATAACATATGGACCTACAAGAAGTGACAAGATGAAGATGGTCCCAAGTTCACAAAAGTTCATCCAAATCAAATGTGGCATGTCTATTTGAAACGCACCACGTTTTCAACTACAAATGATTCATGATATTAGTGTTACTTTGGGGGAACAAAAGTGAAGGGAGAAGTAGACATTATTGTCCTTTAAGGACCTATAGTGGACTATGGACCTTATCCGTGTTTGAATAAAACAAAGGATGGACATGTGAGATGTGAAAAGATAAGATGATCCTAAATTTACAAAACCTCATCCCAAAAGGAGGGGATAAGAATGATATCACTGTTATCATTTTTGCGCCGCATTCATTTTGATGCTAAAACTTTTCGAACAAAAAATCATCAATTCATATTTGAAGAAGTTTATTTTATATATTCCAATGTAGTCCTAATTTTTTTTTTTTTTTTTTCCCAATGTAGTTCTAGATCTTTGTATGAGTTTTTAATATAATTGTTCTACCTAATTCTCATTAAACCTGAATTGAGAATAAATTGTCTGATGAAAACAAGGATAAAACAAGAGATTTATATCATCATTGTAAATCACATTTAATCCTACCCCATTTGCCGTGCTTCTTAGATAAATCCTAATGATAAACACAACACGTCATTGTTGAAAGTGATTTATTTGGGGTTTTTTATCTATATTGCAAGACCTTTGTATGATTAGGTATTATCGTGAGAAATGAATGCACAATAGAAAGAATGAGATAATTTAGCTTATAATTCAAGTGACGGGCAGGAGAAAAGCAATAAATAAAAGGAAAAATTACCGTGGGAGAGTTGGGATCTAAAAATTGACGGTAAAGGGTTACAGTTAACAAGTGCTGGTCGCTTAAAGTTAGGGATTTTTTGTCTTGCGTGACTTCTCTATTGCCGTCTCAACAATCTGTTAATACATTCAATTACAAGTTTGTTGAATGAGATACTAATTACCGAATCATGGGGACACAAATAGAGACAAAGGATCTCATCCCCTCGAGAAGTACATGAAAACCTGAAAGACCGACCTATACGCAAACTTTGTAAACCCGTTTCTAATCTAATATACTAAAATGAAATAGTTGACCCAGTCGTTGAAAATAAACAGGGCAAAGTAGCCTTCCAAGTATGCTCTTGCCCTTGCGTTCTCCCACCTTCAAGCTTTTTTTTCCTCATTTTTATGTAATTGTCTAAAAACTATAAACTTTTATTTAATTGGCAATCCTTGGCACGAAAAACAATGATAATAAAAAAATCTCAACAAAAAAACCATCATGTTTTAAACTCACGTTTATCTGATGTGCGTATGCTATAATATTGATTTTGCATAAAAATGCTGGGTTGATCTTCCAATGAGATTAGTAAGTAGGTCATATTCACCGTCAATAAAAATATATCACATCACTTTACCAATTTAGTAAACTATTGGTGGGTCTCCCAATATTATCTTTATGTTATTTCTCTCTATTCTTTTTGGTTCCGTGGGCTAGTTAACTTACCAGAGATGGTTGATTTATTGTTTGTGATAGCAAATGTGATAAAAGAACACCAAATTTAGATGGAAAACCCTTGCGGAAAAAATTATGGAGAGAGAAGAAACAAAATCCATTATAGGAAATCAATGATTACAAAAAGTGGCTAAAAAATAAAGACTTTTTCTATCTCAACTTCTTAATCTAATAACTCAATAATAATGATATTTATATTTCTCTTAATCCCTAATGTTGGCCCAACTCCATAGAGAATTCAAGACATACTCAATTGATTCTTCTTGTTGACAACACACTACCCTTTTCAAAGGATTAAAAGATGTTGAAATTCTGACACCTACCTGCTCGATGAAACCCCTCATTTAGGATGATTCGGCATTGGAAATATGTAACGCGTGTGTATCTCGACATGATTCTCTCGTGGCCTCATCAATGAATGTACCTTCTTTTTTTTTTTTTTTTTTGAATCAATGAATGTACCTTAGACTATTCACAAATTTGTCCTTCTACTTTTGTTTTTTTTGTTTTTTTTTTTTTTTAGGTGGTGGGTTTGTTTTTTTTTTTTTTTTGGGGGGGGGGGGGGGGGGGGGGTGGCGGGGGGGGGGTTGGTTGTTCGGCCAAAAAGACTAATCACAATGGACAAAGGTGCGCAATGCATGTAGCTAATCAATAAGTTCTTCAGAAGCTGCCATGTGATTGCAAAAGCCAGATTTTGGAGAAGGTTCTCCCAACAAGAATATTTAGGCATTAAACATCAACAGTTCACAATTTCCACAGAAAAAGCCACAAAAAGGTCATCCTTAATTACACTTATCTTTTAATAAGTTTCGATAGAAAAAATTATTTGCTAACATGAATGTTTTTTTTATGGACAGCAAGAAAGTTACATTACTTAGGTAAACTCTAAATTCATAGAGTACCCTATTATTTTTATGAGTTAGGCAAGAAGTGGATTAAAACTTGGTGGAAACATGATAATCAAATATTCTGCATCTAGCCTAATGAAAAATTCGAAGAATGCAGACATACAATTCTCCTTTATGTGTCAATTATTTAACCATTAGAACTCTAGAAAGGTAGAAGGCAGTTTTTTCCTGGATCTTTTCTAAGCACCGAGTCGACGAAGACTAGTAGGAAACTTCAAGGTAAATTCAGACACCAAGCAATGACGAAGACTAGTAGGAAACTTCGATGTAAGTTCATACATGAATCAATTGCTCTCCTTTGCTGACTTTTCCGAGACCTGTGCACACAAACAATTCCATGCCCTGGATTCAAGTACCTAGGAAGCATATGTTTGACCTCTAAGGAATGTGCGCTCGACCTGAATGAGAGCAAAACACATTCACTTTACCTTAAAACTATGCAACTTATCGTGAAGAGGGTGTACTTTCCCCTAAAGAGAATGCACCTTCTCTAGGATAGAAAAGCATTTCAATAGGGACTTGTAATTTCTCTATAAATAATTATCTTTTGACACCCTGTTTTTATAGGGAAAAATTGATTAAACTTATTGATTTGTCCACGTTTAATGAAAATTTAGTGGATGGACGGATAATAGTTAGATACTAGATTATTTGATATTGCAGCCTTGAAATTTCAAATTTTATTTGACCTTGAGATGCATGAACTATTTATGATTTCTTTTTCTTTTTTATTTAGTGATTAAGTGGTGTCTAAACTAACTTTCACACACTTCAATTAGTCCACCTTCCCAAGCCATCATCGATCATTTGTTATGATGTGATGCCGTAGCAAAATCTGCAATTTAGGGATCCTTTTTTTTTTGCATCGCTAATGTAACATTTATGCACACTAATAATAAAAGGGCATGAACTAAGTATAAATCAAATTCCACCTATTTGAATGGCTGGTGGGCATATTGAAGCTAGGTAGCTCTTCTCTTCTTGGGACAAAACAATAAGCATATATATATATATATTTTGACCCATGGACCAAATAAAACAAGGAACCCTTGTTATGAATATAATCATTGATGCTTGGCAAAAAGGGGGAAAATTGAAGCTTGAAGATTTGCAATTTAGTTCGATCTGTAGCCATTTGTTTTATTTTCCATCCAATCTAATCCGATTGTGTATTCTTGAGAGAGCATATCTCGGTGACAACTACAGAATTTAAGAGAAAATAACCTTTTCTCTTCTTTCTGGTCATCATTTAAAAATGGTTTTGCAGTCAAGTGTTTTTGGACACTTGTTCAGTAATCAACTACGAAAATTTGAGAGATTTCAATGTATTGGGCTTTCGTGTTACGTGGAATAGTGTCTCTGATGCATATGATTGATGATTAATGATGATCCAATTACATAATTAAGTTTGGGTAGTAACTGCTCATTTATTTGATAACGCGATGGGGTTCGGGAGGCTGCATCAATGAAACCATGTGATGCATGACGATGGTGGATGTGTGCATTTGGGACTTTTATGTGATGCGAGTGGCGAGAGAGAACTGACGAACGATGATAAGGCAGAAGTTCCGGTCCCACTTCTTAACCTTCCGAGCCTTCTTTGGTGGCTTTAATGATGGCCAAGACTTGGTCCCACGTCCGACCAACTTGCTTCTGAGAAATTGAGGCAACTGAAATGAAATTAAAAATCAAATGAGACGAGATGAAAGGCAGCGGCAGCGTCTTCCGAGAAAGAAAGACCAAGAAAACGATAGGAGAAAGCCAACAAACGAAGAGACAGAGAGACAGAGAGTGATGAAAAAGAACAACAGATACTGAAGAAGAAGAGGAGGAGGAGGGAGGATGGTTGGGCCGATGCAAAAGTCTTTCGATTCGCATGTTTAGTTGTGCTTAGAGCTTCTTCCGGGGTAGGGTATCAGTGTTCTGCTGTATAGGTGTAAATAACGGAAGGAAGGTAATGCAGCCCGTTCATAGTTTAGCTAAGTTTGCTTTAAATGTGAATCCCTTCGAAAAGATTTGCTCTTGTTTTCAACTTGGGTTTGAGTGGGTTTACATTCGTTTGAAATCATATTAAAGAAAGCTAACATAAGACGACGCTGCCAGTCTGGGCACTGCTGCTTCCTTGTAGAGCGCACCTGTCATAGACAATCAATTCCACCATCTCATGATGCTGCAACAATGGGAAAAACATAGCACTCAAACACAATAAAGAACACCCTAAAATATTAGGATCCTTATTGGGAATCACAGTCAATCTTACCCTATTAAGTATAATAAGCTCGAGAAATGATAAAAACTTCAAATTCCTAATATTTGATATTGAAACTTTGAAAAAATAGTGGCATTTTAATAATGTTCTCATTATCAATTGACCTTTCAAACTCCCTACATAAATGACTTGACTACTATGGGTGTATTTGGTCGTCTTAACAAACTGATGTTTGATTAAAAATAAGAATTTGATTCATGTGAAGATCCTATATATTTTCTAATGTTCAATTTTGTGTTTGAAGGATGATTGACCTTGCTATGCACTATACCATATCGTTAATGCAATGGATATGTTCGAGTCTAAACTATTTAAAGTGTGGAAAAAATTAGAGGAATAGAGAATCAAAATAGTGAGAACAAAGGGTAGATTTGTCAAACTTTTATCATTAATGATAGTTAGGGCTCTCCATTTGTAGAGATGACAAAGCTAGATGATTTTTGGAACAATCAATTAGATTGCTATGCCAAGTGATATAGCATACTACAAATGGATCATTTGCAGTATATTAAGAAAAGTTCAACACACGCATAGTATTCCAATTTAATCAATCAATCAAACTATACTTTTTAATATTTTGCTGGAGAGCATTATCTATCACTGATCATCTAAAGAGCCATACAAGAAGAGATCATTTGTTGGAAACGAGAGGATGGGATTACACTTAATCGTGGCCTTCCCTAGAGTTAGAACAGAGTATAGATTAGGGGCTAAGTTGCAACCACTGGATAGATGACCCCTGCTTCTATTTTGAGTCAAGGCACAAAAGGGACAATTGCTCTAAATTGGCATTTTTAAGGTGGGAACTTACACTGAAATTTGAACTTTGGTTAAAATAATAGAAAAGTCTCATCTCTATTGCACAAATAATTGTATTGGACAAGATCTAGTTTGGATTAACAAGTTCCTACAACAATAGAAAGTGAACACTGACTTTTCTAGACAATTCCGAAATTAAATTGATAGAACAATAGGAACATTATGAGTGCCTCATCAACATCGACCCATTTAAGCGGCATGCTCCTCATCAAAAGAGGCACATTTCTAATTTAGGCGCCAAAAGGATTTACTCTTGATTATAACGAGTGTTCACTCAACTCTAAGAAGGAGATGCAGTTTGGCCTTTAAGGATTATGCACTTGATGTGAACAAGATTGTGCAAATCACCGTAAAAGAGTGAGCACTTTATTGTGAGGAGGATGCACTTCACCCTAAAGAGCATGCACATTATTTAGAATAGGACTACATCTCAATAGGAACCTTGTCGTTTCTTCATAAACAATTATCTCTTGATGTCCTGTACTTAGCTGGTTCAAGGTATGGGGCCCAGACGACAACAAGAAGTACTGTGCGAAGGAATCAAACGTCACTCTCTCTCTCTACCTTCTCCACCATTCCTAGATGCAGGCCCCATGTGCAAAGCATGGAATAAACAACAATAACATATGAACTATAAATAAAAGAAAAAAATTGAAAAGTATTATACATGGAGAGAGAGAGAGAGAGAGAGAGAGAGAGAGAGAGAGAGAGCAATATATAAATTATCTGTGCAAAAGACCATTAAACCCATGGGAATTATGAAAGTTCGATTCCTTGACTTATGCTTGTGTCCTGCCATTAGTGACACTTCTTTTGATGCTTTGCACATGGGGCCTGCATCCGGCAATAATGAAGAGGATAGAGAGAGGATGGCGTTTGATTCCTTCTTCCTCTCCTTCGCTCAATTCTTGTCGTTTGGCCCCCACTTCTTGAACCACCACTTTAACCGCATCCTCGTGCTGACTCACTTCTTCAACCACCCCTTAAACCTTATAATTAATTTAATTTATCAACTTGGCCATCTTTGGATAAAATATTTATCCATTGGACGAATTGTAGTTAGGCTGACAAAGCAATAAGCATATTTTAATATGGGCCCACGGACCAAATAAAATGAGAAAGCTTCATTATGGGTATAATCATTATAAAAAGGGGAAAAGTAGAAAATGGTCCCGGAAGGTTTGCAATTTAATTCGATTCCGGACCACTCTATTTTTTGCCACTAAGCTAATGCATAATGTATCTTTCAGAAAGCGAAGCTAGGTAGCAATGACAGTAATGAAGAGAAAGTAACAATTTTTTTTAGCCATCATTTTAAAAAAGAAATTATTAACTAGTCTTTCTAGACACTTGGTGACCAGCTAAGTAAATTATACAGTTTTTAATGCATTGAGTTCTCATGTAATATGGAATAATGGTTGGGACTTATATGATCGATGTCCGAGACTGCGTCAATCAGACGATGATGCCAATATCTATGTGATGCATGATGACGATGGGTGGTACAAAAAATGAGTGGGAAAGAAATTGAGAGAGCAGCCTTTTGTCTGATTCCAGCCCTTCGGCCGCTTTAATAATGCCAAGACTGGGGTGCCGTTTTTAACCTACTTGCTCCCATTAAATCAAATCAAATGAAATCAACGATGAGAGATTAAGAAGGTGTAGAGATTCGAGTGAAAACAAGAACGAAGGAAGGGGAGTGTAAAGGAGCAATCGGCGGACAAAAAAATACAGCAACTTTTTTCTGGAATATTTAATTATCATAGGCCGAGATTTATTAGATAGACACCCAAACGATGAGGATGGAAAGAGGAGATGGGGATGGACTATGGAGGACTGTAGCTTAACCTTTGTTAAGACCTTAACTAAAAATCAGTCAATTACTTGGGAAGCTGAAAGCTTGGTAGCAGATTGCTCCAATTCGTCATTGGCCAAGGCTAAACAACAAAGAAGCCCGTCGCCTCAATCAAGACAAGAATAGTGGACTGATAAACAATCGAGTGATAGCACGTAATAGCAAATGTGATCCATGAAAAAGTGTCTACTTTACTAGTCAAAGTCACCACCATCAATGTCTAAGTCTTAGATCTTTCCATCATTGCTGAAGGATAAACATGGATTGAGTGCTAGTCCTAAACCTGTTTCTTGGCCAAATTAAAATACTTAGGATTGAGATTACACAATTATAATAAATTTAATTTTTTTTTTGGTAATTTTTTCCTATGAATGAGAGGGTATATTATCACGTAAAGCGTGCACTTCCTTTTAAAAAGTGATCGATTTATTGTGGGGAGAGTGCGCTTCACCCTAAAGAGCATGCGCATTAGTCAGGGTAGGACGGCATCTCAACAGCAACCTTAGAATTTCGCTATGAACAAGTATCTCTTGGCACCGCGAAACGGAGGCCAGACAACAAGAGGTACCGCGCGAAGGAGTGGAAGAAGGGATCAAACATCGAAAGAAAAACAACATATAAACTAAAATTTTATTTAGCAAAGAAAATCGAAAAGTAATCTACATGGAAGGGGGGGGGTGGGGGGGGGAGAGAGAGAGAGAGAGAGAGAGAGAGAGAGAGAAATAAATAAGTTATTTGTAAAAAGAGCAATGAAAATAGGAAGTAAGATATGAATTATAAAAGTTGGATTCCCTCGCTTCTGCGCATGTCGTGCCATATACTCACCCTTCTTTCCATGCTTTGCACATGGGGCCTGGATCTGGGAATGGGGAAGAGGGTAGGGAGAGAATGGCGTTTAATAAATAAATTATTTGCTCAAAAAGAAATGAAAATAGAAAAGTAATACATGAATTATCAAAGTTTGATTCCTTGGCTTTTGCGCATGTCCTGCCATAATCACCTCCCCTTCTTTCGATGCTTAGCACATGAGGCCTGCAACCGCACTTGGTGAAGAGGGTAGATAGATAATAACTTCTGCAACTCCACATAAGGTCCGCTCCCATTTCTTTACCTCGTGGACGAATTGTAGTTAGGTTGGCAAAACAGTATGCATATTTTAATATGACCCGCAGACTAAATAAAATGAGTAGGTTTCGTTATGAATATAATCATTATAAAAGGGAAAAAGAAAATGGTGCTTGAAAGTTTGCAATATAATTCAATCTATGGCCACTCAATATTTGGCTGCTAATTTGATGCGTAATGTACTTTTCAGAGAACAAAACTAAGTAGCAACCATAGTAATTAAGAAAAGCAACAGTTTTTTTTTCTTTCTAGCCAATAGTCAAAAATGATTTTTTTATCAAGTATTTATGGACATTTGTTGAGTAATCAATTGAATAATTTTTGCAGCTTTTAGTGCATTGAGCTCTCATACTACGTTGAATAATGTTGAGACCCATATGATCAATGGCATGACCGTATTTGCTCTACATAAACTAAAATTTATGTAGTAACTTCTTTTTGATAATGCGACACGAGGCTGCATCAATAAAACCATGATGCCATATGATCTATGTGATGCATGATGACGGTGGATGGGTGCATTTGGGAATCATGTGATGTAAGTGGTGAGAGAGAGCTGATGAACAATTATACAGAAGAAGTCTTGGAATTCGGGCCGACTTCTTTGCCTTCTGATCGTTGAGTGGCTTAATGATGCCAAGACTTGGTTCCCATTTCTGACCAAATGGTTTTCGGGAAATTAAATCTGATGATATGAGATGAAATGCAACGGCGGTTTCTTCGAGAAAGGGCAACATAAAAACAAAGAGACGCGTGGGAGAATGATGATAAAGAACGACGGATACTGAAGGAGAGAAGAATGGTTGTGCCGAGGAGAAGAAAGAGCAAAACAGATTTGAGTGCAGAAAAGGATGAAGCAAGGGGAGCGTGGAGGAATGAAGAAAGAAACACTTCAACTTTTTGTTGGAATATTTTATTATCAACGGCCGAAATCCAGGACTAGCAATCCAACTATTTTAGAACCTCAAACAAAGACCCAAAGAAGAAAGAGGAGATCGCTTTGGGCTATGCGAGAAAATATAAGGTGCATTTAATACACCATGTAGGATGATATAATAAACCATACATGAATTGAAACGTGGCAAATTCGGACCCACTTATGGAGCTCGGTAATCTGACCTTAGTCAAGAACTTAACTAAACACCAATCAATTCCTTGGGAAGCTCAAAATTTGGTAGCACGCTGCCATTATTCGTCATCTAGCCAAAACAAAATATTAAAAAACACGGTTGGCAGTCACCTCAATCGAGATGAGAATAATGGACTTATAAATAATTGAGCAATACCAATGGATCACCCTTAAATATAAATATATATATATGATTTTCTGCATTTTTTTATCTACTTTCCCCTCCCCCCAAAAAAAATAAAATAGAAGGCTCTCTACACTTTCTTTCGACCCTTCCAGGCGCTCTCATCCAATCCTCTGCACTCGCGAACCAAGCCATGCCTATTGCAGAGCTCTTTCTTAGTGCCTTTCTTCAGGTGCTGTTTGATAGGTTGGCCTCTCGCGAGCTTCTTGACTTTGCACGGCGCGAGGGTATCGATGTGTTGCTGAAAAAATGGGAGGAGATGCTGGTCAGCATCAACCAGGTGTTGGATGATGCAGAGGACAGGCAACTGAATGGTGATGGTGGGGTGAACTCGTGGCTCAAAACTCTCAGGGACTTGGCCTACGACATTGAAGACTTGCTAGAGGAGTTCGCCATAGAGTGTGCGGAAAATAAGTCCACGGTAGAACCCGGCACTGGCAAGGTGCGTTCCCTTCTTCCGAGTTGTTGCTTCAGATTGAGCCCGAGCGCATTTATGTTCGATCGTAAAATGAGATCCAAGATGGAAGAGATGGATGGCAGGTTAAAGAATATCATTACTCAGAAAAATATTCTGCAGCTGAGAGAGAATAACGAGAAGCGATCAGTATACCGTCGAGTGGATAAGCCACTTCACAGTACGAATTTGCCTGACCCTTGTTTTGTTAGTAGGGAGGTTGAGAAAATGGCGATTCTTGAATTACTGACCGAAGAAGAAACTGATAGGGCATGTGTGGATCCAAAAGTGATTCCCATTGTAGGGATGGGGGGTCTTGGGAAGACGGCTCTTGCTCAACAAGTCTACAATGATGATAGAGTCACTAACTATTTTGATGTGAAAGCATGGGCTTGTGTTTCTGATGATTTCGACGTGCTTGCTATTACAAAGAAGATCCTTGAGACAACCAATGGTCATTTGTCTTGTGAAGGTAAGGACCTAGATTGGCTTCATGATAAGCTCAAGGAACAGCTTGCTAGTAAGAAGTTTCTTGTCGTTTTAGACGATGTTTGGAACGAGAATTATGGAAACTGGACTATCCTCATGAAGCCTTTTCAATTGGGAGCAAAGGGAAGCAAGATCATTGTCACGACTCGTAATTTCCGCGTTGCTGAAATAGCCCATGCTCAACCCTATACTCTCAAACCATTGTCACAAGATGCTTGTATGACTTTGTTCACATTTCATGCTCTTGGAGCAAGAAATTTCGATCATCATCCTGATCTTGAAGTATGGGGCATGAAAATAGTGGATAAATGCCGAGGGTTGCCATTAGCCGTGAAGACTTTGGCTGGCTTGCTAAGCTTTAAAGTTAGTCCTCGTGAGTGGCAAGGTATATTGAATAGCAAAATTTGGGACCTCCCACAAGAAAGTAATGACATCCTTCCGGCTTTGAAACTTAGCTACCTCCATCTCCCTTCAAATATGAGGAGATGTTTCGCTTACTGTGCTATATTTCCCAACGACTATGAAATTGAACGAGATGAGTTGATTCACTGGTGGATTGCAGAGGGCTTGTTGGAGGGAAAAGAAGGAGAAAGCCGTTGGAATGTAGGTTTGAAACTTTTTAACGAGTTAGTATCTAGATCATTACTTCAAGAGTCGAGTAGTAGTGAATCACAATTCTTGATGCATGATCTTGTGAGTGACTTGGCCAAGCTAGTTGCTGGTGCAACCTATTTTAGCTCAGGGGTATTCGACTTTGAGGGTGATCAAAATAATGCATTTTTGGCTCGTCATGCCTCATTCATTTCCGATAGTCACATTATGGCAGAAATATTCAAGATATATCATGGAATGAAGGGACTTAGGAGCTTCATATCGTTAAGGAAGGAACCTACTTATTTGTCTAAGAAAGTGTTAGGTGACTTGTTATCCGAATTGAAGTACTTGAGGGTGCTTTCATTACGTCACTATCGCATTAGAGAGGTACCGGATTTGTCGTATACTGACATTGAAACCCTTTCAAAGTCAATTGTTGCATTGTACTACCTAGAGGCCTTGATGTTGCGAGGATGTCAAAACCTTATTGAATTACCGGAAGGTATGGAGAAGTTGATCAATCTAAAATTTCTCGACTGTACCGACACTCCGAGCCTAAAAGCAGTGCCATTGTATATAGGTAATTTGGTGGGTCTTGAGATGCTGTCCAAATTTGTAGTGGGAACAAAAGCAGGGTCGAGGTTGAATGAGTTAAAAAACCTAGAGAACCTTAGAGGGGAATTGTGCATCTCTGATTTGCATAAGGTTCGAGAAGTTGAAGATGCCACAGATGCCAATTTATGCATGAAGGAGGGAATATGCCAGTTGACCATGCAATGGTGCAATGATTTTGGAAATTTCCGAAATGAAGAGCTTGAAGCAAAAGTCCTAGACTTTCTTCGCCCTCACCCAAACCTTGAAAATTTCACAATATCCTACTATGGCTCATGGTTAGGAAGTCCCTCATACGTTAACATGGTGCATTTACGTTTAGATGGGTGTTGTCGGGCCAAAGCGCTAGTCTCATTGGGACAACTATCTTCTCTAAAAGAACTATACATCGAAGGTCTAAATGCAATACACACGGTAGGGTCTGAATTTTATGGAACTAAAAGTTCTTTTCCATCCTTAATGACTTTGGAATTCAAGGACATGCGATCGTGGGAGGATTGGTCTCATTGCTTCGATAATGAAGAAGTAGGAGTTTTATTCCCTTGTCTTGAGCATATGGGCATTCGGGATTGTCCTATATTGATTGGAAGATTGCCTAGTCAATTGAGCTCCCTCAAAAAGCTGGAAATCAACTCCTGTCCACGTATGGATGCCTCATCCTCTATCATTAGCCTTCCATTCCTTAATGAATTAAACTTTGGAGGTTGTAATGAGGGCATGCTAAAGAGTTTGGTAAACTTGACATCTTTAACTGCTCTTGTCATACAAGATGCTGTTGAATTAACTTGCTTAAATTATGAGTTTACAAGCTCCTTGGTCAAGCTAGAGAAGTTAGAGATAAAAAGTTGTAAAAAGTTGATGTACCTGTGGCAAGAGAGAGATGTAATTCGAAATCTCACTTGTCTAAAGAGCTTAGTTGTCAAAAGTTGTCCTGAATTGATATCATTTTCAATTGGAGAAGGAGATATAGAGTTGTCTAGCAAGCTGGAGACCATGGACTTACAAAATTGCATTAATTTGGAGAAGCACCCAAGCAAGATTTACACCATTTCCTCCTTCAAGACTTGACCGTCAAGGAGTGTCCAAAACTCGCATCCTTCCCCGAAATAGGTATGTTGACGTCATTGATATCACTAAATATCCAAGGTTGCAAGATGTTGCAATCTTTGCCTAAAGGATTAAGTGTTCATATGGATGAATCAAGCAGCAATGGCAATAATCACGGTGACATGACGTCTTGTTTGCAAAAATTAAAAATTGACGGATGCGATTCTTTACCAGCCTCTCCATTCAGCGAGAGTAGATATTTATCTACGACTCTCGAGACACTTAAAATTTACTCTTGTATGGGAGTGGAGTCGCTCGCGGAGTTAACTGTAGACTGTCTTCAATCACTTCAAAGCATCCATATTAGATGTTGCAATAACTTGAGAAGCTTACCACAGGGGCTGCACACACTTTTACATCTCACTCACTTGGTGTTGTTCAACTGTTCGGCACTGGAGCTGGAGTGCTTCCCTTCTCTTCCTCTTAGCATCTCGTGGTTTTTGCTTTGCAATTGTCCGAAGATAAAATCGTTACCTAATCAGTTGCATCGGCTCACGAGTCTCCGAAGTCTGGAAATCAGGAGGTGTGAGAGTATTACGTGCTTCCCCGATGGAGGATTGCCGCCCCAGCTACAGCATCTTACGGTGATTGACTGCGAGAATATGAAGCAGCCGGTGAGGGAGTGGCTCACCCCTCTCACCTCCCTTCAACTTCTGGACATCACCGGCTGCATGGGACGAGTGGGAGAGGAGAAGGGTCTTGTGCTTCCGCTCCCTTCCTCTCTGCTCCATCTTTATATCTATAATATGGGGAAAGTGGAAAGACTGTCCAGCAGTCTCCCTCCCTCTCTCCAGACCTTATGGATCTACAATTGCCCGAAGCTGAGGGAGTTGCCCCAGGATGGCCTCCCTCCTTCCCTAGAATATCTCCTGATCAAAGGATGTGGGATTCTGGAGAAGCGATGCAAGGAAAAGACCGGCTGCTATTGGCCCCTCATCTGCGAAATCCCAGAAGTTATGTTGGGTGATGACGCATCCAAGTCAATTACTTGAGAAAAGGGATTCAGATTCGAATATTCTTTATGGAAGAGATTTGGTATTTTCAATATCCGAGCCTCGACTCTTTTTGATCATCAGATAAAAGCTGAAGCTTCTGGGGCGTCAAAAAAGTATAATGATAGCTACTGAAAGCGCCTTCGCTCCCAATCAGCCTTAACTCCAAACCCCTCCGCCTCCAACTCTAGCTCCGGCTCCAGCTCACTCCCGCCCCACTTTTTCTCCTTCCGCCGGAGGGGGGACGACCTTGGAGACTCCGGCGGGGGCATACCGGCTGATCAACGACGAGACGGTAGGGTTGGATTTATCTCAGTAATTGAGTTGTTAGCTTGTGCGTAGTTTGCATTCAACTGTAGGCGTGCTTGATGTGCATGTGCAAGTTGGAATGACTGATGCGGTTCGTTCTGATGACGAATTCCCTTCTTATTTGTTGGAGTTTTCTTTCTTTTTTGTGCTTGCATTGTTGAGATTGGTATCCAAGCTCTTGGAACAACTCAAGCGATTTGTTATATGCATTGTGTTCAGATGGATAACAAGTTCAACATTAGATTTTCTTTTGAAGCTTATCTGAATCATACAGTCTTGGGCAGATGGTTTCGGTTTTCTTAGTTTGGCTTGAAAGCAACGACACAGAGTTTGAAACTTTTCTCCCATTTCAATCTGTGCTAAGACTTTCTTGTAGCGTACTGAATCCCTCTGTGCAATGTCTAAAAGTTAGAGCTTGGAGATGGATTTGGTTTTTCCAGTAATAAAATGTAGTCTGACAGTCATTTTTTTTCTTATACAGGCAATCATCATGGGTCAACCCTGCTGAAAGATGATATTCTTCTACAGCAAGCGTGAGTGGTCTAGGCAGAGGTTTTGGATGACTGAAATTGCTGAGAATCAAATCTCTTACTGAAAAATCTTCCAAGCTAAAGCAAGTGAGTTGCAAAGATTATGAACCAGTTACAGAAAATGTACCTCTTGATGTGCCTGATCTCCCTTTTTCTAAATTGGACCTACTAGGGAAACAGAAGGAAGAAGCTATCCTTGGATGTGGAGGAAAGGATTCAGGTGCTTGCCAATCCAAAGCTGCCAAAGATGCTGCAGCAAGGACGGACATGGAAGATATGGATCGTTCAGTGCACCCAAAGGAACCCAATAAACATGGCATATCTACCACCAGAGTAGTTAGAACAGTGCATTCAGTTCATAGTTCTGATGCAGATTTCAGAGGATGGGGCAGGGGGTGTCCATGGATGACTTTAGATCTGACTCGAAAGATCTAAGTTTGCATAGGAAAGTTTCCTCCAATAGTGACTTCCATATCGAAAGTCCTTTGAAGATTTGGGTTGTAGTGACTATATGATTGAATCTTTGAGGAAGCAGCATTTTCTGTGCCCCACATATTCAGGTACATCATAGTATGACCTACTCTAAGTCAAAGGTTTCAGCTTGTTGCTTTTTCTGCTGGGAACTTGGTCATTGCTTCCTTACTGCTGTTTTAGCTGGCAATGTAATAAACGTGAGCACATTCTAATCATCGTTATATCTACTGTCTGCATAATATCCACATTGAGCTTCAAATCAATGATGACCTTGTTTTTGTACAGTTCTAGATGTAAGCTTGCATTCGTATCATTAATATTTTATCTGTAAATGTGAATTTGGAGCTGATGGATGTGGAAGTCATTGAGGGGCCAACCTATATCATCAGTTTTTGTCTTTTCATTAGCATAAGTATTGATAAGTAATTGCATTGAGATGTTCTATCTATACCTTGACAAAGGAGAACTTCTCCTTATGTATTCCAACTCAGATTGATGCTAACTATTGATGACTGCAGGCGATTGCATTCAAACCTGTAATTGAGGGAAACACTTGTAATATAGCTGATCAGAGTGGTTTAGGAAAAACGCTCGCTTATCTTGCACCAGTAGTCCAACGTCTCAGGCAAGAAGAGCTGCAAGGACTTAGCAAATCATTCTAACAAAGCCCTTGAGTTGTCATTTTGGTGCTAGCTGTTGAGTTAGCTTCACAGGTTGGCAGTTAGTATCCTTTCTTGTGCCTTTTCTTTTTATCCTTATGTGCTTTGGCAAGCGAGTCACTAACTTTACTAGTTTATGGCCATTTTAAGCTCTCATCTTATACTATGATAGGCTATTGCTTTAGCAGCCAATTTGTGGTGAAAAAAGCACTCCAATTCATTTTTGGTGGCAGTCAGTGTGTTTTTGACAACTTGTCGTCTATTTTACTCAAATTGTCATCTCTTCTTTCAAATAAGAAAAAAGAAGAGATTTCTGGCAATTTGAAAGATTGTATTGTGTTTCTGGAAAGACAAGTATACAATTTGAGTGGCACATAGTTGCTTAATGATGTGCATAATCCACTCATGTGGCAAAACTGGTAATCTCCTTGGAGCTATTGAAAATGGATGCATTCTGAATTTGGAGATACTCTGTAGTTGGTTTTTATGTACAGCAATGCTTGTTTTTGCTAGTAGTGGATGACAAACCTAACATAAATTTTTGCACCCACATAAGCGATACTTAATATCTATTGTAAATTTTATGCAGGTTTTGAGTAACTGCCGATCCATATTGAAGTTTGGGGCTCCATTCTGGTCTATGGTTGCCATGGGCGGTTTCAGGAAAAAAAAACTCAGCCGGAAAATATAGAAGGTCTTGATGCCTAATAGCCACACCCGGTGGCTTTATTTTTCTCATTAAAGAGGGCTTTTTGGAGTTGAAAGATCTTGGATGGTAAGCCTATGCATTGTATATAATGTTGCACGAATAAGTTTGGGTGCACGAGCTATTCAAAATTATCGTCTTCTCTTCTGTTTTTGAGTAACGAATGTGATTGTGCTACTCTATTCTAGATTTAGTACTGCCACCATGATTCATCACCATTCTTTGAGGAAAGGAAAAGATTAGTGAAATTTCTATTCTTACATATACATAACTGAATCTTGATTTTCTAGCTTGAGTTATGGAGACCTTTGCTTTGATTTACAAAATTGCTATATATATAGCTATTTGTTAGCCCCGATAGATTTCCTTAAGAAATGACCGGTGACAATCGACAAATTGAGAAAGCTCTACTTGTCATATTGTTTGATATAGATATGAAGTTAAAAAAAATCTTTTGCTAATGGATTTGCCTTCTAAGAATTTGAATGACATCAAAGTCTGGATGATTTTGGCATTTAGCATATTTCAGTCCATGCTAAGCTACAAAGAAAGAGCTCTATGAGAATGGTATCTTTATACACGTTGCAGATTGTTTTGCAACTGCTGCTATAATTTATGGCTTTATGATGTAGCATGATTTTGGATGAGGTGGATATTCTCTGCAACGATGAGGAGTTTGAAGCAGCGTTTCAAAGCATAATCAATTCTTCACCTGTCGCCACATAGGTAGATATATATAACGAAATAGTTGAAATTCTTCCAGATTGTGAAGTGATCATGGGACCTGGCATTCATCGGACATGCCCTCACCTCGAAGAGGTTGGTCTAAAGCTGTATTATTCCCCTTTCCATTATTTGCCAATGGATACATTACTATTATCTAATCTAGGCACAAAAGGATTCACTTCCATGTCTGTACATTTTTCTGGATGCTTTGGGACAATATATTACTCATAACTAAGGTGTTGTTTGTGCTCCCTAAAAGTGATGGACCATGGTTTTATGTTGATGCTTTGGATTTGCGGGTGGATTGTTACTGTGTATTGACAAGGGAAGATGGAAAGTGGATGAAGAGTGGAATGAAATTTTTTTCCTTGAATGACTCTTAGCACATGTGTATTGGTAGTCTATACTATCTAAAGGTGCCTCCGGCATTCTGTAAGTCATTTAATCTGCTTGGAGGTGGAGAGAAATAAAATCAGGAGAAGTCTCTGAAATTTGATTGATTGTGCCGAGAGGATTGAGGATTATATTAGGGTCCGATCTGTTTCTCTTCTTTCCTCAATTTGCAGAAGAGTTTGTGCAGTTGTCCAGAAAATTGTTTTTTTTTTTTTTTTTTTTTTTTTTTCATTTTGCCAGTTTGTTGATTCTCAATTTTTTTTTTGTACAAAGGTATTGTACGAACTAATTTAGGCTGCATATACTGGAGAAGGATTATTTTCCCAAAGGTATCCTAGATAGGCTGAGAGCTTTCTCGTTTGGGTTGAACAGTAATCTTCTGTTACAAGAAATTACTTTTTCCTTCCCCCTTGATGAACATGTTGCATAAATTTGCTGTGGTAGCTAACCAGTGCCATTCCTCCTATTTTCCTGTCAAGAAGAAAACTAATGGAGTACCACTGTAGTAGAGGAGAATTTGACAGTTACATGTCATGTCCAGTTTCTCATAGATTGTAGTGGAGAGGAAGATGGTGAAAAGACTCCAGATACTGCATTCCTGAATAAGAAGTCTGCTCTTATCCAGCTTGCGGAAGAAAGCCCAGTAACCAAAACAATTGTTTTCTGTAACAACTTACAAGGTATGTTGATCTTTCAGTATAGGCTGCTTGAAATTGACTCATCATTA
Source organism: Eucalyptus cladocalyx (assembly GCA_017140615.1). Classification (NCBI taxonomy): domain Eukaryota; kingdom Viridiplantae; phylum Streptophyta; class Magnoliopsida; order Myrtales; family Myrtaceae; genus Eucalyptus; species Eucalyptus cladocalyx. Next base: position 34,341,016 of record CM029517.1, on the reverse strand, counting down.
CATTTACTTCTCTACCCAGACCACCTCAACTCTTGAGCTGGAGTTTGAGAGAAGACTATGAAACCACCTGGATGGAGGACTCATCATTACTTTGAACTCATCCTTCCTCTTCTCTATACAGATTGAGACATGTTGGAAAGTTGAAAATGCATTGAACGAATTTACAGAAAAGGCACTCATATACAAGTTCTACCTTTTCATGCTGCTGTTTCAGAAGAGTCACTACAGGGAAATGTGAAAGAGTTTTCTGCTTCTCCATCTAAAGATGTCTCCTTGTTTTTGGTTTGCACCGACAGGTATGATAGTTGCTTTGTCCGATGCCATTCAAACTATGCTTTTAGAGATAGATCTGTTCTGTGGCCGAGCTTGACCCCTAAAAAGAGCCTTTAGTGAAACCATGCATGGCCTGCCAAGACCCAGGCCTTCAGTTCTCAGTTTAAGCTTGCACATTTAATTATGTATTCAGTCTCAACAAGAAGTAGATGAAAATACTATTGGCTGGGATAGGCCTTGTTCTGTCTTGTGGGTTTTGTGAATGATTGGGCCTGTATACTTGCAAGTTTTCTGGTATTGGGCTCAGTTCAATTTCCTTGATAGGCAAGAGCTGAGTGTTAGCTAACACTCAAGGCACTCACCTAGGCGCTCTGGTAAAGTGACGCGAAGCCTCTGCTCCTCACCTCATCTCAGGCAAGGTTTCTTTGTTTAAGGTAAGCACCTGAGATGAGGTGCTTCTCCTCTGAGGTATTGCCTCAGAAAAGATTTGTCTAGGTTAACATCTTGCACCAGTGCAATATGTGCTTTGATGCAGACCTCAAATAACTCGTGATTTCTAAGTGTGAAAGACCTAATAATTTGTTTTGTGATGGATTAATCCCAACTTTCTACGTAGCACCTCTCATTGTTCAGCCTAGGGCCTGAGGCACTCTGGGGTCTGAGCCTCTTAACAACGCCTAGTGATTTTAACAGCACTGTTTGTGACAGTCAAACAAAAAGCGGGTGCTTTTAACTATTGGCGGGGTCACTGGACACATACAAATTTACCTAAGACATGTCACTCTCCTCTTTCCTTAAGTATTTGCAAGATCCTGATGATTTTTGAACCATATGGCAGGGCGTCATGAGGAATGGACTTTACCAGAGTGGATCATGTTATTCTCTTCAACTTCCTGCGTGATCTGAGTGAATATGTCCACTGTCTTGGAAGAACAGCGAGAGGTTCTGGAGGGAAAGGCAAAGCATTCGTGTTGGCAGTTGGGAAGCATTCCCTGCCAAGAAGTATAATGGTGAGAATCCGTAAAGGCCATCCCTTGCATGATTTGCCCTCTGCTTACGAACTGATAAGTTGAGACGTTTGTGCACCAAGCGGGATCGAGTTCATGGTTGGAGTGAAAGGAATAGATCCCATCAGTCCATTCTTTTTTCCTGCATGTTACAGAGGAATGGCGTGGCAAGAAGTGAAAGCGTAAAGGGGATCACTGTTTGGTGAGATTCCGGTTCTTCCATTTTGCATCTCCATGTTGAGGGGGATCCGAGAAGAGTTAATGCAATGAAGAGTTTTTGATATTGAGGTTCGAAACATATATACTTTGGTCTTTATTCCGTTCATCGTCAAGGAATATTGATGCTCTTGCTGATCGAGACGACTTAAGAAGTCTCCGAGCCTGTATTGTCTGTAACTTGCACTTTGTTGATAATGAATATGCAATGACAGGAAAGCACGGGACTGTATCCCCTGCTGTACGCCATGAATATATTAAATGACCTGCTGTCGCAAGTTACTGAGCGTTCTGATACAAGAAACTAATTTACAAACACAAGATATAATTTCCGTGCTTCATTTTGCATCTACGATACAATAAGCTGATTTATGAACTTTACTTTCAAGCTAAATTACTCATTTCAAAGGTAAATTAAAGTACTTCCTCTAAGGTAAATGACTTCGTTTTAAGATATTTTCAATGGTATTATAATTTCCCTAAAAAGGTCATATTTTATAGTTCTTGTACGTGGTAATTGAAATTTAACTGATCTTGGCGCAATTTGAATTGCACCTAGAGTTAATGTTTTTATTTTTCACGGATTAGTTTAGCCGGAGACTGCGTGCCGTGAGAATCTCAATCACCTCAGCATAGTAACTTATCTTAAATTGTCGCAACAAATGGAACTTGTAATCTATATTGACTTCAATAATCGTAGATTGCTACTTTTCATATCTTCATAATGTTGTCACTAGTAATTGTTCAATAATACCGTTATTTTCCTCAAATGGTCGTAATCAATAATTAATTATAATCAGTAACTTCCCCTTGTGAATTTCCTTAATACTCTCAATAATGCTAGCGCCTAGTAATTATCCAACAACATTGTAATTTTTCCTCGATATAGTTTTGATGATTATACCTCCAACCACAGTAATTTGTCTCAAGTCGTCCTATTCTCAATTTATCTATGGCTAGTGCTTTTCCTTTTGGAGTGGTAACTTAGCTATAGAGCTCTTAAAGTAAGAATGCTATCACTCGTCAGTATCACCTCAAAGATTGTAACTTCGTAAAGCCATTAGTAGCTTACCTTGCTTAAGAAGGACAATTAATAATAACCGATAAAAAAATCACTTTAACTTATTGTAAATTGTAACTTTACTCAAGAAATAGCATGCAACTTGAATTTATGGTAATTTTCCTTTTCCCTATTCATAATTATTTACCAAAATGATGATAGCATTCAATTTAAGTTTGTAAATTAATGTAGCCTATTTTTGAATAAATAAGCTTGGTTGCCACATTCTTCCTTCATCAAATGTAAAACTTACTGTCCCTACGGTCATAATAACCTTAAATGTCAATAGGTTGCTTGTATAATCGATAATCGGTGACAACTTTTTTATGATTGATTTGGTGATGAAATTATTTAGCTTCAAATCCGATGGGGCGTTCAATAGCCTGCTGGACTTTAGAATTTTCCCAGGAGTGGAAAAAGTTTAGCATTGGCTCCATTTTGTTGCCATTCAGTTCTTAATTGGAAATGCGAAAAAAAATGTTCTTATTAGATCGTTCTCGAGAGACGGCATAAAATGAAATCCGTCGCGAATATTTGGCAAAAGGATCAAAATCGAACCCGCAAATATTTACGAGGACCATAACGCAATTTTCCCAAACAATTCGTCGAAAAGGACAAGGCGTCGCGGAAACGAAGAGAGAAGGAGTGCCTCCTTCTTCGTCACCATCGCTCTCTGTCTCTTGCACTTGCACAGCGATAAGCCATGGCTGCTTCTACTTCAGTCTCGTTCCTCAGCCAGAGTCCCTTTCTGGGTTCCTCCCAGAACGTTCTCTCGGTCTCGGTCTGCCCGAAATTCCTCGGGACAGTCCCAATGCAGCGGCCGCCGCAGCGCCAGCCTCTCTTCGCCGTCGAAGCCCCGGCCAAGACCCGGAGAGAGGACCGGCTCGCCCGCCACTCGCGCATCAGGAAGAAGGAGCCTTCTGGGTCGCCCTGCTTTTACGCGCTGACTTTTCAGTGATGCCCCTGACCTGTTCATGGTTGGTCGAGTGCTTTGGTGAAGGCATTTGTTGGGTTTCATTTACTTTTTAGGGCGGGGATTCGATTTGGTTCCGTAGGGAGTCTCTGCTCGGAATCGATTGGTGCGGGGCGGGCATTAGTTGGGTTCGTGCGGTTTCGTTGGGGTGAGGAGTGATTTTGCGGAAGAGAGGCGTGGAGAGGGTGTTGTTGTGGTCTAGAATGTGAGTGATATAACTCCGAGCTCGCGGGTTCTGCTGGGTGTTCTGTTTGTTAATGTTGGAGGAGGAGAGAAAAATGTACTAGTTCATCCTCTACTGATAATTGCTCACTATGTCTTACTTTTTTGCATTTGCATTTTTTTTTTTTTTTGAAGTTAGCATGGTTATCTGGATAATACGCCCCGCCTGAATTGATCTGGTCAATGTTCGTAGGCTAAGGTTCCCAGCCACCGGCGGCAGGTGTGACCGCTGGGTTGCTTTGAGCGACTGGGGCCAGAAGACAACAATAGTAATATATAAACTATAAATAAAATAGCAAAGGAAATTGAAAAGCAATACATATAGAGGAGGGGGGGGGAGAGAGAGAGTGGGAGTAATAAATAAATAATATGTGAGTGAAAGAGAGAGTAATAAATAAATTATGGGATATGTTGCGAGAAGTCACCAAAATTTATCGAAAGTGCGATTGAGTTATAAAACTTACGAAAAGTGCGATTAAGTCACCTAAAATTTGTCGAGTTAATTGATTAAGTCATAAAATTAACACAATTAAGAAAGTTAATAGAAATTATTGACGTGGCGCTAACGTCATATTTTAAATGATTTTTTATTTTTCAAATGGCTTTTTTAAATTATTTTTTATTCAAAATCTTTAAAAATTAGATTAAAAACTAAAAAGGAAAATCTAAATTTATTTAAAAAAACAAAATTGTTCAAAAAAAAAAAAAAAAGGCACTAGTGGACTTATGCGGCTGCCCATCGTCGGAGGGGCGGCGATGGTCGCCCGGCCACAGGCGGGGTGGCCGGCCCTTGCTTATGGTTGGTGAGCCTCGCCCGGGCGGACGACGATCACCGGCCCTCGCCTAAGGCCGACAAGGGCCGGCCACCCTCGCCCAAGGCCGACGGCCGTTGCTCGACCCCTCCAGTGATGGGACGGCGGTGAGGGAGAAAAGGGCTGATTTTTTTAAATAATTTTTAAAATAATTTTTTTAACTTTTCTTTTTAGTTTTTGGTGAAAACAAGATAAAATTAATAAATCTAATTTTTTAGTTTTTAAATCTAATTTTTTTAAAAATGAATAAAAAATTCACGTGAAAAATAAAAATTTATTTAAAATGTCATGTTAATATTTTTAATGGATAAGGCTAACGGTGTTAATTTTAGGACTTAATTGAACCAACTTAATGAGTTTTAAGACTTGATTGAATTTTTTTATAAGTTTTAGAACTTAATTACACTTTCTTGATAAGTTTTAGAACTTCACTGAGCATATTCCATAAATTATTTGTGCAAACATTTGTGCAAAAGACTGATGAAAACAACAAGAAGTACACCACCCATTCGCGATGGCCGCGCTGGTTCGGGCTTAGTACGCGTTGCGAGGGCGGAGGAGTTCGAAACTTCGTGGACTCGATGCTTCAATGCATAATGCGTGTCTTACCTGTGTTTGGGGGTCAGCGGTGGGGTCCCGGTGCCCTCAGGGTTTACTCTCAACCGCAAAGCGGGTGCGGAGGTTCCTAGGTACCAAAAAAAAAAAAAAAAAACAAGAAGTACTGTGCGAAGGAGAGGAAGAAAAAACGTTATTTTCTCTCAACCCTCTTCACCATGTTCCCAATGCAAGGCTCCTTTCGCAAAGCGTCGAAAGAGGGGTGATTATGGCAGGACGCGCAGAAGCCAAGGAATCAAAAGTTGTAATCTAGGGATTAAGCATGTTCCCCTCCAGCTCCAGCTGCAGCTCCGACTCAAGTTGCGCCCCCTCTCTCCCCCTCAGCATTCACAGCCTGTCTGGTTCGGGGCGATGCGGGGGACGCCCTTAGAGACTCCGGGGGGGGGGGGGGGGGGCTACTAGCTGTCGAGATAGTAAGGTTGGATTTATCTCAGTAATCGAGCTGTTAGCTTGCATAGTTTGCATTCAACTGTAGACGTGTTTGATGTGAATGTGCAAGTTGGAATGACTAATGCGATTTGTTCTGATGACGAATTCCCTTCTTTTTTTTTTTTTCGGTGAGTCCGTCGTTGATAATTGGTATCCAAGCCGATGGAACGACTCGAGCAATTTTTTTTTTTTTTTTTTTTTTTTTGGGTCAGTCGACTCAAGCAATTTGTTATGTGCATTTTGTCCTGCGCAAAAGCCGCGGCTGGGCCATTGCGTTGAGATGTATAATGTATCCAACTCTACATCTTCTTCTGGAGCTTATCTGAATCATGCAGTCTTGGGCAAATGATTTTGGTTTTCTTAGTTTGGCTTGAAAATGAATATATGCGACACAGAGTTGGAAGTTTCTCTCCCATATTAATCTGGGCTAAGTTTTTCTTGTAGCGTACTGAATCCCTCTGCGCAATGTGTAAAAGTCAGAACTTGGAGATGAATTTGGTTTTTCCAGTGATAAAATGAAGTCTGACATTCATTTCTTTTTTTAACAGGCACTCATCATGGGTCAACCCTGCCGAAAGATGAGATTCTCCTAGAGCAAGTGTGAGTGGTTTAGGCAGAGGTTTGGATGACCGAATTCGCTGAGAGTCAAATCTCTTGCTGAAAAATCTTCCAAGCTAAAGCAAGCGAGTTGCAAAGATTATGAACCAGCACCAGAAAATCTACATTTTGATGTGCCTGATCTCTCCTTTTCTAAATTGGATTGACTGGGGAAAAATAAGGAAGCAGCTATCCTTGTACTTGGAAGAAAGATATCAGGTGCTTACCAATCCAAAGCTGCCAAAGATGCCGCAGCACAGACTGAAACAGAAGAAATGGATCATTCAGTGCACCTAATGGAAACCACTAAACAAGGAGAGATCACCTTGACAAAAGGAAGGTCTAATGCAGATTTCAGAGGATGGGGTAGGGGGTTTCCGTGGATGCCTTTACTTCAAGGTGTTCTATCTACACCTTGACAAAAGGAAGGTCTTCTCCTGGTGTACTGCAACTCAGATTGCTGCTAACTATGGATGACTGCTAGCGATGGCATTTAAATCTGTAATTGAGGGAAAGACCTGTATTATAGTTGATCAGAGTGGCTCGGGTGCTGGCTTTTCTTGCACCAAGAGGCCAACATCTCAGGTATGAAGAGCTGCAAGGACCTAGTAAATCGTTCTCACAAAGCCCTTGAGTTGTCGTTCTGGTGCCTACTGCTGAGTTAGCTTTACAGGTTGGTAGTTGGTGTCCTTTCTTGTGCCTATTCCTTTACCCTTACATGCTTTGGCAAGCAACTGATCAACTTTTACTAGTTTATGGCCAATTTAAGCTCTCATCCTATGCTGTGATAGGCTATTGCTTATGAAGCAAATTTGGGGTAAAAAAGCACTCCAACTCATTTTCGGTGGCAGTCAACCTGTTTTTAACAACTTGCTGCCTATAATACTCAAATTGTCATTTCTTCTTTCGAAAAAGGAATAAAAAGAAAAAAGAAAAAGAGATTCTTTAGTGTTGCAATCTGAAAGATCGTATTGGGTTCCTGGAAAGGCATATATACAATTGAAGTGGCAAAGTTGCTTAATGATGTGCATAATTTACTCATGAGGCAAAAGTGGTAATCTCCTTGGAGCTGTTGAAAATGGAGGTGTTCTGAATTTGGAGATACTCTATAGTTGGTTTTATGTACAGCAATGCTTGCTTTCGCTAGTAGTGGGTGACAAACATAACATAATCTTTTGCGCCCACATGAGCGATACTTAATATCTGTGGTTAGTTTTATGCAGGTTTTGAGTAACTACCGATCCATATCGAAGGTTGGGGCTCCATTCTGGTCTATGGTTGCCACAGGTGGTTTCAAGCAGAAAGCTCAGCTGGAAAGTATAGAAGAGGGTGTTGATGTCCTAATAGCGACTCCTGGTTGCTTTATTTTTCTCGTTTAAGAAGGCTTTTTGGAGTTGAAGGATCTTGATGGTAAGCCTATGCATTGTATAATGTTGCAGGAATAAGTTTGGGTGCATGAGCTATTCAAAATCATCATCTTCTCATCTGTTTTTGAGTAAAGAATGTGATCGTCCTACTGTTTTCTGATTTAGTACTTCCACCATGTATCATCACCATTCTTTGAATCTTTGAGGAAAGGAAAAGATTCGCGAAATTTCTATTCTTACATACACAGCTGAATCTTGATTTTCTGGCTTGAGTTATGGAGAACTTTGCTTCGATTTACAAAAAATGTTGAATATATCGCTATTTGTTAGCCCCAATAGAAATCTTTGAGAAATGACTGGTGACAAATTGAGAAGGCTCCACTCAACGCACTTGTCATATTGTTTGATATAGGATATGAAGTAAAAAAATCTTTTGTTAATGGATTTGCCTGCTAAGAATTTGAATGGCACCAAAGCCTGGATAATTTTGGCATTCAGCAGATTTCAGTCCATGCTATGCTACAAACAAAGAGCTCTATGCAGCTATAATGTACTCAATAACAAAAGAATGATATCTTTGTACATGATATCTTTGTACATATTGCAGTTGTTTTGCAACTGCTGCTATAATCTATGGCTTCATGCTCAGTGTCTTTTTGGATGAGGTGGATATTCTCTGCAATGATGAGGAGTTTGAAGCAGCGTTTCAAAGCATAATCAATTCTTCACCTGTCGCCACCCATTATCTGTTTGGGACGGCCACTTTGCTGGTAGATATATATAATAAAATAGTTGAAATTCCTCCCAACTGTGAAGTAATCATGAGACCTGGCATTCACCGGACAAGCCCTCACTCGCAGAGGTTGGTCTAAAGCTGTATTATTCCAATTTCCGTTATTTGCTAATGGATACATTAATATTATCTAATTTAGGCACAAAAGGATTCACATCCGTGTCTCTGCATTTTTTCATTTTGGATGCTTTTGGACAACATATTACTCATAACTAAGCTGTCATTTATGCTCCCTAAAAGTGATGGGGCATGGTTTTATGTTGATGCTTTGGTTTTGGGGGTCGATTGTGATGGGGGAAGATGGAAAGTGGATGAAGAGTGGAATAAATTTTTTTCCTTGAATGTCTCTTAACACGTGTGTTAGTAGTCTATAGCATATTTTTGGCCAAAAGCAGTCTATTCCATCTAAAGGTGCCACCAGCATTCTGTAAGTCATTTAATCTGCTTGGAGGTGAAGAGAAATAAAATCAGGAGAAGTCTCTGAAATTTCATTGATTGTGCTGAGATGATTGAGGATTACATTAGGGTCCCATCATTGATTGTGCTGAGAGATTGAGGATTATATTAGGGTCCTATCCGTTTCTCTTTCCTCAATTTGCAGAAGAGTTTTTGCAGTTGTCCTGAAAATTGTTTCTATTCATTTTGCTAGTTCGTTGATTCTCAGAAATTAACTTTGTACAGAGGTACTGTACAAACTAATTTAGGTTGCAAATAGTGGAAAAGGATTATTTTCGCAACATTAATCCTAGATAGGCTGAGAGCTTTCTCATGCAGGTTGAACGGTAATCTTCTGTTACATGAAATTGCTTTGTCCTTCCCCCTTGATGAACATGTTGTATAAATTTGCTGTGGTGGCTAACCAGTGCCATTCCTCCTATTTTCTTGTTAAGAAGAAAACTAATGGAATACCATTGTAATAGGGGAGAATTTAAGAGTTACATATCATGTCCAGTTTCTCATAGATTGTAGTGGAGAGGAAGACAGTGAAAAGACTCCAGATACTGCATTCCTGAATAAGACATTTACTTTTATTCAGTTTGTGGAAGAAACCCCAGCAACCAAAACGATTGTTTTCTGTAACGAGGTATGTTGATCTTTCAGTAAAGGCTGCTTGAAATTGACTCGTCATTACATTTCCTTGTCTCTCCCGACCATCTCACTGAGTCCTGACCCGGAGTTTGAGAGAAGTTTCTGAAGCCACCTGAAAGGAGGATTCATCATTACTTTGTCCTCTCCTCCATATACAGATTGAGACATGCTGAAAAGTTGAAAATGCATTGAAGCGCATTGACAGAAAAGGTGCTGATACACGAGTTCTACCTTTTCATGCTGCTGTTTCACAAGAGTTGTAGGAGGCAAATATGAGAGAGTTTGATCCTTCTCCATCTAAAGATGTTTCCTTGTTTTGGTTTGCAGCAACAGGTATGTATAGTTGCTTTGTTCAATAGCAATCAAACTATGCTTCTAGAGATAGCTCTGCTTTGCGGCCGAGCTTGATCCCTAAAAGTAAGCCTTAAGTTAAACCATGCATAACCTGCCAAGACCCAGGCCTTCAGTTCTCAGTTCAAGCTTGCACATTTAATAATGGAGTCAGTCTCAACAAGAATTAGATGAAAATAGTAATGGCTGGGATAGGCCTTGTTCTGTCTTGTGGGTTTTGTGAATAATTGGGATAGGCAAGAGCTGAGTGTTAGCTAACACTCAAGGCACTCACCCAGGCGCTCAGGCAAAGCAAGGCGAAGCCTCTGCTTCTCACCTCATCTCAGGCAAGGTTTCTTTGTTTAAGGTAAGCACCTGAGATGAGGTGCTCCTTTTCTGAGGTATTGCCTCAGAAAATATTTGTCTATGTTAACATCTTTGCACCGGTGCAATATGTGCTACAATGCAGACCTCGAATAACTTGTGGTTCTAAGCATGAAAGACCTAATAATTTGTTTGTTGATGGATTAATCTCCCCTTTTTACTTGGCACCTCTCATTGTTCAGCCTAGCGCCTGAGGCACTGTAGTCTTGAGTCTCTTAACAGCACCTAGTGATTTTAACAGCACTGTTTGCGACACAGTCGAATGAAAGGCGGAGCAGGGTCACTGGACACACATGAATTTACGTAAGACATGTCACTCTCATCTTTCCTTAAGTATTTGCAAGATCCTGATAATTTTTCAACCATATGACAGTCGTTACAAGGAATCGACTTTACTGGAGTGAACCATGTTATTTTCTTCGATTTCCCATGTGACCCGAGCAGATATGTCCTCCCCAGCGAGAGGTGCTGGAGGGAAAGGCAAAGCGTCTCTGCAGTTGGGAAGCAAGTTTCCCTGGCGAGAAGGATAATGGAGAGAAACTGGAAAGGTCATCCTTAGCATGATGTGCCCTCCAGTTATGAGTTGATGGGACGTTCGTGCACTAAGTGGAATCTGAGTTCATACCTGTAGTGACGGGAGTAGATCCCATCAGTCCATTGTCTTTTTTCCTGCATTTTACGGAGGAGCAGCGCGAGGCAAGAAGTGAAGACGTAAAGGGAGTTGTTTGGTTAGAGTCTGGTTCTCCCATTTTGCATCTACATGTTGAGGGGGATCGCAGAAGCGTCAATGCAATGAAGAGCTAGATATCACGGTTCAAAACTTAAATAGTTCGGTCTTTATTCAGTTCATTGTCGAGGAGGATTGATGCTCCTGAGGATCGAGACTGAGTTAAGAAGTCTTGGAGGCCTGTATTGTCTGAAGTTGCACTTTGTCGATAATGAATATGCAATGATAGGAAAGTTTGGGACCGTATCCCCTGTTGTATGCAATGAATATATAAAATGGCCTGCTATAGCAAGTTACTGAGCGTTATGGTATAAGAAGCTAATCTATGAGCACAAAATATAATTTACAAACTTTATACTGCATAGCCAACTTTACTTTCAAGCTAAATTACTCAAAGGTAAATTGAAGTACTTCCTCTAAATGTAAATGGCTTCGTCTTAAGAGATGTTACTCCTTGTATTATAATTTTCCTTGAAGGTCATACCTTATAGTTCTTGTACCTGGTAATATGACCCCAGTGTTGTAATTTAATTGATCCTGGAGTAATCTACCTGTAGTTATTATTTTTCTTTTTTGCGTATAAGTTTAGCTATGGACTTCTTACTGTGAGAATGTCAATCACATCGGCATAGTAACTTATCTTAAACTGTTGCAACAGACAAAACTTGTAATTTGTAGCGATCTCCATATAGTTTTTCTTACGATGTTGCAATTGTAAGAATGAAAAAGACCATCCGACTAGAATGGAAGTGTCATTCCATTTTGTGAGGGCCTTCTTGGTGTCATTCATCTCCTGCACCATCTTAGAAGGAAGCGCTTGGGCCAAACTCTCAATTTTTGTAGTCTACATCTTTTAGCCAAGCCGGTCTGTTTGCATGATGTGGCCAGAATAAATTGTATTTTTTGTATCGATCAATCACGTCTCTTAATAGGGATAATAACATAGATAACTCATGTACTATGATCTAATGTAAGATGCAGCCCATAAACTTCTAATTTGTGCAGTATCTTGAGAAACCATTAGTTCCTACTTGAGTTTAGAGAAGAGAAGTTGCCTCCATATTTGCATGAGTTTAGAAGTGAGAGCCGATCTGATACGAAGAAGAAAGGACAATGTGCACATATTTAGGGCCCTCCTTTCTTGATTTCAGAGTAAAAACCTTCCCGAGTTCGGCATTTCCTGATGGCAAGCTTAGGAGCTGTTCTAACTTGCGGCGGGCCTCTCTCTCATTAGCTAAACCTGTAGGATCGATCGCCTGGGATACATTCCATTCTGTCCTTGCATTTTCTGTAGTGCTGAAATCTGATGGTTGAATTTTGCGATGCAGCAGCCGAAAATGACCAGGGCAAGTGCGGCTGTTAGCGGATGGATTTCGTCATCGCCTGAACTCGCAATTGCTTGCGTCCGGCCAGGAGCATTAAAGCTGTGTTGGACGATGGCGAGCGACCTGCTCTGTTTCATGGCTCCGCTTTCTCTCGTGTCGTCAGCTTCTTAGTCCTTCCTCTGCATCGCGTGCTTCTCGGGGGAAAATTCGGCAAACAGATTATCGGCGATGAAGCGAGAAACGATGGATCAGAACCTGAGATGATCAGAGATTAAGAGTCTAGATCGTCCACGATGACGGTGAGGATCCGAGTTTCGATGTGCCGAATTGAGCTTCGTCGGTCCCCGACTCACCGAGTCCGAGGGTCTGTCGATTCCAGTGAAAAACAAAGATGAACACGAAACCGCTTCTGAATCCTTCTTCGCCTCCGAGGTATCTTGCGAAGATCCTACTGGCGAGCTGGAGTCGTCGATGGTGAAGGACAGATATGGAGAGGTGGTGACGGAGCTTTTCGGGAGCCGCTCTGGAGTGGGAGAGAGAGAGAGAGAGAGTAAACTCTAGCTCGACCGAATCATTCGCGAGAGCTCTGTCAATGCCGGTGGACAACTCACCAGATGGATAAAGCCAGAGAGAGCCTGACCTCCGTTGCGCAGCCGGCGACGATGGTGGCGCACTGCGACGGAGGTGAAGGCTGGAGCGACCCTCACCTTCTTAGAGAAGGCGTATCGAATCCGGAGATATCAAGCTCCATCGAGGCCGACTTTGAACGATGACCGGATCCGTCAATGAAAATCGCCGACTGCTGCTCTTCGGGGTCGCCGGCGGCAAGCAGCGAGCTGACCTGCAGTCGCCGAGAAAACGAGATGGATTCATTGTCCGGTGGAAATAAACACTAACCATCCTGCCGATGTATAAATTTTCTGTTCTGTTTTTTCATTGTGGCCAGCAACGGCCACTAGACGAAGGCCTGTGAGCCCTCGTTGGCTAGGGGGTGTGGCGAAAATTATGAAAAATATAAAAAAATTCACATTTCTTTTAAATTATAAAAAAATATTTATATTAGCACTACCTATGCCATGTAAGATGGCTAGTATCCCCATTAATAATTTTTGCCTAAAATTGACTGAAATGACTATATTGACAAATTCTTAAAAGGTTTATGATTAAATGTGATTAAATTAAAAGGTTATTGACTGTAATGACATATGTCCAATAGGTTAATGACCTTTTTGGTCATTATTCTTTTAGAAATTGTGCATGACATTTTACAAGTTAATCTTAGTTTAAGGCACGTAATCTAAAATTTACATGAAAGGTTGGTTTTGCATTGCGATTCATTTTCAATAGGTGTTTAATATTTGTTAAATGATTAGATTCGGTAAGTTATTATTCTACTAACGTCCATAAGGGGCATTTTAACCATTAGACTTGCTTAGCTTTTGCACGTTTCAACCATAAAATTTTTCTTCCTTGGAAGAATTTATAAACACGGTTTGATATGAGCATCGCCTAAAGGTCTGAAATCTAACTAGAGTCGATCCAGCCCGAAACTCCAGAAGGATCACCCTCGCAGAGCTTGTTCTAATTTGGCAAACAAAAAATGCTTTTGCCCTAAGTGAGGTACTTAAAACATTTGACCACAACGGTGTCAAATGTTCAGTTTGAAGTGTCTCAAGTCAAGACTGAAGTGGGACAAGTAAAGACTTGTTTTGATCATGTCCACCAGCGATGAGATTAGGCAACGGTAGCACAAAATAAGCCACTACAACCTCCCCGAGATAAGCTCCTGAAGATGGAAACGGGAGATTACTTATCTGCTCCAAGACTAAGAGATGTCGAAATTCTGACACGTATTTGCTCAACTTAAACCCTCTCATTGAGGATGGTTCAACATTAGAAATATGTAGTGTGTTTGTATGTCAACTACGATGCTTGCGCCCTCATCAATGAATGTACATTAGACTATGCGCGAATTTGTCATGGTTTCTTCTTCTTTTTGGGGCCCAGAAAGTTTAGCACAATGGAGAAAGAGCCATTAAGTCAAAGATTTGACGTGTATAATACACGAACCTAATAAGGAAGTTCTTCAGAAGTTGCCATGTGATTTCAATGGTTAGCGTGAAACTTATCCTAACAAGAAAATTCGGGCATAAAACAACGACGGTTCGCACTTTTCCATAGAAAAGGCCACAAAACGGTTATCCTTAATTACACTTATATTTAATAATTTTCCATAGAAAAAAACTATTTGCTAACATGAATGTTTTTTTTTTCTCTTGACAGCGAGAAAGCTCCCTTACCTAGGTAAATTTTAAATTCATAGAACCCTACTATTTTTATGAGTTAGATAAGAATTGGATTAAAACTTGGTTGAAATATCTAATTGATAATAAAGTATTTTTGTGCCTTGCCTAATGAAAAATTCGAATTACACATGCATACAATTCTCCTTTATGTGTCAATTATTTAACCATTAGTGCTTCTAGAAAGGAAGAAGGCAATTTTTCCATGGATCTTTTCTAACCGTCGAGTCGACGAAGACTAGTAGGAAACTTCAACGTAAATTCAGACACGAAGCAATGACGAAGACTAGTAGGAAACTTCAATGTAAATTCCGACACGAAGCAATTGCTCCCTTTGTTGACTTTTCCAAGACCTGTGAACACAAACAATTACATGCCCTGTTTCAAATACCTAGGAAGCATGTACTTGACCTTTGAGGAATGTGCGCTTCACCCGAATAAGAGCAAAACGCATGCACTTTACCTTTTTCAATTAATTGTGAAGAGGGTGCACTTTGCCTTAAAGAGAATGCACCATCTCTAGAATAGAAATGCATTTCAACAAGAACTTGTAATTTCTCTATAAACAAAAATCTTTTGACACCCTGCTTTTATAGGGCATAATTGATTAAACTTATTGAATTGTTTTATTCATTTGTCCATCTTTAATGAAAATTTAGGTGGTGGATGGATCGTAGTTAGGTACTCTCATTGTTCTCCTAATTAAACATAAGCATATCTTATTTGAATTTGCAGCATGGAAATTTCAAATTTTATTTGATCTTGAACCCCATGAACTATTTACGAATATTTTTTCTTTTTGTATTTAGCGTTCAAGTGGTGTCTAAACCAAACTTTCACATAGTTCACTTAGTCCACCTCCCCATCTTAAGAGTGCGCTCCCCACATCGATCATTGTCATGATGCAATGCCATAGCAAAATCTATAAATGAGCCATTCGGTTATTTGTGTACTGCTAATGTAATATTTATGCACAATATAATAATAGGGTATGCGTAAGTATATACCAAATTCCACCTATTTGAATGGCTGGTGGGCATATTGAAGTTAGGTAGTTCCTCTCTTCCTAAGACAAAACAATAAGCATATTTTTTTTACCCATGGACCAAATGAAACAAGGAACCTTTGCTATGAATATAATTATAATTGCTTGGCAAAAAGGGAAAAAAACAAATTGAAGCTTGAAGGTTTGCAATTTAGTTCGATCTATAGGCACCTGGTTTTTTTCCATCTAGTCTAATCTGATTATGTATTCTTGAGAGAGCACGTCTAGGTGACAACAACATAATTGAAGATAAAGTAATCGTTTTTTTTTCTTTCTGATCATCAATTAAAAATGGTTTTGTTGTCAAGTGTTTTTGGACACTTGCTGAACAATCAACTACAAAATTTTTACAGTTGTCAGTGCATCGGGCTTTCGTGTCACATGGCATAATGGTTCGGACGCATATGATCAATGGTTAATGATGATCTGATTTACATATACTAAGTTAAGGTAACGGCTGCTTCTTTATTTGATAATGACATGGGGCTAGCGAGGCTGCATCAGTGAAACCATGATGCCCTATGATATATGTGATGCATGACAATGGTGGATGGGTGCATTTGGGAATTTGTGTGATGTGAATGGTGAGACAGAACTGGCGAACGATAATAAAGGTGAAGTTTCGGGCCAACTTTTTAACCTTCCGAGCCTTCTTTGGTGGCTTTAACGATGGCCAGGACTTGGCCCCCACTTCCGACCAACTTGCCTCCGAGAAATTGAGGCAACAGAAAGGAAATTAAAAATCAAATGAGATGAGATGAAATGCAATGGCAGCGTCTTCCGAGAAAGAAAGAGTGAGAAAATGACGAGGAAGCCCACAAATGAAAAGACGGAGAGACACAGAGGGATGAAAAAGAACACACGATACTGAAGAAGGAGAAGAGGGGGAGGGAGGATGGTTGGACCGACGCAAAAGTCTTTCGACTCGCATGTTTAGTGGTGCTTAGAGCTTCTCCCCAATGGAGTAGGGTATCGGTGTCCTGCTGTATAGGTGTAAATAACGGAAGGAAGATAATGCAGCCAGTTCATAGTTTAGCTAAATTTGCTTAAATTGTGGATCCCTTCGAAAAGATTTGCTCTTGTTTTCAACTTGCGTTCGAGTGGGTTTACGTTTGTTTGAAATCATATTAAAAAAGCTAACATAAGATGATGCTGCCCAGTCTTGGCCCCGTGCTTCCTTGAATAGCGTACCTATCATAGATAATCAATTCCACCATCTCATGATGCTGCAACAATGGGAAAAACATAGCACTCAAGCACAATAATGAACACCATAAAATATTAGGATCCTTATTGGGAATCACAGTCAATCTTACCCTATTAAGTATAATAAATTCAAGAAATGATAAAAACTTCAAATTCCTAACATTTGATATTGGAACTTTGAAAAAATGGTGGCATTTTAATCATGTTCTCATTATCAATTGACCTTTTTGAACTTCCTATGTAAACGACTTGACTACTATGGGTGTATTTGGTTGTCTTAATAAACTAATGTTTGATTAAAAATAAGAATTTGATTGATGTGAATATCCTATGTATTTTTTCATGTTCAATTTCGTGTTTGAAGGATGATTGACCTTGCTATGCACTATACCATATTGTTAATGGAATGGATATCTTCGAGTCTAAACTACTTAAGCTATGGAAAATAATAGGGGAATAGAATATCAAAGAGTAAGAACAATGAGCCAATTTGTTGAACTTTCATCACTGATGATAATTAGGGCTCTCCATTTGTAAAGATGACAAAGCTAGATGATTTTTGGAGCAATCAATTAGATTGATACACCAAGTAATATAGCATACTACAAATAGACCTTTAAACAAATGGATCATATGCAGCATATTAAGAAAAGTTCAACACATGCATAGTATTCCAGTTTAATCAATCAATCAAACTATACTTTTTAATATTCTGCTAGAGAGCATTATCATTTACTTATCATCTAAAGAGCCGTACAAAAAGAGACCATTTGTTGGAAACGAGAGGATGGGATTACTCTTAATCGTGGCCTTCCCTGGAGTTAGAGCAGATTATGGATCAGGGGTTGCACGGAGCATCAAAGGCTAAGTTGCAACCACTAGATAGATGTCCACTGCTTCAATTTTGAGTCAAGGCACAAAAGGGTCAATTGCTCTAAATTGGGATTTTTTAGGTGGGAACTTACACTGAAATTTGAACAATGGTTAAAAATAATAGAAAACTCTCATCTCTATTTCACAAATAATTGTATTGGACAAGATCTAGTTTAGATTATCAAGTTCCTACAACAATAGAAAGCAAACATCGACTTCCTAGAGAATTCCAAAATTAAATTGATAGAACAATAGGAACATTATGAGTGCTTCATCAACATCGACCTGCTTAAGGGACATACTCCTCATCAAAAGAGGCATGTTATTAATTCAGATGTTAGAAGGAGTTCACTCTTGATTATAATGAGTGTTCACTCAACTCTAAGAAGGAAATGCACTTTGACCTTTAAGGATTATGCACTTGATGTGAACAAGATCATGCAAATCACCGTAAAAGAGTGAGCAATTTATTGTGAGGAGGGTGCACTTCACCCTAAAAAGCATGCACATTATTTAGAATAGGACTACATCTCGATAGGAACCTTGTCATTTCTTCATAAACAATTATCTCTTGATGTCATGTACTTAGCTGGTTCAAGGTATGGGGGCCAGACGACAACAAGAAGTACCGTGCGAAGGAGAGGAAGAAGCAATCAAACGTCATTCTCTCTCTACCTTATCCACCATTCCTAGATGCAGGCCCCATGTCCAAAGCTTGGAAAGAACAGCAATAACATATGAACTCTAAATAAAATAAAAAGATTGAAAAGTATTATACATGTAGAGAGAGAGAGAGAGAGAGAGAGTAATATATAAATTATCTGTGCAGAATACCAATGACCCCATGGGAATTATGAAAGTTTGATTCCTTGACTTACGCGTATGTCCTGCCATGATTACCCTTCTTTCGATGCTTTGCACATGGGGCCTGCATCCGGCAATAATGAAGAGGGTAGAGAGAGAACGGCGTTTGATTCCTTCTTCCTCCCCTTCGCTCAATAATTCTTGTTGTTGTCTGGCCCCCACTTCTTGAACCACCCCTTGAACCGCATCTCGTGCTGACTCACTTCTTCAACCACCCCTTAAATCTTATAATTAATTTAATTTATCAATTTGGCCATCTTTGGATAAATTATTTATCCGTTGGACGAATTGTAGTTAGGCTGACAAAACAATAAGCATATTTTAATATGGGCCCACGGACCCAATAAAATGAGAAACCTTCATTATGGGTATAATCATTATAAAAGGGGAAAAATAGAAAATGGTGCTGGAAGGTTTGTAATTTAATTCGATCCCGGACCACTCAATTTTTTGCCATTAATCTAATGCATAGTGTATCTTTCAGTGAGCGAAGTTAGGTAGTAGCAATGACAGTAATGAAGAGAAAGTAACAATTTTTTAGCCATTATTTAAAAAAAATTATTAACTAGTTTTTCTGGACACTTGGTGACCAGCTAAGTAAATTATACAGTTTTTAATGCATTGAGTTCTCATTTAATATGGAATAATGGTTGGGACTTACACGATCGATGTATGAGACTCCGATCGTCAATGAGACGACGATGCCAATGTCTATGTGATGCATGATGATGCTGGGTGGGTACAAAAAATGAGTGGGAAAGAAATTGAGAGAGCAGCCCTTTGTCTGATTCCAGCCTTTCGGTCACTTTAATAATGCCAAGACTGGGGTCCTTGACCAACTTGTTCCCATTGAATTAAATCAAATGAAATCAACGATGAGAGATTAAGAAGGTGTAGAGATTCGAGTGCAAACAAGAACGAAGGAAGGAGAGTGTGAAAGAGCAATCGGCGGAGGAAAAAAAGACAGCAACTTTTTTTCTGGAATATTTAATTATCATAGGCCGAGATTTAGTAAATATAGACCCAAATGACGACGACGGAAAAAGCAGATGGGGATGGACTATGGAGCACTGAAGCTTAACCTTTGTTAAGACCTTAACTAAAAATCAGTCAATTACTTGGGAAGCTGAAAGCTTGGTAGCAGATTGCTCCAATTCGTCACCGGCCAAGGCTAAATAACAAAGAAGCCCGTCGCCTCAATCAAGACAAGAATAGTGAACTTATAAACAATCGAGAAATAGCAAGTAATAGCAAATGCGATCCATAAAAAAGTGTCTAGTCAGAGTCACCACCATCAACCACTGGGATTCGCCCCAGTTGTCACCCTTCCAACATGGAAGGGGGAGGTGAGGGGTTCAAATCCCCATCTTCTCAAGGGGGATGGGGTGGTGACGTGTAAGTTTCAGGAGTGGATTTTGACTCCCATGCTCTGCAAGAGGCAGGGCAAAAGTCTGAGAATGAGTGTAGAGTATGAATAGAGTGACCACTATCAATGTCTCAGTCTCAGATCTTTCCAAAGGATAAACATGGATTGAGCACTAATCCTAAGCCTGTTTCTTGGCCAAGTTAAAATAATTAGGATTGAGATTACACAATTATAATAAGTTTAAATTTTTTTGGTAGTTTTTCCCTATGAATGAGAGGGTATATTATCACATGAAGCATGGACTTCCTTTTAAAAAAGTGACCGATTTATTGTGGGGAGAGTGCACTTCACCCTAAAGAGCATGCACATTATTTAGGGTAGGACAGCATCTCAACAACCACCTTAGAATTTCGCTATGAACAAGTATCTCTTGGCACCAAGAAACGGAGGCCAGACAACAAAAAGTACTGTGCGAAGGAGTGGAAGAAGGGATCAAACATCGAAAGAACAACAACATGTAAACTAAAATTTTATTTAGCAAAGAAAATCGGAAAGTAATACAAATGGAAGGCGGGAGGAGAGAGAGAGAGAGAGTAATAAATAAGTTACTTGTATAAAAGAGCAATGAAAATAGGGAGTAAGATATGAATTATAAAAGTTCGATTCCTTGGCTTAAATAAGTTATTTGTACCTTGGCTTAAATAAGTTATTTGTACAATAGAGCAATGAAAATATGAAGGATGATATCTACCGGTGGGCAGCTAAGTTGGTTCAGCTTTGAGCACTTTGTCATAGGGTCCCAAGATTGAAACTCCGCAGCTGCTAACACGCCTTAAGCGGATGGCCATGGTAGTGAGGTCTTGTGCTAGCTTTCCCTAGGTATTGACGTTTGGTTCGGGGTGTACCGCGCACTCTACGAACCGTGGACTACCCGGTGGGCTCGGCGGATCTTGGGCATAAAAAAAAATAAAATAAATAAATAAATATATATATATATATAGATGAAGGATAATATGAATTATAAAAGTTGGATTCCTTGACTTCTGCGCATGTCCTGCCATATACTCACCCTTCTTTCTATGCTTTGCACATGGGGCCTGCATCTGGGAATGGTGAAGAGGGTAGAGAGAGAATGGCGTTTAATAAATAAATTATTTGCTCAAAAAGTGCAATGAAAATAGAAAAGTAATACATGAATTATCAAAGTTTGATTCCCTGGCTTTCGCACATGTCCTGCCATAATCACCTCCCCTTCTTTCGATGCTTAGCACGTGAGGTCTGCAACCGCACATGGTGAAGAGGGCAGATAGAGAATAACTTCTGCAACTCCACATAAGGTCCGCTCCCATTTCTTAATCCCCCTTAAACAGCGTCCTCAGGCTAACCCACTTCTTGAACCACCGGTTAAACCTTGTAATTAATTAAACTTATCAATTTGTCCATCTTTGGATAAAATATTTACCTCGTGGACGAATTGTAGTTAGGTTGGCAAAACAGTAAGCATATTTTAATATGACCCTCGGACTAAATAAAATGAGGAAGCTTCATTATGAATATAATCATTATAAAAGGGAAAAAGAAAATGGTGCTTGAAAGTTTGAAATATAATTCGATCTATGGCCACTCAATATTTGGCTGCTAATTTAATGCATAATGTGCTTTTAGAGAGCAAAGCTAAGTAGCAACCATAGTGATGAAGAAAAGCAACAGTTTTTCCTTTCTAGCCATTAGCCAAAAATGATTTTTTTATCAAGTATTTATGGACATTTGTTGAGTAATCAACTGAATAATTTTTGGAGCTTTCAATGCATTGAGCTCTTATATTACGTTGAATAATGTTGAGACTCATATGATCAATGGCAAGAGCGTATTTGCTCTATATAAACTAAAATTTATGTAATAACTTCTTTTTGATAAAGTGACACGAGGCTGCATCAATAAAACCATGATGCCATATGATCTATGTGATGCATGATGACGGTGGATGGGTGCATTTGGGAATTATGTGATGTAAGTGGTGAGAGAGAGCTGATGAACAATTATAAAAAAGAAGTCTTGGAATTCGGGCCGACTTCTTTGCCTTCTGAGCGTTGAGTGGCTTTAATGATGCCAAGACTCGGTTCCCATTTCTGACCAAATGGTTTTCGGGAAATTAAATTAAAAGAAATGAAATTAAATGTGATGATATGAGATGAAATGCAACGGCGGTTTCTTCCGAGAAAGGGCAACGAAAAAACAAAGAGACGCGTGGGAGAATGATGATAAAGAACGACAGAGACCGAAGAAAGAGAGAAGGAAGAACGGTTGTGCCGAGGAGAAGAAAGAGCAAAACAGATTTGAGTGCACAAAAGGATGAAGGAAGGGGAGCGTGGAGGAATGAAGAAAGAAACACTTCAACTTTTTGTTGGAATATTTTATTATCAACGGCCGAAATCCAGTACTAGCAATCCAACTATTTTAGAACCTTAAACAAAGAAAGGAAGAAAGAGGAGATCGCTTTGGGCTGTCGGAGAAAATATAAGGTGCATTTAATACACCATGTAGAATGATATAATAAACCATACATGGATTGGCACGTGGCAAATTCGGACCCACTTATGGAGCTTGGTAATCTAACCTTAGTCAAGAACTTAACTAAACACCAATTCAATTCCTTCGGAAGCTGAAAATTTGGTAGCACGCTGCCATTAGTCGTCATCTAGCCAAAACAAAATATAAAAAACAAGGTTGGCAGTCACCTCAATCGAGATGAGAATAGTGGACTTATAAACAATTGAGCAATACCAATGGATCACCCTTAAAAAAGTATGTGTATATTTACTTAACTAACCAGTCACCACCACTAGTATCCTGAGATGAAAGTCATCTCACAGCTTAAAAAGTCTTTGATTTCACACTATCATTTGATGCTATTGTCTTGAAAATAAGAACTCTTGTCTCCCCCCCCCAAACACAAAAAAAAACAAAAGGCTCTATACACTTTCTTTCGACCCCTTCCGGGCGCTCTCATTTAATCCTCTGCACTTGCGAACCAAGCCATGCCTATTGCAGAGCTCTTTCTTGGCGCCTTTCTTCAGGTGCTGTTTGATAGGTTGGCCTCTCGCGAGCTTCTCGACTTTGCACGGCGCGAGGGTATCGATGTGCAGCTGAAAAAATGGGAGGAGATGCTGGTCAGCATCAACAAGGTGTTGGATGATGCAGAAGATAGGCAATTAAATGGTGATCTCGAGGTGGACTCGTGGCTCAAAAATCTCAGGGACTTGGCCTACGACATTGAAGACTTGCTAGAGGAGTTCGCCATAGAGTCCGTGGAAAATAAGTCCGAGGCAGAACCCGGCACTAGCAAGGTGCATTCTCTTCTTCCGAGTTGTTGCTTCAGCTTGAGCCCGAGAGCATTTATGTTCGATCGTAAAATGAGATCCAAGATGGAAGAGATGGATGGCAAGTTAAAAGGTATCGTTACTCAGAAAAATATTCTGCACCTGAGAGAGAATAACGAGGAGCAATTAGTATATCGTCAAGTGGATACGCCGCTTCACACTACGAATTTGCCTGAGCCTTGTTTTGTTAGTAGGGAGGTTGAGAAAATGGAGATCCTTGAATTATTGACCAAAGAAGAAAATGATAGGGCATGTGTGGATCCAAAAGTGATTCCCATCGTAGGGATGGGGGGTCTTGGGAAGACGGCTCTGGTTCAGCAAATCTACAATGATGATAGAGTCTCCGACTATTTCGATGTGAAAGCATGGGCTTGCGTTTCCGATGATTTCGACGTGCTTGCTATTACAAAGAAGATCCTTGAGACAATCAATGGCCATTTGTCTTGTGAAGGTAAGGACCTAAATTGGCTTCATGATAAGCTCAAGGAACACCTTGCCAAGAAGAAGTTTCTTGTCATTTTAGACGATGTTTGGAATGAGAATTATGGAAATTGGACTATCCTCATGAAGCCTTTTCAATTGGGAGCAAAGGGAAGCAAGATCATTGTCACGACTCGTAATTTCCGTGTTGCTAAAATAGCTCGTGCTCGACCTTATACTCTCAAACTATTGTCACAAGATGCTTGTATGACTTTGTTCACATTTCATGCTCTTGGAGCAAGAAATTTCGATCATCATCCTGATCTTGAAGTATTGGGCATGAAAATAGTGGATAAATGCCAAGGGTTGCCATTAGCCGTGAAAACTTTGGCTGGGCTGCTATGCTTTAAAGTTAGTCCTCGTGAGTGGCAAGATATATTGAATAGCAAAATTTGGGACCTCCCACAAGAAAGTAATGACATCCTTCCGGCTTTGAAACTTAGCTACCTCCATCTCCCTTCGAATATGAGGAGATGTTTCGCTTACTGCGCTATTTTTCCCAATGACTATGAAATTGAACGAGATGAGTTGATTCACTGGTGGATTGCAGAAGGCTTGTTGGAGGGAAAAGAACGAAAAAGCCATTGGAATCTAGGTTTGGAACTTTTCAATGAGTTAGTATCTAGATCATTACTTCAAGAGTCGAGTAGTAGCAAATCACGATTCTTGATGCATGATCTTGTGAGTGACCTGGCCAAGCTAGTTGCTGGTGTAGCCTATTTTAGCTCGGGGTAGACTTTGAGGGTGATCAAAATAATGCATTTTTGGCTCGTCATGCCTCATTCATTTCCAGCAACCAGATTGTCCAAGAAAGATTCAAGATATATCATGGAATGAAGGGACTTAGGAGCTTTATATTATTAGAGAAGCAACCTAGGTATTATAATAAGTCTTATTTGTCCAAGAAAGTGTTAGATGACTTGTTATCCAAATTAAAATACTTGAGGGTGTTTTCATTATGTCACTGTGACATCAGAGAGGTACCGGATTGCATTGGCAAACTGAGGCACCTCAGGTACCTCAATTTGTCGTATACTAACATTGAAACCCTTCCAAAGTCAATTGTTGCATTGTACTACCTAGAGGCGTTGATGTTGCGGGGATGTCAAAACCTTACTGAATTACCGGAAGGTATGGAGAAGCTAATCAATCTAAAATTTATCGACTTTATCGACACTCCGAGCCTAAAAGTGATGCCGTTATATATAGGTAATTTGGTAGGTCTTGAGATGCTATCCAAATTTGTAGTGGGAACGGAAACAAGGTCAAGGATTGAAGGAGTTGAAAAACCTAAAGAATCTTGGAGGGGAATTATGCATCTCTAATTTGCATAAGATTCGAGAAGCCGGAGATGCCACGGATGCCAATTTATGCATGAAGGAGGGAATATGCTGGTTGACCATGCAATGGTGTGAAAATTTTGGAAATTTCCGAAATGAAGAGCTTGAAGCAAAAATCCTTGACTTTCTTCGTCCTCACCCAAACCTTGAAAATCTCGCGATATCTTACTATGGTGGCCTCGAATTCCCATTATGGTTAGGAAGTTCCTCATATAAAAAGATGGTGCATTTACGTTTATATAGGTGTTGTAGGGCCAAAGCTCTAGCCTCACTGGGACAACTATCTTCTTTGAAAGAACTGTACATCGAAGGTCTAAATACAATACACACAGTAGGGTCTGAATTTTATGGAACTAAAAGTCCTTTTCCATCCTTAATGACTTTGGAATTCAAGGACATGCCATCGTGGGAGGACTGGTCTCATTGCTTTGACAATAAAGAAATAGGAATTTTATTCCCTTGTCTTGAGCATCTGGTCATTTGGGATTGTCCTATATTGATCGGAAGATTGCCTAGTCAACTGAGCTCCCTCAAAAAGCTGGAAATCAACTCTTGTCTGCGTATGGATGCCTCGTCCTCTATCATTAGCCTTCCATCCCTCAATGAATTAAACTTTGGAGGTTGTAATGAGGGCATGCTGAAGAGTTTGGTAAACTTGACATCTCTAATCGCTCTTGTCATGAAGATGTTGAATTAACTTGCTTAAATTATGGGTTTACAAGCTCCTTGGTCAAGTTGGAGAAGTTGGAGATGAAAGTTGTAAAAATTTGATGTACTTGTGGCAAGAGAGAGATGTAATTCGGAATCTCGCTTGTCTAAAGAGCTTAGTTGTTAAAAGTTGTCCTGAATTGATATCATTTTCAGTTGGAGAAGGAGATATGGAGTTGTCTAGCAAGTTAGAGACTATGAACTCACGAAATTGCATCAATTTGGAGAAGAACCCAAGCAAGATTTACACCATTTCCTCTCTTCAAGACTTGATCGTCAAGGAGTGTCCAAAACTCGTGTCCTTACCCGAAATAGGTATGTTGACATCATTGATATCACTAAATATCAAAGATTGCAAGATGTTACAATCTTTGCCTAGAGGATTAAGTGTTCATATGGATGAATCAAGCAACAACAGCAATAATCACGGTGACATGGTGTCTTGTTTGCAAGAATTAAGAATCTATGGATGCGATTCTCTACCAGCCTCTCCATTCAGCGACAATAGATATTTATCTACAACCCTCAAGACACTTATAATTGAACGGTGTAGGGGAGTGGAGTCGCTCGCGGAGTTACCTGTAGACCGTCTTCGATCACTTCATTGGATCCGTATTAACTATTGCGATAACTTGAGAAGCTTACCACGGGGGTTGCACACATTGTCTCATCTCACTTTGTTACTTCTGTGGAGGTGTCCGGCACTGGAGCTAGAGTGCTTCCCTCCTCTTCCTCCCGGCATCTCGTGGTTTTGGCTTGAGGATTGTCCGAAAATAAAATCGTTACCTAATCAGTTGCATCGACTCACTAGTCTCCAACGTCTGGAAATTAGTGGGTGTGAGAGTATTACGCGCTTCCCTGATGGAGGGTTGCCGCCCCAGCTACAAAAACTTACGGTGAAGAGATGCGAGAATATGAAGCAGCCGGTGAGGGAGTGGCTTACCCCCCTCACCTCCCTTGAAACGCTGGCAATTGATGATAGCGTGGGAGGAGTGGGAGAGGAGAAGGTTCTTGTGCTTCCGCTCCCTACCTCTCTGCTCCGTCTCGTTATCAGAGATATGGGGAAAGTGGAAAGACTGTCCAGCAGTCTCTCTCTCCCTCTCCAATCTTTAAGTATCAAAATTGCCCGAAGCTGAGGGAGTTGCCCCAGAATGGCCCCCAGAATGGCCTCCCTCCCTCCTTAATACTTTCTCGGATCGCAGGATGTAGGATTCTGGAGAAGCGATGCAAGGAAGGGACCGGCTGCTATTGGCCCCTCATTTGCGAAATCCCAGAAGTTTATTTGGGCGATGATGACGACTCCAAGTCAATTACTTGAGAAAAGGGATTCGGATTCGAATATTCTACATGGAAGAGATTTGGGATTTTTAATATATGAGCCTTGGCTCTTTTTGATCATCGAGTAAAAGCTGAAGTTTCTGGGGCGTCAAAAAAGTATAATGATGGCCACTGAAAGCACCTTCGCCTCCCAATCAGCCTTAACTCCCCACCCCTCCGCCTCCAACTCCAGCTCCGGCTCCGGCTCACTCGCGTCCCACTCTTTCTCCTTCAGCCTGTCCAATGTTTCCCCGGGGAGGTGGGGGACGCCCTTGGAGACTCCAGGGGGCATACCGGTTGATCGACAACGAGACGGTAGGGTTGGATTTATCTTAGTAATTGAGCTGTTAGCTTGTGCGTAGTTTGCATTCAACTGTAGGCGTGCTTGATGTGCATGTGCAAGTCGGAATGACTGATGCGGTTCGTTCTGATGACAAATTCCCTTCTTATTTGTTGGAGTTTTCTTTCTTTTTTGTGCTTGCATTGTTGATAATTGGTATCCAAGCTCTTGGAACAACTCGAGCAATTTGTTATATGCATTGTGTTCAGATGGATAACAAGTCCAACATTAGATTTTCTTTTGAAGTTTATCTGAATCATACGGTCTTGGGCAGATGGTTTCGGTTTTCTTAGTATGGCTTGAAAACGAATGTATGGGACACAGAGTTTGAAACTTCTCTCCCATTTCAATTTGTGCTAAGACTTTCTTGTTGCGTACTGAATCCCTCTATGCAATGTGTAAAAGTCAGAGCTTGGAGATGGATTTGGTTTTTCCAGCGATAAAATGTAGTCTGACGGTCATTTTTTTCTTTTTTTTTTATACAGGCAATCATCATGGGTCAACCCTGCCGAAAGATGATATTCTCCTACGGCAAGCGTGAGTGGTCTAGGCAGAGGTTTTGGATGACTGAAATTGCTAAGAGTCAAATCTCTTGCTGAAAAATCTTCCAAGCTAAAGCAAGCGAGTTGCAAAGATTATGAGCTATACCTCTTGATGTGCATGATCTCTCTTTTTATAAATTGGACCTACTGGGGAAACACAAGGAAGCAGCTATCCTTGGACGTGGAGGAAAGGATTCAGGTGCTTACCAATCCAAAGCTGCCAAAGATGCCGCAGCAAGGACGGACATGGAAGATATGGATAGTTCAGTACACCAAAAGGAACCCAATAAACATGGCATATCTACCACCAGAGCAGTTGAAACAGAGCATTTAGTTCATAGTTCTAAAGCAGATTTCAGAGGATGGGGTAGGGGGTGTCCATGGATGACTTTAGATTTGACTCAAAAGATCTAAGTTTGCATAGGAAAGCTTCCTTCAATAGTGACTTCCATAGTCGAAAGTCCTTTGAAGATTTGGGTTGTAGTGACTATATGATTGAATCTTTGTGGAAGCAGCATTTTCTGCGCCCCACATATTCAGGTACATCATAGTATGACCTACTCAAAGTCAAAGGTTTCAGCTTGTTGCATTTTTTGCTGGGAAAATGGAAGGAACTTAGTCATTGCTTCCATACTGCTGTTTTAACTGGAAATACACTAAACGTGAGCGCATTCTAATCATCGTTATGTCTACAGTCTGCATAATATCCACGTTGAGCTTCAAATTGATGATGACATTGTTTTTGTATAGTTCTAGATGTAAGCTTGCATTTGTCATCATTAATATTTTATCTGTAAATGTGATTTGGAGCTGATGGATGTGGAAGTCATTGAAAGGGCCAACCTAGAGCATCAGTTTTTTTTTTTTCATTAGCATAAGTATTGATTAGTAATTGCATTGAGATGTTCTATCTAAACCTTGACAAAAGGAAGAACTTCTCCTTATGTACTGCAACTCAGATTGATACTAACTATTGATTACTGCAGGCGATTGCATTCAAACCTGTAATTGAGGGAAACACTTGTAATATAGCTGATCAGAGTGGTTCGGGAAAAATGCTAGCTTATCTTGCACTAGTAGTCTAACGTCTCAGGCAAGAAGAGCTGAAGGACTTAGCAAATCATTCTCACGAAGCCCTCGAGTTGTCATTTTGGTGCCAGCTGTTGAGTTAGCTTCACAGGTTGGCAGTTGGTATCCTTTCTTGTGCCTTTTCTTTTACCTTATGTGCTTTGGCAAGTAAGTCACTGACTTTTACTAGTTTATGGCCATTTTAAGCTCTCATCTTATACTATGATAGGCTATTGCTTAAGCAGCCAATTTGTGGTAAAAAAAGCACTCCAATTCATTTTCGGTGGCAGTCAGTGTGTTTTTGACAACTTGTTGTCTATAATACTCAAATTGTCATCTCTTCTTTCAAATAAGAAAAAAGAAGAGATTTCTTGCAATCTGAAAGATTATACTGGGTTTATGGAAAGACAAATATACAATTTGAGTGGCACACAGTTGCTTTGCAACGATGTGCATAATCCACTCATGTGGCAAAACTGGTAATCTCCTTGGAGCTGTTGAAAATGGATGTGTTCTGAATTTGGAGACACTCTGGAGTTGGTTTTATGTACATCAATGCTTGTTTTTGCTAGTAGTGGATGACAAACCTAATATAAATTTTTGCACCCACATAAGCAATACTTAATATCTATAGTAAATTTTATGCAGGTTTTGAGTAACTGCCAATCCATATCGAAGTTTGGGGCTCCATTCTGGTCTATGGTTGCCATGGGTGGTCTCAGGAGAAAAACTCAGCCGGAAAATATAGAAGGCCTTGATGCCTAGTAGCCACACCTGGTCACTTTATTTTTCTCATTAAAGAGGGCTTTTTGGAGTTGAAAGATCTTGGATGGTAAGCCTATGCATTGTATAATGTTGCACGAATAAGTTTGGGTGCACGAGCTATTCGAAATCATCATCTTCTCATCTGCTTTTGAGTAAAGAATCTAATCGTGCTACTGTTTTCTAGATTTAGTACTTCTGCCATGTATCATCACCATTCTTCGAGGAAAGGAAAAGATTAGCGAAATTTCTATTCTTACATATACATAGCTGAATCTTGATTTTCTGGCTTGAGTTATGGAGACCTTTGCTTTGATTTACAAAATTTCTATATATATTGCTATTTGTCAGCCTTGATAGATTTCCTCAAGAAATGACTGGTGACAATCGACAAATTGAGAAAGCTTTACTTGTCATATTGTTTGATATAGGATATGAATTTAAAAAATCTTTTGCTAATGGATTTGCCCGCTAAGAATTTAAATGACATCAAAGTCTGGATGATTTTGGCATTTAGTAGATTTCAGTCCATGCTAAGCTACAAACAAAGAGCTTTATGAGAATGGTATCTGTATACATGTTGCAGATTGTTTTGCAAATGCTGCTATAATTTATGGCTTTACAATGCAGCGTGATTTTGGATGAGGTGGATATTCTCTGCAATGATGAGGAGTTTGAAGCAGCATTTCAAAGCATAATCAATTCTTCACTTGTCACCACACAGGTAGATATATATAGCAAAAGAGTTGAAATTCTTCCCGACTGTGAAGTGATCATGGGACCTGGCATTCATCGGACATGCCCTCACCTCGAAGAGGTTGGTCTAAAGCTGTGTTATTCCCCTTTCCATTATTTGCCAATGGATACATTACTATTATCTAATCTAGGCACAAAAGGATTCACTTCCGTGTCTGTACATTTTTCTGGATGCTTTGGGACAATATATTACTCATAACTAAGCTATCGTTTGTGCTCCCTAAAAGTGATGGACCATGGTTTTACGTTGATGCTTTAGATTTTGGGGTGGATTGTTACTGCATATTGACAAGGGAAGATGGAAAGTGGATGAAGAGTGGAATGAAATTTTTTCCTTGAATGACTCTTAGCACATGTGTATTGGTAGTCTATACTATTCTTTTGGCCAAAAGCAGTCTATACTATCTAAAGGTGCCTCCAGCATTCTGTAAGTCATTTAATCTGCTTTGAGGTGAAGAAAAATTTTTGAGGTGAAGAAAAATAAAATCAGGAGAAGTCTCTGAAATTTCATTGATTGTGCTGAGACGATTGAGGATTATATTAGGGTCCGATCTGCTTCTCTTCTTTCCTCAATTTGCAGAAGAGTTTGTGCAGTTGTCCGGAAATTTTTTTTTTATTTCATCTTGCCAGTTTGTTGATTCTTAATTTTATTTTTTTTGTACAGAGGTATTGTACGAACTAATTTAGGCTGCCTATACTGGAGAAGGTTGTTTTCGCAACAGTATCCTGGATGGGCTGAGAGCTTTCTCATTTGGGTTGAACAGTAATCTTCTGTTATGTGAAATTGCTTTGTCCTTCCCCCTTGATGAATATGTTGCATAAATTTGCTGTGGTAGCTAACCAGTGCCATTCCTCCTATTTTCCTGTCAAAAAGAAAACTAATGGAATACCACTGTAATAGAGGAGAATTTGACAGTTACATGTCATGTCCAATTTCTCATAGATTGTAGTGGAGAGGAAGACGGTGAAAGGACTTCAGATACTACATTCCTGAATAAGAAGTTTGCTCTTATTCAGCTTGCAGAAGAAAGCCAGTAACCAAAACAATTGTTTCCTGTAACAAGGTATGTTGATCTTTCAGTATAGGCTGCTTGAAATTGACTCATCATTACATTTACTTCTCTCTCCCGACCACCTCAACTCCTGAGCTAGAGTTTGAGAGTAGACTCTGAAACCACCTGGATGGAGGACTCATCATTACTTTGAACTCATCCTTCCTCTTCTCTATACAGATTGAGACATGTTGGAAAGTTGAAAATGCATTGAATGAATTTACAGAAAAGGCACTCATATACAAGTTCTACCTTTTCATGCTGCTGTTTCAGAAGAGTCACTACAGGGAAATATGAAAGAGTTTTCTGCGTCTCCATCTAAAGATGTCTCCTTGTTTTTGGTTTGCACCGACAGGTATGGATAGTTGCTTTGTCCGATGCCATTCAAACTATGCTTTAGAGATAGATATGTTCTGTGGCTGAGCTTGATCCCTAAAGCGAGCCTTTAGTTAAACCATGCATGGCCTGCCAAGATCCAGGCCTTCAGTCCTCAGTTTAAGCTTGCACATTTAATGATGTATTCAGTCTCAACAAGAGCTAGATGAAAATAGTATTGGCTGGGATAGGCCTTGTTCTGTCTTGTGGGTTTTGTGAATGATTGAGCTTGCAAGTTTTCTGGTATTGGGCTCAGTTCAATTTCTTTGATAGGCAAGATCTGAGTGTTAGCTAACACTCAAGGCACTCACCTAGGTGCTCAGGCAAAGCGACGCAAAGCCTCTGCTCCTCACCTCATCTCAGTCAAGGTTTCCTTGTTTAAGGTAAGCACCTGAGATGAGGTGCTCCTCCTCTGAGGTATTGCCTAAGAAAAGATTTGTCTAGGTTAACATCTTGCACCAGTGCAATATGTGCTTCGATGCAGACCTCGAATAACTTGTGATTTCTAAGTGTGAAAGACCTAATAATTTGTTTTGTGATGGATTAATCCCCACTTTCTGCTTAGCACCTCTCATTGTTCAGCCCAGCGCCTGAGGCACCGTGGGGTCTGAGCCTCTTAACAGTTTCTAGTGATTTTAATACCACTGTTTGCAACACAGTCAAATAGAAGGCAGGCACTTTTAAGTATTGGCAGGGTCACTGGACACATACAAATTTACCTAAGACAGTCACTCTCCTCTTTCCTTAAGTATTTGCAAGATCCTGATGATTTTTGAACCATATGGCAGGGTGTCACAAGAAGTCGGCTTTACCAGAGTGGATCATGTTATTCTCCTCAACTTCCAGTGCGACCTGAGCGAATATGTCCGCCGTGTTGGAAGAACAGCAAGAGGTTCTAGAGTCTTGGCAGCTGGGAAGCATTCCCTGGCAAGAAGGATAATGGTGAGAAACCGGAAAGGCCATCCCTTGCATGATTTGCCCTCTGCTTATGAGCTGATGAGTTGAGACGTTCATGCACCAAGCGGGATCGAGTTCATGCTTGGAGTGACAGGAATAGATCCCATCAGTCCATTCTTTTTTCCTGCATGTTACAGAGGAATGGCGTGGCAAGAAGTGAAAATAAAGGGGGATCACTGTTTGGTGAGATTCTGGTTCTTCCATTGTGCATCTCCATGTTGACGGGGATCCGAGAAGAGTTAATGCAATGAAGAATTTTTTATATCAAGGTTCGAAACATATATACTTTGGTCTTTGTTCTGTTCATCGTCGAGGAATATCGATGCTCTTGCTGATCGAGACGACTTAAGAAGTCTCCGAGCCTGTTGTACTTTGTCGATAATGAATATGCAATGATAGGAAAGTACGGGACTGTATCTCCTGCTGTATGCCATGAATATATTAAATGACTTGCTGGTGCAACTTACTGAGCGTTCGGATACAAGAAACTAATTTACGAACACGGGATATAATTTACGTACTTCATTTTGCATCTACGGTACAATAAACTGATTTATGAACTTTCAAGCTAAATTACTCATTTCAAAGGTAAATTAAAGTACTTCCTCTAAGGTAAATGACTTTGTTTTAAGAGATTTTCAATGGTATTATAATTTCCCTAAAAAGGTCATATTTTTTAGTTCTTGTCCTTAATAATTGAAATTTAAATGATCTTGATGTAATTTGGATTGCAACTAGAGTCAAGTGTTTTTTTCTTTCACATATCAGTTAGTCGTAGGCTTTGTACCGTGAGAATCTTAGTCACCTCAGCATAGTAACTTATCTTAAATTGTCGCAACATATTGAACTTGTAATCTATATTGACCTCAATAATTGTAGATTGCTTCTCTTCGTAACTTCATAATGTTGTCACAGTAATTATTCAATAATACTGTTATTTTCCTCAAATGGTCGTAATCAGTAATTTATTATAGTCAGTAACTTCCCCTCATGAATTTCCTCAATACTCTAAATAATGCTAGCGCCTAGTAATTTTCCAAAAACATTGTAATTTTACCTCGATACAGTTTGGGTGATTATACCTCCAACCACAATAATTTGTCTCAAGTCGTCATAATCTCAACTAATCTTATAGCTAGTGCTTTTCCTTTTGGAGTAGTAACTCAGCTATAGAGCTCTTAAAGTAAGAATGCTATCTCTCTTATCACCTCGAAGAATGTAACTTCGTAAAGCCCTTAGTAGCTTACCTCGCTTAAGAATGACAATCAATCATTATCGATAATAAATCACCTTAAGTTATTGTAAATCGTAACTTCACTTAAGAAATAGCATGCAACTTGAATTTATGGTAATTATCCTTTTCCCTATTCGTAATTATTTGCTAAAACAATCATAACATTCATCTTAAAGTTTATAAATTAATGTAGTCTATTTTGAATAACTACGCTTGGTTGCCGCATTCGTCCTCAATCAAGTGTAAAAGTTACAACCCGTGTGATTGTAATAACCTTAAATTTCAATAGATTGCCTGTATAATCAGTAATTGGCGATATCTTGGGAAAAGTATCAAAAAAGTCCTAAACCTATTGCATTGGTACCAATTGGTCCTAAACTTTTCAATTGGACCAATTCAGTCCTAAACCTTTTAATATTAATACCAATTCAGTCCATCCGGCCAATTTTGGCCGGCCGGCGCTGATGTGGACGCCGACCGGTGGCCGAATGTCGACGTGGCAATTTTAATATTTTTTATTAATTTTTATTGATTTTTTATTAATTTTTTCTTTTTCTTTTTCTCGCCTTCTTCTTCCGTGGTGGTCGGCGAGCCTCCGGGTGAGGCTCGCCGCCACTAGGTGAGGGCCGCGGAAGCCCTCGCCCGCCACCGGCGAGGCCGGGCGGAGGCGAGGGCCGTGAAGCCCTTGCCCGGCCCGCCGGCGAGGGTCGCGGCCCTCGCTCGGCCTCGACCGGGGCCGCGGCGAGGCCGGGCCTCGCCTAGACCGGGCTAAGTAGCCTCGCCCGCGGCCCGGTCGAGGCCGAGCGAGGGCCGCGACCCTCGCCGGCGACTAGCGAGGGCTTCGCGGCCCTCGCCTCCACCCCGCCTCGCTAACCGCGGGCGAGGGCGGGCCTCGCCCGGATCCGGGCGAAGCTACCTTGCCGACGGCACGGGAGAGGCCGGGCAAGGGCCGCGACCCTCGCCAACGGCGGTGAGGGCCGCGGCCCTCACCTAGTGGCCGGCGAGCCTCACCGGGAGGCTCGCCGGCCACCCCGAGAAGAAGAAGGCATAAAAGAAAAAATTAATAAAAAAATCAATAAAAATTAATAAAAAATTCGAAAAAATAATTAAAAAATCATTAAAATTGTCACGTCGTCGGCCGGCCGGCGGCGTGACGTCCACGTTAGCGCCGGCCGGCTAAAATTGCCCGGATTGACTGAATTGGTACTAATATTAAAAGATTTATGATCGAATTGGCCAATGAAAAGTTTTGATCAATTTGTCACCAATACAATAGATTTATGGCTTTTTTTGCATTTTTCCCCGATATCTCTTATAATTAATTTGGTGAATGAAATTCTTTAGCTTAAAATTCAATGGGGCGCTCAATAGCCTGCTGGAATTTAGATTTTTCCGAGGAGTGGAAAAAGTTTAACATTGGCTCCATTTTGCAATTCAGTTCTTAATTGGAGATGTGTAAAAAAAAAATGTTCTTATTAGATCGTTCTCGAGAGACGGCATGAAATCAAAAGCGTCGCGAATATTTGGCAAAAGGACCAAAATCGAACCGCAAATATTTACGAGGACCGTAACGCAATTTTCCCAAACAATGCGTCGAAAAGGATAAGGCGTCGCGCAAACGAAGAGCGAAAAGTGCCGCCTTCTTCGTCACCATCGCTCTCTCTCTCTCTCTCTCTCACTTGCACAGCGATAGGCCATGGCTGCTTCTACTTCAATCTTGTTCCTTAGCCAGAATCCCTTTCTGGGTTCCTCCCAGAACGTTCTCTCGGTCTCGATCTGCCCGAAATTCGTCGGGACAGTCCCAATGCAGCGGCAGCCGCAGCGCCAGCCTCTCTTCGCCGTCGAAGCCCGGGCCAAGACCCGGAGAGAGGACCGGCTCGCCCGCCACTCGCGCATCAGGAAGAAGGTGCCTTCTGGGTCGCCCTGCTTTTACGCACTGATTTTTCAGTGATGCCCGTCCCCGTTCAAGGTGGTCGAGTGCTCTGGTGAAGGCATTGGTTGGGTTTCATTTGCTTTTTGGGGCGGGGGGTTCGATTTGGTTCCGTGGGGAGTCTCCGCTCGGAATCGATGCGTACGGTGCGGGGATTAGTTGGGTTCGTGCGGTTTCGTTCGGGGTGAGGAGTGATTTTGAGGATGAGAGCGTAGGGAGTGGTGTTGTGGTGGTCTAGAATGCGAATGATATAGCTCCGAGCTTGCGGCTGTCGAATTCTGCTTAGTGTTCTGTTTGTCGATGCTGTGAATGGCGTATGGGGTTGCTGAACTAGGAGAAAGAAACGGAGGAGGAGAGAAAAAAAAAGTACTAGTTCATCCTCCACTGATAATTTCTCACTAAGTTCTGTTTTTTAATTTTAGAGGTTAACATGGTTATCTGGATTTTCTGCTCTGCATAAATCCGTCCTGTCGACATACATAGCCTAAGGTCCCTAGCCACCGGGGGCTGGTATGACCTCTGGGTTGCTTTGAGTGCTGTGATTCAATCACGATAGCTGCCACATTCAAACCGACCACTTGATCACCCAGTCTAAACCTTGGCTCATCGATTAGTAGTTGAGCTTATTTCCGCTAGATGTATTGTGGTGGTCCCTTATCCTGTGTTCCTACATCATTGGGTGTTGGATTAACTGGACAAATTTTCAAGCGATTCTGAGTTTGTGCTTGTCGGAGACCATGCTACAGCGTTGGGGTTAAAGTGGTGGAGTTGTGCTGGCGAGTCCTGAAATTGAAGCGGTAACTTTTTTTTTTTTTTAGCGTGAAATTAAAGTTTTTCTGGTGTTGCAGGTTGAGGGAACTCCAGAGAGGCCGAGACTATGTGTATTTCGTTCCAACAAGCACCTTTATGTCCAGGTGATTGATGACACTAAGATGCACACACTTGCCGCGGTATCAACGATGCAGAAGCTTGTCTCTGAGGAATCCGACTACAGTTCTGGTCCTACCATTGTGAGTATCCAAATGAACCTTAATTCACTGCATGTACTGTAACCGTCCTTGTATAGATATAATTGAATTTGAAAAAGAAATGAAAGAGAGAAAAAAAGGGGGGACTCAGATAAAGAAGTGCCTTGTCTTCTGTAGATTTCTTTCTGCATTTGAGATGTTAAATATAATCAAACGCGAGAAATTCTGCCATG
This sequence comes from Eucalyptus cladocalyx, assembly GCA_017140615.1. Taxonomy (NCBI): domain Eukaryota; kingdom Viridiplantae; phylum Streptophyta; class Magnoliopsida; order Myrtales; family Myrtaceae; genus Eucalyptus; species Eucalyptus cladocalyx. The sequence goes on along the minus strand of CM029517.1, from coordinate 34,303,698 downwards.
ACTTGTGATTTATTTCTTTCCAGAATCTAGATCCTCTGTGAAATCATTTTGAACTGCTGTTCTTTGTGTGCTTTGCTAAAGAGACTCTCATCCTAGTAACTTGTTGGCACCAGGAAGTGGCAAAGAGAGTGGGTGAAATCATCGCGAAGTCGTGCTTGGAGAAAGGAATCACAAAGGTGGCCTTTGACCGGGGTGGATATCCCTACCATGGACGTGTGGAAGCTCTCGCCGAAGCAGCCCGAGAACATGGTCTTCAATTTTAAATTCTGATTGCTAGTTTTGTTCATTCCGATCTTCTTTTCTTTGTCAAGAGAACTTTTGATTCAAATGCGAATGCATCAGTTTATGTAGTAGATTTGCTCCTTTTTCAGCTCAATGCAAATGAGATGTGGCAGTGATTTCCGTACCTTCTGCCAAACGGAATGAAGTAGATTTAGCTGAAGTCTTTTGCTGCGGTCTGTGAATGAGGCAGCTTACCTTTATGTGCGATCACAGTTTAATAACTCAGCGGCTGGATTGAAAAATAACACGATGGATTTGTGCAGGGGTGGGCACTTTGAAGTTCCGTATAGATTCTACTTAAAACCTAAAACTTACTTGCTGAGTAGATTCCTAATTTTTTAGAACCGGAAACTTACCTGACACACTCTGAAATCTAGACTTTACCCTATCACAAGTTTTAGGGTCAGTTTCAGGTTCTATCCAAGTTTCACATGTATTATTAATTCAATGATTGCAGTCCATTGTCACCTTTAATAACCACTTATCATAATTTATTTTTAGACATACCGAGAATATGAAGTATTAACAAGATAAAAGTCTCAATCATAAAATGGAAGTTCAGATTAGTGATTTCAAATTATACGCTCATCATCGGACGCCTTGGAATATCGCAGGATCGTGCGACAATTTAGATAAAAAGAAAAAAGCATAAAAAAAAATTGTTTCAAATTCCAACTTTCAAGTTCTAAGCCTCGTTTATCTAAAACTTGGAAGTTACTCGTTGGAACGAGTTTTCCAATTTTTGGTTTTGACCAAGCCAGTTCTTGAGTTCTAGGTCTACTTGGAATGATGCTCACCCCAAGTTTTGCCAACAATTTTCGTAAGAAACTCAACATATTCTAAAGACATAGTTTTGGTAATTCTTATGGCAGTGTTCTTTCAAGGGAAGATAAAGCATTACATATGATGTTGGGAGAGCATTCAGACATTCACATGGGAAATGATATATCCAAACTGAGTTCAAGATAGAGTCAATTTATTCATACGGGAATCACTACCGAATCCTCCTCTCGCTTGCAGATCAAGACATTTTTGACCACCCCAATTGAGACTTCGCATTAAGAAGCTTCTCAACCGCATCACAATCGTAATTTCTTCTTCGCCAATTCTAGTCCACTTGGCCACTGGTAAATGTACTCCCAAAACCCAGTTTGCCCATTAAAGCCATACATGCCCTCCTCAGATACAAGCCACAAGCACTGCGCATCGCAGCGAACCAAGTCTCTAGCGAACGAATACGCATCGAATTGGTAATCCTGCACACTTTCCCATCCCATGTCACAGTAAAACAGAGTCGTACCCCACACATTCACATTGAAATCCCACCCGAATTCGCTTCCGTCTGCAACGTTCTGCTCCCCCAGATCGTCGTCTTCGGACTGGCAATGGAGGGTCATGTTCTTGCCGCTCCCCAGCCGGTTCTTGACGCTGACGTGGACCTCTGAGAAAGCAAGGGCGAAGAAGCTACCTGTTAGGAGGAGGAAGACGATGCCGCCGCTCCTGAGTTTGGTCGAAGCATCCATGTCTCCTCCTTGAGAATGTTTCAGTTTCTTTCGAAGCCAAGCAAGGACCGTATCCATTCTTTTCATGGATAGAGAACATGAAGATAGTTTGCCATGCTTAGTTCATTCCACCTTATTTTGTTTGCCTTGCTGTCGCGGGGGATAAAAGAGTCATGAAACCGATCTTAAGCGGACGGGGCTGGTTGTCCTTGACCTTTACGTTGCTGTCAGGCGGTAATTTGGGTCAGTTTTCGTCCCGATTAAGTTTAGATTGACGATTGAATCAAAGGCATTCCATCCACGCTCGGAGCAGGAGATTGTTCTAACGAATTTCAGTCTCTTTTATTGCTTGTTCTTTCACGAAAGTTAACCTTGTGGAGTCGTTAATTTTGGTGTCTGGTCCGGACTTTGGCGTTACTGTAGGGAGATGAACAGGACAGTCCAAAAGCAGAGCTTTCTTGATTGCACAATTCGACGTTGTCAAGGCAAAGTCCTTGAAGTTTCCTCCGCCGAGATGCCCCCAACGATTGGCCGTACACGACAGTGCCTTTGATGCGATTGGTTGCGTCTCCGACCATTGGACAACGTGCGCATGATGCGTGACTTCGATAGACTGCTGAATTTTGGTACCATTTTGGTGATTTCAATGATTTGAGATCTCATTTCTTGATGGTGCTCGATTTGGAATCTACCGGATCAACTTGAGCTTCGATCAGAAAATCAATCCGCACTACTGACAACGGGTCGATGCATTTGATATTTCATATTTTGATAGATCTTCCGAAGTTTAAGTCAATTAGTATAGAAATGAGAAATGAGAGAAAGTAATTGTAGAGTTCGACTTTTTAGGAATTCGAAAAAGCCGTCGATTTATCTTGTGGAATTTGTCTTTGAATCGATCTAGATTATTTACTTGATGGGGCGATCGTAATGAACGATGGTGCTTTATGACGCAAGTGACAATCTGCCTTAACAAACCGTGATAAGTGATGAAAAGTGGCAATGCGTGCAAGACCTGCGGGAGCAAAACCATCTGGGGGAGCTTTGAATAATGCGGGAGCAAAACCATGGGAGCAAAACCATCTAGGTGGACGAATAACGAGGGAGCTTTGAATGATGTAATGTCCAACAGGTCAACGAAATTATTCAATTAATCCTAAATCATTTACAGATATTAATTCAGTCATAAACTATTTAATTTTATCAATTTAGTTCTGAATTTTTATGCGAAATTTCAAGATAGTCTTCCGGCGAAATTGACCACTATATCCTCTAATAGGTTTAGCCTTAAAAAAATGTCTTGTATAAAATGTCATCGGGTAAGAGAGGATTTTGATGGCCATTGTTACGTACCCGCTGAATCAGATTCGGAACCCGTGTCTTCTAATTAATGAGCGATCAAATCTGTTGATATCATCTTTTATCATGACAATTACATTGAGCATCAGCCAGTGAGGAGCAGACAGAAACTTTTAGTCTTTTACATCATGAGCTATCGACGTAGTTTCTTTAAGGAAGCATGGGTATAGACATGATTAGTAAAAATCAAGACTTGCACAAAAATAGATATGACCTAAGATTTTATGTGTTGGACCAACCAAACAGACCATCATAGGATTGTCACCAGATTATTTTAATCTAATTATTTAGTGGGAGAAAGAAACGTACCATGACTAAGACACAATCATGATAGATTATGTAGAGATGGGAATGATTATGTGGACGTACACGTTCACACTATCAAGCGCACATCCTTAAAATTTCCGAAGCCATGTCCAAAAGATCCTCTCGAAGAATATTTGTACTTTAATATTTGCAAAAGAATTTAAATCTCGATAGTTTCTAGACAAAAATATTTGGAACTTCTAGGCGCCTTGACTAGCCCCATTGGAAATTTGTTCATAAAAACATTATACCAAGTATTCTTAAATAAACTGTAGTTTAGCTGATTGATTGGGGATTGCAGAGTGAGGGAGAAAAAGAGCGAAAATTAAGGGGGGAAAAAAAAAAAAACAAGAAACAAGAAATTTAGAGGGAGAACCGCTCTCCATTATGTGTGCACGTATTAGATAAAGCTTGCGCAGGAATGAAACATGTAATGAGTGCACATGCGAGTTTTACCTAGCAATTTAATTTTCACGGTCAATTTAGGAAATCTCTATTTCTTATGAATATATTGGTAATAAAATCACCGACTGATGTATAAAAAAGAATTCCAAATGAACTTAAACCTATTTTACGGTGGCTAATTTAATTTTAAACTTCTCAATTTTATCAATTTAGTCATAAACATTTTGATGATTTACTAATATAATTATTTTAGCCAATTTTAGTCAGAAATCGCTGAGATGGTAGTTTAGGTAGCGCAAGCCATCCTATGTGAATGACCATGGACGATTTTTGTACTTTTTTAAAAAAATTCCAAAATTTTCTTTTCTCCTTTTCTTTTCTTTAGGTGATGCCTTTGCGGCCCTCACCAAGGTCACAAGTGCTTGGGCCTTGCTTAGGGTTGGCGAGGTCACTAGCCCTTGCCAAGGCTCCAACGGTGCCAAGGCTCCAACGGTCCCGTCAACCCCTATCGGTTAAAGATGAAACATAAAAGATATGAAAAAAGAACTACATTGGATTTTCGTGCAAAGTTTTAGAATTATATTGATAAAATTGAAAAAGTTTAGAATTGAATTGATATTTGTACAATAGGTTTACGATTGATGGAGTAATAATATTAGTGGGTAAAGCTTGTGCGAGGTTGAGCCACATGGCATGCGAACCTTCAATTTTTACCGAACAATTTAATTTGCACCATCACTTTGGGAAATCTCTAATCCTAGTATTTCTTTCATTCTTGTATACACACACACACACACACACACACACACACACACACACACATATATTGATAATAAATTCCTAATTTATGTACAAGAAAGAATAGAGTTGTGCATATTTTGGTGATAAAACTCCTAGCAAAATCTCTAATTATTATGCATGTTTTACCAATAAATCTCTATTTGATGTATATTTTGGTGATAAACTCCTAGCAAATTAATTTTCATGGTCACTTTAGAATATATGTAACTCTTGTGCATATTTTGGCAATAAAATGTCTAATAAATTAACTGGAAATTAGAGGTGATTGGTTCTCGGTTCCCAAAATTAGGAAATGGGGATTGGACTAATTAGTCGTAGGATTAAGAATAGACCAGACTGGTCTAATCCAGTCCAATGGAATTGATCACTTTTTTTTCCCTACTACTCAATGCCTTTTATTATGAAGAAATATTTAATTTTTAAAAGCTAGTCACTTTTTTTTTTTTTTTTTTTAAGAAATAAAAAAATATATATGTGGTCGATTTGGTCTAGTTTCCCCTTAAAATTAGAAACCGAACCACTCGAACACTAATTTCACTTTTAGGAACTACAAACTAGACCGATACTCTTGGGAATTGGATCGAACCGGCTAGTTCGGTCTAGTCCGGGAAGTTCTCGGTTCAGGCTATCCATTTTGGTCACTCCTACTATAAATAATAGAGCAATGCTTATTTTTGTAATAGTTCTATCAAATCTCTTGCGTATATTTTGCTAAAAAATCTCTAATCGATGTAAAGGAAATAATAGAGTTATGAAAGTTTCGGTAATAAATAAAAATAATTATATATGACAATATATAAATTCTATATAGACGAATGATCAAAGATCCATGATAGGTAGTATTCTATTTTCTTTTCAAATACTCTTTTTTTCTGAATTTAAGTTGTATTGCGCAATAATTATTATTATTTAAAATGAGAACAAAATCCTAAAGCAAGGTTTTATTACAAGTTCATTCTTATCACTATCAACAAGGCTTATTGTTTTAGAAATTTGTGTTATCTGATTGCTCGTTTTTCAAAAATAAATATGTAAATCTACTTGTTTAGGCAGTAGATAGTAGCATATGTAGTCAAGTCTATGTGATGGTGGACTTTCAAACTTGTAAACTAAATTTTCTACAAGTTGGATGATGCATTGGCAGTAAACAGTTTTCATATTTAATGTTGAAAAAACATGATTGAAAATTATAGGAGCATTGTTAGGTCAATTATCATTGTAAAAAATTACTTGTATCTTTAATTTTAGATGAGTGACATATGTGTTTTGCGTCGGTTTTATAAATAAATTGCTCCACATATTGAATATCCAACAGTAAATGTCAAATATATTTTGAATTGGTGATGGACCTACTAAATGACCAAATTTATATTACTTCATAAGAGTATATTTGTAAAATTATCTGGAAACTTTATCACATATATAGCATCAACCATGTAATCTAGATACTCAACAAAATATCAAACAGAAGGATTTATTCATAGGTTTAATATACATGCAACATAAGCATTAACGCGGGTAAGTATAACTAAATCCTAATTATAATTATTTCATCACTTTGCCATTGATGAGAGCAGATATATTAGTATAAATTGTAATCTCCAAAAGTCTCGAATTTCGTGTTGACTAATTGAATTTCTGAAGGATGAAAATTTCAATTGACCTTTCGAAAGACCATTAAATATACTCTTCAATCCGTGCAACTCACCAACCAAAAAAAAGGAAAAAAAATTCCGTGCAACGCATGAGCAACTCTCCATTCTATATATAAATACACACAGATATATATCCAATAATTTGTGTCTCATGGTGACAATATCTTTAATCCTAAAAAAAAATTTTTAATTCCGAATTTCTAATCCCTATTGCATTTAATTCTAATAGATATATTCTCATTTGTTCATATGCATAATTCTCTAATGTAATTATGCATATCTCGGTTATAAACATATTTTAAAATAATCGCCATTATATAAATAGACTCTATTTGAAATACCCTTTTATCAAATGTTCACAAATAATTGTTCATGACGAGATGTTATAAGGGGAAACCTATCTCATAGTTGGTTCACATTTAACATAAAAAAACGTATTAAAATTCAATCTCACATTGTGCTCATATTCGACAAATAAACAATATCTAACAAATGATGTAGGAAAGTTGTTAGTAATAACCTTTAATGAAAAAAGAAAAGGATTGATATCGTGAAAAACACCAAATTGGTACATTTATGATAAATTTACTCAAAATTAATTTTTTGACTACCATAAACCCAAACTAATATACCTTTGATAAATTCATCCTAAATTGATACACTTATGATAAATTTACTTTACGTTAGTTTTCATTAAATTTTATTGTCAAATTATTAAATAGGGTGACACATGACAATTGACAAATGTATTAGTTTGGGATTTTATTCTCCATTTATCAGAGTTGTACCACTCTTGTGATTTTTATGGTATTAATCAATTTAATGGATGGTATATTACATTACTATTTTGGATTTTTTGGTGGTCAAATAGATTAATTTAAGATAAATTTTTCACAAGTGTACTAGTTGGGGATTTTTTGTGGTCAAAAAATTAATTTGAGATAAATTTATCATATGTATATAAGTTTGGAGTTTTTTTGTATTATTAACCAAAAAGAGAAAACCTCTAATCTCTCGTTTTACTTTATTTTTGTACTTATGCATTTAGAGGGTCCCCTAAACAAAAAAAACGAGGGGGATTATGGCTTCATTTGTTTTGTGAAAAATAAAGGATTTTAAAAATTTCTTTTTTTGAAAATGATCGCTTAAAATAATTAGTCAATAAAAAATATATTTATTATCAACGATAATCTAAGTCTTAATATCTCCGTAGGCAATGAAATTTTTTACTTCATTTATTTTTATAAGCGATATTAGTGATTATTTTTAGGAAATATTTTCCAAAACATTCATTTTCAGTAAAACAAACAATAAATCTGAACATCCCGAGTTGTGCATCAACAAGGATGAAATCCATAATTTCTTCGTAATAGAGATGGGTCATCATGGCGAATTGATGAGTAAAGCAATTCAATCCCCTATATATAATGGACATCCATCTTATATTTATTATTTTGTACTTAGCTAAACATATGATATCCTTGTCAATTGCTCATTTAGTAATTATACCTTTCTATTTTGGGTCTTTGCTTTGACACGTTCCTTCCTTCTTTTGTTGACATGTTCTTTTTTTTTTTTTTGGCCGGCTTGTTGACATGTTCAAATGAATACTTTACTACGCCACAGAATATTCTATGATCATTGGTATTTCCGTACTCTCTCCTGTTAATTCTTCTTTGCTGTCCACGAAAATAATTGTTTAAAAAATCCATTAAAATAATTAGGTATTATTGAGTGCATTCATCTGGAGTCTCTTACGGTCCAATCATCTTTCATTAAATCGAGGTCAATGAATTTTAGCAAATCCTGATTGTCATTTTTTTCTCCCAATTGTTTGTTTATGTTTCATCTTGAATCATCAAGTGACTAAAGTCAAGTCTCAATTAAATCCAATTGGTATGAGTGATGCAAAGTTGGATATAATCTTGGAATTGAAGGTAGTTGACTTATATATATAAAAACCAACAAGATAAATCATCCATTTTTTTAATAAAAGGAGTAAAGAACCTGGTCGGGTATTTGATTAAGATTCGTGTTTTGGATAGGATCATACGAAGCTTATTATAACGCTCTTACAATAATAAAGTCCGGGTCAGAAAATAGTGTCGTTGAAGTACGCGCTACCCAAGGGCATGACCGTGAAAGGCTTTCGTATAAAAAAAAAAGAAAAAGAAATAATCTATTTAGGGATTTGAACAATCGCGTAATTAAGTGGAATTATAGAGGACGGTTGTACACGCATTCACCCTGATTGATTTTTTTTTTTTTTTTTGGTCGGTACCTGATTGATTACGTGCAAGTCGCTTAGATTGATTAATATGAAGTTATCCATTGCACTTGCTTGTTATTATGGATCATCCTCAAACAAAAATAATTCAATTTAATCACATGTTATTAAGCCACATGTCTGTGTAATACGACGGCTAGACACTTTATTGTAAGTTGAATTTCACACAAATTGTTATTGCAATTCATCACATGTTTTTAAGCTACATTATGTAATATGATGGCTAGACACTTAATTTTAAGTTGATTTTCACATATGATAATGTCAATTTAATCACATGATTTTAAGTTAAATTCCTATGACGGCTAAACATTAAATTTTTAAGTTGATTTTCATAATGTCATATTAATCACGTGGTTTTAAGTCAAATGCCTACGCAATACGACGGCTCAACACTTAATTGAAAGTTGTATCTATTGAGTGATTGTTGTAAAAATGGAAGAAATCAAATGAATTGAGTCTTGTTAGAGTACTAATACCCGGATGCGATCCTCGCAGATTTTTGAAAATTCAAAATCTAATATTTTGATGCACATCAAATTCGAAAAATCTGTCAAGCCAACAAAAAAGTACAATAAAATTACCAAGAAGAAACTCGCAAAAGAGTACAACAAATAACCAAGATAAAATTCAAACTTGAAAGAGGACAACATAATTTGACTCTAAATTGACTCGACTTGATGTGTTTTAGTATTTTTTTCCCCACAAATACTATTGTCGATGGCAATTATACGTTATTGCCTAGGTCTAGGGGGAAAAAGCCAAAATATATGTACATATCAATCGAGAAAGCCCGTTTTTGGTGCAGCCTAGATGTGGAATTGTGTTCGTTTGCTGGCGAATGGAAATCGGACCTATGTGGTGCGCCTTCTTTGCACACAGGGGTCGGATTCTTGACCTTTCTCGCTGCTCCGATTGGGTTTAAATTTATGAACAACGAGATAAGCACGATCACAAATTATTGTTCGACACAAATTATTGTTCGACAAGTAGAGGCATGGCAAAGATAAGAACCTTATCATCGACAACGATTGACCAAAAATACAAATACAAAGCCACGAACTCTTGCTGTACGTTCTTCTTGCTGGCCTTCACGTAAGACAGGATGTCGATGTTTAGGTTTCCATAGAACAGCATAAGAGCCTCAGCGCAGATAAGCTAAAATACTCTTCTTCTTTTTTCTTTTTGGTAAATGGCGACTTCATGTCATAAAGGAAACGTCGCATAATCGATGACACTCGAACTACGTGGCCAGAGAGAAGATTATCTGAGAATTCTTTGGTGCATCTGAATCTGGAACGATGCAAGTCAAAACTGGAACTCTTGTCAACTCTTTGTAGGTATAGGCAGCCATTGACATACACAGACCTCACTTATCAATTATTAGGGTTATTTATTTGGGAAATACTGCGTCGACTATCATCCGTATTATGATATGATTGACATCCTTTCAAGTAGTCTATATTAATTGATGTTCATTTAACCGAATCTTTTCTTTTCTTAGTTTGAAAGTTTCAATGGAATCGGATCACCTTATCCTCTCTCTATCTCTCTCTTCGTGGATCTAACGAATTGAACTATTAATCGCAATGAATTTCACGTGATCTAATATCCGTAATATTGCACTATCCCTCAACTTGGCTTGATTACATATGACAATCCACTTTAGACGCTTCTTCAAGAATATCAGTCAACAATTAGTGCAAATCGACTCATTCAATTGTCTTAAATGGGTTGACATCAGCTCGGTGCTTTTCCAACCCTCTAGCTAAAAAGTTAAAAGTGATAAGGGGCATATCATTAATAGCACCAATATGATAAATAGTGTCTTTGACCCTTTACGCGAGACGAAACAATTATACACATGAAACCCTTGTTTCATCATTAATATCCAAAACCCTAAATTCGATGTCTTTAGTAATCTGTCTCCCGATTTAGATGCAAAATCTAGAATGCAAAACCCTAAAATAGATGATCAACTCGCTCCTGATCATGACCTGCATCTGTACGGCTTCAACTTGGGAAGGCACAGCTTAACACCAACCTCAGATTACACGACATTTCAAGAATAATTAGTGGTTCGAATTGAATAAAAAAATATCCATCCATTGCATCATCAAATGTACATAAGAAAGTGAGCTGTTTTGATGTAGTTTAATCAATTATTGGACGCAAAAAGGGCGGGAAAAAAGAAGTTTGACATTCCTCTTTCCACCACTCGTCGGAAAGTCTAAAAATTAATCGGGTGATTGCGAGTTGCCGTTTCCGGGCGGTGATGAAGGACAATAATACACATTATCCTAATTGTTACAGCAAAGAACGAAGTAAGCCATGAGTATAAAAATCGGAGGTATAGATGCTTGGGCTAAGTCTGGCACTGAGAAAAGTCAGAGCAATTTGTACAGCTGATTGCGGAGAGAAAAGGAAGTTCCAACAGCATCTTTTGGTGATGGACAAGGATTAATTTGTTCTTGTAATAAATATGATTTGCAAATCCTAGTTCTGACCGTTTTTATCATCTTCCACGCCCTGCAGTTGCATGACTAGGAAATAATAAGGTTGTCGCGGCTTGCGTGTGGCGCAGCCTTGCAGGTGGCTCAACTTATTTTATTTTATTTTTAACATAATGAAATTCCATTTTTCTTTTGATTTCTTTTTTATTCGAAAGAAAAGAGACAAGAGAGAGCCTCAGATTATTCAGATTTCGCACTAAATGAATATTCCTTTGCCCACGAAATAGAGAACAATATGATGGTTGGTGGAAAAATTACCAAAACAGTCCTAAATTTATTTCACTTTTGCTAATTTAATTATAAATATTTTGATTGCATAAATTAAGTTATAAATTTTTGCACATTTTACCAATTAAATACATTCACCCAATTTTAACCAAAAATTACTAATGTGGGCGCCGGCCATCCAATGTGGCAAGCCTGTCACTAAGTTGGATATTTTAAATAATATTTTGGAATTGTTTGGTTTTTTTCTTTTTTCTTTCCTTGTCTTGACTTTTTTTTTTTTTTTGGAGTGAAAGTTATGATGCCCTTGGCAGATCTTGGCCAAGCGACCCTCGCCCAGTATTGGTGAATTTGGCCGGTGCTCAATCCAAAAAAAAAAAAAAAAAAAAAAAGACTAAAGAAAATGGAAAAAAAAAAAGAGAAAATTTTAAATAAAATAAAAATAAAATATCAGTAAAAAATGTTCATGTCAATTCTGCCCATGCCATGTAGTATGCTCAATATCCATGTCAGTGATTTCTAGTTAAAATTAGCTAGATTGACTCAATTTGTACAATTATAAAATTTATGATTGAATTGACAAAAATACAATATGATGAAAAACGTTTTCGGTAATCTTCCCTTTGTTAGTCGCCACATAAAGATATAATTTATCTTGCAAAACCCCTCCATGGAGAGATTTTTGTCGTCCAATTGTGTTATCTTTGGTGTATATCATAAGCAAAGATCTTACTTAAGAGACGGAAAGATCTAGCGCATTACAAAAAATAAATAATAAATAAATAATAGCAATAAAATAAAATAAAATAAAAGGCTTCTTTAAAAGCCGTATTTGTACGGAAGAGATTGATGAAGATAGGACTTGTCCAGCCAAAAAAAGAGAGAGACCAGATAATCCATAATTTTATGTGCAACTTCTCTTTCCCTTTTTTGTTCAATTTTAATACTTTGTGCACTAAGATAGGTGCATATAGACAACCATAAACAAGTTCTCATAAACTAACAAACCCTCTTTCGACCAAAAGAAAAGAAAAAAAAATAACAAACCCTCTCTATATATAGAGGCCGGTTTGCTATACCGCCATCGCGCCCTTCCATATCCTGAGAGTTTCTCAACGATATTCCGAAGACAACTCTGTCTCTCTGATACCAGAAAGTTTCGTGCTCTGGTGTTGACAGGTGTTCTCTGCATTAGTCTCTCGCATCTTTCCCCTCTTTGTTCAAGATCCCTTTGGAGAAAGGAAAGTCCTGGTGGTATCTCTCTCCCTCTCTCTCTCTCTCCCTCTCCCTCTCCCTCCTATGCTTCTGAAGAAACTCAAATTCTCTTCAGAAGTTGCACATCGTACGCTCGGGAAAAGGAATGATGATAATAGGGGAGACCCGAGGTTGATGGGGTCGTGAGGAGAGGAGTCTTTTTTTCTTTGTCTTTCTCCGTTTGCGTACTCGCATTGATTCTTGAATTTCAGATATCAGGGTTGTCTTGGGGTAAAAAGTTAGTGAAATATCGATGGCGGGCAATGCGACGGTTTGTCCCAAGCCGATGAAGGCGACGTCGAACGGGTCTTTCCAGGGCGACAGCCCCCTGGATTACGCGCTTCCTCTGGTCATCCTCCAAATATGCCTCGTCGTGGCTTTCACGAGGCTGCTTGCATTGGTTCTCAGGCCTCTCAGACAGCCGAGGGTCATTGCGGAGATCATTGTGAGTTTCTTACCTATCTTCATCGTTCCACGAAGAAAAGAGTGTTTATTTGGGAAATTCTAGGGGTTCGTATTTCTTGAACATTCATATCAATTCTGAAAAAATGGAGTGCCGTTTTATATGTTCTTTCCAAAATGATCCACCAATTTCCCAGAGAAATCATCCACGACCTAGCCAAGGTCCTGAGAGGCCTTTTGCTATAATATGAATGCACATGGCGATTAATCTAAGGGAGGTTGTTTGTAAAGTTTATGTGAATTCATTGTTGTCATCAAGTCTCACGTTAGAGAAACAGCAGGCACTTGGTTGATGAGATTTTTATGTCTCCAGGGTGGAATCTTGCTGGGGCCTTCGGCATTAGGAAGAAGCGAGAAATTCCTGCACGCAGTTTTCCCGACACAAAGCATGACCGTCCTCGACACGCTCGCAAACATAGGCCTCCTCTACTTCTTGTTCTTGGTCGGCCTTGAGCTCGACATCAGTTCCATCAAGAGGACGGGCAAGAAAGCCCTAGCAATCGCATTAGCTGGCATCAGCCTCCCTTTCATCCTGGGAATTGGCACGTCGGTGGTACTCCGGTCCACGATCTCCAAAGGAGTGAGCCAAGGGCCGTTCCTCGTCTTCATGGGTGTGGCCCTATCCATCACAGCCTTTCCCGTCCTGGCACGCATACTCGCTGAGCTCAAGCTCCTAACCACTGACGTGGGTCGCATAGCCATGTCAGCAGCCGCAGTCAATGACGTGGCGGCATGGATCCTGCTTGCACTCGCCATAGCCCTCTCAGGCAGCAACACGTCCCCGCTGGTCTCCCTGTGGGTCCTGCTCTGTGGGGTTGCATTCGTGTTACTTGCGATCTTCGCCCTCAACCCGGCACTCGCTTGGATGGCACGCAGGTCACCCGAGGGTGAGCCCGTGAAGGAACTCTACATATGCATCACGCTGTCACTCGTGCTGGCCGCAGGCTTCGTGACCGACACCATCGGCATACATGCACTCTTCGGGGCTTTCGTGGTGGGCATTGTGATGCCTAAGGACGGGCCATTTGCCGGCGTCCTGATCGAGAAGATAGAGGACCTTGTGTCGGGGCTCCTCCTGCCACTCTACTTTGTGTCGAGTGGATTGAAGACAAATGTCGCGACGATACAAGGAGCGCAGTCCTGGGGGTTGTTGGTGCTTGTCATTTTCACAGCTTGCTTTGGGAAAATTGTGGGGACATTGTCCGTGTCAATGCTGTGCAAGGTGCCATTTAAGGAAGCTGTCACTCTTGGGTTCCTGATGAACACCAAGGGTTTGGTGGAGCTCATTGTGCTCAACATTGGGAAGGATAGGAAGGTACATCATGCTCATCCATTTCTTGCTAAACACAAAATTTTACAACTAGCAAATTGTCGTGCTTTATAATTAGTCCTGAGCTAAGAATATCAATCTGATAATTGCCAAACTTAGTCTGGGATAACAAAGGCATTTCAAGAAAACTAGTAGGAGTGACAGCAAACTGATTCCCTTTTTTTTGCCCTTTATCCCAGGTGCTGAATGACCAGACATTTGCAGTCTTAGTTCTAATGGCCCTATTCACCACCTTCATCACAACCCCAGTAGTGACAGCTGTGTATAAACCGGCGAGGAGAGGAGTGCCATACAAGCACCGGACGATCCGGCGAAAGGACCTTGACACTGAGCTCCGGCTGCTGGTCTGCTTCCACAGCACGCGCAACATACCTACCATGATCAACCTCATTGAGTCGTCCCGCGGGACTCGGAAGAGGGGCCGCCTCAGTGTCTACGCCATGCACCTCATGGAGCTCTCAGAGCGGTCCTCGGCCATTTCCATGGTGCACAAGGCGCGGAGGAATGGCCTTCCATTTTGGAACAAGGTCCGCGACGACCAGGACCAGATGGTGATTGCGTTTGAGGCCTACCAGCAGCTCAGTTCCGTCACTGTGCGCCCCATGACCGCTATATCCCCTCTCAGCACCATCCACGAGGACATCTGCACAAGCGCGCACCAGAAACGGTCCGCGATGATATTGCTCCCATTCCACAAGCACCAGAGGTTGGATGGTGTGATGGAGTCACTTGGCCACTCATTCCAAGTTGTGAACCAGAGGGTCCTACGCTATGCACCGTGCTCGGTTGGGATACTTGTGGACCGCGGCCTAGGAGGCACAACCCAAGTCTCCGCCAGTGATGTCTCGTACACAATTGCTGTGCCCTTTTTCGGAGGCCCTCATGATCGCGAGGCACTCACCTTGGGGGTTCGCATGGCAGAGCATCCCGGGATTGTGCTCAGTGTCGTGAAATTTGTTTTACCTCCAGGAACTGCAGTTGCAGCACAAGAAAGTAGTGAAGATGATGACAGTCCCAACGATTTGTTAGACTTGACTACCGGCAAAAACGAGTCTATCACCTATGAGGAGAGGACTGTGGGAACTAAGGAAGACATTGTTGCTGCCTTAAAATCAATGAGCAGGTGCAATCTGTTCATAGTGGGAAGGACGCCTTCCACTGCGCCGGTATTGGTGGACCGGACGAGTGATTGTCCGGAATTGGGCCACGTCGGGGGCTACTTGGCCTCGTCAGGCTTTTCAACCACTGCATCGGTTCTGGTGGTTCAACAGTATAACCCGTTGGGGAGTCTTCACCCGCTGGTGGAGGAACAGACGAGCGCAGATGCCTCTGACGTGCCAGATACACCATTGGGACATTACTCCAGTGGCGTTAATATTGTCTGAAGTTCTGTCTCACACGTACTCGTGCATCATCTTCTTTAAACTCAACAAAGTCCCTTTCAATTCGCACTTATATCGAGTGAAACTATTAGGTCATCCTAGTCAAATAACAGATCTCCTCTATCCACTATTTCGAGGAGATTGTAAGGCCGTGCATTTCATGTTGCCATGCCTTTGACATGATTATGTGTACAAAACTGGAGCCGGTCGAGGCTTGATGAAATCTTTCGGGGACGGAAGACCGGAGGAAAGCGGTGGGAGATGTAAAATTTGTTACCTGTAATGTAAGCGTGCGACTTCAAGGGGTAGAACATTGTGGGCGCAAATGCTCACAAACTCCAAGAAAGTTGGCAACATTGTAATAAAGAACATTATCAATCGGAAGGGATCATTTTCTCTAGTGACCATCTTGTCCAGTTCCTCAGAACCGACCAGGCCAGCTATGGCAGAAGAGGAGAGAGAGATAACAATATAACGTAGATTCTATATATCAACTCAAATCATCTCTCATAAAGATTTAAATGAATCGTCAAAAGATAAAAGAAGACTGCTCACCAACGGGCTGGTTGAACCTAGTCCATGTTCAGCCTATTGGAGCACAGGTCTCGTATGTAAGAATAAACAGAGAAAAGTGGAAATGAAGTCGAAATTGCCAAAGACTTAATTTGAACAGCTGTACATCACAAATCAGAGCAACAATGATCTCCTGTCACACTTCCCAGAGCTACCTTAGCTTCCGAAGAGGCAATGCTCGTCCAAAGAGCTTCTCAACTTCAGTCGCTTCCATCTTCAGCTCATTCAATACCTCCATTTCCTCTTGACTAAGGCGTCTCAAGAAGTTCTCCTCATCTTGTCTGAGCTCTCTAAACCCTTCAGTCAACCTCTGGAACAAAGTCATCTCGGTCTTTCCCACTTTTTGTACCTCATCTTCAATCTGCTCGACCTCCCTCACAATAGTCTTCTCACCTTCCTCCACTGTCTTCTCTATTCTCTCCACAAGAGGCGGCTCGGGGCCGCAAGTATTATCAGTTCGGATGAAGTCTTTAAAGTCTCTTCCTACACTCTTCGCAGCTCTTTCGAGTTCTGGTACAATACTATCTGGCAAAACTGCGCTTCTCGTGTATACAACCGCTCCTCCGTACCCATCCCACGCATCATTCCTGCCCGATAGTATACGAATACATAATCATCTGGCTTGTTTTCTGTCTTGGATGACAATATATACCTGCCAAGTTTGTAGCAATGAAGAAATTACTGAAAATTAAATTCGTCAATTAACCAAACAAAAGTAATAATTTTCGAGATGACATTATATATTAGATAAATAATCCGCTTGATCATGAACGAGATCATTTTGGCCACATCTCTGACTGCTATCTCAGGAAGTTTTCCTCCATGTTACTGACTAATCTTCAGTATGAGCTTTCCAGTGTATCTTCACCCAATAATTTCAGTCCTAGCTTTGACACAACAAATTGAGTAACAAATTGAAAACTAAGTGAAAGCATTCAGCAGCTAATTTGTTTCATGCATTTGTGCATAATTTATAGTCTGTCAAATTTCCAAGGATTAAACCACGGAAACTCAATACTCCCATTTCTCCAGGATAAAAACTGAGTAACGTAATTCCCCACACATCACATACATGATAAGCCTTCTTTTGTTCTAGAACTTGAATAATACAAGATGATTTGGAGGTTGCTCTGTACATATGAAGTCATGGACAAGATTATAGTCATCAGAAGAAAATAAGTTGCATGAGAAACTGGTACTTAAGAGCGTTGAAGAAATTGCTGCAAGGAATTACCAGTCATCTTGATAATGGAGATATTCATTATCATGATTGTATAATATCCCGGGCTGTTCAGGGTCCTGTACAAATCTCTGTACAGCTGTTCGGGTGAAGAACCCACTATCTGGAGTACGTATCCTCCACGTCAGATTGCCCATGAGCTTGTTTGATTCCGTATGAAATTCATGCAATTGGCAATCGAAAGTGTCAAAGGTGGGATTTAAGCCACTAGAAATGAACCACTTCCCACTAAAATCTGCCATGTTGAAGCTCTTAACAAGAACTGCAGGATCAGGAACAGGAAATTCTCCAACATCAGATTTCCTAGGTACACACTTCTTCCTCGAAACTGCACATTCATTGAATTCATCCACAACACTATTTTCAAAAAGATCCCCACACTTGATCTGAAAAAAGAAGAAGACGGGAGAGATAAAATTTCTGTCAGAAAAGTGAAACAACTATACTTGAAATCCTGCCTCGGTTATTTTCTTTTTAAGCCAAATATAGCGCACTCAATCCAATTTTAGCAGAAACGAAATATTTTAAACAGAGCATTAGCATTCTATTCTTCCTCCTATGACATGAGAAGCAGCACAGAAAACTCGGAGAGGTAATGCAGCGAAAAGGGTTAACTAATAAATCAACTATGAAAGGTGGCGCCTAGGCTCTTGATCTGATGATCTATTTCTCTCTTACAGTAGTGTTCATGTACATAGATGTCTTTACAAAATGGTAATTTCAGAGCAAACCTGGCATTCAGTCTCGTCAGGCCGATTGTTGCACGTCTGGAGACAAGCAACATTCGCAGCACATGATGGATTTGCGACGCACTTGGCCAATTCTATCCTGCTCATTGAACCAGATCAATTAACTCAGGAGGATTATTCTCCATTTCTCTACCATCATATTTTATAGTCATTTCATTACCCTCTAGCCTACACATCCGCAATCAACTCAATAATATGCACCTCATGTTTCACCTACTAATATAGAAGATGAGCTACTGGTTTTTTTGAACCCTCAAGGATAATGACATCAGCTTTGAAGGAAAACTGAGCTGAAAATTTGACACAAATAATTTTTCCAACTGATAAAGTGACTCTTGGCACAGCAGCCGAGAATCTGAGCAAGGCCAGATAACAGAACGACTTCAACTTTTTCACGAGCAAAGCTAACTAAGACAGACAAGCAATTTGCTATAAGCATGGAAATATAAATATGATATCATGATTCCTTCAGTCAATTATGCTAAACAGTTTCAAGACAGTTCTTATGACTTCTACTATTTTTGACCAAATGTCAATTGTCCAGTCATGTCACATGTAAGTTTCAAGACAGTTCTTATGACTTCTACTATTTTTGACCAAATGTCAATTGTCCAGTCATGTCACATGTAAAAAAAGGACGCAGGTGTCAACCATGTGAAGTTCTCTAAAGCTCAAGGGTTAAAGGATGTATTACATGTGACACAACATAAAATGAACAGTGCCTAATTCAGCCACTCGAAAGATTAAAGGGAGGAAATACCTGCACTCTTTTAGCAAGCAAGCGCAGGTTTTGAGGGCATCAACTGCATCAGCAGAGGGAATTATCAAGAATGTGCAGGCAGCTAAAGCAGCTAGTTGGATGACACGTTGCTGACTCCATTCTCTCACCAGATGAAATATCTCCCGTGCACTCTCAGTTACCTTGGAAGAGACAAAACAATGTCATGTACCCAGCAGTTCTCCATGAATGGAACAAGAGAAGAATTTAAGTCACCCACTACCTTAGGCACTCCTGAACGACTTCCATGCAACGAAGTAACTTCCTCTTTCCTTGGCAATGGAAAACCAGAACTACTTGATTCGGAGCGACAATGGCTCTCTAGAGAGCATTTCATTTCCAAGCGCCTCGTCGTCTTTATGCCCGTCCACATCGTGGCTCGAGCTTTACCACGATAACACAGCGACTTCGCCGCATTAGAACTTCTATTGGCCAAAATGGTGACCGCAATTGATGCGGCGCCAATGCTCTCGTCACGGAACAGACAGATGGAGCGCACAGCCACGGACGCCATGGTCCGGATTTTTCTCCCCCTACTACAAGCTGATTCCCCCCAGTGAAATTAGCTTCTTTCACTGTCAATTAGTCTTGCACTCACGCCTCATCTCCCAAACAAACCGAAACAAGAGGGAAACAACTCCAACCCAGATGATTAAACAGTCAAATTCCCACCGTATTCAACTCAAAATCCAATCTTGGCTCAAACTCCGGACACGGGACACGGAAACTCTCAACCAATAAACAAGAAACCGAATGCACAGCAGCCCAGGAATCACTCCAACCTTCACCACCCATTCATGGTTTCCAATTCAAGAAGCTACTTCACCGAATGAACAGCTCAGCTAAAAAGAAGGGGGTTAAAAAAACTGACCTTGACGACGGGTAGGCAGGATTCGAGAATGGAGAGAGGCTCGCCTCTGCTCATCTCGAAGGAAAAAAATTCGGTCTTTGCAGAAGAAGTGCAGGGGAAAAAGGCGCCAAGCTGTGTGGGGCTTGGAAGGGAGCGACGCCGGATAAGAAATTGTGTGGAAATAAGACATGTGACGTTGGTGCGAGTAATATCAATCCTTCCTTCTTTTCTTTTTCTCATTTTTTTTTTAAATTGTATTATCGATTTCCTCTGAGATAATAGCATTTTTTTTTAAATTTTCTCCTGTAAATTATATTATATAAGTTAGAAATTTCTTTACTTTTATTTTCAATATCCGTGGATTGCCTGGCCTTGGCTTTCGAAAATACATATAAATATGTTTTTTTTATAGGATTTATCAATTAAGTTCGTTGTCGGGCTAAGAAATAAGTTATGCGATCTCGATCGGATTACCGACGCACATAGTGGAATTCGATATTAAAGTTAACACAAAACACATGTGTGTCATATACTCGACTATGAATGCATAAGCGAATTGAATAATAACCTTAGTTTAAAATATATATCTACTAAATTTATAGAAAGTAGAAATGAATGAAGACTTGACGCACTATGGAAAATGATTTTGATCTCGAACATGTGAGAGATTGATGATACGCGATTAGAGTATCTTTCCATGTTATGTGAGCCGGAGGGCATTATAAAATATTTTTCTAGTTTTCTTTGATTTACCTAAAAGAAATTATAATTTTTTGAGAACAATGTCTGTAGAAACTAATTTTCTGTGAATATTGAAAACATTTTCTATTAACTAATTTTTCTAAGAAATATGATCAATCATTTTTAGAAACTAATTTTTCGTGAATATTGAAAATATTTTCTATTAATTAATTTTTCTAAGAAATATGATCAATCATTTTTTAAAATTATTTTTCAAATCTTGAATTTTTCATGAGATAACCGCTCCCAATAAAATTTTGTTTTGCAAATTATCTTTATGATCAGTAAATATATGATAATGTGTCTCAATTTTTGATGTTTTAGATTTTTATTTAATCTTTGCGTCCAATAACTATGGTAACATTGCATTCTCAACACTAAATGCAGACACTAATTATGTTTTACTGTCAGATGCTAATGCTTTTTTTTTTTTTTTTTTTTTTTTTGAAAATGTATAGAATTTCACCAGCTCTGGAATTGACCCGATGGTAAGAGTGTTCACATTCTTTTGTTTCAAGAAATATGAAATCAGAATAGGAAAAAGCAAAATTAAAATTTTGAGATTCGTGAAAAGCACAACCACTGGTCTATTATGTAAAAGTGATTTTCAACATTAAATGCAATTTATTTAGTGTCAACGGACAAACCGACCGAAAAATCAAAATAAGTCCATATTCTTTAACGAAAATAGTTTATGATGCAAAAGTCACTTTTCAGCATTCAATACTGTTTATTTAATGTCAGCACCTAAATTAGCAAAAAACCAAATTGTCCACGCTATTCAAAAGGGGATTGTCTATAATTAATCTTTTGTATGTTTATAAAGAAATTAACAAGGGATATATAAATTGTATTCAGGAATTTCAAATCCAGCTCAAACATAATCGAATTTCATTACTCTTATTTCTATTTCATATTGCTTAATTTTTTTTCTTGAAATGTTTAAGTGGTTATTAAGGTTTAACATTTATGGTGCAATTTCTTTCAATCACATATCCTGCTAACAGATATTAGAGGGAAAAAAACACTTAATGCAAATATTTTACCAAATCAAAAATTGCATTAGCTTATGAGTTAAGTAGCACTAACACTAATATGCGACATGCGACACAATAAGCATGCTACACTAACACATCATTTCTCAAAAAATAGAAAATTCGACATATTGTATATTAAATGATAAATTATATTTTTATGATTAATTTAATTAAATTAATTTGATTTAAATTTAAAAATATATAAATAATAAAAAAGAGCCTATAGTGAATTTACACCAAAAACATTAATCCGTCATTTCTTAATATCATTCATTGTTTTAATTTTGAGCGACACCGGCAAGACGAGTGACATTTGCCAAGAGGAGAGGGGAATCATGTGTGAGGGAATTGAGAGTTAGAAAAGGAGAAAACTAGTTTTTCTTCTTCCTCCATTATTTTTTATTTTTTGTACATATTTACATTTTAACCACTTATTTATTAAAAATTTTGAAATTGATCACATCCACGTTGGGATCACATGTCCAAACCAAAGAGTTAACCAATATGTCGGATTTTCCAACACCTATTACCTGCAAGTCGAGTGTCACATGTCAAGAGAGTTGATCACATGTCAGATTTTCCAACACTTGTTGATTGCGAGTGGACTTATGTTAAAATGTCTAACACAACACAAAGACTTGCAAAGAGTGTCATTACTTGCTAGTTCATGAGCAATTATGCATTGATAGTTGATGGTGAATGCAAGTCTCATATGTTGAGGAGAGAATGACACTATAATGCTCCATTTGATTTAAGAAAAATAAATGATTTGAAAAAAAAATATTTT
Source organism: Eucalyptus cladocalyx (assembly GCA_017140615.1). Lineage (NCBI taxonomy): Eukaryota > Viridiplantae > Streptophyta > Magnoliopsida > Myrtales > Myrtaceae > Eucalyptus > Eucalyptus cladocalyx. The sequence goes on along the minus strand of CM029517.1, from coordinate 34,281,180 downwards.
TAAATATGATCGCTTACAAAAATAAATAAAAAATATTTTCATCGTCCATGAAAATGTTTAGATATAAATTATTATTAAAAATAAAAATATTTTTCATTATTTCAAATGATACAATTGATCAATTTAAAGAAATTTTTTAAAATTATTCATTTTTCACGAAATAAACGAATTTATATGCATCTAAGCACTTCAAAAACTTTGAGAGATTTGTTTGTCGATACTACTGTTAGGGGGCTTCGAATATCATCAAACGAGATCCAGTCGTGTATGGTAAGAACTAAGACATCGCGACATCTCGACATCTTGAGGTACAAAATTTCTCGCAGCCCTAGCGACGTCTTCTCGGTTCTCTCTACCATACTAAAGATTTCGCCGCCGTCGAATCATTTGACCCGACGCGCCGATGTGATTTAAGGCAAAACCTGATTGGATGAACTGTCCAAAAATGATTAAAATTTTAGTTGGGAGTTAGTAACTAGGGAGAGGTTTGTTGTCTCCACAGCAAGAAGCAGACGATATGCGAGAGTAAGTTTCATGGCATATCTGGTTTCGATCCTTGAAGCAATAAGAACGACAAGGAAGCCTTGGACACAGACATTTCCTCGTGGAGTCCAAAGTTCGGCAGCTGGAAGCAGCACGCATGTAGGCCAGGATATTCCAACAGGAGTCGACGATCACAAGGAACGAGATCATATATAAGTACACCACCTCCCTCGTCTCTTCGAAAAATTTCAGCCGTTTTCCTCCTGTGCATCGAGGCGTCTGAAACCCGACTAGAGCCGTCTTCCGCAGGCGAGTGCGCATTGTGCTGGAGAAGGAATGGAGGCAGCAAGAGGACGTGTGTTGCAGCTGTGTCTTGTCGGGTTCGCTGCTCTGCTTGGTCGCACCCTGAGCGATCCATCCCCGGCACCTCTGCCTGATCCAGGTCAGTTGCTTCTTTTCCCTTCCCTTTGTTTCGGGGAACATAAGGTCGAGATTAGGATAGGAAAGTTCTTTCACGAGCAGCATCGATCGCACAACACATGTCGAATTGCCAAACCTCGACGCAATGCACATCACGCTTTCATCTGCTCCTGTCTAAGTTTGATGACAATACAAGGATAAATGCAAGTCTTTTTAGTTCGTTAGATGATGAGATTTCTTCTTACAGACAATTTAAATGGAAAAACACAATACCACCATGCCAGAAATAATATCATTGCTCGATGAATCTAAGCTTGTAGAAATAAAATCTGTATATATCAGTACTAGTTGAAAGGTTTTTTTTTTGGTCGAAATTATGCGTGATATTCATTACTTAACGGAGTACGGTGAAATTACATCACGAGAAAAGGTTGTAAGCAGAACGAAGGATGCAAAAAACTTGCTTGGGGACACTTGATTCACGCCCAGAAAGAACAGAAAAGCACAGTACATGATTTATCACGAAGTACTTGCCGTTTCCTCCATCGTGCCTTGTTGCATTGCAGCCTGTCCACTGAGTTCATTCCCCTATAAACCAACCGGCGAATGCGTCGGCGTCCAAGAAAATACCACTTACTGGGGTTACTATCCCACAACGCTTTGCTGCGGAAATGTCCTCCAGGCTTTGTCCCAATCCTTCGCTCTTCACGCAAGAAACACAAGCAGCATCTTTCTCAGCAGAGACCAGTGGAGCGACTGTAGCGAACATTTACTCCAGCCACTGTCCCCACCGGCTAATTCATGTCACTTCGACGATCTCTTCTACGGAAGCAGCCAGTGCTCTAGCTTGTCACCATCATTAATCAACAAAATGGATTCGTATAGAGATGCACAGGGTAATTGCTCAAATTTCAACAGTTCGTACGACGACGTCTGCAAGAATTGCATTTTGGCAATAGGCGAGGCAACGGAGAGCATCCTAAATTATTATGAGGTAAACGACAATAATACAGAAAGGGCAATATGTGGGGTGGCTGTCATTACTTATCTAGCCTCTGGAAAAGTAGAGGATCCTGCGTGGATGGATGACTTCTACAGATGTCTGCCTGCTCTAGACAAGCTGGGTAAGGACTCCAGCCAAAGATGACATCTACTACGTTTAGAACATGCAAAATTCGTGCTTCGTGTTGCCTTATAACTAAATATTTCACTGATTTTAAATCGAATGTCAACTAAAATCTGCAAAAATGTTTGATAACGTGACACGAATAAGAGAATGAAGAAAACTGCCCTATCTAATTTAAAAAAGTGAAGAATGATTTTGTACAAGGAACTTGTCTTGCAAGAATGAAAAAAACAGAGCATCTTCAGACGAAGTGCTATTCTATATGCACCTATTTCCCTTCAGGAAAATCGGATACCCATTTCATTCTGAACACATTCCCACCTGCCCAGTTGCATTAAGGGTATGCATGCAGTTCTATTTGCTTACCTGTCTCAACACGATCTCATCTTGACTCTTCTCTTCTTTGTCAACAGAACCAGATTACATCAGAGTCGAAAGTAAGTAGACATTCACCAACTCTGCAAAATTCATAGCTTGCCTTCTTGACTCATCATGATATCTAACACAAATCAATCGTAGAGTCATCAGGTTCCGCAGTGAAGGTGGCATTGGCAATGCTGATTGCGACCGTTGGACTGATGCTGGTCATTACTGTAACATCCCGGGTCCCACTTGTGCGATATTGTCCGCTTTGGACACTGAGTCCTCACGGCTTTAAAACGCGTCGCACAAGTTTAAGAGGCACCCAAGCCTTATATACAAGGCCCATGACCTCTCCCTAAGCGATGTGGGACAAGAGGGAGAGGAATCCCTTCCCCTTCCCTTGCCTTCCCTTGCGCACGTCCGGGGACCGAGGCGCGGACGCACCGCCATCCCTCCTCCCCGCGCACCGCCGCTCGGGCCGTCACACTCTCCCCCTTAACAGAACAGCGTCCCGCGTGGCCCCACACGCGCGTCGGGAGTCGGCTCTGATACCATTTGTAACATCCCGGGTCCCACTTGTGCGATATTGTCCGCTTTGGACACTGAGTCCTCACGGCTTTAAAACGCGTCGCACAAGTTTAAGAGGCACCCAAGCCTTATATACAAGGCCCATGACCTCTCCCTAAGCGATGTGGGACAAGAGGGAGAGGAATCCCTTCCCCTTCCCTTGCCTTCCCTTGCGCACGTCCGAGGACCGGAGGCGCGGACGCACCGCCATCCCTCCTCCCCGCGCACCGCCGCTCGGGTCGTCACACTGGAGCGATATTGTCCGCTTTGGACACTGAGTCCTCACGGCTTTAAAACGCGTCGCACAAGTTTAAGAGGCACCCAAGCCTTATATACAAGGCCCATGACCTCTCCCTAAGCGATGTGGGACAAGAGGGAGAGAATCCCTTCCCCTTCCTTGCCTTCCCTTGCGCACGTCCGGGACCGAGGCGCGGACGCACCGCCATCCCTCCTCCCCGCGCACCGCCGCTCGGGCCGTCACACTCTCCGGTGTGACGACCCGCGGCGGGCGCGGGGAGGAGGGATGGCGGTGCGTCCGCGCCTCCGGGTCCTCGGACGTGCGCAAGGGAAGGCAAGGGAAGGGGAAGGGACCTCCCTCTTGTCCCACATCGCTTAGGGAGGGTTCTTGGGAGCCTTTATAAGGCTTGGGTCCCTTTAATTGTGCGACGCGTTCTGAGCGAGCTTCCGCTGCGAAGGAAACAAAACCGTGAGGGTGGCCGCAAAGGTACGGGCCCAGAGCGGACAATATCAGGCGGTGAGGCGGGGAGTCTTCACCTGCACGACGCGTTTTAAAGCCGTGAGGACTCAGTGTCCAAAGCGGACAATATCACACAAGTGGGGCCCGGGATGTTACAAATGGTATCGAGCCGACTCCCGACGGCGTGTGGGGCACGCGAGGACGCTGTGCTCCCAAGGAGGGGAGAGTGTGACGACCCGAGCGGCGGTGCGCGGGGAGGAGGGATGGCGGTGCGTCCGCGCCTCCGGTCCTCGGACGTGCGCAAGGGAAGGCAAGGGAAGGGGAAGGGATTCCTCTCCCTCTTGTCCCACATCGCTTAGGGAGAGGTCATGGGCCTTGTATATAAGGCTTGGGTGCCTCTTAAACTTGTGCGACGCGTTTTAAAGCCGTGAGGACTCAGTGTCCAAAGCGGACAATATCGCACAAGTGGGACCCGGGATGTTACAATTACACTGGTAAAATACGTGACGAGGAAGAACCAACCTCCCAAATCGGCTCAGCAGAAGGAGATGACCACGTGGTCTGGCCTCTACAGATTCTCAAGGGCAGAGATCGAAAATGCAATTAACTACCGTAATGAAAAGAAATGCCTCGGCCGAGGAAGTGCAGGCCGGGTCTACAAAGGCGTCTTGCCAAGTGGACAAGCTGTAGCTATAAAACACATATTCAAGAGCAACACATCCGACTCTTTCAGGAGGGAAGTTGAAGGTCTTTCGAGGGTCCGACATCCAAATTTAGTATGTCTCTTCGGCTACTGCATTGAAGATGGCGAGCAGTACCTGGTCTACGAATATTGCCCTGCCGGAAATCTAGCTTATCATTTACTAAGTACATCCGGATCCACTTCATTCCTACCTCTATCGGTTTTTTATTCTTCGAAAAAAAAGAAGAAAAGAAGCTTATCTCCGAAAGGTAACTTTTATTTCATATTTTTCAACCTTAGCTTGTTTTGTCCTAATTACAGGGAAAGACACTGTCTTGACCTGGGAAAGGAGAGTAAAAATTCTAAGGGAATGCGCTTTGGGCCTGAGATATCTCCACCACTACGTAGACGGCTGCATCGTTCACAGGGATATCAAGGTAATGAATACCGAGTTACCCCTCGATCCTCTATTTAAAGCCGTTCCGTGAAAGCTTCCCTATGAAAATGCCTTCCAAGATTTTTCCACTTATGCTTAGTCATTTCAATGCACCGATGTGCGGGCTCTAGCGTATCTTTCCTATTTGCACTGGACAAAGCAACGACTTACACGTCTGACCAATGGTACAAAGATAATGGCTTGCACGCAAAGCTGGAAACCAAATTAAGCGGTGGGTTTGCTTGGTTGGATGTTTATAATGGTGTGAGCTTGATTCGCAGCTTACCAACATCCTCTTGACTGAGAACTTGGAACCAAAGCTCTCGGATTTTGGGCTGGCGAAAATCCTGAACATGGAGGAGAGCAAAGTTTTTACTGAAGTCAGAGGAACGATAGGTTACATGGATCCAGAGTACATGAGCAATGCCAAGCTAACCTGTGCCAGTGATATTTACAGTTTTGGCATTGTCGCGCTTCAACTTCTTTCAGGACAAAAAGTTATCGAGCTAGATCTTGAGGCCAGAGATCAGCTGACGAGGAAGGTACAGCTTAGTTTGTGACGTTGTGCATGCTGAGCATTGATCATCAGATTTGTGATCGTGATTTGGTGTTGTTTTTTGGCAGGCGAAGGATGTCAGCATAGGCAAACGGCGACTGTCAGATTTTGAGGACCCAAGACTAAATGGAAATGTCAATAAGGCGGACTTTGAGTCCATTTTGCAAGTTGCTGTCTTCTGCGTAGCCAAAGAAAGCAAAGATCGGCCCACAATTGATATGTTCTTTGACGACCTCGAGAAAGCTTGGAAGAACACAGTTGCCAAGGTAAGCAGCAGCACTTTATGGCCCTTAATCTGATATTTGAAGCAGTATTGTGTCTGCTATTCTGATAGTGATAGTAACAATTCCAATACTTCACACAGTCGCAGAAGGAAAAGAAGGAGAATTACTCGACATCGACATCCTTTTCAAGATCATCAGATGTACATCAAGTCTGAACACACTACCATGTTGCTATTGCAGCAGCAGAAGGTTTTGTACGGCTGTCATAAGTCAGTGTAAAGATCAGCTTTCTTCAAGAAAATAAGCATCTGACAATATCCACGTTTCCAGTGTCAAGACTGTCTCTGCTTCTCCTCTTGAGTAAGCGTACATACAAGATTATATATATAGAAGGTATGGAAACCATAGGAAGTAAAACTGGGTGAAAGAAGACTTTCAAGCAGTCAAGTATGAGGTGCTGAGTTGAAGTGAACGAGTGGAAATCTTCATGACAAATTCAAAAGTTTGGTGAGTTCTAATCATGATCAGAGGTAACTGGAAGGATGATCAAAGGAACTGCACTTGTTTTGTACATATTGCAAGTTTAAAGAATATATATGGCATTTCAATAATATAAGGTATGTTTACACTGAGGAACTACACTTGTTTTGTACATATTGCAAGTTTTATGAATGTAATTTACACTTCAATAATATAATCATAAGTGTATTTGTTGAAGCATACATACAGTGGAATAAGAGTCTCACCTTCACATCCAAGTGGATGACTTCAATGTTGAGGACTAAAATTAAATAGTTGGAGTATTGGAAGGTGTGTTTACACTTAAGCAGAAATATCTGGTGTCACACAACATGAAAATTACCACGGCTCGCTTTACTGTAGTAACTCTTCATTTCGTTTCATTAAAGAATTAGGAAAAAGAAATCATTATTCTCAATTTTCAATTTCCTCAGAAAACATCATGAGTCGATGAATGTCAAAACTATTCTTCGTGATGGCAATTGAAAGAACATGTGCGGTTATATTATTTCAGAAAATAAAGGAACTCCATCCTCAAGTTTTTGCTAATCACATCATATATCCTCTAAATTTCTAAAACAGACACTTTGCACTTTGTCCCAAGATCTTACTTCTTGCCTCCTAAGGTTTCAAAAAATTTTACACCCTGCACCTACTACCCTTTTCTCAACCTATTTCCTAACTGTGTTGCAGCTTTTCTGAAATATTAGATTGCATGCGTAGGGTTCTGAAACTAAAAGGCGAAAACATGAGTCAGCGTTTGATGACTCCACATTCCATGTCATAAGGAAGCGCTGGCTTGGTGCTATCCTAGCAAATTTTTCCTCAGTGGCACTTCACAATTACAGACAATATCATAGGCACACCTCCGCTTCATCCATCCTTCTTATCCTCCATGAGTGAAATATAAATAAATTCCTCCATCATTTCCAAATTTATTGTATGTTTGAAACTCTAATTTTTACTGAACTCACTCTACATTCTATCTCTTTAACCAACTTACACTCCATGAACTAATGGCGTTAAACAAAAATTTGTCAAGTGCACAATCGAAATAATGGAGATTGAGAGGAGGACCGAGAGTCAGAGCGAGAGAAGGTTTTTATCTATGAGTGACAAGGCGAGTGGCAAGCACAAGACTTAAAACGATCAAAAGCAGTTTGAGGACCCTGGAGTATATATGCTCAGCAAAGAAAACCATAGACGAGAAAATTGCAAAAGAACATGCGATCAACTGTGTTTGCATTAAAAATCACAGAAGGAAAAGAAAGAAAGCAAAAGTTTAAGGCATTGGATGACATCATAGGATCAGGACCATACCCTTCCTCGGAGATTGCTGACTGCATAGGTCAATTTCCCACAGCTCTGGACCATCCTGATGTGAAAGTGCTGATTGCTCTCGGTGCATCAAGTACTTATGAGGCACGGAAAGAGTAAGAAACATCTGAAGTGCTGTACCAACAGGAATGTCCTCAATTTCCTGCATGAGCTTTTAACGCAAAGGAACAGAAAATCAATTTGTACAACATTACAAGCTACAGAGACTGACTCACAAGCTCTCAACCTAACTTCCTAATATTCTCCAAAAGTCCAAGTCACCTCCAGACATACCAGCGCATCCTGCTAGATACAGAATTGAGAAGACATGCAATCATGTCCAGGAGATGTAACCAGAGAGATTCTTCATTATGGGAGACATAATGTATCACATGTCTTTACCCCAGATTTGTCCTCTATTGACTTTTGGCTGAAGCCATGTCACGTGAACTCTGATTGTTTGACATGAGACATGGCGCTATGAGTACCACTATATTAATTTACCTTCGAAAATTATCCAAGCTTTCAAGGTATTAAAATGCAAAATGTGCATGATAAAGTTCACACTGATGTACCAGAAAAAATACGATGAGAAGTTAACCACTAGTCACTGATTCAACATAGAGAGCATCTTTCAGCATACACAATCTTATGCTAGTCTTTTTTTATCTGTATATGTCAAATGGCACCTCAAACAGCACATTTATAGCATCAGAGATTCACGTAAATGTAACGTAATAAGAAGATGCAGAGATTGTATGCATCCTCAGTTTGCAATTCATACATTATCACAAGACAAACAAATACAATCACCATGACTTTCATTTACATTCTCACGCTCGCACATGCACGCTGAGAAAGAGAGGCCAATTCAAATGACTGGAATTCCACAAGATAGGAAGTGCTCCCACATCATCTTTATTGCATCTTTGAGCAGATCAGAGATTGAATTGGTATCCAGACTCTGTCCCTGAAAATTGTGGTAGTAGTAGTAATAAGCAAAATGAAAACCACAAAACCATTGGATATTGATATTTTGTGTCCTTGTCAAGCATACAGAATAAGATGCAATTAAACACAAAACCTCATATGAGATCTGATGATGAAGACGATGAGCCACCAGGTATGACAAACCACACACGTATATGTTGTTACAGGCAGTTCATTTGTAAGAAAATACTTAACCTTTGCCTCAGAAACAAATCCTTTGACATAGATTATTTAATGTAAAAAAGAGTTAACTGTGCATCGTATAGCTGAAATAGTTAAAATAAAAAAATAAAATAGGAAAAAAAGAATCACCTCGCTTCCCTTCCTGAAAAGGAAGTTCTAGGGAAAAATAGATTCGAACTTAAAACTTGGAATACACTTTACCAGATTTCAGAACCTACCGGAAATTCTATGCCTAAAACAAGTTAACATGTATTGGGAGGCTTTCACAAATCGACTATGAATCCAGAAATTACAGGATGCTTCAGCTGTCGATTCTATATTGAGCTGATGATCAGACCTATGGCTGGTCCACATGGAACCAATTCGCATTCAAAAGCAAAGTACACACAAAGAAACTAAATTTTTTTTAGCAGGGGACAAATGAACTTACATGCAATTCAGAAGTCATTCCATTCAATTTCAAGGTAATTTCTTCACTAACTTCCTCCTGGGAACTCCTCAAATTAAACCGTTCAGCGTGTCTCACCTTCAGCCTCATTAATGAATTCCTATAAGTTGAAGAGATTGTATGCCAAACCCCAATGACGCTGTATCTATCCACAGAAGATGCCTTCTCCAGAGGCCATCTTAAACCCCCCTTAACACTAGAATCTAAAACTGCAGAAGTAACCAAATCCCTGATGCTGTTCTTTTCATTTTCCTGCGAAGCATGAACTACTTGAAGTAAAATACAGGGAGTAACAATTACGATGGCAATATGGCAAAAAATTTGATTGCCCAGAGAAATAAAGTTGAGTTCGAAAATTGTCTCAAGCATAAGTTCTCAGTAAATTCAGCTGTGAACAAAAATTTTGACAATTTCCATTCTCTTTTACATACAGATTTCTCTCAGTATAGGTCACTTCACTTGCTTTCTTATGCTGCAATATGAACTGGCACAAGAAATGTCTCCAGGAAGAGCAATTTGCCATGTTACATGACATATAACAAGGCTAAGAGTCATTCCTTGCAAATTATCTACCAAGCTATATTATCCTCATTGTTCAAAAGGTAGGACTCGAGATGAAGAAGTTACTGCATTAAGAGCTATGGTGAGTCCGGATTGGCTCTTACATCTTACATTTTACTTAGTGAAAAAATTAGCTACTTACACGCTTGAGCTTTTTTCTAATCCAAAACACTTAAGACTTGCACAAAAGTGAAATTTAGACACGTAGCATCAGATACAATATTTTGATATTAGAAAAAAAAAAATTTAAAATTTTGGAGGGAAAGTTAAAAAAAAATTGTTTTCACTTAAGCTAAAACAAACAGGCCCTATTAAGTTCCTCCAACAAAGTAAAGTTTCACACAGATCTTAGCTTCAATTACTTACGCTGATAGCCGTCAAAATTCTCTTGGTGCGTAACATCAACCTCATATCCAGATCCTTATCGAGGCATGATACATCAACTACCAGGTGTCGCACCTGCCCTAATTCGACCTACAACCAAAATTCGCAGTTGTTAATACCTTCATATACAATGAAAAAACCCAATCATCTAGGAAAAGGTATAGTCCATTTATAACTCCACACAATCAGCATGATGCACGCTTTTACTTTGATCTAAAATGAGATAATGCCTCTAGGATGAAACAAGTAGGGTAATAATTCATATAAGCTCTCATTATGTGGTGAGAAGCAGGAATTTGCCTTATAGAGTTCGACCCTCTGCTCAGCCTCATGAACAATGCATTTGCAGCAGATGGTTGCACCTGGCCTGGACTTATCAGATAACTGCACCACAGAAAGATGGATGCAACTGACCAGTCAATACCATGGAAATGCATATGAAAGATTAAAAAGCAGGAATTAGAGACTTAAGCACCTCGACATGATATACACCCTTTTCGCCTTCAAAACTAAGGCCAATCTCTGGGATAACTTTACCAGTCACATTTTCCACATAAGAGGAAGGAAGATATGCGTAAAATGATCTTTTCAACCATTTCAATGAGGCCTCTGTAACAGTAACCGTATCTCCACAAGTTTCCACTGGAAATGAAGGACTCCTGCAGCCAAAAGTTATGTTAAGCTCACGTGTCTAACTTGTTATCCAAATATTTCACAACTACACGAAAAATAACTAGAAGGAGCTCAACCCCACAACTATGCAAAACAATTATCCTTTATTAGCAGCAAAGCCTAGCTTGAGCAGTATTTGCAATGTGGAGCGCGATTTTAAAGAGATACAATAAGCAAGGTGCTCTAAAGTCTGAGAAATTTGCATGATCACACAGCTGCATATTCAGATTCTCAAAATGTTAAATTGCATTATTAAGAGCGTGTGTGGATTGACTTTTAATTTTTGCTTTTTGTTTAATCTAAATATTGCAACACATGCACTTTTGACTTTTTCTTTTTATTTCTAAATAGTTTAAACTTTCACAATATGCAATTGTTGACAGGAACATCCACATATAAATTTTTTCATAATCTTTTGAAATTTGGATAAAATATTATGGCAGAAAAGCAAAACAGAATTTTTTACTTGAATTTAATTCTAAACAGACAAGCGCTTGATAAATTTCCTTTGTGTATTGAAAGCATTGCCAAATGCTGAATTCTCTCTAAACCACGTTTAGTTCCATGGGGACATCAACCAAATGAAACAGAGTCAAGCAACTTACCCACGAAAAAGAACTTTGCCAAATCTAGCAACCATTGTTGGTTTTATTTCTCCCATGCTCTGATCCTTAATCTCACTCCTCAAAACTTCAAACGAACAAAGTAAATCCTGCATCACAGTTTCGGCTATATGTTCCCAAGGTTTCTTCCTATTGTCCCAGCCCGTTTCATCATCTTCTGAGAAGTGAAGAATGCCATTAAAGTCAACATGAATCCACAGTTCAAGAAATCTAGAGCTCATGGGATCTCATTATCTAAGGAACGATCACTTACCCTTAACTGTACAACTTTTGGTTAAGGCTAGCTGTTTTTCTCCCGGTCCCCATTCAATGGGGACCGGCTTCAGAAAGACGCTAGAAGGGAGACGATCTCCATCATCACCCAAACCAACAGCCAACCATCGATACGTGGCCGTGTCTGCGTGCTCGATCCTCCCACTCAGATGAGCTTTACTGTTAGGCGACCTCGAGTTAAGACCTTTCTTGAACTGCCACACGAGCTGTTGTTGCGCGCGTGCGGAATATAGACGGACCAAGCGAATCGGATAAAAATAGTCGGAATGAAAGAAAGGAAATCGGACACCGGATTTACGTGGTTCGGTCCGAATATCGGAACCTACGTCCACGGGGAGAGCAGCACGGAATTCCACTATAGAAACAAGTGATACACCGGAGATTACAATCACTCGAGCACTCAAACACACTCAGTGTTTCCCAGCCCCAAATTACACCCAAATAACTCACACAGTGTTTAGCCCCTCACAATTCCTAGTGAAACCTCACTCAAAGAATTATACAAATTCTACTCACAAGAATTTAACTGGCTAAAACACTCGGATGTAATTTCAACGAGAAAAATCTCTCTCTGCCGAGAGCTTCTGAAGCCTCACGACTTCTCTCTTCAGCTCTCTCTTCGGCCACCGAAATAACTCAGCTCGGCGCCCTCTTTTCCTTCGCTCCTCTGCCTTTTAAGGACGAAGTAAGACAGAAAATGTGAAGCCATTCAGGCGCCCGCAATCAGCACTGACGCCCACCAAAATTCACGGACACGCATGCATGCATGGGACGCATTTAATAAGGCAGAAAATATGCGCCCATAATTCAAGCGCGAAAGAAGGATGGCCGCCGTCTTCCAAGACCATCTCCACGACGTTGAACTCCTTCAGGTAATATTTTATCCTTTCTTTCCTTTGGTTGTCTGCAGCTGAATAAACAAATGGCAAAGGAAAGAAACAAGGAGAAAGAAGATAAAACAAGCCTACAAACTTTTACTTTTGTCTTGGTCTTCAACGTCCACTTCTTGCCATGCATGCACGTCCATGTGCATGCAATTAAAGAGGTAGAATAAAATAATGGTCTTCCCCTCTCTTGCGGCTGCACGCTCCCTCCATTCTTCACGCTTGCGGCTCATAGATCCGCATGCGATCTTCTGACAATTTCGGCCAGTTCACATTTTCCGCTGACTCGCACGTGGTCGAGTTCACGTATTCTCGTTCAACGGGCTCAAATCGAGACATATTTTCAACACGAGCGATGTGGGAGGACGGGACGGGCCACCCCCCTCCTTCGAATGTCGCTTGTGCGGAGGAACGTAGGCCATGGATAGTTACAGCAGCCCGAAACAGAAAGCTGCAAGTCAAGAAAAAAACATGCCCGCAATTTCTCTTGAGAAGCATGAGACAATGACACTGGCAAGGTGAGCGTTGATCACCCAGAACAACCCACAGACCAAGAACGGGACTAAGAGAACCGCCCTATCCCATTCACTACACGTAGCTATACATGCAGAGTTTCAGATGATATCACTCAAGAGGCATTCTCTCATCTAACACAAGAGCGCAGCAAAAAACGAGAGTAAGTTCGAGAATTCACACACTCGAACGCATCGACAGACGTACCAGAGAGTGTTCAGTCACTTAAGGATGGCGTCTTGCTGCTTTCGCGAGACGGGTTGGATTGGCCATGATCGACGGATTATATATCGAATGGAGAAAGCTGAACACCAGCGCGCTTCCTCTCTCTCTCCCTCTCTCTCTCGAGGAAGCAATGTCCTTCGCGAGCAAGTAGAGAGAAAGCTTTAGGAGTGACTGGGACCCCATGGAAGGAGCTTCATGATGAAGGGACCTCCTCGAGGAAGACGTACGTTTGGGAAACGGGAGAGAGAATGAGGATTGACTGTTCTCCCAGAGATAAAAAAATGAAATGAAAAATTATACTTTTGTGAGAAGGACAAAAAGAGATTTTTTTTTTTTTTAACAGGGACAAAAAGAGATTTGAGTTTATCTATTTCTCATAAAATTAATGATTTGAAAAAAAAAATCAAATCGTCAAAGTTTATGTTATGCACAAAAACATGTTAGTGGCCAATTATAAAAAGGGTTAGTATTCTAAAAAAACCCAAAATTAGTGAACAAATACATCCGAGGCCTCCTCGTCAAAGTTTTTTTTTTTTTGGTAAAGACCTCGTCAAAGTTTATATCATGCTCAAAAACAAAAATACTCTCTGTTAAATTGAATTAATACCACAAAAATGATACAATTATGATAAATAGAGAGTAAAATCTTAAACTCATACACTAATCAACTATCACGTATTATCCAACTTTGCAATTTGACAATAAAATTTAACGAAAATTAACAGAGAGTTAATTTATTACAAGTGGACCAGTTTAGGGTAAATTTTTTTGTGGTTAAAAAATTAATTTTGAGTAAATTTATCGTAAGTGTACTAATTTAAAATTTTTCGGGATATATCTTTTTTTTTTGTGGACATGAGGAACTGGCTTGAATCGACAGCGCTCCGTAAACCCCCTAGGCGACACGTGCTAGTCACCGGCCATCGACAGCGCTCCGTAAACCCCCTGGGCGACACGTGCTAGTCACCAGGCACGTGCCACTAGGTAAGTCACCTAGTGTCTCCGCCAGCCTCCCTACTTTGTAGGGGCTTCGAACGCTCGACCTCTCACCGGGAGAAGGAGCGCCTACCCAGCAGAGCCACCCCAACGGGTGGTGATTTTTTGGGATATTAATCCTTATAAAAAAATTACCCGCCGTGGTGGCTCCACTGGTAGGCTCCAAGACCTCCACGCTAGAGGTTTGGAGTTCGAAGCCCCTGCAAAAGGCAAGTGGATCATTTGGCGACTTACCCGGAGTGCGTGAGTGGTGGTTTCCTACGTGCCTCCCAGGGTTTACTTATGCAGTTGTCGGCTGTGCGGGTTCCATGGGTCACCAAAAAAAAAAAAAAAAAAAAAAACGACTAGTTGCTTGTTGATTTTCCGTGAAATAGAGGACGCATAGGGCTTCTCTATTTTCTCTCAATATATGAATAACTTAAAATAATAATAATGGGTGAATATAACGACGAAGGAAATTACACTTTCATTGATTTGTTTGATAGTATATCGAATAGAAATCAACGATTGGCGAGACGGTGAAGACGACTGTCAGAGGTCTCTTGGTGGCTCTATGGTGTTGCGAGGTCGGAGCTTCCAAGCTGTTCAGTTTGCCCGGAGGGCGATCTTGCCGATCCCTCACCAGTGGATCCGGCGAGGGGACTCACCCTTGCCCGATCCAGTGAGGGCTTGCCTCGCTGATGGCTGGGTGGCCCTCGCCCGACAGCGGCGGGGTCAGCTCGCCCCAATTGGGCCTAGTCGGCTATCACACCCCAAAACCAATAAGAATGGGGATGACACAGCCGTCCTTCCTCCTGAAGAACGCAGCCTCAAAGCTCCTAAAATCAAACTCAAAAAATCCTCACATCCATATCACTCTGTACATACTCATGGTTAGTCGAGGAACCTGAAAAAAGATTAGAAAATAGAGGGATGAACAACCACAGCTTTGTGACCACCGGCCACGGTGGCTCCACTGGCTAAGACTCTACTGATCCTCAACGAAGAGGTGAAGGGTTCAAAACCCAAGAGAGGCACTAGGTGTATTAAGTGTGACTCAAGGGTGGTGAGTTCTCCTGTTTAAGTGTCACCTAGGGTTTACGACGCGGCTGTCGGTTGCAAGCCGGTTCCTCCAACACAAAAAAAACACAAAAAAAAAAAAGAAAAAAAAACAACCACAGCTTTGTGAGTAATGCATCTCTTTTAAGTGAATCGAGTACCTACTATGCATATATATAAGTATAGAGCACTATCGAAAAATCATAATCTAACTCATTAAATATACATATCAAATCAAGAATGAATCGTTCATTTCAACAAAACTTTTATACAAGTCGAAAATACACATTTAAATTCACAATCACGAATTAAATATTAATTGTCAAGTCTATTGATTAATCTCTATCAAAAACTACATCAATGGTCTATCCATTTCACACACCAATGATCCATTTCATTAGTTAATCTCATACCACATATCAATGGTCTAATAAAATTACACATCGATGGTCAATTCCCACGACTAATCTCAAATTATACGTCGATGGTCTATTTCATCAATCAAACTCATATCACATGTCAATAGTCCACTCTACTGACCAAACTCATATCATATGTCAATGGTCCACTCCATTGACCAATTCATTGCTCAATATCAAACCATGGTTGCGATACAACGCCTGGTTCCCCTGGCAAGGTTTCCACCTATTATTAGTCAGTGACTTGGCCTATAAGAATATCCTAGTATGCGCATACTCACAAACCCCTCATTGGGCTTATAGAGATATTGAGCATCAATGCCAATCCAGAACAATACTATCCACAATCTACAAAGCCAAGTCCATAATTCATTTCATACATCACCAAAAGATTTCGCAACTCAACTTATCCACCAAAAATACTTTTCATAAAGTATTCTCAACTAATTTTAAGGCTCGTCTCATAAATAAATTTTACAAATTGAATCAAATCAAATACATTTTGAAAGTCTTATCACAAATAGATATTTATATAGTCTTACATAAACCATCTCAAAGTTGAGATTTTCGTAAAAATGTTTCACAAACCTAAAACATGTAATATTTCTCAACTTCGTTCATTGAACAAAATATATATTCATAAAAAAAGTCCTCATACTATTTTCAAATATCAAAATGTAGTAAATGCCCAATCCAGCTTTTATGCAATAAACATACTTAGTCATAACTCATAAAATTTCAAATCTTTATTATTTTGAAAACATTAGCTTATAAATTCTTAGAAGAGATAGCATCACTCACCTTTGAATACTTATGACCAAATAACAAGTATTACTTGAATTGTCTAACTCACGATCCTATCAAATAAGCGAAAAGTAATGTTACAATCGAATAAAATGCTACCTTAACTACGACTTGATTAACCTAAGCATGAGTACTTAGAAAACTACTCCCATGCGCTAATATATCACTAAACCAAAGTAATTTCTCAAAGATGTCCATAGCGCGGAGCTTGAGTAGGAAACTTTATCATGTCATAATTTTCTCCACCGAACTCCGTTTCAAGTGCACTTGTAATTAAGTGAAAGCCCATCCAACATACTACAAGAACCCCAATTTAGCCAACCTAAAATCAAGCCGAAAATCAACAAAATATGGCCCGAAGTCCTAGTCGCACATTGTTCATCACACGCGATAAACTTCAAAATTTTGTTTCGGACAAATCGGAAGCTCAAATCACAATCCTAAGGTGGCTTGGCGAGGTACCCATGAGAACGCACGAAACCCTCTTTCTTCTTCTTCTTCTTCCTCTCTTCCTCTTCCTTTCTTTGAGCGGAAGCTCTCTACTCTCCCTTTCTCTCTCTCCTCATTTTTCTTTCTCTCTTTCCCTTTTATCTTCTCCTTTTTCCCCTTTTTTTTCTTTCTTTCTTTTCTTTCCTTCTCTCTCTCTCTCTCTTCTTTTTCTTCTTCTCTCCCGAAGACTCTCGGTCTCTCTCCTTCTTCTTTCTCCTTTTTATTTTTTGATTGGGTCAAAACCCATATTTTATACCGGCCACCTCAGTCCGGCGACTAGCCCTCCCCTCTTGCCAATCGCTAGAAGGAGGAGGAAGAGAGAAAAGAACAAAAAGAGAGAAAAAAAATAGAAAAGATGAAAATTTTAATAAAAAATTCAATAAAATAAAATAATATTAAAATATTTTTGCCAGCACTAGTCAGCTAAATATTGGCGCGCATGGTAAAATTTCTGAAAGCGAGAAATTGATTTACGGTAAATCAATTTCTCAATTTCTATTAGGACAAGTTTCGAGCAAAAACCCGTTTGATAACGATTTCAAAATTTCTATTTCGAAATAAAAATCCGTTTGATAACGAGAATAAAATTTTAATTTCTAGGAATATAAATTGATTAAATGACAACATAGGAAATCCTCAAATACAAAATAATAGTCAAAATAATACTAAAACAACATAGGAAATCCTCAAATACAAAATAATAGTCGAAATAATACTAATACATTACAAAAGTTGAAAATACAATTTCATGAAATTTCCTATTACATGTGTTTACGTTTCAGTATTACGTAATATTTTCTTTCGAAAAATAAACGACGTGGCAAAAAAAAAAATCAATTGAAATTCAATTGTAGTGAATATGTCGTTATGTTTTTGCCGAAATTGATTTCACATTAATCAAATAAGTCTAATGATAGCCATGATTATAATAGTCTAATCTCCTAAAAAAGTCCTAACTTCAAGTCTAATTCCAATTTCTTTCCAAATTTTGTTAAAAAAATCCTCACCATGTTCAAAAATCGTCATCAATTTTTTTCAAAATTATCAACACTAGGATTATTTAAAAATTTATTATCAAAATCTGTATTTTCATCAACACTCTTACAAGAACAACAGATTCCTTATTAGATCTCTTTTCCTTATAAAAGAAAAATCGGATGAAACCCTAATGATTTGACCCCTTTTTACCGTCTTAATATGAAATTTATGAATTAAAAAATAGTTAGCTAGATAGAGCCGTTGTTTGGCATACTACGGAAGAGTAGGTGAAGAAAGACTCGTTAGATATGAATGTGGCAAGTTGACTATTACCATGCGTGAAATCTCTTGCGTGCAACAAATGAAGCCTTATCCATTCAATTCCCACCATTTGACCCAATGGTTAAGATTTTCAATCAATATTGATTGAAATGATTATATTAAAAAATTATTAAAATATTTTGGACTAAATTAACTATTTCTATTTCTATTTCTATTTCAATATTAGTGATCTAAAATATTTTGGACTAAATTGAAAAGTTGAAAAAAAAATTTTATTTTGTTTGAAAGCGAGAAGCTAAAAATTTCAAATTTTCCGATTTTTCGATTTCTCATTTCGGAATAGAAATCTTTTGAAATAGAGAAATCGGATGCGTTAATAAAGCGGTTTGTTCCAAAACGTGCAGGGAGCAGGTAAAAACGAAGAAATTGAGAAACAGAAATTTTATCATGCGCGCACCTAGTCAGCTAAATTTGGCCTGAAAAACTGAACTGACACAATTGCAAAAGATTTAGGATTAGATTAGCCAAAAAAATAAATTTAATACTGAATCGATATACTTGTAATAGATTTATGATTTTTTTGGTAATTTTCTTTGAGACAACTATATTAACTTACCTTCTAAAACTATCTTAGTTTTCAAAGCATTAGAACTCCGAAATTAAACAATTAAGTTTACACTAACCTAGCGGGAAAAAAAGAACGATGAGAACTTCAACACCAGTCGCTGATTCAATATGTAGAGCACATTTTAGCATATACAATATTATACTATTGTCCTATCGATTAATGTCTGATGTTACTCTCTCTTTTTTTAATCTTAGACTGATGGTACTTTAACCAGCACATTTATCGTATCAGAGTTGGCGAAACGCCTAATAAAAATCAACATACAATATTCCGAGGCTCGCATAATTGTAAATTATAAGAAGATGCAGTAGCTCATCAAAGCTCTACAATTAAAAAGAAGATTTCATTTTGAAGCAAATCGCTAGAGGATGCATAAAGCGATAGCGATAGATTAATTTCATTCCCACAAGGCAAAAAAAAGAGAATCGAGGATTATATACATCCTCAGTTTGGAATTCATACATTCTCACAAGACAAAACTCATACAGTCACAATGACTTTCATTTACAATCTCTCTCTCTCTCTCTCTCTCACACACACTGAGAAAAGAGAGGCCAATTCAAATGACTGTACTTCCACAAGATAAGAAGTGTTCCCACATAATCTTTACTGCATCTTTAAGCATATCACAGAATGAATCAGCTCCCAGATTCTGTCCCTGAAAATCGTAGTAGCAGTAAACATATAAAAAAAAATCCCAAAACCATCAGATATTGACATCTTGTGTCCTCGTCAAGCATTAAAGAGTAGGACGCAATTAAGCACAGCACCTAATTTGAGATCTGATGATGAAACAATGCCAAGGAAGCCACGGGGAATGATAAACCCACATGTATAGGTTATTACAGGCAGCTCAATTTGTAAGAAAATACTCAAGCCTTTGCCTCGGAGACAAATCCCTTTACATCACATTTAATGTAAAAAAAAGAGTTATACAACACATGGTGTTTCGTTGAGAACACAGCATTCTCATGAAATGGTAGATTCAACACACAGAATCAAATTGACATCTCCAGAGGCAGAGTCGCGATTACGACTTCTATAGAATTTGCAAAGTTGAAAGAATGCAACCCTATGTAACAGCTGAAATACTTAAAAAGTAAAAGAACAGTACCTCAGAATTGCTTCATCTATCAAAAGATAAATTTGTTGAAAAGGCAATTCTAGTGAAAATAGATTCAAACTTAAAACTTGGCATGAACTTTATCAGATTTCAGAAGCTACCGGAAATTCTATGCCGAAAATAAGTTAAATATGCATTAGAAGACTTTCACAGATCAGCTATGAATCCAGACATTAAAGGATGCTTAAATATTGAACCAATGGTCAGACCAACAGCTGGAGCACATGGAATCAATTCGCATTCACAAAGCACAACACATGCCAAAAAGCTAAATTTATCATAACAAGGGAAAAAGAACTCACATGCAATTCAGAAGTCAATCCATTCAACTTCAGGGTAATTTCTTCAGTAACTTGCCCATGGGAGCTCCTAAAATCAAACCGATCGGCATGCTTCACCTTCAGCCTCATGGATGAATTATTATAATTTCTAGAGATTGTATGCCAAGCCCCAACAACCCTGTATCTATCCCCAGAAAATGCCTTCCTTAGAGGCCATCTTAAACCCCCCTTTACACTAGAATCTAAAACTGCAGAAGAAACCATATCCCAAATGCTGTTCTTTTCATCTTCCTGCAAACATGAACAATTTGAAGTAAATTAAAGGGAGTACAATTATGATGGCAATGTGGCAAAAAAGTTGATTGCACAGGGAAATAAACTTCAGTTCAAAAATTATCTCAAGCATAATTTGCTGGGAAATTGGGCTGTGAACGAAAATTTTGAGAATGGAACCATTGGTCCTTCCCCTTCTCGTTTACATACTGACTGGCCCAGGAAAAGTCTCCAGGAAAAGCAATTTGCCATGGTACGTAACCCATAACATGGCCAACAGTCATTCTTTGCAAATAATCCACCAAGCTATGTTGCACCTATAGTTCCATAGGTAGGGCTTAATACAAAGAGGTAATTACCGCAATAAGAGCCACAGTCCGTCTGGATTGGGTCTTACATTACTTTTTACCTTATCAAAATTTAGCTACCCACATGCTTGAACATTTTTCAGATTCAAAACACTTGAAACTTTCACAAAATTCAAATGTAGACATGTAGATTCACATATAATATTGTAGGCAGTTTAAAAGACAATTAAGCACTACCTCAAATTTATTGGTTTCACTACATTTGTAATAGGAACTACTCTCTTTCGAAATCCTCTGTTTTCACTGACTTAGAAGACATTGATACAAATGCCCTTCATGAATACTATAGATTCTGCAAGCTACTCCCCTATAATAAAAAGATCCAAAAGACATTAGCAAGGGATTGGCGAGATTGATTGACCGAATATGCACTTCATGGGATACAATGAATAGTGAAGCCTCACTAAATTCCCTCTTTGCTGCTAAGTATAGGTTTTAGATTGATAAGCCCGCAGCACCCCCGTGGGAGTTCCACTTCCCAAGGACAAGGAGCTACCCTCCCAATGGACGGGATGAGGATACTCCTTATCAATCTTCAGGCATGGGCATGGAAGTACCTCATAGGATCAGGTATGCCCTTGATCCTATGAATAAGTACTTCACAGGGTGGACTTGCACAATTTTGAAAGAAGTGTTGGTCCAATTCTACCTTCTAATGAAGAGCTTGGAGTGCCATGTATGATTGGAAAACTAGGTAGCTCGGTTGAAGGAGGAGGGAAAAGGAGGATTTTCCCCATTGAAGACTAGGTTGATAAGATTTTTTTTTTTTTTTAATAATTTTTTAAAATTTGAATTTTGGCTGGAAAGTAAAAAAAATAATAATCTGTCTTTACTTTAAGAAAACAAACAAGCCCTAGTAAGTGCCTTCAACAAAGTGAAGTTTCGCATGGGTCTTAGCTTCAATTACTTACGCTAATAGCCGTAAAGAGTCTCTTGGCGCGCAACATCAACCTCATATCCAGATCCTTATTCAGGCACGATACATCAACAACCACGTGTCGCCTCTGGCCTAATTCGACCTAAGACCAAAATTTGTAGTTGTCAATACCATTATAAACAATGACAAAAACCCAATCATCTAGGAATAGGTATACATATACAACTCCCCACAATTAGCATGATGCACGAACTTTTTAGCACGAAACAAGTAGGATAATATTTAGCATAATCTCTCATTTATGTAGTGAGAAGCAGGAATTTGCCTTATATGGCTCAAGTCGCTGCTCTGCCTCAATAACTCTACATTTGCAGCAGATGGTCACACCTGGCCTGGACAAATCACATAACTGCACCACAGAAAGATGGATGCAACTGACCAGTCAAAATCATGGAAATGCATAAGAAAGACAAAAAAGTAAAAAAGTAGAAAATAGAGACTTAAGCACCTTGACAAGATATATATCCTTTTCATCTTTAAAACTAAGGCCAATCTCTGGGATAACTTTATGAGTCAAATTTTCCAAATATAAGGAGGGAAGATTTGTGTAAAATATCCTTTTCAACCATTTTAACGAGGCCTTTGTAACCATATGTCCACGAGTTTCCACTGGAAATGAAGGACTCCTGCGCCCAAAAATTATGTTAAGCTTATGTTCTATCTTGTCATCCAAAAATTCACAACTACACTGAAAATGATTATTATAAGGAGTTCAACCTCCCAACTATGCAAAACAATTATGCTTTGTTAGCAGCAATGCCTAGCTTGAGTGGTATTTGCAACATAGAGCGCGACTTTAAAGAGATACAACAAGCTAGGTGTTCTGAAGTATGAGAAATTTGCATGATCATGCAGCAGAATATTGAGATTCTAAAAAATTTAAGTAGCATTACTAAGGGTGTGTTTGGATAGCTATTTCCATTTTGCTTTTTGTATAATCTAAATAGTGCAACACATGCACTTTGACTTCTTTTTTGTTTTTTTTTTTTTTATATTCCTAAACACTTGAAACTTGCGCAATATACATCAACACAAAGATCCACATATATACTTTTCATAATTTTTTAAATTAATTGGGCAGAAAAGCAAATGGGTACATTTTACTCATGTAATTCTAAACAAGCAAGCCCTTGATGAATTTCCTTGGTGTATGCAACCATTGCCAAATGCTGAACTCTCTCTGAACCAAGTTTAGGTCCACAGGGACCTCAACCAATGAAACAGAGCCAAATGTTACATAAAGTAGCAGTAGCTAATTATTCACCAAAATTAATTTAAGCAACTTACCCACGAAAAATAATTTTCCCGAATCTAGCAATCATTGTTGGTTTTATGCCATCCAGGTTCTGATCCTTAATCTCACTCCTCAAAGCTTTGAATGAACAAACTAAATCTTGCATCATAGTTTCGGCTATATGCACCCAAGGTTCCTTCCTATGGTCCCGGCCCCTTTCATCATCTTCTAAGAAGCCAAGAATTCCATTAAAGTCAACATGAATCCACAACTCAAGATATATAGAGCACATAGGATCTCATTATAAAGGACATCACTTACCATTTACCATAGAACTTTTGGCTAAGACTAGTGGTTTCTCTTCTGGTTCCAATTCAATGGCTTCAACAGAGACTGGCCTGAGAAAGACGCCAGGAGGAAGATGATATCTGTAATCATCCAAACCAACAGCCAACCATCTAGATATTGCCTTGCCTGCATACTCGATCCTCCCACTCTGATGAGAAATAGGTTTGGGCGGGGGCGGCTTCAAGTTAAGATCTTTCCTGAACGATGCTGGAACACAGGACGGACCATCCCTCTCCTTCCAATGTCGATTTTTCCCAATCTGATGAGCACCAGTTTCGGGTGACCTCAAGTTAAGATCTTTCCTGAACCGCCCCTCAATCGATGCTGGGAAACAGGACAGGTCATCCCTCTCCTGCCAATGTTGATTCCTCCCATTCTGATGAGCAATTGTTTCAGGTGACCTCGAGTTAAGATCTTGCCAATGTTGATTCCTCCCCATCTGATTCTGATGAGCAATTGTTTCAGGTGACCTCGAGTTAAGATCTTGCCAATGTTGATTCCTCCCCATCTGATTCTGATGAGCAATAATTTCAGGCGACCTCAAGTTAGGACCTTCCCTGACTCGCCACACAACCGATGGTGGAACATGGGACGGGCCATCGCTCTCCTTCCAATGTTGATTCCTCCCAATCTGATGAGCAATTGTTTCGGGCGACCTCGAGTTAAGATCTTGCCAATGTTGATTCCTCCCTATCTGATTCTGTTGAGCAATAATTTCAGGCAGCCTTGAGTTAGGACCTTCCCTGACTCGCCACACAACCGATGGTGGAACACTGGACGCGCCATCCCTCTCCTTCCAATGTTGATTCCCCCAATCTGATGAGCAATACTTTCAGGCGACCTCCTTGCAACCGATGGTGGAACACGGGACGGGCCATTGCTCTCCTTCCATTGTTGACTCCTCCCAATCTGATGAGCAATAGTTTCAGGCGACCTCCACGCAACCGATGGGGGAACACAGGACGGGCCATCCCTCTCCGTCCAATGCCGATGATTCTGCCCATTCTGATGAGCAGTAGTTTCCGGCGACCTCCACGCAACCGATGCCGGAGCACAAGACGAGCCATCCCTCTCCTTCCAATGCTGCTTATGCCGAGGAACGTAGGCCATGATAGCTACAGCAACCCGAAACTTGAAGCTGCAGTCAAGAATAAAACATGCCCACCATTCCTCTCAAGAAGCCTAAGAGAATAATACTGGCGGGTGAGTGTTAATCACCTCAAACCCACAGACCAAGAACTGGACTAAAAGAATAGCCTCATCCCATTCATGACACATAGCCACAGAAGCAGAGTTCCAGATGATATCACTCAGAGGCATTCTCCCATTTGATACAAGAGCACAACATCACTAAACGAGAGTAATTTCGAGAATTCACATGTACGAGCGCATCTACAGACAGTACCAGAGTGGGTTCAGTCAGCTGAAGAATGTTTCTTGCTCCTGTCACGAGACAGATTGGACTGGCCACGATCGTGGGTCGAATGTAGAACTAGAGAAGCTGAACAGTCACCGTTCGTCTTCTCGGCCGTGGAAGAAGCCAACTAGCTTCGCGAGAAAGTAGAGGAAATTGGAGTGACTGGACCCCATTGACGACAAGGGCCTTTCCGAGGAAGGAAACGCTTTTTCGGGAAAACCAGAGGGAGTTTGAATTGACCCGTGTTTGACTGAAAAAAATGATAAAGAAAAATCGAATTTTTAGTGAGGAAGGAAAAAAGAAATCGACTCAAAAAATCAACAATTTGAAAACGAAAAATCCTTATTGTCGCCATTTATATTATTTAGAAAAAAGATTTATCAGAATATATTTTCATTATCAATCCAGGTTGTTTATCATAGATTGTTGGTAATGATAAAATTAATTTTCATTGACTCATTAAATTAAGCGACAAAGATGATTAAATGTAGAAAATTTATTTTCCAAATTACTGATTCTTTTGAAAGTAACGATGCGAACGGCTTGGCAATTTTCCCTTTATAATTTTTTTCCTACTTCTCTTGTATGAACCAAATATAATTACAAATGAGGAAATAAAGATGAAAGAAATTTGAATTTTGTCAATTTGTTTGATCTTAAATTGAATAGAAATGACCGGGAAAGAAATGAGAAGTTTTTTTATTATTTGCATGTGAAAACAAAAGAGTGACGACAAGACTGGGAAAAAGGAAAAGTGAAAGAGAGTAGTTTATGTATTAGTGCCTTTATTCCAATATCTTTTCAGATTTTATTTAAAAAATCATTAAAATCATAAATTTTCAATCAAATTAATATAACCATAAATTTTTGGAAAAATTTTTGAATAAGTGCCAAAAAAGATTAAATGTGAAGTTCAAATTTTCTCAAATAAAAAAGATCTTATGCATCTCACATGTCACTCTTCAAGCTATGAGCGGGGGCATTTTCATCCAAGCACGTCTTTTTCTTTCTTTTTGTGTTTTTTCTTTTCTCTTTGGTCTTCTTCTTGATTGTTCTGAAACTAGGAAAAAATTAAACCTGGTGTGAGTTAAGAAAAAATGACTCAGAGCCAAAAAGGTGGTGGCCTCAACCTCCTGAAATGTAAGTCTCCAAATCTAAAGACAAAGTCCAAATCTGGCAAATCCCCTGTTGGTCTCCCCAGGAAACAGGACAATTGACAAAGAAACATATACCCATCAGCAATCCAACGCCCCAAAACCGCCAAACGTAAGTCATATAACCACGTTAAAGAAAAACAGGGCAAATTTGTTTTGTTTTGTATTTGGGGTTTGGGGATTGGGGATTCCTGAAGTTGAGGAATTGGCCAAAGGAAGAAGAGGGGGCAGGAAATGGGGACGGGAAGGCCAATGACAAGGAAGAGACGGAGAAGAGAGCCATCACTCTTTTTGGGTCACGCCCTCTCCCAGACAAATTCACCGATGCCCATGGCCTAGTCCATATCCAATAGCAGAATGGGGATGCCACCATTTTCTTCTACGAACAAAAAATGAGAAAGGAAAAAAAAAATCATCTTGGACGGAAATGTCCCAAAACATAATTTAAAAGTAACATGTGAGAGGCTCATACATTATTTGAGATTAAATTGACCACTTCAGGCACTTGTTATAGACAAAATCCACTTTAGGCCATTTTTTGAAAAAAGAACTTTACTTCATACCCTTATTTGAAATTTTCCTAAATCTTTTGACAATTTACAAAAGTAATTATTTCGACCAATTTTAATTGGAAATCACTAATGTGAATGCTTACCTTATCTTATGTGATATAATCGGCGTTAACTCATATAACTTTGTCAATTTTTAATATTTTTTCTTTTTTATTTTTTTATTATCTTTTTTATTTTTATTTTTATTTTTATTTCCATCCATCAGCCCACAACCTTGGTGGTCACCAGCAATGGTCGCCAATAATAGGCAAGTGTCTGCGAGCCCTCACCATTGGCTGACAAGGGTTTAGCCATCGAGGGTCTCCGGTTTACAATCCAAAAATAAAAAAAAAAAAAAAAGGAAAGCAAAAATGGAAAATTTTAAAAATTATTTAAATCTTGAAAAAAATCAGCAAAGGTCTACATCAGGGAGGAATTACATTAACAAATTTTGTACGATAGATTTAAGACTTTTTTGAAAACTTTGTTTTGTTAGACTAAATTATCCACAAATGTAGACAAAAATTTTGAACAGTGATAGAGATTCCATTCATCTCAAAAAATATTGGAAAGGTACATATAAGACTTTCAAGTCTAGTAAATCCCAAATCTAAACAAAGCAAATGCCAAAATGCAAATAATGAAGTACAATCTACAGCTAAAAGCATGTCATCCTTTATGAATAGATTTGTCATTGTAAACTTCCAGTGGCCCATCACTAGATTTAGTGATTAGCATGCATCAAATACTAACATCAATATATTGAAGAACACAAATCAAATACATATAAATATAAGAAATTCCTAGAGCAAAGCCTCCAAATCTAAACCAAAATCTAAATCGGGAGAAGAGAGTGGCCTAATCTAAGCCACATCACAAACATCCTCCTTGGTGGTTGTTGATTGGATGAATGGTCAAATTGGTCTCTACATTCACCCAAAATCAGCCGCAAAAATTTATTGACAAACAGAAACCCCCAAAATAGATTGAGAAAAAACAATCAAAGCAAAGAAAAAAAAAATTCAAAGAAAGGCTGCGCATAAAAAACTATTTATTGACTAAGTTTGGGCTCTTAACTTCAAAAACTGAAGCCAGAAATAGAGAGCCTAATAGAAATTGAGAAATCAAGTTAGAAATCATAAGATTTTGGGAAGAGCTCTTTTTGGAGGATGAGGGAGTTTTTGGAGGATGAGGGAGTTTTGAGAGATAGAATTTAATACACTGAATCGATACGGAAAACAAAATAAGAAGAAAAAAAAAGATAATGAGCTAAGACGAGAGCTCATGATTCACTCTACTCCGTATGGATCAAACTCTCCAAATAGTTACCATCGCAACACTCAATAGGAGCTTACTCCTAGATAGTTATCAATCGCATTCTCCTCTAGGAGATCTGGCTCACATTGATATGATCAGATCATTACAACTCTCTAAGTTTATGGTGAGTTTGTTTTACGGAAAAGAAAAAATATTATTCAAAAAATAATTGATTATATTACTTAAAAAAGAATAGTCAATGGAGCCTACCTTTTGCTCGTTGGCTTAGAAGAAAATCCTCCAACTCAGAAGGGAATTCTGCAACTCCTTCTCTTGGAGGATAGGGGATGGCATTTTCGTGTCTTTTTGGTTTGACAATTGGCACCCTAGAGGTCCTTTGAACCTATTATTCTTGGGCTCTCTCATCTACAGCTCCGGACTACCTAGGCAAGCATTGGTGACGGATCTCTTCTCCACTTCAGACGGATCTCTTGATCCTTTCTCAAAACCCGAACCGTTTTTGCTGGATGGAGAACTCTTATGGCATGTTCACTATAGCGTCGGCTTGAGAGACCATTAGGTGGAAGAAGGCTCCGATTCATTGGCATGCGCTCATTTGGAACAACTCGATTACACCAAGGTACCAAAGTCAATCTTTGGCTCATTGCCAAGCGCAAACTTCTTAACCAAGCTCTATTGCTTTCCCATGGTAGAATTGATTGTGGGGTGTGTGCTTCTTGCAATGATATGCCGGACTCCATTGATTATCTATTCTTTGGTTGCCACATCACTGCTAGCATTGCTTTCTTTTGGGCTGCCAGGTGCAATCTACCGTGGTGCAATAGGTCATGGGGGAAGAATCTCCGGTGGGCCGTAACCTTCCTCTCGGGCAAAGAGTTTCATAAATGCATCGCCCGCTTTTCTTTCGATGCACTATGTCATATTATATGGAATAGCAGGAATAGCATCCTTTTTAAAGAGCAATCCCTTACAATCCCAGCCGTGAAGAACCATCTGCTTAAAGTGGTCAAAACAAGGCTATTACCTTTAGGAACGTGGATGATACTACAAGGAATAAGAGACGTAGCTGGGTATTGATCTGATCATTTTCTTGTCTAGGGAAACTGAACCTCTACAACGCTGTAGCTGATCACATTGGTGCCCGCGGTTCTTCTGGTGCCGTGGTAGCCCATCTCATCTTTCAAGGTTGCTGACGTTGACTGCAGGGGTCTGCAGATTCTCCTGTTCCCTTCCCCGGCCGGTGTGGCGTGGTAGCCCATCTCATCTTTCAAATTTTAAGTTTTTTGTTAAACAAACACATCCTTTGATTATTATTGTTTTCCTCTGCTTGTAAGACAACAACACCAATGTCAATTTTAAAGATTTAGTGATTTCAATCCACGTTGAACTGGAAAATGAAAATTTACTTTGAAATAGTGACAAAATATTAATTTGGGGACCAAATGCCTCCGACAATTTTAACTCCGAAGATCAAAATTGGATAATTACAAGAGTACCAGGTATACTGTTCACCTTTTGGGATGATCTCTAGTTCTCCTTATTTGAACGACCTCTACTTTTACTGAACTCACACTCTGCATTCTCTCCCTTTTAACCAACCTATACGCCATGAACTAGTGACATTAAAACAAAAGATTTGTGAAGTAAATGAGGGAAGTAATGGAGAGAGAGAGAGAGAGAGAGAGAGAGAGAGAGAGAGAGGGTTCTACT